>JAQPPZ010013020.1:4800000-6237129 GCA_028583015.1 Wollemia nobilis | reverse complement strand
TATAGTTTTTTAATCTAGCTTATTCTTTCTATTTTCTCGTCCAAATCTATTTTTTGTATTTATTTAATTTGTATTTTCATAATAGAACACTTAGATTCATCCGGCCAAACCTAATACTTGGATGTTTAAAGATAAAACTCGAACACATTAAACACATTCCCAACCTAGGTGTGGAAACTGCCACTAAACGTTTCCTGGTGAACCCCACCATCCGTCGAAAAATCACCTTAATACCCCTCCCCCGAGAGGCAGGATCTTCAAAGGGCCTCTCAGTCCGAGGTACCGTCCCATCCTTTTCCCATCCCCCTTTCGGGCATGGATCCTTTAGCCTGAAGGTAAGGGTGCGAAAATTTTGGAACGATACAACATGATTAAGTGCACCATTGCAACAAGTGTCAAAAACACGCTGACCTTGTCCATGTGCCCGCATAAGAACTACTGAGACTATTTCATCTCCTTGGCCCTTCTCAATATGGGGCTTAGACATCATCATAAAAATCAATCCTATGTCATTTGATGGACACAAATTCATCATAGCCGCCATCGAGTATTTTACGAAGTGGGTTGAAGTTATGCCCTTAGCTTCTTGCACTGGAACTCAAGCCTCCAAATATATTTTTAATCAAATTATTTGTAGGTTTAGAATTCCTGCAAATCTCATCTCAGATAATGGAACTTGTTTCAAAAATAAATATGTAAAGAAACTATGTCACAAATATAAAATTCAACATCGTTGGTCCACTCCCTATTATCCTCGGGGTAATGGCCAAGCAGAAGCATCTAATAAAACATTAATTAAAATTCTCAAAATATTGGTCAATAAATCTGGTCGTGATTGGCACATTCAATTATATCCTGCTTTGTGGGCTTATCGAACTAGCATTCGTACTCCCACAGGCACTTCACCTTTTGTTTTGGTTTATGGCGCTGAAGTTGTTTTTCCCTTTGAATTAGAAGTTCCTTCTTTGGATCTGCTACTTCAAGATATTGAAGTAGGAGATGAATATCATGCTAGCATATTTAGTCATCTGGAACTGCTTTTTGCCTACCAGAACAAGCTCAAACAAGCATATCTCAAGAAATTCCATAATCGATCCTTTGAGATCGACGACCTCGTCTTAAAAGAAAATCAAAAAAATACTAATGCAACTAAAGACCTTAAAGGCAAATTTGAGCCTAACTGGCTTGGGCCATATTTTATCACTGCTAAATTTGGATTGGGAGCATACAGATTAGCTACCTTAGATGGTAAAGATCTTAAAGAACCTATGAACATTATGCACCTTAAGCGCTATTATGCATAAATCTGGTAATTTCGTCACTGTATATATTATACATATTGTCTTCTTTTAGTAATTCATATAAAAATTTCAAAAACAGTAATATTATGTAATTAAAATCAAAATATAAAAAAATCAAAATCATCAAAATCCTCAAAAACATCTTCTATTTTTGCACCTGTCAATTCTTGAAGTATTGCAGTTATATTTTTAGTTATTTTGGATAAATTAGCATTTATTTGGAATCCCTCACTTTCACACTCACATGAATAAATATCTTGATATTATTTGGTATGATTATTAATCTCTCTTATATCGAAGTCCACAGTTGAATTAAATAAATTTTTGAGCATAGAGAACTGATCTTGTTATTTACTTGAACCAAGTACACATTTTCACATTAAAATGATTTCATTGCAAATTCAAAATGATGCTACATAGTAGAAGTGGTCTCTTAAGCAAAAAGTTTTCCCTGTTATCCTATCATGCGCATGGTCTAGAATCTTTAATAATTGACAAAAGGACAAGCTCACCCCTGCCCAGAATAAAAATCCCTTGCTCTACAGCCAATCCGAGCAAGTATCCCTAGTATAGAAAGAAAAAGAAAAAAAAAAAGGAAAGTCAAAAAAAAAATCATGAGAAAAAGAAGCATTGTTTTAGTATCATTTTGTACCATCTCAGCAATATTTTAGCATTATCTCAGTGTCAAGCAAAAATACAAAAAAAAAATAGAACAAGAAAAGAAAAAGTAAAAGGCAATAAATCCCTACCCCTACCCTTTGAAAGAAAAGAAGGGTGAATGAGCTTGAATCCCTGGAATTCTCAATTATTCAAAAACTATGAGGTAAGCCCCATAACAGGTGGTTTGTGTCCAACCCGCTTGGCCTTGGGTAACCCCTAGCATGGTGATATGTTTGTCACATTAGTGATATTCTTTTGTATAGACCTATGTCCGCTCATGGATCAGCTAGCTCTTGATGACCCGACTTACATAGTAGTTTGGCACGGTTATATGCATTGTATCGCTCCAAATTTTTTGCATCCTTACCTTCAGGCTATAGGATCTACGCTCGAAATGGGGATGTGAGAAGGATGGGACAATACCTCGGACTGAGAGGCCCTTTGAAGGTCACACCTCTCGGGGGAGGGTATAAGGGTGAATTTTTGATGGATGGTGGGTTCACTAGGAAACTTTTGAATGGCAGTTTCCATACCTAGGTTGAGAGTAGGTTTGATGTGTTCATTTTATGCTTTAATCATTCGATTCCTAGGTTTGGCCAAGATGAATCTAAGCTATTCTATATGCCAATGCTGATTTTTACGAATACAAAAAATATGCATAAGTGCTAAACATAAAAAGTAGGCTAAATAAAATAGAACATACCTGATTCTGGATGTCTGATGAAGCTTCTAAGTTTTGTAGAAGTCCAAATCGTCTCAAATCGTACGTAATCATCTGGAATTGCACAGAATCATCTCAAATCTCAGTCGGTCATCTGAGATCAGATCGGATCGTCGATGATCTAACGAATTTGTCAGACGAATTCGTCAGAAACCTGTAATCACATAAACAAATACAAAATACCAAAAATGCAACTGCAAAAGCAAGGGGAAATGATAGAAATAATAGTAAACTTGCCTAAATGGTAAATCCAAATAACAATTAAAATGAAATGCATCAATTTGACAATTTATTTTGACTTTATCATGCATCTATGCTAAATGAGGTGAACTTCAGGATGCATAAATATAATAAACTAAGATAATGCATAAAGAAATTGGAGGTAAAAGATAAGAAAATGCAAACTTCGGGCTCTAATTGCCCCCAATCTGGACTACAGTCGAGATCTCCTCTGATCGTACGAGATTGTCGTAGATCTGTGACAGGATCATTCGAAATCGTCTGGAATCGCCTGCGACGATCCGAGCTTGCTCCGATTGAAAAATAGTAAAATTTCTACAAGAAAACATGAAATACAAAATGTAAACGATGGTGCGAGGATGCTATAATGCATAAGGAACTAAATTTGCAACGAAATCAATCAGCTAGGGGGTTCAGGGGGATAAATTGAGAAAATCCCAGTTTATATAGGATTGGGGAGAGGTTAGGAGGTTGGAGATCATCCCAATTTGGGAGATCTCCACCGAGGGAGACTCTAACCGTGTAGACATGCTTTCTGCCCAAGTTAGAGAAGTTGTTGAACAGAAGCTAATTATGAAAATTTGGTTTTGGGGCGAAATCGTCTGGATGTTTTGTTCCAAATGAATTCGTCAGATCTAGGACGATTTCGTCTGATCCTCGACGATATCATCCAACGGTCAAAACAAATCCTAAAAATGGTGTGAAAAACAAGGAAAGCGGGTAACGGGCGGTTAACGGGCGATTTGGGTTAAAATTTAAATTTTTATCTTTTTACTAAGGTTTAACTGCACCAATTTTAGGGTGCTACATTTTTCCCCCTCTTTAGCGAATTTTCCGAATAAAATGCATTAAAGATGAGTTCTTCCCATTTTACGAGAAAGCAAAAATTTACTCCATTTCTTAAACAACGATTCTAGGTCGAATCGTATGACTGTTGACTATGGTGCTCCCTCCGTGTTTTTACTCAAATTGAACGTTTGAGGTAAAAACGCGGAAAAGCAAAATTAAAAATGTTGTTTTTAAATAAAATTAAGAAAAATAGGGTAAAAACCCTAATTCATTTTTACTATTCATTTTTACTATTCTAGAGCTCTACAGAGAAAGAAAAAAAAATGGTGGAGACAGCACACCGATCGACAGAGGTCTGATGATATGACTTGTGTATATGTTGTATGATGCTTTAATTTTGAATTTTGTGATTGATTGTTCATGTAATTATGTCGTTGGAAATAAATTATTTATGCCATGCTATAAAATTGTAAATGAAATAATGTGATGTGAATAAATTGGTTGTTTTGTGGTGTGTTTTGATGAAAAATAAAAGGGACTTCTAACAATAATTTCAAAGGACATTGTCGCTGATGTAGACCGTTTCATGGAGTCACCGCTCACTAGGTCGTCAAGCTAATCTCAGTATAGAAATATTGCTAAAAGTAACAGGGTGCTTAAGAGACTATCTTAAGACTTTGTGTAGTGATGATGAAAATGATGATGGTGATGATTTGTTTTCAGATTTTCATAAAAAATATTATGCATGACATATTTAAAGAAATATGATTTTTTCTAGGCATAAATTCCTAAGTGTGATAAAAAATTTGAATAAGTCCCTAGGAACTATACCATCATTGCAAAATTGAATGTTTTGACATAATGACATGAAATAGAAAAAAGTGTTCTTTTTAAAGCTCAATTGTGTAACATAATGATGTAAGTCATATGTTTTTATGAATTTTTAAAATAAATGGGAAATAGAATGAGAACAATGGTTTGCGCTAGGCATAGAATTATGGGTATAGACTTATACCATCATCGCGAAATCCAAAAAGAATTTGATATTTTAGTTTTATTGCATAATTGATTTTTTGAGATAAACAAAAAATAATAATATGAACATGACTTTATTTACTATATTTGTGTAATATGTTGTTTGAAAGAATTTTGTGATTTTTGAAAACAATGTATGTAATTGTTTTTATACTAAACAGATGTTCTGTCAAATAAGAAAATGAAATTATTCCAAAGAATTGCAGAGATATTTTAAATTATCTCAAAGACAAAATATAGATTTATAAGGAACCCTCATGTGCAAATGTGAGTTCATTACCGATCTTGATTTATCATAATGATACAAAAATCTCTCAAATACAAATGTGTGTGCAATTGTATTGTTCATTCACCAATTTTGAGCAAGAGAATTTGATACAAGTAATTTAAATTAACCAAATGAGTGTTCGTTGACCATGATTTATATGCATGTAACCGTACCAGACTACTATGTAAGTCGGGTCATCAAGAGCTAGCTGATCCATAAGCAGATATAGGTCTTTGCAAAAGAAGGTCGCTAATGTGACAGACATATCACCATGCTAGGAATTACCCAAGGCCAAGCGGGTTGGGCACAAACCACCTATTATGGGTCTTACCTCACAGTTTTCGAATAACTGAGAATTCTAAGGACTTAAGCTCATTCACCCTTCTTTTCTTTTCAAGGGGTAGGGAAGGGATTTTTTTGCTTTTGCTTTTGCTTTTCTCTCTCTTTTTTTTTTTGTGTTTTTGCTTGGAACTGAGACAATGTTGAAATATAGCTGCGATGATACAAAATAATATTTTTCTTTTTCTCGTTTGCTTTGACTTTTTCTTTTGCTTCCTATACTAGGGATACTTGCTCGGATTGGCTGTAGAGCAAGGGATTTTTATTCTGGGTAGGCGTGAGCTTGTCCTTTTGTCAATTCTCAAAGATTCTAGACCATGTGCATGATAGGATAGCAGGGGAAACTTTTCGCTCAAGAAACCACTTCTACTATGTAGCATCATATCGAATTTGCATTTAAATCATTTTAATGTGAAGAGATGTACTTGGTTCAAGTAAATAACAAGATCAGTTATTCTATGCTCAAAAATTTATTTAATTTAACTGTGGACTTTGATATAATAGAGATTAATAATCATACCGAATAAAATCAAGATATTTATGCATGTGAGTGTGAAAGTGCGAGATTCCAAATAAATGCTAATTTATCCAAAATAATTGAAAATATAACTACAATACTTCAAGAATTGACAGGTACGAAAAGAAAGAATGTTTTGAATATTTTGATGGTTTTAAAGTTTTTATATTTTGATTTTGATTGATGAATTGAAAGAATAAACACTGTTACTATTTTTGAAAAAAATTATATGGATGACGAAAATGAAACAATATGCAAAATAACAATATATACAAATGATGAAATGACCAAATGTTACGCATAATAATGCTTAAGATGCATAATGTTCATAGGTTCTTTAAGGTTTTTACCATCTAAGGTAGCTAATCGGTATGCTCCCGATCCAAATTTAGCAGTGATGATATACGGTCCAAGCCAGTTGGGCTCAAATTTACCTTTAAGGTCTTTAGTTGCATTAGTATTTTTTTTATTTTCTTTTAAGACAAGGTCGCCGATCTCAAAGGATCGATGATGAACTTTCTTGAGGTATGCTCACTTGAGATTTTTTTGGTAGGCACGAAGATGCTCCAAAGCATTGATGCACTTTTCATCTAGGAATTCCAGTTGACTAAATCTACCAGCACGATATTCATCTCCTACTTCAGTATCTTGAAGTAGCAGATCCAAAGAAGGAACTTCTAATTCAAAGGGAAAAATAGCTTCAGCGCCATAAACCAAAACAAAAGGTGAAGTACCTGTGGGGGTGCGAACGCTAGTTCGATAAGCCCACAAAGCAGGATATAATTGGATGTGCCAATATCGACCAGATTTATTGACCAATATTTTGAGTATTTTTATTAATGTTTTATTAGATGCTTTTGCTTGGCCATTACCCTAAGGATAATAGGGAGTGGACCAACGATGTTGAATTTTATATTTTTGACATAATTTTTTAACATCTTTATTTTTTAAACAAGTTCCATTATCTAAAATGAGATTTGCAGGAATTTTGAACCTACAAATAATTTGATTAAAAATAAACTTGGAAACTTGGGTTCCAGTGCAAGAAGCTAAGGGCATAGCTTCAACCCACTTCGTGAAATACTCAATGGCGGTATTGATAAATTTGTGTCCATCAGATGACATAGGGTTGATTTTTCCAATGATGTCTAAGCCCCATTTTGAAAAGGGCCAAGGAGATGAAATAACCTGCAGTTCTTGTGCAGGCACATGGACAAGGTCAGCGTGTTTCTGGCACTTGTTGCAATGGCGCACATAATAATGTGCATCATTCTCCATGGTAACTTAAAGCTGATCTAGATTCTTCTAGATTCAAACATCTCAGTAAGATGCCTTCAAAAGATCTCCTATACAAGGTATTACCAATAATCATGAAGTGACTTGCTCGTCTACGTAATAACCGATGGTGGTTGCTATTACAACCTTCTGGAAAGGTCCCATTTTGAAGAAAATTAAATATATCAGTGTACCATGGTTCAAGAGTAGTTTCATTGATTAAAAACACATCCAAAGGTTCTAAACATGATTTATGTGAAGTGGGTTCTTGGAGTCGACAAATAATGATGGTAGCATATTCGTCATCTAACTCCAAGGGCAAAAGAGATGCAGTTGCAGCCATAGCATCAGCTGCACGATTGCTAGTTCGAGGAATAGCTTCCAAGGTAACTTGATCAAATAGGGATAATAATTGTAAGACATATGCTTTATATGGACGTAATTTATCATCTTTGGTTTGATAAACATCATTGATTTGATTAATGACAAGTTGAGAATCACCAAAAACTAATAGATTTTTAATTTTTAGTGCCAAGGCAGCTTGTAATCCTAGGATTAGAGCCTCATATTCAGCAGTATTATTAGTGCAAGCAAACATTAATTTAAAGGACAGAGGGATAAGATGTTTGTGCGGAGATATTAAAATAATACCTGCACCAGCCCCACTCATGCATCGGGCACCGTCAAAGTATAGGGACCATTGCTCTGGATGGTCTGCCTCTAATTTAAGGCATTCATCAGGAAACTCAATGATGAGGGGATGGGTAGACTCTAAAGGTGTAGAAGCTAATTGATCTGCTATGATTTGACCTTTAACAGACTTCTGTCCTATAAACATGAGTTCAAACTTGCTGAGAGCAAGAAACCACTTGGTTGTACAACCAGATAAATAAGGTCGACTCATGAGATATCGCAAAGGATCAAATTTTGCAATAACATACGTTTTTTGACTAAGCATATAATGGTGTAAAATTTGTGTGGAAAATACGACGGCAAGACATAACTTCTCTAATATTGTATAGCGAGTTTCATAACTAATTAAGGTTCTGCTAATGTAATAATTAGCACGTTCTTTCTTCTCATAAATGGGCGATCATATCTAGGTGGTGAAAGCACCGATGGTTTAATAAGATATTGTTTGAGGAGTTCAAATGCTTCCAAGCATTCGTCATCCCAATGAAAAGAGACATCTTTCTTAAGAAGCTTAAGAAAGGGTCTAGTTTTGTCCGCCAACTTATCGATGAAGCGGCGAATAGCTTGAAGATTACCTTGTAAACTTCGTAATTCAGATATATTTATGGGTGTGGGCATATCAGTGATAGCCGCGATCTTGAGAGGGTCAATTTCAATGCCACGTAAAGAAACTATAACCCCCAATAATTTATCGGACTTAACTCCGAATATACATTTGGCTGGATTTAATCGGATAAGATATTCCCTTAATCGATCAAATACTTTTCTCAAGTCATTTAAATGATCATCTTCCTTGATGGAACGAGCTATAATATCGTCTACATAATCATGTAGAATATCATGCATCATATCGTGAAAGATATAAGTCATGGCTCGTTGATATGTTGCACTTGCATTCTTCAAACCGAATGGCATCACTTTCCAACAAAAGGTTCCCCAAGGGGTAATAAAGGTTGTTTTAGCCTGATCTTCAGGAGCTATCCTGATCTGATTATAACCAGAGAATCCATCCATTAGGGATATCATTCCGCTTCCAGTAGTAAAATCAATGATCTGATCCATGTTGGGAAGAGGAAAATCATCTTTAGGGCATGCAACATTAATATCTCTAAAGTCTGTGCAAACCCTAACTTTGGTAGCTTCTTTCTTAGTTACTGGAACTACATTCGAGATCCATTCAGCATAATCAATGGCTTGTATAAAAATGACCTTCAAGAGTTTTTCTAATTCTCCTTTGACTAGTAAGGCCACTTTAGGATGCATTTTTCTAAGTTTTTGTTTAACATGTTTAGCATCCGGATGGACTACTAGGTGATGCATAACTACAGAAGGGTCTAATCCTGGCATATCTTCATATGTCCAAGCAAATACGTCTTCATATTCTTTAAGGAATGCAATGTATTTATCTTGTTTTTCTTGACTCAATTCTGATCCAATGTTGATTATGTGAGGGTTATCTTCGGTTCCAATGTTAAATTTTATGACGTTTTCTACTTCCATGTGTAGATCTCTCTCAAAATTATATGGGGCGGGTGAAACACCCAATTCTTGTAATTCTTCTGCGGTTAGCTTGGATAATTCGTCTTGAGGAGTCGTGGCCTCAAGCTGGGCTATACTAGGTATAGAGCCATCAAAATAAAATTCGTTATGTAACAATTCCTCAATGGAGACATCATGGAAGATATCTCCCTCCAACTCATCGTCGGATTCAGCAATCATCTCAGGGTAGGCTATGGATAGCATATTACATGTAAATGGGTTATTCCTTAAACGTAAAGCATCGCGTTTATCCAAATAATCTTGGTAACATATGAGATGGTCATCATCCTCAAATGGGAAGGGTTGACCTTTACTAGGAAATAGGCCCACACCACATCGGGCAGGCCATGGTTCTACCTCGAAAGGTTCTTTCATACCATTCTGAAAAGGTCCCAAACCTTTCCCTTTATATCCCAATTTAAGCATTATAGACTTAGCTTTAATATACTCATTAGCAAAATAACATCGAGCATATCCATCATAATGAGTCTTGATGTTTCTAGGTATTCTTCCCCAGTCATATCCCTTGTAAATAAAAGCACAGCTCCCGACTTGGTAAATACTTCCCATAGGCTATGGGAGGCCCAAGGTACGAGGAGAGGGTGGCAATTTATTTAAAATAAGGGAATCTTGCATAGCAGCATTTGTTTTCTCTGATATAAGAATTTTAGATAAATCGGGTAAGAGCTCATCAGTAAGAGCGTAAGAAGTAGAAGGATCATTTCCTATGTTTTCGAATGCGAAAAACATGCCTCTGGTAGGTGTAGATGTTGTAGAGATGTCTATGGATGGATCTATAGGTATGGAAGTTATAGGAGTAAAACAAGAAGCATTGGTTGTGGGTTTAGGATCCTTTTGAGGTCCTAATGTGGTTTGTTCGGAAGATGGTTGAACTATATGTAGAGGTGCAATTGGTGGGGAAAAAGTAGATGATGTTATGAGTGTGTGTTTCACATGTTTAGGTGGATGATTAGAATTAGGATGTGTGGATGACAGAGCAGGGCAAAATTGAACTCCAACAGGTTCTGCCAAAGCACACATATCAAAGGGTCTGGGGTCACCATGAATGGTAACCAATTGATTCTTAAATTTGAATTTAACACACTGATGTAAAGTTGAGGGAACAGCTCGCATCGCGTTGATCCAAGGGCGACCCAAGAGTATATTGTATGATGCAGGGCAATGTACAATAAACACGGTCGTGTCTAAGGTTCTAGGACCAACTTGCAATGGAATAGTAATAACTCCACATGTTTCTTGTGTTTCGTCATTGAAGGCTTTTATAATCATATCAGTTCTTTTCATTTCATCACTTCTAAACCCAAATCTTTGGTAGAAGTCAAAAGTGCAAATGTTTAAAGATGAACCATTATCAATCAAGACTCGTTTAACTGCTACATCTCCAATTAGGGCAGTAATATATAAGGGGTTATCCTTATGTAAACTATGTTGTGGTATATCTCTATCCCAGAAGTCAATACAATCGACTTCTCGAGTTATGATAGTATTGGACATGGCTTCAGGTTGAATATTTTGTGGTACCATCATTTGGCTTAATGTGAGCATTAATTCATCCCTATGGGTAGGAGAAGATCTTAAAAGGTCCAAAAGGGAAATTCTAGCTATAGTATTTGATAATTGTTCATTAATATTATAAGGAGGTTTAGGTTGAACATTAGGGGCATGATTCCCTTTATTAGGAATTTTCAAAACAAATGGAGTTGATCCATCGTTCTGAGTCTGATCTTGTTGAGAATTTTGAGCCTGTTGTCGAGTAACAACTTCGATGGTACCTACAATATTATTTTGCGGATGATGAATGGGTCTTGGTCTAGCGTTTATGGCTTGTTCATTAGAAAGTAATTGGTGAGATGATGGTCTAGTAGTGACTCTTCTAGGAAATGGTTCTTCCGGAACCATAGAATTTGTGATAGGTTGAATAGCATCTGATTCATCTTCAGAACTGTTCGATTGATTTGAGGTGATTTCCATGTCACTTTAAGTCTTGTATTATGTATCACTAAGATCAGGTGTCTGAATATTATATAGAGGTCTAGTCGTAACCATGGATAAAGTTGTGTCAAATATTTGCGAATCATGAACAGGTAAATGTCCACTAATAGTCCCTACATATCGGGTAGGAGGGGGAACATTATGATGCTCAATTTGATTAGCCACCTCCTTACCATGCTTTGGTAAAGGATGTTGAAATATGTCCAATGATTGATTGGCATTCTGATTCTGAATTTGGGGGATGTTCTTTTGAGCATTATTAGGAGGATTTTGTTTAGGTTGAAAGGCTTGCACCTCCATCTCATTGTTATCAATTAAATCTTGTATTTTATGTTTTAATATTTTACAAGAGTTGGTAGCGTGTCCAGGTCCTCTATGGAAATCACAGTGTAAATCAGCTCTGTATCCAGGTATAGTTGGATCAGGTTCCCGGATATTTGGTAATTGGATCAAACCTCGTTCTAATAATTGTGGGAGAATGGTTGATAAAGGTTGATTTAACCTAGTAAATTCTCGGGGTGGTTTATCAGGAGGTTTCAGTATAAATTTCTTTATTGTTTTTGCAACATTAACAGTAGCGATATTTCTACTATCAGTGACTCCATCACCCACAACTTGTTTATTTTTATATTGATTTCTGGATGTTTTCTCATCATCTTTCTTTTTGAGCTGACCTCTCCTAATGAGAGCATCTTCCACTCTTCGAGCTAAATCTATAGCTTGATCGAAGGTGGTCAAGGTAGCAGTTGATAACTCATAGGATAGTTGTTCTTGTAAATTATTGATAAAAATATCCAGCATTTCCCGATAAGGTAACACAAAGTGCAATTTTCCTATCAACTTGTCTCCATCGAGCTAGGAAATCAGCAAAACATTCATCTTTGTCTTGTTTTAGGTTGTACAAATCTTTAATGGTTACATGCCTTTCAATGTAGGCACTAAATTGATGCACAAAAGACTCGGTTGTCTCTTCGAAATTCCTCAAAGAATGAGTGGGTAATTGGTAATACCACTCTAATGCCATTCCTCCTAAACTTTTTGGGAACATTTTTAGTAATAACAAATCATCATGTGATATATCATGACACGCTATCCTAAACATACGAAGATGCTCTATGGGATCTTCGGTTCCTTTGTATATAGGTAGGACAGGCATAGGAAAGTGTTTAGGATATGGTTGTGCTACAACTATAGGATCTAGAGGCTGACTACACATCTCTCGATAATTGTACGAGGGATGGTAGGGATCTATCTGGTCCATGCGGGAGACTAACTATTTCACCATGGCTTCCAGATTACCAGTTTGTCCACCATATTGGTTCGGTGGTACATGAATATGGGATTTGTGAGCATAGGATGGCGTGACGTAAGGATTAGATGCTATATTGTTGTTATGCAAATGGTTGGTAGGAAGAGTATTATGAAGAAGATTTGTTGTAGCATTATGTTGTATCCCAGATTGTTGGAAATTGGTGTTTGGTTTTGTTTTAGGCTTTTGTTGATTTGAGGTATGTTGATCAATAACTTGGTGAAATAGAGCAGTGAATGACGGTTTCTTTTGTGTGGGAATAACCCTAGGCTTGGTAACAGGCACTCTAGATGGTTGGGTAACCTATTGTTGTTGCATGTTCTGGATTATGGCGGCCATATCCAAATTGGATGGTCCAGCTTGATCACTTTCTTGATCAACGAAGGACAAGGGATTAGTGCATGTGTGATATATTTCTTCTAGGGTTGCTTGAGTGTCACTAATTTGATCCTTGTCCATATGGACTGCTCTATTAAGGGCGCCAATATTAGTATTGAGGAACTTCCAAAAATGTTCCATATTCTCAAAAGTAACCGCTCCTTCCGGAGACATTTTAGGAGATGAGGATCCTTCCTCTCTAACAATTTCTCTTTGTTCATTTCCTTCAGCAAATTCTTCTTCTTGTTGGTCTAGAGTTCCTTCTTCCTGAATTGGGTCTTCAAGAAGGACATCTGGTTTATTTACTGGTTTTCCTAACCAATCTTCTTCTACTTCAATTTGTTTTCCATTCCTGAGTCTAGTCATTATGCTTAAATTTAGATTTTAGCAAATATATATTAATATATTTGCAACAAATTTGGGAGGTATATATTTAATTATATACCTACTATAATGCTTAAAAGAAAATGTTTTGATTTTTTTTTTATATTATATTTTGTTTTTGTTTTTGTTTTTATGATAATTTTATAAAGAGAACAAACAACATACTAAATGCAAGAAATAATAATAATAAAATAATGGCTTAGTTTTCTATAAATAGTTTATAGATGTCATTGATGGGATCAAGTTCATCAGGAGTCATGAAATGCTCCTCTTCAAATTGGAAATGGTTTTTCAGGAATTTGACAAAGTGTGCTATGGTGATGTTATCTACTTCTGACTCTAACTTGTAAAAATAGAGCTCATGGCAATACTCTCGATATAACACAGCTCTAGGAACTCTATTCCATCTCTTTCTATCCGTAAGAATGACCTCTTGATCCTCTATACGAGATAGAAACTTATGTATTACAGTTGCATTGTCGAGGTATTCCTCAAAGGTGTACAATTCAGAAGACACAAGGGCTCTTTTATCTAGCTAACCACCTATGGCAAGCTCTCTGAAGCTCATGATATAAGGTCACTTGATCAGGATCTAGGATTCTATCTAGGACAAACCTCTTGATTTGCCTAAGTTCGGTTGATCTAGATGAAATGAGATTCAATCTCCTATTAAGTTCGTCCCATAAAGGTGGGACTCTATATGTTTGAGATACTCTAAGCAAAGAAGTAATCTCTATAGCTGCTAATTG
Source organism: Wollemia nobilis (assembly GCA_028583015.1). NCBI lineage: Eukaryota > Viridiplantae > Streptophyta > Pinopsida > Araucariales > Araucariaceae > Wollemia > Wollemia nobilis. The sequence continues at coordinate 6,222,919 of JAQPPZ010013020.1, read as the reverse complement.
ATTCTCAACATTAATGGTGACAGCTCATCTTTTATTATAATCTACCATCTAAATATGATATGCAATCTTACTTGTTTGTCTGATGATTCTAAATGCATTTATGTTTTGTTTTTTTTTTCAAAAGGTTTTAGTTTTCATGTCGGGTTCACCAAAATGTATCGCTCCAAATTTTTCGCATCCTTACCTTCAGGCTATAGGATCCGTGCCCGGAAGGGGGATGCGAGAAGGATGGGACAATACCTCGAACTAAGAGGCCCTTTGAAGGTCGCGCCTCTTGGGGGGAGGGTATAAGGGTGAATTTTTGATGGATGGTGGGTTCACCAAGAAACTTTTGAATGGCAGTTTCCACACCTAGGTTGAGAGTAGGTTTGATGTGTTCATTTTATACTTTAATCATTCGATTCCTAGGTTTTGCCAAGATGAATCTAAGCTATTCTATATGCCAATGCTGATTTTTATGAATACAGAAAACATGCGTAAGTGCTAAACACAAAAAGTAGGCTAAATAAAATAGAACATACCTGATTCTGGATGTTTGATGAAGCTTCTGAGTTTTGTAGAAGTCCAAATCATCTCAAATCATATGTAATCATCTAGAATTGCATAGAATCGTCTCAGATCTCAGTCGATCGTCTGAGATCAGACCGGATCATCGATGATCTGATGAATTCGTCATATGAATTCATTAGAAACCTGTAATCACAGAAATAGATACAAAATACCAAAAATGCAACTACAAAAGCAAGGGGAAATGATAGAAATAATAGTAAACTTGCCTAAATGGTAAATCCAGATAATAATTAAAAGGAAATGCATCAATTTGATAATTTATTTTGACTTTATCATGCATCTATGCTAAATGAGGTGAACTCCAGGATGCATAAATATAATAAACTAAGATAATGCATAAAGAAATTGAAGGTAAAAGATAAGAAAATGCAAACTTCGGGCTCTGATTGCCCCCAATATGGACTATAGTGGAGATCACCTCTGATCGTACGAGATCATCGCAGATCTACGATAGGATCATCCGAAATCATCTGGAATCGCCTGCGACGATCCGAGCTTGCTCCGACTGAAAAACAATAAAATTCCTGCAAGAAAACATGAAATACAGAATGCAAACGATGGTGCGAGGATGCTCTAATGCATAAGGAACTAAATTTGTAGGGAAATCAGTCAGCTAGGGGGTTCAAGGGGATAAACTGAGAAAATCCCAGTTTATATAGGATTAGGGAGAGGTTAGGAGGTTGGAGATCATCCCAATTTGGGAGATCTCCATCGGAAGAGACTAACTGCGCAAACATGCTTTCTGCCCAAGTTAGAGAAGTTGTTGAACATAAGCTAATTATGAAAATTTGGTTTTGGGACGAAATCGTCTGGACGTTCTGTTCCAGATGAATTCATCAGATCTAGGATGATTTCGTCTGATCGTCGACGATATCGTCCAACGGTCAAAACAAATCCTAAAAATGGCATGGAAAATAAGGAAAGCGGGTAATGGGCGGTTAACGGGCGGTTTGGGTTAAAATTCAAATTTTTATCTTTTTACTAAGGTTTAACTGCGCCAATTTTAGGGTGCTACATGCATATAAATCATGTTCAACGAACACTCATTTGGTTAATTCAAATTATTTTTATCAAATTATCTTGCTCAAAATTGGTAAATGAACAATACAATTGCACACACATTTGTGTTTGAGATATTTTTTATCATTATGATAGATCAAGATCGGCAATGAACTCACATATGCACATGGGGTTCCTTATAAATCTAAATTTTATCTTTGAGATAATTTAAAATATTTATGCAAATATTCTAGAATAATTTGATTTTCTTACTTGGGAATATTGGCTTAGCGTAAAAACAATTAAATATATATATTTTTTTAAATCCAAAATTTCTTTCAAAGCATGTTCAAAAATCTAGCAATAAAGTCACATTTATATATTTTCGACTTTCGCAATGATGCTATAGTTCCTAAACCTAAATTGGAATTTATGCCTAGTGCAAGTCTTCATTTTTTATCTCAAAATCAAAAATCAACTATGCAATAAAACTATTGCATCAATTTCTTCTTTGGATTTCACGATGATGGTATAATTCTATACCTAAAATTCTAGGCCTAGCACAAGCCATCGTTCTAATTTTATCTCCCATTTATTTAATCCATAAAAAGCATATGGCTTAAATCATTATGTTACACAATTGTGCTTTAAAAAAGAATGAAAACTTTTCTATTTCATTTCATTATGTCGACATTCAATTTTGCGACGATGGTATAATTCCTAGGCAATTGTTCAAATTTCTATCACACTTAGGAATTTTATGCCTAGCAAAAAATCATATTTTTAATATTTCATGCATAATATTTTTATAGAAATCTGAAAATAAATCATCACCATCATCATTTTTCATCATCACAACACAAAGTCTTAAGAAAGTCTCTTAAGCACCCTTTTACTTTTAGCAATATTTATCTCATAACGGGATTAGCTTGATGACCTAGCGAGTGGCGACTCCATGAAATGGTCATGTAACAGTGACAATGTCCTTTGAAATTATTGTTAGAAGTCACTTTATTTTTCATCAAATCATACCACAACAACCAATTTGTTTACATAAGATTATTTCATTTAAATTTTATAGCATGACATAAAATTATAATATTTTCAACGACATAATTACATGAATAATCAATCAACCATTAAAATATTAAAGCATCATAAAACATATGCACAAGTCATATCACAAAAAGAACATATATATATATATATATCAAGAAGTCTATACATCATATCAAAATGGATTGGTATGCCACAATCTATACCCTGGCATACTCAATCCTCTCAAAAATATATGGTCTATGTATAATGAGTAGCTAGTCTCGAGAAGCCCTCGAGCTCTCAGCCTCATCTCCTCTCCCGCCCTAAGGTGGAGGAGGTGGTCCCATCGAAGTCCGTGTTGTATCGCGGGTCCTCGACGTCGATCGTGATGATGTCCTCGATGACCCCATCCTAATCGGCTCCATAATGCTGGCTGGCAACAATATCCTCTTCTCCTCTCGAGCCACATGATAGTACAACCCCTGGTAGAACACGGTTTGTGCAATAGCCCGTGCCAGCTCTAGAATGCTCGCCCGTCCGCTCTGAGCCCTGAGTCGTGTAGCCTCATCCTGAAGAGTCTGCAACTAAGTTCATAGGCGAACATTCTTCGCCCAAAGATCTACCATCTTATTGCTCTCCCCCACCTAGACACCCTTGCCCTTATCGAGCGATGGTGGTCTATCCCTCTGTTGAGAAGGGAGTCTCTCCCTCCTCTCTGACTGTTGATGTCTCTCTAGAGCATGTGGTTCTCTCCAGCATTTCTCCTAAGGAGGCCATCATTGATCCCTCCCTCTATGACCCCTCATTGCACCAATGGAAGTCTGGCATTGCCTCTCGATCCGTTGCACTACAGCATGCATCATACCCTGTTCTCTCATCATCCTAGGAGGGCAGATGCCTACATACCAGGCATCATACCCGTCTGCTACCCCTGTATCGTCCCCATCCACTAGCTGAATGGGGGTATAAACAGCATCCTAACTCCAAAACCATTGTATGTCTGGAGCCCCATTCAATGTAGTATTATCTCGCATAGTTTGGGAGTACTCATAATCCTTAAGAGAAGGTATCCCTTGCTATAGATCGAACTACCTCAAAATTTGATCATAGCGGTGGAGCTCTACCTCTCCCCACTCTATCCTCAACCAGATGACTCACCTGATGTGAGCTAACTCTTGTACGTCCTTTGCCCACCTTGGATGCTCTCTCCATGGTCTCCAAGTGATTTGATATGGGGTGAGGTCGTCTAGTAACCTTCGGGACATCGACAGATCTATCCGCCACTGTGACCCTCTCTAGAGCCACCAATAGAAAACTTGGGGTCTCTCCCGGTCAACTCCTATCAATGGAAGCCCTACCGACGTCTACATCATAATGTGCTCCTAGCACCAAACCTGTAGTAGTGATGTCAGCACTAGATATCGACCTCCCTTGTATACGACCCCATAAAGGATCCTATACAAGTGGTATAATACAAAGCTACCCCAAACAAACCTGTATCTGTGGTCTCTCATATCGCAGACCACATTTGAGAGGAGCCACGGTAACCAGCATTTGCTCTGATGGCATAGAAGAAGACCACCCACCACCCCTACCAAAACTCGGGTCAACCGAGACGTCCCAGGCATCTACCTTAAAGCCTTGATGTTCACTCTGCCCTTCTCCAGGGCGAAGCTTGGGTCACCGCACAATCTCATCATGACATGGCCCTGATTGGCCGAAGGAGTCATGAACCACCCATGTATGGGGATCCTCAAGATCCTCCATACATCTTCTAGAGTGGGAGTCATCTCCCCTGTTGATAGCCGAAAGCAGGACAACTCCGGATACCATCTCTCTTCTAGGGCTGTTAGTAGCCCCATGTCTGTAGGAATTTATGGCATCTCTGCCACATGCTACAACCTAACCTCTACTAGTCTATCCTGCTTGGCCTGATCGAGCGCGGCTAAGTCATCCCTGAGACCCTCGTATTTACACTCTCGACTCTTTAGCAATCCCCTCTACAAAATAAACAATAAAACAACAAAAACCATTAATACATAATCATTAAAATCAATTAAACTCAATTTCATCTCATAAAAAAAAAATGATATCGCCCATTATTGGACGATATCGTACCAAATTTAGCAAAATCGTCCTTAATAGGATGAAATCGTCTTTGATTCTTCAATTTGGGAATCGCCCCATATTGGACGGGATCGCTCCTATTTCTTTGATTTCGTCCTTAGACGAAATCGACGATATGGGGACGATTTCGGCAAAACTGGGATGATTTCATCTCGATGTCATCGACGGCCTAAAAACGGCCGCAATGCCCCAAAATAATTAAAATTCAAGTAAAAAATTAAACAAATCAAGCTAAAAAAACAATACACTAGGTTTAGATCCTTACCTGCAACCCGCATCGGACCTCTATCGATCTGTGTGTTGTTTCCACCATTTCACCTGCAGAGCTCTGAAACAGTGAAAGTGAACAATAAAAACGAATTAGGGTTTTACCCTATTTTTCTTATTTTTATTTAAAAACAATATTTTTTTAATTTTTGCCTTTTCGCGCTTTTACCTCAAACGTTTGATTTGGGTAAAAACTCGGAGGGGCCACCATAGCAAATAGTTGTACGATTCGACCTAGAATCGTCATCTAAAAAAAATGGAATAAATTCTTACTTTCTCGTAAAGAGTGAAGAACTCGTCTTTAACGCATTTTCTTCAAAAAATTTGCTAAAGAGGGGGAAAAATGTAGCACCCTAAAATTGGTACAGTTAAACCATCAGTAAAAGATAAAAAAAAATTGAATTTTAACCCTGAAACCGCCCGTTAATCGCTCACCTCATTTTTCGTGCCATTTTTAGAAGTTGTTTTGACCGTTGGATGATATCATCGTCGATCTGACGATATCGTCCCAAATCAGATGAATTCTTCTGGAACAGAACGTCCAGACGGTTTCATCCCAAAATTGAATTTTCATAATTATATTTTCTTTCAACAACCTCTCCAACTCGGGTAGAAGCGTGTCTGCGCGGTTGGAGATTCCTATGTTGGAGATCTCCCAGATTGGGATGATCCCCAACCTCCTAACCTCCCCCTAATCCTATATAAACTTGGGATTTTCCCAGTTTATTTCCCTGGCTGATCATTTCCCTGCAAATTTGGTTTTTGTTGTGTTAGAACATCCTATTCCCCATCATTTGCACTTGTGTTTTCATGTTTTATTGCAGTATCTCACTATGTTTCAGTCGGAGGAAGCTCGGATCATCGCAGGTGATTCAACCACAATTTTGGATGATCCTGTCGAGATCGGTGATGATCTCGTACGATTTCAAACGATTTTGACTACAGTTCATATTGGGGGCAATCAGAGCCCTGAGTTTGCATTCTCTATCTCTTTTCTTATTTAATTGTGCATTAGATTAGTTCACTTATGTTCTACATCTTGGAGTTCACCTCATTTAGCATATTTGCATGATAAAATTCAAAATAAATTATTAAAACATTGCATCCCATTTGATTTGATATCTGGATCTATCATTTAAGCATTTATATTCTTATTTCTATCATTTTGCATCATTCTTGCAATTGTATTTTTGGTTTTTGGTGTTTATTTTCATGATTGCAGGTTTCTGACAAATTCGTCTGGTCGTTGACGATCTCAGTTGATCTCAAACGATCTCTTGTGATCTAGATGATTATGTACAATTACAGATGATCCTATCATATCCGAGACAATCTGGACTCCTACAAGCTTTAGAATCTTTATTAGACATCAAAAATCAGGTGCACTCTTCTCCATCTTAGATATTTTATGTATTTAAGATTCATTTATGTTTGTTGTCTTCATATAAAACCAAAAGTTTCATATAGAATAGCTTAGATTCATTTTTGCCAACCTAAGAATCTGAATGATTGAATATAAAATGAACATATCAAACCCATTCTCAACCTAGGCGTGGAAACTACCACTTAAATTTTTCTGGTGAACCCCACCATTCGTCGAAAATTCACCATTATACTACCTTCAAAGGGCCTCTCTGTCTAAGGTATTGTCTCATCCTTCTCGCATCCCCTTTTCGGGCACTAATCCTTTAGCCTGAAGGTAAGGGTGCAAAAAATTTGGGCGATACATAAGCATTGATCTAGAAAGGATAGAAGCCATTTCTAAAATTCCCCCACCCAAGAATCTAAAAGGGGTAAGGTCATTCTTTGGAAAAATAAATTTTATCAGAAGATTTGTCCCAAATTTTGCAGAAATGACCAAACCCATAAATGATATGGTGAAGAAAACTAGAGAAATAAAATGGACATTAGAAAATATGGAAGCATTTAACAAAATCAAAGAAGCCATATCAACCACACCAGCCCTAAGTTGCCCTGATTATACAAAGGATTTTAATATCTACTCCTATGCATATGAACATTCTATTGCAGCAGTTATTTCACAGAAATATGAAGAAAATAATGAAAGGCCAATAGCCTTTATGAGTTCAGGTCTAAAAGGAGCACATATCAAATACACCTTACTAGAGAAACATGCTTATGCAGTCATCCAATCTTTGGAACACTTTAAAGGTATATTTGGATCAAATAAAGTTTACTGTTGCATTCCTTTCATAGCAATAAAAGATATTTTTTCTCAATCAGAGCCATTAGGAAGACCAACAATATGGATGGTAAAACTTTTACAATATGATGTTGAATTCAAAATAGTTAAAATAGTCAAAGGGCAGGGTTTAGCTAAACTATTGGCTAACAAAGAAGAAGCAGGATCTGAAAATATTCTCACCATAGATCAGACATATGATGACAGAAGAATAAAAAATAAAGAATGTAAATGGTATGAAGAAATTTTGTCATACTTACAAATGCTATCTTTTCCCAAAGATATGACAATAAACAGAATGAGGTCAATCAAACTTCAAGCTCAAAAGTATTATATACAAAATGGAGTATTATATTGGAAACATCCTGATGGAGTATTATTAGTCTGCTTATATGAAAGAGAAGTCCCAAAAATAATTAATGAATTTCATAATGGTTTATGTGGAGGACACTTTGCTCCAAGAGCTACATCTAATAAAATCATGAGAGCAGGATATTATTGGCCATCCCTTTTTAAGGATGTATATAAATATGTTAGGAATTGTCATAACTGCCAAGTTTTTATAGGGAAAAAGCATCTACCATCCATGCCCCTCAAGCCAGTAATCATTGAAGCACCTTTTGCTCAATGGGGTATTGACCTGATTGGAGAGATCAAGCCTAATTCATCTGGCCAACATAAGTGGATCATAACTACAACAGATTACTTCACAAAGTGGGTGGAAGTTGCACCTTTGAGAACATCTACATCTACTGCAGTCATCAGATTCATAGAGGAAAATATCTTGACCAGGTATGGAGTTCCTAAAAATCTTGTAACTGATAATGCTCAATATTTTGTGTCATATGAAATGGTAGAATTTTGTGCTGAATATGGAATTGAATTATCTCATTCCCGCTAATTATTATCCCCAAGGAAATGGTCTAGTTGAGTCATCAAATAAAAATGTAATAACAAGAATAAAAAGGTCATTAGGCAAAAATAAAAGGGGATGGGACAGTGAACTTAAATTTGCTTTATGGGCTGATAGGTTGTCTGTTAAAAGAAATACAAGAAGAACCCCCTATGAGATGGTTTATGGAGAAAAAGCCCTACTGCCCCCAAAAATGGAAAAAATGGCACTTTCCCTTTTATTGCAAGATCATGAAAACCCTGATCCCATTCAGAGAAGGCTTGACCAAATTGTCTTGTTAGAAGAACAAAGAAGAGAGACCCTCAATAGAATGATGGAACAAACCCAGAAAACTGTAAAATTGTTTAATAAGAAAGCCAAGGGTACTCCTTTTTCTCAAGGAGATATAGTCATCTATTGGGATCCTAAAAATGATAAGCATGGTGAAAAGGGTAAGTTTGAACCTAAATGGATTGGCCCATACCAAATTGCCCATGTTATCAGTCAGAATACTTACAAGCTACAGACTTTGCAGGGAGAAATAATGGCTATCCCTATTAATGGCCAACACCTCAAAATGTACAATCCCTGTTGAAGGTGTACTTACAAAAAAAATTACACAAAAAAATAGAAAAACAAAAATCCAAAAACAGAGTGGTGTATTTTGTTTATTAGTTAAGCTTCCCTTTTGTTCTTGAATAATTTTGAGTTTACTGTACACATGATATCTTAGTTTGATGAGTATATCTAACTGTTTATTCCACCAAAGACAATAAAAAAAAAGGGGATTTATTTTAGATGTTGATGAGCTTTACAATTCTGTCAAAAATGAGTGTTTATGCAATAGTTGTTTGATATGAGATAAAACAGATAGAAAACAAAGCTGATTGAAACATCATGTCAAGCCTCACATTACAAATGATACTTAAAGTGACTTCAAAGGTCCAAAGAACTGAGTTATCTTTGAGAGGGTAGTTGAGCCAAAAATTATTACACTCATATTTTATAGCCAGAAACTAATCCTCAACTCAGGCATACTTATTGCACAATTTGCTTATATATCCAAACACTTCTCTCATGAGAAATAAAAATAAAAAATAAAAAATAAAGTAAAATTGAGTCACTGCTTGAGATATCTTGGAAAACCTCTACCGGAGCTATAGACGCTTGACTGGCAGTAGGGTAAAACTAATATGGGATTAGAAGCAACTCCACCGAGGCTATAGACGCCTGACTAGCAAGTGGAGCCCTGCAGAATGGTGAAAATTTTTAAAGAGTGAAATCACATATTAGGCTTGGCTATTTTGCTCAGATATGGTAAAGTTCTGAAATATTTAGAAATCCAAAAAATAATGCACAAACACACACATGGGAAAAAATATGATGAGACAAATGGTTGTGACAAAATCTATGTAATCATATCTTATGACTTAGCTAAAACAAGCATTACAATATTTCAAAATAAAACTCATTGATTTCTAAAATTTCTAACCTTTGTTTCCAAATTGAATGAAAAGGGATCTATAGTTTTTCATACTCTACTTGCTTTGATATCATGTTATTCATATAGTTTTTCAGTATATAAAAAAAAATGATGAAGAAAAGAAAGAAAAAGAGGAAGGAAGTTTTTTCTGTTATGCATTTCAAGTTTTGCTTAGCAATCAAAATTTTGTTGTTTTTTGTTAAATTTTTGCAAAATAAAACCAGGAGATTCTGTGGTTCTCAAGTGCTTCATGTTTTCAACACATTGTCCCAGTCAGAGCCTATGTTGGAGCCAAATTTGACTCAACTTTGAAACCCCCAAATTTAAATTTTTGGTTTCAATCAAAGTATCCTTATTGTTGGTCATTGCTTAAGTTGTTGTGAGTAATTCGATTTTTCATTGGTTGGTTTGATAAAGTCTAACCTTAGCCTTTTTAATAATGTGGGCTTCATTGTATAAATCAAAGTACCTCAAATGGTTAGGGAAGAAATTTTCAAATTAAAAACCTAAAGCCAAAGTCCGACCTTCATAAATCTTTCCTTGGGCCTAAAACCGATTAATAAAGTCCTTAAATCATAAGTCGGTTAAGCATTCACCATGGTCTCAAAATTCGAAAGGTCTAAGGTTAAAGCAAATATTAATTAATCAAAACCTAAGGGTATGCACCCCACCAAGCTAACAATCGAGCACCTTAGATTTAATCCAAGGGTCGCGCTCGATCCGAAAGAAATCGAATGACAACGCTTTAATAAAATCGAACCAAAGGACAAGTCAAAAGTCAAGCCATGGTCAAAAAGTAAAAATATCGCACCTTAGGCTTAATCGGATGGTAGCACGTCATCATGAATAAATCTAATGGAAGCGCATTCAAAAAGAAGTCCGAAAGATAAGTCAAAGGGTCAATAAGGTTTAACCTAAGGTTTAAAAATCGAGCATCTCTCATTAAATCGGATGAAAGCGCATCGTCTTAAAAATCTGACGGACGCGCTTTCACAATAAAACCCGAAGGTTAAGTCATGAACCAATAAATGAATGTGATTAAAGTCCTTGCACCTTCGACAAGATCGACAGATGCACCGACCCCAAGATCAAATCAACGGTTGCGCACTGTCCAAAAAGTCAAAGCATTAAACATGAGCCATAATGGTCAAAGGTTCCGATTAAATAGTGAGTAAGTCTAAAGAATCGGATGGCAATGCTCAATCATCTTTAAAATCAATGGTTGCACATCCTCTAAGAGGTCAAAGGTTTAAGAAAAGTCGTCATGGGTCAAGGTCAAGTTAAAATCAGAGCAGGTCTGACAGATCGGACGATCGCGCCCATGCGATATCCAGATCAACGGTCGTGCATGTTCCAAATTAATCACCTATTAAAAGTCAATATTAAAAGAATGTGCCCCCTTGATTAATCGTCGGGCAGGTTACCAAGATCAAACGGTTGCGCTCGATCGGTTTTTAATCTAACGGTGGCGCGCTAATTGAAAATACATTAAGGAGTGTTAAGATTCAAAAAATATTAATTAATGATAATCATGTTATTAGCAAGGGTTTAATACATCAGCTAATTCCCCCCTTTTGGCTTAAACATGATTAGTATTATACACCCTTGATTAAACTAACTTGCAAGTTGACTTAATCCGACGACAGCGCTTGTCTCCACTCAGATCCGACGGTCGCACCGAAATCGTGAATGGTAAGATGAAGACTAAGGTAAAGACAAATATTAATTGTGTTTAGTGAGGGTTTAATACATTGACTAATCCCCCCTTTCACCTTAATCATGATTAATAGAAAATCAAAAGTTTTTACATTGATTATATGGTGGGCATCTTATTGGCAATCTAACGATAGCGCCCAAACTAATCCAAAAATCGACGGTCGCGAAGGCTTGTAGTGGCGGCAAAGGATTGAAAGCTAAATGAAGATGTTTTAATGATACACAAATCGGATGGTGGCGCTCATTTCTCCCCAGATCCAATGGTGCACATACGGGAAGATAACCGAAGGTTAATCTAAGCATTATTATTTCAAAAGGTTGATTAATTGACCCAAGGTACGTAGGGATTTTTCTCATTTATTAAAAACTATGTGCATCTACATGATCCAACGATCGTGCCTCACCACAGTAAGATCTAACGGTGATCACAAAAAAAAAATACACGTATCATATGTTACCATCAATTAATACGAGTTGTTAAGGTTTGAAAATATAAGGATTAAACATTGGATAATCATGATTAATTGAAGACCATAAAACATGTTATGTCAAGTGTTTATATGAAGCTAGGTACATTAACCATCATGCAGGTCTCGGGATATCAACGGTCGTGCTAGCATCCTATCCAGATCGGACGACAACACATCAATCGACATTCCAAGGGCAAAACCAATCACTTGCATCCGACGGTTGCGATTAATCATGGTTGACTTAGGGAAAAAGGGGCATCATAGGAAATATAAAAACCAACGCTCACACCAAGAATCGGATATCACAAAAATCCTGAAAGAGACATAATCGATCCCAAAGATCTAGTTATCACTCGGATCCGAGGTGGCACGAGGTTCAAAAAGGGACACTACCCCCGTGGCACATACCGTTCCACGTCAGATTAAAGATCCCCATTGATGAATGAATAGAAAGCATGAATGATTGTAGGCACATGAATCAAAGGGGCCCAAGGCATGTAAGTTAACAGACATCGCCCGTCATAAAACATAAAATTCCAGAAATGGCTGAGTTGGCACGATTTCGTTGGCCAATTTTGAACAACGGTTGGTGGCATCGGGTCGATAACGAAACGTGCAAATTTATTAAGTTCACTCCACCACCCTGTATATGAACTTACAAAACCAGTCAAGGCCACTCCACTGGTATACCAAGAATTAGAATTGATACATCAAAAGCACAGAGGGAAGAGAGTATTCAAATTCTGAAGAACTCAAAGAAGAACTTGACCAACAATCATGAGAGCAATGGCATCATGGGGAGATGTGTTCGTACCAGTAGATACATGAGAAGCCATGAAGTTTATCATAGATAAATCACCCTATTCTGTGATCTCTGGGCCGCCTATTCCTGGCACCACTATGTATGAGTTTACCCAAAAATGTGGGGCAGATAAAAAACCCAACCAGGCTCAACTGTATGAGATCGACAATGCCTGTATTAAGAGTTTCGCCCAAGTGATGGAAGGTGATAATAGGACCCCATGGATAATGGTGGATTTATTCCATAAAGCTCATAGGTTACAGTACAAGGGTTTTCCTAGAGACAACAGATGGAACAGTAACCTTGGGAAGCTGATATGCCCGAAAGTGCACTTCTCCTCAGACTTGATGGCTTGGCTGGCAGTAGCATACGATGAAAGAACAAAGACCTTTCGAGATCACAAGAATCGATCGATGTTCAACATCAAAGTCGAACATATCCAGGAGGTGTTCAAATTGATGAATTATACCACGTATCTGGTAGACCAGGTAATCGAACACCAATCTCGTATGTTTACTGATATGGAAGTTTTTAAAAAATTGTTTGATACACATGCAGCGATAGAGAAAGAATTCCCCATTAACAAAAATGCTTTTAAACCCTGGGTACAAGACTTCTGTGACATGATAAACATAGTATTAGGAGTACAGGATATGAATAGAATAACAAAAAGGGTTTTGTATTTAGCTGCACAATGTAATAGAGGATATAATACTCCAATCTATGCCTGGGAACTGGAATTAAGCACCCAAATACACAAAGAAATGGTAGAACTAAGAAGAGCAATTTTTGAACAAAGGCAGGAGATGCCTCACTTTTCACAGTATTCATTTCTCGTTCACTTAATAGCAGGCCAATTGGGGGAAGAAGCCCGTAAGAGAGTAAAATTCATCAATAGCCCCTATGTTCAGAATAGCTTCTGGAGACTTCATGAGGGATGAACTCACATGGGCTGGTTTTGTGATCGTTTCCTGGTAGAAATCCATTGGGCCTTAACTGGGTTAGTTCTAGAAATATTAGGGCCAGGAGTAAAAGCCTTCATTAAAGAAAAGGAAATCGAAGATTACTTCTTCATAGAGGGTTTTACTTACATCAGATTGTATGGAGCTAAGATCCCTCCTAAGGTACTACCACAGTACTGCCCATCGTCCATAGCAGCCCTAGAATTATGCAGACAAGTGGCAGAAGAGGCTAAAATGAGACTGGTTAAGAAGCATGGAAAAGTCCCCTGGCTTGATGTTCCCTACCATTTTGGGGATTATGTATTTGTTGGATATCCTTCCCTACTCAAGGGAATGTTTGAATTGGACAATATGGGATTCGATGAAGTGTCATGGAGGTTTTATGACCCAAAAGGAACTTACAACAAGATGATGGAGAAGAGAGAGTATGCTCGTATACTACACCGGGGAGATGCTTTTGAAGAAAGCTTATTAGAGGCAATGGAAAAAGGATTAGATTTGCAAAAAGTATGGGATGAATTCCCTCCTAAAAAAAGGGGCAGCACATAGGTTTATGAAGCCTATGATTACCCTACAGAACTAAGAAGGCTTCAAGAAATTTTAGTGGATACTACAACACCTGTTATGCCAAGGACAGGCCCAACAATTAAAGAAGACCCTTTGCTGGAATTGATAGAGGAGCAGGACATAGACTTAATGGAGGTCACTGTTAGAGCTGTTGATGTAGTAGAACAACAGGTTAGACTCCCAGTGAATGACCAACTCATAATAGAAGCAACACCAAAAGAAGTTCCTCAACAGACCTGTACAGACAAAGGTAAAGAAATAGTAACTTCATCTTCTCAGAAAGCATCACCTACAGAGCAAGTTGTAGTTCCCATATCTGATAATGTGCTAGTTGTAACCAGTGTGAAGAAATTGGCACCCATGGCCATCCCTACCTCTATAACCATAAAGGGATAGGAGATCAAAATCCCATCAGTGATACAAATGAATCCCAGGAAAACTGGTGGACTGGGTGGCCTTTTCCGAAGTTACTTAGTGAAGAGTCAAATAAAAATAACTCCAGTAGAAGCAAAGAAGCCCAGATTGTCTTTACCAGTTGCCAAGGTTGTTTTGGAAAGAACATATGAGCAGGTTGCCTTCACTATTACAGATGAACAAGAGTTGCAGTTAGTAGCAGGGATGGGAAATATAGAAGAACAATCTTCAGAAAAAGTAGAGTTGAGGACAACTGTGTCAGATATTGCTGAGATTAATCTCCCTCCTCTGCAAGACCCACTAGTTCTCAGTACCAATGAGGAAACAGGAGGATCATCAGTACTGGGTAAAGACGTTGATATAGCAAAACTTGTCAAAATAGTGAATGCTCAGGCCATTGATCAATTTGTTGAAAATATTGAAACACTCAAAAAATAATTGGACCAAGAAGAAAAGGAAAAGGCAGAATTAAAAGTTGTGATAAGTAAGCAACAAGAAGAATTAAATAAGAAAGATGCTTCAATTGCCCAACCCCCTGTAGTGACCAAGGTTCAAGATCATGTATATTATTTGAATGTAATGAAAAAGGACATGTACAGAAGAATAAAAGCTCAGGCCAAAGGTTTTACTGAAATGTTCAGGAAAATAAGGGTGATTCAAATAACTACTCAAGAAATCATGACCTTGATGCAGGAAAGAGAAAAATATTTTAAATTCATTCACCCAACCCTGGACTTCATAGGGGATCATTTTGAAGAACTACAAGGACAAGAAATAATGACACCTGATGACAATAAGATTCAAATCAATTTTGAATTTTTCAAAGCAGCCCTGTTTGGATCAAACCAAGAGAAATGGACAAATTCTGTGACTGAGATGAATGACCTGATAAAGGATGCTACAGATAAACTAGTAGATATTGGCCTATCCTTAGATCAATGCCTGGAAGCATCAGACATAGAAGGAATATTCAAAGAAACCCTTGAGAGATTTGACTGTGAACTAGGTGATGAGGAGGAAATGATTAAACAAACTACACTCATGGTGAATGCTGCAGAAGCTTTACTACTTCAGTATGATAGAAACATGCATGTTATTGTTATACAAAAAAATAGAATTTTGCAAGAAATGAATATGCTCAGGATTGCAGCCACTTTTGACACAGAAATATGGAGGTTGATTGATGAGCATATAAAAGGGTTGCAAAGGAGTTTAAAGGGGAAAAAGGTCAATACCTGCAAATAACAAAAAGTAGATTCTGCACCACAGATAACTGCAATAACAGGAGACATCTCTGGGGTAGTTAAAGGGTCAAAGGATCAAGGAAAGGCAACTCAAAAGAGGCCAATTCAAAAAGCAGCTAAACGCACCAAGAAGTAGCAAAATCAGATGAAAGTTCTCATACTTAAATCACCAGTTTAGTGGGAATTTGTTTGAACAAGTCAAAGAAGGGAGCACAGTCAAAACCTCAAAGCCAGCTGGATAGCACCAATTTTGGAAATTCAATCAGATGATGCCAAGTGTACAACCAAAATTCAACCAGAAATAATAGAATCAAGAACCAACAGCTATAAAAGGAAGCAGGCAGGTCTGGATTCTGCATCAAGCAATTAGAGAATAGCATTTTTTCTAAGAGGTATACTTGAGTGCCCTGTTAGTTGTGTTGTTGTATTTCTTTGTGTCTATTTTCTTTTATTCATTCTTTCTTCCTCCCCTTGCTGTGCAGGATTGTATGATAGGAAAGCATTCAAGAAGCTAGATTTCAGTCTTATTGAGCCTAGGATTCAGAGATTCTTCTGTTACCATATTGGAATAAGGAGAGTAGGAGAGACCTGTTACATCATTTGAATAGAGTCTTCTCCATTGTATTGTTGTATTCTTTTGAGAAAAATAGAGTTAAAAGGCATTCTGCCCACTCTGCATGTAATTTTTCCATGAATCAATACAATTCTGAATCTTATTCCTGTCATTTCTTTGTCTCAGTATTGTGTGTATCTGTATAATGGGTTACATTATTTGAATGCATTATACACGTTTCTTTCGTTAGTTAACTTTTGGTTTTGTTACGACATTCGAATGAAATCAAGAACGCTAATTTCCTTTTCCCCTTCTCTCTGTTCATAATTAAAATTGTTGTTAAATTGCTATAACAACCCAATGAATCTAGGCACCGGTCTACATAAGGCATAACAGTTGGTTGTTTTCATGCTTGGTCATTTTAATAAGAATACTTATAGTTTAATATAAATCTAGAGCATGCAAATTAGAAGTTTAATTAAAGAATTGTCGTTGGGGTTTCCTTACCCGTTCTACCATCTTCTTTAGCAATATTCGGGTTTAGCAGAACATGAGGCAGGTCGACCAGAGCCTGTAATAGCTCGTTGGTTTCAAACGGATTCTTGTAGCATGACAATTGATTTCCTACGGATGCAAGAATCGGTTCCAATAGACCTCAGTAATCTTGACACCACAGAGATAGTGGAAAATATTCAAGAAGATATGAGCTCCTTGTTCTTACACAGTGAACACTATAAGAATTGCTTCTTCGAAGCTAAAACTAAGATCACTTATTTGGAGGAGTCTTTTATAAAATGTCGAGCATAGTTGCAATTTGCATAGTCAGAGGGAACTCGATGGTAGAAAAGGGTAGAATAATTGGATGCCATGCTTCAAAAGCACCAGTAGGTGAAGGGAGGAGAAGAGCAATAGATTAAGGTGCTAAAATTTCAACTCCATAATGTGTAGGATCAATTGGAATCAAAAACAACACAGGCCATAATCCTATCAAAATAAAAATTCAAGGAGGCACACAAGCGACCAAGGTGACACAGGTACTCATGTACCTTCAAGAAATTCAGACTATCATCTCCTATGGCTAGTATGTAGTGGAGGTTGGCAAGCAGCACCTGGAGCCCCTCTTGGTAAAAGCATCACAGATGCAGACGCTGGCAAGATCTAGCCTCCAATTTCACCCCATGAGTGATATGTCCCGAGCTTGGATGAACGTCAAAGTTGTATTGTGCCAGTTTTTCTTTAGGTTGGACTAGGTGAAAGAGGCCCACAAGTTGCTTGACATATTTGAGCAAGAGCAACAAATTTCCATGACATATTTTAACATAGTGCTCGAGAATGACTTCCCCAATTTCACTGATGATAGGGGAAATATTTTGTCTCAAGCAGACCTAGAAGCAACATGGGTGGTGTTTATTGATGACGCCTCCAAATTTTATGATTAAGAGGAACCACTTATTGAAGATCATGTGTTGTCATTGATGAGAAAGCTCACATGCATCGATTCTGGTTTATTGGAGCTAAGTCAGTGGATGAACTACATTGATATGGGGCAAGTAGAGATTGGTAGATACTTGGTTGATTTCCTCAATGGCCCAAAGATAATCACCATAGAAGCTTGGTTTGATGTCGTTGCAGTGTACGAGGCTACAATTACATTTCTTGAAGAAGAAGTTGCAGAAAAGCAGGCCGAGAAGTGAGATGCAAGAGCAAGTAGCAAGTAACTTGATGCGACTAGTAAATCTGACTTTTGAAGCCCAATGGATGAAGACCTAGGTTCGATTGCATCCATGAGAGATGGATACCCCACGAGCCACCAAGAATGTTGATAGTTTTGCAACTTTACCACATTTTAATTTTGTTTTGATAATTGATTGTAAAATTTTGATGAATATGCCAATGAAAGCATGGTAGTTTTAATACATTTAGTTTTAATGCAGTTTTTATTTGTACCTCTTTATTTTGGTAATAGTGCATGACTATAAATAATATCTAAATCTTGTAAGCAATGGGGATAATTCTATTTAAAATTGCTAAGGGATACAAATGCCTAAAAAGAAGTTTGTTGTAAAATGAGAAGCGCTTCAGGAAATAGCGTAATAGAGTTGAACACCATTCGCCCCAAGAAATTTCTTCTAAAAAATGGAAAAATCATGTTCGAATTTCGAAGAAATGAGTGGAGAAAATGTTGCCATCCCAATTGAAGGTGAAACCCTTGTCGCCTCTCTTGGAGGTGGAACAAAGCTTGAATAAATGAATTCGCCCAATCGTAAGGGGCAAAGGCTTCAAAGGCGAATGAGTGAGTAAAGTGTTGTCGCCCCAAGTGAGGGGTGAAACCTCTTGCCGCTCCTCCTTGAGGCAAAAGTTGTTTCATGCGCCGAACATATCAAAGCCTAATTAAAAACCCAATGTGAAAAGGTTGAAAGCATTATCACCTCAATAGATGGGTGAAACTCCTTGGCACCCCTCTTCGGGACGATACACAATACAAATTTTATGCTGCATAGTAGAGGTAGAGAAGGCACTTTCACCCCAAATGAGAGGCGAAAGTCTTTGAGACCTCCCTTTGGGGCGAAAACGTAACATTAAACGAAATTCATTTTTAAAAGTTCCCACCATGACAAAGAAAATATAAAAGGTGCTACGTAACTTCAAAGTTTTGTCGCCCCAATAGAGGGGTAAAACTCTATGGTGCCCCTCTCTAGGGAAACGTCCAATGAAAAGCAAAAGAAAGCAGTAATATGTAAGTGGGCGCCCACGAATTCGGGTAAAGTTTTAGGAAATGATTGTCGCCCCAAGAGAGGGGTGAAACACTATGTCGCCCCTCTTTGGGACGTGTTGTGGCTGCTCCACAACGTACCCCAAAATTGGGGACCCACATTTTTTGCATGTGTTCCAAGAAGACCGAAGTGGCCCATAGGCTAAAGATCAAGGAAAAAAGCAAAATACAACAAGGAGAAAAAGTGTCGTGATATCGCGACATGTTGCGTTTTGCGGCCAAAAGAGAAAAAGTGTCGCGATATCGCGACATGTTGCACCGTCGCGGCCAAAATAGAAAAAGTGTCGCGATATCGCGACATGTTGCACCGTCGCGACCAAAAGAGAAAAAGTGTTGCGATATTGCGACATGTTGCATTTTTGCGGCCAAAATAGAAAAAGTGTCACGATATCACGACATGTTGCAGTTTCGCGACCAAATGAGAAAAGGTGTCGCGATATCGCGACATGTTGCACCGTCGCGACCAAAAGAGAAAAAGTGTCGCGATATTGCGACATGTTGCTTGGTCGCGGTCAGAGGAGAAAAAGTGTTGCGATATCGCGACATGTTGCATTTTCATGATTCAAAGCAAAGAGAAAGAGCTAGAAAGAAAAAGTGTCGCGATATCGTGACATGTTGCATTTTCACGACCAAAGACAAGAAAGAACAAGAAAAAAAAGTGTCGTGATATCGCGACATGTTGCGTTTTTGCGGCCGTATAGGAAAAAGTGTCGCGATATCGCGACATGTTGCATTTTCACGATTCAAAGCAAAGAGAAAGAGCTAGAAAGAAAAAGTGTCGCGATATCGCGACATGTTGCATTTTCACAACCAAACAAGACAAGAAAGAACAAGAAAAGAAAAGTGTCGCGATATCGCGACATGTTGCGTTTTCACGACCAAACAAGACAAGAAAAGAAAAGTGTCGCGATATCGTGACATGTTGCGTTTTTGCGGCCGTACAGAAAAAGTGTCGCGATATCGCGACATGTTGCGTTTTCGTGATTCAAAGCAAAGAGAGAGGGAAAAAAGAAAGTGTCGTGATATCGCGACATGTTGCGTTTTCGTGACCAAACAAGAAAAAGTATCGTGATATCGCGACATGTTGCATTTTCACGATTCAAAGCAAAGAGAGGAAAAAAAGAAAAAGTGTCGCGATATCGCGACATGTTGCATTTTCGCGACCAAATGAGAAAAGAAAGAACTAGAAAGAAAAGTGTTGCGATATCACGACATGTTCCATTTTCGTGGCTAAAAGCAACAAAAGTGAGCAAGGAGGCAAAGGTGTCGCGATATCATGACATGTTCCATTTTCGCGGCTAAAAGCAACAAAAGTGAGCAAGGAGGCAAAGGTGTCGTGATATCGCGACATGTTCCATTTTCGCCAAGGTAACGGACCTGCATAGTGACGTGGACATAAGGACAAAATCCAATGAACAAGACAAAGCGTTACATAAGGAATATTTAATGATTTGAAATCATTTAAGATGGTCATTACACACGGAGGGAAACAGATGCAAGCCCATGTGGAGAAAATGCAGTGAAGGGCCACAAAATGGAAACCAAAGCACACACAGTCAGGGAAGGTGAAACGAGCAGCCATCGGAAAACGAAACGAACCGTCATGGAAGGAAAAGCAATTTTTTTTCCGAAGTTTAAATATGCCATTCAAAGAGGCCAGGGGGGGTCGAAAACCGCTACAAGCAAAGTTGCAGAGCTGAAGGCGAGAAGGCCATTCTAGACCTGTTTGAGTTGTTTTTCTTCCACATACTGGTTTGGAAAAACCAGAAATTCTGCTATTGTAAAATGACATATTTTTAATGCATAAGTGTTCAAAAATTTGCATCTTGTGGGCAATAAAGAAGGATATTTTCTTTGCATGCTATGGATTTAATGCTTATTCTTTCATTTTTCATGTTTTGAATTTATAGATAATGTTAAATGCCATTTTTTTGGGTTACATTAGGCGAATATTTGAAATCTAAAATTTTATTTCGTACCCTAGGAACCAGCACTTAGTCTATGGGTATTGTGCATGTTTTGCAAGTCCAATAGGTTAGGTTGCATGCATGGAGACCTCACATTTTCGGTTTTGTCGAAACAGGATAGCATCATACTGAGTGCATTTTATTTTTCAGTTTTCTGCATTTCATTTTCATTTTCTGCATTTTATTTTTTTCAAAAATTTTAACTTATTTTAAATATTCAGGCTTTAAAATAAACATTTAAAAATTTCCAAAATCCAAAAAAACAATGAACAATCACTAAATTTTCATGATGAAATAAACCAAAATTGCCCCTTGTTTACAGTTACTTGCAATCACTAAGGTGTTCCAAGCATTTAAATTGAATATCTTTATTTGATATTACTAATACATATATGCAAATGCTAATACAGCGGAGACCTTGGAGAAGTTGTTTGTTTAACTTCTTTGCAAGAGGGGATTTGGAACCCAAATCCTAAAGGAGAGTATACTTTCACAACTGGGTGAAAATACAACTCAACAGGACAAAACATATTCGAAGTACAATTTTAAATAAATAATACGGTGGGTCCGACTTCAGGTAGACTAAAATAGTGCTTTCACCCCAAGAGATGGATGAAGCTCATTATCAACCTTCCTTGGGGCGAAAAGGAATTTTAAAAGGATTTTTTTAAAGAGGACAGGTTGACGATGTAAAGGCTTATGTTGACATAGCCTGAAATTTTGTCCATGACTATGCAGAATAAAAGGTGACGTCTAACGTAAATTTGAAGGTGCAACAAATTCAAGTCACTTATTCAAAAGGGTATTGGGTAAAGTCGCCTTCCCAAGGGGTGAATAGAGTTAGAATTTTTTTTTGGGCACATCGTTTCACGATCAAGCCGATCATTGTTGGAAATTTTGAGTTCATTTAGTTGTCATTGATGTCAAGATAAAAATTTATCATTTAATACCATGGAGCACACTATCAATAGCACCAAGAACAATGTGAATAGTTGAAGAGAAATTGGCAAAATAATATTTTATGAGGGTTTATGGTAAACCCATGGTGGAAGATTAAATGATTTTATTAAATCATTATGTGGATATAAAATTCTCCTCACACATTGAGATGGCAGTTAAGATTTTAAAAGACCCAAGGTGGCAGAATATTTTACAAGGTAAAGGTTTAAGTTTAAACCCAAGGAAGGCTTTAATATCCTTAAAGCTAAAGTCTATAATTATAATTTATAAAATTTATATTCCTTGGAATTTAAATAATTTATAAATTATAAAGGTGGGAGCATCGACTTCATCAAAATTGGGAGCACCGACATCTAAGAAGCAAAGGTTTTTCGTGTATAAATAAATTCTAAGAAGGCATTTGAAACGTACCCCTCGACATTATTTTCCATGCGACAAAGTGAAACGCATTCGTGCATTGGTTATGCGTTGAGGCAGAAGATAAGAATTCACTTGTCTTTAGCGCCAGGTAAAATAGAAAATGGAGAGAGCATATTAATTAAAACGAAAAGGACACGGTGGTCCATTGGCAACGAACGTTTTGCAAAGGTGTTGGGAGTTGAGAGGCAGGCGAATGATTTACGTGGAGTGGTGTGTCTTGAGCACCAAGGGAAGTTCGTTTTACACATGGTTTTTGTGCACCAGTCAAGGACAAAGAAGAGAAAGAGCCTTTAAGCTCTTAACCGTACGTCTAGCGCACACGGTGGTCAAAGTCACGGCTAGAGTGCTCGCAGAGGCAGAGAACGTGGGTTCGAAACCCACTAAGAGGTAAAGGTAATTTTTGATAATTAATTTTTTGCCTAAGGTTTTTCTAAAGGATAATGTGGAGTAATAAGGGTTTGTGAAAAGTTGGGTGTTTAATTTACATTATTGTTGGAGTTGTAAGGGTTTGAGAAAGGTTGTTGATTTGATAATTGATTTATACTATTGTGGAGTAATAAGGAGGTTGTTTTATTGATGAAGTGATTTATATCATTGGAATTGATTTTTATCAAAGTTTCTCTTGCAATTAAATTAAAGAGGTTTGAGTTAATTATTGGTGGATGTTAAGTTTATTTTAGTTTGGAGTTTATAAGGTGTTATTGGATAAATATTTTATGTATGTTGATGGTTGTTTTTGAAAGGTGGAGTGACAAGGTGTAATTGTGGATTTATATTATATTGTGAGAAAGATTTATCTTCTAACCTCTTTGAGATTGGCATAGAAGTTTGTTGTGGTTGTGGCAGATTTATGAGATCCCTTCATCATCAAGAAAAAGGTATGAGCACATTCTTCCATAGTTGAGTTGGTTGATTTTTTTTCTAAAAATAAGTTTGTAGTGAAAAGGACTTAATTAGGGTTTCCTTTTCTAAAGTGTTTGAGTTAATGCTTCAAGGTTTTCTGGAATAAAGAGTTGTTGTTTAAACCTTTTTTAATAAGCATTGTTGTTGAAGCCATTGGTTATGTGAAGAATTTGAGTTAGGGTTTTGCAAATATCATGAGTATCATTGTTATGTGAAGATTGTTTTATAAGCATGGTGTTGAAGTGAGTTGTGAAAAGAACTTGGACTAGGGTTTTGAAAAGAACATGAGTATCATTTTTATGTGATATTTGTTGTTGGGCATTGTTGGAAATATTTTGAGTTGGTTGATATATGCTTAGACTAGGGTTTGTGAGAAATGGGTGTTTCATCAAGTGATTGGTTGAGTTGAGTCGGTTGAACCTAGTCAAGTGGTTGTGTGAAGTGATTGTTCAAGTTCCATAAAACAAACTATTCTATATTCTTTTTTGAGTTGAGAAAGTGATTGAGCATTGAGTGTAGAACATATTGAGTCTCTAACAATTCTCTTTATGCTTCTATGATATTGGACAAGTTATGTGTGGACTTGTTAAGTAGATTTGAGGCAAGTCTTTGAGAAGACTTGTGGACTGATTTTGTGTGAGCTTTTTATGGAAGCTTACAATACATATTTGATTAAGTTCTATGTGAACTTATTGAGCAGATTTGGACAAGTTCTGAGTGGACTTGTTGAGCATAATTGAACAAGTTCTGAGTGAGCTTGTTGAGCAAATTTGAGCAAGTTTTGAGTGAGCTTGTTGAGCAGATTTGAGTAAGTTCTGAGTGAGCTTGTTGAGCATATTTGAGCAAGTCCTGAGTGAGCTTGTTGAGAATATTTGAGCAAGTTCTGAGTGATCTTGTTGAGAATATTTGAGCAAGTTTTGAGTGAGCTTGTTGAGCATATTTGAGCAAGTTCTGAGTGGACCTATTGAGCATATTTGAGCAGGTTCTGAGTGGACCTGTTGAGTAGATTTGAGCAGGTTTTGAGTGGACCTATTGAGCAGATTTGAGCAGGTTTTGAGTGGATGTTTTGAGCATATTTGAGATAGAGCTTTGGAGGTGACAGAGCAGAGAGGACAGTAGTCTTCTATGGATAGAGATCCATTAGCTAGCGCAGTGAGGATAGGTCTTTTGAGTGGGGACAAGAGTCTTCAGTGGAGAGATATCCATAAGCCAGTGTAGTGGAGGCAGTAGTCTTCTAGAGGACCACCAACCAGATCAAAGGAAAAGTAGTTCTCCTATGGATAGAGATCCACGAACCTAATTTAGGATATCAGCATCTTCTTTGGACAAAGGTCCATAAACATTGTAGGGAAAGGATTCCCAAGAGAATTTATTTGAGAAAATTTATAAGAAATATTTTCTCCGTGGAGGTAGCCATCTTTGGGTGAACCATGTTAAATTTGTGTCTCTATTGTGTGTGGTGATTTGTGCATTGCTTTGATTACTATTGTTGATATTGATATCTATAAATTGCATAATATTGATTTGGAAAGAAAAGTAAAAAGTGTTCTTATATTGTTCACCCCCCCTCTCAGTATAAGCTTGTGTTCTTCAGTCATGTCACCTCTCTAGAAAGGTGAAAGTCCTTGTTGCCTTCTTCTAAGGTGAAAGCAAAAAGCATAGTTATAAGGAGAAAATTAAAGGAAGGCGCTCAAATATTAGGCCACTATCGTCTGTTGCTACTCCGACCAGCTAGTTTGGTGACATCAACTCCTCAATAGAGATATAGTCTTGGGTGCGTGCTTTCATAGTTTTTTGGAAGGAGAATAAAGAAGAATACATTTAATTCTAGAACCGATTCAAGCAAGCTCTTCCAGAATATTTGCTCCAATGTTGAGAGATCAAGGGTAATTCTTGTTCATTTCCAATGCACCGACTATTACCCTTGGTGATTTTCAAAGCAAATTTAATACTCGATGGACTTTTCTAGTGAAAATGTATTTTCAAAGTGTAAGGTGAAGCAAATTATTTCCTGACTATTAGGTGATTTTACTGTGTCCCAATACACCGAATCCCAAGGTTTCTCCAATAATTTACTTTTATTGACCTTTCTAAGTGATTTCCTCTCGCTAAAGCTGGATCGTAGTTCCTTTGCAAAATATTTTGATCATAAAGCCATTGATATTGAGGAGGAAAATATGTACGCTGGTTTTTGACCTACTAGCATTTTTATGTACATGCATTAAATGATAGAGGCGAGATACCTCTATAAAATACTAATCATTTTTCATTATAAAGGATGGAAGGGTGGACACTCCGTAGAAATATACTCTAAGTTTTTTGTATTAATAGAAACAATTTGGCTTCTGGTTCTTGGAATGATTTTGCACTTGATAGTTATTTGTGTGTGATTTCTTAAGATTTTATTTCCATTATCTGCTATGAGTGAATTTTGTTGCTAAATTTAGTCTTTTCTTGTATGGGAGTGAACATTGGAATGCAATCTGAAGGCTATTCTCTTACATAGTCATTAAAAGTCTCTACGCTTGTGTTTTATGTTGAATTCTACTAGGTTGCTTGGTGGAAGCTCCACTGTTATTATATCCCTATCATATTTAGTTGGTTTATAGCCATAATTCCCATATCTTTCTACAATTTCCCATTTCTTTCCTATTTCTCTAAACTTATACCCAGTGTAGGATTAGTAAGGGAGCTAGTCCTCTCTGGAGATTGGCCCAGAGGACATTTCTTTCCTCTAGCCTTTCAATGTTGGTCGGATGTAGGGCACACAAGGCATAGATCTTGTAACTAGGCAAATTCGTGACCAATAGTTCCCAATAGAGCATTGTCCCAACATGATTCTTGCAAACCACTCCAATTTCAACGCAACTCAAATTTCCTTTTATAGATCCATAAATGTTAATTTTAATCTAACCTTTTAGAGGTGCCTTCCAACTACCTCTTTCTTGTCTCTCCTACACTTTAGATTCCTCCTCCATCATCCTTATTTTAGTCTATGTTTCCTCTTACATTGCCACACTTCTAGATGCCATCCAAGGAGGAGAAGGTTTCTTTGAAAAAAATTCCATTCCTCTCCAACCATATTTACCACCAAATAAAATTTGATCCAAGCTTCCACCCAATAAGAAGAGCTTTAGATTTAAATTTGCTTCTCTTTTGTATTTTCCAAATACTAATCTGATTCAAATCAATATTGGCTCGAATTTATAAGGTAAGAACCATATCTCCTAGATCTAGCACATGAATGGGTACTCAAACATAAGGTGGTCATATTTTTCTTTTCTTTTGTAGCATAAACACATCGATATGGGCCAATGAGTCCCCTACGTCTCAAATTATCAAGGGCAAGAATTACATTGTGCATGAACTTCTAGGCCAAAAATTTTACTTTCAACTAACCCTTGGACTTCCAAATATTTCTCCAATCCTCAACCTAATATACATAAATGGGGTCTAGAAGGATCTCTTCATATCCATCCTTCACCTTGTAGACTCCAAGTCTCTCATAGCACCAAGCTAATTCATCCTCCTCATATTTACCTATGAGAAATGTTTCTACTAGGATTTTAGTTATGATGAGTACCAATTTCAAAGGGATTAGAACCGACCGCTTGATCAACTTCTTGAGTTGCTTAAATGTATAGTCCCCAAGTTGGTTGGTGTTGAAATAACTTTCAATCTTGATCCAACCCATACTTTCCATAACTATTTTTACCTTTTGCAATTCTAGGAATTCAACAATGATAGGTGGGTATTGATCCCATGAATTTATCCAAAATTTTACCTTCTCCCCTCTTCTCACTTTCCAAAATAATACACATTTCACTACCTAAGATTCTAGCTTAGTGCTTTATACACTAGGGAACCATTGCCATCCAAAGGAAAATGAATGACATCATTAGGGTTCACCTGTCCCAAATATTTACTAGTTAAAACTATGTTGAATAAAGAAACTGGTTGGGAGATCCACCTCCAGTAAATCTTTCTAGCCAAAGCTTTATTATTTAGCTCCAATCTCGTTAGGCCCAAGCCCCCCTTCGCCTTGGGCTAGCTTAATTTATCCCAACCTACTAATGCCCATTTCGTCTCATTTTGCTCCTCCCCATAAAAATTTACAGTCATCTTATCCAACTCTTTCCATATGGTATATGGGGTAGCAATGATAGAAAATTTATAGACTGACATGACTTGAATGATTGACTGCAAGAGATTTAATCTACCCCCAAAGGTTAACCATTTGTGATACCAGTGGTTAATTCTATCTTTAATACAGTCTAAAAGAATCTTCCAAACAACTATCTTTGGATTTTAAAATGCAAAGGGACCCCCAAATAGACCACTTGGAGAGAAATCCTCATGAATCCCCAAATCTCTAGAACTTAGTCCTGAAGACTTTGGTCAATATTGAAGAGGACCACTTTGGATTTGTTATGATTGATGACTTGATTTGTGGTCCTAAGATAAAAATTAAGAGTGTCTGATCATTCTTGCTTCCTTAAGTTTGGCCACTCCCATTAATAATGTATCATCCATAAACTATAGGTGAATCAAAACCTCCTTACCCACCTTGGTACCTGTGAGCAAACCTTGTTATGTTCTCCTCAAGAAAAGTCTACCCAAGCCTTCAACTAGTATGAGAAAAAATATAAGGGAAACAAGGATATCATTGATGAAGACCTCTGGTGGCTCCAAATGATTGTGAGGGAATACCATTGATTAACATTGAGTATGTTGAAGTAGAGATGAAATTCATGACCCACTCTATCCAATCTTGAGAGATTTGAAGGTTGTCATCATCCTTTCCAAGAAGCTCCACTCCACCCTATCATAAGTTGTTGACATATCAAATTTTATGAACATTCCTCAATTTCTAGATTTCTACATTGAGTGGATTACCTCCTAAGCTAGAACCACATCATCCAAGATCTGCTTGCCTTCTACAAAACCCCCTTGTTCTAGGGAGATAATATTATCTAGGATAAGTTTTATCCGCTCAGCCATTATATTCATGATTATTTTGTATATAACATTGCATAAGGTGATAATTCAATAGTTTGAGTTATGCACCCCTCCTCCCCTTTTTTAATTAAGGCAATGAAGGTTTGATTTAATGATTGAAGTATTTTTTTACTACCCCTAAAATCCTCTATGACAACCATTATATCATCCTCCAAACTATCTTAGAAGGTCTAAAAAAAATTGATTGAGAAGCCATCTAGACATGACATTTTTTCTATACTTATTCCAAAGACTACCTCCTTCAGTTCCTCTCTATCAATAGGTTTAACCAAGGTCTAGTTTTGTTATTTAGATATGATAAAGGATATGTAAGCAATAATTTCTTGAGCCTCTTCATCTTGCACAATCCCTTCCTTAAAAATTTTAGTAAAATAATCCATTGAATATGAGTGCAAACCTAGGATCATATCAAAGGAAGCCCATCCTCATCCTAGAGAGCTTCCATCTTGTTTGCCTACCTCCTAGAACAAGTTGTTTGATGGAAAATTTTGGTATTTATGTCCCCTTCTAGTAACGAAGTGGTTCTTGCTCTTTGTTTCCAATAGATCTCCTCTAGGTTTTCAATGCCCTCTACTACTTTACGCAAGTCGTCATCCTCTTCTTTGAGATGCTCCATAATTATTTCCTCCTTGAAGAGGTTTTGCATCTCATCCCATTTGGACACTAGTGGAACTGTTTGGACCTATAAGTCCAACTTGTTAGATCTCCTCTATCATTTTAGAAGATCCTTGACATAGTGAAGCTGCTAGTGGAAGCTAAACATTGTTGTGCCATACTCTAGATGTCCCTCTTCCCACCATTGTATAATTTTCTTTTGAAGTTCCTTCTTTTGTAACCAAAAGTTTTCAATCCTAAATGGTTCTAGTGTTGCCTTGTCTTTATCCCCCCTCCAAAAAAATTAGGAAGTGATCTAAGACTAGGCCCTCCAAAATATAAAATTTTAGACTCCATTTCATAATGTTGAACTAACTTCACCTTCCTACTATGTGGATTCCTCCTCTTGTTAGACCAATTATATTTAGTTCTAGGGCATTGAATATCCACCAAGTGTAATACATGGACCTAGACAATCAAGAGCCAATACCTTGAGTTCAAATTGGATTTCCTCTTTCCTTATCTCTGGATGATAGTTTAGCATTAAAATCCCCAACACTAATATAATCTAGCTCCTCACTCAAGACTCTCATATTATGCACCACTCTCCACTAGTGAATCTATCCATCTAAGTTTTGGGTCCCATAAAAATTTATGATTAAGACCTGATCAACTATCATATTGTTCCTAAAATGGGATGTGAGGACAACCCTCCAAGCTATATGCTATATTTTTATCCATTCAAGAGTTCCAATGTTGGATAATATTACATTATTTGGTACATGCAAATGCTCCATGGTATCTTCATGGTACAAACGTAAATATGTAATAGATTAGGGTTGATTCTATAGTTTAGATAAGTATTTTATATTTTCCCTTTATGTAAGTTTCCATGTGTAGGAAATGCACAAGTGTCATGTAAGTAAGAGTGCACATGAATATTGAGAAAATGTGCACAAGTTTCATGTATGTAAGTGTGCAAATATGCAATATGAGGATGTGCACAAGTTTATTGTATTAGGAGTGCATGTAGGAGAGTAAGAGTCATGTAGAAGTGTGCAAGTGTCATAGAGTCAAGTATGCATGTAAGAAGAGAGTGAAGAGTCTAGTATACAAGTGGCAAGATGATAAGCCAAAGGTCATGGAAGTTGTCATATGTAGAGCAATAGTCAAGTATATGAAGAGTAATCTTCTATGTCTATATTATGGAGATAGAGCTCCATACAATGTAAGGAGGTGAGAAAGGAAAAATGATCTAACATTCACCACATAACAAACATTGATAATAAAGCTTGTATATAAATTTTGAGCAATTCATATTGTAAGTATTCTTCATGCATGTACATGAATGATTTTGGCCATTTACATTCATATTTGATATTATAAGTGAATGTTATTTTCATTATTATATTGGCCTAGATATATATTTGATTTCTCATATATATAATTCTACTCTTGATTATTGATATTTTGACCTATAATATTATGGCTTCTTTATATTAGGACTTGTGATATTTTGTGGTAGTAAGGCTTAAAATCCAACATCCAAAAGGTAATTTGAGGCCCCTTGGGTAACTACTTCCGTATGATCAACACCCCTCCAAATTCTACTTACTATTTTGTACATGATATCCACTAATATTATAGTTTCTAGGATAAGAAAAAAAAAATTGCTTTTCTCTAAGAGTCTTCGAATAGCCAATTGATGGGTTTTGTTGTTTAAACCCCTAATATTCCATGTTTGTATAATCATTGGTCACCTTGAGACAAGTAAGAATCTATTATCCTCATCAATCCCCCATTGACTAGCTTGTCTCTTTGAGATGCTATCAATTCCTTGTTTGATTTTTTGCCCACTCCTTGAGAGTTGATATTCTTCTATCTCTTCACCACCTAGTTGAACTGCATAGTTGGTTTTTATATATTCTTTTTTGCCAAACCCATTATGACATCCTTTACTATCAACTACTCTTAGTTATGTATTATTAATATCCCTACCATCACTGGTTATGGTAACTCATTATACTCTATCACCTAATCTAGGATAGGACCTGAAAGAGGGGACTAAACATGAGTGTTACTTCTTTTGTTATTACCATCCACTCCTTCCATGCGTTGTTCTTCTTCCTACACCAGTATATAATATCCTATACCTTTTTGAGGACTTGGGTTAGGTTTTCTCCTTACCATATTTTTTTTGGCATCCTCCTTTGTTTAAAATTTTTAAAACCATCTCCCTTTGCTTCTCCTCCTTAAGATGTGTTGGTTGCTTCTTTGGTGACTGTAGACTTACTCTCCTTAAGATAATCCAATATTGTTAGAGGGGCCTCCATTTCTATGATCATAGTGAGGTAGAATCGGGTAAAGTATCCATGTTTGTGGTAAACTCTACACCTAAAGGGTAGTGTCTTATAATCCAGTTGTTGAATCCAAGATAACTTTGTAGGTTCAAGTTCCACCTTTGCTGGAAGAGGTTGGCTGAGATCCATTTCAATGCATAATCTAGCATAGATGGTTGTGTTTCCTTCCATTGTGTCACTAGAGACACCAAAATAGCTTCTTAGAAAATTACCTATGGTTTTTAAGATATGCTCACTCCAAAAATCCATTGGAAGTGCATAAAATTGAACCCAAATTTGGATAGCATTGGATTCAATTTAGGGATCAAATATCATTCTCTAGGACTAGATGAATAATCTTGTTGAGTCGTGGTTCCTCTTTTCTTATTCAAATGCCCTATCTCTGTTGGCTAGTGAGGAAATTCTAACAATGAAATATCAATTACTAATAAACCACAAGGAATACTTACCAAAAGGCTCCTAATTCTTTCGAACCCATAAATGCAAGAAGTTCAAGGTAGGGTGAATGCCCCTAAATTTGTAAATCACATCATGATTGGCTTTATATAGGATCATTTCTTCTACTATACTCTTCGAGGTGCCTCCTTGCTCATTGATATTTTCTAGCAGCCAAAATAAACATTTTTAACATTATTTTTCATGCTTCTTTAGTCTATGTTTGAGGTTTCTCCTTCAACAAATTTGCAAACAAACTGTGTCTATTTGAGAGAGGATTTGGAGGTGCCCTCATTGGGCCCTCCTGGTATTGGAGAAATGAACTCGTCTAGGATTTGGAGGTGCCCTCACTGGGCCCTTTTACCAACACTTGGAACAACATTCTTGTCTAGGATTTTTCTATGTGCTATGCATTTTTTCTCAATCTTCAAACTCAACGCCTTATGGATGGAGTTAAAAGGCATGATAATGTTGCATATAAACTTAAATTTTTTTATCAACAATCAAATTTTTCTTATTAAACTTAAATTTTTTTATGGATTCGATTGTTGATTAAAAGAAATTAAGTCTAATATAATACAATTGATTGTTGATAAAAAATTTAAGTTTGTGTGCAATCTTATCATGTCTTTTAACTCAATTTAATCTAAGCTATTCTTATTAAATTTAAAAACATTTAATTTGTAAAGACTTTAATTTTTTTTTTTTTTTGGTTAATGTGAAAAACCCCTATAACCACACACATGATTGAGCAGTCTCCTCCCAACCATAACCCCTCCTAAAGTCGAGAGCTATGCTTATAGGGAATTTAACACATAGCCACCCCCTCACACACTCACCCACGACGCTCCTCCCAACCATGACCCCTCGTAAAGTCATGAGCTATGCTTATCAATAGGGAATTTAACACACAACCACCACACAAGCCCCACACAAGCCGTGGTTTGAATCTTGGACCCCCCTCAAGAAGAGTCAAATCCCAAACCATTACTCTGTCCCCCTCGAACATTATTAATCTTGGACCCCCCTCCCTGAAGAAGAGTCAAAGCTCAAACCATTACTCTGTCCCCTTGGAACATTATTAATAAAATTGACTATTAAAATAAATAAAATAATTAATTATGTATCTATCAACAATTAAAAAATATAAATAAACCCAAACAGTTACTCTCTCCCCTAAAACATTATTAATAAAATTGGCTATTAAAATTTTAAAAAATAATTAATTATTTATCTATCAACAATCAAAAATATAAACTATAATTACAATATTTATTTATAATTAAGAAGAATGGAACTAGGGCTTGGATAAGTAATAGAAAAATAAAAATAATCAATTCTTTACCCTAACATAAAAACCCATGAACTAGCCTTAAAGTTGGACTTAAGGTATTTTACTCCCATATGATAATTGTATATATATATATATAATTATAATCATATGTGGTGTGGAAGTAGCATACCTTCTTTATTCTTAATTGTTTTATGGATCAGTTTATTTATCTCAGTTCTGGATTCTATTGCACTTTTTAATGGATCAACTGAAATCATTTTGACCTTTTCTGATTTGAATAACAAAAATGCTTCTTCTAATGAATTTTCTATTTCAGATTGAAAGGTAGAAAATCCCCCTAGATGCTAAGCAGTGTGATGCTGCAAAAATCAGTTCTTAGATGTATATATGTGTAACATTTACAAATACTGGTTTGGTTTTTCTTGAATAACCATCAAAGCCAAATGGCTTCACCAACCAGCTATTATGAGATGAAAATGTAGCGGTTAGAACAACACTCTCCTGGTCTTTACTTTAACATATAATGGTAATTTTTCAGATTTATAATAGTATTTACCAAAATAAAATAATAAAAATATTACTTATTTTCCCATATTTTCAAAAAAAATCTTATATAATAAAATGCCGAAATGCTTCTTTTTATTATTGATAATTTTAATACTAAACAAAGTTGTCTAAGTAGTTCACTGCACCATCTATTACAGAAGTTATAGGCAGGTTTTTTATATTTTTAATCTCCTTTTATTGAAAAATAATGTCATAGGCGATTCATATACATATTTTTGGTGATACAATTGATTATATTTATGATTAATATTTTTCATGAGTTAATTAGATACATTATTATTTATTAATTTTATAAAGATACTTATTAATATTTATTTTATAAATTTTAATAATATTTAAAATTTAAGAATAAGTTTTCAAAGGTTAGTGGATTGGTAAGTGCTTGTCTAGTGAGGTATTTATGAAGAGGCAAGGGGCAATCTGTTTGCAAAGGTAGTAGTCTGATCTGAATCATCTCGGTGCGTGTCAGATTGACGATGATGGTGCGAATCTCGAGCGATTGATGGTTCCTTTCACGTCAGATCAACAATAACGAAGCGAAATAAGTTTGATGGAAATAGCCTCTATAGTTTGAACCCTGCACTTATCAGTTACTAAAAATAGTATGATTATGCAACTTTCCTATGTAACCGAAAAAAACATTTAAAAATAAACATATTTTTTTATTTTAAACATACAAAAACAATTTAAACATACAACAAAAGTACATCAGGACCAACTAACCTCTACATTGGAGAATCTTGAAAGCTTGTTTTATATTTAAGTTCACCGTGAACTAGCCTTCAAGTTGGACTTAAGGCATCTTTACTCCCATATAATATTTGTATTTATATATATTCTTTTTTTTTATTATATTGGTTACAACTACTATTTTTAGTAACTTATCAACATAGGGTTCAAATTACAGGGACTGCTTCGAACAAACCTATCCTTCTTGTTTTTGTTGAACTCACGTGAGATGGGGACTATCGGTCGCATGTTCATATATAGTGTGGAAGTAGTATATTTTATTTTATTTTGGTTACATAAGAGAGTTGGTTACTGTCACTATTTTTAGTAACTGGTAAGTGCAAGGTTCAAACCACAGGAACTACTCCTAATAAGCCTAGTCATCTCGTTGTTGTTGACGACCCAATGTGATATGGAGACCACCGGTCACTCAGGGTTCGTACTGTCGTTGTCGATCTGACGTGCACTGAGAGGATTCAGATCAAACTACTTCCTTTGCTAAATGGCACTTCAAGGTTTGAACCTAAGTCTTTTCTTGGTAAGTGCCCAGCGCCCAACCACACTAACACTTGCCAATCCACCTAACCCTCGAGGGTGAGTAGTATACCTTCTTTATTCTCAACTATTTTATAAATCAGTTTAATTCATAGTTAACCTTAAGCTACTTATTTACATAGAGTTGAAGAATTGACTGCCTTTATTAAAGTATTATTGTAACTTTTAATTTGAATTTTTTCTTTCCTTTTTTAAAAAAGGGAATCCATAACCTTTAGGAAAGCTACCATTATAATCACTTGTCTCACCTTGATAAACATTTACTCTTGAAAGCTACCATTATAATCACCTGTCTCACCTTGATAAACATTTACTCTTGAAGGGGACCAAAGGGACTTCAAATTGAAACCTTGACCTAACAAACACTCATTGGAGTTCTTTTTTTAGATCACCTCTATTTACCTTCATTTTAAACTTAAATACTAATAACCTCATACTATAAACTTAAGCTACTTATTAATCTGAGATTTATTCAGATTTTAGTGCTGACCAAAAATAACAAACCTAAATTGGAACCACGGACCACTCGTTGAAGACTACTTAATATAATTTATTTTAATTAAACCTTTTTTTAAGATCACCTCTATTTACCTTCATTTTAAACTTAAATACTAATAATCTCATACTATAAACTTAAGCTATTTTATTCAGATTTTAGAGTTGACCAAAAATAACAAACCTATAACTATAATTTCATATTTTAAAGTTGATCAAAAATAACAAACCTATAACTATAATTTGATTCTTGTTTTATCAATATAATTTTTTATATTATTATAACTCTTAATATAAATTTTTCCTATAATCAAATGCATTTGGATCATCTATTTCTACTTTCATTTGGACGTAATGGTAACCTCTACTTTAAGCACATAAAAAATTAATATAATTTTTTTTAACTAATTGATAAGTGCAGGATTTAAATCATACGGGTTGCTTCCACCAAACCTATTCAGTTTTGTTATTATTGACCCAATCAGTAAGGAACCACCCGCCTTTTAAAATTTGTATGGTTGTGACCAAGTCTTTCATGTAACCCTTTGGTGAAAGAATAAGAAAATTTCTTGCATATTGTTGACCAAAAACTAATATAACTACCACCAATAAAATAAGAACTAAATTGTCTTCCAGCTCATAATTCTTTCTGTATGTAAACAATACTCTCTGACCTCTACTTTACGCACATTTAAAAACTAATATAACTACCACCAATAAAAATAAGACCTAAATTGTCTTCAGGCTCATAATTCTTTCTGTATGTAAAAAATACTCTCTAATCTTCTATTATGTCATCAATATGCACCATTCCAACCCTCTAACAAATCCATCTTATTCTATCTATTGCAGGAACATATACTCTCTAATCTTCTATTATGTCATCAATATGCACAATTCCAACCCTCTAACAAATCCATCTTATTCTATCTATTGCAGGGTTCCATGGGCATTCAAAACACTCTTAATTCAACTACTTATGCGTTGACAAGTCATCTCAACCTAGACTCATGTCCAAACTATAGTTGTGAAATTCATCCTTCTGTAAATTTTAAGATTTTAGTTGGGTATAATATAATGTAAACTAAAATTATAGATGCCAAAAAGCCAACTCATCTAAGAATCGTCATCTCATCATTAGTTGTAGTTTGTCCATAAAATAAATTGTGGTAGATAGGAAACTCTGACTTGGGTATTCTTTTCTCCTACTCCCCCAAAACCAGCAAGCAAGACTCTGACTTGGGTATTCTTTTCTCCTACTCCCCCAAAGCCAGCAAGCAAGGATTCCTTGCTTAGAAAACAATTCATTCTTATTTGGAAAAATCTATGACCCACATAAAATATTAAATACAGTTTTCGACGCTCATCACAACTTAGATATGGGATAGGTCAATTGGAATAGATTATAGAATGTTCCCCACGAATTCAATCTCCTTTTGTCTCTTCTGGTGTTGTTAAGAGGTGGGTAGGATAAAAATGATTCCATGATTCCCTACCGACTTATGTCCTTTCTAAGCTCTGTATTCTATTGAACTTTTTTAATGGATCTACAGAAATTTTTTTGCCCTTTTCTGATTTAAATAGCATTCCAACACATGCTTCTTCTAATGAATTTTTGTATGTCAGATTGTCTTTTCCAAGGAAGGTGAAGAAAACCTCTAGATGCTAAGCAGTGTGATGCTGCAAAATCAGTTCTTAGATGTATATATGTGTAATATTTACCAATACTGTTTTGATTTTTCTTGAATAACCATCAAAGCCAATTGGCTTC
The DNA here is from genome assembly GCA_028583015.1 of Wollemia nobilis. NCBI lineage: Eukaryota > Viridiplantae > Streptophyta > Pinopsida > Araucariales > Araucariaceae > Wollemia > Wollemia nobilis. Next base: position 6,185,770 of record JAQPPZ010013020.1, on the reverse strand, counting down.
ACCAGTTATCATGGAGATGAAAATGTAGCATAAGGTTAGAACAACGCTCGTCTTCTTTATAAACAGTATGGTAGATCAGTATAACTATACTATATTACATTATAAGGGATGGACCAGTATAATTCTACATTGTTAGATTATATGGTTAACTAAATTTGAACCCAAGTCATCGTCATGGTAATAGCTCTACCCACCACATTTAACATTTGCCTACATAATTCAGAGTCAATTCTGCTGATACAAATAGAGTGGGGGCGAGGTGTAAAGCTCAAGTGATTTCTGACAGAGTAGTTACTGGTATCCTTGTCATGTAGCTTAACCGAACATGAATATGCCGATTTATGGGGGTAAATCTCTTGGTGTACAATATACCTCTTCCAAATAAGGCCAACCTAACAGAAATCTATCATAATAAGAGAAAACTCTTTTTTCTGTATGTATACATTTATGTATATAAATAGTGAATTTCTTCTTTACGATTTCACGGGGATTTCAGAATTTAAGCTAAGTCCTAGAAAATTTTCTAAACATGCTGAATGCGCGAAATAAGAGTTCACTGATGAAAATCTAGTGCCCCCACTAAATGACCTACTAGAGCTTTATTGATTGTATTCACCGATATATTTACTTCTTATATTTAGTTGGTGGCATGGATTTCATGACTGTGAATGTGGAGGGATTGCGCCAGCTTCGCATATTACCATTATTGTAATCTTGTTTTAATCGTAGCTGATTACTATTTTGTGTGACATAACAGGATATATGGTTAAAACATCATCAAAGTCCCACTAGATCCTTCTAAGCCAACCATAAAATTAAACAGTAAAAATAAAACAATAGAAGCAGGCTGCCAAATGCATGATCAAGAACTTTTCAGAATGAACGAAGGCTCATCTTTGATATTTGATTTTGTAAGACCAATTTTTTTTTATATAGAAGTCTAGATATGTAGGACTTAATTGAATCTGGTTGTTATCAGATTTTCAGAAGAAATATAGTTGGGTAAAAGCTGTTCATCTTCATTAGTGAGGGAAAGTGACTCTGATACATGTTCAGCATGTATTTCAATTTTTGCTGGCAGATAAATGTAGGAAGCTTAAAGTATTTCCCATACTGCATCTAAGAAGTATGTTCTGGGGGCAATGCTTCCTTGATATATCAGGTTGTAGTTTTGCTTCGTAATGAGCGTGGGTTAGCATTCGAGCACTGAGCCTCACCAGCTTAGAAAAACAAGTATACTAGGAATCATTGTCTGTAATGGAAGACTAGAACGATTGATTTGAATTGGTAGATATATATAAAATAGAAATTAGAGGATATAATTTATATCCCATAGGAGAACAAGGATGGGAAATTCAGAGGCAAGCTGGGAATCCAGGATGAAATCACCATCTAGAAGAAGCTTTACAAGTCTCAGGGGGATGAGTTCATCAGCTAGAAACAACTTTACGAGTCCTAGTATAATTAAAAACTGGGGAATTACAGATGCTTTTGCTGGATCACCAATGCACAGAGTGCAGGATGATGATGAACAACATCTAGTTTGGGCAGCCATTGAGAGGTTACCCACATATAATAGGCTAAGAACCAGCATCATGCTTGAAAGTGTTCCTGAGAATAGTAATGCTGATGTTGAAGCAGGCCAGACCATAATTCCAAAGGAAGTAGATGTGAAAAAGTTGGGATTAATAGAACGACAAAAGTTTATTGAGAGTATCTTCAAAGTCACTGAAGAAGATAATGAAAAGTTCCTGAGGAAGCTAAGAAACCGCATTGATACGTAACTTTCCAATTATAATTCTTCTGTCTCCTTCATTTTGCATAATCAGTTTAACTTCATGATCATAATCTGATCTCGTGTTCTGTTTTCCTTGGGTTACAGGGTAGGAATTGAGATTCCAACTGTTGAAGTTCGTTTTGAAAATTTATCTGTAAAGGGACAGTGCTTCATTGGTGGAAGAGCACTGCCCACACTATGGAATTCAGTCAGGAACTTCATAGAGGTAAGTTGGATTATTTCCACCAAATCTTATTTCAAGTTCACGAGTACCCATATGCACAAGGACAAAGATATTAGTCTCTTTCTGAGATAGTAAACAAAGGTTCACACCGAAAGCAAGAAAAATCCTGATTTCATCATGTCATAATTAATTAAGGCACATACGTGCAACAAAATGTTAGGGCCACCTTATCCAAACTTTGTTCTCTAGAATTTGAGAAAATGTAACAGATAAGGCATAGGTAACCTCTTTATTTATCTTTTGGAATTTCAAGCAACAAGACTTACCAATATGTACAATCTTGGATTCCAATCCACAATCATCTAGTGCTCTACCATTGACCTACTTGTTATTTTACAACAAATTTCTGTCCACAAGTGCCAATTGTGACCTCCAACATCCCCTTCAAGTGGCACTCCGATTTGAATACCAGTTTTATACCATGTTGGGAAAATAGATTCCATAAAAGCTATCTTTAACAGCTAGACAGATCATCTAGTCCAAGGGAATGTTAAATATTTAATTTTGTGGATTGCAGGCATTTCTTGATTCAGTTGGATTGTTTCCAACAAAGAAAGTTGAACTCCAAATTCTGAAAGATGCCACTGGTATCATCAAACCTTCTCGGTATGCTTAAATAAACATTTTGAATATAGTATTGATCTAAGTTGATTTATTTATGATTCCTTGCTAATGCTTCTTGTGTTATTTCTATGTAACCTGCAGAATGACTTTGTTGTTAGGCCCACCAAGCTCTGGGAAGACAACTTTGCTTCTAGCTTTGGCTGGAAAATTGGAAAAGGACTTGGAGGTTAAAGCTCATGATATTGCTATTCAAAGTAGTAGTCAGATTTTTCGTGTATTATTTGGGTACTAGTTGCTGAATTTAATATCAACAGGTGAAAGGATCTATAACTTACAATGGGCATGCACTGCATGAGTTTGTTCCCCAAAAGACATCTGCATATATAAGTCAGCATGACTTGCATGTAGGAATGATGACTGTTCGAGAAACATTGGATTTCTCCGCAAGGTGTCAAGGTGTTGGCAGTAGATACGGTAAGAAATATATGCTATATGAATATTCTACTCATGGAGTTTGTGATTTGAGTCTGAACTTCAACTCACTGATAAGTTTCTAACATTGAAATATCATAAAGAGCTTCTTTCGGAAGTTGTTAAAAGAGAGAAAGAAGCTGGGATCTTTCCACAGGCTGAAGTGGACCTATTCATGAAGGTCAGTCCCTCCTTCAATCTGTCTCTGTAATTGTCACAAGATTATTAGTATCATTTCTTCAATTGGATTAGTCAGTCCACAACTTACTTTGAAGTGTACTTGTACTGGCTTAGATACAACTGTCACAGATAATACTGTTCCTTTTTTGATAATGCAGACTAAAATATCATCCAACTAATACCAAATGACCATGTTTTTCTTTGTACAGATAAAATTCAATCAATCTATTTAGTGCTATGAACATTTATGTATTACTCATTTCATATCTGTGAGCAGGCAACAGCCATAAAAGGCATCGGCAGTAGCCTTCAGACCGATTACACTCTCAAGGTAATTCAAGATCGTTGTAGCATACTTCTATCATAAAGGGGGGAAAAATTATTAATTATATTAGTATCCACAGATGATCAATGTAAGTCTTTTGAACTGAAAAATACAAGTTACAATAGGAAGCCATAAGTGCTGCAAGGATTCCAACAACTGCAAATGAAAAATCTAAAAGTAATACTAAAATTGGACCTAGGAAGCAAATGACCCTACAACAGAGGGTTTAACTCAAAAGGATAAACCCTGGATAAATCACTATATAAAAATCTATATAATACAAACATGACCCTTTGGAAGAAAAATCTGGTGTTGACCAGAAGAACTGTGTATATTTATTTCCAAGGTTAATATTATTATTAGAAGAAGATTCAAAGTAAATTGAAATGTGAATACAGATATTGGGTCTAGATAGATGTGGAGATACACTTATTGGAGATGAAATGCTGAGAGGTATATCAGGTGGAGAAAGTCAGCGCGTTACGACTGGTATGTATAGAAACCAATCAATATGCTAGGATTTTGATATTTTACAATACAAATTTGCAATACCCTCATCCTGTCCACATACAGGGGAGATGATTGTTGGACCAACAAGAACTCTTTTCATGGATGAGATCTCCACGGGTCTAGACACTTCTACAACATACCAAATAGTGAAATGTCTGCAGCAATTCTGTTCTCTTATGGATGCAACAATTCTCATGTCTTTGCTTCAACCTGCACCTGAAACATATGAATTGTTTGATGACATCATACTCATTTCAGAGGGACAAATTGTATATCATGGACCCAAAGAGCATGTACTTGAATTTTTTGAAAGCTGTGGATTTAAATGCCCTGAGAGGAAGAGCCCTGCAGATTTTTTACAGGAGGTATGTGCATAACACAAAATTTGCACTCTTATCAATTGTATTGTCAGTCTACCTATAATAAAAATAGCTTTCTACTTCTGACTAAACCAATGGGTGTTTCCGTTGAAACTCGCAAACCATAATATAGTCCATTATAGTGTGGCATACAAGTAAGTTGGAAATCTTTTCAAACACAATTCAAACTTTGTACAGTACTAAAAAAAATGTTTACATAAGAAAATCACCTTGTTTGGTTTACAGGTAACTTCAGAGAAGGATCAAAAGCAGTGTTGGAATGACAAGACAAGGCCATATCACTTTGTCTCTGTTCAGGAATTTGCAAACATGTTCAAAACTTTTCATGTAGGTTCAAAACTGTCAGATGAATTATCAATGGCATATGAGAAGGAAAAAAGCCACAAAGCAGCTCTGGTATTCAATAAACACTCAGTTACCAAAATGGAAATATTCAAGACCTGTTTTGCTAGAGAATGGCTTCTTCTCAAGCGCAATTCCTTTTTCTATGTATTCAAGACTGTACAAGTAAGTTAATACTTACATGACATCTCTATCTAATACATTGGCATGTGAAGTTTCACTGCATTGCAATTTGGATACTTTGATAGCTTGAAAAACTACTCCTCTGATCAGCTCTTACAGATGAGGAACTGAGCTTATCTAAGAAATGAACTCCTCTAGAATACTAGTAGATGTTTCAACAAATTTCTTGTATACTGAAAGGTGAAAGCTTTGAATATTGGCATAATGTAGTCAACTTTGGCATATTATGCATAAATTCTGCACAAATATTTAAGATCAATTATATGATTTTGCAAATATTTGCCAAAGTGTGCAATCTAGAGAAACTACCCCCCTAAATTTCTCCCTATTTGAATAAGCCTCATGAGAAATACTTGCATATGCAGATTATCCTCATGGCTTTGGTGACGGTTACAGTATTCCTGAGAACACGAATGCATCAAAGAAATGAAGAAGATGGGAACTTATATCTTGGAGCTCTGTTTTTTGGTCTTCTTGTCAACATGTTCAATGGGGGTGCAGAACTACAATTCACAATTACTAGGTTACCCGTGTTCTTCAAGCAGCGAGACCTCCTCCTCTTTCCTGCATGGGCTTTCATTATTCCTGGCTTGTTGCTAAGCATTCCTATCTCAGTTATGGAGTCTGCTGCTTGGGTGCTTGTGACATACTATGGAGTAGGTTTTGCTCCTGAAGTTGGCAGGTACTCTTGACTTCTTTCTAGTTTCGAAGACAGTGATGGTGGGAATAAATCATGCAATTACCTTTGCTTCCTTCTAACAATGTTGTTAATCATGCAGGTTTTTCAGGCAATTCCTTATTTTGTGTCTCATAAATCAGACGGCTGCTGCTTTGTTTCGATTTATAGCAGCAGTGTGCAGGACGAAAACAGTAGGCAATATTGGAGCAGCATTCTCCTTGTTGATACTTTTCTTGCTTGGAGGCTTTATTGTTCCTCGAGGTCATCTTCAATTCGATTATTAATTGAGACAGAACAATGGAATAAATTTGTAGTAGTTTTCATGAATGAATAAAAGCAGTGAATAGGACTGTCAAGCGTTTACTTATGGATTCCAAGAGAGCGCCAAAGGCATCTCCAATGGTAGTCCAAGAATGTTTTATTGTAGTCTCATATGCCCATGAATTTCTTTTCCATGCAGAGAGGATTCCCAAGTGGTGGATATGGGGTTACTGGTCTTCACCACTGATGTATGGACAAAATGCCATTGTGGTAAATGAGATGCTTGCCCCCAGATGGAATAAAGTAAGCCATCGGTTCTATAAGCACACATAAGCTTCATTTATTACTATAGTATCTACTAGGCAGATTTATATATATTTTTATTTTCAATTTCCATGAGTACTGAGCCATGTGGGTGGATACTGAAGTGATCTCTTTTCTGTCTCAATATTGGGCTACAGAGCAAAAATGATACATTAAATTTGGGTTTGGAGCTGCTCAAAAGTTGTCAAACCTTTTCAAGAGGTTACTGGTATTGGATAGGAGCTGTTGCTTTGGTGGGGTTTATATTTGTCTTCAACGTTTTGTATACAGTGGTCCTTGCATATATAAGTCGTGAGTTTCTTGATGTCTTAAACGCACAATTTTCTATATTTCTTTGTCTACCCATAAACTTTTTTACTTCACATATACTGAAGGATTATCATATTGGTGTAAAGCACCTTGGAAAGCACAGGCTGTCTTGTCTAACGAAAGCATTACGAAACGACAAGATGCCAATTATGAGAATACGGCACAGGAAGAAACCACAATCTCTTTAATAAGGTCTAGAGGACAATCACTTAAAAATATCTCCTCGAAAGATTCTGCGAAAAATGCAGGTAACAAATATCTTCATCTTTCAATATAACCCAGGCATTACTCATTGTCAATTACTTCAAAATCACTATCCACAAACTGTGAAATATAGTCTCTGAAATTCATTAAATTAAATATGAAAAACATTATATACCAGGAATAAGTATATGGGATTGTCTATTACAGGGAAGTGATAAATCCTTATCCCCTAGGACTTATCAATCCGAATAATGTCCTAAAGAAATTAGCATTTCTTGTATGTACAGTCCAAATACAGGTAAATAACCCAACAACCATGTCACCCAATCATGAAGCAGATACAATAGATTTGGAAGGAGCAGCATATGCTTCAAAGCAAGGAATTGTTCTTCCTTTCAAACCATTAACAATGTCTTTCAATGATGTCAATTACTTCGTTGACATGCCTCGGGTATGCATGAAGTTGATTTCTTTGATATCACTTTCCCTTTCTCTTTATGATAGCTAAAATGTGAGAAACATGTTGTAGATGAATGCCAATTTAGAATGTTTGCCTTGATATCTGTAGGAAATGATAGAACAAGGGGTTACAGAGGATAGACTTCAACTACTCCATGGTGTGACTGGGGCATTTAGGCCAGGAGTTCTCACTGCTTTGATGGGAGTCAGTGGGGCTGGAAAGACAACACTTATGGATGTATTGTCTGGAAGGAAAACGAGTGGACATATAGAAGGGGACATCAGAATATCTGGATTTCCAAAAAAGCAAGAAACCTTTGCTCGAATATCTGGTTATTGCGAGCAAAATGATATACATTCTCCACAAGTTACTGTTCGAGAGTCGTTAATATTCTCTGCTTTTCTTCGTCTTCCAAAAGAGGTTGACAAGACCACCAAACTTGTAAGTTGAAATTCTAATTTCCTCTTCTTGTTTACTTGATCTTGCTATATCATTATAGAGATGTTCCATGAATTTCACTGACTTGGCCACTTATCAAACTACAGGCCTTTGTGGAAGAGGTTATGCAAGTTGTGGAGTTGGACAGCTTAAGAGATGCATTGGTTGGGTTGCCTGGTGTCACTGGTTTGTCCACTGAACAAAGAAAACGCTTAACAACTGCTGTTGAGCTTGTTGCAAATCCGTCTATTATTTTCATGGATGAACCAACTTCTGGACTAGATGCAAGGGCAGCTGCTATTGTAATGCGAACTGTGCGTAATACAGTTAACACAGGAAGAACTGTTGTCTGTACAATCCATCAACCTAGCATCGATATATTTGAATCATTTGATGAGGTAAAGTAATGGAATATTTGCATTGATGGTATTTGTAGTGACCATATATTTTAATCATGGATATCTAATTTGGTTCTGGTTCAGCTCCTATTAATGAAAAGAGGAGGGCAAGTCATTTATGCTGGACCCTTAGGTCCAAACTCCAATTCGATTATCGAATATTTTGAGGTAAGTTGGGCGTTGAAGCATGGAGACAATAAAAAATACTGAGCAAAAACATAAATTGAATTGAATTGGATTGAACTGGTAGACTATATGAATCAAAGCAGGCCAAAGGCATTTCTTAAAATATTGCATTGAAGAATTTCCAAGAAACCTTTGCTTCCAAAAAATGAAAGACAACTTTCTTTAAGCAATAAAATAGGTAGTTCTATGTGTACATAAGGAATCCATAGATTGAAACTTATAATGTCTACATAGTGTCTTTCTAACACAAGTAATAAATTGTAACCATATAAATGTTTGTTGTTTGTAAATCCAAACTCAATTCAATGGCTGAACCCTAATTATGCCCATGAATTTGCTACAGTCCATTCCAGGAGTACCCAAGATAAAGGATAAATATAACCCAGCTACATGGATGCTTGAAGTCACATCTGCATCTTATGAACATCACTTGGGAATAGATTTTGTAGAACACTACAAAAGCTCATGTCTCTATAAGTATGTACAACATAGGTATCCTAGCCATTTTGTCTCAACTGTGCTGGTTTTCTTACTTATTCTAACAAATACTGTTACCCTTATGAATGCAGGGAAGTCAAAGCTTTAGTGGAAGAGCTTAGTATACCAGTTCCTGATGCAAAAGATCTCTATTATCCATCAAAGTATTCACAATCATTTTCTGATCAATTCAAGTTCTGTTTGTGGAAGCAGTGGTGGACATATTGGCGAAGCCCAGGCTACAACAGCACAAGATACTTAGTTACTGTGATCATTGCCTTCGTTTTTGGAACAATATTTTGGGACTATAACAATAAAGTGTAAGTATTTTAGTACTCATGCTGACCTTTAAGAAGTCCATCATATGCCTTGCCCACAATATGCATGCCATAGGATATCAATGAGTTCTTTATGTTTAATGCACACCCCTGTATATTTCATATGGGATCTTGCTAACAGGTGCCATGCTTGTATGTCAGGGAGAATAACACAGATCTACTTATTCTCATTGGAGGCATTTATGGGGCTGTGATGTTCTTAGGAGTGACCAATAGTTCAACAGCGCAACCTGTAGTTGCAGTTGAGAGAACAGTGTTCTACAGAGAACGGGCTGCAGGAATGTACTCTGCAATGCCATACGCCTTGGGACAGGCACGTTGTTATTTTCATAGTGTTACCTTCATGCTTACCATAGTGGACTCTTTTAACTGTGAGAGGGCTGCAAGTAAAGCCCAGGGCTCTTTCCAATAAGTACATTATTCAACTTCCAAAATCTACTTGATTTAATATTGTTTCCCTTTTTTTGGAACAGGTGGCCATAGAGATCCCCTACGTATTTTTCCAAACAGTTCTTTATGTGCTTCTTGTCTATAGTATGATAGGCTTCCAATGGATAGCCCACAAGTTTGCATGGTTCTTCTTCATTTATTTCTTCACATTTCTCTACTTCACCTATTATGGGATGATGACAATCGCAATAACACCGAATGAGCAATTGGCTGCAATTGTAGCAGCAGCATTCTATGCCTTATTCAATCTCTTTTCAGGATTCTTCATTCCAAGACCGGTATGCAATTAGTTATTATTATTTTTTCTCCCCTTTTTTGCATTTGAATGGATTCTTATTTGATCGAAAAGAAATACTATCCAGGCATCAAGTTTCAGTAATCCAACAAAATTCAAGAATATATATCAATGTCCATGGATGACCAGAGTAGGTGATTGAGACTTAGAAGTACAACAAATTATAGTAATAAACTAGAACTCCAACAAACAGAATCTAAAGTGTCTAAAACTAAACCTGCAGAATAGTAGAACTTCATAAGAATGAAGAAAATCCAAAAGGGTAAATGTTAGAACCTAATAAGAATGAAGAAAATCCAAATGGGTGAACCTTAGAAAATAGTATATATGAAGCCATGTAATACAAAAACAAAACAATAATGTAAAAGAAGACAATCTATTTGGTTGCAAATGTTGAGCTGGAAAATCAATTAATGGTTTTAATTGCAGTGTAGTTATTGTATATGCATAGAATCTTAGCCGTTGAACTGAAATTTATAGGTTTGTGATAAGTGCTTTTATGTCATATAGATGTCTATTATCTGTGGCTTGAATTTGAATTTAGAACATTCATTTGCAAGACAAGGAGGTAATTGTTGATTTTCTATGTTGTGATGCAGAAAATCCCAAAATGGTGGATTTGGTATTACTGGATCTGTCCAATTGCTTGGACTGTATATGGCCTCATTATTACACAGTATGGAGACATTACCGTCCCAATCCTGGTAAATGGAAAACAGAGAATACCTTTAAATAAGTTTGTGCAAGACTACTTTGGATACCGTGTGGATTTTTTAGGCCCAGTTGCTGTTGTTCTAATGGGCTTCGGAGTTTTTTTCGCATTTATATTTGGCTTAGGTATCAAGTTATTGAATTTCCAGCAAAGGTGATTCATTGGTTTACATTATTATTTCAATCTTCACCAAAGGAAATAAGAACAATGTTTGAGCCAGATGCTTTGCCTCATAATGGTAGGCCAACGGCCTATCTTGAATCCTTTTAGGAAGCAATATAAGTTCAAACTATGGAACAAAAAGATGCTACATCATTGTGGTGTCTTGGCAGCATAACAAAGGCCAAATCTTGTTCAATATATTTGAACTGTTTATGATTCTGCCAAGTTTTGTGAAAGCAAAAGTTGCAAATAAGACATGCATGTTGGTGAATATTTTAGAATAATGTCAAGAAAAAATTTGGATGTTATTTAGGATTACAATAAATAGCTGTTAATATAGGGACTTTAATCGACAATATTCTTTAGGATTACAACCAAATTTGTTGCTTCTAGACTTGTAATTATATTTATAATTAAAAATTAAATATAATATCCCTGAAACAGGTTCTAGTTGATTTTTTATGATACCTTGGTTTGTTGTGGCATGCCTGTATAATAGATAAAGGTTTAAAGTTAATGATTTCTGCATTTGTGTAATGTACAACAATTTATATGCCTATTTTATTTGATTGCATTTCAGAGAACTTTGATTTTTTAAACACTTTTTATGTTGCAATATTTAGGTTCCTAAGTACACATTTTCGGCCAAACTTATTGTTATTTGCTTAATACCACCTAGGGTAAAGTCACATCTCTTAGAGCATACACTGATCAAAAAATTGTTGGGTGTTTACAAGGAATAAAATTTAATTAAATTTTTAATGTAACATATGTGTCTGTTTTGATTTTGTTGAATATATTGTGAGTCAAGACTGAGTAGAGGTAGTTGTCATGAAGTTCGCAGGACAGTTGATGACTAAGCTGAGATTATTTTCAAATTTATTGGTCTTTTATGAATCAATTTCACCCTCTTATAAATGTTCTCATAATTAATAGTTGCAATTCAGTATATATACCTCAGGGTTGGATGGATTGATAAGGCCTAATTTACCACGAGCTTTGTTAAAGACTCAAAACCTAAAGAGTATTAAATTTAAAACAATATATGCACCACAAGGGGATTTGTTATGCCACTTAGGCATTTTGAGTAGGTTGGGAAATAAAAAATTATCTTTAATTTTACCTTTTACAAATTAATCCCAGCATTTCAATATAGATCATCCTTTTTATAATCTTTTTACCTTTGACACTTCCAATTTCAGTTCAAATTTAGTCTTTTCAAGCTTCCATGGTGGTAGTAATTTTCACCTTCTACTATTAAATAACCTTCCTCTTCAAGCAATGTTTGTTATAGAATATTACATAATTTGGTGCATGCCAATGTACCGCTTTGGTACAATATTAGATTAGGTGTGTGTCTTAGATTAGAGTGTGAGTTTATATCTAATGTAATGAAATAATGTGCAGGAAATGCACTAGTGTCATGTAATCATGTGTGCAAGTGCTTGAGTATAAATGTGCACTAGTGTCCATTATGTAAGAGTGGACATGTGTTCTTAGAATAGGAAAGTGAAGAGTTACAAAGAAGAGTGAAGGTCAAGACTGCACCATATGAGGAGTCACATACTGCTATATATGTGTGACTAAGCATTGTAATTTGTATAAAAAATGCATAGCATATAGCATGCATTAGTAGACTTTTATTCTATATCATTTTCATCATTTCTGTGAGCTTTGTTATGTGATTATTTTATGAGTTATTTCTTGAGTTATTCATATTTATATTGTGTTCTTTACATTGTAACTTTATTTGATCTTGTTATTACTTTCTTGTGGCTATTTTCTTTAGGTATTAAGGCTACAAAAGTTATCAGTGGTATCAGAGCCACAACAAGTTTACTTGCATAGGTTTTCAAAAGTTGCAAGTAGTCCAAGGACATTTTCACTGACTAAGGAAAGACTAGTGAAGATAAGGACATTACCATTGGATAAGAAAAACCAATGAAGACAATATTTCCACTATGTTGAGGAAAAACTAGTGAAGGCAAGAATTAATACCACTAGGTTGAAGGACAACCAGTGAAGATTTAAAGAGGCAGATTTTAGAGAACCAACTCAAGAAGAAAAGTTGGTCATTGCTATTGTTGCTTTAGATTATTGAAAAGTTTTATAGAAGTTTTATATTAATGCTAGAGAATGTTAACTGAGTTTTTGCTGCAGTGAAAATTAATCTTCAAAATTTGAGAAGCTTCCTACAATGGATAGAGAAGAATTTCATCTTTGATTGCTAGAAGGCAATGAGCTTTCTTCATGCAGGGATTGGTTTGAGTTGCAGCTAAGTTTCAGATATTGATATTGATAAGAGTTTGGAGACTCTAGAAGAGAAGTCCCATTAAAAGTAGATTCAGAGATCCAAGAAGAAGGTCCTACTGAAGATTAAAGATAGAGAAGAAGACCTATTGGAAAAGATCCTAGATAAAGGTTTATTGGTTCTACCATTAAGGAAACCTTGAAGGTAGCAAGAAGACTTCAAGATAGCAGAGAGTCTTGAAGATAGTCCTAGCTAAAGGACATCACATAGCACATTGATGACAACATATTGGTAGTTCACTTTGGATATCAAAGTTAGAAGATTCAAGATAGCAAAAGAGAAAGGTAGTATTTGGAAAGAAAAGAGTGCATGCCACAAGGGCAATATTGAAAGTGAGTGAATACCATAAAGGCAATATTGAAAGTGTTTGAAAGTCACAAGGACAACATTAAAGAAAAAAGTAGCATTTGAAAGCCACAAGGACAACATTAAAGGAACATCAAGTTTAGAGAACGCAAGACAACATTCATAGTATTGTCATAAACAAGTGAAGCATGACAACATCACAACAAGAAGAATTGAATCTAGAGAAGAGAGCATATAAAATAAAGAAAAATACTTAAAACTAGAAGAACAATCTTGAAGACAAGAAGAAATTTTCAAAAGATATAGGATACAGAGAAATAAGAGCTCCAAAAAAATAGATTCACACCAAGTTTGGGACAATAGTCACCATCCGACGATAAGCCCATAAGGTATAGTGGAATTCCATTGAAGGAAGTTTTATTAAAAGTTGTGAAAGCATAAGGAAGGCAAGTATCTTTCCAAAGTTTGAATGATACGGTAGCATATCCTACAAGCAAAGTGAAAGGCCATAATAAGTGTCATAAGAGCATTTGCAAAAAGGTGCAAAGTAAGAGAAATAGAGATAGTATATCTCTATAGAATTGGCTAAGAATAAGCTTCTGAAAGGAATCAACTTAAAGTATCCAAGACAAGACATTGCTTAAAGTCCACAAGGGAATATTTAAGTTTTGGTTTCAGCCAACATAAAGCCACGTAATTAGAGCAACAAAGTTAATGTAATATAGAAAGTATTTTTTCAGCATTCAATCTAAGGTGCAAAAGGAAGAGTGCCCCCATCCAATCAACATTTTGGAGAAGCGATATTTGATGTCTTCTCTACGTATATTTTTACCTGTAATATAAGAAGTATCGTAAGCACCATGTATATAAAAAAGGTGTCATTACTAAAGTAAAGAAAGTGAAGGCTATTGTTGAATGAAAGAGAGCGCCATTGTTGAATGAAAAAAAGTACCAGAGAACATCATTGCTAAAGTAGAGAAAGCACAATTTCTAAATGACAAAGAGCGTTGTCGCTGAAGGAAAGAGAGCTTCATTGTTAAAAGGAAATAAAGTGCTATTACATGAAAACACTATAATAGAGAATATACTATTGTTGAGGGAAGTATTACTACAACACAATGGTAAGTGTGACAGAGCTAGAAGAAGTGCCATTAGAGGTGGCATAATAGAAGGGAAGCCAAGTTCGTTTTACAGCAGAAATAATCAAGCATCAGTAAACAAAATCTACACCTACAAAATAAAGTTAGCAACATAGACAAAGAATAAGCATAAGTGAGTGCAAGAAGGGAGACAACAAAAGAATAAAGGTATAGTCTCCATTAGAGCTACACTGAAGGTATCACGAATGCAAGCGTCGCTTAGCCACCTGAGCTGGATGTAACAAGGAAGGCACAACATCATTTCTTAGTACCATTACGTAGTCCATTGCAGCCATTGAGGAGTGTTTGAATATAGTACAATAGCGTCACCCATCGCAATCGAAGGACATTGGAACATCGTTGGTCACAATCAGAAAGGAGAATTGAAATGTTAGGGTTTAGAAAATTTAGCACCAACTATCAAAAGAGGCAAGCGCCATTGAATATGTGAGTAGCCGATAAGATGTTAGGAATCGAGTGCCAAGTTGAGCATTATGAAAGAATATTAAGGTATTGCAATAGTGTAACATATTTTGAAAGAGCATTAATATCCACCCCAAACGATTGTGCACCATGTTCGAAGGAGGAAGTCAAAACATTAGCAAGTTGAATGTTGGACGAAGAGCCACTTGGTAGAAGCCAAGCATTGGAATGTCTAACACCAAGGTCAGTGAAATGTTTCATTTACACGTACCTAAGAAAGCCAAATTTTCCATACACAAAGCCAAGGTGACACATATAAGAATAGAAGGTGAAGAGCAAGAGTTTTGAAATGCCCATTCAGGAGAAATCAAATATAGGTCCATGCAAAGATCCTTCAACTAATTCTCGCATGCTCAAAGGAACAAGTAAAGTGAAACCATTTTCATACTTTGCAACATCCAAGATGCCATAAAGAGTTGCATCTTTAAGGAGATATTTTTAATGTTTTTGGTTTATATTCTTTACTAAAGTTAAAGGAGAAATAAGTTTAGTTATTTTTTCTCTAAGGTTTAATGAAACAAAGAGGAGAGATAAGGATACTAATAAAGTATTAAAACCTTAGATTCTTATATAATTTCTTTTGAAGTTCTAATTAGAAGTTATTTTATTTACTTTCTTAAGTTTTTGGAGAGATAAGTTAAATTTGAGTTGATTTATTTAAAATATTCAAATTTATTCAATAGATTTATAGAATTTTTGCAAACAATTTAATTATGGAGAGATAAGGTATTCTACATCAAACATAGAAAAACTATTTGCAAAATTCTTAAACTTTATAGTTTCTAATTAGGGAGACATAAGGCAGTCAATTTTAAGGTTATATGAGTATCACCATGACATCCAACAAATTCTTTCTCTCAAAGTCCCAACTTCTCAAAGGTCCTAATTATGCTTCATGGAAAAACAAAGTGAAATCAATCTTGATAGTAGAAAAACTTTGGGACATTGTTAGAGGAACCAAAACAAAACCTACTGAAGGTGATAGAGAAATTCAAAAGTATGAAGAAGAAGAAGCTAAAGCTCTAATGATAATAACATTTGCAATTACAGATGAGATACAACCATACATAAGCTCAACAATAACCTCTACAGAAGCTTGGAATACTTTAGCCAAAATATTTGAAGGAAAGAACAAAGCTACTATTTTGAATCTTCAAACTCAATTGCATTCTTTAAAGGTTACTAGTGGTGAAAGCATTGAATTATTTTTAAGAAGAGTGGTAGACATAAAAGCAAAGCTATTAACTTTAGGTAAAAAGGTAGAAGACAAATTGCTTGTTCAAGTAATCCTAAGGGCTCTTCTAGAAAATTACAAACATCTAGTTACTTCTTTGCAAATCCTTAGCAAGGACATTTCATTTGATGAGTTAGTCAATATTCTACAAGAATATGAAGTTGAGAATTCTATCAAAGATGAAATGACTAACAATGCATTGGTAACTAAAGAGAATACTCAAGGACATGTTGCTTCAACTTCAAGAGATAAATTTAATAGGAGTAACATATATTGTCAGATATGTAGAAGAAGGAATCATAATACAAATTTTTGTAGATATAATCCAAGGAATCAGTCTCAAGGAAATTAGATAAATCAAAATGGTCAAGCAAATAGACCAATACAATCAAGACAATACCAAACTCAATATCATCCACATCAACAATAATTTCAATAGCAATATCCTTCTCAGTATCAATATAATCAACCTCAATTGCAATATAGAGAAGGAAATCAAAAGAGTCATTTAGCTCAAGAAATTCAGGAACTAGAAGAAACTACAAAAGAAAATGAAGTCAAGGCTCTTTCAGCAAAATTAGTAATACATGAAGAAAAGTTTTTGAAAGATACTAATCACTCATTTGATTAGAATACAAAAAGGCAATAGATTGAAGAAAGCAAGAAAGAACAACTCAGGCTTCAGGATCAACATGAAGACCCATATTGAAGACTAAAGTCTTCAATAACCAAATAATGTAATACAGGGGGTGTTAGAGAATATTACATTATTTGGTGCATGCCAATGTACCACTTTGGTACAATATTAGATTAGGTGTGTGTCTTAGATTAGAGTGTGAGTTTATATTTCATGTAATGTAATAATGTGTAGGAAATGCACAAGTGTCATGTAATTATGTGTGCAAGTGTTGTGAGTGTAAATGTGCACAAGTGTCCATTATGTAAGAGTGCACATGTGTCCTTAGAATAGGAAAGTGAAGAGTTACAAAGAAGAGTGAAGGTCAAGAGTGCACCATATGAGGAGTCACATACTATTATATATTTGTGACTAAGCATTGTAATTTGTATAAAAAATGCATAGCACATAGCATGCATTAGTAGACCTTTATTCTATATCATTTTCACCATTTTTGTGAGCTTTGTTATGTGATTATTCTATGAGTTATTTCTTGAGTTATTCATATTTATATTGTGTTCTTTACATTGCAACTTTATTTGATCTTGTTATTACTTTCTTGTGGCTATTTTCTTTAAGTATTAAGGCTACAAAATCTATCAATGTTTTGGTTAGTTATTGATATTGATAAAAAAAAAATCCTGTATCAAGTATTTATGTATGGAAATAATTCTTTAGATGTCCTCTTCAGAGTCTCACATAATAACATGCTCTTAGACTCATGCCAAGATTCACTCACTTGGCTAGAAATGAATGTCATCAATGTTTAAGTCTTTCCTTCATAAGAAATTATTCATAAAGGAGAAAATAGTAGAAGATTATCTATTTAAGGATTAAATTTAATGTAGTGAATAAAGACATTGATAATAGTCTTGCTTCCCTAAAACTAGGAGCATGTTTTGATTTTATAGATATTTAAGATAGGGAAGGTTGGTGCCAATCCAAATAAATATTAAATCTCTATATGTTACAATTTATAAACCCATCAATAGTGCATAGTCTCTAGGTTTTTTAAATTTTTATGTAATTAATTTAATATGCACAATTTAATTTTCAAATTGTTATTAGTGAATATATGATTTTTTTTATTATATTTTAAATTTCTTAGTTTTTAATCTCCCAATATTTTTGGGTGTCCAACATCATTGATCCCATGTGGTGTTAGTTTCTCCTATGTAATTTTTTTCTAACTATGAGTGTTAGTTGTCACACTTGCTTATAACATGACAACCCATTGGCACCAAAGACTATCATCATCTAATGCATATTTAGGATTCATGTTAATTTCTTGAGATGAAGCAACTTCCAAACATTGAGATACAACATGATCACTATGATAAATTCATTCTCATCTTCTACTTGAATGATAGCACATGGGGTCATATGCAAGTGCTTAGAGTTGTTGATGTGATCCTAGGAACCTACCTTTCTTAATGTATAGCCAAAAACTACCTTGTGATATTTCAAAAGATTGAAGTTGAATTTAAGAAAGTAGGAGGCAAATTTTTAGATGACGAGGGATATTCAGATTAGTCTTCCTCTTGTTGCAAAGAATCAATGTAGTAGAGATTTCATTAAGGAACAGATTCCTTCCCATTCAAAAAGTTGAGTGCTTGTTGAAGGAATGGTCAAGTTGACCCTTAAAGCTTGATATTCCATGCGAGTCATTTTATATACATACTAATTTATATCACTAATATATTCTCTTATTGGCTCTTTAGTTCAGATTATGAAAGGTATTGAAATGTGTATTCTATTATTATCGACCAAGATTAACATTGTGTGACATCTACAAGATAATATTGTATAGTTATTTTATGAGGTTTTATAAATTATGCCTATAGCTCCATGATTTGGCCTTTAAATTTTATCTTATCATACTTTAAATTTAATGTTATGTCAATTAAGGGTTATGTAATTAAATGTAATTTATTGAGGTGTTTATACACCTCTTGAACCAATCTTTTGTATTGTTCTCTAATATTAGTGTTGGATGCCTAAAGGTATCCTCTCATCTACGTGTGTAATCACTCTTTTATTTTATTCTCTATTCCTCTTTGTTGTGATATTTGAGTAATGTTTTGCTTATGTTCATTTTAGTTAATCATTGTGAAATCGAACAGGTTTTGTATTTTACCAAAATTTACCTAGGATATACATCCAAACTCATTCATTGCCTCAAAAAAGAGATTGCTTAGGTATTTAGAATACCTAGTAGGGATTCAATTTGATATATTGTCACTATAATCTCTACATATTATTGCTACGCTATGACTCATTATATGAAACAACTACCCATGTTGATAGCTACTATAATCCTTCATGAAGAAACTTTTTGTATTATACCAAAAAAGAAACAAATACAAAACAATTGTTATGATATTTAAATGTGGTAAATCATTCCTTAACATGTTTTCATATAAAATACCACTTATATTTGGCTTGGACAAATAAAATTATCTTTCTTTAATAACCTAACACATCTAGGATGTCTTAAATATGCTAAATAATGTACAAAGTTGTAGTCTAAATATGTTCTCCTAATACCACTACAATATCTCCAAATTGATGGATTGTAATTAGCCCCCAAAAAGAAAACATTTCTCCAATTGATAATCCTAGGAAGGAACTATTGAAAAGTGTTAATATTTCACTTTTGGTTATGAATGGCTATGTATTTGTGTTGTATTATTATTTGACCTACAAATACATTTTTGACTTGAGGGGTGATTTGGGATGATTCATGTATCATAGCATATGATTCAATAGTATGTCGTCAACTATTAGGATTCATGCCAATGTCTCATGGGTAGTATTTACTGTTGGAGTATCAAATTTTTATATAAAATTAGGATCAATCAACCTTGAACACTATACCATAGAAAAATCCATCATTTTGGGTATAAATATGTATTACTTTAATTTATTTACCAATGATAACTCATAAAACAAAACTATAAGGAGCTTTCACATAGAGGAACAAGTGAGATAATCACTAATTTGGCCATGAACATAACTCAAAATCCTCTTAGATCTATAATAATATTCATACTATGTTAATCTTAACAACTTACTTGGAATTCTAACTCAAGAATAAATTTGTCATACATGAACCTTTGAATATGGATGTTATAATAGATTATTTAATGTAAACAAATCTAGTTTCAATCAAACTTGTTAGTACATGAACGTTTGAATATGGAAATTACAACAGATTATTGGATGTATAAAAAGACAAGATATTGAAGTGCACCACCACCCCCCTTAAGATTAACTTAGAAAAGTGATGGAGAACTCACAAAGCATGGAAGACAAGAAAGGATTAGACATCATTGTCCTTTAATTACAGCTACCTTCACATAGACAAGGGACACACGTAAACAAATTTGAACAAGGTATAGACCAACTATATGAACAAATTGATTATTGACCAAAATAGGTAGAGGCCTACAAGGTGCCCTCTAAGTAGTGCATTGATTATGGATAAAGCCATTTTAAAGAAATATTTACTATAGGAATGGAACCTAATAACTTCTACTTATATCATTGTTATTGAATATTATCCAAAATTTAGAATTTTGACTGATTAAAAACTCAAAATATTAAACTGAGGATCATGAAAGAGTGTAATAAAAAAATAATAGAGTATAACAAACCAAAACACATAAGTATACAAACAAAATAGCATAATGGTTTTATTGCTTAAAAAACAGAGCATAATGTAAGCAATCTCTAAGAAGAGATGTGAGGCTATAACATTGCATCCATTACTCATGCCTTCTATAGTTAGGAGTATGGTTGATAAAATTAGACTTGGCAAAAACTCAATAACGTTGACTCAATACTTGAACTCAGAATCGACAAAAGAACTAAAAAAAACTTGGTTAAAAAAAAGATGTAAATTTTCATTGGAAAAAAAAAAATTATGCATATCACAATAAATTAACATTATACAAATTCAAAACTAATATCCTCTAGGCCTATTGGCTCAGGGTTAGCCTCTTCCTTTAGGTCTGTTGCCTCTGGGTCAACCTCTATCTTATAGGAATGATCACTACAATGCTTAAATAATGCCTTGTAAAAATGTCATTCAATATTCTCAAAAAGTCATAGGCTCTTCACACTAATCATGCTAAACCATAAGCATGCACCTCAAAATAGCAGTACAAACAATCCTGTCAAGCAAGCATCTTGAAATTGTAGTCGATGGAGGAAGAGTGGAGGAGAAATACACAAATCATTGTGATCCAAGACAAGGCATAGAATGGGGTGTTGGGTACCACCAAACTGCACTCCTTATTACAAATCCATAATATTGACAAGAAGGCTTCAAAAGCTGAAATAACTAAGAAGTTGATGTAGAAGCGGTGTTTGGTGTGGTGTTGCTTGAAGGAGTGTTGTAAGTATTGTTGGTGAAGATACAAACCAACTGAAAAATCCACTAAGAGACAAGCCTACTAGGGGCAAAGACAACTCCAATGCATAGAGTACCCATGTGATATCCATGATCACATAAAAAGAGCCATTGGAAGGAGGATGCACTCCAAAAAGTCTCTAAATATGATGGTGGATTGAAAGAGTATCGGGTTCAATTGAAAATACACTCCATATACAACAATTTGTTTATGAAAGAAGGTTTAAACAACCTAAACTTTGGAGCACCATAGGTCAAAAAATACCTTTACAAAATCACAAAATAATAGTTTGAATAGAATCATCTTGAAAATATCTTTCCAATGACTATATGCAATCCTATGCTTGAAAAATAAAAATGCCTCGAAGCATAAGAAAAGAAGGTTCTCTAGGCAACAAAATAAAAGAAAACAGGAAAAAATGCTCGTTTACAAAATAGATGAAAGTTGACAAAATATTTGTCATATGGTCGAGCGAAATCAATAGCACCCAGAAGTCAATGACTAGCAGAAGGTCCACAACCTGCTGATAAATTCAACATTCATTTGAAATTCAACGAGTGCTTGCAAGCTTTCTATGTCAAGTGGTGATCACGCCTATGCCCACAACTAGTGCTTTTAGGCGGTCCAACATGGAAGTCTCCTTGATAACTATATAGTGGTAAAAAAAAAAAGGATCCTTCTCCCTTTGCATTTCCAAAATATGCTTAAATAAGCATTTTACAACCATAATCTTCTAAATTAAGAAGATGCTTAACCAAAAGCTATAGTTAAGCAAAGATGCTAACAAAACTAATCTTGCTAACTCATAAAAGAATAACAAATCCAACCCAATGACTATGTCGTATAAATGTGTCGACATTTACAATTTAGAATATTATTTTTAATAAATCTAACTTAGACTTAGGAATTTATACTTAATAAAATAAGTAAAAGCTAAATACCTAGTCTATTACAATATGTGCATTAGTGATCCTCATCAGATGAACACTTAGTTCACTTGGACAAACACTCTAAATTCTAGATGACAACCAATTGTTTGCCAAGCATTCCAAGGGTTCCTTTGGGCAACCAAATATTGAGTATATTGGACATATAGTATCATCCAAAGGAGTAAAGTTGAACCATAAGAAGATTAAAGACATGCAAACTTGGCCAACTCCAAAAACTCTCAAGTCTTCATGGATTTTTAGGGCTCACAGGGTATTATCGTAAATTTGTGAAGAACTACGATAAGATTGTAGCCCCTTTGATCGCCTTGCTTAAAAAGAATGTATTCACATGGACCAAGGTAGTTGTAACCAAAGTAGGGAAAATTGGAATCAACTTGAGAAATCAGGTTGGAGAAAAAATCAAAAATAACGGAGAGATCGACAAAAAATAGAAAACTGAAGAAAACGTAAATTTTTATTGGAAATTTTTTTTTTTATGCATATCATAGTGAATTAATATTATGCAAATCAAATATTAATTATGTAATACTATAAACTTAAATTATACATGAAAGTGACAAGTAATAAATCATACAAGGGTCAAGCTTAAAGTACACATGGAAGTGACAAAACACATCTTTTATTGCTTATAATATGAAAAGGTACAAATTACAAAATGTTTCAAAATGCCTCAATAGGCCCACTATCTAGTGTCTTGCAAATCCTTTCCCTTCACCCTAGTCTCTCTTTATTGACACGACCTTGCCACTTCTTGTGCCTGTTTCTCTTCTTGGTCCTTGGTTGTTATCTCCTCCGCTAGGTCTTCAAAGTTTTGTAATTCACCCGGGGAGAAGATACACTCTTCTTGTTGCTCCTGCTTTGCATCTATGATCCATTTAGATGATTGATCAATGTCACTTAGATCAATGGTCTAAGTACTTGTTTTTACAATACATTTTTGGTGGAGGCGAAGGTTGTAATGCACAAACACAATATCATTCAACCTTTCTTGTGTAAGCATGTTGCGCTTCTTGGAGTGTATGTGCTCAAACATACTCCAAAGGTGCTCATAACTTGAAGAACTACATGGTTGAGATAAGATTTTGATGGCCATGTGCTGCAAATTGAGCGTAAAATCACCAAATTCCTCCCACCATAAATCTAGAAACAACAAAAAAAAATTAGTAAATTGAGATTATTTTTAAAACAAAATCAAAAGACAAAATAAAGAATAATTCGATGATGGTTACTTGGCCTCAATTTTGACCTCATTCTCTTGCATTGCTTGGATGGGAATTGGAGGCCTCGATATTCCTTATAATCCTGTATCTCTTCACATACTTTATTGGCAATTCCATTTTAGGGAACATGCAGTCAATGCAATCTTGAAGGTAACCTTCATCTCATAATCAACAAGAAATGTAGGAGAATAATTTTTTTTGGGGTTCAAGTAGTAACTTGTTGCATGAAGAGGGCTATGGATTTGATATGTCCATCGGTTATCAATGATTGTTCAAATGGAATTGTATTTGGTGTGAGCATATCCATAAAATGCAACAATCGACTATTTTTCCTTATCCATAGCCTCATATACATATAACAGTGTAGATTGTTTTCCATCAACAAGGCAGAGAACCTTCAACAAAGGCTCTAACAACTGAAAAAGGAAAAATAACTTAAATAAAAATATTTTACAACAAAAAAATTAATAAAATAAACTAATAGATTTAGTCTTGCACCTTGATGGCATCATCCATGGCATCATCCATGGCTATCTAGAAGGTGTATTCAAATAAATAGGTACATACATTCTACCCCTCAAGTGAGAATCAGTTCTTGTAGCTTCTTCGAAATTCCAGTCATTGCTCACAAACATTTGCTTCAATGACCCTCTTACATTATAGATGCTTTGCAATGTCACAAAGTTCATGGTGAAGCATGTAATTCCAGGCTGCACTAGCTCCCTCCCACCAGTAAATCGTCTCATGAGGCTAAGGACCCATGCATGGTTGTAGACTTAGTTATCAAATTCGTCGAATTTTAAAGATAAAATTCGAAATTCATCAAATTTAAAACCCTCGCGAATAAATTCGACGAATTAACGTTAAATTCGGCATGTAAAAATAATTGGCGAAAAACGGGTTTGATATTTATGAATTCTCCTGGTTATACATGCGGCCATCTTTAGTTTAGCATTGGCACAGGGTAAGTCGATTTATTTATTTGTAGACCTGTTCGTTTTTTAAATTGTTTTAATGGTGGATGTTTGAAGTTGCAAGGCAGTGTAAACTATCAGACATAAGTACGACATGGAAGAAAGGTGCAAGCGGATCGACATCGACATTACAAGGGCGAAAAAAGGAGCCATAAGAATTTATGGCCACGAACAGTTGCTCAAAGTGTGGTGTGGAGCATCTTAATTTGTTCGTGTCAAACGATGTATTTCATGTATCGCTCGTTAAAACAACCCGATCAGGTCACATTTATCGATGTAAACTTTATTAAGTGCAAATGATCAGAATGCAGGACCTCGAACCCCACAACCTAAGTCTTGTAAAAAAGCCCACAACCTTATGTATTAATAATATTTAATATTAATTAAAAAAATTAAACAAGTTTACCTTGATTTATGTATTGGTAGTTTAAATACCCAAAACTAAACCATTATTACCTTTTAAAAATAAAATAAAATTAAGGTGACAAATTTGGTCCACAAATCTAGTGACACCAAACTTCAAGCTTGTACAACACCTAGGTTTGAAAGGATTATGATTGGCGCAAACCCACATAGTAAATACCACAATTAGTAAAGAAACATATCAATTGCAGATTTATACCGATTCTTTTCTGAGTAAATTAGTAAATGAATATAACTCCGGGTAATTGGATTGATAGAGGAACAACCCAAACTAATTGGGTGCTGTAACTAACCAAATGACATTAATTAGACATTGGTTATGGCTGTGACCGGAATTACATGTGTGCCTACAAATTGATACCGCATCGATGGCCTCTTGGCACATTGCTTTGCATCTTATTAAAAAAAATAATACATTTATAATATATCGAATTTTATTCGAATTTTTGAACATGAATTTATTTCGAACTTCAAGAGTGTCGAACTCGAACACGAACACGAACTCGAACTTGATAACTAAGGTTGTAGATTAATTTTGTGATATCCCTAGCCTTCTATACAAACTTTGCCACCTAAGGTAATTTTCCAATATCCTTGAGGAGCAAATAGAGACAATGGGTTGCACATGGGTCCAAAAAATAGTGGAAAATCTATGCTCCAAAATCTTATAGGCTACCTTATATGTTGTTGCATTGTCTATGATAATTTGGATAACATTTTCCTCCCCAACCTCCAACACAAACTCCCCCAACAACCCTATAAGCATTTCGGTACTCTTAACTTGTGGCAATGCATCTACTGACTTGAGGAATGCAATTCCTCTTATAGAAGCAACCAGAAAAATTAATCAAGGTTTTTCCCTTCTCATCCGTCCAACCATGAGACATGATAGTGCAACTCTTCGTCCACATAATTTAATCATGCATGTGTATAAATTTAATCCCTTTGATTTTTTAAAGTTTGCTTTTTAAAAACATAATTGAAGCATGCATGTGTATAAATTTAAGCACAACCTTAATGTTGTCCATAGATAGTTGGACAAGACCCCTAAGGTACTCATAAATTGGCGCTTTAAATCCTAAGCCGCAACTTGCGACGACATCTATTATGCGTCGCCAATATGAAGACCTTACCACATTGAAGGGAATTTTTGAATAATACCAAAAGGTGGCAATGGTTGTCCTCATTGCATCTCTTGTGGCCTTTGCACAACTTACCCAAAAAATTGGGGACCCATCTTAAAATTTTCATTGTTTGGTATTGTTGATTCTGTTTGAGTGTTAATATGGTTGTCTCCAAGATTTTCTTGGGTATGGTAATGGGTTTGTTCCTTTTACTTGACTTTTGAGAATAGTTTTAAAAGTTTTGCTTTATGTTGAATTTCAATGATTAAAACTTTTAAAATTAAGGGAGACCTACTTTTAAAAGGTATATATATATATATATATATATATATATAGTTTTTTTTTAAAAGAAATACTTCTACACATCCTTCGTGGGGATTGAATTCACGTCACATCGCGGATAATGCAAGTGGCGGGATTGAATTTGGGTCACATCACCGATAATGCAAGTGGCGGGATTGAATTTGGGTCACATCACCGATAATGCAAGTGGCGTCCTTGCCAGTAAACCACATCACACGGATATATATTTATACTTACCTATATACAAATAAAATAAATAATATATATATATATATATATATATAAAATAAATATCAAAATATTTGAAAGAGTAACGTTTTCATTTTCCGTAATAAGGTCTTTTATTTTATAAAGTAGACCCATAGGGCCTTAGATTAGGTTTATTTAATCATTGCTCCCTATACGTTTTGCTCTCTTGACAGGAATCGGACGCGACATGATCTGTTACCGAGGCGGACGAATACGGAACGCGGCTTATGTGCGGACGAGGATGTTTACGCTGACATGGAGTGTCATCATGGACCATCGGACTGAAGACCCTGCCCACGTGGACCCGGGCAATATTGATAGGCCCTGACGTGGCCCTCATTGACTCGGATAAATTAACGACGCAAGTGACGTGGCCTTGAGGATGCATAAATTAACGACCAAGTGACGTGGCCTTGTTTTAGGGTCCACCACACCAAATGGAACATTCTGGACCATGGCGCGAAGATTACAAACGCTGGTATGAGTTTCCAAACAGGATAATGTGAAAACGACGCGCGCTCATCCTCCCCGACGGCGGCGGTCATGACGTGGCAAGATACAGAAGCTCAGTAAGATGTATCCAACGGCACTAATTACATCGACTAACCTTAAATATGGTTTATGATATTTTAAATATGAAAGAACAATTATGTTTAATATTTTTGAAAAGTTTTTCCTTTTTCTTAGTGATTTCGTTATTAATTTTTTAATTTTTTTTTTAATTGTTTTTAAATAATTCTGTCATAGACCCATTTTCAAGTGTTTTCAAGTGTTCCTTTCTATTTGCCAAGGATATAAAAAAAAATTCAGGTAATTATAAATGAGGCGCTCCTCTGTCTCTACTGCACCCTGTGCTACATAGAATACATATCCTTTCTCCGCACTGTTCTGTTTCACATGTAAGCGAGCTCGTTCTTATTTCAGCGCCTATTTTCGAAATGCATCAGGTGGTTAAAAACAAAGGCATTCATTCGAAAGACCAGCAATGGTGATCGGAACTGCTCCCATAGGGATACAAGGTCTTCGAAGAAGAGAGCACAGAGGAATACCGCCGTGTCGTCACAGGGGATACAGGTCTCGAATTGCATGATAAAAGGGGATACACGGTGAAGCCCCGCGACATATCGTCCATCAGGGGGCATAAACTCAATAAATACATCGACATGTCACGTAATTTGTAGGAAATGCAGCTACAGAATGCAATGATATGGCATTATAAAATCGAAAGCTCAGCTAATCGTTGCGGTATGGCATTATAAAATCGAAAGCTTAGCTAATCGTTGCGGATTATAATGGTGAAAGTTAGTAAAGGAAGTAGTTTGATTTAAATTTTTAAAATACTGGATATGACAAAGGCAAAAACACAAATCCGACCGACACTAACCCTAAGGGACGGTGACCATCTCACGTCTATAGGAGACAACAATCTTATTTGATAGTAAATAGTGACTATAGATATAATCAATTCCTATGTGTTAATTTAGGAAAAAAAAAAATGCCAGTCGAATGTTGATTCGGAAACACTAGTGGGCCTTGGTTATCCACGTATGGGTAGATGGCCTAATTATAGAGATGCAAAATCAAAATAGCACATGGGATTTTCGAAGCATTGATTAAAAAAATAATAACTTCACATAGACATAGCTTAGGGGAAGGTTAAATTAAATAATGGCACATGGGGATTTTTTTGAAGAATTGATTAAAAAAAAAATGAAACAAAGAGGAATCTCCACATAGACATAACGGTTACGAGAGGGGATGTTATTGAAAATGTGCATGTAGCCAAAAAGAAAGGAAAGATCAAAATGTGGAAGAGGAAAATGGAGAAGTAAAAATCGAAACAGGAATGAGAATGTTAAAAACAGACGCAAAGAAAGGAGGGCTGGATATTTTTGTAGTCTTAGAAGTTTGATTTAACAGAGACCGTTATTTTTTTTAATTTTTAATGTAAAATGTTGCAGAAATTTATACTTTGTTAATAAGATTGGAGGAGATTTATTTCTAAATGTTTGAATTAATGTTTGTCTTTTCTTTCCATGTTTTCAGGTTTATAAAAAATGTTTTATGCAGTTAAATGATAGCATTGTTGAATGTTTGAATGCATGGATTTATTTTATTTTTCCTTAGAAGCTTGCACCTAATTCACTTCGGACTGTGCAAATGCAACTTCGGGTGAATTGGGTTACATTCATAATTTCTCACATCTTCGGTTTTGCAGGAATAGGGTAGCATCACACTGTTAGTACTTAAACAAAAACACCAAATCCTAGCCACTTATCTTTCATCCTAGTCAGTCTACAACCCACTTGTCCATCATCCCCCTTTCTCGCCATTCAATTGGCCACTCAATGCCTTTCCCGCTATCCAATGGCCCACTTTAGCCCTTTCTCGCCATTTTTCAACCCCATTTGGCTTATTTTATATTTATTTTATATTATATAACTTTAAATATAATATTTTATATTATATTTTAATATATTTATTATAAAACATATATTTATAAGTCCAATTAACCTTAGCCATTAGATCTAATCTAATCTCAGCCATCCATTTGCCTTAATTTGTGTCACACTTAAAGTATAACCTCAGCCATTAGATCTAATCTAATCTCAGTCATTCATCTTCCTTAATCCGTGTCACACTTAAAGTATAATATCAACCATTGGATTTGATTTAATAGTAGCCAAACAATCAAAAGTGTTAAGCTAAAACCCTAAAAAAACCCTAGGCTTGATTATAAATAGGAGCATTCTGAATGCTCAACCCTTGGAATTTTTCAAGACCTGGATTCCCATCCAACACTTCATCCATCCTTTCCACCTTGCCATCATTCTGCAACGAAGCAACAAAGAGCAACATCATCAACACAACAAAGTAAGTCTATCTATGTATTTTATTTCATGTTACTTAATTTTTGCATATGCTATTGTTCTAGATCTAGGGTTTTCAGTATCATTTTCTGAGGGTTCACACAGTGGAACCCTCATTTTGTTTTACTGATTGCTTTGATTGCTGTATGTGTAGGTTTTTGTGACATCATCAAAGGAGTTGAATAGTTGCTGAAGCTAGAGTGGCCCAATTATGGATAACTAGAAGCCCACTCACCTTGTTGGAAGCAAGACACACCATTTGAAGACACTTCATTATTGTAGTTTTCAGGAGCGAAAAACGAGTCGTTTTTCTACACAAACTACCCAGACTATTTCAGCCATATCTCACTCATACGGAGTCGGATTGAGCTAAAATTTTGAAGGTAGGTTCATTATATACCCTAGCACGTCTCCACCAATTTTTAGATAAATTGGAGTAGCAGAGATCTCATAAAAACCTCATCAAAATGTAGAATTTTCTATAAGTCTTCAATCCATTTCCAATTCAATTTTTTGCTTTATGTATTCAATTTTTCAACTGTATTTTTCAGATTTTGTACTTAAAATGAACACATAAAACAAATATGGAAATGAAATCATCCTAGATTGCATTCTAGGAAATCTTGTATTCATTCATCATACATTTTATTTTATTTTTTGTTTAAAAAAATAATAATAATTGCAAGTTCAAATAATTCTTGCATTTTTTTGTTTGCATATGAAAGTGAAAAGCATCAATTAGAATTTACATCTTAGGGTTAGAGATTGCTCATTTTACTTATCTAAGTAGAAACAATACTTAGGTGCAAAAAGAATTCCTGCCCTTGAGTGACTCCTTTGGCAGAGAGGTGGACGAACCCTTCGGTTGCTACTTAGGCACGGGGTTTTAAGCGGTGTACTCCACACTCTTTAGAAAAAAATTGCATCCTATGTGTTGGATTCTGATTTATATTTGGGAAATCTGTAATCTTTAACATTATTTGTCAACAATAGAAAACATAAAATTTTAAAATTTATCACACATTGCATGTATCACAAAAAAATAGTAGTCGTTGGATTTCATCACCAGCCATTGCTTGAGATTTGGTGACGATGGCAGTAATTTCCATCCACCAATATTTGCCCTAGACACCAAAGGATTACCCCCGAGCAAACTTGTTGAATTTCATCACCAACAAGAATCTCGTTGTCCTTGCCAACATTAGTTTTTCAACTTTATTTTTCATTAAGCAAAATTAGGATACATTAAACACACAAAACTATCACTTTTGAAAGGAATTTACATTAAAAATAAATAATCAATGAACAAGGTAAGCCACACAAGGTGAAACTTAGGATTGATTATTTTCTTTGTTTTTAAATTTTGTATCTCTATTTTCAGTTTTGGAAATTTAATTTGACAGTCCTAAAATTGCATTTTGACCTATTTACTTTATGGTTCTAACTCGAAATCAAATGAAAGTAATAAGTCAAAACAACTTAATGGAAAATACATTTAACATGGCTTAACCTTAGCCATTTCATCATTAACATGGCTTGACCAACAACCATTTCATCATTAACATGGCTTGACCAACAACCATTTCATCATTAACATGGCTTTACCTTAATCCATTTCATCATTAACATGGCTTGACCAACAACCATTTCATCATTAACATGGCTTAACCAACAACCATTTCATAATTTACATGGCTTAACCAACAACCATTTCATCATTAACATGGCTTAATATTAACCATTTCATCATTAACATGGCTTAACCTTAGCCATTTCACATTAACATGGCTTTATCAACAACTATCTCATCATTAACATGGCTTAACCAACATTTATTTCATCGTTTACATGGCTTAACCAACAACCATTTCATCATTAACATGGCTTAACCTTAGCCATTTCACATTAACATGGCTTTATCAATAGCTATTTCATCATTAATATGGCTTGACCACCAACCATCTCATCATTAACATGGATTAAGCTTAGTCATTTCACATTAATATGGCTTTACCTTAGCCATTTCACATTAATATGGATTTACATTAAGCTATTTCATCATTAACATTGCTTGACCAATAGCCATCTCATCATTAACATGGCTTAACCAACAACCATTTCATCATTTACATGGCTTAACCAATAGCCATTTCATAATTAACATGGCTTGACCAACAACCATCTCATCATTAACATGGCTTAACCAACAACCATTTCATCATTTACATGGCTTAACCAACAACCATTTCATAATTAACATGGCTTAACCTCAATCATTTCATCATTAACATGGCTTAACCTTAGCCATTTCACATTAACATGGCTTTACCTTAAGCCATTTCATCATTAACATGGCTTGACCAACAACCATATCATCATTAACATGGCTTAACCAACAACCATTTCATCATTAACATGGCTTAACCTTAGCCATTTCATCATTAACATGGCTTAACCAACAACCATTTCATCATTTACATGGCTTAACCTTAGCCATTTCATCATTAACATGGCTTTACCTTAAGCCATTTCATCATTAACATGGCTTTACCTTAGCCATTTCATCATCAACATGGCTCAAAATTAGCCATTTCATCAATAACATGGCTTAACCTTAGCCATTTCATCATCAACATAGCTCAACCTTAGCCATTTCATCATCAACATGGCTCAACCTTAGCCATTTCATCATCAACATGGCTTAACCTTAGCCATTTCATCATCAAAATGGCTTAACCTTAGCCATTTCATCATCAACATGGCTTAACCATAGCAATTCCCACATTAACATGGCTTAACCTTAGCCATTTCATCATTAACATGACTTAACTGTAGCCATTTCATCACCAACATGGCTTAACCTTAGCCTTTTCATAATCAACATGGCTTAACCATAGTCATTTCATCATTAACATGGCTCAACCTTAGCCATTTCATCATTAACATGGCTTAACCTTAGCCATTTCATCATTAACATGGCTTGACCAACAACCATCTCATCATTAACATGGCTTAACCAACAACCATTTCATCATTTACATGGCTTAACCAACAACCATTTCATCATTAACATGGCTTAACCTCAACCATTTCATCATTAACATGGCTTAACCTTAGCCACTTCATATATAATGGCTTTACCTTAAGCTATTTTATCATTAACATGGCTTGACCAACAACCATCTCATCATTAACATGGCTTAACCTTAGTCGTGTCATCATTAGCATGGCTTAACCAACAACTATTTCATCATTTACATGGCTTAACTTTAGCCATTTCACATTAACATGGCTTTACATTAAGCCATTTCATCATTAACATGACTTAACCTTAACCATTTCATCATCAACATGGCTTAACCTTAGCCATTTCCTCATCATCATGGCTTAAACTTAGCCATTTCATCATCAACATGGCTTAACCATAGCCATTTCATCATTAACATGGCTCAACCTTAGCCATTTCATAATCAACATGGCTTAACCTTAGCCATTTTATCATCAACATGGCTTAACCATAGTCATTCCCATATTAACATGGCTTAACCTTAGCCATTTCATCACCAACATGGCTTAACCTTAGCCATTTCATCACCAACATGGCTTAACCTTGGTCTTTTCATCATCAACATGGCTCAACCTTAGCCATTTCATCATCAACATGGCTCAACCTTAGCCATATCATCATTAACATGGTCTAAACTTAGCCATTTTATCATTAACATGGTTTAACCTTAACCATTTCAACATTAACATGGCTTTACCTTAAGCCATTTCATCATTAACATGGCTTGACTAACATCCATCTCATGATTAACATGGCTCGACCAATAACCATTTCATCATTAACATGGCTTAACCTTAGCCATTTCATCATCAACATGGCTTAACAATAGCCATTTCATCATCAACATGGCTTAACCTTAGCCATTTCATCATCAACATGGCTTAACCATTTCGTCACCAACATGGCTTAACCTTAGCCATTTCGTCACCAACATGGCTTAACCTTAGCCATTTCGTCACCAACATGGCTTAACCTTAGTCATTTCATCATTAACATGGCTTGACCAACAACCATTTCATCATTAACATGGCTTGACCAACAACCATTTCATCATCAACATGGCTTAACAATAGCCATTTCATCATCAACATGGCTTAACCTTAGCCATTTCATCATCAACATGGCTTAACCTTAGCCATTTCATCATCAACATGGCTTAGCCATTTCGTAACCAACATGGCTTAACCTTAGCCATTTCGTCACCAACATGGCTTAACCTTAGCCATTTCGTCACCAACATGGCTTAACCTTAGCCATTTCGTCACCAACATGGCTTAACCTTAGCCATTTCGTCATTAACATGGCTTGACCAACAACCATTTCATCATTAACATGGCTTGACCAACAACCATTTCATCATTAATATGGCTTGACCAATAGCCATTTCATCATCAACATCGCTCAACCTTAGCCATTTCATCATCAACATGGCTCAACCTCAACCATTTCATCATAAACATGGCTTAACCTCAGCCATTTCATCATCAACATGGCTCACCTTAGCCAGTTCATCATTAACATGGCTTAAGCTTAGCCATTTCAACATTAACATGGCTTTACCTTTACAAAATCCATTTCATCATTAACATAGCTTACACAACAACCATTCCATCATTAAGTAGCGGGTGGGTTTGATGTGTTTTCCATTAAGTTATTTTGACTTATTACTTTCATTTGATTTTGAGTTAGTACCATAACGTAAGTAAATAAAAAACTGTAAAATTATCAAAAAAAAACTGTCATTTTAAAAAGGAATACATATTAATAAAATAATAATGTATGAGGTAAGTCCCACATGGTGAAAACTTAGCATTGTTTTGGTTTCTTTTATTTTCAATCAGTTCATGCCAATCCCAAAAATCCCCAAAGGTTACTAATTCCTTTGGTCACATATCAATTTTAAAAAGTCCCAAAGGTTCCTAATCCCTTTGGTCATACATCAATTTCAAAAAGCCCCAAAGGTTATCCCTTTGGTCACATATCATTTCAATTTAAAAAAAAAGCCCCAAAGGCACTTAAGCCCTTTGGTCACATATCATTCCAATTTCAAAAAGCCCCAAAGGCACTTAAGCCCTTTGGTCACATATCATTTCAATTTCAAAAAGCCCCAAAGGTCCTAATCCCTTTGGTCACACATCATTCCAATTTCAAAAAGCCCCAAAGGTACTTAAGCCCTTTGGTCACATATCATTTCAATTTCAAAAATCCCCAGAGGTCCTAATCCCTTTGCTCACACATCATTTTCAAAAAGCCCCAAAGGCACTTAATCCCTTTGGTCACATATTATTTCAATTCCAAAAATCCCCAAAAGTCCTAATCCCTTTGGTCGCATATCAATTCAAAAATCCCCAAAGGTCCTAATCCCTTTGGTCATGAGCTTACCAGGCTAGGGGGAGTAGAAAAACCCGAGCCAATGAACATCATACACTTGAAAGCATTCCATGCTTAATGTGATTACTATATATGAATATGTATACATGGCTAATACAAAAAAAACAACATTTGCATACATTTCATTCATAACATTGTATTTCACTTGCATTTACATTTCATTCAAAACAATGTATTCACCCGCATCACATATTGCATTCCACATTTCAATTGCATTTCATACATTGCATTAACATGCACATTCCATATTTCTTACAGGGATAATTTATTCAAGGTCTTAGTTGGTCCAACAAAAGTCATGTTGCCTTAATCAGGGGCACCTTCAGAATGTCATCCACACAATTCCACAAATTCAAATTGTCATGCACACAAGCCGTATTCACAAATTCCTAGGTGTTTTCGGTCACTCAACCACCCTTAGTGTTTTAAGCAAACTTCAAAATACATGTCACGATCTTCTTAGGACCATTGCACATCTTACACTAAGAAAATATTGAGTTTGGGAACTGATTCCAAAAGCATTCTTGAACCAAGCACAATTTTCACATCTTAAAAACATCTTATGTCAAAGAGAGATAACACCATCCTTGGTAGGAACCTTGAAGTGAAAAGGGTCATCCTTGCTAGTCCCATCATGCAACATAGTCCATAAGAACAATGGTTTGTACCACTATCACAGTTGTTTCAAATTCAAAATACAAAGTAGTAAGGATAGGGTACAATTCTCATCACACTTAGGTTGAGAATATGATTCCCCAAAGCTCTAAATATTTTACATCACACACCACTGATCATTGGGTTGTAAGGATCGTACTACCTTTCCAATCAGACGGTTAGGTAGTCATCCCTAAAATTCAAAAAAGAAAAACTAAAATTGTGGACTATGGAGTTAGCCTCCACCAGAGCTATAGACGATTGACTAGCAGTGGAGTACGCTCATGCGTGATGACATGTCTCTTTTAAAAGAGACCTCTGACAACGCATACGAACAAGCTAGATTCTTGGTTTCAACCATAATAGGTTTACCCAATTTACTCAAGATGAGGTAACAAACTCACTTGCACACACACTGGTTCTTGATTGTCTCGGGTCATTACCTTGCTCTTGATTTGATAAATGAACTCATTGCACACACATTTGGTCCTAAGAGGGATTAGGCGATTTTAGTGAGTTTGTTTGGTACACTAGGATGTCTGAGTCTCTGCAAAACAAGAAATATTCCATATCAACATCCATATCTTCTTCCATGTCAACATCTACATCATTTCAAAAAAAGTCATTCATCCCACATAAGCCACCACGTCTAGTTTCCCTGATTAAACAACAATGCTAAACATGGTCAAGCAAATATCTAAACCATAAATGATCATTAGCACTCCGCCTTGCATTCATAATCCATACATACCATCTTGCATAAATCATCTATACATGTTGCCTTACATTAATCATCCATATACACATGCATTCACACAAAAGCATATACATAAAAGCATAAAAGTAAAAGCCATGTATGTATATATATGTAAATTGCATATGCAAAATATCGCTAGAAAGTGTGAACATCATAACAACTTGGGATGTTCAAGGTTTCACACCTTTTCCCCCAACCAAGCAAACATCATCATAACTTGGGGGTGTTCAAGGTTTCACACCTTTCCCCCAACCAAGCAAACATCATCACAACTTGGGGGTGTTCAAGGTTTCACACCTTTCTCCCAAGCAAACATCACAATTTTGGGGGTGTTCAAGGTATCACACCTCCACCAATTCAACAAACAGTTCAATCATTCAATAACATCACATCATCAACACGTCAATTGCTAGGTTCAAAAGATTGTGTCCTTTTGTCAAAGGTTGCGTCCTTTGGCTTGCATTCATCACATTTCCACATTTCAAAAACCCCTTCATATTTTAGGGCAAAAATAGATACATTCATCACATTTTCACATTTTAAAAACCTATTTATTTGTTAAGGGCAAAGAACAGACACAAATCATCAAAACCCCTTTATTTGTTAAGGGCAAAGAACAAACACAAATCATCAAAAACCCCTTTATCTGTTAAGGGCAAAGAACATACATAAATCATCAAAAACCCCTTTATCTGTTAAGGGCAAAGAACAAACACAAATCATCAAAAACCTATTTATCTGTTAAGGGCAAAGAACAAACACAAATCATCAAAAACACCTTTATCTATTAAGGGCAAATAACAGACACAAATCATCAAAAATCCCTTTATATGTTAAGGGCAAAGAACAGACACAAATAAAAAAAAAAACCTTCATCCGTAAGGGCAAAAAACAAAAAAAAAACCTTCATCCGTAAGGGCAAAAAAACAAAAAAAAATCCTTCATCCATAAGGGCAAAAAAACAAAAAAACCCTTCATCCGTAAGGGCAAAAAAACAAAAAAAACCCTTCATCCGTAAGGGCAAAAAACAAAAAAATCCCTTCATCCATAAGGGCAAAAAAAAAAACCCTTCATCCGTAAGGGCAAAAAATACAAAAAAAAACCCCTTCATCCGTAAGGGCAAAAAACAAAATAGACACAAGTACAAATGAACCTTGTATTTAGTGGTTTATCATGGTCACCTGGTGGTTGTAGCAACTGGTTATCCATGCAATCCGATAGGATGGGTAAATCACCATAAGGACACTTACATCATCAAAAACCCCTTCATATGTTGGGGCAAAGAACAGACACAATCATTACATTGCAATTTTCCATGTCAAAAACCCCTTTCATCTATTGGGGTAAAAACAAACTCAATCACTTGCATCCATATATTCAAAAAGGTAGCTTACCTTCACAAATTCACTTCAATTTGCATCCATCAATACATGTCTCATCATCACTTCTTCATGTCAGCATCTTTTTCATCCATCAATCATTTCATCCAATATTTGCCAAGTTCACCTACAAATTCAAGCGAACTTCGTATCTAGTGGTCTATTCTATCTCCTTGGCGATTACAGCGATTTGCATCCATGTAATTCGGTAAGATGAATAAACCACCTTAATGACACTTGATCATGATCACCATCAATTATCTCATTAATAGAGATCACTATCACATTGGGTACCTCACATTCTCAATGAAACCTTACCAAGAACAATTTGCACAACAATAGTCATTGATGTCTTTTTTTGTGGGGTAAGAAAACACAGATAATTACAATCACAATCAATCATTCATTTGACCATAGTCACCAGACAAGGCAAGCCCGATAGGTTGATTGGTTCCATGAGAGAATTATCGAGACAGTCACTACCTGACCTCTTATGTTGCCTATGGCATCATGCATTTTTCATACCTTGCATACTCAATGACGCTAATACGACATTTTCTTCAATAGCATCGAATCACCCCCAAATTTGGGGCAACCACATTTGATTTTGATCCTCTCATAATGGGATACATCTTACATGATCATGACATCTACACTTGACAAACCCCCCCTTCCCACCGTTGGGACAAAAACGGTATCACTTTTTATATCATTCATATCATCTTCATAATTAATCATTTGCATAAAACCCTTCATCCGTAAGGGCAAACACAAACAAATCACACCACATTTCTCACCACCCCCTTCCCAACGTTGGAGAAAAAATGATATACATCATTCATCATTTACACAAATTTTTCAATTGGCTCGTGATATTCATCCTTAACTCATTCGCCAATTGAGGGGGTAAGCTACGCAAATTCCAAAATTCTTTATTCTTTTGTCTTCAACATCATTGCTCAAAAAATCCAACAAGAGAGAGAAGTTGCTTCTGCACCCAAATCCCAACCAGGTGTCTTGTATTTTTACACCCTATTGTGTTTTTCGCAACATGGTACAAAAAGGGGCATTTGTAGACACCAAATCCTAGCCACTTATCCTTCATCCTAGTTAGTCTACCACCCACTTGTCCACCATCCCCCTTTCTCGCCATTCAATTGGCCACTCCATGCCTTTCCTATCATCCAATGGCCCACTTTAGCCCTTTCTTACCATTTCACCCAGGTGTTGTAGGTGAGTTGGAGAGGAGAGGAAAATCCTCCAAGGGAGGTCTCAAGTTCAAATCTCCACCCTACCAAAAAGCTGAATTGGGTATCCAAAATCCAATTGATAATGTTGGTGTGGGCAAGGTCGGGTGTGACTCCCAGGTGACTTTGACGGTGTAGAACCCCTTGTTCATGGTCTCTCAGACCAAGGCGGCCCCGTAAGGGGTTTTTCGCTTAAAAAAATATTATATTTTAATAAATTTATTATAAAATATATATTTATAAGCCCAATTAACCTCAACCATTAGATCTAATCTAATCTCAACCATCCATCTGCCTTAATCTATGTCACACTTAAAGTATAACCTCAACCATTAGATCTAATCTAATCTCAACCATTCATCTTCCTTAATCCGTGTCACATTTAAAGTTATATCAATCATTGGATTTGATTTAATATTAGCCACACGATCAAAAGTGTTAAGCTAAAACCCTAAGAAAACCCTAGGCTTGATTATAAATAGGAGCATTCTCAATGCTCAACCCCTAGAATTTTTCAAGACCTGGATTCCCATCCAACACTTCGTCCATCCTTTCCACCTCGCCATCATTTTGCAACGGAGCAATAGAGAGCAACATCATCAACACAACAAAGTAAGTCTATCTATGTATTTTATTTCATGTTACTTAATTTTTGCATATGCTATTGTTCTAGATCTAGGGTTTTTAGTATCATTTTCTAAGGGTTCACATAGTGGAACCCTCATTTTGTTTTACTGATTGCTTTGATTGTTGTATGTGCAGGTTTTTGTGACATCATCAAAGGAGTTGAATAGCTACTGAAGCTAGAGTGGCCCGATTACGGATAACTAGAAGCCCACTCACCTTGTTGGAAGCAAGACACACCATTTGAAGACACTTCATTATTGTAGCTAGGGTTTCGAAGAACCCTAGCATCTTGTACATCTTTGTATCAAATACTCACTAAGTACATATTGTATCAAAAGGAGTTTATTAGCTCCCCCTATTTATTAAATAAAATTATCTATTTGTGCAATCTTGTGTTTCTTTGGGTCATTTGCTTTATTGTTTAAGTGTTGTGTTTTTGTCTTCACATCTCACATCTCCGCTTTTGCAGGAATAGGGTAGCATCACACTCTTAGTACTTTGTTTTCAATATTTTCAACATTCTGACCCGTTTTCCATATTTTATTTTATTTTTTTCTAGCCTTTCTTTTTTACAGTTTTTTTAAAACTTCGGCAATTAAAATATAAATAAAAAATTTTAAATTCTAAAAATAGATGCACAAGTCTCTAGAATAAGATTTAATGTTTCATCTTATGTAGTTTCGATTTCAGTTTGAAGCCATTTCGAAATTATAAAAATTGTTCAAAGTTGTTTTTTTATAAGGAATTTTGTAATTCCAAATTTTGATAAAATTTCATATTTTGAAGGTAAATCAAATTTCAA
Source organism: Wollemia nobilis (assembly GCA_028583015.1). Lineage (NCBI taxonomy): Eukaryota > Viridiplantae > Streptophyta > Pinopsida > Araucariales > Araucariaceae > Wollemia > Wollemia nobilis. The sequence continues at coordinate 6,145,500 of JAQPPZ010013020.1, read as the reverse complement.
GCTTCACATTTCATTTCACAAGTAATAAATTAACTTTCCTTTGTGAAAATCATAATTTCATTAAAGGGGGGTAATTTATAGGGCATTTCAAAGTTATTACATTTAAAACAATAAATTGACTTCTCTTTGTGAAAAATCATAATTTCATCAAAGACAGATAATTTATATGATGTCACAGGCTATTTCATTTACCCAATTATTTATGTAGATTATTTTACTTTCATGTTCAAAGCAACATTAAATGAATTCAATCATCATTCAAACTTTGCATTTCAAAAGATAGATTTTAGTCTTCTCTTTTATGCTCAAAACAGGGTTTAATAACGCAAGGTAAAACTTGTTTAAAATATTATTAATCAAAAGAAGATAAAATTTATCTAAATTCCTTCAAGATAAAATGAACTAAGGCATTTACATCATGGTCATATGAGGGCCAATCACACTCTCTATTTCTTTTAAGTTTCATGAACAATCATAGCATAGCATAATAAAATAAACCAACACAGACCCCTTGTTAAAAATTACTTGCAAATCACTAAGGTATTCCTAGCACTTATTTGATATATCTTCACAAAATTACAAGCACACATTAATTAAAAAGAACCTTTGAGAAATCTTTATTTCTTTGCAAGAGAGAGTTTTCCAATCAAAATCCTGACTATGATGGTGATTTTGCAATTGGGTAAAATTTCCACTGAACAGTTTCATGTAGCCATGCCTCAAGCATGGGTTGTGCCCCTAGTGTGGAATGCTCTACAAAATGAGACTCTCATGTCCCACTAGACAATGGATTCAAACTCTCCTGTTGAAACCAGCTAAAGTTGTTGTCGGTCCGAGGAATTCAAGAAGGGGGGGATGCCATGGCCTTGGTTTATCTTCATGTGTGATCTCTTTTTTTATCTGAGCCAAAGATCATGACATCTAATTTATGTCTAACTTCATCCAACACCTTACTACATGGCTTGATATCATTGTTAATTACCTTTACCAAATGGAATTTGAGGCGGAAAATGTCTCCATGAAAAAGTTCACCATAAAAATTGCATACAATTTCCCCTTTTTTCCCCTACCATTCCATACACCCATGCTAGATCTCTTGGGGCTATTTTTCTATTCCTACACATGGAAAAAGTAATAACAAAGTTACAAAAAATTACGTAAAAAAATAAACCCTAGACTAAGGTATAGAGTTTAAAATTGAAACATTGACAACTAAAAATGGGCTTGCATATATAGTTGTCAAGCAACATTTAACAATATTTACTTAAAGGGAGAAAAAAACCCTAAAATCAAAACCATAGACTAGGGTTTAGGGTTTAAAATTGAAATACTGATAGCTAAAAATGGGCTTGCATACATAGTTATTAGGCAACAATATTTACTTAAAAGCAGGGGGAAAACCCTAAAACCAAAACCCTAGACTAGGGTTTAGGGTTTAAGCTTCAAACATTGACAACTAAAAAATGGGCTTGCATACATAGTTATAAGGTAGATTGCAACATTGAGCAATATTTACTTAAAGGGAGAAAAAAAAAGCTTTAATCCCAAAACCCTAGACTAGGGTTTATGTTCTAAACTTAAAATATTGACAAAAAAATGGGCTTGCAAACATATTTATCAGGAAGTAATATTTACTTACAAGGAGGATGATAAAAACCCTTAAACCCAAAACCCTAGACTAGGGTTTAAACTTAAAAAATTGACAAGAACATGTGCAAACAACCCTAATCTAAACCTAGTTTCAACCTAGAGAAAGAAAAAGAGTTTTCAAAAGTTTTCTTACCTCAGATTAATCGTCTAGGTGACTATTAATGGTTATCGGATTCCTTCAAACCACAAACAATCCGTTGTTAGGATACCCTAGTGTGTTTGGTTTGGTTTGGTAGTAGGTAGGTAGATCCCTTTCTCCCCTTGCATTAGGCAAAATGAATGAAAATAAAAAAGAAGCGTTTTTTAGGTAATCGACCGCAACCCTACGCATGCAGCGGCTACTGATTTTTTGAAAAATCGACAATTCTAATTTTTCAAATAATTGATACAAATTGCCTAAAAATGATTTATTCTATTTTTTGAGGTGAGTTGACTTGAGTTTTCAAAAAAATTGTAAAAAATCACAACTTGCTAATTCAAATCATGATTTTCATAACAATGGCTATAACAGTTTTTTATGCTCTTAAGCTAGCTATGTGTATAACACTCATCTTAGCCATGCCATATTTCTCTAAACCCTTTACTATTGCGAGTGATGCCTTCGAAATTGGCATCAAATCAGTGTTGGTGCAACAAGAACAATATTTGGTCTTTACCAACAAATTTCTTGCAAGGAAAAATTTGGCCAAATCAACTTATGAGAAAGAGATGTTTGCCATACTTCATGTCGTGACTAAATGACATCCTTATCTTGCAAGTCATCACTTCCATATTAAGAACAATCATCACAACCTTAAATACTTCTTGGAGTAACGTGTTTGCTCTCCAAAACAACAAAAGTGTATCTCCAAACTCTTAGGCTATGATTACAAGATTTTATATAATAAGGGTAAGGATAATGCAATTGCCAACACTCTCTCTAGAAAATTTGAAGCTCTACCATCATTATGTACTTTATCCTTGCCAATGCACAATTGGCCATAGGAGATTCAACAAAAATGATGTCAAAATATTTTGGTTAGCAACTCTTTCAACAATCACTTCCAATCCAAGTAGAAAACCTAATTGCTCTTGGAAATTAAATTATTTACGCTACAAAGGACATATTATGTTAATTTATAATTCAATTATCCGTGCTTGACTCTTGTAGGAACTTTATTCTTCTCCATCCGTTGGGTATTCTAGATTTCTCAAGACCTATGGAAGAGTTTTTCAAAATTTATTTTGGACAGGGATGAAATAGGATATCAAATGCTTTACAAAATAATGCAACACCTGTCAACGTCACAAGGGAGAAATAATCAATATCCTAGGGTTGTTATAACCCTTGCCATTTCTAGCGAGATTTTGGATAAATATATCCATGATTTTATTGAAGGATTGCCAAAGTTTGGAGAAAAATAAATCATTTTTATGGTGGTGGACCGTCTCTCCAAGTATGCCCACTTTTGTCCACTTTCCCACCCATATAAAGCCTCCACTATCACCCAAACATTGATCAAATCTTTCATCTCTATGGAATTCCAACTTCTATATTATGTGATTAGGATTTGACATTCACTAGCACCTTTTGTAAGGAACTCTTTAAGCTCTAGGGAATAACATGAGATCGACATATCATCCACAAGTTGATGACCAGACAGAAATTGTCAACAAGTGCCTAAAGACCTACTTGTGTTACTTTACCTCTGAGCAAAAAACTCATTGGGCCAAATGGTTGTCCCTTGTAAAATGGTTGTACAACACCACATATCATATGGAGATAAAGATGATACCTTATGAAGCAGTGTACAAGTAATTACCAACCTCACTTCTTTCCTATATTCTAGGTAGCTCTAATGTACAAGTTCTGGGTTCCTCTCTCTTCACTTGTGAGAGCATTATTCAAGTTCTCAAGGACACCTTGATAATGGCCCAAAATTGAATGAAGCAACAAATCAACATCGCTCCAAGTGGTCCTTCATTGAAGGTGATATGGTGTTTTTACATTTACAACCCTATAAGCAAACATCCCTAAAGATAAAAGGCCACCACAAATTAGCTCCCAAATTCTATGGGCCTTATCACATTTTGCAATGCATTGGATCAATGGATTATAAATTGTACCTTTTATATACCTCCAAGATCCACCTAGTTTTTCATGTCTCTTGTTTTAAGGTCCTCGGTCAACATGTTTAATTACAAACAACCTTGCCTAATCTTGATAGTGAAGGGTCAATACTTCTTGAACCAACAACAATCTTGGATTATCGTTCCTACCAACTATGCAACCACACTCTCACTAATTTGTTGGTGCACTAGCAGGTTTTAGAGTTGGAAGATGCAATATGGGAGCCACTCCCCTAGTTTCAACAACAATCTTTTCATTCTAAGCTTTGAGGATAAAGCTTTTGAATGAGAAGGGCATGTTAGGTCTCTTATGTCCTAACTATTTAATTATTGTAAATTTGTAATAATTCATGTTATTAGTAGTAGTTAGTGGGACCCAAAGTCTATATTGGGTTAGGGTTAGGGTTTGTAAAACATTGTATGGTTCCTTATTATATATTGGATTGTAACAAGAGAAGGAGGGAAATTTGTATTTTTGTATTAGGAGTTCTGAAGAAGGTAGTCCCCTCAAAGTAGCTTGTGATAGTGTAATATTTCAAGCAATTAATAAAATTCATGCTTCATTTCCCATTTTGGTACATATTTTTTGTGTTAATTTTATTGTTGCAGGCAGATTTATTTCATGTTTAACCTAAGGGTGGTTTGTTTCCTGAGTTTGATTATGTTTGGGATGAAATCTAGGTTTGAGCCTGTGGTGGTTTAAAAGTATGCTTTTGTGATATGAATTTATCCTCAACAAGCCTAGCCAATCCCATAATTGCCATCATTTTGTTTGGATTGAATATTTTTCATCTTTGCATAGATATCTTTCTTTAATCCACTAATAAAATAACTTTGGAAAAACTTGACACTCAATCCCCTAGTGTGATTCACTAGCTTTCTAAACTGTTTGGTAGTCACAAACAAATGTTGTCTATCTATTGTAAAATCTTCATATTCATTGGGTCCAAAATAGGTGAATAATTTGTGCTTAAATTTAAGCCAAGTAAGCCTTAGATTCATATTCTCTAACCATTGGAACCACTAGACTGCTTCATGTTCTAGGTTGAAAGATGCAATTGCAAGCTTTTGATTGTGGGAAGTGGCATGAAGAGAAAAATATTGTTCGACTCGATACAACCAACTAGTTAGATCATCACCATCAAATTTTGGAAATTCTAGCTTGGGCATTCTTTGATTTGTACTTGGAGGTGAAATGTTCCATGCTCCTTTACCAAAACTATCATCTTGACTCCCTAATGATAGTCTTGCCAGAGCATCGTATTTTGAATTTAGACTTGTTAAACAACTTTCAATGTTATCAATTTTATCCAATTTTTCTAATTTGAATAATACTTGTGGGATTGTTGATTGAGAAGCTTTAATTTGTTTCACCTAGTCACCCAATCACTCTAGCTTGAGTACTTCTAGTACCACCAACCATTTCACTTTAGGGACTCCAAGAAGGTTTATCAGAGTTATATCTCAAATTGATTAGCTTGAAGGAAGGATTAGAATTAAATATACCACAAAATGATGATTTTTGGAAGATAGGATTCTTGAAAATATGTTACGAGAGTTAGGTCTCAAAATGATCAGCTCGAAAAGAGGATTGTAATGGGCTATCTTTCAAAATTGTAATTTTTGACCATTTTTTGGCTTGCTAGAAGACTAATGACAAATGACTACTTTGATTGTCAGATTTTATATTCGCTGCACTATCAAACTAGATATTCTCTATACTGACACACTGGATATTCTTTGTACTACCATGCTAGATATTCTCTACACTACCAAACTAGATATTCTTTAAACTATCAAACTGGATAATCATTATGTAGCTTTAAATTTTGCATTTTCTGGTGTATTTCATTGTGCTTATATAACAAATATTGACTATGACTAGAGTAGCCTCTTCTATAGTATATTTAGATTTGGTTTTTGAATTGGAAAGGCTTGAAACAATGTTTCAATAGGGACAACTTAAGTTAGGATGTTTTTGATTTCATGGGCTCTTTAGTATATGATCTTGTTTGTGATTAGTGGTCATTTCAATATTTCAAAGCTCTAACTACAGAGGGTTCCATCATAATCGTAGCCACACTACATTTTTGAGGTATTATGAGAGTAACTTTCCAAGGCTAACCGCTTATTGGTGCACCACAATTTTAGATGGTCGAAGGCTTCTTAGGGCTGTTTCGTTTTAGTTTAACCTAAGATTGTCTTTCGATATACCTCATAGTATGTGGAAGTCCAAATCCATGGTGCATTCTATCTAAGGCCTGGATGTTAGTGAGGTTTTACCACACCTCCTTCACACATCACTTTACGGGTAAATGTGCTCATACAAAATCGATAGATCTATGCAATTTAAAACCTCTAGAACAAAGTTTCTACCCTACTCCACTAGAAAAAAATTGTGTTTTTTAAAATATAATTTAATGGAAAATTTATAGAATAAGAAATTGTAGAATAGAAAAATGGATGGAAGGACAAGAACTATTGTTGTTGCTACGAAACACAACCTTGAAAAGAGCTTTGATACCACTTGTTAGGAACCTTCATATAAAAATAAGCATAACCAAAGTAGCAATGCAAGAATTAATGGAAATACTCGTAAATTGGAACTAATCACAAAAATGAAAGTAACAAAAGTGCTCAAGAAAAATAACTCAATGGACATAACAACTTTTATTTATCAAGTAGAATAGATATCGCATGCCTCTTCAAGGAGGTAACCTCAAAAGCATAGATCCAATACAAAATGAGAAAATATGAGATGTCTTCTACTCCAAATCCATGTCCTTATATAGACTCTTATTAAACCTAACCCTATTGCTCAAAGGTCGGACCACATGAAATAGGGGACCCGAGCCACTAACTCCTACTTACAATAAAAGTAAAGGTTACATCAAAATGGGACCATGCACACTAGGTGCCCATGGTGCAAATATAACATTAACACTAAACAAGTACATAGTAATAGTTTTGTTATTATAGGGTTCTAACATTCACTTATACAATTTCAAATATTTATATTATACGATTCTACTCCTCCCTCCCCCCACCCAAAAAAAAATAATGTAAAGTTAATATTGGTCATGAATATGCCTAGGACAAAATCTATGTTTTGTGCGCCCTAGACCCGTGCAACATTGAAAGGCTGAAGGAACAAAATGTCCTTTGAGCCAATCTCCAGAGAGGGTTGGCTCCCTTTCTGATCTATTACGGTTTAAAGCTTAGGGTAATAGGAAAGAAATGGTGATATATGGTTATAAACTGGAAGTGTAGGATGGGGATAGACTAACAACCAAAATTCAAATCAACCAATGATTAGCATACAATAGAAATGCAAGCACAAGAAATACTCACAATTTTACATAGACAACCTCCAAAGAACATCTTAGCATTCACTCCCTCATCAGCAAAGACCAAATTTAGATGCAAAATATAAATACAACAAATAATGGAGATGAATGTATTCAAAAATGACATACAGAAAATCATCAAATGCAACACCATTCAAAGAACCAGAATCCAAAGTCTTTCTATTGATATAGAAAACTTGAAGTGTTTTTCTATAGACTGTCCATCCTCCCTTGTACATGAAAAATTATTAGTATTTATAGAGGATTGCACCTCTTTCATTTAACACACATACAAACAAAATGCTAGTAGATCAAAAACCAGCGTGAATAATTTCCTCCTCAAAATTTATAATTTCAGCACTTTGGCCCACCGACTCTGTCCGGACCAAGGGGATAGCTTCTAACACTTCTATTTGTACAGTCGAAACTACAGGAGGAGGGTTTGACAAAACTACGTCAATCCTCAGTTTCTAGGAGATATTTATAATGGGCAGTTATTCCCGCTTACTTCTTGCTTGACGTTGCAATGGCTCCTCTGACACTTGTCCTATTTTTTCTTCTACAAGTGGTGCCTCTTGCATCATGTGTTGCTCTTATTTAGCTACACTTTCCTCACTATTGGATTTTTGAAAACTTTGAGGTACAATACCAACAAAAGTGACTGACTGATAATTGGTGTAAAACTCATCATAAATATCCGAAAACATTTCATCCATCACTAGGTCGTATGGTGACCTAGTTTTCCTTCGATGGGCCCTCACAATCCATCAATTAGTAATATTCTCTTTAGACCAGTTGGAAATATGCTCCTTCATTTGACTGAATAATCCTGGAGGCAAAATCTGATGCTTATGCACTACAGGATTGTACTCGGCCTTCATCTCATAAAAGTCATGCCATGGTGGGAGCGACATCATATTTTCCACATGCCATTCCAAATCATGCCCCTCCAGATTATTTCAACATTGCTCAATGTCTATCCTAGGGTAACAATGAAAACTCTTAGCCTTAATTAGCTCCATGAAGCAACCCAAAGGATCGTACTTCCACCATTGGGGTAATTCCACCATACCAATGTCATAGAGGGCTTGAGTAATTAACTGATTCTAGCCCACCTGACTCACCTCAATGCCTCCGAAGTGAAAAGGTATAATGCACGTAGTTCTTTTTCCTCATCTTGCCCCATAAACATCATTGATAAAATCATGTTGGCGAACGACTTCCAATGCAAAGGTGTGTCCTGTGGCAAAATACAAAAGAAAAAATGGCTTGCTAGTATAGCCAAAAATGTGCAGAACAACACCCTGTGTTAGCAAAAATATGTCACCCTTCTCCCTTGAGATGATTTCCTCTCTCATCACCCTTGGTACCCTCTCACATTTTCCAAAAATTAGCTCCAGGATAGGGCCTACAAACATGCGATTAAAATTATAAAATGATTATTTTCTTGACAAGCTAGAGGTCCACAAATACACTAGCAATCTCCTATTTTCTCTATCAACCTACCTAACTACTATGAAGGAAAATTTTTGATACATGTGAAAGAAGAAATACCATATTAAGAATGATGTGTGCCTGAACGCCATGGTTTCTTCACTCTGCATTTTCTCCAGTTGGGAATGCATCCTTCTGAAAATATAGTCAGCCCAATCAAAGAAAATCATATTTGTCCTCACCGTCATTGTAGTAGGAGCGTAGAATTCAACCTGAGAAATGCACTGCACTAGCACCGCCTGCCACTTGTGTACTATCAAATCAGTTGAGAGACCCACTACCCAAGCCACCATAGAAAATAAATTTGAACGCTTGAAAACTGTTAATGGATTTGGTAAAGTCAACAATTCACCATGTTGGGGCATCTTTATCAGTTGGGTCTCCATAAATCGATGCAACATTATTGTCGACTGATACTTCTCATCTTGTTCTCCAAGATGCAACCTCTTAAAAACAAAATCAAAAGGAGGTTTAATCCCACAAGCAAACACCTTATAGACATCATCGGATGAAATAGTGAATAATACGTATCCTTTTACGTTCTGAAAACTCTGGTGTCATGATTATAAAATATCGAAATTGCCTCCACCAACTCTGGGAAAAAATGGATAGATGTGCACAAATACCAAAAGAGTTGAGCGTGATATGCAATAGTGAGAGGGGTCTCTGGCATCAACCCCTATTTGACTGCAACATATATATCCTAGTGCAATTTCTCAATGCTTTTATTCAAAATAATGCAGTCTCCAACCTGAGCTAGCGTGTCTGAATATAGATCCAGGTCAATATTTTTATTCCACTTGGCTTTTTTAGACTTCTTGCCTCCCTCGATTTTCTTATGCACCTTCTTTGGATTTACGACACTCTTAGACTCTGTAGTTTTTCTTTCCATCTTCAACAACTCTTAGGTGCCCTATAATTCCTGCAATCAAGCAACTGATGCAACAATGCTCCAGAAAAAATATAAAAAATTTTACCTTCAAGCTGCGGATGCACCAAATTATAAATTGCGCCTTCAACTACCGAATTTAATGCATGTGATGATTTTCGATGAATTTGGGTGAACATGCTTCTTGATTATCTCGCTAGACACGATTTTTATTAATTTTTTTACTGTCATTAACTTCCTTTTTGCCCAAAATATTCCTCAAACCTTGTGCTTTGGCCACCTTTAATATTGAAAAATGCACCCCATATATCAACGACTAGTCCTAAGAATGATACATCTCATGTTTCAAATATGGATTCCCTTCAATATAAAAATCAATCAATACTGCTGCTTGGGGTTGTTAAATCTTCAATCTAAAGGTGAATGGGTAAAATTAACCTTCTTTGGGCACACCCTTCCATTGAAAAATATCACTTGAGTGCTCTGAAATCACCTTGTACCAGTAAAAAACATTCAATGGGCAAAAACAACTCTGCAACTTGCTTCTTTAATCAAACGGTACCCCAAAATCATCCTCCCTGTTTGCTTGACGAATTCATAAGCTTGGATGCCCTTTTAAAACAAATTTTCTTCTCCAAATTTTCTTCAAAAAGTGCCTTGCTAAAAAAACAAGCTTTTAACTGCTAGAGCTTTAATCCAAAAAGCAATTAAAAATTAATTTCGCCCCTATTTTACCGAAAATATATTTTTCAAACTGGGAGTCTTCAAAAAGCATGAGATTTTAATTTATTTTGCTTTTTTCATTCTAGGAGTTTCGCTCCGAAATAGCATTTCACCTCCCAAATAAAACTACATGGCAAAATTAAAACTTGGGATGAAATTAAAACTTTTTTTTATATATTATTATTATTATTATTTAGCCTTTTTAAATATATATTATATTACATATTTTTTTCCCTCTCATTTCACCCTAAAGAGAGACGAAAATTATTTTCACCCCTTACTTAGGGCAAAAGTATTATATATATATATATATATATATATATATATATATATATATATATATATATATAAAAATGATTTTTTTCCCCTTTTACTCCATTAATAAAATGCCTTCGCTTTTCTCTCAAACTCGCCTTGCCAAAGAGCGATTTCAATGATTTTCACCTTGAAATAGAAATGAAGTCTTGAAAACCCTTTTCGGGGCGAAATTAATTTTTGCCTAATGAGGACGTGCTTTTAGGGTGAAATCACATGTTAGGGGTAGAATAAGATCACTCATTTTATTTCTCTTTTTTTTTATAAGCATAAAATACTTGAAAAATAAAAGAAAACATTTGTACATATATACATACTTGTTCTTCAAAAATTTCAGTGATAATAGGCCTTCAGATGAAGACCATTTATCGGAATCGATAATTCTCGACCCTCCATATCCTAGAGATGATAGGCATTAATTGAGTTCACCCTCAAAATATGAAACAAACCTTCCTATATAGCTTCGAATTTATGATGCTTGTCAGGCTTTGCTTTATTCGTGTTTCATTTTAACACCAGATCGTCAACTTTGAATGCCTTTTCAGATGTCTTCTTGTTGAACCATTTTTGTGTCGTCATGGCATGTTCCCTGAAGGCATTGTATGCCTTCTCTCTTTCTTCTTATAGTTGCAGGAGCTATGCTAGTCTGACGCTCATAGGGTCAAATTCATCATTCTCATCGGCGAGCATCTGCAAGGTTCGGAGGACAGGCAACTCAATGTGTATAGGTAAAACTGCCTCCTTACTATACACCAGAGAATAAGGAGAAGCTTTGATTGATTTCTTGATCGAGATGTGATCTTCCCACAAGGTTTGATTCAACAGTAGATGCCAACTTTGCTTGTTGTCTCCAAGGAACCTCTTTAAAATTCTCAATAGGTTCTTATTTGTACATTCGGCCAAGTCGTTCCCCTACGAGTAGTAGTTAGAAGATATTTTCAGGTAAGTCCCATACTTGTGAATTCACTAATTTTAGCATCGATGAAGGGGGCCCCATTATCTGTCACAATTGCATTCGGGATGCCAAAGCGGATGATTAACCCCTTTAGAAATGAGATAACTATGGCTTGATATTCTTTCTTAGTCAAAATAGCCTCTGCCCATCTGGTGAAATAGTCTGTTGCAGTCAAAATATACTTGCATTGGGCAAAAGAATTGGGATCAATAACTTCGATAAAGTCTAAGCCCCATTGTTGAAACGGTGCTTCGACTTGTATGGGATGAAGGGGCAAAGATGCCTTCCTACTTCTACCGACATATCTCTGGCAATTCTCACAGTTCTGACTGACCTTGAATGGGTCTGAGAAAAGAGTAGGCCAAAAATAGCCTGATTTGAGGATCTTAAGTGCCATGGGCCTCCCTACATAGTGACCACCTAATAGATCGAGTGAAACTCCTCTAGAATCCTTTGTTTCTCTATCTCCTTAACACATTTGAGGACTCCATCAATATTTTTATGGAACAAGTTGCTTGGCAACAACACATACTTAAGGGCTTGCAATCTGAATCTCCTTCTTTGTGAGGAGTTGAGGTGTGATGGACATCTCCCCGAGTTAAAATATTTGATAAGACCCTTGTTGACAATTTTGTCACATTGCTTGGAGGGGTAAAGAAAATTGAAGTTTGAGATGATTTTGTAAAGTGTTTTCTTGTTTTTCATGAATTTGTTCCCTTGCTTTTTCTTGTATTTTATAGCATTGCAGCAATTTTGGTTCCCATTTTTGGCCCCCCTATATTCAATTCATGTATAGAAAGAGCTTCGCCAGTAGAAAATAGGAGAAGATAGAAAGCTTCGCTGAAGGCAGAGAAAGAAGAACAGCTTCGCAAAAGAAATCAGATGAGTCCAGCCTAAAACTTGAAAAATCCTAAGGCATAGAAGGCACTTCGCTCATGGGACTGCCGAAGTATCCACTTCGGGCGGAGGAGCTGCGAAGCTGTAATTTCAAGCGAAGCAAGAACGTGCTAAGTCGGCGAGGTTACTTCGCTGAAATCTTGGCCGAAGTGCTACTTCGGCCCATCTTCCCAGCGAAGCTCTCACTTAGGTAGGCACCAGTTCGGGCCTCAATCTAGCGAAGCAGCTACTTCGGCCATGCCCCCGGCGAACCTCCCACTTCGGGCACCGTTTTGCCGAAGCACTACTAAAAGGATAGAAAATGTTTAAGGCAGGGAGTAAACTTCGGGCGATGCTCCCCCGAACTGCCACCTTCTGACTGGATCGCTGCGAAGCTTCTGTCCAAAGGCAAATTTCTCGCGAAGCAGCATTTTGGCCTCATCTCTCGGCGAAGCAACGTAGCTAGAGGATAAGTGACCATGCCTTCCACGAGCAGACTAGCTACTTCGGCTCCATCTTCCAGCGAAGCAGTTTTCAAGGCCATTTCCCAGCGAACCATCATAGATTCACCTACCATCCTTGTCTTCGCTTCGGCTCAAACTCATTGCGAAGCAACGCTTTGATTGAAAATCCAGCGAAGCTCCACCCAGGGCAAGTCTGACGACAGTGCTCCTCCCAAGGGGCACACATTCCAAGGCCGGGTATTTATCCAAGGCATTTGTGCGGCACATAAATGCAGTTTTTCCGCCCCGAAAGACCCGGTATCTAGTTATGGTAATAGGATGGGAAGTCTCAATTGCAGAAGATGACCAACGCAATTTTTGGAGCCGCCTGAGCGTCCTAACCAAAGCAGGTCTGCGGTTCATAAATGCGAATTTCCCCGCTTAACGCGGCCCTGTATCTAGTTATGGTAATTGGATAAGAGGGTTCGATTGTGAAAAGTAGGCTAGCATCATTACCAGATCCGCCCTAGCATTCTTGTAAACCGGGATCATTAATGGCGCAGAGGGGAGGGTCCTCTATAAAAACCCACGCATTGTAATGAAAAAAGGGGGGGAACATTTTGCTAAAGAAGCTGTTGTAACTAGACATTCTGCATCAATATAGAAGATCCTTGGCTCTGAATCTGTGCTTTCTTTTTATGCTGCCTCTGGCAAGTATTTCTGCTTTCATTTATTTTTCTGATTGCTGTAATTCTGATATCTGGATTTTAGCATTGGAAGATAAATGTGTCTGGAATTTTGGTTAGAGGATACATAGAGAAGCATATGCAGTTTTAGTTTCTGTTACATCTTCTGTATTATTTGTTGTTGGTTTAGATATAGATGAGTTATTGTGCTGCGTGTTCTTTCCCACTGCAATATCCAGTTATTTCCATCCCTTTCTGCATTGTTTATCTCTTTCCTGCACCCTCACTCTTTTAATCTCTTTCCAGCACTCTTATCTTTTTATTTCTTTCCTGCACTCTTATCTTGAAACCCCGGTAGTTTAGTATAGGAGCCGGCCTTCTCCGGAGATTGGCACGGAGGGCATCTCTTCCCTCCGGCCTTTCAATGTTGGTCCAGGTCTAGGGCGCTTAGACATACGAAAATCCTTTCCTGTGGCGGATTTGTGACCAACAGTTTCTGGCACGCCCGGTGGGACCTGGTCAGTCTCACCTTCTGAGTGGTATTGAGAGTTGATGCTCATCTCAGTACTGTAAGACTCGAGCAACTGGCGACTCTGTTCAACGTGAAAATCGTAAGCCTTAGAGACCGGTACTGAAATATCCGTACCTTCATGCATACAAGATGGAGAGTTAGGAACTCTGGAGAAGAGACCGAGTTCTTTGAGCTCGACATTGACGCCTTCGGGGAACGTCCTAGGTTAGTCAGGCCAGATCTACCTCTCAACGAAGGGTCATCGCAAGAGGTTGTCTTTGACGAACAAGGTCCGACTTCGGACAGCACCGCGACTAGTCTCCCTCCTAACCCCCGAACTCTCCAGATCACCAAAGCACCTTGGGAACTTCGGTCCTACCGAATCAGTTGTTGCTTACCCCTTATCAGCCAAACCTAGGTGCAAATATGGCTCATCAACAACAACATCAACAACAACAACAACAATAGCAGCAGCAGCAACAATAGCAACTATTGTCGCCGCCCCCGCCTAGGCTGTTCCCAACCTGGAATTCCGCTGGACCGTTAAATATAGCAGGGCAGGGGCAAATCCTGCTCTAAAGTCAATACCCACGTTCGATGGTACGGGGAAGACAACATTCGAACACATCCAAGACATTGCTTCTCTGGCTGCGATACATAATATCATAGAAGAGGAGGTTATGGTTCGGCTATTGATTCTGTCCCTCCGAGGGAAACTCCTCTATTGGTATAGAGCTCTACCACCGGGCACCATAACGGGATGGGATCAGTTAGCCGAACAGCTGATGAGAGGATTTAATGAATCTGCTGACCCTTCCTCCCTCCTGCACCAGTTCACCTCAATCCAAAGACACCCTCAAGAAGAAATATCCGATTTTAATGTAAGGTTCGCCCGAACCTGGCAAAGGGTACCTGCCGGCTTGCGGCCAACAACCGAACAAGCGGCATATTATTACCTTAGGGCCTTCAACTCCGATATCAGCATGGTGATGAGGTTCTCAAACGTTAATACATTCCCCGAGCTATATGAGCTGGCCCAAAAGGCAGAAATAGATTTGATCGCCATTGGTAAACTCCCTCCGAGGATGTCGATGCCCATATTTCCTGATTTCCCCCAATCACAATACCCCAGTGCTACTGCACAAACTTCGACGTCTCCCACAAACCCGATTCCACCCTGGAATCCGAACCCGACGGTGTCCCAGTTTGCTGCTCCACAAATACATTTCCCCACACCCTCGGCACCACAACCTACAGTTCCTCCGCCATTCCCGGCATTACCAGCGCCACCCCAGTATCCTGCCTTGCCCCCAGTCCCAACAATGGCTCCATTGCCACCTCCGACAGTATCAGCCCCTGCAGCCGTAGACATGCAAGCTAAGTTGTTACAAGAAGTTCAGTCCTTGAATTCTACTGTGCGAACGTTATCAAATGATATGGCCGTCATGAAAAAGAAACAAGCACAACAAGAATTTTTGCCGAGAAGACCCTATCCTCCACCAGCGCTTACAAAGGACCAGGCAGCCCAGTCAGGCAGACCTCCTGCGAGGAACGCCGCCATCAGTGAAGAGCCAAGCACTTTTGATTATGTGCACTGGTGTTCCACCTGCAATGACCCACATGAAGAGGGCACTTGCATGTTGCATCAACATTATGTCCAAACGCTAACAGGCAGTACTGGCGGCCAGGTTAACATGATTATGGAGGCAGATCAGAATTTAGTGATCGCAGAGGAAGAGCAAGTTTCGGTCCTCACCAAGGGTGGGAAGAAACCAATCGAAGTAGATACAGCCCAAATGGGCCCCTTGAAGGTGTATACCCGCCGTGAAAAGGAACAACCATCTATCAAGGCTCCTGACAAAGCTCCTCAGCCGCCACCTGTGAAGGAAAAACCTCAACAAACCGCTGCAGCTCCACTACAAGCCGAGACCAAGGAGCAGGCTAGAGAAAAATTGAAGTACCCTTCGCTGACAAAACGACAAAGAGTCGAGGCCACACAACAATATCGCACTAAGTACGAGGAAGCGAAAGAACCAGAGAAACCCGCTACTGCGACATACAATATCGTGGAGGAGTTAAAAAAGACTCCCGCCAAGATCAGTTTATATGATGCCCTGCAACTCCCAGGACAAGTGGACCTGCTGCAAGAATCGCTAAAATCAGCAAAAGCAGGAAAATCGATGCAACCTGTCCTAGCTCAGCCCTTGCCCACTTCGATCACAGGAAAAAACAGGCCTCCTCCATTTTATCTGACTCTGCAGATGGAAGGGTACATTGTTCACAATTGTATGATTGACTCCGGCACCGCAACTACAGTCATGCCGAAGGCGGTTTGCGAGGAAATAGGTATGGAATACACGCGAAGTAGCCATGGCGTGCTTCAGTTGGATGACACTCCTGTAAAGACATAGTCGGTGTGATCAAGGATATACCTATTCGGCTGCACAAGGCACCTCAAATCGTAGTGATACAAGAGGTAGTTGTTGTTGATCTCGAACCATATTTCAGCATGTGCCTATCGAGGGAGTTCACGACTAAGCTCGACGGTTACCTTTCCATGGATTATTCACACCTGGAAGTTCCGTTTAAGGGAAGAAAAGTCAAGATTTACAACGAGAAGCCCTCTACATTCCTCGTAGAAAAGATGGCCGAGGAAGGAGAACACAAGGATTCAGTTCACTTGATGACCGAAGAGTCGGAGCAGGTGGACCTAGTAGAAGAAGTCTTGGACAAGTTGTGCACCGAGGACGAGTTCTCATTGACATATTTTAATGCTATGATTGAAACAGAGATGGGATGCTATTCCATCACTAAGTCCGAAAGGTCCACGGAGCCAATGCAGAGGAATAAGGAAGTTTCCGGAGAGGAATTGTGGAAGTTGTTCTTCGATGGTGCCCGATGTAAAAATGGAGCCGGAGCAAGAGTGCTCCTGGTGTCACCATCCGGCGAACAAAAGGACTATTGCTACCGGCTTGCCTGGAGTTGTACCAACAACGCAGCCGAATATGAAGCTTTATGCTTGGGGCTGAAGAAAGCCGAGAAGTTGGATATCAAGCATCTCCAGATCTTCGGCGATTCAGAACTGGTTTGCAACCAAATTACCAACAAGTGCACCTCCAAGAAGCACTACCTTAAGGCATATCGCAACAGGGTTTGGGACCTGTTGGAGCATTTTGAATCGCTCAACGTTCAGTCCATTCCACGAGAGAAAAATAGGCATGCCGATATTTTAGCATCCATTGGAGCCAGATACTCCCCAACCGATGAAATGGTGCATAAGCCCAAGGCAGTAAGGACTGTCTATAGGCCATCTGTGCCCGACAAGGACACTCATTGGCAAGTCTTTGACAGCGATGAGCAAATTGTTAACTTCCTGGTTCAAGAGGCAGCCACCGTTGAAGGGAGAAATCCTGAAGATGAAGAATACGAAGGGCTAATACAACTAAAGAACAATCACGTTCCGAAAGGATTAATTACTCTGGAAAGCCTGTTCTACCAGAATGACAAGGCGATTTCCCACAGGATCAAGGTGGACGCAAGACAGTACCAAGACCTTGAGCTCGAACCAAGCAAAGTGATAAAGGTCGAAACAGATTGCACTTCAACAAAACTTGAGCAGATTCGGTCTTTATGCAAAAGGTACCCAGACATCGTGGCATGGTGTTACCAAGACTTGAAGGGCTATGACCGAGGCATTATTCAACATACAATCGAATTACAAGGAGTTAGGCCCTGCAGACAAAAGCAGAGGCCGGTGAATCCAAAGATCGAAGTCTTGATGAAGGCCGAACTCTTGAAGATGCTTGAGGCCAAAATTATTTACCCAATAAAGCATTCTTCTTGGGTCGCGAACCTGGTCCCTGTCAGGAAGAAGAACGGAGATATCCGCCTGTGCGTAGACTTCCGCAATTTGAATCAGGCCTCCTTGAAAGATCATTACCCGCTCCCACAAATTGACCAGATACTCCATGTTGTAGCAGGAGCACAGCGCTTCTCTCTCCTGGATGGTTTCTCGGGGTACAATCAGATCTGGGTTAGGGACGAAGACCAGCACAAGACGGCGTTTACCACCAAGTGGGGAACGTTCGCTTACCAGCGAATGTCGTTCGGCCTTTCAAATGCAGGAGCTACATTCCAGAGGGCCATGGACTCAGCGTTCAACGAACTGTTGAATAAGGTCATTGTTATCTATTTAGATGATATGACTGTATTTTCTCATAAGGGGGAAGATCACACCTCCCACTTACAGCAGATATTCGAGAAGTGCAGAGAATTCGGCATTTCAATCAATCCGAAGAAATCCATCTTCGCGGTGAAGGAAGGAAAACTGCTAGGCCATGTTATATCAGAAAGGGGTCTCGCTATTGATCCTGACAGAGCCGAAGCACTCCTCAAGCTTCCACTCCCAACGAACAAAAAAGGGCTGCAGTCATTCTTCGGCCAAATTAACTTCGTGAGGAAGTTTATCCCAAACTTCGCTCAAGTCATCAAACCAATGTCTGAGCTCTTAAAGAAAAATGCTGAGTTCATCTGGACTGAAGAAAGGAGAAAGGCATTTGAAGAGATTAAAGCCAGAATTGCCCAGGCTCCCGTGCTGATTAATCCAGATTACAGTAAGGATTTTATTCTTTACGCAGTCGGGGAACCTGAGAGTTACGCAACGGTCCTGACACAAAAGGGGGAAGACGGTGAGGAACGCCCAATTGCCTTCTTAAGTCAAGTAATTCAACCTCACGAAGAAAGATATAATTTTATAGAATGGCAAGTGCATGCGGTCATGAAGTCGCTAAGAAAGTTCAGGCACTTCATCTCCCAAAGCAGAACCACAGTGTATGTTATTCACCCGGATGTGCGAAGCTTCATTATCCAAGGAGAAATGGGCAGCAAAAGAGCTGGTTGGGTGAATAAAATCCAGGAGTTTGATATCGAAATCCGGCCCACCAAATTGGTTCGCGGTCGAGCCTTGTGTCAAGAGCTAGCGAAGAGCATAGCTGCCGAAGTAATAGCATGCCAATGGGACGATCCAGTGGCAGAGAACAACTTCGCCTATCAATCTACCGATGAAGAAGATTGGACCGATGAAATCATCAGGTACTTCAACACTGGGAGATGTCCCGAGCACTTAAACGCCTCGCAACGAAGACGGTTTAGGATGCAATCCCTCCGTTATGTCTTACGCCCCGAAGGACTATTCTTCAGAAATATTGATGGCGTTCTTCTGAGATGCATCAGAGGAGATGATAAGGGAAAAGTCCTCGGCGAGTTTCACTCCGGGTTATCAGGAGGCCACTTCGCAGGAAGGCCGACAGCCTTAAAAATAATCAGGGCAGGCTACTATTGGCCTACTCTCTTCGCCGACGCTTTCGCGGTTTGTCGAAAGTGTGAACAATGCCAAAGGTTCGCCGACCGAAGTAAAAATACCCCAATGCCCTTACAACCAATACAAGTCGAAGCACCTTTCCAGCAATGGGGGTTAGACTTCGTAGGGGTGATATCGCCAAATTCATCAGCGGGACACAAGTTCATCTTGACTGCAATAGACTATTTCACCAGATGGGCCGAAGCAATACCCACGAAACATGCTGATCAAGAAACAGTCATCACGTTTCTAGAAGGTTTAATCACCCGCTTCGGGGTTCCAAAAGCAATAGTAACTGATAATGGCCCAGGATTCATAGGTGCCAAAATTAATGAATTTGCCTGCAAGTATGGAATTTATCTCAAGGCCACTTCAAATTACTATCCGCAGGGCAATGGATTAGCAGAATCAACAAATAAAAACCTGTTGAAGATCATTAAAAAGCTTCTGGAAAGAAACAAGAGGACCTAGCACTTACTCCTGGACCAAGCGCTATGGGCCGATCGGATTTCTATCAAAAAATCAATCAAGACTTCGCCTTACGCCCTAGTCTATGGCAAAGAAGTTGTCTTACCGACTCACATGGAAATTCCTGCACTTTGGATGTTAGGTGGCGAAAGAGGGGAATTGGATCCCATGGAAGCCAGATTAGCTCAACTGCTGCAACTTGAAGAGGACCAAGAAAAGGCCTACGAAGTTTTCATGAAACACACAGAGACCACCCGAAATTGGTTCAAGAAGAAGTCCACTGCCCGTACTTTCAAAGTCGGTGACCTAGTATGGAAATGGGACTCGTGGAAGATCAAGCCAGGCAACCATGACAAATTTGACGCCTTCTGGGAAGGACCGTTCGAAATCTCGCAGGTCAATCAAGCCAACTCTTTCATCCTGAAGGACATGACCGGCCAGATTCTGCCCATCCCGGTCAATGGTCTTCATCTGAAGGCCTACTATCATTAAGAAGGTACCCAGAAAATTTTGCCCCTGTATATAATGTCTTTTTCTTGTTTCTTGCATGTACATAGTTTATTTTAAGGCCTTCCAAAATTAGCAACGAATTTAGGATAGATTCACAGCTTTTGCTGCAAGACAAACCAACCCCAGTCCAAGACAACTAAGGATTGCCCTATATCTAAGCACAACAAGGCACTTCGACAATTTTCCAAGCGAAGCAGTCGTCACCAGAGAGTAAGCTGCGACGCACCTCAATGCCGATGAAGCAAACTAAGGGAAATAGTGTCAAAGGACTATCTCCGAAAGAGGACAGTGTCAAGACAGGCTTCATGCCATGGAGGCAGCACTTCACTGATTTTCCAACACCAAGAGAAGGTTCGCATAGCCCAGAACCAAAGGAAGAGGGCGAGAAGGGGCAACTTCGATCAAGAACAGGTCAATAGGCAGCTTCGCTGAAAGGAATTGACTTAAGGGTCAGTTCGGCCAAAATCTCCAAAATCGGCCGCTTCGGGTCTTGAAAACGCCGAACCACAACCTCGGCCTCAACTCCAGCGAACCTCCCTGTGCCTATGGAGAAGAAAGTTTAAGGAGCCTGAATCACTTCGCCCAGAAAGTTGCCGAAGTAGCACTTCGGCCAATGTCCCTAGCGAACCATCCCCAGGAAGGCACTAAGTTCGGGTTTGACTCTGGCGAAGCGTCCGCTTCAGACGCAATTTGGCGAACCACCTCTTTTCATAATGTGCGAAGTAGACACTTCGCCCAAAAGGTGGCCGAACCTCCACTTCGGGGCCCATTTCGGGCGAAGCAGCCATCCACCAAAGCATGCCAAGACATAAGCAATCACTTTGCTATTGAAAAACCCGCTTCGAGCAAAAAGCACGCCGAACTACTTGATCGCCTCCAGTTCCAGCGAAGCAACAAAAACACATGCTCACCCGCTTCGGGAAAAAGGAAAGCCGCAGTGGAACTTCGCCCGATTTTCATCCGAAGTACCCAAGTTGAACCGTAAAAAGGAGCAATTGCATTTAAAATGTGCCTTGGGGCGCGTGCCAATTGGCGGCCTAAGTTAAACGTCCGAAGCACACGGAATTAATGCAAAGGTGGCGGCACACATCCCAAGGGAATTTAGTTAGACTAGAGATTCGTGCCCAGGTGCAAGACAACAAAAATTTAAGGTTTCAAAGCAGGGTAAGATCTTCGAAGTACCTCGGTCCTCGTAAACGGCGCTGGGAAACCAATCAGAGAGTAGTGTGATCCCCTTCGGCCTGATTCATGCATTTAATTCCAGCGGGCGCCATTAATAGAAGCAGCCTCAGCTTTTGCCTATAAAAGCCAAGTGCCTTCGACAAATTTATTTGCCTACTGGTTAATGCTTAGCAGAGAGCTTACGAGCTATTGAAACCCTAATCGAGACTCTGTTGCACTCCTGCCACTCCGCCCTTCCCGAGCGCTGTGACTCTGCCACATTCTATAAAACCGTAATGGGGAGGAAAGCTTCTCAAAGGAGAAGAAGAAGGCGCCCGAGGAGGCAGGAGCACAGAAAGGTTAAGAAGTCGAAGGAGGAAAAGAAACACAGACCTAAGAAGGTCGACCTTAATGTCCGCCCGGAGAAACAAGTTCTGGAGGAAGAGGAGGATTCAGAAGAGGAGATGCCCGTAGAACCGCCCATTGATGGGTGGGAAAACATCAAGGACACTGTGCTCACCAAGAGTGTTGCCGAACTCAGGCAAACCATTGATTTTATGAAGAGTAGACTCTCTGCAGAGCACAAACGGGCCGTAGCTTATTATTCGCAGCTGTACTGGTACCTGTGTCCTCCGGTGCACCACTGTCCCGAGCTTGTCTACGCTATCGCCCAAAATTACCAGCCTTTGACTAGGCACGTCCGAGATGCTGAGGGAAATAATTTGTTTTCAATTTATAAAGATGACGTACAGGAGGCATTCGCCCCTCGTCAGGAGCCACCCAAGGGGTATACGGTCCGAAATGTCAATATGAGTGAGCAGACGGGAAGATTTACCCCCTCCCCAAACATAATAAAGTTCTTAGGGGAACACTTGAATGTCGGGCTCCCTTCCGGCAAATTGCCGCAGATGCCTCTGCGCCTCGACGATTTCAAATACCCCGACATTTTCTCTATCCTTGCATGGGTGGCGGGCCTGTCTTCTGACGCTGTTGTGTATCCCTGGCAGGTGGCGCTCGCAGAATGTGTTTCCCACGGAGAATTTTATGCCCCTGACCCGTCCAGGCCGCATGTCAATCCAATGTTTTTCGACTGGGCGGAATGGGTGGCTCGAACCCTGCACACTCGGCTGACGAATTTGAAGAATTCGAGGCCAGACCAGTACTTCGGGCCGTGTTCTTTTCTAATTTGGCTTTTCTTTTATCATACTCAAGATCGTTTTCCGCACATTGTTGTCAACTGTGTTGACAAAGATGGAGCCCCGCAGCCGGTCTACCAGTGGACTTCTCTTCTGGCAAAGACCGAATCATATTATGTTTTTAATCAACAGTTCCTGGGACGCGCCTTGCAGCTCATGCGCGGTTCTTGCCCTCGGGTACCCGCGATTCTCAGAGATAGAGTTGTCAACAAAAGGAAGGGCGATGTTTTTCAATTGACACAAGGGCTTGTAGTTCGTATTTTTGGGTTTACAGGTAAACCCTTCCTGTTGCCCTTTTATACTTATGAGTATCAGTTTTCACTGGAAGTCGCTCGCCAGAGCGATTTCACGAATGCAGTCTATGGCCACGGCCGAAAATGGGGACCTACATGCGACTTTCCTTTTAAAATGGGGGTCATTGAAGTCTTTGCTATAAAACAATATGCTCACCTTGAGGTGAAACTCGGCGACTTCGGCCTACTGGAGATTCCCCAACGATGGTTCTACGATCCCCTGGGAGTAATGAGGGATTTCCTCAGGTTCAAAAATTTTCACAACTGCCCCCACCCAGAGATAGTTGAACAACGCAACAACCCGAACGGGAGGGATTTGGAATGGCACATTGAACGCATGCAAGCTCTGCCCCCGTGGCATGATTTTTACCCAATTGAGGCCAAATACGTCCCTGCCCGACACCTGTTTCCGGATCCCGACGCAGCATTCTGGAGAAAAATGAAAGAAGAGTTGAAGGAAGAGTTGAAAGGGTGGCGCGAAGAGAAGTTGAGGGAATGGTGGATAATGAGAGTCCACCGCCGGAAGCAGAAATCGAGTGGTCTTCTCCAAATGGATAGAGATTTCTACATATTCTATGATGCCCATGTTGATTCTTGGCAACCTATCTCCTTCGCGGACTTTGTACCCCCTAGCATTCCTGGCTCAGGTGAGAGCCCAAGAAGGGTTGAGGAAGTGCCAAAGCAGGAGGAAGAAGAAGAACCGACGGGGGCAGCATGAGCAGCAGAATGAGCCTATCGAGGGTTTCGACCAAGCTGTAGAAAAGGATGCGCAGCAGTTGGAGAAGAAGGAAAAGAAGAAGAGGAAGAAGGCCGATGAAGCTCAAATGCCCCCTCCACATCCGAAGCGGCCTCGCACCAAACCCTCAGGTTCTGCTAGTGGACAACCTTCTGAAAGCTCAGTTGAAAGGAATGCTAGCGAGGCAGCACCCGAGCCTCCGCCACAAAAGGAAAAGGAGATCGTTGATGTTGATGCTATTGATATGGAGGAACTCCTCCAAGAAGAAGGAGAAGTAGGAGAAAAGGAGATTGAAGATACTGGAAGAACAGAGGAGGAAAGCGGCCAAGGGCCCAACACGCAGGATTTCACCACTACTGCTCTCACAACAGAGCACGAAGGTACGCGCCCCCTTTCCCCTTCTCCTACTTCTAAAATTGTATCTGTAGTTGCCCCGGCCGAAAGGCCTTTAGTGTCCCCCTTGTATGCAAGCAATCCCCCGCAAACCACAGCTTCTATTGAAGCTTCGCGACCACCAGTTGACACCATTTCAATTGCCGCCACCATTCCATTTGTACAAGCCATATCTGGCACCTTCGTTGATGTCCCCAATGCCTCTACATCGTCCGCGTCACTTGGTCGGGGCACCACCAACATACCATTACCCACTCACACCCACCTCGCACCATCCGAACAGCCCGGGGTGACTCTTCGCTCCCAAACCCCAACAGTCCAGTCACGGTGGCACAATCCGTTGCTTCGCCCATGCCCACCGAATCCCCCACCACGCCCATCGCCAATCCATCGGGCGAAGCATCCTCCCATCAGTCATTATATCTGTTCACCCCTTTGGCTGGCAATCCAACATCATTGGATAACGAGTTAGCTTTGATTGAAGAACGCCCTCTGGCGAAAAGATTGCTCCGGGCCCGACAGAACACGGACAAGTTGCTCAAGGAGGCCAGGAAGAAAAGAGGACGGTCCTTGGCGAAAGTGGAGAAGTGTGTTGTCTTTGACACTAAAAACGGGAAACTCCACAAAGTGAAGAAGGTGCCTAAAGTCCAGAAGCCTCTTGAGGATATGACACCTTCAGATTATACATATCATGAAAAAATCAAAGACCTGGAGAAGTTAGACGTGGATGATGAGTCGGAGTCCATGCATGTAAGAATTGATTCATTTCGCTGCCACGCCAAGATAGTAAATGAGCACCGCTACGAGGTGGAGAGTGCCAACATGAAGCTGGAAGAAGATCTCGCGAAGACCCGCGCCCAGCTGGAGGACGCTCAGAAACAGTGCGAACAAATGAAACAGGAGGTAACTGCCCTAAAACAGCAAGTGGCTCAGCTCCAGGATGCTGCAGGAGGCCACGATAAAATACAAGCAGAAGCAGAGGAGAGGGCTAAGAAGTTTGAAGCCCGAATCATGGAGATGCAGCAACAGTTGTATGAAAAGGAAAATATGGAGCTGTTTGATAGGGGCAGGATCAAGAGCATCCGCACGCATTTGTTAAAAAACTTCAGATCTCGGGCCTCCAGTGCCCTGTCAGTTCTTTCCTACATTACAGAAGCCCAGAGCGCAGCTTCGCAAAGTGGGCCGATTGTCGATGAAGTGATGCAAGAAGTACGGCGCCGGCTGAAGTTGGCCTTTGAGGTACAAAGCACTAAGTATCAAGATTTGCAGGTGCCTGCCATGAGTCGGACAGCAAGGGATTGGTCCACCGCTCAGTCCACAGTCCATGCCTTCTTCTCAAAGTTGAGGAAAGTTCAGAAGGCCAAACAGCTGATGGACATATTCGAAGAGGAACAACGCACCTCGTTAGTGTATTTTCAAGATCTCTCGCGGTTGGGTTTCCCGAGCTTCACTGATGATGACGGGAACCTTTTGTCCAAAGAAGAACTCAAGCCCGCGTGGCTCCACTTTGAAGGTGACACTTCGGAAATTGATAATTGGGTTGAACCTGTTACAGAAAAACAAGTCACGGATTTTATCCTCAGATATTGCCAGATTGCAGCTTGTCTGAACGACTTGAGCAAACGAGCCAAGCATGCCGACATAGGCCAAATTGACCAATTCCACGTTTTGGTCAAATCCCTTCAAGATCGCGAACCATTCCAGAAGGGAGCTTGGGCTCACATCCGCCGGACAATGGAGCGCATCCGTGACCGTCTTCCCCCACCGCCAGAACAGGAACAGGCACCCGATGAGAAAGAAGGAGAAAGAAATGAAGAAGAGATAGCTGCAGAGGTACCCCCAGAAGGAGAAGAAGATCGGCGGGGGGACGGAGGTAACTCTAGCCCAATGGATCAAGGCTGAGGGTCCATGCACCGAGGCGAGCTCGTTACCCCGCGAGCCGCCAGGAATGTTGACAATTTTGTCACATTGCTTGGAGGGGTAAAGAAAATTGAAGTTTGAGATGATTCTGTAAAGTATTTTCTTGTTTTTCATGAATTTGTTCCCTTGCTTTTCCTTGTATTTTGTAGCACTACAGCAATTTTGGTTCCCATTTTTGGCCCCCTTTGTATATAAAGAGCTTCGCCAGCAAAGTAGGAGAAAATAGAAAGCTTCGCTGAAGGCAGAGAAAGAAGAACAGCTTCGCAAAAGAAATCAGATGAGTCCAGCCTAAAAAACTTGAAAAATCCTAAGGCATAGAAAGTACTTCGCTCATAGGACTGCCGAAGTATCCACTTCGGGCGGAGGAGCTGCGAAGCGGTAGTTTCAAGCGAAGCAGGAACGTGCTAAGTCGGTGAGGTTACTTCGCCGAAATCTTGGCCGAAGTACTACTTCGGCCCATCTTCCCAGTGAAGCTCTAACTTAGGTAGGCGCCAGTTCGGGCCTCAATCTAGCGAAGCAGCTACTTCGGCCATGCCCCCGACGAACCTCCCACTTCGGGCACTATTTTGCCAAAGCAATACTAAAAGGATAGAAAAATGTTTAAGGCAGGGAGTAGACTTCGGGCGATGCTTCCCCGAACTGCCACCCTCTGACTGGATCGCTGCGAAGCTTCTGTCCAAAGGCAAATTTCTCGCGAAGCAACATTTTGACCTCATCTCTTGGCGAAGCAGTGTAGCTAGAGGATAAGTAACCAGGCCTTTCACAAGTAGACTAACTACTTCGGCCCCATCTTCCAGCGAGGCAGTTTTTGAGGCCATTTCCCAGCGAACCATCATAGATCCACCTACCATCCTTGTCTTCGCTTCGGCCCTAACTCATTGTGAAGCAACGCTTTGATTAAAAATCCAGCGAAGCTCCACCCTGACGCAAAGTCTAACAATAGTGCTCCTCCCGAGGGGCACACTCCCAGGCCGGGTATTTGTCCAAGGCATTTGTGCGGCACATAAATGCAGTTTTTTTGCCCCGAAAGACCCGATATCTAGTTATGGTAATAGGATGGGAAGTCTCAATTGCAGAAGATGACCAACACAATTTTTGGAGCCGCCCGAGCGTCCTAACCAAAGTAGGTCTACGATTCATAAATGCGAATTTCCCCGCTTAACGTGGCCCTGTATCTAGTTCTGGTAATTGGATAAGAGGGTTCGATTGAGAAAAGTAGGATAACATCAAAGTACATTTTCCACAATTGGTTAGGGGTAAAACCTAGATCATCAGACACCTTCGCTTCAACCTTCTTAGGCTTAGTAATGGTGTAACAACCGATCTTGATCTCCATCATTGCATTGAAATCAAGCATTGAAAATTCATCCTCTAAATGAAGCTCATCTAGAGCTTGCTCCATCAGATCCATCTCCTCTATTTCTTCAGTCACCATATTGACTGAATTTACAACCTTTTATTCTTCTTCAATATTTTCGATATGGTATGTGGAAGGCTTCTCATTGTAAATTCGTATTCTCCTCCCTTTGAATAGAATATCTAGGTGAGAATAGTCCAAAGACAAATAACCTCCTAACTTGGTTGTAAACTCCCTTTATAGGCACATGCTGAAGTATGACTCCAAATCTACCACAAAAACTTCTTGAATGACAATTATCTGGGGCATGTTGTGTAAGACAATCGGGATATCTTTGATCACCCCCACCATTTTGACAGGAGTGCCATCCAACTACAAGATGCTTGGGCTGCTTCTTGTGTATTCCATTCCCATGATTTCGTAAACTGCCCTTGGCATGATAGTCATCGTTGTGCTAGAGTCAATCATACAGTTGTGCACGATCCAACTCTCCAACCTAAGAGAAAGATATAATGGGGGAAGTCTATTTTTTCTTGTGGCAAAAGTAGGTAGCATTTGAGCTAACACTGTCTGCGTAAACTTTTTTCTCTTATCCTTCACAAATTTCAAAGATTCTTGCAACAGGTCCACTTGTCTAGGCAGTTGCAGCGCATCATAGAGGCTCTTATTGACGGGAATCCTCTTCAAGTCTTCAACAATATTGTATGACTATGTATTGGGTTCTCTTCCTTCACTAGAATCTTCGTACTTAATTTGATACTGCTATGTAGCTTCTACCCTCTAATGCTTGGTCAAGGATGGATATTTGAGCATCTCCTTTTCCTGCTCTTTTGTTTTTGTTTGCGCTTGTGCAATCAAAGGTTGTGAAGTTGATGGTTTTGCTTGCAATCTGTCCTTCGCAGGTGTAGGCAAAATATCCTTCAACAAGACAGACTCGTATATCTGAGGTGTTGGCATAGGCATTTTTGATTGAGATTACCTCTTTTCATTTTGCATCTTTTGTTTAGTTGCTCAGTAGGTACCTTCAATGGCTCCATATCAGCTAGATCTACAGTGACAGGATTTTTTCCAGATCTTGTGAGAACTAAAACTTGTTCAATAGATGGTACCATGAAGTTATGATCAACTTCCATGATCATGTTGACTTGACCACCAGAAGAGCTATCTGCCAGTATCTGCACATAGTTCAAATGAAATCAAGCATTGAAAATTAGTCCTCTAAATGAAATTCATCTAAAGCTTGCTCCATCAGATCCATCTCCTCCATTTCTTCAGTCACTATATTGACTGAATCTACAATATTTTCTTCTTCTTCAATATTTTCGATATGGTACATGGAAGGCTTCTCATTGCAAATCCGTATTTTCCTCCCTTTGAAAAAAATATCCAGGTGAGAATAGTCCAAAGACAAATAGCCTCCTAACTTGGTTGTAAACTCCCTTGATAGGCACATGTTGAAGTACAACTCCAAATCTACCACAACTTCTTGAATGACAATTATCTAGGGTATGTTGTGTGAGACAATCGAGATATCTTTGATCACTCCCACCATTTTGATAGGAGTGCCATTAAACTTAAAGACACTTGGGCTGCTTCTTGTGTATTTCATTCCCATGATTTCGCAAACTATCTTTGTCATGACAGTCGTCGCTGTGCTAAAGTCAATCATACAGTTGTGCACGATCCAACCCTCCAACCTGAGAGACAGATAGAATGGAGGAGGTCTATTTTTTCTTGTGGTAGAAGTGGGTAGCTTTTGAGCTAACACTATATGCATAGGATTTTTCCTCTTATCATTCACAAATTTCAAATATTCGTGCAATAGGTCCACTTTTCCAAGCAGTTGCAACGCATCATAGAGGCTCACCTTGGCGGGAATCCTCTTCAATTCTTCGACAATATTGTATGACTGTGCATTGGGTTCTCTTCCTTCACTACTTACTTCAATACTGCTATGTAGCTTCTACCCTCTAATGCTTGTCAAGGATGGGTATTTGAACCTCTTCTTTGCCTGCTCTTTTGTTTTTGTCTGCGCTTGTGCAGTCAAAAGTTGCGAAGTTGATGGTTTTGCTTGCAATATATCCTTCGCAGGTGTAGGCCAAATATCCTTCAACAAGACAGGCTCGTCTGTCTGAGGAGTTGGCATAGGCAATTTTGCTTGAGATTACCTCTTCTCATTCTACATATTTTACTTAGTTGCTCAGCAGGTATCTTCAATGGCTCCATCTCAGCTGGATCTACAGTGACAGGATTTTTTCCAGATCTTGTGGGAACTAAAACTTGTTCAATATATGGTACCATGAAGTCATGATCAACTTCCATGATCATGTTGACTTGACCACCAGAAGAGCTATCCGCCAATGTCTGCACATAGTTCAAATGAAATCAAGCATTGAAAATTCATCCTCTAAACGAAGCTCATCTAGAGCTTGCTCCATAAAATCCACCTCCTTTATTTCTTCAGTCACCATATTGACTGAATCTACAACATTTTCTTCTTCTTCAATATTTTCGATATGGTACATGGAAGGCTTCTCATTGTAAATAAGTATTCTCCTCCATTTGAACAAAATATCCAGGTGAGAATAGTCCAGAGACAAATAGCCTCCTAACTTGGTTGTAAACTCCCTTGATAGGCACATGCTGAAGTACGACTCCAAATTTACCACAACAACTTCTTGAATGACAATTATCTGGGGCATGCTATGTAAGACAATCGGGATATCTTTGATCACCCCCACTATTTTGATAGGAGTGCCATCCAACTACAAAATGCTTGGGTTGCTTCTTGTGTATTTCATTCCCATGATTTCGTAAACTGCCTTTGGCATGACAATTGTCGTTGTGCCAGAGTCAATCATATAGTTGTGCATGATCCAACCCTCCAACATGAGAGATAGATAGAATGGGGGAGGTCTATTTTTTCTTGTGGCAGAAGTGGGTAGCATTTTAGCTAACACTATTTGTGTAGGATTTTTCCTCTTATCCTTCACAAATTTCAAATATTCTTGCAACAGGTCCACTTGCCTAGGTGGTTGCAGCGCATCATAGAGGCTCACCTTGGCGAGAATCCTCTTCAATTATTCGACAATATTGTATGACAACGCATTGGGTTCTCTTCCTTCACTAGCAGCTTTGTACTTACTTCGATACTACTATGTAGCTTCTACCCTCTGATGCTTGGTCAAGGATGTGTATTTGAGCCTCTCCTTTTCTTGCTCTTTTGTTTCTGTTTGTGCTTGTGTAGTCGAAGGTTGCAAAGTTGACGATTTTTCTTACAATCTATCCTTCACAAGTGTAGGCAAAAGATCCTTCAACAAGACAACTCGTCTATCTGAGGTGTTGGCATAGGCATTTTCAATTGAGATTACCTATTTTCGTTTTGCATCTTTTGCTAAGTTGCTCAACAAGTACCTTCAATGGCTCCATCTCAGCTGGATCTACAGTGATAGGCTTTTTTCTAGATCTTATGAGAACTGAAACTTGTTCAATAAATGGTACCATGAAGTTATGATCAACTTATATGATCATGTTGACTTGACCACCAGAAGAGCTATCCGCTAGTGTCTGCACATAGTTCAAATGAACCATACCAGTGTCTTCGCCATGTGGGTCATTATAGGTTGAACACCAAAATGTTCTTTCTAACGATCTAGCTTCCTCATTTGCAAGCACAGTAGTACCCCTTTCAAGAGCTTTGTTGGGAGCAGCTGCTTGTTCTCTAGTGATTGGTGGCGGTTGAAATCTCCTTGGTCTGAAATCACTTTCAGCCTGCTTTCTTTTGATCACCGTAATTTCATTACCCATCGCCCTTATGGTCGAATTCATGGACTACAACTCCTTCAGGACCTTGTCTTGTAGATCGGGGTTTGAGGGTGTTGGGGGAGTTGGTAATGGTAATGGAACAGGTGGAGATGGCAGTGCCAAGAATGGAACTAGGGTTGGTAACTATGGAATGGTTGGAGTAGGGAGTTGAGGGACATAAACTGTCGTTGTGGTTTGGGATGTACTCGGATTCCATGAAGGAATTGGATACATGGGTGACATGGGCAAAGGTTGAGAGAATGCATTAGCATACAAATACTGTGGAAGGTTAGGGAAAATAGGCATGGCCATTTTTGGCGAAAACTTACCGATAGCAATTAGATCAGCTTCAGATTTTTATGTTGCAAAATATAGATTAAGGAACATATTGGCATTGGACTGTTGGATGGTCATACTGATGTCGGAGTTGAAAGCATGAAGGTAGTAAAAGGTTGGTTGTTCGAGAGTCGGTCGGAGACCATCAGGAACCCTATGCCAAGTTCGGGCAAATCTGACTTTGAAGTCCATGATTTCCTCCTACGGATGCCTTTGAATAGTAGTGAACTGATGCAATAGGGAGAACGGATCCACTTTTTCATTGAACCCTTTTATTAGCATTTCAGCCAACTGATCCTAGGTGGTGATAGTTATAGGTTGTAACGATCGGTACCAGTAAAGCAATTTTCCTTGGAGAGAGAGAATAAGCAATCTTACTATTATATCCTCGTCTATGATACCATGGATTGTCGCCAAAGCAGCTACATCTTGAACATGCTCATAGGTCATCTTCCCCGTACCATCGTAAGTTGGCAAAGCCTTCATCATCGCTTCTGGGATCGGATTTTGAGCTGGCAGATTTAGAGGTCTAGAGTGGTTCCATGCTGGAAACTGCCTTGGCGGCTGTGGTGGTGGATTTTGAGCCATGTGGACTAGTGTGTGTGGTTGAGGTGGAAAACTAGTAGATGTACTAGCAGGAAGAGAAAATACACCAACTAACTATGAAGATGTTCACTTGATGGGACATCAGGAGTAACTAACCTAGGGTGTTCTCCTAGCACTTGGGTGTCAAGTTCATAAAACTCAATGGGGTCTTCTAGATTTTTGGCCTTCGATCTTGTGATCATGAAGAAAGCTTTTGCTCACTTCACATTCGGAGGCTTCTGGGTAGAGCTGAGTCGCCAAATGTTCTAATCATACAATACAAAGGCGAACATCAAACCTCAATATTGTTGAAAGTGGAACCTTTTGAGTGTCCCACCAGGCGTGCCAAAAACTGTTGGTCACGAATTTGCCTAGTACAAAATCTACATTTTGTACGCCCTAGACCCATGCAACATTGAAATGCTAGAGGAAAGAAATATCCTCCGGGTCAATCTCTAGAGGGGGATGACTCCCTTTCTAATCTACTTCGGTTTAAAGCTTAGGGTAGCAGGAAAGAAATGGGGAAATATGACTATAAGTCGAAAGTGTAGGATGGGGATAGACTAACATCCGAAATTCAAATCAAGCAACAATTAGCATACAATAGAAATGCAAGCACAGGAACCACTTACAATTTTGCAAAGACAACCTCCAAAGAACATCTTAGTATTCACTCCCTCACCAACAAAGATTAAATTCAGATGCATAATTTAAATACAACAAATAATGGAGATGAATGTATTCAAAAATGACATATAGAAAATTATCAAATGCAACACCATTCAAAGAACTAGAAGCCGAAGTCTTTCTATAGACATAGAAGACTTGAAGTGTTTTGTTGCAAAGTGTCCAACATTCTTTGTACATGAAAAATGATTAGTATTTATAGAGGATTGCACCTCTTTCATTTAATACATGGTATATCAAAAACCAGCGTGAACATTCTTTATGGAAACCACAATCCGACTTTGGTGGGAGAATCTCATGGGAAATTGACATGATTAAATGATAGAAAATGGCTTCGAGCGTCGGTGCCTTGGGACGCAGCAAAGTTGCCAAGATATTGAGAGCTTGGTCGTTGAACCTGTCTTACCCCTGTGCTTTGGAAATTTACACTTGCCAAGAAAGTCTACTGAATATTAATGTTGCTTTGAGAAGGGATGAGAATTCGGTGGATGGCACCTTGAAAATGACCAAAACTTGACCTTTGGTATTTAATCTTGCAATAATTCGGGGAGCACAACTTACTTTGCTTCAAAACTTAAATTTTGTTGTCCCTTGGTCCTTTCTGAGAGAATCTTTTTGGAACAAGGGTGGGTGAAAACGCCCTCTTCATATTTTCCTCTGACATCAACTTGTCCAAAGTGCTATTCCTTTGTCATTCTTCTCCATCCATAACCTCCTGCCTTTCTCTTTGCTGAAATGCCTCCCTCATCCATGTTTGCATTCGGAATAGCGCGCCCATATTTTAATTCCATCATTAGTAAGGCAGAAAAATACTTTGAACTCGAAAACCATGACATTTATTAGTTTTGCCCCTAGCAAAAAAATCCAAGATGAGTTGAAAGAGGGACCCATGCCTCTCAATTGCAATTGGCGCCCCTGTCCTTTTAATATGGTTTCGCCCCAAGGAGGGGTGAAAGGGAGTTTCGCCCCCCACTTGGGACGAAAGTCCTTTTTTTTACCTTTCAACCTTTTAATTATCGTGGTCTTGTGCTTTTAATATTTACGTTCACCCCAAAGAGGGACGAAAAGGATTTTTGCCCCTCCCTTGGGGCAAAAGCCTTCTTTAAAACCTACTTTGATTTGTCAACGCTGGGCCCATGAAGCGCTATCTTTAAAACTCTTCCTCATGCTATGTTTCGTCCCAAAGAGGGGCGAAAGGGAGTTTTGCCCCTCCTTTGGGGCGAAAGCCCTTCTTGACTTTAACTTACCAGCT
The DNA here is from genome assembly GCA_028583015.1 of Wollemia nobilis. Classification (NCBI taxonomy): domain Eukaryota; kingdom Viridiplantae; phylum Streptophyta; class Pinopsida; order Araucariales; family Araucariaceae; genus Wollemia; species Wollemia nobilis. The sequence continues at coordinate 6,111,445 of JAQPPZ010013020.1, read as the reverse complement.
CTTCTGGCTGATGTGGCCACTTGTGCTTCAAAACAACGTTCGTCCCAAAGAGGGGCGACAAGGATTTTCGCCCCTCCTTTGGGGCGAACGAACCTTAACTCTTTGCTCTTGTCTTACCAATGGTGGGCCCACAATCGTCTAGTCATTTTAAATTAAGTTTCACCCCAAAGAGAGGCGAAAAGGATTTTTGCCCCTCCTTTGGGGCGAACTTACCTTTGACCACTTCGTGCCTTTTCTTGCATGATGTTTCACAGGCTTGTTTACCCTCGCAACTGACTTGCGCCTTTCCACTCCATGGCACCACAATCTTTCGCCTACTTTTATTTTAAACTGATGTTCGCCCCAAAGAGGGGCAAAACTACTTTTTATGCTCATTTTGGGCAAAAAACACATTTTTTTTTCTTTCCTTGGGCATTTTTCGAGCGATTTTTATTTTTTGGGGCGCAATCACTTCTGCTACTATTTTTTGCTCCCAAGGAGGGCGAAAATGACTTTCGCCTCTCTCTTGGGGTGAACTCACTTCCACTTATTTTCTTGTCGGTGCTACCAATGCTCTTTGCTCTCCGCAAACATCTAACCTCGTTTCTCTATTCCCTTTATCCATGACATTAATTCTATTTTTTAAAACTCCATTATTTCTTGGCACAATGTCCATGAAAATTTAAAGGAGGGGATTTGAAACAAAAACTACTTGCAACAAAATATATATTGGCAAAAATCTGAAGTGCTACATTATTCATTATACTTCGCCCTTTTACAATAAAAATCATCAACAAAATTTTAACCAAAATATAATGTGGGAAGGTGACAAAACTACCAACAGTTATGCACACAATTACAATTGTACATACCATGCACAACTTAAGAATTAGTTGCATGGAACTATAATAAATTTACAATATGAAAAGTGATATGAAAAGAGATTTCCATTTTTCTGATGTTCTCTCATATGGCATTCACTTTGAACAAAAGTGAATGTCAATATTGCCTCTAACAAAACAAACTTCTAGATAAGTGCTTGTCTTTGTTATTGCATTTGCTATATTATATTTTGTTTCACACTTTTTCAACTTCACGACACCTAGTTCCACCATCTCCATACAAAGTGAAATTTCACATCAAGATGCTAACTACTTGTATAATAAGTTGAATTTTAGCCATTCCAATAAGACTTTGGCTATTACATTTTATTTTCAAACCACCCTATTTGGAACTGATATCGTTGCAATCTTAATAACCAAACTAGTCTTTAGCCATCTCTATAGCAACAACATATTTTGCCTCTAAGCTAGATAAGGAAACAAAGGGTTGCCTCTTACTTATCCAACTAGATGCTCCTCCAAACAAAGTAAACACATACACACTCGTGGACTTTTAGTTATCAACATCTCCATCCCAATATGTAGATTAGCAAACCTTGTGGATAAAATTGCCAGTACAATAATTTTGGTTATATAAAGTGTAATCTTTGGTACCTTGGAAATGCCTTAATATTCTTTTAACAACCATTTAATGTTCTTTCCTAGGTTTAACATAAATTTGCTCACTGCTTCCAATTAATGTCTTACCTATGGTTTTGCACATAACATGACTTATATAAGAGATCCTACATATCTAGCATATGAAACCCAATCCATGTCATGAGTCTTATGGATCATTTTAGTAAATAGCTTATGTCTATTTTAAAAAGGAAGACTTGATGGTCTCCAAGTCACCATCCCAACTTAGCTAGAATGCTATCAGTGTACTATGAGTTAGTCCATATTTTTTCTGCTTATCCTATCCCTTTTCATTTCTTACTTTTAAGAAACTAGGACTATTAAGATCCTCTTCAATAATTTTGTGTTCATTACCAATTGAAGATAAACCACAAAAATAGTCAAAGCTTTCATTTTCATAACCATACCTTTTAGGTTCTTTCCTTGCTTTCTGGCTTCTCTTTGGATATTGAACTCTTCTAGCTAATGGTCTTCTATCCTTCTCCATTACTATATCTAATTTCTACATCATGAAAACCTCGTGCAATTGCTTTTTGCATTGCTAGTAAACTAAACCCTTGTTGTTTTAATGGGATTGTGTCTTATGTTGTGGACTCTTGATTTGACTATATTGCATGCCTACTATACGGAACATGATTAACATTTTAACTATGACTTGTGAATCTTTTTCAGCTCAATTTTGTTGCCTTAGTGATAAAAAATGGTCCTCCACTCTTTAACACACCACTTTTTCGATACGTTTCTCCTTTTTATTGTACTTCTCTAGATTTCTCTTCTTCGAAAATAAAATTTGGTTACAAGTGATCTTCTTATCTAGGAGCCATATTTTATATTCCACGATTCTAATAAGCTCTCTATATCCCATGAACATACACTCTATGGATCTTTCATCTAACTTTTTATTGGTTTTCCTTAGACATAGGCATATATGCCTTAAATCCATAGACTCAAGTTGGAAATAGATGACTTGTTCCCACATCAGGGTCCTTCTGGTGTCTTCTAATCCAAGGCTTTTTTTTTCAATTGGTTATATGGGATTGAAATGGTCCCCACCCATATTACATCGTGACCACACAATGATATTACAACAGCTTGGTAATTATGGCTGATTTTCCTTTGGTTGGGATGTGGGTCAAAGCTGATTTTCATGTCCAGCTTCAAAAATTTCTTCATGTAGCGACTGTGAAAGTTGTTTGGCTTAATTTTTTCAACTCTAAATTGCATATTTGGAATCAAAAAATGTTGTACCTTTTCTTGTGAAATATGTTCTTGATGTTGATCTCCACTAGATTTCTCTTCCTTGAAGATCACATCCTAGCTGTAGACATGCCAATTCTCAAATAGATCCACTACTTGTAGCCCTTGACTCCTAAATATCTAATAAAGATGAACTTAACTGATTTATTGTCAAGTTTCTTCCTATTCTTCTTAGGCTCATGCATCAGTGCCTTACATCCATAACCTAAGATGTGAAATAAAGGGCTTCCTCCCTCTCCAAGCCGCCTCTGGTGTCTTGTCACCTAAAACTGAACTAGATAACCTATTAGTAAAATAACTCGCTGCAGATACCGCTTCAGTCCAAAAACCTTTGCTCAAACCAGCAATCACTCTCATGTTTTGTGCTTTCTCCAACAAGGTCAATTCAACCTTTCCGCACCACCATTTTGCTCACGACTATATGGAGTTGTCTTTAGCCTTGCAATTACCCAAGATTTGCAGAATGCATAGAACTCCAGTGTCACTCCTCAAGGTCTTAACCTGCTTTCCACTTTGCCTTTCAACCAAAGCAACAAATATCTTAAAAGCTTCAGAAGCATCACTTTTCTTCCTCAAGAATTAAGCCTACTCAGAGTCAAGGTGATCTAATTCTGTCCCTATTTGAAATTTTTTCTAATATGTTTCTCGTTTCCATGTAATGAAAATAGAACACAGCAGACTTATCACCTTGCCCTACCCAGTGCATGCTTGCAATTATTCAGATGAGGACTTAGTTCCTTTTTAACATGCTTTATCATAAATTTCAGTTAATCCTAGGCAATTGAAGTTGTTGGCTTATTACATTTTGAAACATATCAAATCAATGTGTTTAATGACACTTGATTATAGAGCTCAAACATTCTGATTACAAATCATGTGGATGTTCTGTAAAAATGTTTTAGTTAAAATAACCTCTTGAAAAGAACTTTGGAGGATTATTTTTTAGTGACTATAGTAAATACAGTACTTCTCAGATTCTGAAGAGGCAGGGACATGTGATGATGACCTTCAATGAATTTGAAATGTGCTTATTTTATGAGTATCTTGAGAACTTCACACATAACTGATATTCATAGGCATGCTTTGCCCATACATAGTACTAGAATCTAGTGACTTCAATACATGGGAGTTGTGCATATAATGATGCGGAAGAGCACACGTACTCCCATAAGTAAATATTGAATTATTAGACTGAAACGAAAATACATTATTGGACATGTAGTAGGAACAGAACAACTTTAACAACTTTTTTCGTCTATAAATTCTATTACAGGCCATTCACTATATTTTTAAGGTTTCTTCTCTGTGCAACAATATTTATAATAATGGCACAATGCTTATTTGAGTCTAGGAAATAGTAATTACTAAGTCTTTCAAGTCTTTTTGCAGTTTATTTAGCAAGAAATTCATGGAAAATCATTTTTAATTGTTTGGACATTCCATCCCATTTAGTTGCTTTCAATAGACTTAAGGACATCTTCTCAAAATAGTGAGAAATATGTTTTCAGCACTTGAAGCAATGTCAGGGAAAGTTTCCTTCTTGATCTGCTGATTTACTCTATTCAGAAAATTATTACAGGGGTCCCATGTGGGTGGCTACAGCTCCAGAAATCACTGCACATGGGGTCTCATGGTATAAAAAATCATTCTCCTACAGGACATATTAGAATCTTTCCTTGAATTATGGAACACTGTGAAAGTAGACAGGAAACCTTTAGTGGATGCTTAAGAGGTAGGGCTGGAGGATTAAAGCAGCTGGAGAGACATTTTAGGACCACATGGCATCTCAAGTCTGGTCCAGCTTTCTCTCCATCTCCTGCGCAATTATGAATTTATGTCATTTATCTCAATCTTAATATGGGTTTAAGTATTGTAATGGCATGGGACCAAAATCTGCTATATCACTCCTGAAAATTCTCTCTTAACACCCACTTAAAATTTTAAACATTTTTGCAGCATGAGACCCCACTCTTAGATCTTCATCCTTTAAAAAGGATCCGGAGATGGCTGGGCTCATTCACCCTAGGCCTTTGCTAATAAATTACAAAAAAAGAGCAATTTTTCTTTGGTAATCAGCTGATCTTTCTTTTTGCTTTTCTACCCATGTGAAAATTGTACCCTTCTGATCCAAATTCTGGTGCAGAATAGAGCCTTTCAGCTGAAAGCCTCTCTCTCTCTGTCTCCCACTATATGTATATAGGGTTTACCAGTTTGGGTGTGTCCCTTTTGTTAAGTTCTTTTGCTTTGTAGCTTTAGTTTTAAATACTTATTTTTGGTGGTGGTTTTTCTTTTTCACATTTTCTCTTGTTACTTTTAACTTGCTCTACTTTTTAAGTTCCATTGACCTGCTCTAGTCGTAGGTGGGCATTAATATAATATCTTTCTTTCTGCTTAGGATATTTGTTCTGTTGAGTGATTCAATGTCTCATTTCTTGGAAAGGACCAATGGTGATGGAGCTTCTCAATCTATATTCTACTCTATATTGCACCTTAATTGTTTGAGAAAGACAGATTCAGGTGGTGCAGTATCCAGTAGTGTCCATGTATAATCCTACAAGGTAAGCAAGAAAGACTTGAGTGTTCTTGATGACATTGGCAGGGAATTGCATGCAACTGACTGCAGACTTGAATTTTATAAATCCTTACTGATCTGATACTACCTCTATGAGACCAATGATGTTTTTGTGTGTTTTAATAATCAGTCTTTGGATTAATAGAAACCCTATTACATTCAGCAGAAGTTTGATTCTGTAAATTTGTATTCCAAGAAGCTGCTCTGTAGATCTCTTTTAAATTGTTGGAAAATCATAAATAATCAGTTTTAACTTCAAAGGGCACTTCTATCTAATATTATCAGCAATAACTGTACAAAAAGGTCAAATGGAAAGCTATTGTTGTGTCAAAAATGTATTGCCCAAACTGCCTAGCTATAAACGTTTCAAAGTCTCCATAAACTATGATTGCATGCAGTAAATCTCCAAAGCCAAAGATTTAGACACAAAGGAATTAATCAAGACTGCAAAAGCATAAGGAAATGGAGCTGCTAAAGAAATCATAATGCCATAGATGACCAAATTACAAATGTTCAACATTATATGAAGTAGAATCACTTCATTATTCGAACTAACCATATCGTAAGAGATTATTGACAGAAGCTGCAAGAGCATCCACTCTTCCATATGGTGAAAGAAAGCATCCAAGTCTGCCTATCGCTTGGATCATACTACAACCTGTCTTCAAGAGAACTCTTACAACCATCTTAGAACTTTGGTTAAAAGCAATCCAGGAGACCTTTTGTCTTGGGAAGGGAAGGCAAGAGTTGTACTTTAAACATGTGATTTCAAACAAGAGCCTTACAAAGGGACTATTGTAATATGATAGTGCAGACTGGCTGCCAAGGATTGTAGCATCCAAAGTGAAGATCAGATTAAACTTTTAACCAGTCCCTTACCGATTCTGGAAATTCAACAGCTTGATACAGAGACCAAACATAACTGCGAAGAAAAGGGCCCAGCCCACTAGTACTACTGCAACAGGACCCATAAAATCATGTTTGTATCCAAAGAATTCTTCCACATACTGATTTAGTGGTTGTCCAGGCTTCTTCCCGTCTACCTCTATCAGGTCAGTGACATCTCCATACTGTGAAATAATGAGTCCATAAACTGTCCATGCAACTGGGCAGATCCAATAATACCAAACCCACCATTTTGGGATTTTCTGCATCAGTACAGAACCAGGTATTAAAGTGGAATGAAACTCCTTCATAGAAATGTGCCACTGGAAACAACAGCTTGTAGAAAGAGTAAATAAATCCATTGTTTTTGGTTCGAAGCTTATGTTCTATATGCAATAAAAGCACTAGATAAGCCATTCCCTTTGAATTTATACAAGCTAATATGTGCATTCCTAATTGTACTACATATGTCAAGCAGAAGTTTCACAAATCTATTCAAATCAGTGTTTGTTTTTTAATCTTCCTTTTCTATTTAATATTTTACTCATAACAAAAAATGAAAGAAATTTGAATGCATTGTTGCTCACCATTCTAGGAACGTAGAATCCTGAAAACAAATTGAATAGAGAATAGAATGCTGCAGCCATAATTGCAGCCATTTGATGGTTTGGTGTGACTGAGACGGCCATCATCCCATAATAGGTGAAGTAGAGAAAGGAAAAGAAATTAATGAATAGAAACCAGAAGAACTTGCGAGCTGTCCATTTAAAAGCAAGCATGCCGTAAACAATGATCACATAAACAAATGCTTGGACCAAAGTGTATGGTATCTCAATGATCACCTGCTTAGTCAATATAAGTAGTAGTATCAATGCCATAGGTTACTAAATGTGAAATCTTAAAAAAATAATAATAATGGTGATACAAATACCCAGGAGACCTGTCCTATATGAATAAGCAAAAGGAGTTTAGATAATTGAATGCCTAATTGATTCCTCTCTTCCACAAGGAATCCAGAATACCAGCCTTCTTGAGCCACGATCAATCACCTCAAGACTTATGCTCGGCTATTTTGTTCTTTATCATAATATAAGTTGCATTTCTTACAAAGGAAAGGAGATTAGGTAAAAACTACATGCCTGTGCCAAAGCATAGGGCAGTGCAGAATACATTCCTGCAGCCCTTTCTCTGTAGAAAACTGTTCTCTCAATTGCAACCACAGGCTGTACTGTTTGACAATTTCCCACTCCTACAAATAATACTGCTCCATACATACCCCCTATGATATTAAAAAGTTCTGTATTGTTATCCCTGAAATGGAAAAACACCATTTGTTAACATTTTTGAAATTTATGAGCTAGAGAGAAAGCCTAAATACAAATGTAACCGAATTCCTATATATTGTCGTACATACTGTTTGCTGCCAATTTTCCAAAATATACTTCCAAATATCAGAGCAATAATAGTAGTTGATAGCATTCTAATGCTATTGTAGTCTGGTCTTCTCCAGTATGTCAATTTTTGCTTCCACAGGCAGGATTTGAACTGTCCAAAGAATGATTGCGAATACTGGGTTGGAAAATAAAGATCTTTTGCACCAGAAGTTGGCGTACTAAGCTCTTGCACCAATGCTTTATTCCTCCTGCACCATGAATGTTGCCATGGTTAATGTGAGTAATTTGGAGAAACAAACCTATTTAAATAGAGATAATTAGGGAATTTCAACTCAATCATTACTGACGTGTACAGAGGTGAATTCTTGTAATGTTCAGCGAAGTCCATCCCCAAACGAACTTCAACGGCAATAGAGCTCACTTCTAGCATCCATGTAGCAGGATTATATTTATCCTGTATCTTTGGCACCCCAGGAATAGCCTGCAGTATAGAATGTCAACAAAGGTGAGACCTTGAGGTGATCTCTGAAAAGATGAATTTTTTATATATTTTGGATCTAATATTTACCAATGGTGGTTTAAGAATACTACTAGAACATTATAAATTCTTATTCCATATTTGTATAAAGTCATAAAAAATTCATTCCTGGGCTCTTCCCACCCACATAAATTATTCATTTCTATGTGATCTATCTCCATAATGCTGTACTTTTCATGCCTGGTTCAACATTAAACATACCTCAAAATACTGAACCACCTCATGAGAGTTTTGACCTAATTGTCCTGCATAGATGACTTGGCCACCTCTTTTCATTAGAAGTAACTGCACCACAAGTGAATCGCAAATCAATGCCAAATTCAATTGAACAAGCAGAACACCACTAATGCAAACAATTCAGACATTGTTTACCTCATCAAAAGCTTCAAAAATGTCAATACTAGGTTGGTGGATTGTACAAACAACAGTTCTTCCTGTATCAACTGTATTGCGCACTGTTCTCATGACAATAGCTGCTGCTCTGGCATCTAGTCCAGAAGTTGGTTCATCCATGAAAATAATAGATGGATTTGCAACAAGCTCCACCGCAATCGTCAACCGTTTTCTTTGTTCTGTTGACAAGCCAGTCACACCAGGCAGGCCTACTAGTGCATCCCTTAAATTATTTAACTCTACCAGGTCCATAACCTCATCCACAAAGGCCTGTGGTGGTGCTAGTTAGCTAAATTAGTAAAGGCTAAAGAATTTGACACCCTGCTGATTAAGAATTAGATAAACAAGAGAAAATGGAGTTTAAAACTTACAATTTTGGTGTTGTTATCTATCTCTTTCGAGAGACGAAGAAATGCAGAATAGATTAAGGATTCTCTCACTGTCACTTGTGGAGAGTGTATATCATTCTGCTCACAATAACCAGATATTCGAGCAAATGTTTCTTGCTTTTTGGGAAATCCAGAGATTCTGATATCCCCTTCAATATATCCACCAGTTTTTCTTCCAGCTAATACATCCATGAGTGTTGTCTTTCCAGCCCCACTGACCCCCATCAAAGCAGTGAGAACTCCTGGCCTAAATGTCCCAGTAACATCACATAATAGTTGAAGTCTATCCTCTGTAACTCCTTGTTCTTTCATTTCCTGCAAAAAGTTCAACGTCAAGACTTCCTCAGAGATGATTAAGGAACACACTTCAGTTCTATTGGGATATTTTCTGCCATCTTCTTCTTTATGTCTCAAATCTTATCAAGGTCTCTGTTCTTAGCCACCATGAATTTTGACATGCATAATATTTATTGGGTGCAAGTTCTAGTTTTATTTACTCAACACTATCTTACAAAGTAATATTTTGGGTAGAGAAAACATTTTTTAAATAGCAGAAAACACATAATTTCACAGTTCAAAGAATCTAAATGCAGATAACTGCCACCCTATTTAGTGGGCTTAAGATTCCAACAGGAGTCCTACCGGAGGCATGTCGACAAAGTAATTGACATCATGAAATGACATGGTCAGTGGTGTGAACGGAAGAATCATTCCTCGCTTTGAAGAGACACTGGTTGCTGCTTCTAAGTCTGCTGAGTTTGTTTGTGGTTTGATTGAACTGCTGGTCATGTGACGCAACTGCACTTCTACTGCATAACCAACCAATATTTTAGTTTCAGATATTTTGCTTTTACTTCTTAGATCCATTTTAGCATTCCTGATTCACTATTGTAACTTAGTGTACTTTTGAATCACATTGACCTACTGTGTTCATTCATATGATATAAATATAAGGTCAATCTTTCTTTCTAACTGTACTATTATTACATTTCAAGACATTCTCTAGAAGACAAGCATTCCTCGGCTAAATTTTCTTCTTCTCCATTCATTCATAGCTCATTGAGAGACTTATCCATTGCATATCTGCTGCTCTTGAAGCATACAAGGAACTGTTGTATGGCCTAAAAGTGAAGGGGAAAAAACTTTCTTACCTGTATTGTTTCCATCTTTTGAGGACAAACTTCTAAAGGACCCTCTTTTAGACCTTGATGGAAGGAATTGGGGTTCTTGATCCTCTGAATTTTTGTTGAACCCAGTCCCTGTGCCTTGTTGTTCTGCAAACTTTTCTTCTGATATGATAGCCTGATGGCTTCCTAGAGCTGCTCAGGATTTAAGACCATTCTCAGCATGCAGAAAGACACAAACTTTGCAAGTGAACAAAGAATTTGTAAATTAGGTGTGTGAAGATTGTTGACAACTCACGGTTTAGATATGCAAGGGCCATTGTGTATAAAAAGTTGAAGAGCAAGATATATCCCAGTAAAGCAGCAGCTCCAATCCAATACCAGTATCCTCTTTGAGGGATGCTATGACGCCTAAGGACAGCAGCAGCTAGGTTTGCTGAAACTTCTGTACTCTGTTATGCAATAAATTCAAAATCAAGGAAACTGTTTAAGAAAGCAGAGTATAATTGATCCGTTCCTTGAAGAAGTTCCAAAGATTATGTTTGGCTAATTTTGCAACTGAATTACTACTACCTTAATATGGATGTCATTAGTTCTTATGGATTAAGCCTTACTTTATTCCATCTGGGATCAAGCATCTCATTCAAGACTATAGCATTTTGTCCATACACTAATGGTGAGCACCAGTAACCCCATATCCACCATTTGGGAATGCTATCTGTGAAGAGATAAAATGTTGGAATATGTAAGATTAAACTAGCTCCTCTAATTTGAACCACCTGTGCAGATTGAATAAGATGGATTTCAGACCTTTGGGAATAATGAATCCTCCAAGCATGAAAATAACAAGCAAACTGAGTGCTCCTCCAGTATTGGCTACTGTCATCGTTCTACAAAGTCCCGCTATAAGTCTGAACAAAGCAGATGCCATCTGATGTACAAGAAACAGCACAAGGAATTGCCGGAAAAACCTGTATTATCAATGACACTTATCAATTGACAGAAAGAGTAAGAAAATAATAAAATCCTAATTACAAATAGACTTTTATTTTGAGTTGAAATCTAATTGATGTGATAAAAGTCAACAAAATCATATCAATAATCATAGATGAATCACAAATGGTGAACAAACGTGTCAAATATATGATAGACAAGATCTAGAAGTTGGTGCTTGAGGTATGCGTAGCCTCAGTAAAAAGATGCAAGAAATAGAAGGTAAAGGTGACTGTTTTAGGTTCCAACACATCTAATTGGCATATAAGACCCCCTCTTGTAACAATGGAACTTTTCACCAAACCTTGTATATGTTGCTTGAAAATTTGTAACTCTTTGAGTTTCAAAACCCTCTGAAAAAGCTCCCGGTAAATTGGGCCTTACCAATCTCTTGGACCCAGATTATAATTTTCTGAATAATTCATTCTCCTAATGTTGAAAATCTTAAAATTCTTCTAAAACAATTGGGACTCTGGTCATTTCAAATGGCATAAGCTCAAGTGATTAAAAACATGGGCTCTTAATGTGGAGACCTAGGTTCAAATCTTGCCAAGCAATAATGCATAATTGCCAGTTATAATACCACTTTGTGGTTGAAATGCTGCTCTAACATGGTCATGATGTAATTACTTATCCCAAAAATTATTTTCAAATTCTAAAAACAAAATGAAAATGGAAGATGGTGCAGAGTAGATCAGATGTCAATATTAATGCAATCTCCAGGCCTACCTGCCAACCCCAGGAGCAAAGCCTATCCCATAGTAAGTCATAGCCACCCAAGCAGCTGACTCGACAAGTGACATTGGGATACTCAGCAACAAGGTAGGAACAGAGAAAGCCCATGCAGGATATAACAGCAGGTCTCGCTGTTTGTAAAATACAGGCAGCCTTGCAAGTGTGAAACTCAACTCAGCAGAGCCATTGAACATGTTTATAAGCAGGGAAAAGGATAAAGCTCCAAAATATAAATTTGCATCCTCTTCGTTTCTTTGGTGCATTCGTGTTCTCAAAAACACTGTAACTGCGACAAATGCTAGAATGATAATCTGCATAATCAAACAGACTTTATGAGGCCTTTTACAGCAAGGAAGATTCTTTATCAGTCATAGCTTCTCATTGGAAATAAATGCTTACTTGTACAGTCTTGAATATGTAAATGAAGGAGTTGCGTTTGAGAAGCAGCCATTCCTTAGCAAAGCATGCCTTGAAGATCTCCATTTTAGGAACTGTGTATTTACTCAAAACCAAAGATGCTATGTGGCTATTACGCTTGTCATATGGTGCAGATAATTCACTGGAGAGTGATGTGCCTAAATGAAATCTCTTGTACATATCTGCAAATTCCTTAACAGAGACATAACTGTATGGCCTTTTACTGTCAGCCCAATATTGTGCTTGGTCCTTCATTGAAGTTACCTGCAAAATACTCCTGAGTCAGTATAAGTCACCTGTAAGTGTTTTGGAAAATGACAATGAAAGTGAGTGCTTTGCTAAAGATTCCAGTTTGGTGTTTTAGTTAAGGATTTATATTAAAAAAGAAAGGGCCTCAAGTTGCAAAAGAAGAGGAAATTTGGGTCTAGGACAGGGAAAACTATATGGACTATTTTCACCATCTTTAAAAAATTCGTAAAATTCTTCACGATGATCAGTCACAGTCCGTAAATTATATTTTTGCTAAACATTCTATATATGTAGAAAAAACCCCACTTTAGATAGTACAAAGTTAATATTGATTATTCAGAGAATCCAAAGATCTACACATACCTCTTGTAAAAAATCTGCAGCACCCTTTCTTTCAGGACACTTGAATCCACAGCTTTCAAAAAATTCAAGCACATGTTCTCTTGGTCCCTGGTAGACAATTTGTCCTTCTGAAAGTAGTATTAGGTCATCAAACAATTCATATGTTTCTGGTGCAGGCTGAAGTAAAGACATGAGAATTGTTGCTTCCATAAGGGAACAAAATTGCTGCAGACATTTGACTATTTGATAGGTTGTAGAACTGTCCAGGCCTGTGGAAATTTCATCCATGAAAAGAGTTGTTGTGGGCCCAACAATCATTTCACCTGCAGGCAGACCAGAAACAAGAAATTAATTCAAAATACTGCAGGTTGATACAAAGAAAAGTATGGGAAACAAGAATTAAGTTGTCTACTTGGATTTGCATACCAGTTGTAACACGTTTCTTCTGTCCACCTGAAATTCCCCTAAGCATTTCATCCCCTACAATTGTATCAGCACAAATATCCAAACCAAGAATCTGTTTCCAAATTGGCAAGTTGGAATTAGTCAAGAGACTCCTGATATTTTCAGAAGAGGGTATTGTAACATAAATAAACAAGATTGGTAATAATTAATAGGCTTTAGTCCTTGGAGCTGTGCTGTCATTGAAATGGCGTATGGTTGTAAGAGGGTTTATGCAGTTTCAAATTCCTTTCACTGCATTAAGGAAGCCCTTCATACCAGTGGCTTGTGTGTAATGAAGATAGGATGGTCAGATTTAATGAGCCATAACCTCACCCACCATGTACCGAACAATGCCCAAAAAAAAAAAAAGAAAAGAAAAGAAATAGCAGCATTTCCCTCTTAGCCCAATCAAGAAAAGAAAGAATGAACTTAAATGATCTTATACTTGTTCAAATATGGTCCTCTCCTCAACTTTTCAATTTTCTGACAAAGTCCTATACTGAGCTTTCTGATGACTTTGATCTTACAAACAAATTTCATAATGGCTTTTTCTGTTTTCTAGCACTGTACCCTGATAATGACAAACTCACTCACCTTTAGAGTATAATCAGTCTGAAGGCTACTTTGGACACCTTCCATGGCTTGTGCCTGCAATTTCAAGAAAACAGAATTTGTATCAATACTGTAGAGATCTACTCATGTAATCGTAACATGGAACTCAGTTGAACAAGTATGGAAAAATGAAATGTATACATTATTTGATATTTTCAAAATCAACCTCAGAAAATATAGAAAACTTAAGCTTTCTGTCAACTTCATATTACTAGAAAAATTGTCGAGCAATTTTTGTAAAGCTGTACAATAAATTAGATAGCAAAAGTTTTTTCTAGGCCTTTTTCCTTTGTCTGCATCTACAATACTTAATTTGATATATGCTGGTCATAGAAAAGAACAGAAAAAGAGAATGAAAAATGCCCACTTTCATGAAAAGGTCTACTTCGGCCTCTGGAAAAATTCCAGCTTGTTTCTCCCTTCTAGCCAGTTCCAAAAGCAGCTCTATTAACACAATTAATACAATTAAAATAATTTATACATGTTCTGGGACATATAATCACTTGCAATTGAATAGGCTATAATATGTATAGTACTAAGAATATGATATGGCTAGAAATGCTTACCATATCTACTACCAACGCCTTGACATCTTGCAGAGAAATCCAACGTCTCTCGAACAGTCATCACCCCTACATGCAGGTCATTCTGACTTATATAGGCAGATGTCTTCTGAGGGACAAATTCGTCCAGTGAATGCCCATTGTAGGTTATAGAACCGTTTAACTGTAATTATAATTAAGCATCAAAACCAAAAATATAACAGAATTTAAATGCTCAAGTATGAAGATAGCAAAATGTTTTGACCTTCAAGTCCTTGTGCAATCTCCCAGCCAAAGCTAAAAGTAAAGTAGTCTTTCCAGACGCAGGTGGGCCTAATAACAAGGTCATTCTGCGACAAACATATCCAAATTGGTTATGATTATCAAGAAAGTCAAATATTTTATTTTTGCGTTAGACTATCAGTATCTTGAAAATTCTTAGCTATATATTACCTTGATGGCTTTAGGATTCCACTGACATCCTTAAGGATTGTGAATTTAGTCTTCTTTGTTGGTGACAATCCGACCAAGTCCAACAAGGCCTGCATTTCATCCAATGGTCAATACAAGATAAATATAAATTTGTTCCCCACTTCAGAAATCCTTTCAAGGACTAGATACTCATTTTTTATTTTTAGTTTTGGTTAAATGAACAAAACATGCTCTTGAGGTGCCCTGTCTTATAAGAATGATTGTTTTACATATAAGATAACCAAGAATGTTTTTTTTAATTCTATGAAGTTATGAACAGCCAAGAAAACCAATGAAATGAAAAAATTAGTCACAGAAACAGAACTTCAATACAAAACTGCTAAGAACTTATGCACCTCTTGACTTGTATTGATTCCCAAAATACCTAAAAGGAATTTACTTTTTAATTTCCATGTTTTACTTCTTAGAATACCTAACCCCTTCTACACCACATAAATGGCAGTGCCTAAACTAGCACAATTTTTTGCTCCCCTGGACAGAATTGTTTCAACAGATGGTGATTTTCCTATCATTTGATTCCACATTACATGCAACATCCAACATTTAGAAATGGGTAATTGTTCTTACTATCTAAGAAGGATTTGCCTTATTTAAAATCTAGCTTACCTCTAGTGAGTTCCTGGCTGAATTCCAGAGTGTAGGGAGTGCTCTTCCACCAACCAAGCACTGTGCATCTACTGTTAAATTTTGAAACCGAACTTCAACTGTTGGGAGCTCAATCCCTACCCTGTACATCACCAAAAACAGTGGCTAATCAGAAACAAGTGGCAAAGTCAAGAAAAAAAGTTAGCAAACCAAACAGATTGAGAAACGATAATAAGCTAATGACTGACAATTCTAATTACACTCTCTAAAGCTAACCACCAAGACATTATCATCTTCCAAATGGTTTATAGTTTTTCAAGTGCTGTAAAATCGAAGTATTGGATAATCTGATTTTTATGTATTCAAGGGCTAGTGAACTACCGATAAGATGCCATTTTACATTATGAAACCATTTGTTCTGGATGATATGAGTTTTATGCTCAGAACTTGCACAAGACCGATATAGTGCATAATAATGATAAATTAAATAAAGCATCATTATCACAGATTACCATGTGCTCAGTTTTCTCCAAAGATGATGGAACACACACAGCATTTTAGATGAAGTGAAAGATAAGTTCCTCCGTACTGGTGGTTGTCAATATTAGTTTGCTCTTGGACATTGTCACGAGGTGAGAACCAGAGAATAATAGGAAGATGCCTCCCCACGATCCGGTCCAATGCTTAATGCCTTACTAGGCCTGGACCTAAAGAGACACTTCTATAATTTACTGTGCAACATGTGACTGTGATTAACACTGTATATACATAATAAATTCATCACCCTATATATACATAATAAATTCATCACCCTAGAGAAGTATGTCTTTCAAGGATGTTGGACAACACTATGAATGCTTCGGTGAACATACAAACAGAGAGGTATTTTTGTGGGACAAGAGTAGCAGCACTTCCACAATGGACAATGCATGAGAGAAGCATTAATGCATCGTAGCTCAGTTCACAGTGGAGGATGTAAACTAAAGGTTCATGTCATATCAACCAATAAAAAAAAGGGGGAAAAGAGTCCAAAACACATGCATGAATTCATGGTCTTGCTTGTAAAACAAGAAAGTATTAGCCCTTCCGTCTACTACAACCTCTCCTTTAAACTCCATAGTTACTCTTGTTTGATTTAAATTTTGGATCAATCTCCTGCATGAAATAATGTGCTGAGATTTCTCATGAACTTCTCCATCCATCATCAGAACTTGCAAAAGATGACATGCCAAGAAGCCCACCTTAAACTTCAGCACAAAATCTTACTCGTACAACTAATCGAAAAGTTAAACCAAACAAGAAATTATTCTTCTAAGTCACATACAAGCATTAAATTCAAACACCAACTTTTTGCACTGAAGTGTCATTTACCATACCAGTTAGCTCTCAACTTACCTTTCAATACGAGCTCTCAATTTGCTCAAGAACTTCTCATTATCTTTCTCTGTCACCTTGAAGACCCGCTGAATGAACTTCTTTCTCTGTTCCAGTCCCATGTTCCTAACATCAACCTCCTTGAGAATTTTCTTATTCTCCGCTTCCTCACCCTCCTCCTCCTCAGCAAAGCTCTCATACATCATACTGGTTCTCAAACGGTCATACGTTGGCAACTTCTCAAGAGCTGCCCATCTCAGAGCCTGTTCATCATCCTCCACACGTTCCCTCCTTGATGAACTTGATTTGGTGCTGAAGACATCTTCTATTCCCCAGTTATTTTTGCTACTCAGTCTTTTGAAGCTCATATTCCTTGATGACAGCTTCCTCAAGGATCCCCTCTTCTCTAAACCTTCCATCCTTTCTCTACCCCAGCATTCAAACGCCAAATAATCTTCATATACCTTCTATATTCCTCTTGGTACCAGTTATCACCCCCCAACTCTTCCACCACTGACCTCTTTCTTCAGTCCTACTTATATCAGATATTTTCCTCCTTTTGTATTGATATACTCTCTAATCTTCTTATGCTTGTCAACCACCCAATGATATTCTACTGATATGTTTCTCCAATTCAGTAGTTCTATAACACTTTTCCTATCTCCTTAGACCAGCCACCTAGCACAACTACATGGAATGCATTTTCATCATGGTGATTGCTCTACTATTTATATGCTTAGATAACCTTTATATATTTATAAATATTCTACATTTTTCTTTCATGTCAAGATTTTTTATTTTTATTTTAAATTCCTTTCTAAGACTCACCCATCACAATTGAAATATACTTTGGAAATAGCTCAGTCAAACTTAAAAAGTCACACTTCTCTGCAGTTCCTACCTATTCAACTTCTTTTCCTGCAGACTACATTATTTTTCGATAAAAACAAGACCTACTTTGACCACAAATCACTACAATGCCAAACTGGCCGGCTCGAACAGGGAACCTTTGCATCATGCTAGTCATCCATGCATTATTTAAAGCTAAAAGAAATTACACCCATCTCTGTTTAGGTGGGTGAAGATAAATATTGATGGTTACATTGTTTGTTTGCTAATTGAGCCTATTGTATGCACTATTCAAACTCAAATGGTATCATACTTGAATAAATGAAGTGTGGGTTCTGCGGTTCTAATAAATGTGACAAATATCCACCATACGGGATGCCATCTATTCAATTATAAATAATATACCCCACACTAACACAGGCTGCTCAACATATCCAAAAACGATAAAAGGTGTGTATTAAATATCTTCTCACCTTCCTTCACTTTAATATATGTGTTAGGAATAAAAAGTGAGAGTGAGGATTCTTGTATTGTATTTCACTTATCATTATTCTTAATTCATGTTTTAAATTAGTTTATGAAAATATTACAAATACTTTTTAATTTTAAGATAATAACTAACTATGTTATATTAATAAATAGTTTGGTAAGATTTAATATAACATTTTAAATTTAGAAAAAATTAATCTTTTAAATTTATATCATTGTATTATATATTAATTTTTTTTGATATATAGAAGCAATGGTTACAATCACGATTTTTAGTAACTACAAGCACAGCTGGTAGGGTTCAAACTATCTACGAAGGATATATAATAGTAATATTAATAACATGTTGCTTTTTCGCGGCCAAGGGAGAAAAGGTGTCGTGATATCGCAACATGTTGCATTTTTGTGGCCAAGGGAGAAAAGGTGTCGCGATATCGCGACATGTTGCATTTTCGCGGCCAAGGGAGAAAAGGTGTCGCGATATCGCGACATGTTGCATTTTCGCGGCCAAGGGAGAAAAGGTGTCGCGATATCGCGACATGTTGCATTTTCGCGGCCAAAGGAGAAAAGGTGTCGCGATATCGCGATATGTTGCATTTTCGCGGCCAAAGGAGAAAAGGTGTCGCGATATCGCGACATGTTGCTTCATCATGACCGAGAGAGAAAAAGTGTCGCGATATCGCGACATGTTGCACTTTCGTGCCCAAAGGAGAAAAGTGTCGCGATATCGTGACTTGTTGAATTTTCGCGGCCAAAGGCGGAAAATGTCGCGATATCGCGACATGTTGTTTTTTCGCGGCCAAAGGAGAAAGGTGTCGCGATATCGTGACATGTTGCATGTTTGCGGCCTAAGGAGAAGAATAGTGTCGCGATTTCGTGACAAGCTGCATCAACTGTCCATGCCGACCCCCTGCTAGCTAGTTAATGGTTCAGGAGATTTGGCTCCATTGCAAATCTTCTTCTACTATTGTAAGCTTGCGTTCTCTCTGAATTCCGTTGGAAAAAATCTCTTCCCATATTGTAATTGATCTTTGTTTTAATACAAGTTTTTTCAAAATTTTCAAAAAATAATAATATTAATATTAATATTATATATTAATATTATTATTATATATTTATATAGAAATAAATATATATAATCATATATTTTAAAATTTCATGATGATTGTGTTTACCATGGAACTTTTGTATAAACTTATACAATGACATTCATTGTAAAAAGCCATGATTTTCGTGGTTATTTTGTAATTTAGATGTTTTAATAAAATAAATATTTTTTTAAAGTAAGGTAAAGTATAAATGTAGTATAATTGGAATCATATTTTCAAAAACATAACAGATGCTGTCAGGCAGTTGCCTCAGTGGTTAAGATGGTAGTTGTTTCTTAAGTAGTCTTGTGTTCAAAACCCCTTGCCTTAGTGGCTAAGATGGTAGTTGTTTCTTAAGTAGTCTTGTGTTCAAAACCCCTTGAAAGTGGTTGTTGATGTAATCTATAAACGTTCTCCTAAAAAAAACGTAACAAGCTATATAACAGTCTTAAGTATCCAACAATACCATTTTAACAAAACGGTAAATAAGGAAACTATGAAGAGGTCAAAGATATAATCTGTAAACATACATAACATCCATTAAAAACAAATCTCTTAAAATAAAATAATTTTTTTTACTTCCACCAGAGCAAGACAATGGCTTACTAGAGCCTGTTGACTGCAAATCTTGAGGCAATGGCTTACTAAAGCGTGTTGACTGCAAATCTTTTATACCATGACTGATAACAACGAGGTCACTCTATAAATACGACTTTTTCTCTGTTTATGACTGCACTGCAATATTTAAGCAGTATCTAGCAGTGAGAAGCTGTCTTCAATGCATAAATTAGTGCCAGAGTAACTCCAAAGATAACACAGAAGGTGTGTTATGTATGAAGACAAGCAAGGCAAGGGCGGCAAAGAATACTCCAACAATGACAATAGAGTTGATGGTGTTCATAATGTTTAACATTATATATTTGGTCTTTTGTATATATATGCAATTCCATATGTCAATTTCTGTGTTTAACAACAATATGGATGATCCACAAAGCATATTTGAGTAATGTTATTCTTCTTCAAGTGCATGCAGGACTTTGGCATACTAGCCATACTATGAAGCATCTTTAAGCAAAAGTTCAATGCAGCATCTGCAGGCTTAGAAAGAGCAAGTCCGTACTGTGAATGTTAATGTTAATGTGTCCAAGACCAACCAAGAAACAGATTAAGACATTGGAATACTTTTAAAGTTATTTTGAGGTTTTTAATTTAAAGTGTTTAATAATTATATTCTCTAATAAAAATATGCAATTGATTAGTAAAATAAAAAAAATTAATTAAATGATAGAAGTTTAATTGGTTACAGATGTTTGACTAAGGTGTTGTAGGTGAGTTGGAGAGAAGAAGGCAATCCTCCAAGGAAGGTCCCAGGTTCAAATCTTCACCCTACCAAAAAGTTGAATTGGGTATCCAAAATCCAATTGATAATGTTGGTGCGGGCAGGTCGAGTGCACTCCCGAGTGACTTTGACGGTGTAGAACCCCCGTGTTCGTGGTCTCTTAAACCAAGGCGGCCCGCAATTTGAATTTCAATTAAATAAAATTATTATATTATTATTATGAGTTTCATATTTTAATTTTATATTAAAAAATAAATAAATTATTTAAATAATTAAAATAATATATAGTTATTCTTTTTTGCTTGTTTATTTATTTTAAAACATTGGACAATCAATTGCAACAAATAAACCTGATTAATAAGCAATTGCAAAAAATAAATCAATTGCAAAAAATAAGATTAATAAGCAATTGCAGAAAATAAATCTGAGTAATAAGATTAAAAGTAAAAATTTGATTAGGAAGTATTTACACTATTTCTTTTCAAGTTATATAAAAATATTTTGATATTAATAATTAAATTTATTAATGGTAATCATCAATTTTTTTTAATTAATATTTACACACCTATGAGTAATTAAACTAGCCTTTATTGACAAGGTTTAGGAAACAAAGCCGCCAACAAAACACAAGTTTACCGATCATAAGCATTGATGATTATATGGAGTAATGTGTCCTCGTGTTTTACCTTAAATAAACTGCTAGTGATTATGGGATGGGAATCCACCCCTCTGCATCGGGATTAAGGCCTTCATTACCCATGTCGTTCCAACCAACAACTGGCTCATGTGAAACTGGTTGAACATCATCCCATCCCCCAACCTGGCGGGACAAACAAGCAATACCAACATTAAGTCACGATTAAGACCTTCATTACCCACGTCGCTCCAACCAACAACTAGCTTATGTGAAACTAGTTGAACTACATCCCACCCCCCAACCTGGTGGGACGAACAAGAAATGCCAACATCAAGCCACTCCCTGGCGAGGGATGGGAACAATGTCTATCTGCGGGAGCACTTCTTGCATATGACGGAGGTCGATGGCGAGAGCGAGATCAAAAACACGCTTCTGAGAAGAACTTGTAGGTGATCCAAATCCATAGTAAATTTGTTGGGTTGAGTACATATCTGCAACCACGTCATTAAAAACTTTTAATTTATCAAGTAAATGTGACAGAAGGTGTATATTTGTTAGAGTTTTAATGTGACAAGCATTATACTATGCAGCAACTCAGCATCATTTATGGTTTACCAACCTTTAATGTGACAAACATTATACTATGTAGCAACTCAGCTTTATTTATTGTTTGTTAGAGTTTTAATATGACAAACATTATACTATGCAACAACTCAACATCATTTATAGTTTGCTAGCTTTCTAATGTGACAAGCACTATACTATAAAGGGAGGCCAATACTTCCTTAGTCCAGT
Source organism: Wollemia nobilis (assembly GCA_028583015.1). Taxonomy (NCBI): domain Eukaryota; kingdom Viridiplantae; phylum Streptophyta; class Pinopsida; order Araucariales; family Araucariaceae; genus Wollemia; species Wollemia nobilis. The sequence continues at coordinate 6,089,412 of JAQPPZ010013020.1, read as the reverse complement.
TTAGACCAACTTTTAGATAAGTTATAACTGAAATTCTTGAGGTACTTTATATTGTAATATTTTTTCAATGTCAAAAATTAAAATTACAAATTTTTTAGGAGGAAAAAAAAATAGTCAAACCTCTCATTAACAAACCTTCATCAATAATTTTTTTTTTAAATATAAATATTAAAAATATTATTATTTTTTAAAATAAGCTTATTAAAAATTTCTAGTTCAAATTTAATTTAAAAAAAAAACCTAAAACCTTCGTCACTATCAAAATCTTAACCACTAAAATATTCCACAAGAAACAATTTCGTTCATACTATGCATATTAATGTGTTAACATAGAAACAATTTTTTTTCACTTAATAATATAGAGGGGGGCTGTCAGGTTATGCATGCTATGTTTAGAAACAAGGGAGAAGTTAGAAGACATGAGGACAATCTGCGTCTTGTAGTTGGAAATTTAATATAAATTTAAATCAGTAAATATTGCAATTTGTTTATTTAAACTTAAATGTTTTAAAAGAACTTAAAACCTTAAGTATTAATATATTATAAATATTAATATGTTAAAAATAATTTTTCAACATATTATATCTAAAAAGAGAAGATCAAGACACTATTTAGATTTTTCAACTTGTTATGTCTAAAAACAAAGGAGAAGATCAAAACACTATTTAATTTTTTCAAATTTTTTTTAAAACCTTAAGTATATTTTTAAGTAGTAATATACTATAAATGTTAGTATGTTAAATTCATGGTAGGACATGCTATGTCTAGAAACAAAGGAGAAGACCAAGACAGTAGAACAATCTGTGTCTGTTGAAACTTCCATCTAAATTTAAATCTGTAAACATTTATATATAATATATTATTTAAATTTAAATTTAAAAAAAAATTAATGGTTAAAGTTTTAAATTTTTAATGGTTAAAGTTTTAAATTTTTTTAAAATTTAAATTTAAAAAAAATTTAAAACTTTAACCATTAAAATATATTCTATATTATATACTATGTCAACATTGAATAATAGACATAATAATAGGACATGTTGTGTCTAGAAACAAAAGAGAAGACCAAGACAATAGGACAATCTTTGTCTTATAAACTTCCACTTAAATTTAAACATGTGGATATCTATATTTAATATATTTTTGAACTTTTATCTTGTGTCTTACAGTTGAAACTTCTACTTAAATTTAAACCTGTAACTTGAATCTTCAAGAAAAATTTAAAATTTTAATTATTATAATATATTATATAAATAACATTGATGGTAGGACCGTTATGTAATGTTTGCTATTCTTTAAGAAGATGAAGACATGAGGACAGTCTGTGTCCTTTAGTTGGAACCTCGATGTAAATTTAAACTGGTGAATATCCATGCAATATGCCCATTTGAATCACTATCAAGTGATGTGAGGCAGGGTTGGTTTATGGATCTTAGAATGTTGACGTTCACATCAGGGTTGGTTTATGGGTCTTAGAATGTTCATGCACGTTGCTTGTATTGGCATTACCCTGCATATATTTGTTTTCTTCTTTTGGCCCAAGTGAATGGATAAAGTTAAAATATAATTAAATATAAATAAATTTTTAGTATTTTTTTTTAATTTGGTTAGTGGGAGAAATTTTTGAGATCGAAATTTAGGGTTGAATATTATTATTTCAGTCATGATTTTTTATAAGAAGGAGAGCAAAGCTTATTAATAGGACGAGAGTAAAGCTTATAAATAAGGAATATACTTGTTTTATTTTTTAATTTAAAGTAAAAAAATATTGATAATAAGTTTTATTAAATTGGTTATATATGGTTGAAATATGATCCAACATGAAAGCTTATTTTATTTTTTAAAATTATGATATAGTAATATTAAAACAACTTGATATTTTTTTTCTCTTTAAAAAAATAATAATTTTATATTAAAAAAAATGAAATTATATTTTTCAAATGTTTCTTTGGCATTTCTTCAAAATTTCAATAGTCACTTAAAATTCAAGTTATCTATACATCATAACTAGCTATCTCTATCATGCTAAGTTTTATCCTTTGATACCTTTCCAATTTGTCAATCGGTATCCTTTAAATCACTAATTTTTGAGTTTTTTGAAAAAGTTGTTTTATTTGTATTTGCTTTAACTAGAGTAAATTAATCCCTCCAAATAAAGATTTGGATCAGCTGCAATGCATTGTCCTCATTGAATTCTTGTATTAAGCACATACCTGAATCAATATGAAGTGCCTTCTTTAAGAGTTCATCTACTTCCTTATTCAGTTCTCTATAAATATGCCAAAAAATAAAAGTTTTACTTCGATCCACAACTTCTTTTATTTGAGAGAAGATGGGTTGTAGAATCATGTTTTCCATTATTACTGCATGTGAGTCTCTGTAAATTCTTTTGTATTTCTTTTGATTCTGACAACTAAACCAACAATTTGATGACCATAATTTTAGCATAGTTATTAGAACCTTCTCTCAATCTAGCCTTGAATTTAAAAAAATGTGAGTAAAAAATATATAGTAATCCTCCTACTCCACAAACTCTAGGGACACTTTGTATAACTCCATAAAAAAGCCTTAGGCCCCTGATCTATCAAGATTCAAACATGATCTTTGTGAAAAAAGTTGGTTGACCAAATGCCATTTGATAAATTAGTTTATTTTAATCATTGATTACAAATTTATAATTTTGGGCTAAGGTAGTAGATCGATTGGTTTCTGTTGAGTGTTTTCCAACTTGAGGTCGGCGGTTCCAATCCCAAGCCCCTCTGGGCCCCCTCACTTGGAGTAAAAATTTACCGAGGTGGGACGAGGGTATAGTGGTAGCTTTTTGGAATTGAACTGCACCCACGAGTAGGGGATAAAATGATGGAAATGTTGTTGATTCCCCTGTATAACAAAAAAAATTATAATTTTATTTTTATATTAATAAAGAGTTAATATTAAATAAATTATCATTTCAAATATAAAGTATTTATAAGAAACATAACTATGCATCACTTCGTTAAAGAGGAATAACATAAAACAATCAATCCATGATTCTATAATGAAAAGACAATAATAAACAAATAAGATGACTTTATATGAAGAAACGATTGAATCAAGCATGAAAGGGAAAGAGCTGCAACAGTGCCAATTTTGATTATGTTATCCGTTGAGCTGCAATAGTGCCAATTTTGATTTTGTTATCTGTTGAGCTGCAACAGTGCCCTTCACTTGGAGTAAAATTTTATCGAGATGGGGCGGGGGTATAGTGGTAGCTTTTCGGATTTGAACTGCACCCACGGGTAGGGGATGAAATGATGGAGACGTTGATTCCCCCTGTATAACAAAAAAAATTATAATTTTATTTTTATATTAATAAAGAGTTAATATGAGGGTTTAGCATAGTAATCGCAAGAGTATGGGCTGATGGAGATGGACTGGAGGAATCTTGCGATGGCGTCGGGCCCGTCACAAAGTGTGCATGCTAGTGACATTTTTTCATCTAAAAATAATTGGAAGGAACATGATTTCTCAATGCATGTCGGGAATCGTTTGTCAAAGAATAATGGATGTTTGAAACAATGTGAAGCCAGGTCGGTTCTAGTGGTTCAACCAGAATCGATGGTGGAAAATGTGGAGTATTTAACCAAGAATGTGCTTATTGGCAAATATGTGGGCATCCAAATTTCTCTTCCCTCTGTGGAGGCTTGGGTTAGGAAGACTTGGAACCCTAACGGTGACGTGGAGGTGATGCTAAGTGTGAATAGATATTTTATGGTGGTTTTCTCTTGTCTTGCGGATCATAACAAAGCATTTGAAGGGGGTCCCTATTTATGTAACCAAGCTAGACTCTTTCTTAAACCTTGGCATGTGGGTTTCAACCCGTTAGAGGAGCGGTCGTCACGGGTTCCAATGTGGGTTCGACTCTCGTGGTTCCCATTGGAATTATGGAGAAACAACATCTTGCATATGGTTGCCCTTCTTCTTGGGAAGTCGATTGGACCATCACAACAGACGATGGAGAAAAATGTAATTTTTGTTGCTCGTATCTGTGTCGAAATTGATTTAAACAATCCTATTCTAGATTTTGTTGAAATATAGTTTGGATCATCTACATGGGTTCAACAACTTGACTATGAAGCTCTTCCATTTCACTGTCGTATCTGTCATGAATATAGCCACCTGCAAAGAAAATATCCTAAGTTTGTCCCGCCCGTGGCTTCAAATCTCGGGCCCTCTCGATCTGCACAAAATTTGAATAAAGAAAAAGCTCCCATAAAGGAAGGGGATCGGGATAAGGAAGGCTTTATTCTTGTAAAACCTTGAAACAAAGGAAGAAGGGTAAAAAAAGCCCTCAAGGATAGCCGACCAGATGCTCTGCTCAACCGTTTTGAGATACTAGATGATCTTGATCAGTGCACGGAGTTACCTGAAATGTCGTTACCTAATGCAGATATAACAGGGCCAAATTAGATGTCTCTTCTTGATGTGGAACCTAAGGAATCATATCTAGTGGATTTAAATAAAGAACACATGGCTTTGGCTCTGAGTACAGGTGATATGGTTGGCTCTAGTCCTAGAAGGAAAACTATTTTGGAAAGTGACACAAATATAGTTGTGCTCTCTCCTACTCAGGCATTGATGCAATCATCCTTGGACTGCAAAACTCCTACGATGCTGGAATTGCAGCAGAAAATAATTAAAAAAGGTGATTCGAATAAGAATATGAAGGTGGGTCGAAAGAAAGACCAAGATAAAATTAAGTTAATGGGGGAGACTTTGGTGGAGTCGGGCTTGGTGAGAACATTTGTCTCCTATTTTTCTAACCCCCACAAATGATTATCCTCTCATGGAATGTAAGGGAGTTGAACAACATCCCTAGACAAAAAGTTTTTTGTGATTTGATTCGTGTACATTCTTCGAATGTGGTATTTATTCAGGAGACTAAATTGGCTACTAATAGTATGTTCAATATTGCTCCCAAGTTGTGGAGAAGGGGTCAATGTCAGTGTCTTGGCGCATGTGGATATGCTGGTGGTGTTGCTTGTTTATGGGATCTGGTTAAGATCTCTCCTCTTCCTTGGATTTCCAATAGAAGTTCTATTTCAATGATTGGGCATGATAATGAATCTGGTGAAACCATCCTACTTACAAATGTGTATGTTCTTGTTGATTACAATGGTAAAGTAAATTTGTGGGAGCACATTGGATTTATGAGAAGTCTGGCTCCCCTATACCCATGGATTTGGACTGGATATTTCAATTCTCACTTGTCTGGAGGAGAAACACGGTGGAGTTGATCGTCTTGAGCCTTTTTCTTCTATCTTCAGTGCTCATATTTGGGCATTGAACTTGGTTGACATCAAGTCGGATAATGGGATTTTCAATCATTATCCTTTGTGTCCCAATGTCCTCATGTGTTGTACTATTTTCCTTAACCTTATGCCTTGTCAGCATTAGGCTTGGAATTCTATTGACCTCCTCTACCACGATTCTGCTTTGGTTCGTGTGACTAGACGCATTGGGACCATGATGACTCATCAACGGTTCTTGATCGATCCGGCTTCCCCATTCAGTGACATGGCCATCAATGCCTTGGCACTCGTTTGTTCACTTCACCATTCTTTTAAACCTTACCTCCACCTATTACCCCTGGCTGTGTTCTCTAATCTAAGTAACGGTGAGAGCTACACGTTTGGTTCATGCAAAGAGTGGTTCATGAAGAAGCTTGTTATGGCATTGCTTGAGCCGAAGGTCCTAGAGCTCAACATCACGATGGAGGAGATTTTAGATTTCCACAGTTTCCTCCTGTTTCTGAGAAAATTTGTTGAGAGTGATGGTGATCTCTCAATGAAATTGGTCCACTCTTGGGACAATGGCAATGCCACCATCCACAGGGTGTCTTTTTGGATTACCATCCGATTGATTGCTAAGGTCACACAATTGGTGAATGATGGTGATACTGTCTATAGGGACAAACACTCATTGTTGCCGAACTAGGCCACTTCTGTGACAAAGGCAAATACCTAAACAAGGAGAACAGTGGCATTGTTCGAAAGGATCTCATAGCACCTTGGAATTAGGTTTTAATACACATCAAGCAATATTTTACCATTGATGATCCCAAATCGCCACTACGGAGCTTCCACTTGGCATTTCTCAACCACCTCAAAGACATAAAGTTTATCAATATCTCGGAGTACCTCTACCACTCTATGGAGTTATCCATAGCCAGTGTTAGGGAGGGGAAATATTCCCACCCCAAGCATCAAGGGCTTCATCTTATGATTTTTAATCACCTGTTGCAACGTCAACCCCCTGCTCCTACCCTCCCTATTATGGACGAGGTCCATCCTAATGTTCCTGAGTAGCTGCTGGACATGCCTAACATGAAGGAAGATAGCGATTTTGAAGCTGAAATGGACGTTGTTGGGTCGTCCAAGGTAGGAAAAAACAAATTACTATTTTCGGTGGACACTACTCCTACTCCCTGTAGGTGCTATCCCCGTAACATCTCGACGAGAGACAAACGTAAAGGTGTCGTTGTTCTGGACCAGGACAATTTCATTTTTGGCATTCTTTTCGTCAATCGCAAGAAGCATTTGCGTGAGGCGATTCCTCGGTCTCTGCCCCCCTCTGGTGGTTTTGACATCCAAGCGTTTTCGTCTAAAGAGTCCGAGCTGTTGACTAACCTGGATGACTTGGTTAGCCTGGCCAATTCCTTGCTTACCCAAGCTGGCAAGGTCATCTCTAGAATTACCAACTTAAAGGCGGTCGCCCGTTCCATTGAAGCGAACCAATAGTTTGGGTCCACCTAGCTCACTCTGACTGAGTGTGGGATGGCCCCAAGCAGTCCGTCCCCTTCCAGGATGAGCCTCCACACGCTTGTCTTGACCATGGAGTTGAACCACGCTGCGGAGGCTAGCCAAAACCTTGATCATGAGAGTCAGGATCATCCCACAACCCTGGAAAATCTCTTGGTGGGTTTCCTTCTTGGTTGTGTTTCTCTCCCCTTTCTTTTTGATGTTTTGTCATGTCCTTCTAAGGCTGCCTTGTTTCAGCCTCTCTCGTCTTGATGTTTGTCCCTTTATGGTTTTTGTGAGGGCTTCCACGTATGAACCTTTTTTTGACTTGCATTGTAAAAGGTTTGTGATCCCTTTCAAAACCTTTTTATCAATAAAAAAATTATTATATCATGTAATATGGATAGATGGAATAAATATTGTAAAGTTACCCTGAAATAGCATTTTTTATAGTTAATTATCCAAACCAACTCCCTCTTCTTCATTGTATCCATCCATATTGATAAAACTTTGTCTGCACCTTGGTGGTCCGACATGTGGAATGAGAGTGGATATCAATTTTGGGAATGGCAATGTGTTGACGAGGGATCAGCACTAAGACCAAGGCCTTTTTCTTGATCATTCCGGGAGCATGAGAGATTGTTGTTCAAGAAGCTCGAGGAGAAGGGGACGTATGCCTAACGAACATCTGAGCAGCAAGACGTGGCACTGAGACAACCATTTGAGAGTGCTAGTTCTCGTTCCTGTTTAAATTCTGCGAAGGGTAACTGTGGCTGAAGCATCGAAAAATGCTGGCAGATGCTTGCGGAATAAGAGTAAAGGTATGGGAAATGCGGATGAGTGTTATTTTATCAGGTCGTCAAGCCATGTTCCTGAGGCATATGACGAAGAAGTCAGAAGACGTAGAGTTATGCCTCAGAGCCTTTAGGAAAGACGCGCACTGGAGATTGTCGTTGTAGCCATCGGATGATTGTTGCACGAAGACATCACAGGCAGATTAATGAAGACTATGCTGGAGATTAATACCAATAACTTGAAAAAAAAAGGTCTTATTTGCTAATGAACGCACCAAACATGAGAAGACAGATATTGAAGATGTAAGGCATGCTCCTGTGCATTGTGTGTTGCTGTGAAAGGCACCAAGACGTTGTCAAATTTGAAGAGAAGAGAAATGGCTTGTTTTCATGGTAAGAGGCGTTCATTAAGATTCTTCAAGCGAGTAGCTTGACAGGATATGATAGGATAATACTTCGAGTCAAGCACTGGAAGTTTTTATGAATGGATATAGCAGAAGAAAAAGTGGAACCAATTTTTAAAATAAAAATATGTTATTTGAAATAAATAGTTTGTATGGGAATAGTATGTAAGTAAGGGGACAATTATGACACACTTGATGTTAATAGAAATGAAAAGTTCCACCTAAACGAATTTTTTTTTTGAAATCATGACATACTAACTGTTATGAAGATGATTAGAAGTTGTGGAGTTGCTGTTCCATATTTAAATAATAAAATAATCCAAAGGATTTGAGGAAGGTTGCCGTCCTCTCCTCGAGAGGAGAGGTTTAAGACAAGAAAAAGAAAAAGTTGTGAAGAGGCACCAACGCAACGTTTAAACCCTAACAGGAATGCAGTTCTTGGAGATATCCAATTGAAGATGGACGGCTAAAACGACCAGTTGATATCCTTTCGGTTACATGATAAGTTGGTATATATATTTGCATAGGAAGGCATGATTGTGTTGTTATAGTTTGTTGAGTAAAGATAAAGTTTTTGAATTTAGTTGTTTTTGTTTTGGTGAGAAACCAAGATCAAGGGTTTTACACTATCAAAATTACTCGTCTAAGAAACCAAGATCAAGGGTTTTATAATATCAAAATCACTTGTCTAAGAAACCAAGATCAAGGGTTTAACAACATCAAAATCACCCGTCTAAGAAACCAAGATCAAGAGGTTCAACTGGACTATCAACTGGATTTTGGGTACCCAATGTTTGGTAGGGTGGAGATTGGAACCAAAGACGTCCCTTGGAGGATTGCCCTACCCTCTCCAACTCGCCTATTGCATGTGGGTGAGTAAAGATAAAGTTAATAGGATTTCAACAATTCTTTGAATCGGAACAACACATATGCAAGCATTCTACTGCTACTTATTAGTAAATATATTACTAAAATGCATGGAGAATAAGCATTGTTTTTTTTTATACATAAAGAATCAATTATATCCAATCTTTTTCTACTATCAAGTAAGATTAAAATTTTGAAGTTACTTTTATAACTCTTATTTCACAAACTGACAAGGACCTACTTGCATTATCGATAATGTGACCCGAGTTCAATATTACTAAAAAGGGTATTGTTTTGATTAGAGATGTTTTTGCATAGTGAAAATGTCAGTCGCAAGGTTCTGTTGCAGAGACATGCAAGTAGTGGAGAATTCTGATGATGGTTGTGTTGACAGGTTCAATGCATACATGTGTGCTCAATTGTTTTAGAGCCAGAAAAGCTGCGGCCTTTATAAAATATAGATGAAGCAAAAAAGCTTAATGTTTTGTTTTAGAGCCAGAAAAGCTGAGGCCTTTATAAAATATAGATGAAGCAAAAAAAGCTTAATGTTTTGTGCTGGACGTCTTCTCCATGGACGAAGACCTGTCCAAAACTCTCTCTACATGTGAGTTGCCTTTGGATTGTGTTATTGGTGACGCCATTCGTGATTTGGTGAGTTTTTTTTAACCATTTATCCCACATACACCACAATTAAACTTTTAGCTCGTATATTAAATAGGTTTTGCAAAATTCTTGGTGGACCTTAAAGATAAATCTTGCCTCCACCCCTATTGATTTTGAACGTGCAGTCTATCCAACAATGTTTTATTTTGATGAAAGAGGTTAAAGATTGTTTATTTGAAAATATATATATATATATATATATATATATATATATATTTTTTAACTCACGGAATATATTAAATAAAAGAGATTATAATTAAAAAAAATGTTTGGTTTATGGCAAGATGCTACTTGCATTATCGGTGATGTGACCCAGATTCAATCCCCATGGTGGATTGTATAAGAAGTATTATTCAAGGGAAAAAAAAAAATCTTGTTTTGATCATATCAGTGACTTTGAGGCAGCAATAGTTTGAAGAAAGATGTTAAAGGACTTTTTATTTGAATTTGTGTAGTTTACCCAACACTATTTCGAAGAAAGATATTAAGGACTTTTTATTTGAATATGTAATTTTTAAGTTTTATGCAACTATTCTTTTGAAGAAAGATGTCATGTAAAAGTTTGATATAACCATTCTCTTGAATGAAGATGCTAAATATTTTTTATTTGAATTTTCTAAACAATATTTAAAGAAAGATGTTAAGGATTTTTTATTTGAATTTGTATTTTTTAAAATACGATGCAACCATTTAAATTAACTTGATGTAATATATATATTTTTTAAGAAAGATGTTAAATAGTTTTTATTTGAATTTGCAAAATAATATTTGAAAAAATACATTAAGGACTTTTTATTTGAATTTGTATTTTTAAGTTTGATGTACCATTCAAATAAGTTTGAAGAAACCATTCTCTTGAATAAAAATGCCAAGTATTGACGTAAAAGTCTAATGTAACCATTCTCTTGTTGTCGAATATTTTTTATTTGAATTTGCAAGAAAGATGTTAAGGACTTTTATTTGAATTTGTATTTTTTAAGTTTGATATAACCATTCAAATAAGTCTCACACAATCATTTTCTTGAAGAAAGATATCAAGTATTTTTATTTGAATTTACAACATTTTCTAGAACCATTTTGAAACATGCGTTTACCACAATCATATGTTGAAAAGAAGATAATGCTATTTAGAAGATACCAATAATAAATGACAAAAGATAAATGATAAGAAGTATAAGGTGGGTCCCCATGGGTACTTCAATATATCACATTTTATTCATGAGTGTAAGACAATTATCTTCTTGAAGCAAGATACCAAAGACTTTTTATTTGAATTTATATTTTTGAGCTTGATGCAACCATCCTTTTGAAGAAAAATGTTAAGGATTTTTTTTTTCTATTTGTAATATTTTTCAAAACCATTTCAAAACTTGCATTTACCACAATCATATGCCAAAAGAAGATAATGTGATTCAGAAGATAGTATTAATAAATGACAGAATATAAATAAAGATATATGACAAGAAGTATAAGGTGATCATTTGTGGACACCTTAATATATCATATTTTATTCACACTTATCATACAAATCACATGAAGGTGTCCTTAGGCTTACATGAAGGTGTCCTTAGGATTACATAAAGGTGTCCATGGGGTTACACATAGATGCCCATAGGCTTACATAGAAGAATATTTGTAGTCTTACATGAAGATGCTCGTAGGCTTACATGAATATACCCAAAGGCTTACATAGCATTTTCCCATAGGCTTACATCAGGAGAACCCATAGGTACTTCATCACTATTGACCTTGGCCTAATAAATTTATATTAAAAGTATTTCAACACCCTCTCATAATTTGAACTTAGGGGTCAAGAAGAGAAGACATTAGACATAATACATCTTCCCCCGTAATGAATTATTGTATGGGCCACTTGGTCATGCTATCTTCTCTTTATCAAAGGTATATTAATTGGATCAACTTTTCTTGAACATGAAGTCATAACTCCACCTCTTGGACCAAGATGTTGAGCTTCTTGTCAACATACACTATGGTGACCACAATTTGTTCCCCAATCTCAAGAGAAGGTAATTAAATCATGAAGCAATAGCCAAATCTTTGAATTATCAACCCCAATGCTTAGGAAGGGCCCATAGACACAAGGTATACCTTGTGTTGATCATTCGAAATCTACTCCTCTTGCAACCTAGAATATTGTCAATCATCATGTTAAAGGGTTGTTGTAGTCAGAGTAAGCATCCATTATGAGAAAGTAACCATACATGATTTTGATATGAATGGTTCATGATTTTGAGTAATTCTACCATTTAAACTAAGTAAGTTCTATAATTTTGACCATTGAGATTGGTAACATACACTAAGAAATCTATCTAATACAAATACTCTAAATAGATCTATAACAAAATGTAAACTAATGTCACCACTGTGTAGATATCAAAAAATCACACAATCTAAAAACAAGGGATCCAACACTTTTGTATGCAAAATTTATGGCCTCTTAAAGACTTTGTTGAATTAGAACTCAAATAATGAAAAAATCAAATGCTAAACCATAGAAAAAAATTGTTAATCAACTACTATAACGTGTTACCACTAGATTAGTTGTTGCATTTCCAAATTGATGTTTGACACTTGGTCTTCTATGATTGAGGAAATAACTTCATATATATATATATATATATATATATATATATATATATAGGTCTAAATGGGTTCTTTAGTTGATGGGGCTCAAACCCAATACCTCACCCAAGACAATAGGTGAGCTTACCACTATGTCATACATGCACTTTAAAACCAAAGGAGAACAATATGTTAAAACACCTTGCTTTACACTTAAGAGGGAGAAAAATATAATGATGTTAAGGATTGATATTGGAACCTATCATGCATAAGATAACAAACCAATCGTTGAGCCACAAGTGATGTTGGGTAGGAAGAGAGGTAAAGAAAATTTTAGCTATAACCATCCTCAAATGTTCATCCGTTAAAAAAGTATTGCCTACAATTTTTGAACTACCAACCTCCAAGAAATAAGCAAACTTACTGACTACTATGCTATGCAGTTGCAGGCAATAAAAAGAGCGGAAGATGCCTTATTCGAACCTATTTTCAAAGAGACTTACCAAAGAGTTATAGGGATTTAACCCTGCGATGCCCTCAAACTAAGCAACCAAGCTACCACATTTCCACTCCCTTGGCTAGCAAATGGGAGCTTAGGATTATTAAATGAAGTGATAGTTACAAGATGAGGGATTGTAGGGATTTAGTCACATCCCTTGTCAACCCTAAAACTCTTGCATTTACCATCATATCAACCACATTGATATGCCATTAATGCACATAATTGTATGGTCAAGCAAAATAAGCATGCATAAAGACTTCATGTAGATGGTACCAAAAATTTAAATTTAAAAATTCAAAAAATTAAAATGCCCAAGTTGCAACTTCACTTGAATGCTCTCTTCAATTGCTAATGCAATGAGTTTTTTTTGTAAATGAGTGAAACTACTTTAGATCTTGCTTTGATACAATGTTTGAATTTGTAATATTTTCTAGAACCATTCTAAAATATTCATTCACCACAATCATATGCAAAAAAGAAGATAATGCGATTTAGAAGATATCGATAATAAACAAAGTGAGATGAAAAGAAGTATAAGGTGGGTCCTCATAGGTATGTCGATATATCATATTTTATTCACACTTATCATATAAATGATTGTCCATTAAGGGATATTTATAGTGATACAAAAACACCAATAAGAGGCTAACCTCAAGCTGACATTAATTTAACCTTGGGGTTAAATTTATAATAAAACAATAATAAATTACCCTGTTAAGTAAGTATATCTATAAATGTGGATTATCCAATACCACTAAGGGTGAATACATGAGAGTACCCGTAGGCTTACATGAATATGCTTACAGGGCTATACATAGATGCCCATAGGCTTACATAGAAGAAATCCTATAGGATTACATGAAGATGCTTGTAGGCTTACATCAAGATACCCAAAGGCTTACATAGCACTTGCCCATAGGCTTACATCAAGAGCACCCATAGGTACTTCGTAATGTTGGAAATTTGAGTTAATTTGAGGCATTTTGTGTTGTCATTGATGTCACATGGATCACATTTGGTTTTGGTGGCCAAAATATTTCATAAATAAGCATTTATGATATTTTGGAAAGCATGGCTATTTACAGGGTTTTTATGAAAACCAAGGTAGGCAAAATAAAAGGTTTTATTTAAAACCATGGTGGGCTTATGTGGAAAGGGATTTTCTTAAAATCCAAGGTGGAATTTTGTTTCATCGAAAAAGGACCTCCGGTGATGAAGATATTAAAGTTTAAAGTTTAAGTTTAAATTAATGGAGGGCCGACCTATGTGCAATTAATGGAGGTTGGCATATATATATATGTAAAGGTTTCAATTTATTTTGAAAATGGGGCATATTATATATCGTCGAAAAGCTTATTTCGAGGGCTATTTGACTAACTTACTTAGAAGGAGAAATAAGGTGTGTGTAAAGAGATATTTCTGATTTTGCAAAGGGGTTCCAAAAGTGAAGTTTGCCTTGTTCTTTTTCAAGAGGATTAATTCTTTCATGAGGTGACAAGGTATGCAATATTGTGATTTATTTTATTTTATGGTATAAGTGGTTTTGGGAGTGAAAAGCTTATGCAATGTTTTTATTTATTTTATTTTATGGTACAAGTGGTTTTAGGAGAGATAAGGAAGTTGTGCAATTAAAGGCCTTGGTGATGATTATTGAAAAGTGGAGTAATGTTGATTATTTTGTGATCTACTAACCCTTGTGAAGATTGGCAAAAGAATTTTGTGATTGTGGCAGATTTACAAAGAGGTTTTTTTCATATTCATAAAAGGTATGGGCACATTCTCCTATTGATTGTTTATGGTGGTTGATTTCTGAAATATCATTGGAGGAAAAAGGATTGTTTGTGGTTTCCTTTTCGAAAGTGGTTGGTTGAATGCTTCAAGGTTTTCTAAATTGAGAGTTGTGTTTAAACCTTGTGTTATAAGCATAGTGGTTGAAGCCCATTGGTTGTGAAAGAACTTGAGTTAGAAAAGAACATGAGTATCATTGTTATGTGAGATTTGTGGTTGAGCATTGTTGGAAACATTTGAGTTGGTTGATACATACTTGGACTAGGGTTGTGTGAGAGAGAGTTATCCCTTGTGGTGATTGGTTGAGTTGAGTTGATTGAGCCTAGTCAAGTGATGTGTGAAGTGATTGTTCAAGTCCTATGAAATAAACTATTCCATTATTCTGATTTGAGTTGAGAGTAATATTAGAACATATTGAGTCTCTAACAATTCTCTTTATGCTTCTATGAGATTGACTTGAGTTGAGTTGAGATTGATTTGAGTTGAGTTGAGTTGAGATTGATATTAGAACATATTGAGTCTCTAACAATTCTCTTTATGCTTCTATGAGTTGATTTGAGTTGAGTTGAGATTGATTTGGGTTGAGAGTGAGTTTAGAACATATTGAGTCTCTAACAATTCTCTTTATGCTTCTATGAGTTGAGTTGAGATTGATTTGGGTTGAGAGTGAGATTAGAACATATTGAGTCTCTAACAATTCTCTTTATGCTTCTATGAAGTTAATTTGAGTTGAGATTGCCATTCATTGTTGAGTTCATTTTGAGTACTACTTGAGCATGATTGATTGAGCCTTTGAGAAGGCCTTTGGGACAGATTTGAGGATAGTTTTGGGACAACTTTGTGGATAGCTTTGTGGAAATATTTGTAGAGCAGATTTGGGCAAGTTCTTGGTGAGCTTGCTAGAGCATATTTGGGCAAGTTCTTGGTGAGCTTGCTAGAGCAGAATTGGGCAAGTTCTTTGTGAGCTTGCTAGAGCAGAATTGGGCAAGTTCTTGGTGAGCTTGCTTGAGCAGATTTGACAAGTTCTATGTGAGCTTGTTAAGCAAGTTCTGTGTGAGCCTATTGTGCAGGTTCTGTGTGAGCCTATTGATCAAGTTCTTAGTGAGCCTATTGATAGAGCTTTGGAGGTGACAAAGTATAGAGGATAGAGTCTCAATGGATAGAGATCCAGTAGCCAACATAGTTGAAGATAAATTTGAGTGAGGAGTCTTCAAGTGGAGAGAGGTCCACTAGTTAGTGTAGCAGAGAGACAAAGTCTTCTAGAAGATCACATAGCCAAAGTAGAAGGGGAAAGAGTTCTCCTATGGAAGAGATCCACGAACTTGATATTAGGGGATCAACATCTCCTTTGGATAGAGATCCATAAACATTGTAATTGGGAGTGATTCCCAAAGAGATTGATTGAGAAAGTTTTAGTAAAATATTTTCTCCATGGAGTATCTCACATTGGGAGAACCACGTTAAATATTGTGTCTCAATTGTGTGTGGTGACTTGTGCTCTTGCTTACTACTACTATCTGAGTTATTAATGCACACTGTTATATTTGGTTATTTCAATTAAGGACATTAATTAATATTGGTTTGAAAAGAAAGTAAAAAGTGATCTTATACTGTTCACCCCCCTCCCAGTATAAGCTTGTGTTCTTCAATTGGTATCAGAGCGGGTTCCTTCAAAAAAACTAACAGCTTGAGGGAAGATTCTACAAGAACACACATGGCAAAGAAAGGCAAAAGAAGAACCATGAGATCTAAGAAGAAAAATGAATCCGATATTGAAGCTCTAAGAAGGGAAGAAAAAAATTAGTAAGATGTCTTGAGTGTGGTAAGCTTGGTCATAGGGCATTTTATTGTCCACAAAATGGGTATAGCAGCAATAGAGAGGAAATGGAACTTGACTAGATTTTCAAAGATATTGTTGCTCAAAAGGTAGCATTCAAGGTTTCAAAATAATAATATTCTGCTTGTGGTCAACTCGATCATGTCTCAAGTTACTGCAATGGTTTCAGTGATAGTGAAGATGAAATGGAACTCAAGAAATACAGGCACAATCAAAATAGTGAATATGAATGCAAGAATAAAAAAGAAAAGGAAAACATGTATGAACAAGGCAGACATGACAAGAAGATCTTGTATATGGAAGAAGCAAGTAGTGCTTCTAGCAGCAATAATGAAAGTGTCTTAGTCAGTGAAAAAGAAGAAACTCCTACTGAAGATCAAAAGTAGGAATCTCAAGTAAGAATTTATCATGAAGAGAAAAATAGGTACATTTATGATCATGAAGAAAATAAAGTTTCAAAATAAGCTTTTGAAGAAATGAAAAGAGAAAACTCAAGACTAAAGGCTCAAGCACAAGAAGATGAGAAGATGAAGGCAAAGCTCCTACAAGATCTCATTGATCTAAAAATCACGGTTGAAGAGGCAAAGAAAATTGAAGAAGATATGTTTGAGCAATTAAAGATAATAAAGCAAGAATGTGAAAGATTAGAACATGAAGTTGTTTCCTTAATGTTGAATGTGAAAGACTCCAAGGATAAGTTGCACAAGTTTTGGAAAGGTTTCAAAGCACCAAAGGTCTCATATTTTAGGTTTGAGGAATCACAATCAAAAGGAAAGGAAGTTCTAAAATATGAAAGTAAGGTAGCACCTAAGATTCATGAAGAAATTTCCAAAGCTTCTATGGCTCCAAATATTCAGTTTGGATCTTGTTTTGAGATAGGTGAATCAAGTTCAAAAGGAAAATAAATTCTTGAAGAGAAAGGCAAGGAAGAGGTTTTAGATGCTACAAATAAGGTTCAAGAATGCAATGCACAAGTTGAAGATGATCATAAGGATAATGGTCAATAAAGGTATGAGGAACCAAGGTATGAACAAAAGGATTTTCAAGGATATTGTTTTTCTTGTAATGGATTTGGACACAGGGCTATACATTGTAGGATCCATGGATCAAAGAAGTTTGATTTTGCTAGAAGGAACTTCAAAGGAAGAAGGTATGATTTTCAGGGACATTGCTTCTCATGTAATAGGATTGGTCATAAAGATTTTCAGTGCAAAGGAAATGAGCAACATGGTTTTGGTTTTAGAGCTACACATTTCAGAAGTCATGGTCATAATGGTCATGAAAATAGAGCTTCACAATACAGGGTTTAGGAAAGGAATGAATATGGAAATTACTTCAAGAAAGAATTTAGGACATGGGCACCGACCAAAGGCTACAATATCAAATGTTTTAATTGAAATTTTGGGCATATTACAAAATGGTGTAGGACTCAATTCCAAACAGGTTCTAGACAAGAAGATCAAGTAATTCATCAAGATAAGGATATCAAAAAAATATGGAAGTTGATAGAGGAAAGAAACAAAGTGATATGGGAGTAAAAGTACTCCCACTCCAAAATTAATCACCTCAAAAGAGAAGGGGGTGAGGGGGCTAAGCTTAAGAGTCATATCTTTTAGCCCCATAGGTGTCCCTTTTGCCATTGATGTCAAAGGGGGAGAGATTTGAGTTAGGGGGAGCAGCCTCCAAAGAGAGCATTGAGTTAGGGGGAGCAGCCTCCAAAGAGAGTATTGAGTTAGGGGGAGCAACCTCCATAGAGAGTATTGAATCAGGGGGAGCAACTTTGATTCTCAAAGATGGTTTTTGCAGTGATTGTGGTGTTTGCATTAGAGGTGTTTCCATCAATGAAAAAGGGGGATATTATTGGAAATTTGAGTTAATTTGAGGCATTTTGTGTTGTCATTGATGTCACATGGATCACATTTATTTTTGGTGGCCAAAATATTTCATAAATAAGCATTTATGATATTTTGGAAAGCATGGCTATTTACAGGGTTTTTATGAAAACCAAGGCAAAAAAAGTAAAAGGTTTTATTTAAAACCATGGTGGGCTTATGTGGAAAGGGATTTTTTTAAAAGCCAATGTGGAATTTTGTTTCATCGAAAAAGGACCTCCGATGATGAAGATATTAAAGTTTAAAGTTTAAGTTTAAATTAATGGAGGGCCGACCTATGTGCAATTAATGGAGGTTGGTATATATATATATAGGTAAAGGTTTCAATTTATTTCAGAAATGGGGCATATTATATATCGTCAGAAAGCTTATTTCAAGGGCTATTTGATTAAATTACTTAGAAGGAGAAATAAGGTGTGTGTAAATATATATTTTTGAATTTGCAAAGGGGTTCCAAAAGTGAAGTTTGCCTTGTTCTTTTTCAAGAGGATTAATTATTTCATGAGGTGACAAGGTATGCAATATTGTGATTTATTTTATTTTATGGTTTAAGTGGTTTTGGGAGTGAAAAGCCTATGCAATATTTTTATTTATTTTATTTTATGGTGGTTGATTTCTAAAATATCATTAGAGGAAAAAGGATTATTTGTGGTTTCCTTTTCAAAAGTGGTTGGTTGAATGCTTCAAGGTTTTCTAAATTGAGAGTTGTGTTTAAACCTTGTGTTATAAGCATAGTGGTTGAAACCCATTGGTTGTGAAAGAACTTGAGTTAGAAAAGAACATGAGTATCATTGTTATGTGATATTTGTGGTTGTGCATTGTTGGAAACATTTGAGTTGGTTTATACATACTTGGACTAGGGTTGTGTGAGAGAGAGTTGTCCCTTGTGGCGATTGGTTGAGTTGAGTTTATTGAGACTAGTCAAGTGATGTGTGAAGTGATTGTTCAAGTTCTATGAAACAAACTATTCCATTATTCTGATTTGATTTGAGAGTAATATTAGAACATATTGAGTCTCTAACAATTCTCTTTATGCTTCTATGAGATTGACTTGAGTTGAGTTGAGATTGATTTGAGTTGATATTGAGATTAGAACATATTGAGTCTCTAAAAATTCTCTTTATGCTTCTATGAGTTTATTTGAGTTGAGTTGAGATTGATTTGGTTTGAGAGTGAGTTTAGAACATATTGAGTCTTTAACAATTCTCTTTATGCTTCTATGAGTTGAGTTGAGATTGATTTGGGTTGAGAGTGAGATTAGAACATATTGAGTCTCTAACAATTCTCTTTATGCTTATATGAAGTTAATTTGAGTTGAGATTGCCATTCATTGTTGAGTTCATTTTGAGTACTACTTGAGCATGATTGATTGAGCCTTTGAGAAGGCCTTTGGGATAGATTTGAGGATATTTTTGGGACAAATTTATGGAAAAATTTATGGAAATATTTGTAGAGCAGATTTGGGCAAGTTCTTGGTGAGCTTGCTAGAGAAGATTTAGGCAAGTTCTTGGTGAGCTTGCTAGAGCAGATTTGAGCAATTTCTTGGTGAGCTTGCTAGAGCAAAATTGGGCAAGTTCTTGGTGAGCTTGCTTGAGCAAATTTGACAAGTTATGTGTGAGCTTGTTAAGCAGGTTCTGTATGAGCCTATTGTGCAGGTTCTATGTGAGCCTATTGATCAGGTTCTTAGTGAGCCTATTGATAGAGCTTTGGATGTGACAGAGTACAGAGGACAGAGTCTTAGTGGATAGAGATCCAAAAACCAGCACAGTTGAAGACAAATATGAGTGAGGAGTATTCAAGTGGAGAGAGGTCCACCGATTAGTGTAGCAGAGAGACAAAGTCTTCTATAAGATAACATAGCCAGAGCAGAAGGGGAAAGAGTTCTCCCGTGGAAGAGATCCATGAACTTGAGATTAGGGGATCAACATCTCCTTTGGATAGAGATCCATAAACATTGTAATTGGGAGTGATTCCCAAAGATATTGATTGAGAAAGTTTTAGTAAAATATTTTCTCCGTGGAGTACCTCACATTGGGGGAACCACGTTAAATCTTGTGTTTCAATTGTGTGTGGTGACTTGCAGTAAAGGGTGAACCACGCTAAATTTTTAATTAGAAACAAGAAGAATTATACATGACCTTGATATGAATGGTTCATGCTTATGAGTAATATTTCCATTTGAATTGGCCAAGTGCTATAATTTTATCTTTTAATATAGATAACATATCCTAAGGAATCCATATTATACAAAATCCTAAGTAGAACTTTGATGTAGGAGCATCCAGTGGTGTAAGGGAAAATCTTGCATCACCTAATAAAAAAAGTATTTTCTCTTTCAATTGTAGGAGTCCATTTTTAGTAAGTCAGCCTAAACGGGCACGTATGGACTTAAAAATTTATCCTAAGGAGAGGAATTGAAAGATGTATCCGGTGGCAAAAAAATCACCCAATATCTTGAACGGTTTGAGAGATATTAAAGTTTTCATCCCAATAAATCTTGTCAATAAAGTTTAAAAATAAAATTTGAAGACCTTAGAGGCCCCTAAAAAGGATGAAAAATTGATGAAATTATATTTAGATAATTTTTTCGTTGTATATCTCTTCGTCATATTTCCAAAGATATACTATAATAGCCAATCGAACATCCGAGTCAAAAGTTATGGCTCTGGGAAGCTGTGTCACCAAAATTCAAAATTAAAATGAATATTTTCTTAGGTGAATGATAGGGATTCAGAAGTAATATAGTTTCTATATTTCATTGTAATTATCTTCATGACATAGTTTCATTTTTGTATTAATTTCTATATTATGTTTCGGATAAGCTTTTGATAGCTAATAGGCTTATCCAATGGTGATTGTAATCAGCTATTAATAGCCCTTCAAACAATGCATTAGGCAGTTCTTTTCATGCCAATATTATTTGTTCTTTATGTGTGAGCTCCCATTTCATATTGGCATCAACAAACTATAACATGTTTAGAAACTTATCTAACCACTATGTAGATCTCAAAATATCATGCAATATACAAAAAATGCTCTAAAAACTTCCTTATACAAAAGTTATGGTCTGCAAAAAATCTAGTGCACTCAAATCAGGAAAAAAATCAAATGCTAAAAACTATATTTCTCTTGTTGAATTAGCTATTGTGACATGTCATCATTGGATTAGTTGTTGTGTCTATGAATAGAAATTTGACACTTGTTCTAATATGATTGGTAGATTAAATTTACACACACACACACACACACACACACACACACACACACACACACACATATATATATAAGGTTTGAATAGGTTCTATAGTTGATGGGGCTTGAAACCAATACCTTGTCCAAGACAACATGTGATCTTACCACTGCACCATATGTGTGCTTCAAAACCAAAGGAGAATTATATGAAAAAATACCTTACTTTAAGCCTGAGAGGAAGCAAAAGATAATGGTGCCAAGGCTTGACCTCAAAACCTACCACCTATAAGTAAACGAACCAAATCGCGAAGCCATAAGTGCTACTAGGTAGGAAGAGAGATGAAGACACTTTTAGTCATAGATATTCTTGAGTGTCCATCCCATTAAAAAGGAATTACCTATGGGTTTTGACCCACCAACCTCTAAGCAATAAGAAAACATATTGACTGCTATGATACATCATTACAAGTGATGAAAAGAGTGGAAGATGCCTTATTTTAACCTATTTCTAAAGAGTTGAAAGGATTCAACCCTATGATGTCCTTCAAACTAGGCAACCAAGATACCACCATGTCACTCCCTTGAATAGAAAATGGGGGTCTAGGCTTCTTCAATGAAGTGATGATTACAAAATAGGGAGCATAAAGTATTCAATAAAATCCCCTACCAACCCTATAGTGCTTGCCCTTGCCATCGTTCCATCCACATAAGTGTATCACTAAAGTATTGGATAATGTGATTGAGTGATCAATCCACAGGAAACAAGTGTGATAAAAGACTATGTCTGAATGGTGCAAAAAAATTACAGTTAAAATTTTAAAAATTAAAAATTCCAAGTTGCAACTTGATCTGAATGCTCTCTTCAATTGTTGATGTAATGATTTCTCCTTTTTGTAGATGAGTGAAGATGTTTTATATCTCACTTTGATAGTATGATTGAATTTATAATATTTTGTACAACCATTCCAAAACATGCATTCACCATAGTCATATATGAAAGAAGAATATAATACAATTTAGAAGATAACAATAATAAATTATAGAAGATAAAAAAAGAGATGATAAAAAGTATAAGGGGGGGTGCCCATGGGTACCATAATATTATATATATATTTTTATTGGTAAAAGGGGTTTTGAAAGGATCTCATAACCTTTTACAAAGAGAAGAATATTGGGAGAAGATTTCCCAACCAAAAAATAGCTAAAGAAACAAACCCTCTGTGGGTTATTGGAGAAAAAAACTAAATTGGTAAAATTTGAATTAGGGCCATCCCGCCCAAAACCAAATAGAAGATGCAAAATTTGAATCAAGGCCATTCCACCCAAAACCATACAAAGGATGGAAAATTTGAAATAGGACCATCCCAACCAAAACCATATAAAGGATGGAATATTTGAAATAGGGCCATCCTGCCCAAAACCATACAAAGGATGGAAAATTGAAACAGGGCCATCCCGTCCAAAATTTAAAATTGAAATTTGAAAATGAAGCGAGAAAAATAAAAAAAATTAAAATTTGAAAACCATTCCCACTCATGGGTGACTAGGGATGTAGTTGTAGGATGCAGACCAGGAAGCATCTATAGGACGCAAACCAGGATGTCGACTGGGATGCAATCCATGAAGCAACAATTGACTAGGATTCCGATCAGGATACAAACAGGGAAGCAACGACAAGAAAGCAAACAAGATGCAGTAGTAGGACATGATACAATAAGCAATAGGAACCCAAGAAAACCACAACACAAGCCTGAAAAGTGGAACATCAATATTGAGGATCTTCTCAGGCTAGAAAATCCTCTTGCACATAGAGGTGAACTTCAAGGAATCCAAAAGACTTGAGGAAATGAAGGCCCACAAAACCCAGGTGAAGAGTAGAGATGGGCAAGAAGATTCCAAGGATCTAGATCTGGAGGAGTCAGGATAAACCAAAGTTTCTGACAAAGCACAGGTCCACTCCCCAAAGATCGAAGGATGCAGTATGGTATCTCGAGCAAACAAAAAGGATCTAGAATATACCATCCCTGTAGACAAATAACTTCAAGGACTAAACCTGGGAAGCCAATGGATCCACTCAATAGCATTCAAAATTTTCAAATAACTTCAAGGCCACCCTCGAATCCAAGAAGAAATATCTGAGTATACACAAAAATGATCAGGTCCAGCAGTAAGAAGCCCTCAAACAAGAGCCCAAAAATGAAGCCCACCCACTAGAGCGAGATCTAGCTAGGGGATCAATGACAAAAAATTTACACAGAGTCAAAGGCAATCAAGGGAACACCCTCAAATAGCTACAACAAAATACCATACCACTGTATGTGTTCTCACAAATTCACCCCAATGGGTTTGGATCAGTAGATGGTCCTTTCCCCTCCTTGGAAATCCAAAAAAACATGAAACTACTGAACCCATAAGAAGTGTTGCACCATCCAACCAAGTCCCCAAAACTAACAATGACCCATGAAACACAACCAACAAGACCTCCAATAAGCAAAATACCCTAGACACAGGCCACAATAGATAACTAAGCAAGCGTTCTCCTATGCACATGATATTGTGCTGCAAATACAAAGCATAGAGGTCACATGGGGTTTCGGCTATATGCGTGGTCTTGTAAGTTTGCATAGTTAAGCTGCACATAGTGGGGCTCGATCTAGGCTTGCACAACTTGGACTGCTCGTGCTACCACATCTGTTTATAGTGGCCTAACTGTAGATCTGACTTGGGCTCGATCTGGACCTGCATGGATTGGACTCCCTGCACTACCACACCTGCCTACAATGACCTAGCTATAGATCTGACCATATTATATATGATATTCTATTCACACTTATCATACATATTATTTCTCATTAAAGGATAAATTTATAGTGATACCAAAACCCTAATAAAAGGCTAACCTCAAGCTGATATTAAATTAATCTTGAGGTTAAACTTACAATAAAATAATAACAAGTTACCATTTTAAGTAAGGTTATCCATAAAGGTGGATTAACTAATGCTAGTAAGGTTGAATATATGATATCACCCTTAGGCTTAGATGAAAATTTCCATAGGGTTAAACATAAATTCCCATAGGCTTACATAGAATAATGCCCATAGGCTTACATCAATATGACCGTAGGCTTACATCAAGATGCTTAAAGGATTACATAGTACTTGTAAGCTTACATCAAGAGAACCCATAGGTATTGCATAATTTTTGGCCTTTCCCTAATAAGGTCAGATTACAAAATTTCAACAACCCCTATCATCTAAATTGAGAAGCCAAGGATAGAAGACAT
The DNA here is from genome assembly GCA_028583015.1 of Wollemia nobilis. Taxonomy (NCBI): domain Eukaryota; kingdom Viridiplantae; phylum Streptophyta; class Pinopsida; order Araucariales; family Araucariaceae; genus Wollemia; species Wollemia nobilis. The sequence goes on along the minus strand of JAQPPZ010013020.1, from coordinate 6,064,830 downwards.
TATAGATGATACATCTCCTCTCATAATGAATGCTTGTATGGACCACTTGATCCTCCTATATTATCTTTATCAAAGGTAAATGAATTGGATCAAACTCTCCTAAACATAAAGTTATAACTCCACCTCTTGGATCAAGATGTTCAATTTCTCATGAGAAGACCTTCAACATGCACTGTGGTGACCACAATATGTCCCCCAATTTGAAGAGAAGGCAACTGAATTATGAAGCAATACACGTCATTAAATAATAAATCCTAATGGTTAGGAAGGGTCCATAGACATAAGGTATATCTTGCACTGATCATCCAAAACCAACTCCTTTTACAAGCCAAAAAATTACCAATCATTGCACTAAAGGGTTGTTGGTGTTAAAGCAAACTCCATTTTGAGAAAAGAGAAGAATTATACTAATATGAATGGTTCATGCTTCTGAGCAATATTTCCATTTGAACTGACCAAGTGTTATAATTTTTTTCATTGAGGAAGGTAACATATCCTAAGGAATCCATCTTACACAAAACCCTAAATAGATCTATAATTGGTATCTAAACTAATGTGACCATTGCATAGAGCTTAAAAAATCATGCAATTTTAAAAAATAGGATCCAAATGCTTCCATATACAAAAGGTATGGCCTTTTAAATATTTGATTGAGTTAGCACTCAAATCATGAAAAAATCAAATTCTATACATTTGAAAAATTACTGAATTAGTTGCTATGATGTGTCATCATGGCATTTGTTGCTACATCTATTAATCAGTTTTTAACACTTAGTCTAATATGATTGGAAAATTAACTTCATATATATAAGGTTTGAATGGGTTTTGTAGCTGATAGGGCTCAAACCAGATACCTCATCCAAGATAATGGGAAAGATTACCATTGCGTCATATGTGTGCTTCAAGACCAAAGGAGAATGATATGACAAAAAACTTGCTTTAATCCTGAGAGGTAATAAAAGATGGCAGTGTTGAGGCTTGGCCTCAAAAATTGCCACCCATAATCCAAAGAAATAACCATTGAGCTATAAGTGTTTTTGGGTAGGAAGAGAGGCAAAAATACTTTTAGCTATAGCAATTCTTGAATGTTTATCCCTTTAAGTACCACTTATGGGTTTTGGACCGCCAACTTTGATATGAAATGAAAAACAAAAAAATAAAATAGCCTTCTAGAAAAAAAAAAATATATTAAATATATACATATGCATGTAATAATTACCCTCTAGAAAGGCCATGGCTAGCCAACACTTGAAAAATGATAGGCAACTTCAAGAAAGGACATTCAATGAAAGCCACCTTCTACATGGATTCCCTATCTACCTTCATTTACTTTGGTGGTATTTCATCTATGCTTGGAAGGCTAAGAACTTGTCTATAAATATAAATATTGATAATAAGAAAGATATTTAGGTTTTGGAATTGGGTTTGGGTTTACATTTCCAATCAATGGTTTAGATTAATGTCTTGCTCTACTTTGTCGTCCTTTGAAGATATCATCCACCTTCTTGCAAGGCCATAGAAACTCTCATTCAAGAAAATTTCCTTCTAACACCCATAATGTGGTTGTATATTATGCACATATGCACCCATAAATTTAATTTCCATTTTCATGCCATGTCAATGCAATGGATAACTGCCTAGCTTTCTTGGCTCATTGATGTTCAAGCTTCAAGTCATTTCCTCTATGACTAATCGATGTTAAATTGGCAGCTAGTATCACTCGCATGATAGTAGATATTTGTTTTTTTTGGTAAAATTATTCACCTTTCTGATGTTGGGCTTATCAATCCCCTCCATATAGCACATAAGGATTGGATAAATCACTTGCACATCTTGTTTCTTGCATGCCTAGAAGTTGTGCAACCACATCCATGTAGTAGCACACAAAAGAGCATTTTACTCTTGGCTCTTGTCATATTCTACCTACATGGTAGTATCATCTTGAACCTTATCAAATTTTCCTATGTTTGTTATTTTGTGAATTCCAGCTATGATATACTTGTGCTCCATATCTTCATTTCCATCCTTGCACCATCAAGCTTTGCTTGCACTCCATCCTACAATCTCTACTTGTTTATTTTGGGACTAAGCACTTCATTTAGTTGCATGTAATCATATTTTTTTGCCACATGCATGTCAAACTGCACACATATCTTGCACATGCTATGTGTGTGTTTCTTCTACATTCCCTACTTTTTACCTTGCTCCTAAATTCCATTTCACACACTCTTTCACCCGTTATGACACCCCCCTCTTTTTATTTCTGACTTTCATGTGCATCACACATGTTTTAAAAAAATTGACATCATGCATGTTTAAAAAAACATGACATCACATGTGTTAAAAAATATTTAGAAAAAAAATATAAGTAGAAAAAGATAAATAAAGAGAAAAGTAAATATTTAGAAAAAAAATATGGCAAAATCATTGATTTCAGCAAGAGAAGTTTTTGCATTCAAGGCAAAATTATTTTCAAGCACTATCATGATTTTATTTTTGTAATATCATAGTGTTTGCATACTTGTAAAAAAATCATCCTTTGTAAATTTGAACAACTTAGGTCTCATTGGCATTGACTATAGGTTATATGGATGCCAATTTGATGGAAAGGATGGCAAAGTTAGCAACCATAATTAGTACATTAGCAGACAAGATAAACGTTATTCATGTCTAGCCAAATGTCAAAATAAGCACTCATTATCTACCTAAATGTGAATTTAAAATCTATGATAGCTCTAGGTATCCTGAAGTCCTTAATAGCTAAATTTCCATATGGAAACATGGTTTTCTTGTAGCTAAAGGCCTGAGGATGACAAGATTTCCTTTGTTAAACTAAAGCTTTCTAGAGTTGTTGAAATCCTAATTTCTAAATGATAAAATGCATGACCCTATCACCACTTGGGATGAATTAAGTTGCTGCCTTTAAGGACATATTTTAGCCCTCTAACTATGATGATGATTTACTCATTAACTAGATTTTCTTGAGATAAGGAATCCATATGTTTGTGCAATATTATATCTACCAATTTAATAGGTTGTGCATCCTCCTTCATGTATTAGATCCAACACCAACTCTCATATGAAGTTTAATAGTGGAATTCAAGAGAATTTGTTTAGATAAATTAAGCAAACTTACTTTATGACACTAGGTGTTTTTTCAATCAAGAACAATTAGCATAGGAGGAGCTTGAGGCACAATCAAGATCTCAATATTCTAGCTCATAAAGAGTTTTTAAAACCTCTAGTAAGAAGCAACAAGCATCGAATATATGAGTATATACTCATTTCTCCCCTTATTACTATTCATCATTTTATTTATCTCTCTTATTTTATTTATTCTATATCCTCTTCTCGAAAACCTTCTCCTTTTTTTGATGTTAACAAGTTTTGTATTCATCATAAAAGGAAGGGTTATACAAAGTCCAATTGTTTTCAGCTAAAGAAGTAGAATTTGATTGTATAGTTACCCAATGATTAGGAACAATAGAATATTTCCATAGAGGATTTTGGATAAGACATAACCTATGATGAGTTAAAACGTATACTTAGCAATGCAACCTTAATCATCATTCTTCTATAGGGGAACATGACTCTTTATTCATCACACGTGCTTATCTTACTCATAACTTTTTTGTAGATTGTATCATTAATAAGAGATCATAGAAAAACATGATTGTGAAATCCATTATTTACAAGTTGCATAATAATCCTTCCACCTTGTAGGATTTTTAAATCCATGAAACATATCCTCTATTTTATGGTGGTCATTCCAGCAAGCCATCTGCACTGCTTCCTTTAAAATATTTTTCATTTTCCTAGATTCTAAAGTATAAGAATCCTCCATCACAACCACCATTCATGGAAAACCATCATGTTCCAATTGGAGGAATCAATTACATTTATTTTTGTACCTATCATCATAGAGGTTTACTAGAATCACCTGGATTCTTTCAACTTTCACATTCAACATGATGGTTCTCTCACTAGATGGTTCAAGATTTTCCTCGTCTTTTGTATGCATTGGGGTCCAATGCTTTTGTTTTTGGGAGGAATTATAAGAAATGAAAGACATAAAAACAAAACATAAAATAAAATAACCTTTTAAAAATAATAAATATATTAAATATATACATATGCATGTCATAACTGCCTTCTAGAAAGGCCATGGCTGAATATCACATGTAAAATGTAAGGAAAATTCTAGAAAGGATATCAAATGGAAGCCACCTTCTAGATGGCTTTCCCATATACCTTCATTTAATTCAGAATTATCTCACCTATGCTTGCAATGTCAAGATATTATCTATAAATATAGATGTTGATAATGAATCAATAAATTCAAGTTTTCATATCAATCATACAAGCAAGAAGTAAACATACTAACCGTTATGCTATGCCACTATATACAATTAAAAGAGTGGAATATACCTTATTTGAACCTATTTTCAAATATACTTGATAAATATTTGTAAATATTTAACCCCATGATGCCCTTTGAACAATGCAACCAACCTACCATCATGCCACTACCTTTGATGGCAAATGAGATTCTAGGATTCTTTAATGATGACTACAAGATAGGGGGTGATAGATATTTACTTGAACCTCCTAATGGATTTAAAGTGCTCACATTGGTCATCATACTAACTTCATTGGCATGCCACTAATGTGTTAGATCATGCAGTCGAGTGATGTTAGGTTGTGAAAATAAGTGCGCATAAATATTGCATGCGGATGGCACAAAAAATTAAAATTTGAAAATTTAAAAAATAAAATGCCCAAGTTGCAACATTACCTAAATTCTCTCTTCAATCAATGATGCAATAAATTATCATTTTTTTAGATGAGTGAAACTACTTCAAATATTTCTCTGATACCATGTTCATATTTGCAATATTTTCTAGAACCATTCTAAAACATGTATTCACCACAACCATATGCAAAAAAGAAGATAGAAATAATGAATAAAAAAACATAAACAAAGGGAGATAACAAGAAGTATAAGTTGGGTACCTATGGGCATCCCAATATAGCATATTTTATTAAAATTTATTATACAATGATTTCTCATTGAGGGATATTCATAGTGAAACCAAAACCCGAATAAGAGGCTAACCTCAAGCCAACATTAACATAACGTTGAGGTTAATATTATAATAAAATAATAATAAATTACTATTTTAAGAAAAATTATTCATAAAGGTAGACTATTTAACACTACTAAGGGTTAATACATGAGAGTACCCTTAGGTTTACATAAATATGTTGATAGGCTTACACATAGATGCCCATAGGATTACATAGAAGAATGCTCATTAGCTTATATAGAAATATGTTTGCATGCTTACATGAAGATGCCCATAGGCTTACATCAAGATGCCTAAAGGCTTACATAGAACTTGCCCATAGGCTTATATTAAGAGCACCTATAGATACTTCATCACTGTTGGCCTTGGCCTAATAATATCATATTACAATTATTTCAATTCTTTTGAAGACCACATGTTTACAAAATTGTTTACTTTGAGGGGGTATCATATGGTTGACCATACTATTATCCATTTTGAAGACTAAATTAGACTACATTGTCTATTGGAGATAATTATTCATTTGAGAGATGTGAACACTTTGTATATTGTAGATAGTAGAGTGTGTCCATATTCACATATGATTTTGTGAATGATCGTGTGTTTTCTTATTCACAAATAAAGTATTATACCTATGATTGATTTGATGTATCCTTGATCATAGAGATTTGTAGATAGATGAGTGTGTCCTTGTTTACAACTATGTAGATGGATAGCATGTGTGTCCCTATCCACTTATGATGTAAAATATTGGATAGTTGTATTTGTACCTATCCTTGATTGAGTCTAGTGTGGTAAACCCCATTGAGTTTAGTCGTTGAGTTTGGTCCTATTCATGATCATGTAAATCATGGACTAGTATGTGTGTAATAGTCCATGATCTTTTTAAAATATGTAAGTTGTTGATTCCTTCCCCTATTTGAAATATGATGTCATAAGAGACAAAATTTTAGGAATTTACTACATTTAAAATAGTTAGGGTAGATATTTAGGAGTTGCACTTAAATAGGTGTTTTATAGTTAGTTATCCAAACCAACCACCTCATCTTCATTGTATAAATTTATGTTTTGATTAATGAAAATTTGTCTAGAATCCTACAAGTCTAACTGGTATTGGTATAAATACCCCCACAACTCCTCATTTGAAACATTAGAGTGTTGGGAATCTTCTATTTAAATAATATAGTGATTGTTTATGGTGCCTATGGGTGCCCCCAAGTCTCTCCTTTTTCCTTTCTTTTACCCTTTTACATTTTTTATATAATATTTGAGTGGATGGATTGCTTCTATTCATTTCTGAAAAATATTGTGAACTTTAAAATATTATCAAAATAGGTATGGAGTGGTGTTGCTTGGTCATGCCAAAATAGTTTTTAGATCCTTCGATATTTCTTTCAAATTCTAGGGCAAGTCTTTGTTCAAATTCTTATAATTCTTGTTTGCCCTATATTTTAGTTTCATCCTTCCAAGAGGATTAGAGAAACCTTGTTTTTTCTCCCTAACAAGAACTTCATAATTCAATAAGGGGAATATCATGGTCTACTATAAAATTAATGATTTATAAGATCAATAAAATTGAATGTTAAATTTCCCTATATGCATAAGCAAGTGTGAAAATTTTGAATTTGAATTTGTCTCATTTATTTACCTTCAACTTTGGCTTGGTGCCTATGTAGAAAAGCACATGCAATACCCTTATTTAAGGAGAAGGGACACACTCATAAGCAAGTGGTAGGGCTATCATTGTGGCTAGAGGAAGGAGAGGTAAGGCACGTTCTACCCACAATATCAAGTTTGAATCCCATCATAAATTATTTTTGTTAAGAAATATGGGGATTTTTTGGTCAAATAAATTGGGATTACAATGTTGAAATTTGTTGCTATCATTTTTATTATAATAGTTGGCCTAGCATGGTAGTTGGTTCTAGGGTTGGAAGAGATAAGGGTATAATATTGAATCATTCCCATAACTTTTAATGCTGAAGACCCAACTTATATTCTATATAATGGTAAATTGAACTATCACCAAATAACATTATGGATAGACAAACAATAGGAAGAATTTAGGGACATAGGGTCTTGCGTTCAAATTAGTCTAAGGATGCACTTTTTACTGCTAGAAATGGAAGGAAGGTATTGTGATGATAAAATACCTTATCTTACCAAAGGCCACCATGAGAATTTGGCCATCATGCTTTTCTTCACACTAGAGAAACCACAATTTGAGCTTCTTTAATGCTTTATTGTTGGTTTGTATAGAAGCATGTTTCTTCGATTGACGTGGCCTCTTTTAGTGCTACAAATAATATTTTTTTTGTATATATAATCCCTATAGTAGAACATGGATATTGAGGTGGTAGAAAATAAGTAGAGGATGCCAATGAATAACACAATTCCACTAAGGGAAAACTTTCGAAGGCCATAACTTTTGCACATGAAAGCATTTTTATCCATTTTTCAACTCATGTTTTTTGATCTCTACACACTGGTGGCATCAGTTAACCCAAATTCTCTAGTGTTAAGGATTAAATTGTATAATATGGATTACATAGTCCTAGTTACTTGTCTCAATGAACTAATTTATAGTATCTAGTCAACACAAATGATAGGCTTATTATATAGCAAGAACTTGTGGTGCATATTTCAGGAAGATAAAATAGTAATCCTTAATGAAAAAAACCCACCACCAAAGAGAATAAGAAGCTCTTGGCCCATTTTCCTTGCTAATTAAAATTAGATTTATATTTCTACCTCAAAGAGAGGAGTAACCCTATCAAGGTATGGTGAAAATTGCATGAGTTATTTGAGAAATTTAATACTACTTACGTAAGTTGCTTTAAATTAAAGCCATCATTTCCTACATTGGTTGAGTTTGATTATATTGAGGACTATATTATGATATATAAAGAATAAAAGTAGATATTGAATCTTCTAGAGGCAAAAGGAAATATGATGTAAAATACGTGAAGTTTGTCCTTACTAAACTCTTCCCTTATTTTTAGATGTTGAACTAGTGGTTCATATGCTTCTTATGTTTTTGGAATCTCAAAAGACTCTTACTCTTGATCAACCTTTTTCTATTTTAGTTTATTTTTAGGTGGAAATGAGGAATTATGGTGGTATTTTACAAATATTGTATCATGCAAAGGTTTTCTAATCAAAGGAGGCTAAGGCATAGGGTCCCAAGGGTCAAGATAATTATTCAAATAAGTTAGAGACCATTTACATATATTGTAAGAGGGAAGGACATCCAATGAAGAATTGATTACTAAAATTGAAAAGGATTGAAGTTGAGTTTTTTAAGACTAGTGGATGTCTTCTAGATGTTGAGGGGGGATTATGAAATATCTTCCTCAACTGTAACTAGAGCATACATCATGGGAGGAAAATATTATTATCACTAATGTATTAACTCCTTTATCCCTTAGTTTAGATGACGGGGGTGTTGAAATTGTAATTTGATTCTTGGCTAAGGCTGACATTGTATGATGTAATAATGGAAAGGCCTAAGGGAATTCATTATATAATGTATTGAGTGTATTATAATTGTAGACACTAAATTCCAACACCTTCAAAACCACATATGCCACCCCACCATAAAATACTGCATAATAAAATTATATGCCTAAGTCTAAACTTAGGGATATAAAATCCTGCACATTATCCTATTTTCCTAATTTATTAAATCTGGAAAATCACCCTAGGATAACCTATATACCCATTGGACATGTTTCCTAGACACTTCATCCAACACCCCTACCACATCTTACCCACTCCTGTCCCCCTTATCCTTGCACATGAGACATATTCCCAACACCCATGCCACAACTCATTTGTTGTTGTCCCCTTGTCCCTTCACATAAAACAACATCCCACATCCCACTCCACTTGAAGCCACATCACCCCAGTTAAGTGATGCACACTGAATGACTCACTATAACTGCCTCTTCCACCTGGTAGTTCAGATTTGCTACTTTGCAAGTTAGGTTTACAACCTCCCATTCCCCTCCAAAGCCCTAGGAAGCCTATAAAAATATAATTAGTCCACCAAACAAAGGGAGCTGAATTTGCATACCGACAGGCTACCAAAATTGATGTAGACCAATGAGAAATTGTGAAGCACAAGCTTTGATTCTGATCGTTGGCTCAGATCCTGAGGTAATCTTCCATTCAACCGAAATCACTTGTCTATGGTTCCAAAGTCAAAAATGTGACTCTACGGTTTTACAATTGTAGGTCCATGATTTCCAGCCCACAACTGTGCTTTTGCGGTTCCATAGTCTCGAGACAAAAATCACATGCACGACTAAGATCAGTAACTTTAATATTAGCAAGGTTTTATTTGTTTATTACTATTGTTATTTATTTCATGCAATTATATGCTTAGGGTTTATGTTTAGTATGGATTTTATTGCTCAAATATACAGGTGCTACTAATCCCCTTGTCGGTTTGAGTGTGTGTAGGTAACAGGTATTTTGGAAAAGCTGCTGAAGCTGGAGTGGTCCCGTATTGGATACCAAATCCCACTCACCCCTTTGAAGCTGTAACTGGATATGAGGAGAACATTGTACTTTGCAAAAGATCTAGAAAACTCCCAGAGATAAATTTGTACCACATTGAGACAAATATTGTAACATTGTACCCAAGTTACTTGGGGCAATCTGGAATTTTGTAAATCTGTATCACGAGAATCAATATATATATATATATATATATATATATATATATATATATATATATATATATATATATATATATATATATATATAATCCCTTTAGATCATGGTTAACCTTGTTATGGTTAAGCCCACCTTATAAACTTGTAATTAACCTTAAAACCTTTCTTGTTATATCAAATGAGTTCATTTATATATTTGGGGTATTGGTATTGGTATAAATACCCCTATCTACTCTTCATTTGAATAATTTGATTGTTATAAATATTATCTATGGATAATATAGTGATTATTTATGGTGCCTATGGGTGCCCCCAAATATCTGTTTCTTTTCCTTTCTTTCATCCTTTTACATTTTCTATATAAAATTTAAGTGGTTGGATTGTTTCTATATTTTTTTGTAAAATATTGTGAATTCCAATAGATAGCTAGGTACTAAAGATCATCACATAAGGATTTGATACAATGTTGGAGAATCCATAGCTTCAAATTATAAATCATCAAAAGAAAAAGAATGTAATTTGAAACATAATATTTTATAAAAAATAGAAAGTTGAAACAATCAATCTATAACTTCATGATGAGATGATTATAATGAGAAAATAAAATATTTTAAGTACGATTAAGTTGATGAAATTTATAAAAATATAATTAATAAACTTAAATAATAAACAAATATAGAAAAAAGGCCTTGAATTATAGGGTCATTTTATGAAGTTAATAAAATAACCAATAAACAAGTTCACATATTTTAAAAACTTGGAATCTCAAAAGGATAATTTTTTCAAAATTTATAATTTGATCTTACTTGGTCAAGGTCACCATTCTATGATGTGATCACTTGTATATGCCTAGCGTAAATAATTGTATAATATTTAATGAAGATTTATGTATTTGGCCTAGGAATGATAATTCAACCTTATAATGGTTAATATTATTATACTTTAATCATAATGTTAAGACACTTTAGGATTATGCAATTTGTAACTAATTATAAAGGTATTTGTAATATGTTCCATCCAATCCATTACATTGTTATGATATTTATCTTGACCATTTTATCTAGATATTGTAGGCCCAAAATGGCCACATCCTTAGAAAATTTAGAAAATTTATTCTAAGGCATGAAAAGGGCTCCAATCCACTAAGGGTAGAGAGTATTTCAAAGTGGATCAATGCAAGAGGTTTCAATCCGCTCGATACTTAGTGTTTTTAAAAAAAATAATAAGTGAAGTGTTCTATTTCACCCGATTTAGCATGAAGTTTCCAATTTGCAATCCGACCGAGTCTTAATGATGTCAACACATTTTAAAGTGCATATTGATGATATTGCTTTATCCTACACGCTCAAGCAACTAAGTGTCAAAAATTTCCATTTCATTGAGTTCCAAGTCTATTTTTGAGTGAAATGGCGATATTTTTTGTGCCATTCGACAAGAAGGTCTAAAGCGCTTAGAAGGAAGTAAAGGCAACAAAATACCACAAAGATCATTTTTCATTACTTTTTGAGTGGATTGGCGTTTCCACAGTCAAACTAAGTCAAAGCTGATGGAGTGGAAATCAAGGAGATGATTGCAACTAATGTCTTATGCCATAGATGCAAGAAGAAATTAAACTATTTTAAAGGCTAAGTGAGCGGATTGACAATGAGCTGCAATCTGCTCAAAATTCAATGCATTTTTCACGTAAGCTCAAATTCGTTTGTCAAAGTCATCCAAGCTGACGTAAATGTTATTTTTTGAGCAGATTAGTGATTTGTTTTACCCTGCTGGTTTGTAGAGCATTGTTGAGGTTTAATCACAGCTGTCCCCTGAGTGTATCAATGACGAATATTTTTTTGACATTTTTATGAGCATACAAAGGTGGATTCTTGGCGGATGAAAGCCAGTCAGTTTGAAGCGGGTAGGTGAAGCGTTCAAGGGTACCAAAAACCAATAAATAGAGTGGTAAATCTATGATGGGATGGTGTTATCAAGAAATATGAATGATTTAGATATAGTTTCTAATGACCTGAGTTTCAACGACCACTATCGAACCAACAAGTTGCACAGTCGAGCTGCCATGACAAATGACTTCCAATGATACCAACATGGCTCTCTACTGATCTATTATATGCTGAATACTTGTAATATATCCTCTAATTTATTTCATTGTAAACTATAAATAAAGGTCGAACCCTCGATTTTTAGGGTCGACTCTAGCACGTTTGCTTGCCCTACTATGTAATATTTTTTGCAAACTAATGGAAGGAGCATTACTTAGATTTTTGACTCAATATTTTTCTATCTTTGATATATTTCATTAAGAGGTTCAAGCTATGAATTGCATTTATGTCAATGCTATAATAGTTAGTTCATTATATTTATGTTGGATTACTAGTTTTTAAGGTAATTGAAATCTGTTCATAGTTAGATCTGTGTTGGCAAGAAGTTTATTTCTGCAAATTTTGATTATTGATCTATTCTACTAAATTGGATTGTTGATATATTATATATTAAAATTACTTCTTGGAACATATATTTGTTTTGCTTTATTGTATGAATATTTCATGGTTTTGGGTGTTGCTAATCTTGAGTGTGGGACAATGGAAATATTTTGCTAGAGGTTTTTCTTATATATGCCTATGCTTTTAGCCCTATTTGGCCACTATTAATGCATAATTTCTTAACCCTAAATATTTTCTAACCCTATTCCTCAAAACCCTTATTGAGCTTAATTGAGTCAACATTCTATTCAGTTGACAAGGAACCAGTATACACTGGAGGTTGGGATGAAGAAATATTTGGTCCATCCAATGTTGAGTTTTGAGCTGTGACTATAGGGTGCAAACCTGACCAAAAAATTAGAAGATAGAAAGTTGCAGTATAAAGTAAAACTTGATGACAATTCAGATCCCAATAGTTTTGGCACGTCCAGTGGGACCTGTTTGCAAGAAACACTAAACCCATAATGTTCTCTATTTTTTAAATCTTTTCTTGAAGGAATCAAGATATGGTGAATTGTCTTGATCTTGCTAAGTGGTGATCAAAAATTCACATAGCGAATCCTTGGTCTGTGAATCTATAAAAGTTGTCCCTATAGCTTACAATTTTTTCATGAACACTAGGTCATCCACGAGGAATAACCTAGACTCCATTTTCTATTGTGAGCTACCTTATAGAGGGTCTACTATTATAACAGATTTGAATCATGATTTTCATTCAAACAAAAATCCTCCTGAGGAGAATCCTACAGTACACCCAAGGCCACCTCCAATAGGAGCTACACCTAGACACATGGCCCAACATAAAAATGTAGCTCCAAATCAACCCGTACAAAAGTATCCCAGCTAGAATATAGCTGCCCCCCTTAGATTGGATCAGATGCATGACATTCCCTAAGCTGTGTCTAAAGCCATCCCCATCTATGATGGATCTGGTAAAATGACATATGAGCACTACCAAGATATTTTGAATTTGGTAGTAATACACAATATAAAAAATAAGGATGTTATTGTCAGGATCCTAGCCCTGTATTTTAGAGAAAATATTCTACATTGGTTCAGGACCCTTGAAGACAATACTATTACCTCATGGGCAACATTGGCTAAGCCCTTTGTGGAGGAATTTAATGAATCTACTGATCCTTTTTTCCTCTTTAATTAGTTCACATCTATGCAAAATTATCAACAAGAAACTATTTTAGATTTTAACTTGAGGTTCAGTAGTACTTGGAAGAGAATCCCCCCTACAACTAGACCAGCTGCAAGCCTTACTTACATGTATTATATCAGAGCCCTCAGATTAGAGTTAGGCCTACAAACCCAATAATCTAGGGTGGAGACCTTTCCATAGGTTTATAATGTGACTATTCATGTAGAGAATGTCCTTATTAATGTGGGAAGATTACCCCCAAAAGTTGTGTTTCCTTATAATTTGGAAACCACTAATTTCCAAGGTCAAACAACTACTTCATCTTATATGGACCCTCCTCCTTTGTCGTCTCCATTCCCATAGATGAATTCCATTTCTCACTCAAAAGCATCACCAATAGTAGTTCATTTCCCTCCCCTTCCTTATTAGATTCCCCAAAAATCATTTGTCCTCCTTGATATCCATAATACCTTGAAAAATCTTAGCAACAAGATGAATTCAATGGAGAAGAGAGAGATGGAGAGGTCTCAACAAAGGAGATTTCCTTATGTGAATAAGGATCAAAGACTTGGTCCTAGAAATAGTACTAGAGTCAGAGTAAATGTACTAAAGAAGAGCCTGGATGTTATTCATAAATAATCTGGTGAATGTGTGGTGTCTGGTGTATAATGATACTCATGATTCACAATCTTGTGTTATGTACCAACACCATGTACAATAGGATATGGAGAAAGCAGAGAAAATCATAAAGGAAGAGTGAATATGCTTTGGAAATTAGATCAAATTATCGTTGGAAAAGATATTGATGAGGATGGACCTATTTCTATCATGATAAGGTCAGGTAAGAAAATATTTTAGGTTGATCCACAAAACATTGGTCAATTTCAAATTCCCTCTTAGAAGAAGGATCCATCTTCCCAGAGCAGTGATACTTTCCCTATCCCCTAGGCCAAAGAAAAGGAGGTCAGTATTCCCAATAGATTTGAGAAAGAAACTGAAGGAGATAGAATGAGATCCAAGAATGAGGCTCAATAGAGGCTTAGGTTCCCTTCTATTACCAAGAGATAGAGAATCAAGGCCACATAATAGTATAAAATAAAGTATGGTGAGCCAGAGAGAAGTCCTGAGAGACCTACCTCTACCAAGTTAGAATACAACATTGTGGAAGAAATGAAGAAGATACCATCCAAAGATAGCCTGTATGATACTCTCTTAATTCCAAGAAAAATAGACCTATTGAAAGCTTCTTTGAATAAATATCTATAGGAAAAGCAGGCTACCACAATCCTTAGCATACCCTCTAAAAATAAGGAAATGTCCCCTGCTACTTTAAAGAACAAACCCCCTCATTTTTACATTTCTCTAAGGATGGAAGGGTGGATTATCCCCAACTGTATGATTGATTCAGGGACATCCACCATAGTCATGCCTAAAGCAGTTTGTGAAGAGATGGGTATGTAATATACCAGATCTTGCCCTGGAGTTCTACAGTTAGATGAGACACCTATGAAGACAGTGAGAGTGATAAAATATATCTTGATGAGGCTACATAGAGCACCTGAGATAACCACAGTGTAAGATATAGTGATGGTGGATCTAGAGCCTTATTTTGGATTATGCCTTTCAAGAGAATTCACTGCAAATTTGGGTGGATGCATGTATGTGGACTATTCTAGCATGGTGATTCCTTTTAAAGGAAAGAGGATAAGAATAACACCCAAGAAGCCTGTGTCTTATCACATTGAAAACATTGAAGAGGACATGTGCAATCTTACTCCTATGGAGGAATTTGAATTTTTGGATAACTTGGAAGAACTAGACATTGAAGATGAATTACCCTTCAAAGGGGATTATAGTAAATTTGGGAGAGGTATGGGCACATGCAATATTTTTGTAGAGACAAAGAAAAGAGTTCCTGCTATATCTAACCAGTCCTTGAGAGAAAAATAAATATGGAACATGCAATTTGATGGTACCATATGTAGAAATGATGCTGGTGCTGGTGTGCTATTATAGTCCCAATCAGAATGTACAAAGAATTTTGCATATAAGCTAACATGGTCATGTACTAATAATACTACATAATATGAGGCTCTATGCCTTGGGCTAATGCAAGATGAAAGCATGGGCATCAATATATTGAACATATATGGAGACTCTGAATTAATATTAAATCAAGTAAGGGAAAGGTGCAACAATAAGCACCATTACTTGAAAGCATATATAAATAGGATATGGGCTTTGATGGAATCCTTTGATGCCCTAAACATAAATTTTATTACTAGAAGAAAGAATACTTTGGCAAATTTCATAGCAGTAAGGGGAGATGATTTCAACCCTTCTGCAGACATAGAAGTTACAAAAGACAAAGGGATCAAAATGATTTTTATGCCTGCAGTGCCAGATAAGAGAATTTTCTAGCAGGTCATTGAAAGTGATGAATAAATCAATGATTTTATGGTGAGAGAGGCCTATTTATCAACTATTCAAGAGGAAAATCCTAAGGATATTGGTCAACAATATGTCATTCAACTCAAGAACAATCATATACCTAGAGGATTGGTTACTCTAGAGAGCCTGTTTGACAATGTAGATAGGAAAAAGATCAGATCCTTGGAAAACAATGATAAGATCTATAAATGAATTTAAATTGAAAGAGAAAATAAGGAGTTTGATGTTCTACATAATAAGAGGAAGATATCAAAGCTTTATGCCTAAAGTACCAAGACATTATGGCTTGGTAATATGAGGATCTTAAAGTTTATGGCAAGAAGGTCATCCAACACACCATCGAGCTAGAACCAAATGCAAAACCATTCAAGCAAATTTAGAGAACTATGAATCCTAGGATCAAAGCCATAATGAGAGAAAACTATTGAAGTCACTAAAGGCTAAGATAATTTATCCAATAAAACATTCAACCTGGGTAGCCAACTTGGTACCTGTAAGGAAGAAGAATGGTGACATCCGCTTGTGAATAGATTTTAGAAATATCAATCAAGCATAACTAAAGGATCACTACCCCCTCCCACATATAGATCAAATATTGTAGATTGTAGCAGGAGCAAAAATGTTCTCACTACTAGATGGCTTCTCTCGATATAACCAGATTTGGGTGAAGGATGAAGATCAATTTAAAATAGCATTCACCATAAAATGGGTAACCTTTACATATCAAAGAATGCCTTTTGGGCTATCTAATGTAGGAGCCACATTCCAGAGAGAAATGGACTATGATTTTGGGGAGCTTATTAACAAAGCCATTCTAATATATTTAGATGACATGACTGTGTTCTACCACAACAAGAAAGACCACTTGGCACACCTAGAACAAGTATTCCATAAGTGTAGAGAATTTGGCATCTCCCTGAACCCGAAGGAGTCATTTTTTATAGTTCATGAGGGAAAGTTGCTAGGTCATGTGGTCTCCAAAGAATAAATGGCCATTTATTCGTATAGAATCAAATCCATTCTTACTCTACCACTACCTGTGAAAAAGAAAGCTCTACAGTATTTATTTGGTCAGATAAAATTTGTCAAGAAATTCATCTCTGACATTTTAAAGAAGGTGAAGCCTATATCAAAACTATTGAAGAAGAACACAGATTTCAAATGGAAACATGCAAGTAGATGGAAATATAGCGAATAACAAGAAGTAAAGCAAAACAAGTATATCTCTTATTAATAAAAATGATCCAAAATTATGGGTTACAATGCATCCCCTTGAGGGCTCAAAATGGGTGATACAAATGTTTACAACTTGGGTGCCCAAAGGTCAAATCTCTCAAAGAAATCGGGTGCACATCCACTATCTTTCCTCGTACCCACAATCGAAGTGGGCAGGCCAAAGTTGTTGCTACTTGCATATTTGATCTCTGATGTCTTAGGATGCCTCCCAATGTACTTTAATGATATGCACCTGCACACAAGGAAACCAGAATCATCAAATAGCGAGTGCGTATGGTAAAAAGCATGCAATCCCCATGGGGGGCAATATGGCTAATAGTGAGAAAACATATCAAACCAACTCCAAATGAAAAAATATGAAATGGGTATTTATAATGAATGGTTTTGGGAAGATATCACTAGGAATAACTCCAAAATTACATCATATGGGGCATAAAAACCTGAATGACCGTTCATAACCTACAAAAACCAAAGCAAGAAATTTATGACCCTACGCATATCCAAAATGCATGAAAATTGGACAAAATGCATAAAATACTATTATAAGAAAACCCATTTGATTATATTTGTAAGATCAATCATATTTTGGGTGTTCTCTCAAATGACTGCTGGATACCTGCGAGAGACCCTACAAGACAATAAAAATGCAATATCTCGGCCAATATAACTTAGAATGATATGAAATTTGAACTATAGAATAATATAAGAATATATAAAATATAATTAAAAATAGTTAGAAAATTGTGCATGGATTTCTATTCGCTCTAGGGTGGAGCGAATAGTAGGCCTGCATATTGGGGGGCATCCCGAGGTGCGGTGCCAACAAAATCTCCCTAAATTTTGCCACAAATTCTAGTTGGGAATGATGAAAAACCCTATAAATTTTGTTGTCATCAAATTTGGTGATGGTATTCACTCATTTGGTTCAGTTTTGTAACATATTATGCCTCCAAACTCACTTGCAAACCTCCTTCGCTAGGAAGAGATCCCAAGGGAATAATGGGCACAAAAGGTGGAAAGAAATCTTAGCAGAAATCCATTGCATAAACCTAAAAATATTCCCTATATTTTATGTGGAAATTGGATCCACTTTATAGCCCAAGGAGGCTCATGGGTCAAAAGGCATCCAAGGGCATGCAGGGCCAGGGGCGCCATTTGTCTAGGAGGATGTATGCATTGGAATGTGAAGAGAATATCTCTTTTTGGCCTACATTATGAAGCATGTCATATGTTTATTGTGTGATTTGACTCACATGATAGGCTAAGTAGGGAAAATGGCAGTTTTTGGGTTGCATTTGTCCAAAATTTAACTTTTTTGGGGTCAAACTTGCTATTCGTCCCACCTTGGGACGAATGCTTCTATTCATCCCAGGGTGGGAAAAATAGGATCCGTATTCATCCCAAGGTGGGATGAATATAAACAGGGAGCCAAAATATCCCAAAAATGGGCCAAAACCTTCCAAAACCTTGCTGAGAGTGGCTAGAACCATAGTATGCCCTATGAGGGCTGCCCTATGGGCTATGGGAGGTCATTTTAGTCATTGTTTATGGATGCCTAATCGGATTGACCAGATTTTAGTGTCTACATATGCCCCTTTTTGGGATGCGTTGTGTGCAGCACAACACCGATCAAAAATAGATGACTAAAATGTTTAATAATTAAGGTTGTTTAGTAACCTAACCAGATTTAGATGCCCCAATCATGGAAAGAGCATGCGTTATTGAATCCTTGCTTTTGATGAGCTAAGGAACTTGCTTTGTCTTGGATGTTGTTCAGTTATGAAATAGGGGTTCCCGACGTTACACATGCTTCGTTGGACATTTTGAGTCCCTAAGCTAAAAGTTGTCATTGATGTAAAAAGGACCTATGTAAGTAAGCACTATGATTTTTCTCCACAAAGAGCTTCATGAGAAGCAAAGGTTTTGATCAAAGGTTCAAAAAGGATTTGATAAAAGGTTCAAAAAGGGATGCATGACATTTGGTTCCAAAAGGAGCTTCAAGGGAAGCTTAGCAAAATATTTTTATGAAAACCAAGGAAGGCAAGGAAAGGTTTTATTTAAAACCATGGATGGTATATTTGAAATGGATTTTTCTTAAAACCCAAGTTGGCTTTTCATTTCATCAAAAAAGGTGCCCCGATGATGGAGAAATTTAATTTTAAAGGTTTATTTTAAATTTTTTATTTATTTAAAATTTATATTTAAATTTTAAAATTAAATAAAAGAGTTTTCCTGCCATGTCCGCTGACATCATATATTTTATCATGAAAATGTTCAAATATTTAAAGGGGTTGATTTTATCAACCAAGGTAGACAATAAATATTTTTTGCATTCAATTATCCACTCCTTCGCAATCGTAGATTCTCCCCTTTCGATTTTGTTTGTGCACTGCACGAGGAACAAGGGAACAAGTTTCAAGGCATAGGTGGAGAGGATGAAAATATAAGTCTCAAAGGCTTAAAGCCTCCACATGGGAGGCCTAGCCCACACGGTGGGCGGAGAATGCGCTAAGGCACACGATGAGGAGGAATGTAGGGTCGAAACCACCCAAAGCCATTTTGTAAGGTATGCCATAATTCGATCACTAAAATTTTTGGGTGCATGAAATATTTTGAATTTGCTAAGGTTGTGTTAAGCATCGATTTTCATGGAGAGTATAGTGGATTTAATTTTTGCATATGGCTAAGGTTTGATATTTTATTAATGTGGGATATTAGAAGGCTTTGTGATTATTTTTTTAAGTGCAAAAGTGTTGAAAGGAAGGATATAAAATATTTGAGTTATTTTACAGTATAAGTGGTTTTTGGAGTGACAAGGTTATGCAATATTTTGATTTATTTTATTTTATGGTATAAGTGGTTTTAGGAGTGATAAGGAAGTTGTGCATTAATTCTTATGAAGGTTTTCTAATTAAAATCCTTGGTGAATATTATTGTGAAGTGGAGTAATGTTGATTATTTTGTGATCTTCTAACCCTTGTGAGGATTGGAAAAATAATATTGTGATTGTGGCAGATTTCCAAAGAGGCTTCTTCATCTTCATAAAAGGTATGGGCACATTCTCCTATTGATTTATTATGGTGGTTGATTATAAAATACCTTTGGAGTGAAAAGGATTGATTGTGGTTTCCTTTTCAAAAGTGATTGGTTAAATACTTCAAGGTTTTATGGTTTGAGAGTTGTGATTAAACCTTGTTTTATAAGCATTGTTGTTGAAGCCAATTGGTTGTACAAAGAACTTGAACTTGAGTTAGAAAATAACATGAGTATAATTGTTATGTGAGATTTGTGGTTGAGCATTGTTGGAAACATTTTGAGTTGGTTGATACATGCTTGGACTAGGGTATGTGAGAAAGGATTGTTCCTTGAGGTGTTTGGTTGAGTAGAGTTGATTGAGCCTAGTCAAGTGGATGCATGTGGTTGTTCAAGTTCCATAAAACAAACTTTTCTATATTCTAGATTTGATTTGAGATTGATATTTGAGAATAGAACTGTAGCACCCTAAAATTGGCACAGTTAAACCATCAGTAAAAAGTGGAAATTTGAATTTTAACCCTGAAATCATCCATTAACCACTTACCTAATTTTTTATGCCATTTTTAGAGGTTGTTGTGACCACTGGATGATATCGTCGTCGATCTGATGATATCGTCGTCGATCGAACGAATTCGTCTGGAATAGAACGTCCAGACGATTTCGTCCCAAAATCAAATTTTCACAATTAGCTTTTGTTCCAATGGCCTCTCCAACTTGGGTATAAGTGTGTATGCATGGTTGGATATTCTCACATTGAGGATCTCCTAGATTGGTATGATTCCCAACCTCCTAACCTCCCCCTAATCCTATATAAACTAGGATTTTTCTAGTTTATCCCCTGACTCCTTGACTCTCTCCTTGATATCCCATCATTCACACTTGTATTTTTAAGTTTTGTTGTAGGATTTTATTGTGTTTCAATTGAAGGTAGCTCGGATTGTTGCAGGTGATTCAACTACAATCTTAGATGATCATGTCAAGATCGACGATGATCTTGTACGATTGTGGATGATCTGGTCTACAATTCAGCTTGGGGGCAATAAGAGCTAGGATTTTGCATTCTCTATCTCATTTTACTTATTCATTAGTGCATTAGATTAATTTACTTCTATTTTGCATCTTGGAGTTCACCTCATTTAGCATAATTGCATGATAAAATTTAAAATAAGTTTACAAAACAGTGCATTTCATTTAATTTGATATCTGAATTTATCATTCAAACATCTATACTCTTATTTTTATCATTTTGCATCACTCTTGCAATTGTATTTTTGGTTTTTGGTGTCTTTTTTCTTGATTGCAAGTTTCTGACAAATTTGCCTGACGAATTCGTCAGGTCGTTGACGATCTTGGGTGATCTCGGATGATATCTTATGATTTGGGATGATTATGTACAATTACAAATGATCCTATCATATCCGAGATGATATGGACTCCTACAAGCTTAAGAATCTTCATTAGACATCAAAAATTAGGTGTACTCTTCTCCATTTTATATATTCTCTGTATTCAATCACATTAGGATTCATTTGTCTTATGTTTTTATGTAAATCAAAATATTCATATAGAATAGCTTAGCTTCATTTTGGCCAACCTAGGAATCTGAATGATTGAATATAAAATGAAAAAATCAAACCCATTCTCAACCTAGGCGTGGAAACTGCCATTCAAATTTTCCTGGTGAACCCCACCATTCATCAAAAATTTACCTTTATACCCCTCCCCCGAGAGGCGCGACCTTCAAAGGGCCTCTCCATCCGAGGTATTGTTCCATCCTTTTCTCACCCCCATTTCGGGTACGGATCCTTTAGCCTAAAGGTAAGGGTGTGAAAAATTTGGGCAATACATTTTGGTGAACCCGACGTGAAACTAAAAACACCTTTTGAAAACAATCCAAAAAAAAAACACATTATTAAGAACATCTGGAATCATTAGAAAACTATTAAATTTGCATATCATACTTAGATGGTAGATTATAATAGAAGACGAGCTGTCTCCATAAATATTGAAAATCAATTAACGACCATAGAGATTACTTTTGTGCTTAGAGTACCTCAAACATATAGAGCCCAACCTTTGTGGGATGAACTTGATAGGAGATTGGGTATTATTGAATCTAGATCTACAAAACTTAGACAAATTAAGAGGTTTGTCCTAGATAGAATCCTAGATCCTGATCAGGTGACTTTATATCATGAACTTTAGAGAGCTTGCCATAGGTGGTTAGCCAATAAAAGAGCACTTGTGTCTTCTGAATTATACACCTTTGAGGAATACCTTGAGAACGCAGTTGTAGTACATAAATTTCTATCTCACGTAGAGGATCAAGAAGTTGTTCTTACAGATAGAAAGAGATGGAATAGAGTTCCTAGAGCTGTGTTGTATCGAGAGTATTGCCATGAACTTAATTTTTACGTGTCAGAGTATGAAATAGATCATATTACCATAACACATTTTGTCAAGTTCTTGAAAAACAACTTCCAATTTGAAGAGGAGCATTTCATGACACCTGATGAACTTGACCCTATCAATGATATCCATAAACTATTCATAGAAAGCTAAGTGATTATTTCTATTATTGTTTCTTACAACTAGCATGTTGTTTGTTATTTTTATTCTCGCAAAATAATAATATAATAAAATCACAAAAAAAAAAGAAAAAAACAAAAACAACAAAACATTTCCTTTTAAAATATTATAGTAGGTATATAGTTAAAATATATACCTCTCAACCCTATCGCATATATATATATATATATATATATATATTTGTTAAAAGCTAAGTTTAGCACAATGCATAGACTCAGGAATGGAAAACAAATCGAAGAAGATGAAGATTGGTTAGGAAGACCATTAACTGACCAAAATGTCCCTCCTGAGGACCAAGTTCAGGAAGAAGAAACCCTAGACCATCAAGAAGAAGAGCTTGCTGTAGGAAATGAATAAGAAGAAACTATTAGAGAGGAAGGATCCTCATCCCCTAAAATGTCTCTGGGAGAAGCTATCACTTTTGAGAACATGGAACAATTTTGGAAGTTCATTAACACTCATATTGGTGTTTTTAATAGAGCAGCCCATATGGACAAGGATCGAATTAGTGACACTCAAGCAACTCTAGAAGAAGTATTTCAAACACACACTAATCCCTTGTACTTAATTGAACAAGAGAGTGATCAACCTGGACCATCCAATTTGGATATAGTAGCTATGATCTAGAGCATGCAACAACAACAGGCTACCCAATGATCCAAAGTGCCTGTTAACAAGCCTAGAGTCATTCCATCACAAAAGAAACCATCATTTACTGCTCTGTTTTGCCAAGTTCTTGATCAACATACCTTAAATCAACAAAAACCCAAAACAAAACCGAACACCAATTACCAATAATCTAAGGTACAACATAATACTATTACAAATCCCCTTCATAATACTCTTCCTACCAACACTTTGCATAATAGCAATATAACATCTAATCCTTGTGTCACACCATCATACATTCATAGATCCCATACCTATGTGCCACCAAACCAATATGGTGGACAAAATAGCAACCTAGAAGTTGTGGTGAAACAGTTAGTTTCCCACATGGACCAGATAAATCCCTACCATCCCTCATACAATTATCGAGAGATGTGTAGTCAACCTTTAGATCCTATAGTCATAGCACAGCCATATCCTAAACATTTTCCTATGCCTGTTCTTCCCATATATAAAGGAATCGAATATCCCATAGAGCATCTTCATATGTTTAGGATAGCATGTCATGATATATCACATGATGACTTGTTATTACTAAAAATGTTCCCGAAAATCTTGGGAGGAATGGCATTAGAGTGGTATTATCAATTACCCACTAATTATTTGAGGAATTTCGAAGAAAATGTTAAGTCTTTTGTTCATCAATTTAGTGCCTACATCGAAAGAGATGTGACCATTAAAGATTTGTATAACTTAAAATAGGGCAAAGAGGAATGCTTTGCTGATTTCCTAGCTAGGTGGAGATAGTTGATAGGAAAATTGCACTTTGTGTTACCTTATAGGGAGATGTTGGACATATTTATTAATAATTTGCAAGAGCAACTATATTACGAATTATCAACTGCTACTTTGACCACCTTCGATCAGGCTATAGACTTAGCCCAAAGAGTGGAAGATGCTCTCATTAGGAGAGGCCATCTTAAAAAGAGAGACGATGAGAAAACATCCAAAAATCAATATAAGAATAAACAAGTTGTGGGTGATGGAGTCACCGATAGCAAAAATATTGCTAATGTTAATGCTGCAAAGACAATAGAGAATTTTGTACTAAAACCTCCTGATAGACCTCCTCGAGAATTTACTAGGTTAAATCAACCTTTGTCAACTATTCTACCACAATTATTAGAACGAGGTTTGATTCAATTACAAAATATTTGGGAACCTGATCCAACTATACTCGGATACAGAGCATATTTACACTGTGACTTCCATAGAGGACCTGGACACACTACCAACTCTTGTAAAAGATTAAAACATAAAATACAAGACCTGATTGATAACAATAAGATGGAGGTGCAAGCCTTTCAACCTAAGAAAAATCCTCCTAATAATGTTCAAAAGAACACCCTACAAAACCAGAATCAGAATGCCAATCAGTCATTGGACATATTTGAACATCCCTTACTGAAACATGGTAAGGAGGTGGCTAATCAAATTAAAAATCATAATGTCCCTCCTCCTGCCCGATATGTAGGAACTATTAGTGGGCATTTACCTGTTCATGATCTGGAAATTTTTGACACAACTTTATCCATGGTTACAACCAGGCCTCTATATAATATTCAGGTACCTGATCTTAGTGATACAGAATACGAGACTGAGATTGATATGGAAATCACATCAAATCAATCAAATAGTTCTAAATATGAATAAGATCCTATTCACCCTATCACAAGTTATATGGTTCCATAATAGCCATTTCCAAGAAGAGTCACTACTAGACCATCGTCTCATCGATTACTTTCTATTGAGCTAGCTATAAATGCTAGACCAAGACCCATTCATCATCCGCAGAATAATATTGTGGGTACCATCAGAGTCATTACTAGACAACAGGCTCAAAATTCTCAACAAGATCAAATTCATAATGGTGGATCAACTCCATTTGTTTTGAAGGTTTCTAATAAATGGAATCATTCACCTAATGTTCAACCTAAACCTCCTTATAATATTAATGAACAATTGTCAAATATTACAGCTAGAATTTCTCTCTTGGACCTTTTAAGATCTTCTCCTACACATAGAGATGAATTAATGCTCACATTAAGTCAGATGATGGTACCATAAGACATTCAACCTGAAGCCATGGACGATACTATAATAACTCATGAAGTTGATTGTATTGACTTCTGGGATAGAGACATACCACAACATAGTTTACATAAAGATAACCCCTTGTATATTACTACCTTAATTGGAGATGTAGCAATCAAACGAGTTTTGATTGATAATGGTTCATATTTAAATATCTGCACTTTTGACTTCTACCAAAGATTTGGGTTTAGAAGTGATGAAATGAAAAGAACCGATATGATCATAAAAGCTTTCAATGATGAAACACAAGAAATGTTTGGAGTTATTACCATTCCATTGCAGGTTGGTCCAATAACCTTGGATACGACTGTGTTTATTGTACATTGCATTACATTGTATAATATACTCTTGGGTCATCCTTGGATCAATGCAATGCGAGTTGTTCCCTCAACTTTACATCAATGTGTTAAATTTAAATTTAAGAATTAGTTGGTCACCATTCATGGTGATCCAAGACCCTTTGATATGTGTGCTTTGGTAGAACCTATTGGAGTTCAATTTTGCCCCGCTCTGTCATCCACACATCCTAATTCTCATTATCCATCTAAACATGTGAAACTCACACCCACAACGTCATCTACTTCTTCTCCATCGGTTGCACCTCCACATATAGCTCAACCATCTTCTGAACAAACCACATTAGGACCTAAGAAAGATCCTAATCCCACAACCAATGTCTCTTGTTCTACTCCTATAACTTCCATACCTTTAATAGGACCATCCATCAAAACATCTACACTGTCTACATCCACAAAATTTATATTTTCTGCATCAAAAGATGTAGGGAATGTTCCTTCTACCTCTTATGCTCTTACTGACGAGCTCTTACCCAATCTATCTAAAATTCTTATATCAAAAGAAATGAATGCTTCTATGCAAGATTCCCTTATTTTAAATAATTTACCACCATATCCTCGTACCTTGGGCCTCCCATAGCCTATGGGAAGTATTTACCAAGTCGAGAGTTGTGCCTTTATTTATAAGGGATATGACTGGGGTAGAATACCCAGAAACATCAAAACTCATTATGATGGATATGCTCGATGTTATTTTACTAATGAGTATATTAAAGCCAAACCTATAATGCTTAAATTGGGATATAAAGGGAAATATTTGGGACCTTTTCAGAATGGTATGAAAGAACCTTTTGAGGTAGAAGCGTGGCCCGCCCGATGTGGTGTGGGCCTATTTTCTAGTAAGGGTCAGCCATTCCCATTTGAGGATGATGACCATCTTATATGTTACCAAGATTATTTAGATGAATGTGATACTTTGCATTTAATGAATAAGACATTCACATGTAATATGCTATCTATAGCTTATCCTAAGATGATCGTTGAATCCGACAATGAGTTGGAGGGAGATATCTTTCACGATGTCTCCATTAAGGAATTATTACATAATGGATTTTATTTTGATGGCTCTATACCTAGTATAGCCCAGCTTGAGGCCATGACTCCTCAAGACGAATTATCCAAGCTAACCTTGGAAGAATTACAAGAATTGGGTGTTTCACATGCCCCACCTAATTTTGAGAAAGATCTACACATGGAAGTAGAAAATGTCATAAAAATTAACATTGGAACCAACAATAACCCTCACATAATTCACATTGGATCAGAATTGAGTCAAGAAAAATAGGATAAATACATTGCATTTCTTAAAGAATATGAAGATGTTTTTGCTTGGACATATGAAGATATTCCAGGTTTAGACCCTTTTGTAGCTATGCATCACTTAGTAGTGCATTCAGATGCTAAACATGTTAAGCAGAAGCTTAGAAAAATGCATTCTAAAGTGGCCTTACTAGTCAAAGGGGAGTTAGAAAAACTCTTGAATGTTATTTTTATATAAGCCATTGACTATGTTGAATGGATATCGAATGTAGTTACAATAACTAAGAAAGAAGCTACTAAGATTAGGGTTTGTACAAACTTTATAGATATTAATGCTGCATGCCCTAAAGACGATTTTCCCCTTTCCAATATGGATCAGATCATTGATTTTACTGCTTTGGAGTGGAATGATATCCTTAATGGATGGATTTTTTGGTTATAATCAGATCAGGATAGCTCCTGAAGATCAGGCTAAAACAACCTTTATTACCCCTTGGGGGACTTTCTATTGGAAAGTGATGCCATTCGGTTTGAAGAATGCAGGTGCAACCTATCAACGAGCCATGAATTATATATTTCATGATATGATGCATGATATACTACATGATTATGTAGATGACATTATAGCTCGTTCTATTGAAGAAGATGACCATTTAGATGACTTGAGAAAAGTATTTGATCGATTAAGGGAATATCTTATCCGATTGAATCCAACCAAATGTATATTTGGAGTCAAGTCAGGTAAATTATTGGGGGTTATAGTTTCTTTATGTGGCATCAAAATTGACCCTCTCAAGATTATGGCTATCACTGATATGCTTGCACCTATAAATATCTCTGAATTATGGAGTCTACAAGGTAAGCTTCAAGCTATCTGTCGCTTTATCGATAAGCTAGCGGATAAAACTGGACCCTTTATTAAGCTTCTTAAGAAGGATGTCTCTTTCCATTGGGATGACGAATGTAAGGAAGCATTTGAACTCCTCAAACAATATCTTCTTAATCCACCTATACTTTTGCCACCTAAACCTGATCGTCCATTTATCTTGTATATTTTTGCTTTAGATTTTGCTTTAGGAGCTATGTTAGCTCAACTTGATGATGAGAAAAGAGAGCGTGCTAATTATTACATTAGCAGAACATTAATTAGTTATGAAACCTGCTACACAACATTAGAGAAGTTATGTCTGGCAGTCGTATTTTCTACACATAAACTACGCCATTATATGCTCAGTCAAAAAACATACGTTATTGCTAAATTTGATCCCTTGCGGTATCTCATGAGTCGACCTTATTTATATGGTCGCACAATGAAGTGGGTTCTTGCTCTAAGCGAGTTTGAACTCACGTTTATAGGACAAAAGTTTGTTAAGGGTCAAATCATAGCAGATCAATTAGCTACTACACCCTTAGAGTCCACCCATCCCATCGTCATTGAGTTTCCTGACGAATGCCTTAACCTAGAGGTGGATCATTCAAAGCAATGGTCCCTATACTTTGACAAAGCCCGATGCATGAGTGGGGCTGGTGTAGGTATTATTTTGATATCTCCATAGAAACATCTCATACCTCTATCATTTAAATTAATGTTTGCATGTACTAATAACACTGCTGTATATGAGGCTCTAATCCTTGGATTATGAGCTACCCTAGCACTAAAAATTAAAAATCTATTAGTTTTCGGTGATTCTCAACTTTTTATAAATAAAATTAATGATGTTTATCAGACCAAAGATGATAAATTGCACCCATATAAAGCATATGTATTACAATTAATATCTTTATTTGATCAAGTTACCTTGGAAGCTATTCCTAGAACTAGAAATTGTGCGGTTGACGCTATGGCCGCAGCTGCATCTCTTTTACCCTTGGAGTTAGATGACGAATATGCTACCATAATTATTCATCGACTCTAGGAACCCGATTCAAATAAATCATGCTTGGAACCTTTGGACATGTTTCTAATCAACAAAACTATTCTTGAACTTTGGTACACTAACATCCTCAATTTTATTCAAAATGGGACCTTCCTTGAAATTTTTAATAGAAACCAGCGTCGATTATTACATAGATGAGCAAGTTGCTTCGTAATAATTGGAAATACGTTATATAAGAGATATTTTGAAGGTATCCTATTGAGATGTTTGAATCTAGAAGAGTCTAGATCAGCTTTGAGTGAAGCCCATGATGGATCTTGTGGGGGACACTTTAGTGGTAGTGCCATTGCTAAGAAGCTCCTTAGGATAGGATATTTTTGGCCTACCATGGAGAATGATGCACATGATTACGTGTGCCATTGTGACAAGTGCCAAAAACACACTGACCTTATCCATGTGCCTGCACAAGAACTGCAGGCTATTTCATCTCCTTGGACCTTTTCAAAATGGGGCTTAGAAATCATCAAAAAATCCTATGTCATCTGATGGACACAAATTCATCATAACCGCCACAGAGTATTTTACGAAATGGATCAAAGCTATGCCCTTAGCTTCTTGCACTGAAATGCAAGTTTCCAAGTTTATTCTTAATCAAATTATTTGTAGGTTCAAAATTCCTGCAAATCTCATCTCGGATAATGGAACTTGTTTCAAAAACAAATATGTAAAGAAACTATGTCAAAAATATAAAATTCAACATCGTTGGTCCACTCCCTATTATCCTCAGTGTAATGGCCAAGCAGAAGTATCTAATAAAACATTAATTAAAATCCTCAAGAGACTGGTCAATAAATCTGGCCATGATTGGCACATTCAATTATATCCTGCTTTGTGGGCTTATCAAACTAGCATTCGTACTCCCATGGGCACTTCACCTTTTGTTTTGGTTTATGGTGCTGAAGCTATTTTTCCCTTTGAACTAGAAGTTCCTTCTTTGGCTCTGCTACTTCAAGATACTGAAGTAGGATATGAATATCATGCTAGTAGATTTAGTCAATTGGAACTCCTAGATGAGAAATGCATTAATGCTTTGGAGCATCTTCGTGCCTACCAGAACAAGCTCAAACGAGCATATCTCAAGAAAGCTCATAATCGATCCTTTGAGATCGATGACCTCGTATTAAAAGAAAATAAAAAAAATACTAATGCAACTAAAGACCTTAAAGGCAAATTCGAGCCTAACTGTCTTGGGCCATATATTATCACTGCTAAATTTAGATCAGGAGCATACAAATTAGCTACCTTATATGGTAAAGATCTTAAAGAACCTATGAACATTATGCATCTTAAGCGCTATTATGCATAAATCTGGTAATCTCGTCATTGTATATATTATACATATTGTCTCATACTAGTAATTCATATAAAAAATTTCAAAAACAGTAATATTATGTATTCTCTCCATTCATAAATTAAAAATCAAAATATAAAAAAATCAAAATCATCAAAATCCTCAAAAACATTTTCTATTTTGCACCTGTCAATTCTTGAAGTATTGCACTTATATTTTAAGTTATTTTGGATAAATTAGCATTTATTTAGAATCCCTCACTTTCACACTCACATGAATAAATATCTTGATCTTATTTGGCATGATTATTAATCTCTCTTATATCGAGGTCCACAGTTGAACTAAATAAATTTTTGAGCATAGAGAACTGATCTTGTTATTTACTTGAACCAAGTACACCTTTTCACATTAAAATGATTTCATTGCAAATTCAAAATGATGCTACATAGTAGAAGTGGTCTCTTGAGCGAAAAGTTTCCCTGCTATCCTATCATGCACATGGTCTAGAATCTTTGAGAATTGATAAAAGGACAAGCTCACCCCTACCCAGAATAAAAATCCCTTGCTCTACAGCCACTCCAAGCAAGTATCCCTAGTATAGGAAGAAAAAGAAAAAGAAAAAAAGAAAATCAAGAAAAATCATGAGAAAAAGAGAAATTATTCAGAAGCATTATTGCAGTATCATTTTGTACCATCTCAGTAATATTTCAGCATTATCTCAATGTCAAGAAAATACAAAAAAAAAAAATAGAAAAAGAAAAGAAAAGAAAAAGCAAAAAGCAATAAATCCTCCCCCCTACCCTTTGAAAGAAAAGAAGGGTGAATGAGCTTGAATCCTTGGAATTATTAATTATTCAAAAATCATGAGGTAAGCCCCATAAAAGGTGGTTTGTGGCCAACCTGCTTGGCCTTGGGTAATTCCTTTTTGCGTGGTGACATTTCTATCACATTAGCGACCTTCTTTTCTATAGACCTATGTCCACTTATGGATCAGCTAGCTCTTGATGACCCGACTTACATAGTAGTATGGTACGGTTACATGCATATAAATCATGGTCAATGAAAACTTATTTGGTTAATTCAAATTCTTGTATCAAATTATCTTGCTCAAAATTGGTAAATGAACATTACAATTGCACACACATTTGTGTTTGAGAGATTTTGTATCATTATGATAGATCAAGATCGACAATGAACTCACATATGCACACGGGGTTCCTTATAAATCTAAATTTTGTCTTTGAGATAATTTAAACTATTTATTCAAAACTTCTGGAATAATTTGACTTTCTTACCTGAGAATATCTGCTTAGCGTAAAATCAATTAAATACATTTTTTTCAAAAATCCAAAATTTTCTTGCAAAACATGTTCAAAAATCTAGCAATAAAGTCACATTTATATATTTTTGACTTTCGCAATGATGGTATAGTTCCTAAACCTAAATTGGAATTTTATGCCTAGTGCAAGTCCTTATTTTTATGTATTTTTTGTTTATCTCAAAATAAAAAATCAACTATGCAATAAAACTACTATATCAATTTATTCTTTGGATTTCACGATGATGGTATAAGTCTATACCTAAAACTCTATGCCTAGCACAAACCATCATTCTAATTTTATTTTCCATTTATTTAATCCATAAAAGCATATGGCTTAAATCATTATGTTACACAATTGTGCTTTAAAAAGAACGAAAACTTTCCTATTTCATTTCATTATGTCAACATTCATTTTTTTGTGACGATGGTATAATTCCTAGGGAATTGTTCAAATTTCTATCATACTTAGGAATTTTATGCCTAGAAAAAACCATATTTTTTATTTCATGCATAATATTTTCATGGAAATCTGAAAATAAATCATCACTATTTTTCATCATCACAACACAAAGTCTTAAGAAAGTCTCTTAAGCACCCTTTTACTTTTAGCAATATTTCTCTCATACTAGGATTAGCTTGATGACCTAGCGAGCGGTGACTCCATGAAATGGTCATGTAACAGTGAAAATGTCCTTTGAAATTATTGTTAGAAGACACTTTATTTTCATAAAAACACACCACAACAACCAGTTTGTTTACATCAGATTATTTCATTTAATTTTATAGCATGACATAAAATTATAATATTTTCAATGACATAATTATATGAATATTCAATCAATAATTAAAATATTAAAGCATCATAAAACATATGCACAATTCATATCACAAAAAGAACATCATATATATATCAAGAAATATATACATCATATCAAAACGGATTGGTATGCCACAATCTATACCCTGGCATACTCAATCATCTCAAAAATAGTCTATGTACAATATGCATCTAGCCTCGAGAAGACCTCGAGCTCTTAGCCTCATCTCCTCTCTCGCCCTAAGGTGGAGGAGGTGGTCCCATCGAAGCCCATCCTGTGTCGTGGGTCCTCGATGTCGATCATGATGATGTCCTCGACGACCCCATCCTGATCGGATTTGCAATATTGGATGGTAACTGTATCCTCTGGCCCTCTAGAACTAGCTAGTGGTACACTCCCTAATAGAATATAGTCTAATCAACCAACCATGCTAACTCCAAAATGCTCACCTCTTCTCTCTGAGCCCTGAGTCATGTAGCCTCATCCTACAGAGTCTGCACCTGAGCTCGTAGGCGGGCATTGTTCACCCGGAGAGCTACCATCTCACTGCTCTCCCCCACCTTGACATCCTTGCCCCTATCGGGTGATGGTGGCCTATCCATATATTGAAGAGGGAGTTCATCTCTCCTCTCCTCTATCCTCTCGTTCCTCCTCTTTGGTTGCTACTGTCTCTGGATCCTGTGGTGCTCTTTGACATCTCTCCTAAGAAGGCCGTTGCTGATCCCTCCCTCTATGACCCCTCACTGCATCGATGGCAGCCTGGCATTGCCTCTCCATCCATTGCACTATAGCATGCATTAGAACCTATGCCATCATCATTCGAGGAGGGCAGATGCCTGCATACTAGGCATCATATCCATCTTCTACCCTCGTGTCATCCCCATCCATTGGCTAAATGGGGGCATCATCAGCATCCTGACTTCAAAACTGCTACATGTTTGGAGCTCTGCTCAGTGTGGTACTATCTTGCACAGTTCATGAGTACTCATAATCCCTAAGAGTAGGGATCCCATATTGTAGATCGAACTACCTCAAAACTTGATCAGAGCGATGGAGCTCTACCTCTCCCCGCTCTATCCTCAGCCATATGACTCACCTGATGTGAGATAACTCTTGTCCATCCTCTACCCACCTTAGATGCTCTCTCCATGGTCTCCAGGTGATCTGATCTAGTGTGAGGTCATCCAGTAACCTCCGGGACATCAACAGATCTATCCACCATTGTGACCCTCTTTGGAGCCACTAGTAGAAAACCCAGGGTCTATCCCAATCAACTCTTGTCAGTGGAAGCCCTATCGACCTCCACACCACAATGTGCTCTCAACACCAAACCTATAGAAGTGATGTCAGCACCAGACATTGAACCCCCTTGAATACGACCCTGTAAAGGATCCTATACAAGAAACACAGTACAAAGCTGCCCCAAGTAAACCTGTATCTGTGGTCTCTCATGTCACATACCACATATGACAGTAGCCATGGTAATTTTCATCCACTCTGGTGGCATAGAAGTAGGCCACCCACCACCCATGCCAAAACCTGGGTCAACCTAGACGCCCCAGGCATTTGCCTCAACGCCTCGATGTTCACTTCGCTCTTCTCCAGGGTGAAGCTCGGGTTTGCACACAATCTCATCATGGTGTGGCCCTGATTGGCTAAAGGCGTCATGAATCGACCATGTATGGGGATCCTCAAGATCCTCCATACATCCTCTAGAGTGGGACTCATCTCCCCTATCAGTAGCCAAAAGCAGGACGACTATGGATACTATATCTCTGCTAGGGCTATCAGTAGCCCCATGTTTGTAGGAATTTGTGGCATCTCTGCCACATGTTGCAATCCTACCTTTGCCAGTCTGTCTCACTTGACCTGATCGAGCATGGCCAAATTGTCTCTTAAACCATCGTATTTCCATTCCTGACTCTTTAGCAATCCCCTCTGCAAAATAAATAATAAAACAACAAAAATCATTAGTACATAAATCATTAAAATCAAATCATCCCATAAAAGTTGATATCGCCCATTATTGGACGATATCATACCAATTTAGATAAAATCATCCTTAATAGGATGAAATCATCCTTAATTTGGGGATCGCCCCATATTGGATGGGATTGCCCCTATTTCTTCGATTTTGTCCCTAGACAAAATTAGCAATATAGAGACGATTTCATCCGTGGCTTAGTTAAACAACAAACGGGAATTGCATTGCATTGAGTTTGTTTAAATAATGAGTTACACAGCCGGGAATAGCACCAGCGTAACTGAACTGTTACGAACTGTAACAGTGCAACAACATATCTAAATAATGTAATAGAAACAAAAGTACGCTAACATCCCCCTTTATTACATTATTTGGATAATGTAATAACTAATAACTATACTAACATCCCCTTACATTATTTTGCAATACAAAGTGAGCTGCGAAAAAATTCAAATTTGACACATCCAAGTGCCTTAGTGAAAATGTTTGCAACTTGAGCATCGATGGGAATGTGTTGAAGCTGAATTCGGTGCTTTGGAACTTCATCTCGAATGAAATGACATTGTGTGTCAATGTGCTTTGTTCTTTCATGATGGACTGGATTCTTGACGAGGTTCAGAACACCCTGATTGTCGCAAAACAAGTGTATTGGAGATTTTGATGGATGGCCCATACTTGTCAGAATGCGACGTAACCATATCACTTCGCACACAGCTTCACATGTGGCACAATATTCTGCCTCTATTGATGAAATAGCAACCACCTGTTGCTTCTTGCTGTGCCAAGAGATAGGACTAGATCCCAGATGAAAAATGTATCCAGAAGTTGATTTGCAATCATCAAATGATCCGGCATAGTCGGAGTCCGTGTATCCTTGCAAGAAGAATTTGTTGTTCCTCTTGTATTCTAGGCCATATTCCATAGTACCACGGACATAGTGAAGAACACATTTTGCTGCTTTCCAATGAGTGGTCTTAGGCTCCTGCATGAACCTCGAAAGATAGTTGACAACAAATACGAGATCTGGCCTAGTATTGGTCAGATATATGAGACTCCCAATCAACTGTCGATAGAGAGTACCATCTACCTGAGGTGAATCATCATATCATGATAACTGAAGTCCATTCTCCATCGGAGTTGCCATTGGCTTGCAATCAGTCATGCAATATTTTTCCAGCAATGTCTTGGCATATTTTTTCTGAGACACTTTGATGGAGTGCTCCTTCTGGCTGAATTCCAGACCAAGGCAGTAATGGAGAAGTTCGAGATCTGTCATCTCAAAATATTTGCACAAGTTTCTTTTGACAGTAGAGATCATAGTTTCTGAACTCCCTGTAATGAGCAGATCATCCACATAGAGTACAAGCAACACTATCTCAGAACCCTATTTCTTGAAATAGAGGTTTGCATCTGACGGACATCTCTTAAATCCATGCTGCATAAGGTGATTGTCCATTTTTATATACCAAGCTCGAGGAGCTTGTTTCAGACCATATAAGGATTTGACCAATTTGCAAACTTTCTGCTTTTGGCCTTCCACTTCAAATCCTTTAGGCTGAGTCATATAGACTTCTTCTTGGAGATCACCATTTAGAAAGGCACTTTTGACATCCATCTGGTGAAATTTCCACCCATATTGTGCTGCCATAGCACACATAACCCGAATTGTGGTCATCCGAGCAGTAGGTGCAAAAGTTTCCTCGTAGTCAATGCCTTCCTTTTGAGCATAGCCCTTTGCAACAAGACGGGCCTTATGCTTATCAATTGTTCCATCTGCCTTGTACTTGAATTTGTATACCCATTTGCAGCCAATGGGTTTCTTTCCATGCAATAGATCAACAAGCTTCCAAGTTTTATTTTTCATCAAAGACTCATACTCTGTATCCATAGCAGCCTTCCACTGAGGCTCACTAAGAGCATCTTGCACTGATGCAGGTTCAAGATAATCTATGGTAGACATGAACGCCCTGTCATCATCAATATCCATATCCTCTACTTCGTACTTGGAGTCACGAAAGTTCCTCAAAAGATTGACAAAGATCATCAACCTCACCGGTTTCTCCGGCTTCTCTTTCCTTTTGAGCCATACTGCGTGTACGAGGTCTATCCAAATTCAAATTGGGATGAGTGGATAAATTTGCATCTCTGATTGTATTTGTACACCATTTAGGATTCTTCTTCGGTGGAGTTGAAGAAGATGTAGAAGGACCTCCTATATGTGTTGACGAAGGAATCTTCTCTTCCTTAGGTTCCACAATATCTTGGTGTACTTTAGATGTGCTCTGTGATGTGAAAGCTTCATCAAAGACAACATCTCTACTGATATGAATTTTCTTGGTCAAAGAATCTATCAACCGATATCCTTTAGAGTGCTCAGAATAACCAAGAAAAATACATCTCAGTGTTTTCTCATCTAGCTTCTTCCTTTTTTCTTTCGGTATGTGCATGAAAGCGTGACACCCGAAAATACGTAGATGAGATATGGAGGGTTTTTGACCACTCCATGCTTCCTGTGGAGTCATTCCTTTTAGGGCCTTTGTGGGTGCCCTATTCAACAGATACACTACAGTGGTGACAGCTTCTACCCAATATTGTTGCCCAAGAGTAGCTCCTGTGAGCATACAACGAACCATTTCCATGATAGAACGGTTCCTTCTCTCAGCAACTCCATTTTGTTGAGGAGTATAGGCAGTTGTTAACTATCGCTTGATTCCATGCTTATCTAGGAATGTAGAAAATTCATTAGAGGTAAACTCTCCCCCTCGATCTGAGCTAAGGGTTTTAATAGAAGCTCCTGACTCCTTCTCAACGGATTTCTTGAACTGCTGGAAGAATGCGAAAGCTTCAAATTTTAGTTGGAGAAAGAAAACCCACATCTTTTGTGAGTAGTCATCTACGAATAATTGAAAGTACCTCTTCCCTCCACAACTGTTGGGTGTGAAAGGACCGCACAGATCGGTATGAATTAACTCTAGAGGTTTTCGTGCTCTTGTAGAGCTCTTCTCAAATGGTACTCTATGCTGCTTTCCTGCTAGCGATCGAGCACACTGGCAATGTGGCATAAAGGGAAGGAAGACCCTTTACCATCTCATACTTACTGAGCTCAAGTAAGTAGCCAGAACTAAGATGCCCATATCTCTTATGCCATAGGGAAGTTGCCTCCTTGGTAGAGACAGTCATGGCAACATGTGGAGTAAAGATAGCATCTAGTGCAAATAAGCCGTGCTTATATGAAGCTGTTGCAATCTGCTTACCCTTCCTAGTAATGGTACAACACTTCTTTCCATTCTCAACATGAAAGTTGACAACCATATTTCTATCCAGGATTTGTGTCACTGACAACAAATTGTTGGCCAATCCTGGAACATAGAGGACTTTGTCAATCTGACACTTGCCATCAGGAAGAGTGACTAAAACTGTACCCTCTCCCTGAACCCTGTAGGTTTTATCATCAGCAATGGTGACAGGTTTGCCCTCCTTGGCCACAAATGATTCAAACCACGATCTGTCGCTAGTCATATGTTTGCTAGCTCTAGAATCGACATACCAAATAGGATCCCTCTGTGTGGAATCTGTGGTAGTCATGAGCACCTTGTGTGCCCATTCAGAATCTGAGTCAGATTCTTCAACAACAACATTCACCTGGGGTTGCTTGTTTTTATTTTGTGGTTTGTTTTGGCCTTTCTGCTTGTTCTTATGCCAACACCTGTTGGTGTCATGGTTGTATTTCTCACAGATCTTGCACCACCTCTTCTTCTGTTGAGGTTGTTTGCCTTTTCCTTTCGTATCCTGTTGAGAATTTCCTCCTTTCTGAAAGTTGCCTCCTTTTTGCCCATTACCTTTCTTCCTAGAACCCTGCCTATTGGTGTATAGGGCTGTATTGGAAGAATCATCCTTGTGAAGTTGGCGTGCCTCCCGTTGTTGAAGTAGATTGACCAACTCGATGTAGGTAATTTGTCGTTGAGACACTTGGATGGAGGTTATCAACATATCAAATGAAGAAGGTAAAGCTCTCATCACAAGTGAAATGAGAAGCTTTTCATCCACAATATCTCCCAAAGAACTCAATTTCTCTTTCAACTCAGACACTCTGCACAGAAAGAGTTCAACTGTTTCACCCTGCCTCAAACTCAGGTTATGAAGTTGTTGTTGAAGATGAAGAATGGTGGATTCATTCTTTCCCTCATAGATGGTTCTAAGGGCATCCCATGCCTCTTTACCACTTGCTTTGTTAGCTATATGAGGTTGCACTTCATCTGAAACAACAAACAAAATGAGCACCTTTGCTCGACTGTCTTTCTTGTCAAAAGCTATCTGATCTACGAAAGGACCTGTGGATCCTGCTGTTGGTGAAGGCCTAGTTGCTACTCCAGTAACAATATCCCACAAATCTTTCATTTGGAGAATTGCCTTCATCTTATGTTTCCATGGTGTATAATTTGGACCTTTCAATAACTGATGCGGATCAGTCATCAATTTTGCAATAGCGGCCATAGTGAAGGTTCCTTATATCACCAATTGGTCCCCCTTTCGATATACATTTTGCTAGGCCAATATACCGTACAAAATACCCACCCTTACGTGAGGGAAACTATAAGTATTTAGAAATATCAACAAAAAATCACCCGCCCTTACGTGAGGGAGACTATAGGTGAGTTTTAGAGATCATACGATACGTGGAACATAAGCGGTACTAAAAGGGAATTGCCTTGTTGATGGCACCTACCATAGAAGATTATTCTCATGCGTGGGACATAACTTCCCCTAAACACTATGAAGAATACTTCATCAGGATTTACGCCTAAACACAAGTGCGATAAAGGGTAGTGGATGGAGTAAAAAAATGCAAAAATGGCTAACTTATCTCTCCCCGACGATTTATAGAGAACAAGCTCAGACGTCATTGTAGCAGCTATATTAGGTGGCGGATACAGTAGCCAAATCATGACAACTTTACCTCTAAGTGCTGGCCAGAGGTATCACAAATATCGAACGCTGCAGTGCAATAAATTGCACGGATGGGTTTTAATTATTCCGGGGACTTAGGGAGTGAATTTGCTTTCAAGTTTTTAATGTTATAGTGCAAAAATGAAATATGCAACATACAACATAAAAAACTGCCCACAAGAATAACCCACAAGGTGTCGGTCACAGTCGAAAGTGCACCTTTTACAATGCCAAATTGCTATTTTCAAAAAATTACTCACAATCCCCCTTTGATTTTTGAAAAAATATCCCCCCTAAAAAAAATTTCTTTAACAAAGCATTTTTAATAATTATTATATATTTAAAATTAAAATAAATAATTTTAATTTATATAGTTTTAAAACTTATAAAAAAATAAATTAAAATTAAAATTTTAATTTATAAAGTTAAAAAACTATATTAAAAAAAATTAAAATTAAAAATTTTAATTAAAAAATAATAATTAAAAAAAAATAACTTTGAAAAAAAAATTTATACCTTGGGGGGAAGTCGGCGGGATTTGAACCCCCGACCTGCAGGCTCCCTGAGCCTTACCGCACGACTCACGACCATGTGAGCCAGCGGGCTGATCCGAGAGGATCAGCCAACCTCCTCCCTTTTCAACGCCCGAATGGTCCTCCTCCTCGGCCTCACGCGCTGCTGCTCTGCGGCTCTTGTTCTCCTCTGACTTCGCCGGCGCTTGTTCTCCTCTGTCCCGTTGCGTTTTTTTTTTTTTTTTTTATAAAAAAAATTCGCTGCCAAGGGGGGGCTGCCACACAGCGTTTGCATTGCGCGGGGGGGGGACTGCGTCACTCCCTTCTCTGCGTGCAGTGTTTGCGCTGTGCGGGGGGGGACTGCGTCAGTCCCTTCTCTGTGTCCAAAGCAGGGACGCAGCAGGCTGTCCTGCGTAAACACGTCGCGAAAATAATTTAAAAAAATCGCTTCCGCCTCCAAACAACTTTCGCCTCCAAACAGCTTCTCATGCCTCCCTGAACAATATTTCCATTGCTGGCTCTGATGCCAAGTTAAACAACGAACGAGAATTGCATTGCATTGAGTTTGTTTAAATAATGAGTTACACAGCCGGGAATAGCACCGGCATAACTGAACTGTTACGAACTGTAACAGTGCAACAACATATCTAAATAATGTAATAGAAACAAAAGTACGCTAACATTACAAACGGCCGCGATGCCCAAAAAAATTAAAATTCAAGTAAAAAAAATAAGTAAATCAAGTTAAAAACACAATAAAACTAGGTTTAGATCCTTACCCGCACCTCGCATCGGATCTCTATTGATCTATGTGTCGTTTCCACCATTTTCGCCCGTAGAGCTCTGAAACAGTGAAAGTGAACAGGAAAAATGAATTAGGGTTTTACCCTATTTTTTATTTTTATTCAAAAATGACATTTTTTTTAATTTTTGCTTTTCCA
This sequence comes from Wollemia nobilis, assembly GCA_028583015.1. Classification (NCBI taxonomy): domain Eukaryota; kingdom Viridiplantae; phylum Streptophyta; class Pinopsida; order Araucariales; family Araucariaceae; genus Wollemia; species Wollemia nobilis. The sequence continues at coordinate 6,023,992 of JAQPPZ010013020.1, read as the reverse complement.
TGCTTTTACCTCAAACGTTCGATTTGGTAAAAACTCCGAGGGGGCACCATAGTAAACAGTTGTACGATTCGACCTAGAATCGTCGTCTAAAAAATGAAATAAATTTTTGCTTTCTTGTAAAGCATGAAGAACTCGTCTTTAACGCATTTTTTTTGAAAAATGCGCTAAAGAGGGGGCAAAATGTAGCACCCTAAAATTGGTGTAGTTAAACCATTAGTAAAAAGTAGAAATTTAAATTTTAACCCCAAAATTGCCCGTTAACTGCTTACCTTATTTTTCGTGCCATTTTTAGAGGTTGTTGTGATCATTGGATGATATCATCGTCGATCTAATGATATCATCACAAATTGGATGAATTCATTTGTAATAGAACGTCCAGATGATTTCGTCCCAAAACCAATTTTTTGCAATTAGCTTCTGTTCCAACTACCTCTCCAACTTGGGTAGAAGCGTGTCTGCGTGGTTGGATATTCTCACGTTGAGGATCCCCCAGATTGGGATGATCTCCAACCTCCTAACCTCCCTCTAATCCTATATAAACTGAGATTTTTCTAGTTTATCCCCTTAACTCCATGACTCCCTCCTTGATCTCCCATCATTCGCACTTATGTTTTTCAGTTTTATTGCAGGATTTTATTGTGTTTCAGCCAGAGGTAGCTTGGATCGTCGCACATGATTCAACTACAATCTTAGACGATCCTGTCAAGATCGGCGATGATCTTGTATGATTACGGATGATCTGGTCTGCAATTCAGCTTGGGGGCAATTTGTTGGCAATTTTGAGTACCCTGGGTACATTGCCTTTGCTCAAGTGTAGATGTTGTCATTGATGTCAAGAAGTTCTTGAAGCAATTTGATTTGATGTCAAGGAATTTGTTTTGATAAATATTATTCAGAGCATGGACAATGAGTTTCCAGGAAGTTCATAGTAGCCCATTTGCAAAAGATCAAGAAAAATACAAGTAAGAAAAAGTATGCAGCAAGCTAGAAAAATTGTCGCGATTTCATGACATGTTTGAGGAGAGAGAAAGTGCTAGCAAAACTATTGCAATTTCGCGACATGTTTGAGGAGAGAGAAAGTTTTGGCAAAACTATCATGATTTCGTGACATGTTGGCAGAGAAGGAGAGCAAGATGGAAAGTGTCACGATTTCGTGACATGTCACATTTTCGCGACTCGGAAAGTGCAGGAAGGCAGAGAAGGAAAAGTGTCGCAATTTCATGACACATTGCCAAGAAATTTGTACGGATGAAAAGGTGTCACGATTTCACGACATAATGTAGAAAAGAGAGTCCGCAGTGTGAACTGTCGCGATTTCGCGACAAGTTAGAAGAGAGAGAAAGTTACATGAAAAATGTTGCAATTTTGTGACATGCTATAGAGGTCGAGGTAAGGACTGTCGTGATTTCATGACATGCTAAAAAGCTCGAAGAGAGAACTGTCACGATTTCACGACACGCAACAAAGGGGAAGAGTCTAAAATGAGAAGCGTCGTGATTTCGCGACAGGCTACAAAGAAGTTGTACGGATGTAGAAAGTGTCATGATTTCATGACAGGTTGAAGAGAAAGCTTGCAAATGCAAAAAGTGTCACGATTTTGTGATAGGTTGAGATGGCAGCATTCAGTTGGAGAATGTGTCATGATTTCACAATAGAAACAGTTAGCAAGTCTTCATCAGAAGAAGCATCATGATTTCATGACATGTTCTAGTTTCGCGGGTGTAAGGCAGAGAGAAGCTCAAGGCAGTGAAAGTGTCGTGATTTTGTGACATGTTCAATTTTTGCTAGTGCAAGCAGAGAAGAAGGCCATGAAGTCAAAAGGGTCACAATTTCATGACAAGAGTGAATATGATGTCAGCAAAAGTTAAAAGTGTCATGATTTCACGACAAGGACATTGTCAAGGCAGACAAAAGCAAAAGTGTCACAATATCGCAACAATAACCAAACGAATATGAACAACAGACAAAAATGTTATGATATCATGACATGTTGTAGTTTCACGATAGAAGCTATAGGAGAGTTGCAGAGACGGTTGAAGCTGACAGAGTTAACTTTAAGCCGACGATGTTTAGGGTTGTGCAGCCGACAGATTATAGGGTTACAATCGACCAAGATTGAATGTTTTGATCTTGAAATTTATACTATAAAAGGAGGGCTGTTTCGAGTTTGAAAGAATGGTATGTGTATCAAAATTGCACAAGTTAAATCTGCAGTGCTCAAAGAGCAGTCGTGTCGAATCGATCGAAGTGTGCGTTCAAAGTGTGATATTCACAGATAGAGTGTGGGGGAGAAGTTCGATCGTCAAGAAGTAGAGTGTGCGAAGACTATGCTACTGTGATTGCGTAGAGGTGCATAAGTTGATGTTTGATCGAGTGCTGCTGTGTTTGCGCATTGAGTGCAAAAGTTGGTTTTGACCAAGTGCGGCTGTAACAGAACAGAAAGAGATTTGAGGATAGATTTGTGCCAGATCGAAGGACTATGTTTTGTGCAGACCAAAGAACAGAGGAAGAGGACAGACTTGTGCCAGACCGAAGGACTGTGTTTGGTGTAGACCAGAGAAACAAAATCGAGGACATTTGTGCTAGATCGAAGGACTATGTTTAGTGCAAATTTGAGGACCAACTTTGCGATGATAGAGTTGAGGACAGAGATCTCCAGCCAGAGTAGGGAAGATAGGTGTCTTCTATGGATAGAGTTCCACTTGCTAAGGGCAGAGGAGGTACAGGTCTTCTAGAGTATCACCACTAAAGAGTAGAGCTAGGGGAAGGTATCTCCTTTGGGTTGATGCCCATAAATATTGTAATCGGGAAAGGTATTCCCAGATTGTGAGTTGATAAAATTTAGAGAGAAATTTTATCCATGGAGTAGCCTGCATTGGGTGAACCATGTAAATTGTTGTGTCTCTTTTGTGGATGGTGTTTTGTGCATTGCTTTGGTTACTGCTTTTAATACTGCTATCTATACACTACATAATACTAATTTGAAAGCTGTTTTAAAGAAAAAGTAAAAAGTGGTCTTATACTATTCACCCCCCTCTCAGTATAAGCTTGTGTTCTTCAATTGGTATCAGAGCGGGTCTCTCCAGAAAAAGCCTAACAGCTTGGAGAAAGATCTATCAGAAGAACATATAGATTCAAAAAAGGATGAAGAGGTTAAGTTCGATCTCAAAAGTGAATTCTTTTGGGCTTTAAGAAAAATTTAGGGAAGAGAGTTATATTCTCAAGCATCATGATAGGAAGAAGAGACAGCAAGATCAATCTTCATCTTGAAGAATGATGGATTCCAGTTGGTCACAAGAAGAGCAATCATCCAAGGCATCAAAACAGGTTACATAATACTTTCCATGGCTACTATTTTTCTTGCAAGAAATTTGGTCACAAAGCTATGCATTGCAATAAATCTATGAATAGCCATAGTAAGGAAAATGTTAACTCTTTTGCACCTCTTATGGATAAAAATGTCATATGTTACAAGTGCAATAATTTTGGGCATATAGCAAGGATGTGCAGTTTGAATAGAACTAGCATTGAGTTAACAAAAAAAAAAATGAGATCAAATCCAAGTCAATGATAGTTCAAACTACTTTTCATGCTCAATACAAAGTAGAGAAATGGTATCTTGATAGTGGTTGCTCAAAACATATGACTAGTGAAAAGGAAAAGTTTTTGGTCTTAAAAAACACAAACAAAGAAACAATTAGTTTTGGAGATAACGAGTCGACTAAAATCGTGGTAAAGGAACTCTTAGTTTGGATGGGAAATCCAAAACAAAAAATGTGCTTTATGTAGAAGGCCTAAGACATAATCTTCTAAGTGTGAGTCAACTTTGTGATCAAGGACACATAGTATCTTTCTTTTCAGATATATGTGAGATACGTAAAGAAAAAAATGGAAAACTCATTGCTAGTGCTACAAGGACTCCAAACAATCTTTACATGCTAAGTGAGATAAAAAGGAAAAAGTGTTTTCTAACTCAAGAATATGAGAGTTGGTTATGGCATAAAATATTGGGGCATTTGAGCTTTGATAATCTTGTTAATATTAGTAACAAGGAAGCAGTTAGAGACTTGCCCAAAATAAAAAGACCCCATAACACCATTTGTGGTCCTTGTCAACATGGAAAACAGACCAGAACCAGTTTTAAATCAAAAGGGTATACTTCTTCAAAACCATTAGATCTCACTCATACTGATTTATGTGGCCCCACTAAAACTCAGAGCATTTAGGGAGAAAGCTACTTCATGTTGTTTATAGATGATTATTCTAGAATGACTTGGGTTACTTTTCTCAAACAAAAATCTAAAGCTTTTGAAAAATTTAAAGCTTTCAAAGAAATGATTGAAAATGAGACTGAAAAGAGAATCAAATGCTTAAGATTGGATAGAGGAGGAGAGTTCACTTCTAATGAATTTGTGGAATACTGTGAGGAATCAAAAGAGAATATTTAGCAGCAAGAACTCCTCAACAAAATGGAGTAGTTGAAATTAAAAACAGAACTATTGAAAATATGGCTAGAGCTATGTTAAATGAGTCAAAACTTTCAGATGGTTTCTGGAAAGAGGCAGTCAGTACAATAGTCTACATTATCACCAGGGCCCAACTTAGAGTAAATCATCATAAAACTCCTTATGAGTTGTGGAAAGGAAGACCAGCTATAGTAAAACATTTCAAAGTGTTTGGGAGTAAGTGCTTCATTAGAAGGGAAGATCAAAATTTGGGTAAGTTTGATCCTAGGTGTGATGAGGGAATTTTTCTTGGTTATTCCAATAGAAGCAAGGCTTACAGATGCTTCAACAAAAGAACGCATACGATCGTAGAGAGCATAAATGTAATCGTTGACGAAAAGACAGGGATAAGAGAACTCGTCAAGGAAATCGGTGATGAAATTTGTCAAGAAGAATTCAGAGAGGTTTCGGATGAAGAAGAGGAAAGACAACAACTGCTTCCCAAAATTCCTTCATGATATGTTCAGAAACATCATCCCAAATATTTGATCATTGGTGGTCCAAACAGCAGGCAAACTAGAAGAAGAGTCATTCCTTCACATGATTCTATAAATGTTTCATTATTATCTCAGATTGAGCCAAAATATTTCGGTGAAGCATGTGCAGATAAATTTTGGGTAAAAGCAATGGATGAAGAGCTAAATAAAATAGAGAAAAGTGAAACTTGGGATTTAGTTCCAAGACCTAAGGACAAGAATGTCATTGGCACAAAATGGATATTCAGAAATAAACTCAACGAGGATGGAAAGATTGTCAGAAACAAAGCCAGGTTGGTTTGCAAAGGTTATGCTCAAGTAGAAGGTGTTGATTTCGAAGGGACGTTCGCTCCTATTGCTCGTATCGAAGCTATCATAATGTTTTTGGCCCTTTCAAGCGTCAAAGCATTCAAGGTGTATCAAATGGATGCAAAGTCAGCTTTTTTAAATGGAGTGTTGGATGAAGAAGTCTACATAGAACAACCAGAAGGCGTGTCTCTCTCAGATCAATTAGACTATGTGTGTAAACTGAAAAATGCCTTGTATGGGTTAAAGCAAGCACCTAGGGCTTGGTACTCAAGACTTGACAGGTACCTTCATGAGAAAGGTTTCAGGAAAGGTATGGTAGATAACAATTTGTATATTAAGGATAAAGGTGATGATATGCTGATTGTATTTGTCTATGTTGATGATATCATTTTTGGGGGAAATAATACTTAGATGTGCAAATATTTTGCTAACACCATACAAAAGGAATTTGAGATGTCTAAGATTGGAGAGCTGTCATTCTTTTTAGGTCTTCAGATTGCTCAATCAAAATACGGTATATTTCTCTCTCAAGGAAAGTATATCAAAGAAATGTTAAAAAAATTTGGGATGATGGACAACAAACCTGTATGTACTCCAATGACTACAAGGTGCAAGATGAGCAAAGATGATGAATCTCCAGCAGCAGATCAGAGGTTGTACAGATCAATGATTGGCAGTTTATTATATGTTATAGCTACTAGACCAGATATCATGCAGGATGTTGGGTTAGTAGCCAGATTTTAGGTAGCTCCAAAATATTCTCATGTTATAGCAGTTAAAAGGATATTCAGATATCTGAAGGGCACTATGGACTTTGGGCTTTGGTATCCTAAAGGTGATGATTTCACTCTCACAACCTATACAGATGCAGATTGGGCAGGCAGTAATGATGACAAGAAAAGCACCAGTGGTGGAGCATTCTTTCTAGGAAAGAGTTTGGTTTCTTGGCTAAGTAAGAAACAACCTTCAGTTTCCTTATCTATGATAGAGGCTGAATACATAGCAGCAGTGGCTAGGTGTACACAAGTTTTATGGATGAAAACCACCTTGGAGGATTTCAAAGTCAAGCATGAACAACCCATCTCCATATTTTGTGATAATACTAGTGCCATAAGTATTTCCAAAAATCCGGTAATGCACTCAAGGACAAAGCATATTTCCATCAAGTATCACTTTCTAAGGGAGAAAGTGCAAGACAAGCAGGTCAAGGTAGAATATGTGTCTACTAAAGAGCAGATTGTAGATATCTTCACAAAACCTCTTCCAAGAGATTCATTTGAGTATCTAAGGGAGAAATTAGGAGTTGTACTCCCACCCCAGAATTAATCACCTCATCAGGAGGTGGGGGAGGTGATGCGTAGTCGTTATACCATCATTAATTCTCAATGAATCTATCAATCCAGGGCAGTGTACAAGGCTATCTACGGGAGAAGAAGTGAAACAACTATAACTTAGGTCAATCTAGGGCAACAGGTCTTATTGGTGGAACCGGTTGTGTGGGGGGTTTTGGAACATTCCTATCTCTAAATTGCATAAATTAAATCTTAATCTAAGTTGCAGAATTGGAAACTAATCATTAACTACATAAATGAAGTCCTAATTACAATTGCAGAATGAGACCTAATTATATTGCAGAATTAACAGTTGCAGAATTGAAAGTCTGATCCTAATTGCAAAAAGGAAATCTAATTACTTTTGCAGTAATGAAAGTCTAGATCTAATGTGGAAATAAAAACTATCAAAGTTCTGTAACAGAAGGTTGTCAATCTTCTGTTCAGATTTTGACAGCAAAACATAAAATGCAGGAAATTGCTGAAAAACAGTAAATTCTGGAAATAACAATCTGAAAATAAAGTGGAAACTTTGCTGAAAGTAAGATTGCAACTAAAACTTTAAGCACAAGATTAATCTAAGCATAAATAAACTAATACTGCAAATATTGTCAACTATTTACAAGCAATTGAAATAACAAGTTCTACAACTCATTCTACTGCAGCAAAATCGAGAATAAAAACCTGCTTTGTTAGTCCTCCTCCTAGGTCCGGAAGTGGCCAGCCTCTTTGTCGAGAAGAAGGTGTAAGTCTCTCTCTTTTTCTAAATCTTAATCACACTCATTTACAAGCAATTTGAAATAGAACTGGTGCACTTTATTGATCAAAAGACATGATTACAAGAATTCTGTTGAAAAATTATTACAGGACTGTAATAGTCAATTTCTAGTTATACTCTGTATTTTTTGCTAGCTTCCTTACTCTATTTTCTACCTCCTTTTCTACCTACTAGGCTCAACCTAAACGGGAGCAATATTTATAGCTATCCTATGATCTGATTACAAACAAAGAATATCTCAAAAGATCTAATCCTACAATGCTGCAACAAATTCTGGTTTTATCCTAGAAGAGGACTAAAACTTGATCTTTCCCTTAATGATGGCTTTGGTCGGCAATGACGGCAAAGACAGATGGAAGATATTTCTCTTTACTTTTTCCAACCTTTATTTCCCTTTTTTCGGCTTCAAAAATCGGTCAACAGGTCAAAAACACATTCTGTTCTTCATTCCGAAGATAAGTGGCTTCATTCCGAAGACAATGCAGTTCTCATTCCGAAGATCGCTCATTTCGAAGATACTACATTCTCATTCCGAAGATCGCTCATTTCGAAGATACTGCATGCTTCATTCCGAAGATCCGCTCATTTCGAAGACGTTGCATTCTTCATTCCGAAGATCCGCTCATTCCGAAGATACTGTGTTCCTTCATTCCGAAGATATCTGTTCATTCCGAAGATATCTCGGAATGAACAAATGTATGCTTTTCCAGTGATTTCTTCTACATCTCTCAGGTGGGTTATCTCCTAAGATCAAATTCTAATGGTCTTCATCCCTTTCCTCATGTGAATTCCATGCCTTGCTATTTATGGACAAGTGGCTGGAATTTACATGGGAAAGACCAGTTTTCTTGCACAACAACAGTTTGCTTGCACTGTTGCAGATTTAGGTGAAGTAAATGCTTTGTCAAATCAAAACAAGATTAGTGAAATGCTGCTATTATTCTAAGCATATCCCATTGTAGCAAATCATAGCAAAAAGAACACAAAACTATGCAAAAAGCTGTAAAATCAGCATATAATATTTCAAATACATTGATCATGCAAAATGGTTAATATACAACATATTGAATCAACTTAACTAACATATCAGATAAAACATAAGAGTTTATAGGCATTTTTAGTGTACAAAACATGTTATGATTGAGGCATTTCCAGGCCTCATCATTTTCCCCCCAACTTATATTAATGCATGCCCTCATGCATTCTGTTGGGCTATGGAATCACATATGTCCATGTTTAGATTCCATGACCTGTAGAATAATTTCTTGCCTATGTAATACCCCCTATTTTCTTGAATGTTTCTGAGCCAATCTTCAAATTGTTCATCAGGCTGGGCATCTTCCTCAAAGTAGAATGGAACTGGAGTAATGATGGTTGGAGGCCTGAACCTGAGACCTATCTAGTTATGTTGCATGATCTGAATCAGTTGGACTACACCTTCTGCTCTTCTTCTAGACCATTCTAAATTGATGGGGGAGATAGGTTCTCTTTTCCTCAAAGACATGGAAAGTTCATTCCATATGTCTCTACATACTGACAATGCTAGGAAGAAATTGTGATCACAAAAATTGTTAAATCTGGCCACACAGTCCCTCAAATTGTTCAAGTACATTCTCTTTATATCATCCCTGTTCATCATTGAGAAGTGTTGCTGGGTGATAACTAGGTGATTTGGCTGGATTGCTCCGACTAACAACTCAGCCCTTGTTTCAATCACTTTATTCCGCCTTTTCTCTTGATCCCAATAAAGCTGATTTTGCAAAGTAGACATAAATGCTCTCAACTGAACATCTCCAATGTAGATTTGAGGATGAGAGTCAACTTCCTCTGGAATGAAGAAACTGTGTAAAAATAGTTCACACAGGAGATTTTTTTGCTCAAAAGGACTGTTAAAATATGCTTCCAAAAAATCTTCAATAGTGTCCAATTTATATGGAAGATTTGAAGTAATCCTCATGACCTGCCATCTGAGGTATTTTTCCTTCAAAATAAGGCTGTAAAACCTGGTTGGTCGTCTAAATTGGACTAAAAATTCAGCAATTTGGCATAAGTCAGACACCTTTTCTTTCAATGCCTGAATTTCTGTGTCCTTGGCTTCTAGTTGTTTTGCTTCCAATTTGAATTTTTTAGTTTTATTGGCAAGTTGTTCATATCTAAGCATCCAGCTAGCTATGTCTGCATTGTACTGCTCTAGAGACACAGTATTAGGTGGTCTTACTATAGGGGGGATCCTAGGCAACAGATTTATCTGAACTCCTTTTTCTGCCACTTCCACTGGCTGTTCATCTGTCAATAACTCTACTTGCACCCCCTTATTTGCTATTTCTATGGGGTTGTCATCAGATAGTATTTCTACTTGTACCCCCTTATCTGTTGTTTCTACTGGAAGTGTAGCAAGTTGAAATGCAGGGACCTCAATAGGAGTACTTACTTGAACATTTTCTTGCTGTTGGGACTGTTCTTGTGTTGGTGGCTCATTTTCAACATCCTCTGCAATATTCCTCACCATTTCTGAAGCATCTTCAGAACAAGAAGGCAATGCTTCAGAATAAGATGGTGCTGCTTCAGAATGAACAGGCACTTCTTCAAAATGAAGGAGTGCTATTTCAGGATGAACTCCCATGTCTGCCTCAACAGAGTCATCTGCTCTTGATAAACCCAGAAGCAATTGAGCCAAATTATCTTCATCATGGGATATAGCTGGCTATTTTTTAGATTGTGACAACAATTTTCTCAGTTCTGCTACTTCCTGCTGAAGCTCTACAATTTTTCTTTCTTGCATCTCAATGATGCTTTCTTTCTCTGTGATCCATCTGGTCTGTGTTTTGACAACACTTCTTGCTGCCCTCAGCTGCTCTGTGATGTCTTCCACTTCTGTTTCTGCTTCAAAAGCTGATGCAGACAAATCAGTTGTAGTTGGCTGCTCAACCAATATTTCCTCTTCTTCTGCAATAGTTTGTTCTTGTTCAGGAGGCTCTGTGAGACTGTCTATAAGGGTATCTACCATATCTGTAGCCTATTGAACTATAGCCTCCTCCAAACCATCCTGCTCAGTTTTTGCCTCAGCTATCTGTTCAGGGAATTCTGGAAAGTTTTCAGATGCTGGTTGTATCTCTGTGACATCTGGGCTGCTTGGTCTATCTTCTTCCTCCATGACCTGTTCTGTAGTTTCTTTCAAATGGATTCTTGTAGACCTCCTAGTTCCAGATGCAAACTTCTTCTTTTTGCTCTATTTTTTGGTGACAGCAGGGGTCATGGGGTCAGTTTCAGATGCCTCTGTTTCCCTTGTTTCACTTCTCTGTTCTGACAAATCAGTTGCAGCTTCAGCAAACCAAACTTTCTTTTGTTTTTCTGCTCTGCTGCTAGTTCCAGATCCTCTTCTCTTTTGTCTCTTAGCTTGTGAAGTTGAGGGTTCAGGAGCAAGGTTTTCTGCTGCTGCTGTGGGGTGTAGTTCTGTAACAGCTTCAGGGGCACCTTCTGCAGTTTCTTCTGTAGCATCTTCTGCAACATCTTCTGCAACATTTTCTGCAGCAGCTGTTTCCTCTTCTGCAGCAACATCAGCAGTATTTGGTTCTTCTTCTTCCTCACTTTCATCCCCAAAAATGACATCATTTAGGTTAGAGTAAAACCTGTCAAAACTCCTAGGGTTTCCTCTAAAATGGTGTTGGCAAACTAATTTGATGAGGCCATGATGGCGAAGGCTTCCTTTACCCTCCTGATATCTTTTTGCCATGTTCTTTAACTCTTGATACAGATACAGGGGAAGATTTACCCTAACTTCTGGTTGTTGTCCACCATGTCTGAGATGGTTCAAAATTCATAGATGATGCCCTGACAACAGCACATACTGCCCTTCACAGGTTAAAAACTTAATTACCCAGGTGGCTACTTCATCCCAGGGTTCCTGCAGGCTGGCCCTTTTTAACCCTTTGCATGTGTTGTTATGGGTTAAGTATTCAGGTTCTCTATCATTTTCTTCTACAAACTGATTAACTACATTTGCCAATGTGTTCTTGCCAGATCTAGTAATTGAAATTCCTTCTAATGGCAGCTCTGTAATCTGACTTAAAATTTTAGGGCTTACCTCAATAGACATGCCGTTAACATGTGCTCGGTTGTTTCTGAACGTATGGGCGAACATGCCAGCTAAATCTTCAGAAGACCCATTGAATTTATCCAGAAATGTCATAAACCCTCCGTCTTCAAAAATCTGCACAACTGCCAGATTTTCTCGAAGGTAAGTGGTATCTGCAGGCTCTGTTCTGATCTTTCGCCCCATTTTTCTCTGTTTAAAAATCGTATACTACGGCTACTGTTCTACTACTGGATCTCTGGCTATTTTTTGTTGCAAATTTGCAGAGTTTTAGATTTGAAACCTTCGTTGCCCTGTTTCTCGTCTTCTTCTTTGGAATGAACCGTATCCTGTGCACTGTACTTCGCAACACGTCTTCGAAAAGAAAGATGGCACACATTTCTACTTTTGCACTGTACACCTGTTTGTTGATAATTGCATGGATGTCCTTGCCGTCAGATCCACCTCATTAGTTTTGCAGATTCTCACGTGCATGTTAATTGACATTAAAAATTGGTGGCATATGGTTGGTCACGTTCTCCGTATTTCCAATGAGTGCAAAAACAAACCATGTGCTGATTGACACGTGTCCCTTCCTCGCATGCAACTAAGAAAAAATCTTGATTTTGTCGTACCTTATCTTCTTGGATGCCACGTGGAAATGCTCTTTCCGAAGATTATAACTTATTGCGCAAACAAAATTTCATTCCGAAGATTATGACCTCATTCCGAAGACAAATCCTCATTTCGAAGATTATGACCTCATTCCGAAGATTATGACCTCATTCCAAAGACAGATCTTCATTCCGAAGATCAATCCTCATTTTGAAGATCAATCCTCATTCCGAAGATTAGGCTGTATTGTGAAGGTAAATCGTCATTCCGAAGACAGACCCTCATTCCGAAGACAGATCTTCATTCCGAAGACAGATCTTCATTTCGAAGATAGATCTTCATTCCGAAGATGATGCAGCAAGTCGTCATTCTGAAAACAAATTTCTTTCTGAAGACAAAGTGCAACATTCATTTTGCTGTCATTCTGAAGACAATTTCATTTCGAAGATAATACAGCAGGCACTATTTTTGGCATTCTTGTTCCGAAGATTAGGCAGAAATCAATATTTTCATTCTCAAAACATGTTTTTAAGTATGCCAACTCTTATGAATACCTTTTATGCTAATGGTTAATTGTCACATACTATATACCAATCATTTTACAATGAAGAAATGTAAGAAATATATACCTGATAAAACAGTTAATGCCAGTTTTTGAAGAATGACTGCTTTTGTTGATATTCTGCTGAGATTTTCTGCAACATTTCAAAACAAGTGCACTAGGTGAATTTGTACAATGATGGTTCAGAAATTTCTCAAGGTTATGCATGCCAGAAAACTGGTTTTCATGCACACCAACTCAGTAGTGCCTTAAGAAAAGGTTTTCACTACTGAGTTATTCATTTTTCTCTCTTCTTTTTTCTTGATTTTCCCCTTTTTTTTTTTTTACCTCTCCTTTTCTCTTTTTTTTTTTTTTCTTGATCCTGACTATGCCCATGAAGGAATTTCATGATTTCCCCTGAAACCATGCCCATGAAGGAATTCATACTCAGAATTTATTCATCTTTTTGTTTTCTATTTTTTTCTGATTTTTTTGTATTTTCTATTTTTTTCTTGAAATCCACTGATCATGTTGATTGTTTTGAAGTGGAAGAAGGAATCTCTTCCACCTGCTGTGTATCCAAACTATCAAGTTGTTGCAAGAATTCTTCTTTAGTCAGAGGTGTATGGTATACCCTGAGGCGATGTCCATTCACTACCAACTTTCTTCGTGACCCATCAATAGGGGATAAACGAGTCTGCTCCATTGTTAAATACCTCTTCAATCCAATAAGGTCCCAACCATCTAGTTCTCAGTTTTCCAGGGAAGTCTTCATATTGAGAATCAAACAAGTAAAGCCCAATCTCCTTGTTGAAGTTTCCTCCGCTGAATGTGACTGTCATGCCACAACTTCCTCTCGCTCTCGAATTACCTCAGTTTGGTGCAGAGCATCCAATCTAAGTTCATCCAATGCATTCAGCTGCAGAATCCTGTCTGTCTATGCCTGCGACAATTCAATTCCAATTTCTAGTGTTGTGCGCAATGTTAGTAGCTCAAATTCAATAGGTAAGAGAGGCTTTTTACCAAAGACTAGTTCATAAGGTGTGAATCCAGTAGTGGACTTCCAAGTAGTATTGTAGGCCCAAACTGCTTCAGGTAATTTATCTAGCCAATTTCTCCTATGAAAAGCTACTATTTTTGTCAAGATGCGTTCTAGTTCCCTATTTGTTACTTCAACCTGGCCATTTGCTTGTGGGTGGTAAGGTGATGATTTCCTATGTTTGATTTCATACAATTCTGTAAATGCTTTTATGACTTTGGATGCAAATTGGGGTCCTTGGTCTGTGGTGATAGACCGTGGAGCTCCAAATCTCTGAAAAATCTGAGTATACAAGAAATCAGCGACCTTCTCTTCACGAGCATGTTTGAAAGCACGCACCTCTACCCACTTTGTCAGGTAATCAGTGCATACTAGAATATGCACCTTTCCTTGAGAAGGTGGATCAATAGGTCCTACAAAATCAAGCCCCCACCTCTCAAATGGTTCTAAAACCATTTGAGGCTGTAGTGGCATCTCATTTGTATGAGTGGGTTTCCCCATTCTTTGGCATGCATCACAATGCCTGATGTACTTTTTTACATCCTTGTGAAGAGATGGCCAATAATATCCTATCCCCAAGATTTTCCTAACTGTGCTTTTTACAGAATAGTGTCCACCTGAAGGTTCATCATGACAAGCTCTAAGGATATCATACACTTCATCCTTTCGGATGCACCTACGTAACACATGGTCAGGACTGCACTTAAAAAGCATACCCTTAATCCATTCAAAAGAAGAACTCTGTTTGATCAATTGTTTTTTCTGTTTTGAAGTAAAATGTGGAGGAACTTTCCCTGTGACCAAATAATTGGCTATATCTGCAAACCAAGGTGATTGAACTGATATAGCAAATAGTTTTTCATCAGGAAAAGTGTCATCAACTAATTCCCCTTCATCTGTGTTCTGCAACCTGGACAAGAAATCTGCCACAACATTAGCTTTTCCTGGTTTGTTGATTATGGTGATATCAAATTCTTGCAGCAACAACAACCAACGAATAATTCTTGCACTTACCATAGGTTTATTCATCAAATACTTAATGGTTGTATGATCTGTGTGAATAAATATTTGATAACCTTGTGATATAATGCCTGAATTTGTTGATGGCATAAATTACTGCTAGGAATTCCTTCTCAGTTGTTGTATAATTTTTCTCTGCTCCTGTCAAGTTCTTGCTAATGTTGTAGATGGTATAATGTTCACCATTATCAATTTGTCCTAATGCTGCTCCAATTGCTGTATTGGAGGCATCAGTCTGAATGTGAAATGGTAATGTCCAATTAGGTCCTCTGAGCACAGGTGGAGTTATCAATTTCTCTTTCAGAGCTTCAAATGCTTCCTGACACTTTGTAGTCCAGGAGAATTCAGAATCTTTAGTCAATAAGGCAAACATAGGACTGGCTATTGTACTAAAGTTGGGAATAAACCTGCGGTAAAAACCAATGTGTCCTAGGAAGCTTCTGACATTAGTCTGAGTTTTAGGAGGAAGGAGATTCTTGATAATTTCAACCTTCTTTGGATCAACTTGGATCCCTTCAGGAGAGATGTGATGACCAAGAACTATCCCTTCCTTCATCATCATGAAGCATTTATCTGGATTTAAGGATAAGTGGTATGTTTCACAGCGAGTTAAGACTTTGTCAAGATTTTCCAATGTAAAATCAAAAGTTTGTCCACATACTTGTGAAATCATCCATGTAAATTTCAACACTTTTGGTGGTCAGATCAGCAAAAATTGCTAGGACTGCTCACTGAAAAGTTGCTGGGGCATTACACAAACCAAAAGGTAAAACCCTATAGGCAAATGTTCCCCATGGACATGTAAAAGTTGTCTTTTCTTGATCTTCGGGTGCAATCTGAATTTGATTATATCCACTAAATCCATCAAGAAAACAAAAGTATCTTTTTCCAGAAAGAGTATCTAACACTTGATCTATGAAAGGTAATGGAAAATGGTCTTTGTATGTCACCTTATTCAACTCTCTATAGTCTACACATACTCTCATTTTTCCATTTTTCTTAGGAACTATTACCAATGGAGAAACCCATTGGCTATCAAAAATTGGGTAAATGAATCCTACTTCCAGGAGTTTTTCAATTTCTTCTTTCACAATATCTCTTAAGGCGGGATTCAATCTTCTTTGAGGTTGTTTGACTGGCTTGACTTCTTCAGTATAGATTCTATGGGTACATATATCAGGATGAACTCCTGACATATCTTTGTAGTTCCAAGCAAAAGCATGAACATGCTTCTGCAAAACAACTATCAATTTTTCTTCCTCTTCCCTAGTAAGTCGGTCGTAGATGTTTAGAAATTTGCTTGGCTGGACTTCTATTTGTTTTGTATTTAGAAGGACTGAATTCACTCCTTCATACTTGGTGATTAAGGGATTAAGAGGACATTGCTGAGATGGGAGAAAAGAAGCAGTTTCTATTTTATTGCTGCTTGAGGGAAGCATATCTTGTATGGAACAGGTGAGAAGAAAAAATCGGATGATGGTGCCATCCATGTGGTAGTGAAACAGAGTTTCCCTGTGATAGCACGAGATGATTCATCTTCAGATTTTTGATTCTCCTCATTACTTATCAACTGTTGGATATTTGTTGCTTCCCCTTCTAAACCTTGTTCATGCAGAACATTCATCAGGATTGTTTCATTTTCTAAGTTTTCTGTGTCACTGAGGTCTTCTGTGTGTTCTCTTACTACTAAGGTAGCTAGTGTAGAAATGACCTCTTCTGGTTCCTCATCTGAGTCAGAAAACCATAACTGACCTGAAAATTTGCTAGATGGTTTTGGAGGAGGATATAAAGAAATCTGTTTCAGATCAATACCATTTGAAATAGTCATATTTCCGGATCTGCAATCTATGAAGGCTGCTGCAGTTGCAAGCCAAGGTCTTCCCAAAATAATGGGATATCCATGTGCTGAATTTCTTGGCTGTAAAACCAAAAAATCTGCAGGGAATTCCCAAGAAGAAACTTCTATAGGAACATCTTCAATGATTCCTTCAGGTTTTGCAACTGACCTATCAGCCATTTCTAAAACTGTAAATGTGGGGCTGAGATGTTTGAGCTGTAATTGTTCCATTGTATCTTTAGTCATGACATTTATTGCAGCTCCTAGATCCACTAAAACATTTGATATTGGTACTGAACCTATGGTGACTGTGATAATTGGGCTTCCTGGATCACTATACTTTGGAGGTAGTAGTTTTCCAGATAAGAGATCAGCTATCTTCCCTTCAACCTGTACAGTCTTGGGGAATGCTTTCTTCTTTCTTCCTGCTCTTTTAATGCACAAATTTTGGATAGTACTATTAATTTTTGGTATTTCCTTAATGGCTTGCAATAAGGGCAATGAGATAGTCAACTTTTTGAGTTCTTTGACCAATTCTGACTCAAAATTTTTTGGTATTGCATTAAGTCTTTCAGGATATGGAACTATCCTTGGTAATTGTTCTGCTTGTGTCTCTTTTTCTATTGTTGGTTCCAATTTTTCTGTTTCTATTGTTGGTTGGATTCTCTCTGGTTCTGATGATTCTTGCTTTTCATTATCTTTGATTTCCATTAAAACTGGTTCAGGTACAACTTTCCCTGAACGGAGTTGGATGTCACTACAATCAAGAACATTAATTTCAATATTTTCTTCAGCTTCAGCCACATAGACAGGAGGTGTCTGTCTTACACTATTTGGATTAGTGACTGGCTGAGCTGGCAATTGAGGTTGTTTCACTTGTTGTGTTTGTTGTTGTTTTTCTTGAAAATTTTGATTAGGTGCAGGCAACAAATGCTGAGTTTGACCTTGATTCCTTTGCTGCCTTGGATAGGTCTGGTATTGCTGATTCCACTGTGGTTGGTTTTGCACCCAATGTGGATTAGTCTGATTTTGATTCCAAGTTGGATTGTTTTGATTCCATGAGGGGTTGTTTTGATTCTGATTCCAGGTTGGGTTACTCCAATTTGATTGTGGCCATTCTTGGGAATTTGTCCATTGAGGATAATTCCAAGGACGTTGGGGTGGTTCCGATTGTCCCCAAGGCATAGTACCGGGATTATGCCCCCAATTTGTAGGAAAACGAGGGGGATTTTGATATTGAGAGAAATTTCCCCCTTGTTTTGGTCCAATATAGTTGAGTTCCTCAATCTGGTTTTCTAACACAGTTTTGAGTTGTGGTAGCAGGTGGCATTGATCAGTTGAATGCCTTTTTGAACAGATACTACAAATGGCTGAGATAGATGTTTTATTCAAAGGACATTCCTGCAAAGCATGTTTACTTCTACATCTTGGGCAATAAATTGCCAAAGGTTCTATGTTTTTAGCTTTTGCAGAGATTTCCCCTAAAGTAGTGTTTAGATGCACTAGGATATCAGTTTTGAAATTTGCAAGTTCCTCTATCAGGTCCTTTACATCAGTGCCATTTGTGCGGCTTTTTCTTCTTCTCTGCTTAGTGCGAGAGTAATTCCTACAGAGATCCATAATTTCCTCATTACTGAGAGTGGTTACATCCCCTTTTCCCATCAAATCCATAACTTCTCTGGATTCATCTTGCAATCCTCTCAAAAATATGGTTTTACATAATTCTGGTTCTACTAGTCCACATCTCCTTTGAACAAAGGAGAACCTATCAAGATAATCTTCCAAGGTCTCATCATCTTCCTGCTTGATTCTAAATAACTCATCTTTTCTATTCCTTACACGGCAGTATTCTTGATATTTGTCTAAAAAGACAGTCTCCATTTGATCCCAGGTTCTTATGGAATTTGGCTCTAAGCTCATGAACCAGCGTAATGCTGAATCCTTGAGAGTTGAGGGAAAAACCTTAAGTTTCTGATTGTCATTTATATAATCATAGGTCTGACACACTACCTTGAATTCAAACAAAAACTGGTCAGGATCTTCAGATACAACACCTCGAAAGGTTGGAAGTACTGAAGGTGAAATGGTCTTCATGGGAGAGTTTTGTGTTGGATTCAGATGAATAGGATATTCAAATTTTTTGGACGGTTGGAGTATATCCTGATCATCCCCTTCATTATGAACATAGCCATGCTGGCCATCTACATTGCCTCCTTCTGCCATAGTTTCTTGTTTCCTAGGAGAAGTTAAAGCTTTCCAAATTGTTCTCTCAAGAGGTCCAAGCTTCTCTGTTGATGAGTCTGATGAATTATCTTCCTTAAGATATTCTGTTGATAAAATTGGTGATTTTCCTTTCTCAAAATGTTCTACTGATGGTGAGACTGGTGATTTTTCTATCAATCTTTCAAGTAGTTCAAACACAGGTGATTCACCCCTTAGGCGTGAAGATCTCCTTAATGGGACAAGCCAGGGATCCTTTGGGGTAGTTCTACCTTTATCCCTAGACTTACTCATTCATGTTTACTCCTAAATGACATAAATTAAGTCAATAGTTGTTATCTTACTCTGCTGTTATATTCAGATTTTAACCTGAATGTTCACAGTTTAGTCTGATTACAGCTATTGGACTATTTGTTTTCTTCTGACAACACTATTCCCCGACAACGGTGCCAAAATGATGCGTAGTCGTTATACCATCATTAATTCTCAATGAATCTGTCAATCCAGGGCAGTGTACAAGGCTATCTGCGAGAGAAGAAGTGAAACAGCTATAACTTAGGTCAATCTAGGGCAACAGGTCTTATTGGTGGAACCGGTTGTGTGGGGGGTTTTGGAACATTCCTATCTCTAAATTGCATAAATTAAATCTTAATCTAAGTTGCAGAATTGGAAACTAATCATTAACTGCAAAAATGAAGTCCTAATTACAATTGCAGAATGAGACCTAATTATATTACAGAATTAACAGTTGCAGAATTGAAAGTCTGATCCTAATTGCAGAAAGGAAATCTAATTACTTTTGCAGTAATGAAAGTCTAGATCTAATGTGGAAATAAAAACTATCAAAATTCTGTAACAGAAGGTTGTCAATCTTCTGTTCAGATTTTGACAACAAAACATAAAATGCAGGAAATTGCTGAAAAACAGTAAATTCTGGAAATAACAATCTAAAAATAAAGTGGAAACTTTGCTGAAAGTAAGATTGCAACTAAAAATTTAAGCACAAGATTAATCTAAGCATAAATAAACTAATACTGCAAATATTGTCAACTATTTACAAGCAATTGAAATAACAAGTTCTACAACTCATTCTGCTGCAGCAAAATCAGAATAAAAACCTGCTTTGTTAGTCCTCCTCCTAGGTCTGGAAGTGGCCAGCCTCTTTGTCCAGAAGAAGGTGTAAGTCTCTCTCTTTTTCTAAATCTTAATCACACTCATTTACAAGTAATTTGAAATAGAACTGGTGCACTTTATTGATCAAAAGACATGATTACAAGAATTCTACTGAAAAACTGTTACAGGACTGTAACAGTCAATTTCTAGTTATACTCTGTATTTTTTGCTAGCTTCCTTACTCTATTTTCTACCTCCTTTTCTACCTACTAGGCTCAACCTGAATGGGAGCAATATTTATAGCTATCCTATGATCTGATTACAAACAAAGAATATCTCAAAAGATCTAATCCTACAATGCTGCAACAAATTCTGGTTTTATCCTAGAAGAGGACTAAAACTTGATCTTTCCCTTAATGATGGCTTTGGTCGGCAATGACGAGCAAAGACAGATGGAAGATATTTCTCTTTACTTTTTCCAACCTTTATTTCCCTTTTTTTGGCTTCAAAAATTGGTCAACAGGTCAAAAACACATTCTGTTCTTCATTTCGAAGATAAGTGGCTTCATTTCGAAGACAATGCAGTTCTCATTCCGAAGATCGCTCATTCCGAAGATACTGCATTCTCATTCTGAAGATCGCTCATTCCGAAGATACTGCATGCTTCATTCCGAAGATCCACTCATTCCGAAGACGCTGCATTCTTCATTCCGAAGATCCGCTCATTTCGAAGATGTTGTGTTCCTTCATTCCGAAGATATCTGTTCATTTCGAAGATATCTCGAAATGAACAAATGTATGCTTTTCCAGTGATTTCTTCTGCATCTCTCAGGTGGGTTATCTCCTAAGATCAAATTCTAATGGTCTTCATCCCTTTCCTCATGTGAATTCCATGCCTTGCTATTTATGGACAGCTGGCTGGAATTTACATGGGAAAGACCAGTTTTTGCTGCACAACAACAGTTTGCTTGCACTGTTGCCAGATTTAGGTGAAGTAAATGCTTTGACAAATCAAAACAAGATTAGTGAAATGCTGCTATTATTCTAAGCATATCCCATTGTAGCAAATCATAGCAAAAAGAACACAAAACTATGCAAAAAAACTGTAAAATCAGCATATAATATTTCAAATACATTGATCATGCAAAATGGTTAATATACAACATATTGAATCAACTTAACTAACATATCAGATAAAACATAAGAGTTTATAGGCATTTTTAGTGTAAAAAACATGTTATGATTGAGGCATTTCCAGGCCTCATCAGGAGGGACTAAGCTAAGAAGCTCATTCTTAGTCCCGAGCCCCAAAGGTGACCCTTTGCCATTGATGACAAAGGGGGAGAGATTTGAGTAAGGGGGAGAGATATGAGTAAGGGGGAGAGATTCAATGTGAAGAGAAAAGCTTCAAGTCAGGGGGAGAAAAACTTCAAAAGGAGATTCTCAATTGTTAGCACAGTTGGTTTCAGTTTTGGCTCTTAAGATGTGTTTCAGTAAAGGTTTGCCATCAATGACAAAGGGGGAGATTGTTGGCAATTTTGGATACCTTGGGTACATTGCCTTTGCTCAAGTGTAGATGTTGTCATTGATGTCAAGAAGTTCTTGAAGCAATTTGATTTGATGTCAAGGAATTTGTTTTGATAAAGATTATTCAGAGCATGGACAGTGAGTTTCCAGGAAGTTCATAGTAGCCCATTTGCAAAAGATCAAGAAAAAGACAAGTAAGAAAAAGTATGCAGCAGGCTAGAAAAACTGTCGTGATTTCACGACATGTTTGAGGAGAGAGAAAGTGCTGGCAAAACTGTCACGATTTTGTGACATGTTTGAGGAGAGAGAAAGTGCTGGCAAAACTGTCACGATTTTGTGACATGTTGGCAGAGAAGGAGAGCAAGATGGAAAGTGTCGCGATTTCATGACATGTCGCATTTTTGCAACTCGAAAAGTGCAGGAAGGCAAAGAAGGAAAAGTGTTGCGATTTCACGACACATTGTCAGGAAAGTTGTATGGATGAAAAGGTGTCATGATTTCGTGACAGAATGCAAAAAAGAGAGTCCACAATGTGAACTGTCGCGATTTCATGACAAGTTAGAAGAGAGAGAAAGTTACATGAAAAATGTCATGATTTCATGACATGCTATAGAGGTTGAGGTAAGGACTGTCATGATTTGAAACATGCTGAAAAGCTCGAAGAGAGAACTGTCATGATTTTGCGACACGCAACAAAGGGGAAGTGTCTAAAATGAGAAGCGTCACGATTTCGCAATAGGCTACAAAGAAGTACGAATGCAAAAAGTGTCGTGATTTCATGACAGGTTGAAGAGAAAGCTTGTGAATGTAGAAAGTGTCGTGATTTCATGATAGGTTGAGATGGTAGCATTCAGTTGGAGAATGTGTCATGATTTTGTGATAGAAACAGTTAGCAAGTCTTCATCAGAAGAAGCATCACGATTTCATGACATGTTCCAGTTTTGCAGGTGTAATGCAGAGAGAAGCTCAAGGCAACGAAAGTGTCATGATTTCACGACATGTTCCATTTTTGCCAGTGCAAGCAAAGAAGGCCATGAAGTCAAAAGGGTCATGATTTTGCGACAGGAGTGAAGATGACATCAACAAAAGTTAGAAGTGTCATGATTTTGTGACAAGGATGTTGTCAAGGCAGATAAAAGCAAAAGTGTCATGATATTGCGACAATAACCAAACGAATGTGAATGACAGGAAAAAATGTCATGATATCGCGACATGTTGTAGTTTTGCAGTAGAAGCTACAGGAGAGTTGCAGAGGCGGTTGAAGCCGATAGAGTTAACTTTGAGCCGATGATGTTTAGGGTTGTGCAGCCGATGGAGTATAGGGTTATAGCCGACCAAGATTGAGTGTTTTGATCTTGAAATTTATACTATAAAAGGAGGGCTATTTTGAGTTTGAAAGAATGGTATGTGTATCGAAATTGTGCAAGTTAAATCCACGGTGCACAAAGAGCAATCATGTTGAATCGATCAAAGTGTGCATTTGAAGTGTGATATTCGTAGATAGAGTGCGAGGGAGAAGTTTGATCGTCGAGAAGCAGAGTGTGCGAAGACTGTGCTGTTGTGGTTGTGCAGAGGTGCATAAGTTGATGTTCGATCGAGTGCTGTTGTGTTTGTGCATTTAGTGCAAAATTTGGTTTCGACCAAGTGCGGTTGTAACAAAACAGAAAGAGATTTGAGGATAGAATTGTGCCAAACCGAAGGACTGTGTTTTGTGCAGACCAAAGAATAGAGGAAGAGGATAGACTTGTGCCAGATCGAAGGACTGTGTTTGGTGCAGACCAGAGAAATAGAATCGAGGACATTTATGCTAGACCGAAGGACTGTGTTTAGTGCAATTTTGAGGACCAGCTTTGCAGTGATAGAGTTGAGGACAGAGATCTCCAGCCAGAGCAGGGAAGACAGGTGTCTTCTATGGATAGAGTTCCACTTGCTAAGGGCAGAGGAGGTAGAGGTCTTCTAGAGGATCACCACAAAAGAGCAGAGCTAGGGGAAGGTATCTCCTTTGGGTTGATGCCCATAAATATTGTAATCAGGAAAGGTATTCTCAGATTGTGAGTTGATAAAAATTAAAAAGAAATTTTATCCGTGGAGTAGCCCACATTGGGTGAACTACGTAAATTGTTGTCTCTTTTGTGGATGGTGTTTTGTGCATTGCTTTGGTTACTGCTTTTAATACTGCTATCTATACACTGCATAATACTAATTTGAAAGTTGTTTTAAAGCAAAAGTAAAAAGTGGTCTTATACTGTTCACCCCCCCCTCTCAGTATAAGCTTGTGTTCTTCACAATTAGAGCCCGAAGTTTGCATTCTCTATCTCATTTTCCTTATTCATTGGTGCATTAGATTAATTTACTTCTATTTTGCATCTTGGAGTTCACCTCATTTAGCATAATTGTATGATAAAATTTAAAATAAGTTTAAAAAATAGTGCATTTCATTTAATTTGATATTTGGATTTATCATTCAAACATCTATACTCTTATTTTTATCATTTTGCATCACTCTTGCAATTGTATTTTTGGTTTTTGGTGTTTGTTTTCTTGATTGTAGGTTTCTGACGAATTCTCCCAATGAATTCGTCAGGTCGCTGATGATATTGGGTGATCTCGGATGATCTCTTATGATTTGAGATGATTCTATACAATTACAGATGATATTGTCATATCCGGGATGATCTGGACTTCTACAAGCTTTAGAATCTTTATCAGACATCAGAAATCAGGTGTACTCTTATCCATTTTATATATTCTCTATATTCAATCACATTAAGATTCATTTATGTCTTCTGTTTTCATGTAAATCAGAATATTCATATAGAATAGCTTAGCTTCATTTTGGCCAACCTAGGAATATGAATGATTGAACATAAAACAAACAAATCAAACCCATTCTCAAACTAGGCGTGGAAACTGCCATTCAAAGTTTCCTGGTGAACCCCACCATCCGTTGAAAATTCACCTTTATACCCCTCCCCTGAGAGGCACGACCTTCAAAGGGCCTCTCCGTCTGAGGTATTGTTCCATCCTTTTCTCACCCCCCTTCTGGGTAGGGATCCTTTAGCCTGAAGGTAAGGGTGCAAAAAATTTGAGTGATACAAGAACATATTGAGTCTCTAAAAATTTTCTTTATGCTTCAATGAGATTGATTTGAGTTGAGATTGAGATTTGAGTATAGAACATATTGAGTCTCTAACAATTATATTTATGCTTCTATGAGATTTATTTGAGTTGAGATTGGGATTTTAGTTTAGAACATATTGATTCTCTAACAATTCTCTTTATGCTTCTATGAGATTGAATTGAGATATTGATTGAGCATTAAGTATAGAACATATTGAGTCTCTAATAATTCTCTTTATGATTCTATGAGATTGGACAAGTTTTGTGTGAGCTTGTTAAGCAGATTTGAGACAAGTATTTGAGAAAGCTTGTGGACTGATTTTGAGTAAGCTTTTATGGAAGCTTGCTATGCAAATTTGAGAAAGTCCTAGAGAGGACTTATTGAGCAGATTTGGACAAGTTTTGAGTGAGCTTGTTGAGCAAATTTGGATAAGTTCTGAGTGAGCTTGTTGAGCATATTTGGACAAGTTTTGAGTGAGATTTTTGAGCATATTTGAGAAGGTTCTTTGTGGACCTGTTGAGCATATTTGAGTAGGTTTTATGTGGATCTATTGAGTAGATTTGAGTAGGTTCTGTGTGGACCTATTGAGAAAAATTGTACTAGACTGAATGTACTATGTTTAGTGCAAGAGATTGAGCAGAGTTATGCTAGACTGACTAGACTATGTTTAGTACAGTATTAAGACAAAGCTTTGGAGGTGATAGAGTACAAAGGATAGAGTCTTAATGGATAGAGATCCAACAACCAGGATAATTGAAGACAAATTTGAGTGAGGAGTCTTCAAGTGGAGAGAGATCCACCAGTTAGTGCAACAAAGAGACAGAGTCTTCTAGAAGATCACTAGCCATATCAAAAGGGGAAAGAGTTCTCCTATGGAAGAGATCCACAAAATTGATATTAGGGGATCAAAATATCCTTTGGATGAGGTTCATAAACATTGTAATTGGGAAGGATTCCTGAAAGAGATTGATTGAGAGCATTTTAGTAAAATATTTTCTTCGTGGAGTAGCCCACATTGGGTGAACCACATAAATTGTGGTGTCTCTATTGTGTATGGTGTTTTGTGCATTTCTTTGATTACTGCTATTAATACTGCTATCTATACACTGCATAATATTGAATTGAAAGAAAAATTAAAAAGTGGTCTTATACTGTTCACCCCCCTCTCAGTATAATCTTGTGTTCTTCAATTGGTATCAGAGTGGGTTCCTTCATAAGAGTTTGACAACTTGAAGGAAAAGAGGTCTAAGAACACAATGTATCAAAAGAATCAAAGATATGGATTCTTCAATAATGTAGTACCAGTATGATGGAAGTGACTTCTTATATTGGTGTATGCTAATGAGATTTTACCTGATGGCACTTGAAAATAAAGTTTGGGATGCAGTGGAACTTGGATACGATTCAGCAGTCAATCCTCCTACAGATAAGGAAGGTAAGCTTCTAATGCATACAAAATCAAGAGCCATTAATTCAATTATAAAAGGATTACGTAGATCAGAATATATGAAGGTTATGGATTGTAAAACAACAAAATAAATGTGGAAACTTCTACATGAAATATATGAAGGAGATAAAGGAGTCAGAATGGCTAAGATCAAAAATCTCAAAGGAGAATTTGAGAACTTAAGAATGAAGGATGATGAAAACATTCATGACTATCTCAGTAAGATTTATGAACTTGTACATGAGATGAAAGGTCTGGGAATGAAGGTTGATGAATCTGATGCTTGTGATAAGATCTTGAGAACTCTTCCAAAAAGGTACAGTGAAAAATTTTATGCTATAGAAACATCTATTGATAGTGAATATTTGACAAGGAATTATTTGCTTGGCATGCTTACTACTTTTGAGATAAGAACAAAAGATCCTATTCCTCTAAAAGAAACTACTTTCAAAGTAGAAAAAAAGAAAAAGGGAAAGAAGATAAAATTGAGCAGTGAATCATCCAGTGATGAATAAGAAAATTATGGTAGAAGAAATAGAGGTTCCAGAAGACCCATAGATCTAAGATCTATCAAATGTTTTAATTGTGGAAAGTATGGACACTATTAAATAAAATGCAAAGAGCCATAAGGCAACAATGATGAAGAAAAATAGGATCACAGATACAGGGAATTAGAAAGACACATGTACCAGAAGATAAGCAAGGATGGACAAAGTAGACAAGGAAAGAAGTTCTTCCAGAGACAAAAGAGAAGCTACTATGCGAAAAATGCAAGTAAGTACTCAATTGATAGTAATGCTAGTTTTTCAGACAATGATAGAGATGAAGTCCTATTTATGGTTAAAGAGAAAGATCCAGTTAAGAAAATGACTCCAACTATTCTCAAGTGTCTTAGATGTGGTAAATTTGGACATCTTGAAGATGATTGCACTAGGGATGGTTATAGTTTTAGTGATGATGATTTTGAAGATGCACTTGAAAGACCAGATGAGTATCTTCTAAAGGCTTTGGAAGATAAAGAAGATTATCCTATAGAAGACAAGCCAAAATAAAGTAATGATATGAAAAAAGGTAAAAAAATAGAGGAATATTTAGCAGAGAATGGCTATGATATCAAGGGAGAACTTATCTATGCCCTTGAAACAATAAATAAGGTTAGAAAGCAACACTCTAAGCTTGAAAATCAGTTTCAAGAATGTGATGAAGAAAGATTATTGATCATAGAGGATTTAGAAAAATCAAATGCTAAGGCAAACAAGTTCAAGGATAAGTTAGAAGTAAATATTTTGGAATGTAAGAAGTTAGCACAAGAAGTGGCTACTCTAAAAGAATATTTAAAGGACTCCAAGATCAAGATGAATAGTATCACAAATAGCTCTAAGAACTTAGATAAGTTCATCCATGGACAACAACAAACATCATGTTCAACAGGTCTTGGCTTTGGAAATGATCAAAAGAAACATGAAAAGGAATCTACTTCAAGTATTGATGAAGAAGAAACTTTAGAAGAAGATACTTTAGAAGCTGATAGTATAAATGAGAATGAGACATCAGATGATGAGTTGGACAAAAAAGAGTTCAACCAAGATAGGAACAATGCACAAAGAAGATACATATTGAAAAACAATCAGAATAGGAGATCAATGAGGTCAAGACAAGGAGGCTTCAATGGAAGATGATTTTCATGTCACAGGTTTAGGCACATGGCTTCACAGTGCAGGACTCATGAAAGATAAGTATATGGAAAAGAACAAATTTTTCAAGGATATTGCTACTCATACAATGGCTTTGGTCACAAGGCAATTAATTGCAGGATTCATGATAAAAGAGGATATGGCTTCACTAGGAGAAATCCTAAGACAGTTGCACATCCAAGGAATAATAACATTAAGTGTTATAAGTACAATAATGATGGTCATTTTGAGTGAATATTTTGCCCTATAGCAAAATGATCACCACAACTAGAGTCTCAAACAGGAAACTCTCGCTTGCAAAGAAATTAAATAGCATTATTCATTTCTCCAAGGTTCTTGTGAACAAACATTCATATTGCATATAATCACTCAAGACTAAAGCAAATAAATGAATGTATACCAGAATAACTTAAACCATGCAAGTAACAGTTAACAAGGGGCCTTTAATGATTCGAACAAGTACTTTGCAACCATAATCCATTAAATCAACCAAATGCGAAGATAGCTTCTTTTAATGTTCTTGAGATTAAAGTAATCTACCCGAAACCCGGTTAGTAACCTCTTTTATCTCCAACTTAAAAGGATTCCAAATGAAAAGTGTGTGGTATGAGCCACTTCATTTTAAGCTCTGTGCCTTTAACATGAGGTTCATTTAGAGTTAGCGGGTTCGTTTTATCTTCATTTAAAAGTGTTCCACTATCCCTATGTTAGCATTTGGTGTTAGTAAAGTTAGCAATGTTAGCATTCATTCACTTGATCTGATTTAGTGTGCATTTGGAATTAGTAGCCCTCCTAAACCCATATTTTATCTAAAAATTAGATGAAGGTGTTTGGAGATGCAAGAATGAAAATCTAAATTAAAGAAGTGGATCTAGAAGCGGCTTTCTCTTCTCCGCTATTAATCCCTGGTTTTCTTTGGGAAACACTAGATCTATAAACAAACCCTCCAATTTTTGGTGCGAGCAGATCGCTTTCTCAAGCGCAGACGCAGAGCATACTCTTGGCAGATTTATTTACCTTCTTTATAACTTAGATTATTCATGGCAATAAATGAACTATTTATGAACATAAATTCTGGAAAAGGACCAGAATCGAGAAATCAACTACCTACAAAATTTTTGGAATGGACCAGAATCCAGGAACGATTAGCAGAAATTCTGGTATGGACCAGAATAGAATGAAAACAAATGCAAGAAATTCTGGAATGGACCCAAATCGAAACAGTAGATTTTAAAGCAAGACTAATCTAAATATCAAAAAACTAAAACATAAACATTATCTACAAAAGTTAGCTGGAAAAACAAAATAGGACATTAATTTGGTTAACAATCTCCTCCCTGCAAAACCCCAAGTTATGAGATGAAATTCTAAAACAACCTGACCTAACAGACCTGCAACATAAACACAATCAAATTAGATCAGATGCAAGACTCTAAGGAAACAAATAATTGCATCATTCTATCATTCACCTATCGTAACCCACTTTATGGCGTAAACGAATAGATACAAGAAGTAATAATGCAAAGGAAAGATTTACAGAAATAGCAGTAGTCTTAGTTTCAATCTCCTTTTGATTTCACACACAAGAGTTGCTCTTGCCAAAAAAAAATCCTTTATTCCGAAAGATAGTCTTTGTTTTTTTTTCTACAATTTCCAGCCCCTTCTCACTTCTTTGAATCGCGTATTTAAAACCTCTGAACAAATTTTGTTTCTCCTTCCATGACTATTCGTTTTCTCCTTCCCTTGTGCATGCATGTGTTTTGATTTCCAAAAAGACTTTTCATTTCTATTTTGTGGCCCTTCATTTCATTCCCATGGTTTGATTTCGAAAAAATGTTTCCTTTTCTCCACAAGGGCATGCGTCCGTTTCCTTCCATGTGTAACGACCATCTTAAATGATTTCAAATCATTAAAGATTCCTTATGTAACGTTTTGTCTTATTCATTGGATTTTGTCCTTATGTCCACGTCACTATGCGGTCTTCAGTTTCACTATCCTGGTGTTCATCACTAATATCAGATGCACTGTCAACTACTCTGTTCCCTTGGCAAAAATCGGACATGTCACGAAATCGTGACACTCTTGTCTCTCTGCCTACCTCCCTTTTTGAGTCATGAAAATGCAACATGTCGCGATATCGTGACACTTTTGTTTCTCTGCCTGCCTGCCCTTTTTGAGTCACAAAAATGCAACATGTCGCGATATCGCGACACTTTTGTTTCTCTGCCTGCCTGCCCTTTTTGAGTCACGAAAATGCAACATGTCGCGATATCGTGACACTTTTTCTTTGCTTTGGACCATGAAAATGCAACATGTCGTGATATCGCGACACTTTTTCTTTCTTGTTCTTTCTCTTCTTGTTTGGCCGTAAAAATGCAACATGTCACGATATCGCGACACTTTTTCTTTCTTGTTCTTTCTCTTCTCTTTTGGCCATGAAAATGCAACATGTCGCGATATCGCGACACTTTTTCTTTCTTGTTCTTCCTCTTCTCTTTTGGTCGTGAAAATGCAACATGTCGTGATATCGCGACACTTTTTCTTTCTTGTTTTTTCTTTTCTTGTTTGGCCGTAAAAATGCAACATGTCACGATATCGCGACACTTTTCTTTCTTCTCTTTTGGCCATGAAAATGCAACATGTCGCGATATCGCGACACTTTTTCTCCTTGCTCTTTCTCTTTGCTTTGGACCACGAAAATGCAACATGTCGCGATATCGCGACACTTTTTCCTCCTTGCGGTGTTTTGCTTTTTCTTTGATCTTTAGCATATGGGCCACTTCGGTCTTCTTGGAAAACATGCAAAAAGGTGGGTCCCCAATTTTGGGGTACGTTGTGGAGCAGCCACAACAAATGGCGACTCTGCTGGGAAATGCTCCTGAGCATTTCGGTGAGAACCCCAACCTGAAAACCTACAACTTAACTGCAAGCGTTAGCAAATATCCAAAGAATGTAAATAAACCAGAAATACATGAAACATTAGAATTATTCAGCCTCCGCTCAATGTGTGCATAGTGATTCATTCTTTATCGTTTGAAATAGTTCCCCATTCTATTGCCAATTTCACATGAATGCATATAATGAATCATGGAGGGTCTATGCAAGATCGAATGTATTGCCAACATAATGAACTATGGCTGACCTGCTTTACCAGGACTCTTAACTTTTAGTAGCATGAGTACAAACATTAAAACTATCAAACCCTCTCAGGACCAATCATGCATGAATTGAGTTCATATACCCAATCTCAAGGTTGGTTATGCACCACTGCCATATTGAATCAATGTGCATGTGTAAGTGAAATCAGAGCTTTGGGGAATCAGATTCTCAACCTAAGCGTGATGAGAATTTAACCCTATCCTTACTACTCTGATTTGAGTTCATTACCTCATCTTAAGAAAAATGATTAAACCTATTATGGATAACTGCCAGGCTAGCCTGTCCGTGTGAGCGGTCAGAGGTCTTGCTTTTAAATGAGACATGTCGCCATGCATGAGCCTACTCCACTGCCAGTCAGGCGTCTATAGCCCCGATGGAGATCAGCCCCATAGTCCAGGCTTTGGCTTTCTTGAATTTTAGGGATGACTACTCATCCTTGTGAGGGACACGTAGTACGATCCTTCCAACTCAAATGATGTGATGGAGGTGGATTAATGATGGATTCCTTGAATCTTAGGGATGACTACTCATCCTTGCAAGGGACATGTAGTACGATCCTTTTAATCCAAATGATGTGATGGAGGTGGAGTAATGATGGATTCCTTGAATCTTAGGGATGACTACTCATCCTTGCAAGGGACATGTAGTACGATCCTTTCAATCCAAGTGATGTTATGGAGGTGGAGTAGTAATGGCTTCCTTGAATCTTAGGGATGACTACTCATCCTTATGAGGGACATGTAGTACGATCCTTTCAATCCAAGTGATGTTATGGAGGTGGAGTGGTAATGGCTTCCTTGAATCTTAGGGATGACTACTCATCCTTATGAGGGACACGTAGTATGATCCTTTCAATCCAAGTGATGTTATGGAGGTGGAGTGGTGAAAACCACTATTTCATGGACTATGTTTTGCATGATGGGATAGACAAGAAAAATTCTTTTCGCCTCACTTTTCTTCCAAGTATGGTTTCAACCATTTTGCCCAAGATGTTCCTTATATGTGCAGAACGTGTCTAATTCAAGACAATGCGGCATCAGTTTCCAACCCCAAGACCTTACTTAACGTTTATTGTGCAATGATCCTAAGAGGGTCTGACATGCTTTTGGTGGTTGTCTTTGAAATATGGAATGGAATGAGACTCGAGGCTATTATGCAATGCATCCTGAACATAAATGGGTAAGATGGATTATACAAAAATGCTTCACCCTATCTTGCAAAATTGACAACTTTCATGTATCCCAAATTTCAAACGATATTCTTTAATGTGTTTGCAGTGCTCGTGGAGCTTTCTGTAATACAATTCTGTTGTTTCATATACTTCTAGTTTTAGAACATTGATAAGGATACAAACTAACCACTTTGCTATCCCCTTCTCCCCCCTTTTTTTTATATCAAGCCCAAAACTGGTCCCATGACCAACACACTAAGCTAAGATAAGAACAATGCAATCAAAATGCCTCCAAAACCTCGTTCAGAACAATCTCATCATGCTAAAATAAAGGTTGAAGGCAAAAAAAAAAACTAACACACACCTGAGAAAATCAAATCTGCACACGCAGAAACAAAGCATGACATATTTACATATAATACAAGGCCTTGCCATTTCAGGCCTGGAAATAGTGCTTTAAATGCAGCCCATTGACGGGTAAAGCCAAATATTTTTCATCCAGGGTTTTTAATCTAAAGTTGTTTTCACCTAGGACTTCTGAAATTTGGTAAGGACCCAACCATAAGTAATCAAATTTATCATGATCTCCTTTCCTCTCATGTCTCTTATCCCACAACAACACTAAATCTGAAACTTTAAATGTTTTGACTCTAGACTTTTTATCAAACCACCTTTTTACTACATCTTGGTGTTTACTAAAGTGAAGCATAGCCTCATCCCTCTTTTCATCCAGGATGCATCAATTGTGTTAGTCTAGTTTCAAGTTTATTATCGGTTCCAAGGTAATATTTCATGAAATGTAATGTTTGTAACTTAAGATTTGTGGGAAAAATAGGATCTTGTCCATAAACTAAGTGGTAAGGAGATGTTCCTAATGATTCCTTGATTCTGATTCTATCAGCCCAAAGAGCCAACTTAAGTTTGTTATGCCAATCTCTAGGATTTCTTTCAAGCAACTTTTTAATGACACATAACAAATTCTTATTAGAAGACTCAGCCAATCCATTACCTTGTGGATAATAATTTGAAGAAAACTTCAAACTCACCATGTTGTCGAATGCCCAATTTGCAAATTCCAGAGAGGAGAAAGCGGAACCGTTGTCACTTACAATGGAGTTAGGCATTCCGAATCGAGTGACAATGTTATCCTCTAAGAATTTAATAACAACTTCTGAAGTGGCATTTTTAGTGGGAATAGCTTCCGTCCACCTTGTGCAATAATCTGTAGCCGTGAGAATGTATTTATGGGAATCGGATGAATTGGGACTGATGATCCCAACAAAATCCAAACCCCATTGTGCAAAAGGTCTAGACTCGATTACAGATTGTAATGGCATAGAAGCACCCCTTTCTCTATTTGCCATGATTTGACAAGTATGACATGACCTCACATGAGCATGAGCATCTTTAAACACTTGAGGCCAATAGTAACCAGCTCTAAGGATTTGATGGGCTGTGGCATTAGCAGACCCATGTCCTATCCCATACTTACCATGGAATTCCTCGAGTACTTGTGCTGCCTCTTTTCGATCAATGCAACGAAGGTAAATTCCTTCATGGTTTTTCTTGTATAATGCACCGGATCTGATTAGAAAATTAGCAGATTTTAAATGCAAGGCTCTTCGTTGAGTAGAATTTAAATGTGGTGGACACTTACCATTCAATAAAAAATACACAACATCTACGTACCACTCATCTTCAGTTATATCTGCTATTTCATAATGCCGACATGAAACTAAGGGATCATTTTCTGCTATGGCCTTAACCAACCCTTGTCCCCGCACTATCTTCATAGGTTGAATTTCAAGATCAAATTCTTGAAGAGTTGAGATCCACTTACCTCGCCTTTCACCCAGTTCATTCTGTATAAACATGGCTTTAACTGCAGGATCTGGGACTATAGCAAACACCCTACTGTGGACTATATAATGTCTAAATTTTTTTACAGTCTTAAATAGGGCATACATTTGCTTGTCCAAGATGGAATATCTCAATTTCGCATCTTTGAGAGGAGTACTAAGGAAGGCAATGGGATTTTCAATGTTGCGTTCACTCTTCTGAGTTAGAACACTCGCAAAGGAATGGTCTGAAGCAAATGTGTAAATGTAGAAAGGCTTCGCATAGTCAGGACTCACTAAAATCGGGGCTCTAGAAATCGCATCCTTGATTCTTTTGAAAGCATCCCTATTTTCATTCGTCCATTTGATTTGGGCCTCTTTCTTCAACATATCGTTCAAGGGTTTTGCAATTTCTGAAAAACCTGAAATAAATTTTCTAACAAAATTAATCTTCCCAAAAAATGATCTCAATTCTTTTTTGCTATTGGGAAAAGGAATCTATTGTATGGCATCTATTCTTTCAGGATCAATGGAAATTCCATCTTTGGATATTACATGTCCCAATAATTTTCCTTCCGTTACCCCGAAAATGCACTTCTTTGGGTTGAGTGAAATGCCATGTTCCCTACACCTTTGGAGAACTTTCCTTAGATCCTTGACATGGTTCTCCCTATTCTTAGAAAATATGGGAATATCATCTACATAGACAATAATGCACTTACCGATGAGCCCCTTAAAGGCAAAGTCCATGGCTCGTTGGAATGTGGCACTTGCATTCAATAATCCAAAAGGCATTCTCCTATATGCAAACGTGCCCCACTTTGTGGTGAAGGCGGTTTTCATCCTATCATTAGGATGGATGAGGACTTGATTGTATCCTGAATAGCCATCTAGGAATGACATCATTTTCGACCCATTTACCTTTTGAAGGATTTCGTCAATGGTAGGTAAAGGGTAATTGTCCTTTTGTGAGGCCTTATTCAGATTTCTAAAATCAATACATAGCCTTATCTCTCCATTATTTTTCCTCACAGGGACCAAGTTAGCAACCCATGTGGAATGCCTAACAGGAAAGATGATTTTAGCTTCTAATAGTCGCTTTACCTCCTTTTCTATCAAGGGCTCTAGTAACGGATTGACTGGCCTCTGTCTTTGCCTAAAGGGTTTGGAGTCTGGCTTCAAAGGGATTGTATGCATTATAACATTCTGATCATAAGTTCTCAACTCCTTATAGCTCCAAGCTATGCAATCTATGTATTCCTTCAATGCATTGGCAATGGAATTCTTTTCATGTTCGGTACATGCCTTTGCAATGAGTATTTCATGAGGGTTTTCTGCACTTCCAATATTGATCGAGTCACAAGCCTCTTTGGGAGGTGGAACTTTTCTCCCTCCTTTCGGTTGGTATCCAATATCAAACATTTTCTCTAATGAGGCCATCCCATTTGGCATCTCATTCCATTTTCTAGTAGCTTCCATTTTCAAACCTGCCTCTTCTTGCCCCCTCTCGTCTTCATCAATAACCTGATTTTCAAAGATACCAGAATTAGTAACAAAATTGAATATATGTCTGTCACTATCAAAGACTTGGAAATTCATGACGTTATCAGGTATCGAGGGGCAAGGGACTAATTCTATGGAAAATTTCTTGCACTTCTTGTGATCCATTGGTTTAAGCATGCTAGCAGCTACGACCAAAGAATCTGCCAAACGATTGCCTTTTCTAGAGATTAGAGATATGTTAAAAGCATCAAATTCATTTATTAAATCTCTAACTCTGGTTCGGTAAAGGCTGAGCCGCTTGTTCTTACATGTATATTGTCCTTTAACTTGTTTTACCACCAATTCAGAATCACCTAAGACCTTGATACATTTGATTTTCTTTCGAAGGGCCAATTGGAGTCCGAAAATCAAGGCCTCATATTCTGCCACATTGTTGGTGGCTGGGAACTGTAATCTATATGCAGCCAACATAGGTTTTCTGTCTAGACATGAAAGTTCAATACCAGCTCCCACCCCTTGTTTGGACTTGGATCCATCAAATCTTAAAGTCCAAACCTTATGGTGTTCTTCAGAATCATTGCATCCAATACTTCCATTTTGAGAATTCTCAAGAATTTCTACGTCCAAGCAATAGGCTCCTAATTCAGTTTCAATGTATTGAATCTCATTAGGTTTGTTGTATTCTGTTATCATTTCCTTGAGCCTAGGTTCACTATCAATTCGAATTTGGTTGGCCACTCCTCTCCAAGGCAACCACATATGTGAAGAGTCTGTTACAATGTATCCGTTTAAGTTCTTGCTCCAATCTCTTCCCAACACCATGCCATATTTGATAGGAATGTTAAGTACCAATATATCTATGTGATGTTGAACCCTAGGTTCTGAGTTGACCTGAATAAGAATATCCCTTAATTCTCCCACTGCCTCCATGGCCGA
Source organism: Wollemia nobilis (assembly GCA_028583015.1). NCBI lineage: Eukaryota > Viridiplantae > Streptophyta > Pinopsida > Araucariales > Araucariaceae > Wollemia > Wollemia nobilis. The sequence goes on along the minus strand of JAQPPZ010013020.1, from coordinate 5,987,740 downwards.
TCTATCCAGTTGCACCACCTTGCTTTTAGAAGGTTTTGGTGTAAGTCCCAATTTTTGATAGATTTCTAGGGGCATAATGCTAGCAGAGGCCCCTGAATCTATTAGACAATTGTGTAGATTTCTACCAGCAATTCTAATGGTTATAAGAAATGGGGGCACGTCTCGCTTTTCCCTTTTCAAAACCAATTGGGATTCAACACCCTTAGCTTCATGAACTTGGGTAGGTGGATCCAAACCTTTTGGTGGACTTACTTCTTGGCCTAAAAGTTGGGACATATCATACATTGAGACATTGGCCTTAGTTTTCTTCATGTCTTCTATCAAGTCATAAGTGGGTTTTTCCAAATTTGACATGTTTTGCACCAACTTAGACTTCTCCGCCATTGATGGAGGAGGTGGATTAACATCTCCTTTGAAATCGGGAGGAAGTAATGGGTTGTTTGGAGGGGTAGAGGAAGTTTTGGGATCCTTAGAACTCCTTGTGTAATACTTGTGATTTCCTTTCCCAAAATGTTTATTGGCATGAACTTCCAATGTTTCTTCATCTTCTTTTCCAAAAAACTCCACATCCTCCTCTTCTTCACTTTCTTGGGAATGTATAACTTGAGTCAATATAGACTCCTGCTTTCCATGGCAATGAGTGCGGGCAATCATTATCACAAGATCCTGACTCTCCAAAATCTTTCGAGACATCTGCCTGATTGGCTACGGGATTGGGTACTCGTCCATTATTAGGATGTGTGTTGTATGTTCCTTTTCCTCTATGGTTATGAGGTCGGTTATGACCCATGACTTGGTCAAATTTTTTATTAACATTTCCCATAGTAACCAAAACTTTGGCCAATGTTTCCTTCATGTCTTCTATCACGGATTCAGGCCCATGTGGTTGGGGCACTGTAATTCTGGGCCCAGCTATATTTGTTGCATTAGCCACCTCTAGAACGGGTACAATGGCTTGGGTCTGGGCACTTTGATTCCATCCTGGATTCACACTTTGAATAGGAGTGATTGTTGGATAAGTCATTGGGCTTGGCATACTAATCGGAGTGAACCCAGGTATGGTCAACAAGTTATTGCCCATACTGAACCCAAGCAAGGTCATCGGGTTATTTGGAATCAATGCCTGTGTTGAAACAGAGGCATTAGGATAAGTGGGAAATGATGCGACTTGAGATGGTTGTTGGAAATTGTTCATTGTTGGAACTTGTGGTGCCATTAATTGATTCATCATGGCGAATTGACTGTATGGACCATATTGTCCCATCCCAGTCAATTGAGACAACCCTACTCTTGGTAAATTCATTTGTTGTTCAAGGGTCATTGTCTCCGCATAAGCTAACGAAAGCATCGTAACCTGAGGATTCCTTCTAGTCAACAAGGATGTTAACGGATCTAAAGCTCCAAAGTACAGTTGCAGGGCCACCACAGGATCTACTGCAAAGTGGCGAGTTAAATTTGTATATAGTTTTTGGAACCTCTGATTGAATGTTCTTATGGGCTCATTGGGTAACCTTTTGCATGATACGAATAAATTATAAATTATGGAAGGATCCAACAACATTCAAAATTGGCTAATAAAGGCAGCTTCTAATTGGGCCCATGAAGTAATGGATCCTACGGGAAGATTCTTGTACCATTCATTGGCCGTACTATCTAGACTAGCAGGGAAAATTTGACAAGCGATATCTTCATGGGTAACTCCTTGTCTAAACATGTAATCCTTGTAAATTTGGACATGTTCTTCGGCTGTTATGGGACCATCATGCACGAATTTAGGCAATCCCCTTTCAATATTTCTAGGCAAGTCATGGACTACCCCAGGGATATCCAAGGGAGAACTTTGCGCACCATACCAAAGGGCAGGTGGTTGTTGTTGTTGTTGTTGTTGGGCCATGTTATTCAAAGGTATCGACCCTATAGGAACAATGGTGACACTTGTAATGATGGGGACAGACGCACTTGGTGTAGTTGTCACGTTTGAAATTGTGGGCTCAAGCCCACTAGACGTACTTGAGTCTAAAGAAGCTCCTAACTCAAGTACACTGGGTGGTATTTCGATCTCTAATGTTTTGTTTCTCGGCTTCCTAGCGAGTGGGAGAAAGGCTTTGGAAAATAGTTTCCCCTGTGGTTTTGGACCTAGTAGCTATGTACTCAAGTTGGGCCAGCTTGAAAACTCTAGAACTCTAAAAGACTTCTCTCAACTCACTTGCAAAATGAAACAAATAAATGTTATACCTGTAAGCACAATAGGTGGAAACAAAACTACCCACGTTAATCGTTAGAACAGATCGCAATCACAAAGCAATAAAGAAGGCCCTCCTTCTAGCGCCAAAATGTTGAGTGAATATTTTTCCCTATAGCAAAATGATCACCACAACTAGAGTCTCAAACAAGAAACTCTCTCTTGCAAAGAAATTAAATAGCATTATTCATTTCTCCAAGGTTCTTGTGAACAAACATTCATATGCATATAATCAATCAAGACTAAAGCAAATAAATGAATGTATACCAGAATAACTTAAACCATGCAAGTAACAGTTAACAAGGGGCCTTTAATGATTCGAACAAGTACTTTGCAACCATAATCCATTAAATCAACCAAATGCGAAGATAGCTTCTTTTAATGTTCTTGAGATTAAAGTGATCTACCCGAAACCCAGTTAGTAACCTCTTTTATCTTCAGCTTAAAAGGATTCCAAATGAGAAAGTGTGTGGTATGAGCCACTTCATTTTAAGCTTTGTGCCTTTAACATGAGGTTCATTTAGAGTTAGTGGGTTCATTTTATCTTCATTTAAAAGTGTTCCACTATCCCTATGTTAGCATTTGGTGTTAGTAAAGTTAGCAATGTTAGGATTCATTCACTTGATCTGATTTAATGTGCATTTGGAATTAGTAGCCCTCCTAAACCCATATTTTATCTAAAAATTAGATGAAGGTGTTTGGAGATGCAAGAATGAAAATCTAAATTAAAGAAGTGGATCTAGAAGCGACTTTCTCTTCTCCGCTATTAATCCCTGGTTTTCTTTGGGAAACACTAGATCTATAAACAAACCCTCCAATTTTTGGTGCGAGCAGATCACTTTCTCAAGCGCAGACGCAGAGCATACTCTTGGCAGATTTATTTACCTTCTTTATAACTTAGATTATTCATGGCAATAAATGAACTATTTATGAACATAAATTCTGGAAAAGGACCAGAATCGAGAAATCAACTACCTACAAAATTTTTGGAATGGACCAGAATCTAGGAACGATTAGCAAAAATTCTGGTATGGACCAGAATAGAATGAAAACAAATGCAAAAATTCTGGAATGGACCCAAATCGGAACAGTAGATTTTAAAGCAAGACTAATCTAAATATCATAAAACTAAAACAGAAACATTATTTACAAAAGTTAGCTGGAAAAACAAAACAGGACATTAATTTGGTTAACAATCTCCTCCCTGCAAAACCCCAAGTTATGAGATGAAATTCTAAAACAACCTGACCTAACAGACCTACAACATAAACACAATCAAATTAGATCAGATGCAAGACTCTAAGGAAACAAATAATTGCATCATTCTATCATTCACCTATCGTAACCCACTTTATGGCGTAAACGAATAGATACAAGAAGTAATAATGCAAAGGAAAGATTTACAGAAATAGCAACAATCTTAGTTTCAATCTCCTTTTGATTTCACACACAAGAGTTGCTCTTGCCAAAAAAAAATCCTTTATTCCGAAAGATAGTCTTTGTTTTTTTTTCTACAATTTCCAGCCCCTTCTCACTTCTTTGAATCGCGTATTTAAAACCTCTGAACAAATTTTGTTTCTCCTTCCATGACTGTTCATTTTCTCCTTCCCTTGTGCATGCATGTGTTTTGATTTCCAAAAAGACTTTTCATTTCTATTTTGTGGCCCTTCGTTTCATTCCCATGGTTTGATTTCGAAAAAATGTTTCCTTTTCTCCACAAGGGCATGCGTCCGTTTCCTTCCATGTGTAACGACCATCTTAAATGATTTCAAATCATTAAATATTCCTTATGTAACGTTTTGTCTTATTCATTGGATTTTGTCCTTATGTCCACGTCACTATGCGGTCTTCAGTTTCACTATCCTGGTGTTCATCACTAATATCAGACGCACTATCAACTACTCTGTTCCCTTGGCAAAAATCGGACATGTCACGAAATCGTGACACTTTTGTTTCTCTGCCTACCTACCCTTTTTGAGTCACGAAAATGCAACATGTCGCGATATCGCGACACTTTTGTTTCTCTGCCTTGACCGCAAAAATGCAACATGTCATGATATCGTGACACTTTTTCTTTCTTGTTCTTTCTCTTCTTGTTTGAGTCACGAAAATGCAACATGTCGCGATATCGCGACACTTTTTCTTTCTTGTTCTTTCTCTTCTCTTTTGGCCGCGAAAATGCAACATGTCGCGATATCGTGACACTTTTTCTTTCTTGTTCTTCCTCTTCTCTTTTGGCCGTGAAAATGCAACATGTCGCGATATCGCGACACTTTTTCTTTCTTCTCTTTTGGCCATGAAAATGCAACATGTCACGATATCGCGACACTTTTCTTTCTTCTCTTTTGGCCGCAAAAATGCAACATGTCGCGATATCGCGACACTTTTTCTCCTTGCTCTTTCTCTTTGGACCGCAAAAATGCAACATGTCGCGATATCGCGACACTTTTTCCTCCTTGCGGTGTTTTGCTTTTTCTTTGATCTTTAGCATATGGGCCACTTCGGTCTTCTTGGAAAACATGCAAAAAGGTGGGTCCCCAATTTTGGGGTACGTTGTGGAGCAGCCACAACACATCACATAGCAAGATGGTGTAGAGAAAATATTCTAGAAATAGGCATGAACAAAAACATGAACATGTGTAATGTCCCACCCCAACTGAGACTACTAGAATACTACTCCTCTTGTGTAATTGTTTGAAATTGCAACTTTGTTTTGCTATTTTGGATAATATGAATTCATTTTTTGGTGTAGAAATATCATATGTTGTTTTCAATATGCTAACCCCATACTTTGAATGATCTTAAAAACTTGTGATATTCAAGCAAGACATTTTTACAAACACTTGTTATGCATTCAATGAAATAAGCTACAACCAAGAAGTAATCTCTCTCTAACTTCTAAAACACTTCTCCATTTGCAATGAACATTGAGCACAATATTCTACCAACATAGTAAATGAAACCCTCTAAAACATATCATGAAATAAGGAGATGTACCCATGATTAGAAGGTCCTAATATAATTTTGAAGTTGCAAATTAGACTCTAAAAAGTCATCATTTTCATTCATATGTCGTCAAATACATGCTTCTTCATGAAACTCAAAGCACTTTCAGATACCTTTTACTGAGAGGAAGACTCAGCAATTGATAATCCTTCACAAGGAGGGGTGTTTAGAACCCTAAGGGAATCATGTCCTACCCAGCTTGTACAGCCAGGTGTAGGGCTTGGTACATCTACAATGTACTTTGTTTCTTTCTCTTCCCAACCCTCGAATTCCATCAAATCTGATCATTGTCCTTAGAGTTTAAATTGTTATGCTTCAACAATGCCACGATTGGGCGGAAATGGGTGAGTTGGATGAGATATAAACCTCCTGTAGAAATTTTATGTTCTTCCTATAATCTTCCTCCAAGAAACTCTTCCACAATGACTGAAATAGATGCTATTATTGTTGCAAATTGCCAATATCCAACTGCTAGACCTACTCAATTAACATGAAGGGAATCTTCCAATATGATCTTCAATCGATACAACCTATCCTCAAACCCAATAATCTTGTTGGCTGATAAGAATACTTATATAACTCTTTTTAAACCCTTCCAATCTACCCTAAAGAACCTACAATAATTTCTCCAATTAGCTCAAAGTCATTCCCAAGGATTGAGAATACAACTGCCAAAATGAGGAGATTTTTCACTCTTGACAATGGCGTCCCTTGTTGTGTTTTTTGTCACAACAAAGCTGAAAGGTAACTCTTGGAATGTGTAAGAACTTTACTAGGTTCTCCAAGAGAAAAATATAATAACCAAATATGTCTCCTTATGCCTCCTCAACACCCTTTTATTCTTTCTTCAAGTTGGACATTCCACATGTTTGATGAATGTGGGATAAATAAATACATTAATTTCATAACTTAAGAGCCAAAAAGGGGCGTCCCACTTCCCAAGGTGACAAAAGTAATTAAAAATGATAAAATAATCTTCCCAATCAAATCTTTATTTCATCCCCTTTAAAACGAGTACTCACAAGGCCCCTTTTAATAAAAAATATAAGCCCAATTGTAATATATTTAAACATTACATTTAATTATAATATTAATTAACTTCGGGCATTAAAATAATAAGGCTTCCAACATCCAATCACCCAAAAAAATATAGAAATAAATACCCTTTTTTCCATAGATGACAAACGTACCTTTTTTGTTTCCCAAAATGCCAACCCTAACTAACTTACTAAAAATAGTAAGTCTTCTACACTAGTGACCAAACGGACCGAAGTCTATCAACAGAATATATATCTAGATACCCAATATGGCGTAGAGTAACATCCTGCTATCTGATCGGCCAGAAACCCTCATAATTGACTTACTATAAATAGTAAGTCCATCATTTGAGCTTACTATAACTCCAAAAAATAGGCATCCAAAAGCATACATCAACCTAATAATCCTCCAACCTTCTCTGAATGATCCCATATAGACAACAAGCCAAGAAAGAGACATTACAACATGAAGAGGAACATGAATGTAAATAGTAACAAAAATGTGAATAGGAATAGAAGTATGAACAGAAACAGGAACAAGGATGAGAATCGAAACAGGAACAGAAACATGGATGAGAACAAGAACATGAATAGGAATAGGAGTGATGACAAGAATAGGGATGATAACTTGGAAAGAAACAATGATAGGACTTAGAAAAATCATAGAGGAAGAGAGAAATATAAAGGCACAAATATATACTTTCGGGGAGTAGAAATACTCCCACCCCAGAATTAACCACCTCATGTGGAGGTGGGGGAGGGGCTAAGCTAAGAGGCTCATTCTTAGCCCCGAGCCCCAAAGGTGACCCTTTGCCATTGATGTCAAAGGGGGTGACATTTTTGTATTGGGGAGAGATTTGATATGAGGAGATATTTGATATTTGAGAGAGCATTGAGCCAGGGGGAGCAAAGACCCAGGGGGAGCAGAAAAGAAGGTCAGGTTTCAGTAAAATGAATATGGGTTACCATCAATGACAAAGGGGGAGATTGTTGGACATTTTGAGTCCCTAAGCTAAAATTTGTCATTGACGTCAAAATGTTCCTATGTAAGTAAGCACTATTTCTCCACAAAGAGCTTCATGAGAAGTAAAGGTTTTGATCAAAGGTTCAAAAAGGGATGCATGGCATTTGGTTCCAAAAGGAGCTTCAAGGGAAGCTTAGCAAATTTTTTTATGAAAACCAAGGAAGGCAAGGAAAGGTTTTATTTAAAACCATGGATGGCATATTTGAAATGGGATTTTCTTAAAACCCAAGTTGGATTTTTGTTTCATTGAAAAAGGTGCCCCGATTATGGAGAAATTTAATTTTAAAGGTTTAGTTTAAAATTTAATTTATTTAAAATTTAAATTTAAATTTTAAAATTAAATTAAATATTTTTCCTGCCATGTCTGCCGACGTCATATATTTTACCATACAAATGTTCAAATATTTAAAGGGGTTGATTTTATCAACCAAGATAGACAAGAAATATTTTTAGCATTTGATTATCCCCTCCTTTGCAATCGTAGATTCCCCCATTTTGATTTTGTTTGCGCATTGCACGTGGAACAAGGGAGCAAGTTTCAAGGCATAGGTGGAGAGGACAAAAATATAAGTCTCAAAGGCTTAAAGCCTCCATGTGGGAGGCCTAGCCCACACGGTGGGCGGAGAATGCGCTAAGGTGCACGACGAGGAGGAACACGGGGTTGAAACCACCCGAAGCCATTTTGCAAGGTATGCCATAATTCGATCGCCAAAATTTTTGGATGCATGAAATATTTTGAATTTGCTAAGGTTGTGTTAAGAGTCGATTTTCACGGAGAGTATAGTGGATTTATTTTTTGCATATGGCTAAGGTTTGATATTTTATTAATGTGGGATATTGCCTAAGAAGACTTTGTGATTATTTTTTAAGTGCAAAAGTGTTGAAAGGAAGAATATAGAATATTTGAGTTATTTTATGGTATAAGTGGTTTTTGAAGTGACAAGGTTATGCAATGTTTTGATTTATTTTATTTTATGGTATAAGTGGTTTTAGGAATGATAAGGAAGTTGTGCATTAATTCTTAAGAAGGTTTTCTAATTAAAATCCTTGGTGAATATTATTGTGAAGTGGAGTAATGTTGATTATTTTGTGATCTTCTAACCCTTGTGAGGATTGGCAAAAGAATATTGTGATTGTGGCAGATTTTCAAAGAGGCTTCTTCATATTCATAAAAGGTATGGGCACATTCTCCTATTGATTGATTATGGTGGTTGATTATAAAATACCTTTGGAGTGAAAATGATTGATTGTGGTTTCCTTTTCAAAAGTGATTGGTTAAATGCTTCAAGGTTTTCTAGTTTGAGAGTTGTGATTAAATCTTGTTTTATAAGCATTGTTGTTGAAGCCAATTGGTTGTGTAAAGAACTTGAACTTGAGTTAGATAAAGAACATGAGTATCATTGTTATGTGATATTTGTGGTTGAGCACTATTGGAAACATTTTTATTTGGTTGATACATGCTTGGACTAGGGTCTGTGAGAAAGGGTTGTTCCTTGAGGTGTTTGGTTGAGTAGAGTTGATTGAGCCTAGTCAAGTGGATGTATGTGGTTGTTCAATTTCCATGAAACAAAATATTCTATATTCTAGATTTGAGTTGAGATTAATATTTGAGAATAGAAAATATTGAGTCTCTAACAATTATCTTTATGCTTCTATGAGATTGATTTGCATTGAGATTGGTATTTGAGTATAGAACATATTGAGTCTCTAAAAATTCTCTTTATTCTTCTATGAGATTGATTTGAGTATAGAACATATTGAGTCTTTAACAATTCTCTTTATGCTTCTATGATATTGAATTGAGATATTGATTGACCATTAAGTATAGAACATATTGAGTCTCTAACAATTATCTTTATGATTATATGAGATTGGACACGTTCTGTGTGAGCTTGTTAAGCAAATTCGAGACAAGTCTTTGAGAAGGCTTGTGGGCTGATTTTGAGTAAGCTTTTGTGGAAGCTTGCTATGCAAATTTGATCAAGTCTTAGAGAGGATTTATTGAGCATATTTGGACATGTTCTGAGTAAGCTTGTTGAGCATATTTGGACATGTTCTGAGTGAGCTTGTTGAGCATATTTGAACAAGTTATGAGTGAGCTTGTTGAGCAGATTTGGACAAGTTCTAAGTGAGCTTGTTGAGAAGATTTGAGTAGGTTCTATGTGGACCTCTTGAGCAAATTTGAGCAGGTTCTGTGTGGACCTGCAGAGTAGATTTTAGTAGGTTCTGTGTGGACATATTGAGCAGATTTGTACTAGACTAAATGTACTGTGTTTAGTGCAAGATATTGAGCAGAGTTGTGCTAGACCAACTAGACTGTGTTTAGTACAATATTGAGACAGAGCTTTGGAGGTGACAAAGTATAGAGGATAGAGTCTCAGTGGATAGAGATCTAGCAACCAGGATAATTGAAGATAGATCTAAGTGAGGAGTCTTCAAGTGGAGAGAGATCCACCAGTCAGTAAAATAGAGAGACAAAGTATTCTAGAAGATCACTAGCTAGAGCAGAAGGGGAAAGAGTTCTCCTGTGGAAGAGATTGATGAACTTGAGATTAGGGGATCAACATATCCTTTGGATAAAGGTCCATAAACATTGTAATTAGGAAGGATTCCCAAAAGAGATTGATTAAGAAAATTTTAGTAAAATATTTTCTCCGTGGAGTAGCCCACATTGGGTGAACCACGTAAATTGTGGTGTCTCTATTGTGTATGGTGTTTTGTGCATTGCTTTGGTTACTGCTATTCATATTGTTATCTATACACTGCATAATATTTAATTGAAAGAAAAAGTAAAAAGTTGTCTTATACTATTCATCCCCTCTCTCAATATAAGCTTGTATTCTTCACATGCTTACTAGATGCCAAGCATTTTAATTTGATATTTTGTGCTTGTTTGCTACCCCAAGCAGGAGCGTGATTGTCTTTGTCAATGATTCATTGAACGAACACAATTTGCATGATTGAGTGTTTAATTGTTGATTTTTGATTTGAGTATGACTACCCCCTCAAGCGACGAGTCGATGAGGGAATGACTCGTGAGAAAAGTGATGAGTCGCTTGACCTAGATGACTTTTGGTGAGGTTTCCTTCTTGATCTTGAGTGAATTCCATCAGATTTGACTTGTTTTTGGTGGGTTTTGGACCCTTTTATTTGGTTTTTGTTGTTTTTGATGTTGTTTTTAATTGTTTTAATTGTTTTTGAATTTTTTATTTTTGGTGAGATTTCATAGAATAATACCTCATCAACATTAGATGCCCCAATCATGGAAAGGGCACACATCTCAGAATCATTGCCTCTGACAAGTTAAGGAACTTAATTTTGGTAATCTTTGGCATATTGGCAAACAAGCTTAAGTCTAATCCTAGCCTTGGTAGCAATTAGGAGATAAGCTTAAGTCAAATCCTAGCCTTGATGGAAATTAGGAGATAAGCTTAAATCAAATCCTAGCCTTGATGGATAAGGAGATAAGCTTAAATCAAATCCTAGCCTTGATGGTAATTAGGAGATAAGCTTAAATCAAATCCTAGCCTTGATGGCAATTAGGAGATAAGCTTAAATCAAATCCTAGCCTTGATGGCGATTAGGAGATAAGCTTAAATCAAATCCTAGCCTTGATGGCAATTAGGAGACAAGCTTACTAGTTTGCTTGAATTTGCTTTTGATATTTTTCTTATTTTCCCCAAGCAAGGAGGGTGCATGATTATCTTTGGCAATGATTCATAAGACAAACACGATTAACTTGATTAAGTTATCAATTTTTGATTTGGATTATATATGTTGTTATTATGACCAATGGGCTTAGTGGGTGCCATTGGGGTGTTTTGGGTGACCAAAGGGTTTATGGATACCTTTGGGGATGACTCTTTTTGGATTTGGACTTTTTGGTATTAGTGAGGTCTGAGGACCCACTTTATTGTAGGCTATAGGCATTTTTGGAAACTATGATGTATATTTTTTCCCCATATATATTTGAGATTTTGTTATGATCATCATGTGTTTCATTTATTGCTTTATGATATGGATGCAATGTATGCATTGATTTATGATTATATGTTAGATGCTTAGTATGTATGCATATGGATGCAATGAAATGATGGTAGAGATACATCATGTATGCATGTGTATTTTGATTTGATTTGATTCGCTGCTATCTATATGCGTGGATGCATAGTGAGATGAGATATTGGATTTGATTGATAAATATGAATTGTGGCTAATGATTTGACATACTATGTGAACACTATAGACTGTACAAACACATTAATGCTCTTTTTTGTTTCTTTCTTTGCTTTGTTTTTGTGAATGAAAATGTGAGACCATTATTGCGATGTGGTGAAATGGAGTAAATGAAATGAGATGTTAAAAGAATGTAGGTGAGGTTTTTATGAGACTCAAACACTCTAGCTGATGTGATCAAAGGTTGTATACTGACTATGCAAGACTTTTTGATAAGGTATGAATCTGCTAGGACGACCAAGGTACTTCATATCCCTGTGTGTGCAAGTGAGTTCATTCCTGTGAGATGCATAAAGATACCGCCATTTCCAGATAGGCTATCCACCAAACCTGTACTGAGGATCACCCTATGAATGCCACCATCCTAGGTTTTGTACTTAGTAGGACTAGACCACTAGGCAATCTAGGTTACCAAAAGCTAGCTCATCCACATGCAAACATTGGTCTGCACACACGCAAAAGGCTAATGTGATAGACATATCATCATGCGGGAGGCTACCACCATTGACAAGTAGGCTATCCACCAAACCCGTAATGAGGATCACCTTATGGTTTTCCAAATGCTGAGAGTTCCAGGGATTCAAGTTCGACTCCCTTATTTTCTTCAATTTTATTGGGATACTTGCTCATATGTAGTGATGAAAATCACTATTTATTTTGTATATTTTTTTTCTCTTTGGAGCAAGGGATTTGGGATTTGGGATTAGTGGTGAAAACCATTATTTATTTTGCTTTTGCTTTTTTATTTTTGAGGATTTTGATATTTGAACTTTTGGGATTTTGAATTTTGACTTTGGATTTCTTTGATTTTTTTTGAGGATTGGGATTTGTGGGAATTGGGATTTTTGATAGTGGTGAAAACCACTGTTTATTTTGGGGAATTGGGTAGGGAAGATGCTTGTCCTTTTTCCAACTCTCAACATTCTTGAACCATTCACACAGGGGGATGAGCAGGATGACCTTTTCGCTTAAAGTACCCTAGACCACTTCATGGATTTCATCTTTCTTTGTGCAAAACTTGGATTTATTAATGTTTAAATGTGTTTGGGATCTGATGTACACAAGGTATAATCTAAGCAAGACTCTACCTCCTAAAAATCAAGATAGCTTTCTACAAAACCTGAAGAGAAGCTAGAAATGGTTGAGTGACCAAAAACCCTAATGACATTCTAAAACAAATGACTAGGTGAAGGGGTGGACACAAATGTGAAAAATGGAAAATGTGGGTGAATATGATAATTGCAACATTGAACTATGTTTACTTTCATGACATTGATTTTGAGCGATAAGTATTGTACCATCATGGTGCTAGACATGTATGAGCAACTCTAAGATGTAAAGTGCTAAATGATGAGTATGCCTAAATGCAAGCGATGATAAAATGCAATGGGATGCAATGTGATGTGATGCTATATTTTTGGATTTTGATATTTTGATGATGTTTTTTAAAATAAATAATGTTTTTATTTTGATATTTTGATGATGTTTTTGAAATGCAATGCGATGCAATGTTTTTGTATTTTTGATATTTTGATGATGTTTTTGAAATGCAATGTGATGCAATGTTTTTGTATTTTTGATATTTTGATGATGTTTTTGTATTTTTTATTGATATATATATGTACATGTGACCAACAGGCTTATTGGGGGCCATTGGGGCATTTGGGGTGACCAAAGGGCTTATGGATGCCTTTGGGGATTTTTGGGTGACCTAGACGGTTCTAGACCACCTAGGAGCATTTTAGGTTGACCAAGCGGGATGTAGGCACCCTTGGAGCATTTTGGGGTGACCTAGATGGTTCTAGACCACCTAGGAGCATTTTAGGTTGACCAAGCGGGATGTAGGCACCCTTGGAGCATTTTGTAACTTTGATTATTTTGTGCTTTTAGGAGGAAGGTGTAATACCTTGTGTACCCCCAGTATGCAAGATGTTTTTGTGTTTTAATATTTTGCAATGTTTTTGGATTTTATTGCTTTTTGATTTGTTTGAAATTTTAATGTTTTAAATTGTTTTTGAATTTTGAATGTTTTGTGAGGGGGAAGGCATGATACCTTAGGCACCCCTAGTGTGTGTGCTACTCAATGAAAGTGAGAAAGGTGTGATACCTTTAGAGTTCTCACTATGATTCATTGGTTATGATGTGGATGGTGGGGAAGGTATGCTACCTTTGGGTTGCTCAAAGTGGTTGGTAGATGTTGTTTTTGCTTCATGTATGGGCCAAAGGTCTTGGAAGTCTCCTATTGGTTGGTTGTTTGGAGCAAGAGGATTGCCCATCGGAAGCTCTTGCCTATCAATCATATCTTGAACTACATCTCTAAAGGGATAACATGTCTGGATGTCATGGCCTCTTTGTCGATGATAAACATAGTATAGATCTTGCCTATGCATCTTTGATCTATGCTTATTAGGTTTCAATGGATGGATCTCAGGGAGCGTGATTGCTTGTGCCTCATATAATCGATTGAAGATCGATGCTAAGGGCTCTAACAAATGAGTATATTGTCTTTGCTTTTGTTGCATGTGATTTTTGGCCAATGGAGGTTGAGCCTGGTAATTAGGCTGCACTGATAATTGCGGTGGTGGAGCCCGGTTTGAGGGTTTAGGGATACTTAGAACCACTTGATTGATTGGGGCTACATTTTGTTGCATGTCACCACCTTTAATGTTCTTGTTTGGCTGCTCCCCTTTGTGGAGTTGAACATCACCCTCTTGGACCTTGATGTCCTCAATGATTTGGGCTTGTGCTAAGGCCTCCTCGAATGTTTGATACTGTTGTAATTGTAAGAGAAGTGAAATTTACTTCGAACAACTTCTAGTAAACATTCGGATAAGTTCCATTGTGGGTAGGGTGAAAGGTAGTTTTAACATCACCTTTATCCATCTATTACCATACTCCATGATTGGCTCATCATCAAGTTGATGAAGGCTAGACAAGTCAGTCAAGTTTGTTGTTTTCTTAGCACTAGAGGCAAAACATCCCAAAAATGCATCGGCCAATTGCTCAAAGGTGTTTATGCTATGACGTGGTAGATGATTATACCATTCTAAAGCATACCCAAATAATGTTGTAATGAATATTCTCAACATCAAAGGGTCATAGTCTTGAAGATGAGAGCACTTAAGGATGAAGCTTGTCACATGCTCTTCTGCATCTTCATCATCTTTGAAATCTTCAAGTTTGGGCATCTAGAAATTCGATGGGTATGTCAGTGATGACACTGATGGATGCAAAGGCTGATTACTAAGTTGCTTCAGTGTGGGTTTTTGATAACCCAAAATTTGATCTAGCTTTTCTAATGCCTTTAACCGATTAGCTAGCTCTTTGTATGGCCCTGATGACATGATATGATCATCCTGTTGTCGCCCTTGATTGGATGAAGGAGGCCACTTTTGATGTTGAGGTGGACGATAATTGTGATCATTAGGCACCTCATCACAACTGGATTCAGGGTAGGCATCTAGTTGATCCTGATGTTCCCATTGGGACTCTTCATATGATTCCTCCTTGTATTGATCTTGGTATTGTTGAGGAGCATGAAGATTTTGATGATAACCAGATAATGGCCTTTGATGTTGAATGCAATTTTGGCATGTCTGAGGGGGGAGATTTTGAGACTGTATTGGGTGTCTTGCCCGTTGTTGCATCCTATAGGTGCTAGGTGATAGCACAACTTTATGTAATGCATTTTGTAATTGCTCTTGTTGTATCTTTTGTTGTTCTTGTATCTTTCATTGATACAACCTTTGTAGGTGTGCTCATTGTGAGTCCACCCATTGTTTATGTAATCATTTTTGAGCCAACTGGAGTTGATCCGTATGTTGTTGTCTATTAAGATTTGGCTCAATTCCCTGATGAGTATGATCTTGTTGCTCAGTCATATGGGGTTTGTGTGCCCTCGTATTTGAAATACAGATGGGTCTATCATGTCTTTCCCCCCTAGTAGGATCTACTGCTTGTTTTCCATGCTCCCTAGAGGGTACCCTAGCCTGAGACTCTAGTTTATGAATTGGCTCTGTATAGTTCGATGATGTAGAGCCATCATGTGGTTGTACCAAGTACTCTTCACGAGAAGTAGGAAGATGACTTGGATCTTCTTCCTCATCTATGAGGAAAGACTCATATTCAGTTTTAGATGCAAGCTCTATATATTCAGGCTGCATAGAAGCATGACATGTGGATGTTGAGTGCTCTCTGTGAGGAGTATGGGGGTGACTTGCTCGATCAGACGGGGTGGTTTGCTCATCCAAGCTAGGCCATGGTGTACTCTCATGTTCACATTCCGATTGATGTATAGAGCAAGTTGGGGTGTGAACCCATGATATTGATCTATTAGACCCCTCAATGGGTAGATTATTTTCTATATAGAATTCTATCAAGGTATCCAAATCAGGAAGTTTTCCTAGAGGATCTATGGGTGCTTCCCTAGTAGGGGTATCTCGAAGGTTTGCCCCCTTGGGGATGATATTGTTGTTATGATAGGACCTAGGATGCCATTCAGATATGGGCATGTCCTCTAGAATTATTTGGAGATATTCACTAGCTATGGAGCTTGAATCTCTCTCTGAATTGGAGATCTTGTTTTTAACCGCATTTGGACCAAACCCGTAAAAGGGGGTCCATCGACCATTTTTAGAAAAATTTGACTTTTCAAAAAAAGGTTATAAGTGTTATATATCAAAATGATCAGTGTGATGAGCTGATCACAATGGGCTAGGGCTCCAAAATCTGACTTTTGGGTCAAAAATTTGTATTTTTGGAATATTTGGCCAACCGGGGCCCATGGGGAAATGCCCACTTTTAGGAATTTTTGGGAAATTTTGAACCATGAAGAGTTAGGACTCAAAATTTTTGTGAGAGGTGCAGAATGGGCTAACTAAGACAACAAAATAAATTTGGCACTTTTTGGAGTTGTCTAGACCATTCTATGACCATTTTACTGCAGTTTTTCCCTATTTTTGACCTCAAAAATAGAGTAATCATAAAACCAAAATAACTTTTTTGTTATAGCTCCGATTTGCACGATTCTCGAACCATTGGATGTAGAATAAAAAATTATTATTATTATTAGGGTTAGGGTTTGGTCCTAGATCAAGGATCTTATGTTGATTACCCTAATAATAAAGAAACACACAAAGTAGACAATATGATTATCTCTTTTAAAGATTAGATGTGAATCCCTAAGCTTGTTTGGTGTGTTTAGATTTGTTGTTTTGCTCTTGCTTTCTTGTTCTTGTTTTGGAATTAGAATGAGGGAACTCAACCAAAGTGGTGACTAGGAACACTAGTGCCAAACATGATTTCTCAAAAGAGTCTAGGGTACACCGCTTAAATCCCAGTGGGGGGTTCACCTAGCTCTTCCACTCTGAAATAATGTTTCCAATAGTGGGAGGCAGTTTGAACATTAGTGACCTATTCCATTTTGGGAGAGTGCCCTATTCTATCTAAGATATATATGGGCAATCTGGTGGAAGGAGGTGAAATCCAACGTCACCAGTCTGAATTGGAGGTTGGTGATGAAATCCAACCTTACCAATGTTATAGTGGAACGTGCAAGTGTGTGTGGTTCCTTTTATGCTTAAAGAAAGTAAAATCATGGAGCACTCAATGAATCTACACTAAATGCATGCAAATGTGTATTTTACTTTCAGAAATTTATGATAAAAGGAACCTACAAATGTATCTAGAAATGCAAAACCCTAAATGTTAGCCTACCCATTGGGTAGGCTACAAGCAAGCAAACCATAGAGATGCATTCCTACTTTGATTTTTATTTCCTTTTTTTTGTTATTTTGTTTTATGAGAAAATAAAATATAACTTTTAACCTTTATAGGCAAACAAATGATGCAAGAAAAACCAAATTAAACAACTTCTGAAAGTGCAAAATGAAAACAGAGGGTTTAGGCACTTACCTCATCAGTTCTGGGACCTGCAACTTCTAGAAAATTGAGCAGAAATACCTCTGGTTTCTATTCACTCTAGGGTGGGATGAATAGCAGGTCTGCATTCATTCTAGGGTGGGATGAATTCTCATTCATCCTAGGGTGGCATGAATAGCAGGTTAGAGTTCGTTTCAGTCCATAATGAATAGCACCTACAACATAAAAAGGTGAAAAATGAGCTTCAAAATTCACCTAAAGAAAAAGGGACAAGGTCCCACCATGATCACCACTGAATTAGGGAAAAATGATGCACCAAATGAAATATAAAAAATATATGTATCTATGCCCTATCGCTAATGAGCATCAAATGGAAGCATGCAAGTAAGATGGAAAGATAACGAATAACAAGAAATAAAGCAAAATAAGTATATCTCTTATTAATAAAAATGATCCAAAATTATGGGTTACAATGTGTCCCATTGAGGGCTCAAAATGGATGATACAAATTTTTACAACTCGGGTGCCCAAGGATCAAAATCCTTCAAGAAATTTGGGTGCACATCCAATGTCTTTCCTCGTACCCACAATCGAAGTGGGCGGGCCAAGGTTATTGCCACTTGTGTATTTGATCTATGATGTCTTATGATCCTTCCTAATGCACTATAATGACCTACACCTACACACAAGGAAACCAGAATCATCAAATAGCGAGTGCGTATGATAAAAAGCATGCAATCCCCATAGGGGCAAAACGACTAATAATGAGAAAATGTATCAAATCAACTCCAAATGGCATGAAATTATAGAGGGATGTAAAATAGAATGGTTTTGGGAAGATATCACTAGAAATTGCACCAAAATTGCATCCTATGGGGCTTTGAAACCCGAATGACCGTTCACAACCTACAAAACCCAAAGCAAGCAATTTTTGACCCTACACATATCCAAAATGCATGAAAATTGGAAATAATACATAAAATAATATTATAAGAAAACCCATTTTATCATATTTTCAATATAAGTCATATTTTGGGTGTTCTCTCAAATGACCACCGGATACCTGCAAGAGACCCTACAAAACACTAAAAATGCAATATCTCGGCCAATATAACTCAGAATGACATGAAATTTGAACTATAGTATCATATAAGCATGTATAAAATATATAATTAAAAATATTCAAAAAAATGTGCATAAATTTCTATTCATCCTAGGGTGGAGCGAATAGTAGGCCTACAGATTGGGGGCACCTCGGGGTGGGACGCCCACAAAATCTGCCTAAATTTTACCACCAATTCCACTTGGGAATGATGAAAAACCCTATAAAGTGTATTTTCATCAAATTTGGTGAAAATATTCACTCAGATGGTCCGGTTATGTGACAAATTACGCCTCCTAATTCACTCGCAAACCTCCTTCGCTAGGTAGAGATTTCAAGGGAAAAATGGGCACAAAAGGGTGGAAGGAAATCTTAGAAGCACTCCATTGCATAAACCTAAAACTCCTCTCCATATTTTGTGTGGAAATTGGATCCACTTTATAGCCCAAGGAGGCTCATGGGTCAAAAGGCATGCAAGGGCATGCAGGGCCAGAGGCGCCATTTGTCTAGGAGGAGGCATGCATTGGAAGGGGAAGAGAATCTCCCTTTTTGGCCTCCATTATGAAGCATGTCATATGTTTATTGTGTTCTTTGACTCGCATGCTAGGCTAAGTAGGGAAAATGGCAGTTTTTGGGTGCCATTTGTCCAAAATTTGACTTTTTTGGGGTCAAACTTGCTATTCGTCCCACCCTGGGATGAATGCTGCTATTCATCCCAGGGTGGGATGAATAGGATTTGTATTCATCCTAGGGTGGGACGAATAGAAACAGGGTGCCAAAAGGTCCCAAAAATGGGCCGAAACCTTCCAAAACCTTGCCAGGAGTGGCTAGAACCACTGTATGACCTCTGAGGGCTGCCCTAGGGGCTATGGGATGTCAATTTAGCCATTGCTTATGGATGCCTAATCGGATTGACCAGATTTTAGTGTCTACAATAAATAAAGCCTTTAAAATCATCAAGCAATCCATTGCTATAGCCCTAGTGTTAGTCAATCCAGACTTTAGCAAAGACTTCATTATTTATGCTTATGGAGCTGAGGAAAGCTATACATCAGTGCTCACCCATAAGAATGATGAAGAAGAAGAGCATCCCATATTCTTTTGGAGCTACACTCTTCATGAATATCAAGTTAAGTATAATTTTATTGAGAAACAATTATTTTTTGTAATGAAATCATTGAAAAAATTTAGGCAATACTTAGTTCAAAGCAAAACCCTATTTTATGTGGTTCATCCAAATGTGAAGTTTCATTCTACAAGGTGAAATGGGAGATAAGTGAGCTGTTTGGATTACTAAGATCCAAGAATATGATCTGGAAATCCATCCTACCAAGTTGGTCAGAGGTAGAGCCCTATGCCAAGGCTTTATAGAAGCAGTGGTTTCAGTAGAAGTGACAACATGTTAGTCAACAAAAGATGATTAGGTTGAAGAATTACAATTAGGTGAATCAGACTGGCTAGATAAGATGACTAAGTACTTTCAAACTGGGGTATTCCCTCATGATATTAATACATCATAGAGAAGAAGATATAGGCTTTAGAATTTGAAGTATGTCTTATTAACACAAGGTCTATACAAAAGAAACCTTGATGGAGTTCTCCTTAGATGCTTAAAGGAGGATAAACAACAAAAGGTCATAGAGGATTTCCATGGAGGACTATCCAAAGGACACTTCTTAGGAAGAGTAACAACTTTGAATATTATTAGGGTAGGCTATTATTGGCCTACCATATTTGTTGACATATTTAAAGTTACTAGAGCCCGTGATGAATGGTAGTGGTATGTGGAAAGAACAAGGAATGCATCATTTCCCCTTAAGCTAATTCAAGTGGAGGAACCTTTCCAGCAATGGGGGTTGGACTTCATAGGGGTTATCAATCCAAATTACTCAACCAACCATAAATACATTCTAATTGCTACAGACTACCTCACCATATGGGTAGAATCCATTCATACGAATAAGTTAGACCAAGAGGTGGTGATAGATTTCATAGAAATCTTGATTACCAAGTTTGGTGTCCCAAAATATTTAGTGAGCGATAATGGACTGTCATTCATAGGGGCTAAATATATTGAGTTTACCAACAAGTATGGTATTACCATAAATAATACTTCAAACTACTATCCCCAAGTAAATAGACTGGCATAATTAACTAATAAGAATTTGCTAAAATTTTAAGATCATTTGAGGACAATAAGATAAGTTGAAATTTACTGCTAGAACAAGCTCTGTGGATAGACATAATCACTATTGAAAAGTCTATAAAGACCTCCCATTATGCCTTAGTATATGGTAAGGAGGTAGTGTTACTTGTTCATTTGGATATTCTAGCACTTAAGTTGATAAGAACAAAAGATGAACCTAAGAAAAATCCAGTGGAAAAAAGGTTGTCACACTTGCTGCAGCTAGAAGAGAAAAGAACTCAAGCATATGAGGATTTTCAAAAGCATTCAGTTGACATCGAGGCATGGTTTGATAAGAAATATAGGTTTAGAAAATTCCAAGTAGGAGATTCTGTAATCAGGTGGAATTTTGAATGAGCTAAACCGGGACACCATCAGAATTTTAACTCCTTCTAGGATAGTCCTTTCAAAATAGCAGAATTTAAGGAAACCAATGTTTTCCAACTTGAAGATCCTAAGGGAAACATACAATAAATTTCGATCAATGGTTTCCACCTCAAGCTCTATTTTGATTAAGCTAAGCTCATTGTAACATATGTACATACTATGTATCATATCCTTTTTCCATTTTTTTTCAAAGTTTTCATTTTTGATAAAATGCTCAAAAAAAGAAAGAAAGAAAATTTTTCTTCAAAAAAATAAAGTGATGAGTTTCAAAATAGGCTGTGTCAGCAAGAATCAACATGGTCCAATCTACTCTCAAATAAGCTAATTGGTAGTAGAATTTTGCATGCATTCCAATCCACTCTTAAAAGAACTAAGGTGGTAACATATCTCGGTCTGTTGTCCAATATAGCAGAGTTCATGACTATTTTTGAGCGGGAAAGAAAAATATTGTGCCACACCATTTCTAAAGAAAGAAATATTTGAAAATTGTCTCATGAATTTCTCACACAGCTCTAAAAGAAAGAAAAGGACAAGAGACACCATAAGTTTATCAATTTTTTTGTGCTTTAGCCAATCAACAAGCAACGTAACATCTCCAAGTCACCATGATGCATAAGTTTAACTTGAAAAATCATGCAAATGGGTAGTTCTCACAACGAGTGCATTAATGGTGGAAGGTGTACATGCAACACAATTTAAAAGTACTAAACATAGAGCTCAATTGACAAAAGCAAAAAATACCAAGTAGGAAGAGCAGAGAATAACAAAGCATATTTTTCAAGCACCAAAGAAAGAACATTCTAATTATTTCTACGAAAATGGCTCCTAAGAAAGCATTAAAAATATGCAAAAAAAAAAACGTAGAGTTGGACGACTATGTGAATCAGACGAGGAGATTGGTGGATACTGTAATGACTCAAGTAGGAAAACCTTCTTGAGAAGCAATTTTGAGTTTAGATATTTTGAAGGGAGACCAATTCAACTATAAGGTATCATTGCTATAAAATATTTCTTATTCTCTTACGTATGTGATTTTGTTCACCATTGTCCTAAGTTAATTTCTTTAATTATTAAATTTTATGACCCTAAAAGAAGAGAAGTAAAAA
This sequence comes from Wollemia nobilis, assembly GCA_028583015.1. Lineage (NCBI taxonomy): Eukaryota > Viridiplantae > Streptophyta > Pinopsida > Araucariales > Araucariaceae > Wollemia > Wollemia nobilis. The sequence goes on along the minus strand of JAQPPZ010013020.1, from coordinate 5,965,535 downwards.
CTCCTAATGGCATAACACTATTCACCATTACCAAAGAAGATTATCATGATTTGTTTGTCATAGGGGTAAGCCCACCCTTAGAACCTAAACAATTTGATATAGCAAAACAAGCTAGGGTTTATGCTTCATTAATGGCTTCTAAAGAAAAGGAAGTCATGGAAATATGGCTTCACTTCCAATTTAGATGAATAAAAGAGGAAGATGAGATGCCTGAAGTCCTAATCTCCATTGACCAATTTTCTAACCCAGAGCTCTATTCCATGCTAGCTTGTTTAGAGGGTTTGGATTGAGACCAACTCATAAGAGATTGGAAAATAGCCACTGCTTACTGTATTTCTAATGAGAAAATGTATGAACCAAAACATAAGAAAAATGGTGTTAAGGTCATTTACTTTGACTGGATATATTTTATTACCAAAATAATTCATGAGTAATTGGTAAGGATGAAAAGGGATTCAGATACTCCCTCTTTTTGTCATTGCTCGAGTCTAGTTTGGATGTTCTTTGCTGCTATAAAGAAGATGATGCCTTGGATTTCGATAAAGGAAAAGAATGACCAGGGAGACCCTATCCTCGTATACTATTGGACCACTCATTTAAGGAGCATTGAATCTATTTACAGATTTAACCTAGAATTTCTAGGGTCAACTTTGAAGATAATGTATAAGGAATACCCTAGGTTACCACCACTGGCTAGAGAATTATTGAGAACAAAGGGTGCCAAAGAAGGAGACTAGTATATACTTACAAAAGGTATAGTTATCAGACTATATGGGTTTATTGGTAAGCATTTTTTGCTTCATAATTTTGTTACAAATAGATTATTAGCCCTAGAATATTTGAGGCAAGCAGATTTTATCAATATGAATTATGGCTCTAGAAAGAAAAGAAAATATTTGTTGACCTCCCGTAGTGTTGATGATATAACCATCACCAAAAAGGGCCAAGGTGAACAAATCATCCAATATTTGGATATGTTGGGCCTTTTTTACATCCCCCAGAGGTAGAGATATGACCCAGATGATAAATTCTGAAAGAGAAACATTGACCTTAATGGAGAGAAGGCCCACTTTGAGAAAACCTCAAGGCCTCATTTTGAATAGGAAAGGAATAATAAGAAAAATGTTCCTTTATATTGGAATGTTGCCCAGATGGAAAAAATTCCCCCATGGTTAGACTTCTATGAGTAGATAGTTGATTTTGATTCAGATAAGAATGAAAAACATTAGTTGTAGGAGTCTACAATCAGAGAATTTGAGAGTAAAAAGAAATGGAATGAAGCTAAGATAGTGGACTGGTGGAGAATGAGAGTGGAAATCGAGTATAGAGAAATCTAAGTTTGGACGAGTAATCGACAATGATTTTTTTGATAGATATGATAATAACATCACAACTTGGAAGGCAAAGGACCCAAAGAATTTAGTGCTAATTTATAAGAAGCCACAACCAGGGTTAGATTATCCATCCCCACCTTCACAAGAGAAAACTCAAGATGAAGGGGTTGATACTCCGTTAACTACTACTAAAGCTCTTAAAACATTTGAGTCCTCAACATAACAACTAGAGAATTTTCCCAAAGGGGTATAGTTATTGAGTAGAATGCATTATTATAATGAGAGGGCCATTAACACAAAAGTCATTAAGATATTTTGGAGGCCCAAGTACCTAGATTTGGGTGGAGAGTCCCCTACAACAAAAATAGATTGGAATAAGAAGGATAAGAAATTTATGTTTACACCAATGAGTTTCACCACTGTAGCTATAGTGGATCTCAATCCTATCTCTGATGAGACATTACAGGAAGAACCATTGCAGGAAGAAATTTATAGGGAAGACACAAAGAATGATAAGCCAACAATATTGCAAGTTTTTAAAAGAAAAGCCAAAAAGGTACCAAAGAGAGCTCAGAAGGAGATCTGTAAGAAACAAAATATGGATAAGGGGAAGAATATTCAGAAGACCCCTATCATAGTTGTAGAAGAATCAGTACAACTAACACAACAAAAAAGTATAGAGGCAGCTCCAGAAATTCCTACATTTGTAGGTGAAGGTATGATTTCTATCCCCTCTTCTCCTTCTCCTCCTCTTTCCCCAAAGAAAACTCCTTCCCCTTGTAAATAAAAAGTTGAAACAAAAGCATCCTCTCCCCCTCATAATTTACTGTCTACTTCACCAGCAAAGACTGAGGGCCAAGCCAACCCATCACCTCCACAATCATCTAAAATTCCTCCTTTATCATCCCCTGTAATTCTATCTTTGTCATATCAACTACCCACATCATCTGAAACCCAAGTTATTTCATCTACATTCACTCACCCTTTTGTAGGTTTTACTTTAGTTTCCATGACTTTTCCCATTGTAACAGTAGTAGTAGTCACAAAATCAATTGTAGTCACTACTACTATTTCATAGTCAACTGTTGAGTTTGCTCTCCCCTATCTTATAGCCTCTCCTCCTCCTGTAAGTTATCCTACACTAGAAAATTTACAAAAGGAGAAGGAAATTTTGTAGAAAATTCAATATTTTTGGGTAGAGAAGATGTTCAAACCTTCAAAGAGGATGTCTACAAAGACAAGTACTATGTTTGTTGATCCAGTTTCTAGGTAGAGGGTATCCAGGTCCATTATTCCTCTGGTGAGTAAGCTTGAAATGAAAATGACTACTTAAGACTATTGTATAGAAGAGTATACTAAGGACATTGAAGAGTTACCTACTAAAGATGAGTTGGTTATAGCTAAACCCACTTGGATACTTTCTATGTCAAAGTTGATATATACAAAGAGACGGTTGACAAGCTGGAGCAGACAATAAAAAAGCTTGAGAATACAATCAATAACTAGAAACAGATAGAGAAAGCTATCATAAGTGAAGCAAATAACTGGAAGAACAAATTACAAGAGGCCAATAAGCTCAAAGAACAAGTAGAAGAGCAAAATAAGAAAAATGAAGAACAAGTTAAGGAGATACAAATATTAAAATACCAGCTTCAAATAAAAAAGGTTAAGTCTTTAGGCTTCTCGAAAGTAGGGCTGAAGAAAGTAAGGAAAGAAGTATTATCTAATTTTTTTAAGAAATGCTCAAAGCTATAGCCCATCATTGACTACATGGATGATGCCAGTCACCTACTTTAGAATACCCAGGAAGATCTGGATAACTTCACCAAAGAATTGCAACCCATGGTGATTCTAGTAGAGAAAATTTATAAGCTAGTAGATAGTAGGCTCAGTGAGACTGCTAAACATATTTCCAAAAAAGAATGGAATACTGCTAGATTGATCGCCAGATTTATAGTAAAGAAGAACATATTGTTGCAAAAGGCTTGGATTTTATATGATAAAGTGGAGAATACAATCCAATATGTAGTGGAAATCAATCAAGAAATGGTCCAAAATGGCTTTAGAGGGTTATGGTTTGAAGATAACACCCTGTTATTAGAAGAAGAAATAAAAAATAATGTAGCCTCAAGCCTCCAATATGAATCTAAGATTTATGCCTTGGAAGATCCAATTGATTAGAAGAAGGTTTCACAAATGATAATTGATTTAACCAGACTCTGAGACTTGATGGAAGACTTGGTAAATAAGGGAGGCTTTGCTAATTATGAAGATACTACTGAGTTGGAGTACATTCACAAAAAACTTAAGGAGACTTCCAACCCATCTAAAGCATCCTAGAAACAAGCCTTGCAAACTTTGAAACTGATGGTACATTTGTTTGGTGATGATATTGGGGAAAAGGATAAAGAGCAGGATTCACCTATTGAAGAAGAAGAAGCTGAGCAAGACCAAGAGGATAATGCTATAGAAGAAGTTCAACAGGAAGGAGAAGAACCAAATAGGGTTACTACAAACCCTCAAGAGGCACAAGCATAAAGTGTTTGTTGTGTTGTACATTTTTTTAGTCATATAGAAGTTTTATATTTTGTTTTGTTCTATTTTGACTCTGACACTATTAGAAGATAGTAATAAAAGCATGAAGCTAAAAGATAGAGAATGAAAGTTTTGTGAAGGCATTCATGTCATTTTGAAGAAGCATAAAAGGGAGAACATAGTTCTATTTTTGCTTAACATTGGAGCATTTTTGAAGGAGTGGCGAAGGTATTTTGTGTTTCTAGTATGATATCAATATGAACCATTACCCTCTGGGTGAATTCATAGGTTTTTTAGAGGGTAATGATCATATGAAAATTATTCTAGGAAGCATTGTTTGAATATTATATTTTTTGACTCCTCATGCCCAATAGATAAGACTATGATTTTGATGGATTTGCGAGAAAATCCACCCGAGAGGCACTAGAATGTAGGCCCAAAATGGCCACATCCTTAGAAAATTTTGAAAATTTATTCTAAGGTATGAAAAGGGCTCCAATGCACTGAGGGTAGAGAGTATTTCAAAGTGGATCAATGCAAGAGGTTTCAATCCACTTGATAATTAGTGTTTTTTTATAAATATGAGTGAAGTGTTCTATTATACCCGATACTTAGTGTATCTTACAGTGGCATAGCACAAAGTTTCCAATATGCAATTCGATCAAGTCTTAATGATGTCAACACATGATATTGCTTTATCCCATGCGCTCAAATGACTAAGTGTCAAGAATACCCATTTCGCTGAGTTCCAAGTCTATTTTTGAGTGAAATGGTGACAAGCTCCACACCACTCGGTAAGAAGGTCCAAAGCACTCAGAAGGAAGTAAAGGCAGTGGAATAGCGCAAAGATCATTTTTCATTACTTTTTGAGTGGATTTGCATTTTCATAGTCAAACCAAGTCAAAGCTAATGAAGCAGAAATCAAGGAGTATATTGCAACTAATGTCTTATATTATGGATGTGAGAAGGAAATAAACTATTTTAAAGGATAAGTGAATGGATTGACAATGAGCTGCAATCTACTCAAAACTTAGTGTATTTTGCACATAAGCTCGAATTCACTGGCCAAAGCCATCCAAGCTGACTTCAACATTATTTGTTGAGTGTATTGGCTATTTTTCCATTGGCCTATAGAGAATTATTGAGGTTTAATTGTAGCCATCCCTTGATGCCTCAACGATAAATATTTGCTGATATTTTCATGAGCATACAAAGGTGGATTCTTGGTGGATGAAAACCAGTCAATTCAAAGTAGGTAGGTGAAGCATCCAAGGGTACCAAGAACCAAAGTGGTTGCAAATCTGTGATGGGATGGAGTTCTCAAGAAATATGAATGGTTTAGATCTATTTTTTAACATCCTAAGTTTCAACTACCACTATCGGACTAGCAAGTTGTAGAGTTGAGATGCCATGGCAGATGACTTCCAACGAATTTCCTGGACTCAACAGGTGAATGAAATAATGCCAACATGGCTCTCTGCTGATCTGTCATATGTTGAATCCTTGTAATGTCTCCTCTAATTTCTTTCATTGTAAACTATAAATAGAGGTTGAACCCTCAATTTTTAGGGTCAGCTCTAGCACATTTGCTTGCCTTACTGTATAACATTTTTTTCAAACTAATGGAAGAAGAATTAATCATATTTTTGACTTAAGATTTTCTATTATTGATATCTTTCATTAAGAGGTTCAAGCTGTGAATTTCATTTTTTCAATGTTGTAATAGTTAGTTTATTCTCTTTGTGTTGGATTACTAGTTGTTAAGGTAATTGAAATTTATTCATAGTTAGATCTGTGTTGGTAAGAATTTTATTTCTACAAAGTCTGATTATTGATCTATTCTACTAAATTAGATTTTTGATATATTAGATATTGAAATTACTTCTTGAAACATATCTCTGTTCTGCTTTATTGTATGAATATTTCATGGTTTTAGATGCTGCTAATCCTGAGTGCGGGACACTGGAAGTAGTTTGCTAGAGTTTTTTCCTATAGATGCCTATGTTGTTAGCCCTATCCAACCACTGTTAATGCATAATTTCTTAACCTAAAATATTTTTATAACCCTATTCCTCAAAATACTTATTGAGCTTAATTGAGTCAACATTCTATTCAATTGAAAAGGAACCAACCTACACTGGAGGTTGGACTAAAGTAATATTTGTTCCATCCAATGTTGAGTTCTGAGTTGTGACTATCGGATGTAAGCCTGGTCAAAAAATTGGAAGATAGACAGTTGCAGTATCAAGTAAAACTTGATGACAATTTGGATCCCAACAGATACGTAAGGGCATACTCTGATCTCTTATTTTTTATCACTATGTCCTTTTGCTCTCTTTCTTCTCTTATAAAATTAAGTTATCTGACTACGTATTATGAAATCCAACATGGTATTAAGAAAGTATGTAATATCATCACCCATTCATATGAATAAATTACTCAAACTATTTTACTTATTCTGATCTCATGGGAAAACCCCCTTCCAAAGTTTCACAAGTCATTTAAAACGTAAGGTTCAAAGAAAGAAATTTTATATTCCACTTACATAAAATTTTAATTTGCAAGGAAGGTGGAGGGAATTTTTTCAAATTCAAATTTCCTTCAATTTGTTCTTTGTTATGTCCTTGTTCTTCCAACATAGAATGTTCCATCATAAAATTTGGTCAAGTTGAATCTACCAATCTTATCTTAGGAGATTGACTTCATGAATCTAATTTTAGCATGCATCTATTACTCATAGTATGGTTCAAATTTGACTTGTGGTGGTTGGATTCTGCTCATTAGAATGCCTAGGAAGAGATCAAGTTGAGATATTCAAGTATTACTAGATGTTTTTCTCCCACAATGGAGTCATATTATTTTTTGAAAGGATATTATATTCATATCTCATGTTTAATTTTGTCCCCATTCTATTCATTATCAATATCATTTATTTTACTTAGATTTATGTGTGGTATTATCAAGACATGGAGGTAACCCTACCTCTAATCAAGGAGATCTACCTTTTCACTCAGTTGGATAATTTTATTAGAAATATTATGGTGAATTTGGTGCAACCTCAAGTATGATCTTGAGTAATTTTTATTTTGTATCTCTTTCTTTGGTGACACTTTGCCATGTTTTATGGGAGTGTGCATTTTATTCAAGAGTGCATATTTATGATATTGTGGTGAGGTGCAATGTATTAATTAACAAGATATGCATTGCCATTTAGGATTAAAGGCTTGTGTGTTCAAGTTCTATGATATCCTCTCTTAGTAGGTGTTGTTTGTACAAATGAAATTTTACATACTTACACACAATTCCATTTCTACGTAAATAGTTCTATAGATTTATAGTCACTAGCAATAACAACACAAAAAAATAACAATAACAAATGATAAATAAACATGAGAATTTTTTTATTAATAATGGAATATATGGTTATAGCATTACAGTGTGCAAACCCTATGTAGAATACTCTTCACGACTACATACAAGATCCAATTGCATCCTACCATACACACATATGCACCAACCTTATCTCACACATACCTATACCTCTGAATGAATGAAGGGAGGGTCTTATTTATACAATTAGAAATTAGTTACACCCTTCCAACTACTTGACATCTCATCGTTTCCATAAATTACATTTCATATACATTTAACTTATGCTTACTTGTCATTTCCCACTATAGGATAAACTAACCTATGACTTATGAATTTTACGACATACATAACTTAACATTACATTATGTATAATATTACATTACCACTTTATAATATTATTAAATATATGTACATAATTTTCATCAAAAACTTTACCTACAACTACATAATTGACACATAATACCAAAACTTATTCAGTAAATGCAAACATCAATTTAACTGCCTAAACTATCCTCTCTGGTTGTCTTGGCCATCAAAATCAAGGACCGGATGGTTGGGACTATTGCATATCATGTAAAGCAACACAACATGGTAACTTTGGGAGCTTGAGGCTTGTCTTAATCGAGTGCCTCTAGGGTTTTTTACAAGGCCATATTATTTTAATATGTGATATTAAACTCACTTCCCACTATCCTAATCTACTAGTTTTAGGGGAAAATAGTTGAAAATAAAAATAGTAGAAAGAGAAAATCCTAAGCTAACAAAGGGTGATACACCAAGATCAGGATAATTTTGAATTGTATAAAAACAATATACTAGTATGCATCAATCTCCATGAACATCACTCAAGGAATATTTTCTCCTAGAATAATGAAGTGTTTTTTGCATATAAAAGAAATGAGACAAAAATAAATTAGTCATGACCTCTAGCATATGCACATAAATACACATACATAAAGGAAATAAGATAAAAATAACTAAATAGTCATGGTATCCAATGTATGTATATATATATGAATATAAAAATACAAGTTATGCTAGAAGTAGGGGGTTGAAAATAATATTCATAATAAACTTAGGGTTTGGGAGTTGGAAATAATGGATTGCAGGAAGGTAATTATTGAAGGAGATTCCCTCAATATCATTAATATGCTTAGAGGTATCCAAACCCCAATGTGGACCATTTCAAATCTTAGTTGAAGTCCAAAGACTGATTCAAGCCCTTGAAACTATTAAACTTGAGCATGTTTACAGATAAGGTAATATATCTACGAACTATTTAGCCAACCTAGGCATCTCATAAGAAAACATTACAATTGGTGGGAAGATTTCCTAGTTGGGCTAATTAAATTAGATAATGAAATTAGAAGAAGGTAATATGCCCTCCAAATCCCCCATTGAAATCAACAGTTGGGCTCTTGTGGGCATGATTGCATGTTAGTTGCTTTCAAAGAGCCTGCAATTTTTGAATTTAAATTGGATCATATTTCAGGTCCCTAATCCGAGTGGAAAGAATGTGTCAATATCACAGGTGACCAGACCCTTTACATGTAGAAATAACTATCATTCAAGAGCAAATTAGAAATTAGGCCCAACCTTTTAGAACATGTTTGAAATATAGTGTAATTAGCTTTATCAAGAAAAACTAGTTGGGGTTGAGGTGGACACATCAAGAATGGCATCTTATTGTGATTGGTGACATAAATTACTCCTACATAAAGGAAATGCAAAACAAGAATTATTATGCAAATCAGGAGAAAGAAAATTATTATTGGATTGGATGGGCCTCTATTCTTAGGGTGCTTATGGAGCAGAGTTCCAAATATTGTATTCATGATAAAATATTTGTCAATGATCATTCCTTAAAGAGGTATTGGGAGGTGTACCAAGGGATGGTCAGGCCAAGTAGATGTAGTGATGTGGAGCCCTCTATATGGATGCACAAATATTGTCTCAACAAGATTTAGCACCATCTAATTGGCTTGGCCAAGTAGCCTCTCTCCATATCTAAGTTGAAGGGCCTAAGTTGGAGGTGTAACATGAGTGTAACTATCATCCCAAGCTAGAGACCTACTAAAACATGTGAGGTGTCACCTCGATGTGGTATGATTATCATCACCCTTAAACTTTGGTCAAGGTGCCAAGATTCCATAACTATCTCTCCTATGATTTTAAGCATCTCAAAAAGTTTTGGAAAGGCAAGGAAGGGGATGTTTCCATGGTGCAACTCCTAGTGCATGAGTTGGAAAGAATATGGCTAAGGTGTTGTGGGTTGATTGCTGAAAATTATTCCTTATCTTGATCTTATGATTCATCACGAGTATCCAAGGAAACTGTGAATTAGGAATGTTTGCTCTTTATTTTCTTGTTAGAATTCAGATATCCTCTTGAGTAGATTTGTTGTGATTTCACATGGTGGAGTGGGCATTGGTAGCATTAGAACTCTTGGAAGAATGACCACTTAATTTTGGAACTCTTTGACTATTGATGAAGATGTCAGAAAGATATTGAAGAAGGGTAAAATTTTGTAGTACTTACTAAAATTTAGTGGGCACCACAAAGAAATAGAAAAACATATGGCCTACTCTTGGTGCAATGAAGCAGTCAGGGTCAGGATTCTTAAGTTTGAAATTAATATTCCCTTTATTACAGAGGTGATAGGCTTGGTTGCATATGGTTTCATTCATAATAGATAAAAACACTCTCTTGTAAAGGAGTCTTAGATTTTCCTAGGCAAAGAGCAAGAGTTGGTTAGAATCCAAAATGGATTCAATCACAATTCATTGAAAGCTCCTTGCGATAGGATGAAACTGGTCACTATGCAGTATTTGAATTTGGATGAAAACTAGGAGATCTTGAGAAGTTTCCACTTTATGTTCCTCAATCACTTGTGCCATAAGAGATTGATGAACACACCCTCATTCCTATTTTAGTCCATGGCAAGATCGATGAGCAAGGTCAAAAAAGGATTACCCTAGATCCAATTCACTAGGGGTTGGTTAAAATGTTGTTTGATTATGTGGTCAAGTCTAGAGGTTTGGATGGGGTGGAAATTTTGAATTCCATTAATAGGGCACCGAATCCAATTGTGGAATATCCAGAATCGTTCGACTTTGAAGGTTTTGAGTCAATTAGTCAGGAAATTGCTAATGCTTCCTCCATTGTAGGTTCAGTGGCCAAGGCTATAGATTAACCCTTGAAAGGGATGAAAGGTAGTGATAAGAGAACCAGGTGATCCAAGTTTTTGGTCATAAAATTTGCCAACCCTGGTAAGGCCTCTCTATGCATTGAAGACTTCAATTCTGAAGATTTCACTTTTCCCCCAAGAAATTGAAGCTCATACTTGGTGTAGAAAGTGTGCAAAAATATAAGAACATCATATTTAGACCTTGGGGTTAGACCCTAAACCACTCAAGAAAATGCTATTAAAATTGTATAGGTCCTCGATCAACTCTATGCAAACTACTATCACTTACATGAACGAAATACTAGTCCTGATGGAATGGGAGCAGCGGGAGCTAATGGAGGACAAAGTGGACTATAAAAAAAAAACAAACAACACCAATAAAAATTAAAAGCATAAAATATACAATAACACTACAAAATGTACAAAATGAATAATTGATATAGGCACAATGAACCTGGATCTCCAAGTTGTACAATATATGTGCCCCAATATGGGGTTACAATGCTTTTGATACAAATATTATAGATAATAGGGTTTTGAAACCCTAGTTCAATGAATAGTTGTTATATTTTGATCTATCCTTGATCTAAAAAAGTGTGCGAGTGGGCTTGTGTATCCCTACGGGAACATCCTAGTTGCAACAACTTCCAAAAATGTGGTTCTTGCATCTAAAAATAGAAAACATTATAAAAGGGGTTAATAGTACTTGCGAGGGCTCCACTGTATGAGGCCCTATGAAGGATAGAACCTGTAAAACCCTAAATGTTGCAATGTTGAACTGTAAAAAGAAAGTTTAGAAAATATAAATGTATGCAACCAATATATTACCTTGTCAATGTTGATATGTGCTCCTTTGTCTGTGTTCGATAGTCGCACAAATGCTCGAAAGCATCCAAGGTCTTAAAAACTACAAAATATACTACAGGAAATGCCCAAAGATGTTCGTTGATGGCTGTGAATGCCCAAAAATATTCTATAAATTCTCAACAATGTTCTATGAACTTTGGGTATTGTTCGAGGGTGGATGGGAGTGAGGCAAAACTGGATCTAGTTCATGAGGGTTTTTGCAATGGGTGTGATGGTGGTGGAAAGGGAAGAAGATGATAATGAAAGGACTAGGGCTTGTGAGTGGAAATATTTCTTTGTGAACCTTACAAGACTTTCTAAGGATTTCTAATACCTTGATTCATTAAAATGACTCATATTTTATAATCTGCCCTTGAACATGTTAGGGTTTTGACAACACCAAATGGGCAATCAATATTAAAACATGAGGAAGGGTGGAGATTAAGCTTGGGCAAGTAAAATGGATTGATATGGATGGATGGTTGAGATTAAGTCATGGTGGATGGCTAGGATTTATTCACATAAATATATATATTTATTAAATATATATAAATATAAATATAAAATATTAATATTTATGTATATATTATATAAATACATACATACATACACATATATATATATATATATATATATATATATATATATATATGTATGTATGTATGTATTTATATAATATATACATAAATATTAATATTTTATATTTATATTTATATATATTTAATAAATATATATGTACTTATGTGAATATATTTATATTTATATTTATATATATTTAATATATATTTAATAAATATATTTAATATTAATATTAATATGGTTGTGATTGGAAGGTATGAATGGATGACAAGTGGCTAGATTTTTGTATCTACAGATGCCCATTTTTGTATTGCATTGCGTGGAACACAATGCGGTGCAAAAATATGAGACACCTAGTTTGGCGTGGTGAAGCAACTTTCTTTCTTTGGAACGCAAAGAATATTTTGAAGACAAATAATTTTTATGTGTAGCTTACCCCCTAAATTGGTGAATGAGTGAAAAATGAGTCTCATGAGCCAATTGCAGAATTATAGGTGATGATGCAAGTGAATGGTGTAAGTGAAAATGTATGATGTAAATACAGATGATATGAATGTTGTAGTTTGTAGATGATATAAATGATGTAAATTGATTTCATTTTTGTCCCAATGGAGAAAAGGTTTTTTGTATAATTCAAATGGTTGATTATATTTTTGTACCAATAGAAAAAGGGTTTTTATCGAGTGTGAATGTAAATGAAATCTATTTTTGTTCCAACAAAAAAGGAATTTTTGCCAAGATGTAAATGTGTGATGAATGATGTAAATGAATTCTATTTTTACCCCCAAAAAAAGGAGTTTTTTTCCAAATGTAGATATATTATGTGTTATGTGAATGATGTATCCAAATTTGGGAACTCAAAATCAAATTTAGTTGTCCCAAGTCTGGGGTGATTGCATGTTGTTGGAAAACATGCCAATTGGCATCAATGAAATGCAAGATGACGAAAATGCAAAAAGATAAAGAGTCAACCTCTAGAGGGCCATCTAGTAATTTTAGAATAATTCCCTCAATTGGAACCAATCAACCTAGGAAGGGCCTATCTCCGTGATTACTTTCAATGTAAAATAAATGTTGAAATGTGATTTATCCGTGTTTCAAGCCCCATGAACAATGCCATCAATGACAACTTTTTGAGCAAGTTAACTTGGGCATAGTCACACTCAAAAAATGAGTAACCCAATATAATTTTTTGTTTGAAAAAGAATATTTTTAATGATTATGGGAAAGTTTACTTATAATAATTTACTCATCTTACCGAATTGCATGGACTACCAATCACTGCAATCGCCAAGGAGATAGAATAAAACACTGGATACGAGGTTCACTTGAAATTGTAAATGAATTTGGAAAGTATTGAATGCAAATGAAATGGATGAGAATGGTGTTGAAGTGAATATGTGATGATGAAAAATGTATTGATGATTGGATTGCATAATTTTGTGAAATTTTGCATTATTTTGGGGTATTTTTGAAGCAAATTTTTGATAATTTTTGCAACTTTTTGGTCGTAAACAAAAATTACAAACTAAAATTAATTCATGTTATCACAAAGAGTGATGAAATGATGATGTGGATGATTAGAATGATGAATTTATTTGTTTTGTGAAAATTCAAATTGTTTTGATGCATTTTGAAGTTTGTAAGGCAAGTTTTACAATTTTTGGTCGCAAGAAAAAATTAAGCACCAAAATCGATTTTTGTTTTCACAAAAAATGATATGATGATGAAATGAATGTATGGATGCATTGTGGAGTGATTTTATAGAGGTAAGCTATATTTTAGAGCATTTTTGTCTTTCTACAACTTTTTGAAGCTAGACGTCGGCTAGTGTCCACATCATGCACAAACGTCAACAAGTGTTTGCCATTCTGCAGATGCTAGTCAACATTTCAATGTGCCAAGGAACACTGTTAGGATCATCCATCCTAAAATTATTAGTTAGTATTATTAATTCATTAATTATTATATTATTATAATGTGAATAGTCGTGTCCCTTCATTAACGTAGCCCTAGGTTAATATAAATATTAGGAGGGAGGCATAGAACTCCTCATCCAGGAATAAATAAATTAAACCATAGAATATATATTCTATTTGAACTCATTAGTAGGATATTCCTCCAGTGTCAAAAGTGATTACATTTAAAAGGTGATTACTTTTCATTGTAAGACCTTGAGGTCTTAACAATTGGTCAGAGCAAGTGTCCAAAAGAACTTGTTCATAACCATTTCATAAAAATTTTGTCCATCTGCTCATAAATATCATCCAACTCTTGCATCACTATTATTACCACCTCTGTTAAGTACTCACTGCTAAACCAATAATTTATTACCTCCCTCATTGTTCATACATCCACCATTAACCACCAACGTACTTTTTACAAAGAAGACGTCCACCCAGCTACGTCAGTAAATAACTAGTAAATATCTGGACATTATGGCAGGTGACTATCATAGTTAAGGAGATGACCAGGTTTTCTACATAAGAAGCAAAAAATACACAAAAAAATCCCCATTAATAAATCCAAATGACTCCATCGCTAGATCAAAAATAAAAATTGACACAACAATCTAAATTGTGAAAAAAATTCGATGAAAAAGCATAAAAAATTAACGTGCAAAGTAGAAAAACAAATTTGGCGAGATATTACATCACCGATGAAATTTTATAAAGTTGAAAAATTATAACATAGAGTTTTAAAAAATTTTATCGGTACTAAAAATCAAAAAATTTGATAACATCATATATCTGACATTAGAGGAAGTAAATAAAAAAGGGTTAAATTTTTTTTTGGGATACAATTATCCCACACTCAACAAAAAGAGGGAAGTTTAAATATTTTAAAGCATTCACTCTCCATTAGTTGGGTGTGACTACCACCCAGTAGTCACACACACATGCGAGGCTTACCCTTGACTGCTCACTCTCCCTCATGATTCACCCTATCGCTCGTCTTACACCCACCCTCGTGATTCACCCTACTACTTTCCTTACACCACCCTTGAGATTCGTGCCCTTCCCTCATACTTAGTACCTCTTTCCCTTTTGCTGCCTTAGATATCCATGATGTCATTGACCATTTCCTACCACTCTACCCTACTACCGCTTGCTCCTCCCTGTCACCGCTCCGCTCCCTATGTTGCTGCCTGCCGATTGCCTTGTAGCTGTTGAGCCCACCAAAATTCAAAAATTCACCATCTCGTAGTTGCTAGCATTTGCCACTCTTGTTCGCCCACCAAAATTAAAAAATTCACCATCTCCTAGCTGCTAGTCATTGCCACTCTTGTCCACCTACCAAATTTCAAATATTTAAATTCAAAAAATACCGTAGGTCCACAAAATTGATTAAAAATAAATTTTGAAAGGAAACCCAAAATTTTCAATAAATTTGACAAATTTTATCAATTATTGACAAAACACTACAATACTTTTTCAAATTTGTCAACAAATTGACAAATTTTGATTATTTTTTTCTATTCATAAATAAATTGATATTAAGAAGACTTGCAATTCGCAAGACCACACCAAAATGACTAATGGTAGGAGATCGCAGGACCCTACCCTCGAAGAATTTATCTAGGATGTACGCTAGTGGAGGGCAGAACTTAGAAATAATACTATACGAAAAGACAAGTTCTGCACATGGAAGGACCATTGCAAATCCACCTATATGGGAATCAAAAAATACTTACACCATACCAAAACATACCTGAATATTACCCATTAAACATATCAAAGCTGTAGAAATGAAGGCACGATGAGAAAAAGGCCTTTGTTTTCATTGCGATGAGAAATTTATACCCAATCATAAATGTATTACACCCAAGTTATATGTTTTGGACACTGTTATTCCTTGTAGTTCCACCACTGATGAAGATGAGATCAAGGTAGAAGTGGTGATGGATACACCTGAAGATAACACTGAAGATGAGGAATATGAGCAAGAAATAACCGACACACCTTATCACAACCATGAAGACAATGAGATCGATTTGCAAGAAGTGACCAAAGCACCTGATCACAACGATGAAGGCAATAAGGTTGATGTGCCAGAAGTGATCAATGCATCAAGCAAGGATGAGGAAGACATAACTGAAATGACCAAACATACAATCTACAAGAACTACACCCATGTTCCTCACCAATAGTGAGTTATCGTCACATGGCCAAACCTATTCAAAAACAACATAGAAAGGTGATTGCACACTCATTCTCCATTGGATATCCCAAGGAACAACAAAAAGATGTGGAAGCATTACCACCACTTTTGATGCATCATTCTAAAGTATTTGAGGAAACCCAATGGTTTCCCTCCCATATTCATCATGATTCTCCTAAGGAAGATTCTATTATTTTTCATAGCAACCCTCCACTAACACTCTGACCCTCAAGATATCCCTACCTCTGAAAAAGTGGCATTAAGATAGTACAAGAACTTATGTAAATTCTACTTGAAAAATAAGGGACAAAGATCCTCACTTTGAGATTTGAGGACAAAGCTCCTTTTAAGGAGGGTGGCATGTTAGGATCCTCCATCCTAACATTATTAGTTAGTATTATTAATTCATTAATTATTATATTATTATAATATGAATAGTCATGTCCCTTCATTAACGTAGCCCTAGGTTAATATAAATATTAGGAGGGAGGCATAGAACTCCTCATCTAGGAATAAATAAATTAAACCAATAGAATATATATTCTATTTGAACCCATTGGTAGGATATTCCTCCAGTGTCAAAAGTGATTCCATTTAAAAGGTGATTACTTTTCATTGTAAGACCTTGGGGTCTTAACAAATACCCATGGGCATTTGAGTGAACCAAAAATAGCTATAGTCTGAAGAGGTAAAATTAGATTCTTCTAGTGAGCATGACGAGTAGGTGTATTCACTGTGCATGAGGGAATCAAAATTTTTAAACTTTTGAGGGCAGGAAGGCCCAAATTCAAAATTTTGAGAGATAGGATGGTCTCGAGGAAGGACAACCTTCTAAGAATCATGAAGATGGTGAAGTGCGTGATCATGTCCCTATAAAATTTATTGGGACCTAGGGAGATGAACCTCTTGACCAAGGATATTATCATGGGCCCCCTCCTCTTGGGGGTCCAATTTTGAAAAGGCATCCTTTGCCAAAATTGTGGGTGGAAGACAACACTACTCTATTGATCCTTCATCCCAACTTGAACTTATTGGGATGAAAGTCAAAGTTCTTGATAGCCTAATTAAAAATTATTTGTTTATGGAGTCTTTCTCCCTGGTTGGCAAGTTTCTTGATGGTCATATTGATCTTGAAACCATCCGAAAGTGGGCTCATTCCAAGTAGAAGACTGCTGGTTCTATGGAAGGTTTTGGCCTCTCTCGAGGTTTTTTTGGTGTTTGACTTAGCAATCATGATGATGCCAATCGGATTATTATGGGAGGACCCTAGTTCTTGGGTCACTGTAGCCTATTTTTGTATAAATAGGATATTGAATTTGATCTTGAAACCCAAAGCATCAACTATGCTCCTATCTAGGTTCGATTACCAAATCTCCCCTAGCAGTTTTGGCACTAGGACATCCTCAATGCTATCACCAAGACCATTGGCACTCTTGTGGCCATTGATCATGCAACCCTAGCTAGGACTAGGATGAATACTACCAGAATTTTTGTTAATGCAAACTTGGATTCGGAGCTTCCAACCTTCGTTGAACTAGAATACAGTTCTTACTACCACAAACAAGCCATTGAGTATGAAAAAAATTGGCTTTCTATATGGAATTTTGCACTCAAGGGCATCTCAAAAATCAATGTCCTTCATTGGAGGTTCAACCTGAGAAAGGAAAAACCACCATGGGTGTAGAAGATCCAAGTTGCAACACTCAAGGTTGGAAGAATACAGGTACAAAAAAAGGATTCAAACAGCCCAAAAATATGCAGTACCAAGAAAACAAAGGAATAGTGATCCGTGAACCTAAGGAAAGGCAAAAACCTCAAACTAATCCCTAGTTAGAAGGTAAGGGAAAACATGTTATCACATCACCACCTTTAGTTAGTAGCTATGAGATATGTTCTATCATTGATATCCCAAATAAATATTCTATTCTATCTGATCCAAATCTATTTGTGTCAGAGAATGAACAAAATATCCAAATATTAGAGCCTCAAAGCCCTTAAAATCTAGATTCTCGTACAAGGTTTGGACCTTCTTATCCTCCTCCTAAATCCTTCAGCCCTACAAAGATCCAAAATATCACAATATCTTCAAGCCCCGTGATCAAACAAATCATTCCTTCAAAATTTAGTCCCAAGCAAACCCAAAGTTCTATGAAGTCTCCCATTGACTATGGGAGTGATAAAAAAAAGGGAATAATATCAACAAATGACCAATAGAAAAATAAATTTTAGGATGAAATTTCCAATGGAATTCAAAATTTTTTATTTCCCCTATCATTCCCCAATCTAGAGATAAAGAAAAAAGTACCAAAACTCCCCAAACCAATGGAAAGGGAGGTAGGAAATCCTAAACCCACCCCAAATGAAGATAATCTCATGGAATGTGAGAGGTCTTAATGGGATAACCAAATAGAGGGTTGTTAGCTCATTAATAAGTGAGTTAAAACCAATAATTTTCTTAATGCAAGAAACCAAACTTGACCATCATAACTCTACCTTTGCTACTAAGAAGCTTTGGAGTAAAGGTGAAGTTGTGTTTAGTCAAGCAAGAGGAACCTCAGGAGGACTCATGTGCTTATGGGATCCAAGGAAACTAGATGGAAGTCTGATTCAATCAAGTGAAAGAATTTTAGGTGTTTTGTTTCATGACAGAGAAAATAACTCTTCATTGATTTTATCTAATATCTATGCACCAAATTCTTTGTCAAAAAGAGCTCATTTTTGGGATACCCTTTGATGAGGCGTGGATAAGCCTCATTTATAGCATGTTTTAAATAGTTAAAACTGCCTAAAACTCTTGTCAATTATCTTATATGCTAGTTAAGTTTATTTAATATGCTATGTATTAATTGTTTGCATGATTGAAGTGTTAAGGACATTATATTCTAATTTTTAACAGTTCTTGTATAGTTTTATGTTATCTTGTCATGCTTAGGTTGACAGCAACACTTCACTAGTATTATTTTGATGATCATTAAGCATTAGTTTCTCTAAATTCAGCAAATAGTACAAAGACTTATTACTGTGCAGTAGAAAACTAGTTTTTCCATATAAATTCCAGCCAACTGCCAATGAATGGCAAGGCATGGAATTCACATCTAAGGAAGAATGAAGACTATTGCAATCTGATCCTGAGATCTAATCCACTTGAGAAATGCAACCAAAACCATTTGGAGTCAACATAGTTGGTCATTCTAAAGATCTTCGAAATGAACACAGTGTCTTCGAAATGAACAAATATCTTCGGAATGAGAAAACACAGTGTCTTCGGAATGAGCGGATCTTCAGAATGAAAATTGTAGTATCTTTAGAATGAGCGGATCTTTGGAATGAGAATTGCAGTATCTTCAGAATGAGCGGATCTTCAGAATGAGAATTACAGTATCTTCGAAATGAGCCACTTATCTTCGGAATGAAAACATAATGTACTTTTTGTTAGCGTACTTAATCTATTTGTCTCTATTTCATTATTTAGCTCACTGTTACAACTGATGTAACAAGTTTAGTTTACGCCGGTGACTATTCCCGACAGTGTAACCTGTATTTAAATCATTCTGCTGAATAATACAAGTTGTTCATTGTTTAACATGGCATCAGAGCCACTCGGAAATTTTTGGGCGAGGTGAGGAGCAGAGCGTGATTTTATTCGGGCGTGATTTTTTTCCCAGCCCGTGCGCTATCTCCTCGAGTGTGATTTTTTTTCCCAGCCGAGCGAAAACTTTTTTTGTCACGTGCAGACGCGTGACAGTCATCGTGCATCCACGCGCGACTGTGGAGAGGGCGGAGGCCCCCGTTGAACGGTTGGACATAGGAATTTTTTTTTTCAAAAAAAAAAAAAAAAAATTCAGAGCACGCAGGCAGGAGGGAAGCCGGACGCAGGACGTCCGCGACAGGACCGCGGACGCAGGTCCCGCACCCCCCCGCACACGTGCAGGCTACGTTGGAAACGCGCACGTGCATCCCAGGCGAGGGACGCAGAGCGGAGACGTCCGCGTGGCGCGCGCGTCTGCGTAGGAGGGAGGCGGACAGCCCCCCCCCCTCGTGCGTCCCAGGCGAGGGACGCAGAGCGGAGACGTCCGCGTGGCGCACGGATGCCCGTCTGTGCAGGAGGGAGGCGGACAGCCCACCCCATTGGAGGGGAGGTCGCAGCGCATTTTGCGCGTGTCACCCCCCCCCGCCCCCGCTCGCACGCTGCGTCCGCAGTGCTAATAAAAAAAAAAACAAATAGAAACCAGAGCGCCCCCCCCCCGTTGAACACGCTGCGCGCGTCCAACGTGCAGTGCACCCCCACCGGGTTGATCGCAGTAACAGCGAGACTGCGTTTTTTTTTCTCCGCGACTGGGGAAGAGGCACCAGCGAGCCGCGACGCGGAGGAGGCAGCCACAATGGGCTCGGGTTGCAGAGAGGAGGAGGCACAACCAGAGTTGAAAAAGGAGGGCTCCACTGATCCCTTCGGATCAGCCCGCTAGCTCACTTGGCAGTGAGCTGTGCGGTAAGGCTCTGGGAGCCTGCAGGTCGGGGGTTCAAATCCCGCCGACTCCCCCCTAAGGTATAAAAAAAAAAATTTCAAAGGTTTTATTTAATTATTATTTTTTAGTTAAAATATTTAATTTTAATTTATTTTTTTTATAGTTTTTTAAAAACTTTATAAATTAAAATTTAATTTTAATTTATTTTTTTATAAGTTTTTAAAAACTATATAAATTAAAATTATTTATTTTAACTTTAAATGTATAATAATTATTAAAATGCTTTGTTAAAGAGTTTTTTTAAAGGGGGATATTTTTTTCAAAAAATCAAAGGGGGAATGTGAGTAATTTTCTGAAAAAGCAATTTGGCGAATTGTAAAAGGTGCATTTTCGGCTGTGACCGACACCTTGTGGGTTATTCTTGTGGGAAGTTTTTTTGTTGTATGTTGCATATTTCATTTTTGCAAAACACTCCCTAAGTCCCCGGAATAATTAAAACCCATCCGTGCAATTTATTGCACTATAGCGTTCGGTATTTGTGATACCTCTGGCCAGCACTTACAGGTAAAGCTATCGTGATTTGGCTACTGTATCCGCCGCCTAATATAGCTGCTACAACGAAGTCTGAGCTTGTTCTCTATAAATCGTCGGGGAGAGATAAGTTAGCCATTTTTGCAATTTTTTTACTCCATCCACTACCCTTTATCGCACTTGTGTTTAGGCGTAAATCCTGACGAAGTATTCTTCATAGTGTTTAGGGGAAGTTACGCCCCACGCATGAGAAGAATCTTCTATGGTAGGTGCCATCAACAAGGCGATTCCCTTTCAATACCGCTTATGTTCCACGTATCGTATGATCTCTAAAACTCACCTATAGTCTCCCTCACGTAAGGGCGGGTGATTTTTGTTGATCTTTCTAAATACCTATAGTTTCCCTCACGTAAGTGCGGGTATTTTGTACGGTATAACGGCCTAGCAAAAGGTATATCGAAAGGGGGACCAATTGGTGATATAAGGAACCTTCACTATGGCCGTTGTTGCAAAGTTGATGACTGATCCGCATCATTTATTGAAAGGTCCAAATTATACACCATGGAAACATAAGATGAAGGCAATTCTCCAAATGGAAGATTTGTGGGATATTGTTACTGGAGTAGCAACTAGGCCTTCACCAACAGCAGGATCCACAGGTCCTTCCGCAGATCAGATAGCTTTTGACAAGAAAGACAGTCGAGCAAAGGTGCTCATTTTGTTTGTTGTTTCAGATGAAGTGCAACCTCATATAGCGACAAAGCAAGTGGTAAAGAGGCATGGGATGCCCTTAGAACCATCTATGAGGGAAAGAATTATTCCACCATTCTTCATCTTCAACAACAACTTCATAACCTGAGTTTGAGACAGGGTGAAACAGTTGAACTCTTTCTGTGCAGAGTGTCTGAATTGAAAGAGAAATTGAATTCTTTGGGAGATACTGTGGACGAAAAGCTTCTCATTTCACTTGTGATGAGAGCTTTACCTTCTTCATTTGATATGTTGATAACCTCCATCCAGGTGTCTCAACGACAAATTACCTACATTGAGTTGGTCAATCTGCTTCAACAACAGGAGGCACGCCAACTTCACAAGGATGATTCTTCCAATATAGCCCTATACACCAACAGGCAGGGTCCTAGGAAGAAAGGTAATGGGCAAAAAGGAGGCAACTTTCGAGAAAGGAGGAAATTCTCAACAAGATACGAAAGGAAAAGGCAAACAACCTCAACAGAAGAAGAGGTGGTGCAAGATCTGTGAGAAAGACAACCATGACACCAACAGGTGTTGGCATAAGAACAAGCAGAAAGGCCAAAACAAACCACAAAATAAAAACAAGCAACCCCAGGTGAATGTTGATGTTGAAGAATCTGACTCAGATTCTGAATGGGCACACAAGGTGCTCATGACTACCACAGATTCCACATAGAGGGATCCCATTTGGTATGTCGATTTTGGAGCTAGCAAACATATGACTGGCGACAGATCATGGTTTGAATCATTTGTGGCCAAAGAGGGCAAACCTGTCACCATTGCTGATGATAAAACCTACAGGGTTCAGGGAGAGGGTATAGTTTTAGTCACTCTTCCTGATGGCAAGTGTCAGATTGACAAAGTCCTCTATGTTCTGGGATTGGCCAACAATTTGTTGTCAGTGACACAAATCCTGGATAGAAATATGGTTGTCAACTTTCGTGTTGAGAATGGCAAGAAGTGTTGTACTATTACCAGGAAGGGTAAGCAGATTGCAATAGCTTCATATAAGCATGACTTATTTGCACTAGATGCTATCTCTACTCCACATGTTGCCATGATTGTCTCTACCAAGGAGGCAACTTCCCTATGGCACAAGAGATATGGGCATCTTAGTTTTGGCTACTTACTTGAGCTCAGTAAGTATGAGATGGTAAAGGGTCTTCCTTCCCTTTCTGCCACATTGCTAGTGTGCTCTGACTGCTTGGCAGGAAAGCAACATAGAGTACCATTTGAGAAGAGCTCAACAAGAGCACGAAAACCTCTGGAGTTAATTCACACCGATCTGTGCGGTCCTTTCACACCCAATAGTTGTGGAGGGAAGAGGTACTTTCAGTTATTCGTAGATGACTACTCACGAAATATGTGGGTTTTCTTTCTCCAACTAAAATCCGAAGCTTTCGCATTCTTCCAGCAGTTCAAGAAATCCGTTGAGAAGGAGTCAGGAGCTTCTATTAAAACCCTCCGCTCAGATCGAGGGGGAGAGTTTACCTCTAATGAATTTTTTGCATTCTTAGATAAGCATGGGATCAAGAGACAGTTAACAACTGCCTATACTCCTCAGCAAAATGGAGTTGTTGAGAGAAGGAACCGTTCTATCATGGAAATGGTTCATTGTATGCTCACAGGAGCTACTCTTGGGCAACAATATTGGGCAGAAGCTGTCACCACTGTAGTATATCTATTGAATAGGGCACCCACAAAGGCCCTAAAAGGAATGACTCCATAGGAAGCATGGAGTGGTCAAAAACCCTCCATATCTCATCTACGTATTTTTGGGTGTCACGCTTTCATGCACATACCGAAAGAGAAAAGGAAGAAGCTAGATGAGAAAACACTGAGATGTATTTTTCTTGGTTATGATGAGCACTCTAAAGGATATCGGTTGATAGATCCTTTGACCAAGAAAATTCATATCGACGAGAGATGTTGTCTTTGATGAAGCTTTCACATCACAGAGCACATCTAAAGTACACCTAGATATTGTGGAATCTAAGGAAGAGAAGATTCCTTCGTCAACACGAGACAGGAGGTCCTTCTACATCTTCTTCAACACCACCGAAGAAGAATCCAAAATGGTGTACAAATACAATCGAGAGATGCAAATTTATCCACTCCTCCCAATTTGAATTTGGATAGACCTCGTACACGGAGTATGGCTCAAAAGGAAAGAGAAGCCAAAGAAGCTGGTGAGGTTGATGATCTTTGTCAATATTTTGAGGAACTTTCCGTAACTCCAAGTACGAAGTAGAGGATATGGATATTGAGGATGACAGGGCGTTCATGTCTACCATAGATGATCTTGAACCTGCATCGGTGCAAGATGCTCTCGGTGAGCCTCGGTGGAAGGCCGCTATGGATACCGAGTATGAGTCTTTGATGAAAAATAAAACTTGGAAGCTTGTTGATCTGCCGCATGGAAAGAAACCCATTGGCTGCAAATGGGTATATAAAGTCAAGTACAAGGCAGATGGAATAATTGATAAGCATAAGGCCCGTCTTGTTGCAAACGGCTATGCTCAAAAGGAAGGCATTGACTACGAGGAAACTTTTGCACCTACTGCTCGGATGACCACAATTCGGGTTATGTGTGCTATGGCAGCACAATATGGGTGGAAAGTTCACCAGATGGATGTCAAAAGTGCCTTTCTAAATGGTGATCTCCAAGAAGAAGTCTACATGACTCAGCCTGAAGGATTTGAAGTGGAAGGCCAAAAGCAGAAGGTTTGCAAATTGGTCAAATCCTTATATGGTCTAAAATAAGCTCCTCGAGCTTGGTATATAAAAATGGACAATCACCTTATGCAGCATGGATTTAAGAGATGTCCGTCAGATACAAACCTCTATTTCAAGAAACAGGGTTCTGAGATAGTGTTGCTTGTACTCTATGTGGATGATCTGCTCATTACAGGGAGTTCAGAAACTATGATCTCTACTGTCAAAAGAAACTTATATAAATATTTTGAGATGACAGATCTCGGAATTATCCATTACTGTCTTGGTCTGGAATTCAGCCAGAAGGAGCACACCATCAAAGTGTCTCAGAAAAAATATGCCAAGACATTCTTTGGAAAAATATTGCATGATCGATTGCAAGCCAATGGCAACTCCGATGGAGAATGGACTTCGAGTTATCGTGATATGATGATTCACCTCGGGTAGATGGTACTCTCTATCGACGAGTTGATTGGGAGTCTCATATATCGACCAATACTAGGCCGGATCTCGTATTTGCTTGTCAACTATCTTTCGAGGTTCATGCTTGGAGCCTAAGACCACTCATTGGAAAGCAGCAAAACATGTTCTTCACTATGTCCATGGTACTATGGAATATGGCCTAGAATACAAGAGGAACAACAAATTCTTCTTGCAAGGATACACGGACTCCGACTATGCCGGATCATTTGATGATCGCAAGTCAACTTTTGGATACATTTTTCATATGGGATCCGGTCCTGTCTCTTGGCACAACAAGAAGCAACAGGTGGTTGCTATTTCATCAACAGAGGCAGAATATCGTGCCGCACGTGAAGCTGTGTGCGAAGTGATATGGTTACGTCACATTCTAACAAGTATGGGCCATCCATCAAAATCTCCAATACACTTGTTTTGCGACAATCAGGGTGTTCTGAACCTCGTCAAGAATCCAGTCCATCATGAAAGAACAAAGCACATTGACACACAATGTCATTTCATTCAAGATGAAGTTCCAAAACACCGAATTTAGCTTCAGCACATTCCCACCGATGCTCAAGTTGTAGAAATTTTCACTAAGGCACTTGGACGTGTCAAATTTGAATTGTTTCGCAGCTCACTTTGTATTGCAAAATGATGTAAGGGGATGTTAGTAGTCTAGTATAGCTATTAGTTATTACATTACCAAAATAATGTAATAAAGGGGGATGTTAGCGTACTTAATCTATTTGTCTCTATTTCATTATTTAGCTCATTGTTACAACTGATGTAACAAGTTCAGTTTACGCCGGTGACTATTCCTAGCAGTGTAACCTGTATTTAAATCATTCTGCTGAATAATACAAGTTGTTCGTTGTTTAACACTTTTTGACTTGTTGACTAACTTTTGGCTGTGGAAAAGGGGATAATAAGGTTGACAAAGTTAAGGGAAAATATCTCCCATCTAATTTTTCCGTCCTTGCCATCCAAAGCCAACATTTATGGAAAATATCAAATTGATCCTCTTCTAAGATAAACCCAAGAAATTCTACAAGATATTAGGAACACCATATTTTCTGTTTGTAATTAGATTTTAGGCATCTATAAAAGATAGCTCCCGTCCCGGTTGAGCTAATAGATTATATTAGATTAGATAGAGGAGATAGAAAATAAATAGGGAGATAATAGAATAGTGATTTCAGACCTGTAATAGATTTCAACAGAATTGTAACTATGTTTTTGAAGCAATAAAAGTGTAGTTTCATTCCATTTATCTTGATATGTCTGAGTGTGAGTAAGAATTGAAGAAGAATTCAAACCTTCTTTTGAGAAAGGAGGTTGGCCACTTCCAGACCTAGGAGGAGGATCGATAGACAAGTTTTATTCTGATTTTGCTGCAGTAGAATAAGTTGTGAACTTGTCATTTTCATTCTTTTGCACAACTAACATTCCTAGTTGTTTAATTATTGTTCATAATGTTTTTGTGATATGATTAGTGGTATATTTGGTTATTATTTTCATTCCCAACAACTTTCCAATTCACTACAAATTTCCATTTCTAGCAATTTACAAGTTTTTTGTAATTTTCCTGCATTCTTGTTTTTGGTGTCAAAACCCTGCACAGAAGATTGATGACCTTATGTTACATAGCATTGAAAGGATATAGTTTTTATGCTTCATTTCAATTATTGCAATATTAAATAGAATTTCAATTCTGCAACTATAACTAGAGTTTCAATTTTGTAATTTAATTAGATTTCATTCTTGCAACTATAACTAGGGTTTCATTTATGTAATTAGCAATTAGTTTTCATTCTTACAAATAGATTAAAGTTCAATTTATGCAATTTAGGGGTAGAAGTGACACAAAACCCCCACACAATCAATTTCACCAATAAGACCTGCTACTTCCAAATGAACTGAACTACAACCTTGTTTGAACTTTCTCTCGTAAATAGCCTTGGACACCACCCTGGATTAACAAATTCATTGAGAATTAATGATGTGCTTAATGACATCCCATCATTTTGGTGCCGTTGCTGGGGAACACGGTGTTGTTAGAAGGTGAAAAGCAGTCCAATAATTATTAAATATGCTAAGTTGTGAATTTTAGAGTAAAATCTAAATGTAATGACTGGTATAAGTAATTGTTATTGGTAAATTGTATTTCAGTCCATTTAGGAAATAAGCAAGAAACCACAAGAAGAAAAATTTCACAAGAGGTTGAAATTATGTCAAAAATGTCTAAATTTTTTATTTCCAAAAATGTTGGAATTTTCAAAGAATCTCAATCATCCACTTCCAGCACTGCAAGATCCTTTGAGAAATCATTACAAGGAGGAAAATTAAGTAGTTCAACACCATTTTATCTTGAAAAATCCATACAATCAGGAAAATTTAACAAGATTTATAATTGTTTTTGGGAACCTACAATGGAAGGCTCACAAGAGAATCAAGGTAGAGCCAACAATGTGCTCCACCCTAATGCAACTAGTGCACCTACTAGAACTTTTCAAACTCCCATTCAACTAGATCTTAATCAAAATGCTCCCATAAAGGTCATTTCACCTGCAGTATTACCAAATTTCAAGGGAATTACATTCAAAGATCCTGATATGTTTTTGTTTGAGTTTAAAATTGTATGTCAAGCTCATGATTACACTAATGACAATCAAAAGCTCAAACTATTTCCTTCCACTCTTAAAGAGTTAGCTCTATGATGGTTTATCACCTTAGCACTTGAATCAATTAGAACTTGGGATGATATGGAAAACATATTCTTGGAGAGATGCCAAGAATATTGTCAAGTCAAGAATCAAAATGATGAAATTCTTACAATGAAACAAGAGGAAAATGAAATCTTAGAAGATTATATAGACATATTTTCTTTTGTTCATAAGAGATGTGGAAGTGTTGAACCTGAAATTTGCAAAGTCCTATTCTTAAGGGGACTACAAGATGAATCTAGGGATGCATTGGATATCTTGGGAAGAGGAGATACAAATGCACTTAAATTTCAAGAAATTATTAAACTCTGTAAAAATTACTCTCATTCAAGGCATAGAAAACACATAATTGGTAATGAAAAACATGATTTGAAAGAATGCATGAAAGAGGCTGATATTTTAGTACATGATAGAACATTAGATGAAAAAAATGAATCTACTAAATCTTCAGCCATCTATTGTTCAAAATGTAAAAAACAACACTCTCTTCATGATTGTCCTTTGAATAAAATATTTATACCTGCTACATGTAGAATTTGTCAATTAGAACACCCCACAGATCAGTGTAGTTTATTTCCAGAACATAAAAGTGTCTTTGAAAAACAGTCTCAACCTATGAAAAAAATCAATTTTGTAGGACAAGGACAAGGGAATGATTTTCATAAATTTCCATATCATAATGCTTCTCAATTTCTTGCACATTAGGGAAATAATCCTTGGTATATGCCATGGTCTACTTCAGGTCCACTTCAAAAATGTTGGAGTCAACCACCATGGGCATACTCCCAAGCATGGTCTCAACATGGATGGATGCAACAACAATTGAATCAACAACATCCACCATGGTTGCAACCAAAATTACAGGGATATCAATGGGTACAACATCAAAATCTGTACAAAGGGCAACAATATTGTCAAAACCAAAAATCAAATTTGTTGCCTAATTATATCCATAATTTCTATTGTGGACAACAACAACAAAAATTAAAACAACCTTTGTTTTCAACTCAACCTGTGGTCAGTCCAAATCATGTTAAACAGGTAACCCCTGTCTCTGTGGTTGAATTAGAAAATACAGCCCTAATAAATGTTAGTGACTGTGTTAAAACTTAGTTGTGTTCAGGTGAACCATTGCTTGAACCTATTCCACTTATCAGTGTAGAAAGTGAAGTTAAAAATAATGAACATGAAAACAAATCCACACTAAAACAACATCAAGAAGAACAAGATACCTCATCAAATAAAGTATCATATTTTGAACAATCTGAGATATCAAAAATAACATCTTCACAATCATATTTGATAAAGGAATTAGAACATTTAACTGTTACAATCCCTTTACCTCAAGTTGTACCAATCATTAATAGGATTGTTCAAGAAATGTGTTTTAGCAAACCAAGAAAAAAGAAGAAAGTATATCCTAAAACCATACAAAAAGGTGGAAAATTAGTTAACTTGCTTTCAAGTAAACTTATTACACCTAAGTATGATTGTATAGAAAGCCCACGGTTTCTTAGAACACATAAGGAAAATGAAAAGAATACTTTAGTTTTGGCCTCCATTGTTGTAAATAAAAATGTTTCTCCAAGAACCAATTCAAATCAGCCTGGTACAAAACAAACTGAAATACAACCAAAACAACCTTTGAACAATGATAGTTGGTTGACTAAAAACCAGGGAGCAAATTTGTTTGATATATTGGTGCAACATCCTAACGCTTTACTAAAATTTTATGCATATTTAGCAGTTGGCATTGAGTTGTTGTAGGTACAGAAAAAACAAATTTTGCAGTTGAATGCATTTGATGAAATTTGGTGGGAAGCACTTCACCAAATAGAGTTCACTAAAAAAAAATGGAAAATGTGGCATGATGATCACATTAAGAGCAGCAAGGATGAACCAGGGGAGTTTGAGAATGAAGTTGTTCAACTTTCTTTAGTTGATGATTTAAGGAGAATATTAGTGGTAAATGGAAATCTTTTACAGTTGTGCCATAAACCACTAACAAAGGTGGAATTTTCTTGGTATTTCACACAGTTACATTTGACATAAGAGGCTTCTTCTTCTGATGAAGATTACAAATAATCATATCTTTGAATCTTAAAAGAAAAAAAAAAATCAGAAAAAGTAGAAAACAAAAATATGAATAAATTTTGATTATGAATTCGTTCATGGGCATGATTTCAGGGAAATCATGAAATCCTTCATGGGCATAATAAGAATCAAGAAAAAAAGAGAGAGAAAAGGAGAGGAAAAAAAAAGGGAAACCAAGAAAAAAAAAAAAATAGAAAAATGAATAGCTCAGTAGTGAAAACCTTTTTCTAAGGCGCTACTGAGTTCGCATGCGTGAAAACCAAATTTTTGGCATGCATAACCTTGAAAGTTCTGAGTCACCATTGTACAAATTCACCAACTGCACTTGTTTTTGAAGTGTTGTAGGAAGCCTCAACATAATATCAACAGAAACAATCATCTTTCAAAAACTTGCATTAACTTGTTTTAACCAGGTATATATGTTTCTTGCACTTTTCTCATTGTAAATATTTGATATATAGTATATGAAAATTAACAATTAGTATAAAAGTGTTCATAAGAGTTGGCATAAACAAAACATGCTTGGAGAAAGAGAAAAATGTTGGTTTCTGCTATGTCTTCAAAATGACTGTTGTATCCTCAATTACTGTGGTATCTTCAGAATGAAGCCTTTTTTAGAATGAAGGTTTTTATTCGAAATGAAGGTGTGTCTTCGAAATGAAGGTTTTTATTTGGAATGAAGGTGTGTCTTTAGAATGAAGTTTTGTCTTTGGAATGAAGGTTTATATTCGAAATGATGTTATATTCATATTAAATGCCCAGCTTAGTATTTAGAATGAAACATAATCTTTAGAATGAATATTTAACAGTCTGTTTCCACATTGCATCCAAGGAGGGAGAAAAAGACATAGTCAGCAGAATTGTTTTACTCCATGTGATCACTGACACATGTCAAATGGCTTGTGGTTAGATTCATCTCATATTTTGCACCCATCAAGGAAGTACAAGAATCATAGGGAAAATAACAAACAAACATGCCACCACCATTCATTGCTAATAACCACTCATGTGCAAAAATTTGCATGCAAAATGGACGAGCTAAAAATAGTAAAGAAAATTTGATGGCAAGGATGTCCAATGATTGATGGCCAGATGTTCAAAGCACAAAATAAGGAAGTGTTCCATATTTTCTTTCTAAAGACATATTTGCTAATGATTACAAGGAAAGTAAAAAAAAAATTAAAAGTTCTTTCTGAAGAAGAACAAGAGCAAACCCTATAATTCTATAGAAACTAGAAATCAGTGACCTAGTAGCAGAAGAGAGTAGTCTTCTTAGCATAAGAATAGAGAAATGAAGTGAAAAATGAAAAGAGGGCCAGCCTACAAGAACCCTGGAATAATGTAACCACATGGGTTACCAGATTTTTCAACCTATGAAGGGTAGTATGTAATTTTGTCAGGGCATCATTTCAAAATTTTAAACCACCTCAGGCATGGTAGGCAACAGCCTAAATTTAGAGTGAAGTTTCCAGCATACCTACACTAAGAACTACAGAGCATGGCAAAACATTATCAAGAGAAAAAAAAAAGGAGCCCTCATCATCATGGTCTTATTAAACTGGTGTGCCAACATAATTTTAGGGGAAACCCTAGAAGCTTTAATAGGTTTTATTCTACCCTGACTAATGTAATTTTTGAAGAAGAAGATGAAGGAGAAGAGGATACAGATGTTGCTATAAAAAAATATGCTACTGAGGAAGAAGAAAAGGCTAAAAAATATATGCTATTGTAGAGAAGGAAACACACCAAGCAAAAGCAACAAAGCATTTTTATCTAGAACCATCAACCTCATAGACTACGAATAGAAGGGCTGAAATTGACAACAAAAAAATAAAATATAAAAGGGTTCATTTTTCTAAAGATGTTATTTATCTATCAGAATAGGAGAGTGAAGTTCCTAGTGAAGAGCCTGAAGCTATCCTTACAGCCCCTGTTACCACAAGAAAATAAGGCAAGAAGAGAAAATATACATTAAGGACTAGGAGGTCTGCAAGACTCCAACAAAAAGAGATAAAAAAACAAATTATTGAAGAGAAGAATAGATAGGATAGCCTTGATATCATAGAAGTGCAACAAGCCACTAAGAATTTGGATGTAATCATAGATAATTTCATGGAACCTCCTGTAGAGGAGTAGGGGTTTGAAGCAGAGGATAATATCGTTGTTGAGCAGCAAACTACAGTTGATTTGTCAGTAATAGGTTCTGAGTCAAAGGAAGAAGAGGAGGTGGACATCACAAAACAATTGACAGCAGCCAAGAGTGTTATAAAAATACAAATGAGATGGATTGAGGAAAGAAAAGATGTTATTGAAAAACATGAAAATAAAATTAGAGAATTATAGCAGAAAGTGGAGAAACTAAAAATTATGCTATCACAAGTTGATGACAATCAATTAAATCAGATAAAGAGGAGGATTTGGTTCATTTACTACTTGGATTATCTAAGGAATATGAAGAAATAGGTTCTCATTCTGAAGTAGTGCCCTTCCACTTTGAATCAGTGCCCTTCCATTCTGAGGCATTGCCTTCTCAATCCAGAGAAGTACCTTTATGCAACATTATTGGGTAGGCCTCAGATTTAGGCCTTCAACCATAATTACTCTGGTTCCATCCTATTTTGAAGAGGATTCCCAACCAGATGATCAGTTTGAATAATGACTCAAAAAACTTCATGAGAAATTACATAGACATTAAATTGTTCTATGAAACATGGAATATGAGTATGGACATTTGTGACTTCATAGCCCACTGCAATGCATGAGGGCATGCATTAATATAAGTTGGGGGGGATAATGAGGCCTAGATAAGCCTCATTTATAACATGTTTTAAATAGTTAAAACTGCCTAAAACTCTTGTGAATTATCTTATATGCTAGTTAAGTTGATTTAATATGTTGTGTATTAACTGTTTGAATGATTGAAGTGTTAAGGACATTATATTCTAATTTTTAACAGTTCTTGTATAGTTTTATGTTATCTTGTCATGCTTAGGTTGACAGCAGCACTTCACTAGTCTTATTTTGATGATCATTAAGCATTAGTTTCTCTAAATTCAGCAAATAGTACAAAGACTTATTACTATGTAGCAGAAAACTGGTTTTTCCATATAAATTCTAGCAAGCTGCCAATGAATGGCAAGGCATGGAATTCACATCCAAGGAAGAATGAATACTATTGTAATCTGATCCTAAGGGCTAATCCACCTGAGAAATGCAGCCAAAACCATTTGGAGTCAACACAGTTGGTCATTCTAAAGATCTTCGAATGAATACAGTGTCTTAGGAATGAACAAATATCTTCGAAATGAGAAAACAGTGTCTTCAAAATGAGTGGATCATTGAAATGAAAATTGCAGTATCTTCGAAATGAGCAGATATTCAGAATGAGAATTGCAATATCTTCAAAATGAGTGGATCTTCGAAATGAGAATTGCAGTATCTTCGAAATGAGCCACTTATCTTCGAAATAAAAATAAAATGTACTTTTTGACTTGTTGACTAACTTTTGGCGTTGGAAAAGGGGATAATAAGGTTGAGAAAGTTAAGGGAAAATATATCCCATATAATTTTTTCATCCTTGCCATCCAAAGCCAACATTTATGGAAAAGATCAAATTGATCATCTTCTATGATAAACCCAGGAAATTCTGCAAGATATCAGGAACAACATATTTTTTGTTTGTAATTAGATTTTAGGCATCTATAAAAGATAGCTTCCGTCCAGGTTGAGCTAATAGATTATATTATATTAGATAGAGGAGATATAAAATAAATAGAGAGATAATAGAATAGTGATTTCAGACCTGTAATAGATTTCAACAGAATTGTAATTATGTTTCTGAAGCAATAAAAGTGCAGTTTCATTCCATTTATCTTGTTATGTCTGAGTGTGAGTAAGAGTTAAAGAAGAATTCAAACCTTCTTATGAGAAAGGAGGTTGGCCACTTCCAAACCTAGGAGGAGGACTGACAGATAGGTTTATTTTGATTTTGCTGCAGTAGAATAAGTTGTGAACTTGTCATTTTCATTATTTTGCACAACTAACATTCCTAGTTGTTTAATTATTGTTCATAATGTTTTTGTGATATGATTAGTGGTAGATCTGGTTATTATTTTCATTCCCAACAAATTTCCAATTCACTACAAATTTCTATTTCCAGAAATTTACAAGTTTTCTGTAATTTCCCTGCATTCTTGTTTTTGCTGTCAAAACCCTGCACAGAAGATTGATGACCTTCTTTGTTACGAGCATTGACAAGATCTAGTTTTTATGCTTCATTTCAATTATTTTCAAGATTAAATAGACTTTCAATTCTACAACTATAACTAGAGTTTCAATTTTGTAATTTAATTAGATTTCATTCTTGCAACTGTAACTAGGGTTTCATTTTTATAATTAACAATTAGTTTTCATTCATGCAAATAGATTAAAGTTCAATTTATGCAATTTAGGGGTAGAAGTGACACAAAACCCCCACACAATCAATTCCACCAATAAGACTTGCTGCTTCCAAATGAACTGAACTACAACCCTGTTTGAACTTTCTCTCGTAAATAGCCTTGGACAACACCCTGGATTGACAAATTCATTGAGAATTAATGATGTGCTTAACGATAGCCCATCATTTTGGCACCATTGACGAGGAACACGATGTTGTTAGAAGGTGAAAAGTAGTCCAATAATTATTAAATATGCGAAGTTGTGAATTTTAGAGTAAAATCTAAATGTAATGACTGGTATAAGTAATTTTTATTGGTAAATTGTATTTCAGTCCATTTAGGAAATAAGCAAGAAACCACAAGAAGAAAAATTTTACAAGAGGTTGAAATTATGTCAAAAATGTCTAAATTTTTTATTTCCAAAAATGTTGGAATTTTCAAAGAATCCCAATCATCCACTTCCAACACTGCAAGATCCTTTGAGAAATCATTACAAGGAGGAAAATTAAGTAATTCAACACCATTTTCTCTTGACAAATCCATACAATCAAGAAAATTTAACAAGATTTATAATTGTTTTTGGGAACCTACAATGGAAGGCTCACAAGAGAATCAAGGTAGAGCCAACAATGTGCTCCACCCTAGTGTAACTAGTGCACCTGCCAGAAATTTTCAAAATCCCATCCAACTAGATCTTAATCAAAATTCTCCCATGAAGGTTATTTCACCTACATTATTACCAACTTTCAAGGGAATTACATCCGAAGATCCTGATATGTTTTTGTTTGAGTTTAAAATTGTATGTCAAGCTCATGATTACACTAATGACAATCAAAAGATCAAACTACTTCCTTCCACTCTTAAATATTTAGCTCTACGATGGTTTATCACCTTAGCACCTGACTCAATTAGAACTTGGGATGATATGGAAAACATATTCTTGGAGAGATACCAAGAATATTTTCAAGTCAAGAATCAAAATGATGAAATTCTTACAATGAAACAAGAGGAAAATGAAATCTTAGAAGATTATATAGACAGATTTTCTTTTGTTCATAAGAGATGTGGAAGTGTTGAACCTGAAATTTGCAAAGTCCTATTCTTAAGGGGACTACAAGATGAATCTAGGGATGCATTGGATATCTTGGGAAGAGGAGATACAAATGCACTTAAATTTCAAGAAATTATTAAAATCTATAAAAATTACTCTCATTCAAGGCATAGAAAACATAGAATTGGTAATGAAAAACATGATTTGAAAGAATGCATGAAAGAGGCTGATATTTTAGTACATGATAGAATATTAGATGAAAAAAATGAATCTACTAAATCTTCAGCCATCTATTGTTCAAAATGTAAAAAACAACACTCTCTTCATGATTGTCCTTTGAACAAAATATTTATACCTGCTACATGTAGAATTTTTCAATTAGGACACCCCATAGATCAGTGTAGTTTATTGCCAGAACTTAAAAGTGTCTTTGAAAAACAGTCTCAACCTATGAAAAAAATCAAATTTTTAGGACAAGGACAAGGGAATAATTTTCATAAATTTCCATATCAGAATGCTTCTCAATTTTATGCACATTGGGGAAATAATCCTTGGTATATGCCATGGTCTACTTCAGGTCCACTTCAACAATGTTGGAGTCAACCACCATGGGCATACTCCCAAGCATGGTCTCGACATGGATGGATGCAACAACAATGGAATCAACAACATCCACCATGGTTGCAGCCAAAATTACAGGGATATCAATGGGTACAACATCAAAATCTATACAAAGGGCAACAATATTATCAAAACCAAAAATCAAATTTATTGCCTAATTATATCCATAATTTTTATCATGGACAACAACAACAAAAATTAAAACAACCTCTGTTTTCAACTCAACCTGTGGTCAGTCCAAATCATGTTAAACATGTAACCCCTGTCTCTATGGTTGAATCAAAAAATACAGCCCTAATAAATGTTAGTGACTGTGTTAAAACTCAGTTGTGTTCAAGTGAACCACTGCTTGAACCTATTCCACTTATCAGTGTAGAAAGTGAAGTTAAAAATAATGAACATGAAAACAAATCCACACTAAAACAACATCAAGAAGAACAAAATACCTCCTCAAATAAAGTATCATATTTTGAGTAGTCTGAGATATCAAAAATAACATCTTCACAATCAGATTTGATAAATGAATTAGAACATTTAACTATTACAATCCCTTTACCTCAAGTTGCACCAATCATTAATAGGATTGTTCAAGAAATGTGTTTTAGCAAACCAAGAAAAAAGAAGAAAGTATATCCTAAAACCATACAAAAAGGTAGAAAATTAGTTAACTTGCTTTTAGGTAAACTTATTACACCTAAGTATGATTGTATAGAAAGCCCACAATTTCTTAGAACACATAAGGAAAATGAAAAGAATAGTTTTGGCCTCCATTGTTGTAAATAAAAATGTTTCTCCAAGAACCAATTCAAATCAACCTGGTACAAAACAAACTGAAATACAACCAAAACAACCTTTGAACAACAATAGTTGGTTGACTAAAAACCAGGGAGCAAATTTGTTTGATATATTGGTGCAACATCCTAATGCTTTACTAACATTTTATGCATATTTAGCAGTTGGCATTGAGTTGTTGCAGGTACAAAAAAAACAAATTTTGTAGTTGAATGCATTTGATAAACTTTGGTGGGAAGCACTTCACCAAATAAATTTCACTCAACAAAAATGGAAAATGTGGCATGATGACCACATTAAGAGAAGCAAGGATGAACCGGGGGAGTTTGAGAATGAAGTTGTTCAACTTTCTTTAGTTGATGATTTAAGGAGAATATTAGTGGTAAATGGACATCTTTTACAGTTGTGCCATAAACCACTAACAAAGGTGGAATTTTCTCAGTATTTCACACAGTTACATTTGACATAAGAGGCTTCTTCTTCTGATGAAGATTCCAAATAATCATATCTTTGAAGCTTAAAAGAAAAGAAAAAAAATCAGAAAAAGTAGAAAACAAAAATATAAATAAATTCTGATTATGAATTCCTTCATGGGCATGATTTCAGGGAAATCATGAAATCCTTCATGGGCATAATCAAAATCAAGAAAAAAAGAGAGAAAAGGAGAGGAAAAAAAAAGGGAAACCAAGAAAAAAAAAGAAAAAAAAAAGAGAAAAAAAAGAGAAAAATGAATAGCTTAGCAGTGAAAACCTTTATATAAGGCGCTACTGAGTTGGTATGCATGAAAACTAGTTTTATGGCATGCATAACCTTGAAAGTTCTAAGTCACAATTGTACAAATTCACCAACTGCACTTGTTTTTGAAGTGTTGCAGGAAGCCTCAACAGAATATCAACATAAACAATCATCTTTCAAAAACTTGCATTAACTTGTTTTAACCAGGTATATATGTTTCTTGCACTTTTCTCATTGTAAATATTTGATATATAGTATATGAAAATTAATAATTAGTATAAAAGTGTTCATAAGAGTTGGCATAAACAAAACATGCTTGGAGAAAGAGAAAACTGTTGGTTTTTGCTATGTCTTCAGAATGACTATTGTATCCTCAATAACCGTGGTATCTTCAGAATGAAACCTTTTTCAGAATGAAGGTTTTTCTTCGGAATGGTGTGTCTTCGAAATGAAGGTTTGTCTTTGGAATGAAGGTGTGTCTTCAGAATGAATGTTTGTCTTCGGAATGAAGGTTTATATTTGGAATGAGGTTATATTCGGATTAAATGCCCAGCTTAGTCTTCAAAATGAAACATAATCTTCGAAATGAATATTTAATAGTCTGTTTCCACATGGCATCCAAGGAGGGAGAAAAATACATAGTCAACAAAATTTTTTTACTCCATGTGATCATTGACACATGTCAAATGGCTTGCGGTTAGATTCATCTCATATTTTGCACCCATCAAGGAAGTACAAGAATCACAAGGAAAATAACCAACAAACATGCCACCACCATTCATTGCTAATAACCACTCATGTGGGAAAATTTGCATTCAGAATGGACGAGCTAAAAATAGTAAAGAAAATTTGATGGTAAGGATGTCCAATCATTGATGGCCAGATGTTCAGAGCACAGAATAAGGAAGTGTGCCATATTTTCTTTCTGAATACATATTTGGTAATAACCTACAATGGAAGGCTCACAAGAGAATCAAGGTAGAGCCCACAATGTGCTCCACCCTAGTGTAACTAGTGCACCTACCAAAACTTTTCAAAATCCCATCCAACTAGATCTTAATCAAAATGCTCCCATGAAGGTCATTTCACCTGCAGTATTACCAAATTTCAAGGGAATTACATTCGAAGATCCTGATATGTTTTTGTTTGAGTTTAAAATTGTATGTCAAGCTCATGATTACACTAATGACAATCAAAAGCTCAAACTATTTCCTTCCACTCTTAAAGAGTTAGCTCTATGATGGTTTATCACCTTAGCACTTGACTGAATTAGAATTTGGGATGATATGGAAAACATATTCTTGGAGAGATACTAAGAATATTGTCAAGTAAAGAATCAAAATGATGAAATTCTTACAATGAAACAAGAGGAAAATGAAATCTTAGAAGATTATATAGACATATTTTATTTTGTTCATAAGAGATGTGGAAGTGTTGAACCTGAAATTTGCAAAGTCTTATTCTTAAGGGGACTACAATATGAATCTAGGGATGCATTGGATATCTTGGGAAGAGGAGATACAAATGCACTTAAATTTCAAGAAATTATTAAACTCTGTAAAAATTACTCTCATTCAAGGCATAGAAAACACATAATTGGTAATGAAAAACATGATTTGAAAGAATGCATGAAAGAGGCTGATATTTTAGTACATGATAGAACATTAGATGAAAAAAATGAATCTACTAAATCTTCAGCCATCTATTGTTCAAAATGTAAAAAACAACACTCTCTTCATGATTGTCCTTTGAACAAAATATTTATACCTGCTACATGTAGAATTTGTCAATTAGAACACCCCACAGATTAGTGTATTTTATTGCCAGAACTTAAAAGTGTCTTTGAAAAATAGTCTCAACCTATGAAAAAAATCAATTTTGTAGGACAAGGAAAAGGGAATAATTTTCATAAATTTCCATATCAGAATGCTTCTCAATTTCATGCACATTGGGGAAATAATCCTTGGTATATGCCATGGTCTACTTCAGGTCCACTTCAACAATGTTGGAGTCAACCACCATGGGCATACTCCCAAGCATGGTCTCAACATGGATGGATGCAACAACAATTGAATCAACAACATCCACCATGGTTGCAACCAAAATTACAGGGATATCAATGGGTACAACATCAAAATCTGTACAAAGGGCAACAATATTGTCAAAACCAAAAATCAAATTTGTTGCCTAATTATATCCATAATTTCTATTGTGGACAATAACAACAAAAATTAAAACAACCTTTGTTTTCAACTCAACCTGTGGTCAGTCCAAATCATGTTAAACAGGTAACCCCTGTCTCTGTGGTTGAATTAGAAAATACAGCCCTAATAAATGTTAGTGACTGTGTTAAAACTCAATTGTGTTCAAGTGAACCATTGCTTGAACCTATTCCACTTATCAGTGTAGAAAGTGAAGTTAAAAATAATGAACATGAAAACAAATCCACACTAAAACAACATCAAGAAGAACAAGATACCTCATCAAATAAAGTATCATATTTTGAACAGTCTAAGATATCAAAAATAACATCTTCACAATCAGATTTGATAAAGGAATTAGAAAATTTAACTGTTACAATCCCTTTACCTCAAGTTGTACCAATCATTAATAGGATTGTTCAAGAAATGTGTTTTAGCAAACCAAGAAAAAGGAAGAAAGTATATCCTAAAACCATACAAAAAGGTGGAAAATTAGTTAACTTGCTTTCAGGTAAACTTATTACACCTAAGTATGATTGTATAGAAAGCCCACAGTTTCTTAGAACACATAAGGAAAATGAAAAGAATACTTTAGTTTTGGCCTCCATTTTTGTAAATAAAAATGTTTCTCCAAG
Source organism: Wollemia nobilis (assembly GCA_028583015.1). Lineage (NCBI taxonomy): Eukaryota > Viridiplantae > Streptophyta > Pinopsida > Araucariales > Araucariaceae > Wollemia > Wollemia nobilis. The sequence continues at coordinate 5,925,303 of JAQPPZ010013020.1, read as the reverse complement.
AACCAATTCAAATCATCCTGGTACAAAACAAACTGAAATACAACCAAAACAACCTTTGAACAATGATAGTTGGTTGACTAAAAACCAGGGAGCAAATTTGTTTGAAATATTGGTGCAACATCCTAATGCTTTACTAAAATTTTATGCATATTTAGCAGTTGGCATTGAGTTGTTGCAGGTACAGAAAAAACAAATTTTGCAGTTGAATGCATTTGATGAAATTTGGTGGGAAGCACTTCACCAAATAGAGTTCACTAAAAAAAATGGAAAATGTGGCATGATGATCACATTAAGAGCAGCAAGGATGAACCAGGGGAGTTTGAGAATGAAGTTGTTCAACTTTCTTTAGTTGATGATTTAAGGAGGATATTAGTGGTAAATGGACATCTTTTATAGTTGTACCATAAACCACTAACAAAGGTGGAATTTTCTTGGTATTTCACACAGTTACATTTGACATAAGAGGCTTCTTCTTCTGATGAAGATTCCAAATAATCATATCTTTGAATCTTAAAAGAAAAAAAAAATCAAAAAAAGTAGAAAACAAAAATATGAATAAATTTTGATTATGAATTTCTTCATGGGCATGATTTTAGGGAAATCATGAAATCCTTCATGGGAATAATAAGAATCAAGAAAAAAAGAGAGAGAAAAGGAGAGGAAAAAAAAAAAGGGAAACCAAGAAAAAAAAAAAAGAAGAGAAAAATGAATAGCTCAGCAGTGAAAACCTTTTTCTAAGGTGCTACTGAGTTGGTATACATGAAAACCTATTTTTTGGCATGCATAACCTTGAAAGTTCTGAGTCACCATTGTACAAATTCACCAACTGCACTTGTTTTTGAAGTGTTGCAGGAGGCCTCAGCAGAATATCAACAGAAACAATCATCTTTCAAAAACTTGCATTAACTTGTTTTAACCAGGTATATATGATATTCTCACAATGACACTGAGAGGGGGGGGGTGAATCAGTGTAACTACTTAAAAACTTAAATCTGCAACTTTTAAAACTAATAATGCAAGCTTGAAACTAGATAATGCAAGTATCACACAAGAGCATCACACAACACAGGATTTTACGAGGTTCACCGATGTGGCTACTCCTCAAATAATGACTGTTTGGAATTCAATCCAAATCCAGTCTTTGCAAGGATTCAATATTTACAATTTTTTACCAGCACCCACTGGAAGGAGCACCAACCCCTGATTTATCTGCTGCAACAGATAGGAGCACCAACCCCTTTATCCAAGCACCAACTTGGATTTCTATTTTTTAAGATAAATGGACATAAAGATGCCTTATCTTATACAAGACCCTCACTGGTCTACAACACATGCAAAAATCTCACAGAAGCATAGAGAGAATTTTTAGAGACTCAATATCTTCTGATGTAATCTAAAACCTTTCTCTTGAATATTCAATAAAATTACAGGTTTTGATCTAAGGCTATTTTCTTACAGCACCCTTACTTACTGAGACCTTTTAAATGCACAATGAAAACACAGTCATAGTAACCTTCTCACTATGCCAGTTCGATCCTTATATACTTGATTTCTTCGAACGACTCAATTTCAAACGGTTTAACTTTCCCTCCAACATTTTCATGCATTCTCGGTTGTAATTGACGTGTCAAATCCTTCTCTGACCTGATCCGCCTTATAGCCACTTTCTTACTGACATTCTGACGTTTTGACAGCCTTTCTGCGCGTTTCGATGCTCTTTGATTTCGTCTTTCTTTTCTGTTAAAAACTGTGTATCTTTTATCTCCTATGATCAACTATACCTTTTGATATACGCAACTGACCAATGTCACTGCAATCAATTCTCGATACAACGTAGCTTCCCTATGAGTCTGCCACCTTTCCCAGTCATGCTTTGTTATGGCCCTGCAACAGCCGTTTAACATTCAATGCATTGCTCAGTAGCTACTTTTTGTAACTGCTACCTTAGCTGGCCATGTTGCATCATGGTTCTGCAACAACCGTTCGCGTCTTAAATGCACTGTCTTCATAACTCTCTTGTCACTCTCATTAATAGCAGTAGTATTTCCTCTAGTCTTGCCCTGACACCTGGAACTGCAGATCTGACTCTAGTTAGGTTTATCGTAACTGGCGCCTTTTTGACACCTGTCACTTTGAATGCCTCTTAGACATTTTTCCCGCAAAAACATTACCTATCACGATATCTTGACATTTTCCACTTTGCTGACGTCATCCTCAACTTAGTCGCGATATCGCGACACTTTCGGCTTCCTGAGGCTTCTCTGGCAACTTGTCGCGATATCGCGACATTTTTAAACTTGCTGACGTCATATTCAAAGATGTCGCGAAATCGCGACGTTTCTGGCTTGCAATGGCTTTTCGTTCACCCTATTGTGAAATCATGACACTTTTTGATTTTGCTGACATCATCCTCTAAGTTGTCGCGAAATCACGACATTTCTGACTTCATGAGGCTTCTCTGGAAACATGTCGCGATATCGCGACATTTTCTGTCTTGCTGACGTCATCCGCTAAGTTGTCGTGAAATCGTGACACTTCCGTCTTCCAACAGCTTCTTGTTCACCCTGTCGCGATATCGCGACAATTTTGGTTTTGCTGACGTCATCTTTGAAGTTGTCGTGATATCGCGACACTTCCGATCTCCGTACAACTCTTTCTTCGTGTGGTAGCGAAATCGCTACACTTCTCAGACTTACCGTTTTTCATTGCTGCATCTAGCGAAACTCCGACGTGTAGCGACATCGCTACACCTTTCCACTTTGCATTTAGAACTTGTAGCACGATCGCTGCACCTTCCCAACATGTGTTTCAAACCTGTAGCGAAATCGCTACACCTTCGCACTATGCACTTTCAACCTGTAGCGAAATCGCTACACCTTTTTACCTTGCACTTTCAACCTGTAGCGATATCGCTACACCTCCGCACTATGCACTTTCAACCTGTAGCGATATCGCTACACCTTTTTACCTTGCCTTTTGAAATAGTTAGAAAAACGCTGCACTTTTGTTCTTAGTGTTTCAAGCTTGTAGCGAAATCGCTACATCTTTCATCCTTTGCATCTCGAAGCTGTATCAAAATCGCTGCACTTTTGTTCTTAGTGTCTCAAGCTTGTAGCAAAATCGCTACGCTTTTCTCACTTGGTGCTTTTTCTTTGCTTATGCTGGCGAAACTCAGACATGTAGCGAAATTGCTACAACTTCTTCATCAACTTTCTCTCTCCTCCGATGTGTCGCGAAATCGTGACATTTTTCATCCTTGGTGCCTTTGCTTCAAACTTGTCGCGAAATCGCGACAGTTTCTCGATTTGGCTTCTTTCCTTCCAACATGTCGCGAAATCGTGACATTTTTCCTTGCACATTCTCTCTCCTCCGATATGTCGTGAAATCGCGACATTTTTCAATGCACTTTCTCTCTCCTCCGATATGTCACGAAATCACGACATTTTCTTATGAACTTTCTCTCTCCTTCGGTATGTCGCGAAATCGCGACAGGAACCATGTCGCGATATCGCGACAGAAAACATGTCGCGATATCGCGACAGTTTTCTTCCTTGTCTTTTTTTGCAAATTTCTGGATCTGGGTCCCCTCTGTTTTTCTTGAGATTTTCTGCACTTGATCTAACTGATCTCTGAATTGCTTCAACTGCATCACTCTGTCTGTGTTGACAACAATTACAATCCTTTTGCACTGCTTTTGCTGCACCTTGCTCAACAATATATTGTTCTTGCACTTTTCTCATTGTAAATATTTGATATATAGTATACGAAAATTAACAATTAGTATAAAAGTGTTCATAAGAGTTGGCATAAACAAAACATGCTTGGAGAAAGAGAAAAATGTTGGTTTCTACTATGTCTTCAAAATGACTGTTGTATCCTCAATTACTGTGGTATATTCAGAATGAAGCTTTTTTTAGAATGAAGGTTTTTCTTCGAAATGAAGGTGTGTCTTCGGAATGAAGGTTTTTATTTGGAATGAAGGTGTGTCTTCGGAATGAAGGTTTGTCTTTGGAATGAAGGTTTATATTGGAAATGAGGTTATATTCAGATTAAATGCCCAGCTTAGTATTTAGAATGAAACATAATCTTCATAATGAATATTTAACAGTCTGTTTCCACATGGCATCCAAGGAGGGAGAAAAAGACATAGTCAGTAGAATTGTTTTACTCCATGTTATCACTGACACATGTCAAATGGCTTGTGGTTAGATTCATCTCATATTTGGCACCCATTAAGGAAGTACAAGAATCATAGGGAAAATAACAAACAAACATGCCACCACCATTCATTGCTAATTACCACTCATGTGGGAAAATTTGCATGCAGAATGGACGAGCTAAAAATAGTAAAGAAAATTTGATGGCAAGGATGTCCAATGATTGATGGCCAGATGTTCAAAGCACAGAATAAGGAAGTGTTCCATATTTTATTTCTAAAGACATATTTGCTAATGATTAAAAGGAAAGTAAAAAAAAAAATTAAAAGTTCTTTCTGAAGAAGAACAAGAGCAAACCCTGTAATTCTATAGAAACCAAAAATCAGTGACCTAGCAGTAGAAGAGAGTAGTCTTCTTAGCATCAGAACAGAGAAATGAAGTGAAAAATGAAAAGAGGGCCAGCCTACAAGAACCCTGGAATAACGTAACCACATGGGTTACCAGATTTTTCAACCTGTGAAGGGTAGTATGTAATTTTGTCAGGGCATCATTTCAAAATTTTAAACCACCTCAGGCATGGTAGGCAACAACCTAAATTTAGAGTGAATTTTCCAGCATACCTACACTAAGAACTACAGCGCATGGCAAAACATTATCAAGAGGAAAAAAAAAGGGAGCCCTCATCATCATGGTCTTATTAAACTGGTGTGCCAACATAATTTTAGGGGAAACCCTAGAAGATTTAATAGGTTTTATTCTACCCTGACTAATGTAATTTTTGAAGAAGAAGATGAAGGAGAAGAGGATACAGATATTTCTATAAAAAAATATGCTACTAAGGAAGAAGAAAAGGCTAAAAAAAAATGCTATTGTAGAGAAGGAAACACACCAAGCAAAAGCAACAAAGCATTTTTATCTAGAACCATCAACCTTATAGACTACGAATAGAAGGGCTGAAATTGACAACAAAAAAATAAAATATAAAAGGGTTCATTTTTCTAAAGATGTTATTTATCTGTCAGAATAGGAGAGTGAAGTTCCTAGTGAAGAGCCTGATGCTATCCCTACATCCCCTGTTACCACAAGAAAATAGGGCAAGAAGAGAAAATATACATTAAGGACTAGGAGGTTTGCAAGACTCCAACAAAAAGAGATAAAAAAACAAATTATTGAAGAGAAGAATAGATAGGATAGCCTTGATATCATAGAAGTGCAACAAGCCACTGAGAATTTGGATGTAATCATAGATAATTTCATGGAACCTCCTGTAGAGGAGTAGGGGTCTGAAGCAGAGGATAATATCATTGTTGAGCAGCAAACTACAGTTGATTTGTCAGTATTAGGTTTTGAGTCAAATTAAGAAGAGGATGTGGACATCACAAAACAACTGACAGCAGCCAAGAGTGTTATAAAAATACAAATGAGATGGATTTAGGAAAGAAAAAATATGTTATTGAAAAACATGAAAAGAAAATTAGAGAATTATAGCAGAAAGTGGAGAAACTAAAAAGCAGGCTGTCACAAGTTGATGACAATCAATTACATCAGATAAAGAGGAGGATTTGGTTCATTTACTACTTGGATTATCTAAGGAATATGAAGAAATAGGTTCTCATTCTGAAGTAGTGCCCCTCCACTTTGAATCAGTGCCCTTTCATTCTGAGGCATTGCCTTCTCAATCCAGAGAAATACCTTTATGCAACATTATTGGGTAGGTCTCAGATTTAGGCCTCCAACCATCATTACTCTGGTTCCCTCCTATTTTGAAGAGGATTCCCAACCAGATGATCAGTTTGAATAATGACTCAAAAAACTTCATGAGAAATTACATAGACATTAAATTGTTCTATGAAACATGGAATATGAGTATAGACATTTGTGACTTCATAGCCCACTGCAATGCATGAGGGAATGCATTAATATAAGTTGGGGGGGATGATGAGGCCTGGATAAGCCTCATTTATAACATGTTTTAAATAGTTAAAATTGCCTAAAACTCTTGTGAATTATCTTATATGCTAGTTAAGTTGATTTAATATGTTGTGTATTAACTGTTTGAATGATTGAAGTGTTAAGGACATTATATTCTGATTTTTAACAGTTCTTGTATAGTTTTATGTTATCTTGTCATGCTTAGGTTGACAACAACACTTCACTAGTCTTATTTTGATGATCATTAAGCATTAGTTTCTCTAAATTCAGCAAATAGTACAAAGACTTATTACTGTATAGCAGAAAACTGGTTTTTCCATATAAATTCTAGCCAGCTGCCAATGAATGGCAAGGCATGGAATTCACATCCAAGGAAGAATGAATACTATTATAATCTGATCCTGAGGGCTAATCCACCTAAGAAATGCAGCCAAAACCATTTGGAGTCAACACAGTTGGTCATTCTAAAGATCTTCGGAATGAATACAGTGTCTTAGGAATGAACAAATATCTTCGAAATGAGAAAACATAGTGTCTTCGAAATGAGTGGATCTTTGAAATGAAAATTGTAGTATCTTCGAAATGAGCAGATCTTCGGAATGAGAATTGCAGTATCTTCAAAATGAGTGGATCTTCGAAATGAGAATTGCAGTATCTTCGGAATGAGCCACTTATCTTCGAAATGAAAATAGAATGTACTTTTTGACTTGTTGACTAACTTTTGGCGATGGAAAAGGGGATAATAAGGTTGAGAAAGTTAAGGGAAAATATCTTCCATATAATTTTTTCATCCTTGCCATCCAAAGCCAACATTTATGGAAATGATCAAATTGATCCTCTTCTAGGATAAACCCAGGAAATTCTGCAAGATATCAGGAACAACATATTTTCTGTTTGTAATTAGATTTTAGGCATCTATAAAAGATAGCTCCCGTCCAGGTTGAGCTAATAGATTATATTATATTAGATAGAGGAGATAGAAAATAAATAGGGAGATAATAGAATAGTGATTTTAGACCTATAATAGATTTCAACAAAATTGTAATTATGTTTTTGAAGCAATAAAAGTGCAGTTTCATTCCATTTATCTTGTTATGTCTGAGTGTGAGTAAGAATTAAAGAAGAATTCAAACCTTCTTATGAGAAAGGAGGTTGGCCACTTCCAAACCTAGGAGGAGGACTGACAGACAGGTTTTATTCCGATTTTGCTATAGTAGAATAAGTTGTGAACTTGTCATTTTCATTCTTTTGCACAGTTAGCATTCCTAGTTGTTTAACTATTGTTCATAATGTTTTTGTGATATGATTAGTGGTATATCTGGTTATTATTTTCATTCCCAGCAAATTTCCAATTCACTACAAATTTCTATTTCCAGCAATTTAAAAGTTTTATGTAATTTCCCTGCATTCTTGTTTTTGCTGTCAAAACCCTGCACAGAAGATTGACGACCTTCTGTTACAGAGCATTGACAAGATCTAGTTTTTATGCTTCATTTCAATTATTTTCAAGATTAAATAGACTTTCAATTCTACAACTATAACTAGAGTTTCAATTTTGTAATTTAATTAGATTTCATTCTTGCAATTGTAACTAGGGTTTCATTTTTATAATTAGCAATTAGTTTTCATTCATGCAAATAGATTAAAGTTCAATTTATGCAATTTAGGGGTAGAAGTGACACAAAACCCCCACACAATCAATTCCACCAATAAGACCTGCTGCTTCCAAATGAACTGAACTACAACCCTGTTTGAACTTTCTCTCGTAAATAGCCTTGGACACCACCCTGGATTGACAAATTCATTGAGAATTAATGATGTGCTTAACGATAGCCCATCATTTTGGCACCATTGCCGAGGAACATGGTGTTGTTAGAAGGTGAAAAGCAGTCCAATAATTAATAAATATGCTAAGTTGTGAATTTTAGAGTAAAATATAAATGTAATGACTGGTATAAGTAATTTTTATTGGTAAATTGTATTTCAGTCCATTTAGGAAATAAGCAAGAAACCACAAGAAGAAAAATTTCACAAGAGGTTGAAATTATGTCAAAAATGTCTAAATTTTTTATTTCCAAAAATGTTGGAATTTTCAAAGAATCCCAATCATCCACTTCCAGCACTACAAGATCCTTTGAGAAATCATTACAAGGAGAAAAATTAAGTAATTCAACACCATTTTCTCTTGACAAATCCATACAATCAAGAAAATTTAACAAGATTTATAATTGTTTTTGGGAACCTACAATGGAAGGCTCACAAGAGAATCAAGGTAGAGCCAACAATGTGCTCCACCCTAGTGTAACTAGTGCACCTGCCAAAAATTTTCAAAATCCCATCCAACTAGATCTTAATCAAAATGCTCCCATGAAGGTTATTTCACCTGCAGTATTACCAACTTTCAAGGGAATTACATCCGAAGATCCTGATATGTTTTTGTTTGAGTTTAAAATTGTATGTCAAGCTCATGATTACACTAATGACAATCAAAATATCAAATTATTTCCTTCCACTCTTAAATATTTAGCTCTATAATGGTTTATCACCTTAGCACCTGACTCAATTAGAACTTGGGATGATATGGAAAACATATTCTTGGAGAGATACCAAGAATATTTTCAAGTCAAGAATCAAAATGATGAAATTCTTACAATGAAATAAGAGGAAAATGAAATCTTAGAAGATTATATAGACAAATTTTCTTTTGTTCATAAGAGATGTGGAAGTGTTGAACCTAAAATTTGCAAAGTCCTATTCTTAAGGGGACTACAAGATGAATCTAGGGATGCATTGGATATCTTGGGAAGAGGAGATACAAATGCACTTAAATTTCAGGAAATTATTAAACTCTATAAAAATTACTCTCATTCAAGGCATAGAAAACATAGAATTGGTAATGAAAAACATGATTTGAAAGAATGCATGAAAGAGGCTAATATTTTAGTACATGATAGAATATTAGATGAAAAAAATGAATCTACTAAATCTTCAGCCATCTATTGTTCAAAATGCAAAAAACAACACTCTCTTCATGATTGTCCTTTGAACAAAATATTTATACCTGCTACATGTAGAATTTGTCAATTAGGACACCCCATAGATCAGTGTAGTTTATTGCCAAAACTTAAAAGTGTCATTGAAAAACAGTCTCAACCTATGAAAAAAATCAATTTTTTAGGACAAGGACAAGGGAATAATTTTCATAAATTTCCATATCAGAATGCTTCTCAATTTTATGCACATTGGGGAAATAATCCTTGGTATATGCCATGGTCTACTTTAGGTCCACTTCAACAATGTTGGAGTCAACCACCATGGGCATACTCCCAAGCATGGTCTCAACATGGATGGATGCAACAACAATGGAATCAACAACATCCACCATGGTTGTAGCCAAAATTACAGGGATATCAATGGGTACAACATCAAAATTTGTACAAAGGGCAACAATATTGTCAAAACCAAAAATCAAATTTATTTCCTAATTATATCCATAATTTCTATCGTGGACAACATCAAAAAAAATTAAAACAACCTCTGTTTTCAACTCAACCCGTGGTCAGTCCAAATCATGTTAAACAGGTAACCCCTGTCTCTATGGTTGAATCAGAAAATACAGCCCTAATAAATGTTAGTGACTATGTTAAAACTCAGTTGTTTTCAGGTGAACCACTGCTTGAACCTATTCCACTTATCAGTGTAGAAAGTGAAGTTAAAAATAGTGAACATGAAAACAAATCCACACTAAAACAACATCAAGAAGAACAAGATACCTCCTCAAATAAAGTATCATATTTTGAATAGTCTGAGATATCAAAAATAACATCTTCACAATCAGATTTGATAAATGAATTAGAACATTTAACTGTTACAATCCCTTTACCTCAAGTTGTACCAATCATTAATAGGATTGTTCAAGAAATGTGTTTTAGCAAACCAAGAAAAAAGAAGAAAGTATATCCTAAAACCATACAAAAAGGTGGAAAATTAGTTAACTTGCTTTCAAGTAAACTTATTACACCTAAGTATGATTGTACAGAAAGCCCACAGTTTCTTAGAACACCTAAGTATGATTGTACAGAAAGCCCACAGTTTCTTAGAACACATAAGGAAAATGAAAAGAATAGTTTTGGCCTCCATTGTTGTAAATAAAAATGTTTCTCCAAGAACCAATTCAAATCAACCTGGTACAAAACAAACTGAAATACAACAAAAAAAACCTTTGAACAACAATAGTTGGTTGACTAAAAACCAGGGATAAATTTTTTTTGATATATTGGTGCAACATCCTAATTCTTTACTAACATTTTATGCATATTTAGCAGTTGGCATTGAGTTGTTGCAGGTACAAAAAAAACAAATTTTTTAGTTGAATTCATTTGATAAACTTTGGTGGGAAGCACTTCACCAAATAGATTTCACTCAACAAAAATAGAAAATGTGGCAAGATGATCACATTAAGAGCAGCAAGGATGAACCAGGGGAGTTTGAGAATGAAGTTGTTCAACTTTCTTTAGTTGATGATTTAAGGAGGATATTAGTGGTAAATGGACATCTTTTATAGTTGTACCATAAACCACTAACAAAGGTGGAATTTGCTCGGTATTTCACACAGTTACATTTGACATAAGAGGCTTCTTCTTCTGATGAAGATTCCAAATAATCATATCTTTGAAGCTTAAAAGAAAAGAAAAAAAATCAGAAAAATTAGAAAACAAAAATATGAATAAATTTTGATTATGAATTCCTTCATGGGCATGATTTCAGGGAAATCATGAAATCCTTCATGGGCATAATCAGAATCAAGAAAAAAAGAGAGAAAAGGAAAGGAAAAAAAAAAAAGGAAACCAAGAAAAAAAAAGAAAAAAAAAGAGAAAAATGAATAGCTCAGTAGTGAAAACCTTTATATAAGGCGCTACTGAGTTGGTATGCATGAAAACTAGTTTTATGGCATGCATAACCTTGAAAGTTCTAAGTCACCATTGTACAAATTCACCAATTGCACTTGTTTTTGAAGTGTTGCAGGAAGCCTCAGTAGAATATCAACAGAAACAATCATCTTTCAAAAACTTGCATTAACTTGTTTTAACCAGGTATATATGTTTCTTGCACTTTTCTCATTGTAAATATTTGATATATAGTATATGAAAATTAAAAATTAGTATAAAAGTGTTCATAAGAGTTGGCATAAACAAAACATGCTTGGAGAAAGAGAAAAATGTTGGTTTCTGCTATGTCTTCAGAATGACTGTTGTATCCTCAATAACCGTGGTATCTTCAAAATGAAACCTTTTTCAGAATGAAGGTTTTTCTTCGAAATGAAGGTGTGTCTTCGAAATGAAGGTTTGTCTTTGGAATGAAGGCGTGTCTTCAGAATGAAGGTTTGTCTTCGGAATGAAGGTTTATATTTAGAATGATGTTATATTCAGATTAATGCCTAGCTTAGTCTTCAGAATGAAACATAATCTTCGGAATGAATATTTAATAGTTTGTTTCCACATGGCATCCAAGGAGGGAGAAAAATACATAGTCAGCAAAATTTTTTTACTCCATGTGATCATTGACACAAGTCAAATGGCTTGTGGTTAGATTCATCTCATATTTTGCACCCATCAAGGAAGTACACAAATCACAAGGAAAATAACCAACAAACATGCCACCACCATTCATTGCTAATAACCACTCATGTGGGAAAATTTGCATTCAGAATGGACGAGCTAAAAATTGTAAAGAAAATTTGATGGTAAGGATGTCCAATCATTGATGGCCAGATGTTCAAAGCACAGAATAAGGAAGTGTGCCATATTTTCTTTCTGAATACATATTTTCTAATGATTACAAGGAAAGTAAAAAAAAATTAAAAGTTCTTTCTGAAGAAGAACAAGAGCAAACCCTGTAATTCTATAGAAACCAGAAATCGGTGACCTGGCAGAAGAAGAGAGCAGTCTTCTCAGCATCAAAATAGAGAAATGAAGTGAAAAATGAAAAAAGGGCCAGCCTACAAGAACCTTGGAATAACGTAACCACATGGGTTACCAGATTTTTCAACCTGTGAAGGGTAGTATGTAATTTTGTCAAGGCATCATTTCAAAATTTTAAACCACCTCAGGCATGGTAGGCAATAGCCTAAATTTAGAGTGAATTTTCCAGCATACCTACACTAAGAACTACAGATCATGGCAAAACATTATCAAGAGGAAAAAAAAAAGGGAGCCCTCATCATCATGGTCTTATTAAATTGGTGTGCCAACATAATTTTAGGGGAAACCCTAGAAGCTTTAATAGGTTTTATTCTACCCTGACTAATGTAGTTTTTGAAGAATAAGATAAAGGAGAATAGGATATAGATGTTGCTATAAAAAAATATGCTACTGAGGAAGAAGAAAAGGCTAAAAAAAAATGCTATTGCAGAGAAGGAAACACACCAAGCAAAAGCAACAAAGCATTTTTCTCTAGAACCATCAACCTCATAGACTACGAATAGAAGGGCTGACACTGACAGAAAAAAAATAAAATATAAAAGGGTTCATTTTTATAAAGATGTTATTTATCTGTCAGAATAGGATAGTGAAGTTCCCAGTGAAGAGCCTGAAGCTATCCCTACAGCCCTTGTTACCATAAGAAAATAGGGCAAGAAGAGAAAACATACATTAAGGACTAGGAGGTCTGCAAGACTCCAACAAAAAGAGATAAAAAAACAAATTATTGAAGAGAAGACTAGACAGGATAGCCTTGATATCATAGAAGTGCAACAAGCCACTGAGAATTTGGATGTAATCATAGATAATTTCATGGAACCTCCTGTAGAGGAGTAGGGGTTTGAAGCAGAGGATGAGATCGTTGTTGAGCAGTAAACTACAGTTGATTTGTCAGTATTAGGTTTTGAGTCAAATGAAGAAGAGGAGGTGGACATCACAAAACAACTGACAACAGCCAAGAGTGTTATAAAAATACAAATGAGATGGATTGAGGAAAGAAAATATGTTATTGAAAAAAATGAAAATAAAATTAGAGAATTATAGTAGAAAGTGGAGAAACTAAAAAGTAGGCTGTCACAAGTTGATGACAATCAATTACATTATATAAAGAGGAGGATTTGGTTCATTTACTACTTGGATTATCTAAAGAATATGAAGAAATAGGTTCTCATTCTGAAGTAGTGCCCCTCCACTTTGAATCAGTGCCCTTCCATTCTGAGGCATTGCCTTCTCAATCCAGAGAAATACCTTTACGCAAAATTAGTGGGTAGGTCTCAGATTCAGGCCTCCAACCATCATTACTCTGGTTCCCTCCTATTTTGAAGAGGATTCCCAACCAAATTATCAGTTTTAATAATGACTCAGAAAACTTTATGAGAAATTACATAGACATTAAATTGTTCTATGAAACATGGAATATGAGTATGGACATTTGTGACTCCATAGCCCACTGCAATGCATGAGGGCATTCATTAATATAAGTTGGGGGGGGATGATGAGGCCTGGATAATCCCCATTTATAACATGTTTTAAATAGTTAAAACTGCCTAAAACTCTTGTGAATTATCTTATATGCTAGTTAAGTTGATTTAATATGTTGTGTATTAACTGTTTGAATGATTGAAGTGTTAAGGACATTATATTCTGATTTTTAACTGTTCTTGTATAGTTTTATGTTGTCTTGTCATTCTTAGGTTGACAGCAGCACTTCACTAGTCTTATTTTGATGATCATTAAGCATTAGTTTCTCTAAATTCAGCAAATAGTACAAAGACTTATTACTGTGTAGCAAAAAACTGGTTTTTCCATATAAATTCTAGCCAGCTGCCAATGAATGGCAAGGCATGGAATTCACATCCAAGGAAGAATGAAGACTATTGCAATATGATCCTAAGGGCTAATCCACCTAAGAAATGCAACCAAAACCATTTGGAGTCAACACAGTTGGTCATTCTAAAGATCTTCGGAATGAACACAGTGTCTTCGGAATGAACAAATATCTTCGAAATGAGAAAACATAGTGTCTTCAAAATGAGTGGATCTTCAGAATGAAAATTGTAGTATCTTCAAAATGAGAAGATCTTTGGAATGAGAAATGTAGTATCTTAAGAATGAGCAGATCTTTGAAATGAGAATTGCAGTATCTTCGGAATGAGCCACTTATCTTCGAAATGAAAATAGAATGTACTTTTTGACTTGTTGACTAACTTTTGGCGGTGGAAAAGGGGATAATAAGGTTGAGAAAGTTAAGGGAAAATATCTACCATATAATTTTGCCATACTTGCCGTCCAAAGCCAACATTTATGGAAAAGATCAAATTGATCCTCTTCTAGGATAAACCTAGGAATTTTTGCAGGATATCATAACAACATATTTTCTGTTTGTAATTAGATTTTAGGCATATATAAAATATAGCTCTCGTCCGGTTTGAGCTAATAGATTATATTAGATTAGATAGAGGAGATAGAAAATAAATAGGGAGATAATAGAATAGTGATTTCAGACCTGTAATAGATTTCAACAGAATTGTAATTATGTTTCTGAAGCAATAAAAGTGCAGTTTCATTCCATTTATCTTGTTATGTCTGAGTGTGAGTAAGACTTGAAGAAGAATTCAAACCTTCTTCTAAGAAAGGAGGTTGGCCACTTCCAGACCTAGGAGGAGGACTGATAGACAAGTTTTATTCTGATTTTGCTACAGCAGAATAAGTTGTGAACTTGTCATTTTCATTCTTTTGCACAACTAACATTTCTATTTGTTTAGTTATTGTTCATAATGTTTTTGTGATATGATTAGTGGTAGATCTGGTTATTCTTTCATTCCCAACAACTTTCCAATTCACTGCAAATTTCCATTTCCAGCAATTTACAAGTTTTTTGTAATTTCCCTGCATTCTTGTTTTTGTTGTCAAAACCCTGCACAGAAGATTGACGACATTCTATTACAGAGCATTGAAAGGATCTAGTTTTTATGCTTCATTTCAATTATTGCAAGATTAAATAGACTTTCAATTCTACAACTATAACTAGAGTTTCAATTCTGTAATTTAATTAGATTTCATTCTTGCAACTTTAACTAGCGTTTCATTTATGTAATTAGCAATTATTTTTCATTCTTGCAAATAGATTATTTATGCAATTTAGGGGTATAAGTGACACAAAACCCCCACACAATCAATTCCACCAATAAGACTTGCTGCTTCCAAATGAACTGAACTACAACCCTGTTTGAACTTTCTCTCGTAAATAGCCTTGGACACCACCCTGGATTGAAAAATTCATTGAGAATTAATGATGTGCTTAATGATAGCCCATCACCCTTGGTAGTATCAAGGATTATTTCAGTAACATCTCTTAGATTGTTGCAGGATATTTCAATACTTCTCTTTATCCTTCAGATAAATAAGGAGGTTTTGGATTCCTTGAAAAAAGTATGGAAGATTTTCATGAGTTTGTTAACTCTAATAATATTATGGATGTCAAAATTAAAAATGCTAAATTCACATGGAGCAATAGAATAATGGAGAATCAGTTTATTCAAGTGAAGTTATACAAATTATTCCTATTCCAGGAAGTTGTTCAATTTTTTGGGGATGCAAACCTCCAATATTTTCCCAAAATTGGATCAGATCATAGTCCCCTTATTTTGGACATCCTAAAGGATAGCCCTTTCAAAAGGCCTTTCAGATTTGAGGTGATGTGGATTCATCACTCTGACCTTAGACACAGAATTTTACAATGGTGGCAACAGGTTGGTCAAGGATGTCCTTCATTCTGACTTACCCAAAAATTGAAACATGTCAAAGAAAATCTTAAAATCTAGAATAGAGAAGTCTTCGGGAACTTTTTTGAAATCAAGAAATCTATTGAGGATAGGCTACTCTCCATTGAGAATAAAATCCAGTCAGGCCAGTGTGATGAGAAAATCAAAATTGAAGAGAGAAGTATCCTAGAAGAATATCATAATATTCTTGCTTATGAGGAAACTTTCTGAAAGAAGAAATCTAGAGCTTTATGGCTCAAAGAGGGAGACTCAAACACAAAATTCTTTCATGCCTCAACTATGAGAAATAGAAGTCACAATAAAATTAAGGAGCTTACAAAAAGTGATGGATCCACCACTTCTGATATTTTGGAAATTAGGGATGAAGTTGTTTCTTATTTTAACACTCTTCTTGGTGAGAGCAGGCCATCCTCAGATCTTACCCTGAATTCTATGCCCTACCACATTCCTCAATCTATCTCAGAGATTTCCAATTCCAAGCTCTTGGCTCCTTTTTCTTATGAGGAAATAAATCATGCTTTGTTCTCCATGCACCCTGATAAGGCCCCTAGGCCTGATGGCTTTCCTCCTCATTTTTTCTAGACTTACTGGGATATTGTGGGACCATATGTGTGCTCCACTATCAGATAGTTTCAGTCCTCCAAGTATATTCCTCGTTGCTTCAATTCCACTTTCATTGCTCTTATTCCCAAAAGTCCTACGGCCAAATCCATGACTAAATTTAGACCTATAAGCCTTTGCAATATGGTGTATAAAATTCTAACCAAAGCCATTGCTTCTAGAATGAAGGATATCCTTCCCACCATCATTGACAAGAGCCAAGGGAGTTCTGTTCAAGGTAGGTCCATCCTTGATGGGGTTATAACCATTCATGAAGATCTTCACTCTGCTCATCTATCTAAAAAATCTATCTTTGTGTTGAAGCTAGACATGAATAAAGCCTTTGATAGAATCAGCTAGGACTTCCTTTTCACCATCCTTCTTAAGTTTGGCTTTCACCCTAAATGGGTTGAGCTAATTAAAGGGTGCATTTTAACTCCTTGGTTTTTTGTGCTTGTCAACGAATCCACTACAGGTTATTTCTAGAGCAATAAAGGTATTCATCAAGGAGATCCCATATCTCCATTGCTCTTCATAATAGCAGCTAAAGCCTTAGGTTGAACTATTAAAGCTACCTATAGACTCAATCTCATTTTAGGAATCAAAGCTGCTTCTCATACCAGCCCTATCTCCCATCAACAATTCATTGATGATACCATCATTTCCACATCTGCTTCTATGTTTAAGGCCAAAGTCATTAAACATATTTTAATTTTGTATGAAGAAGCAGTTGGCCAAAAAATTAAATTTCACAAAAGCAAGATATATTTTCTCAACACTCCTATTCAAAGGTAAATTATAGAATCCTAGAATACCCTATGTCATCCTTTCCTGCTACATATTTGGGCCTCCCTTTGTTCATACAAAATCCCACTGTTTCAATGTGGAACAACATAATTGAGAGATTACAAAAGAAACTTGTTGGCTAGAAAGGAAACCTGTTGTCTTAAGCTGCCAAGGTCATCCTCACCCAGGCATCCCTTCAAAGTATTCCTATTTATTTTTTGTCTATATTCAAATTCCCAGTAGGAGTTTTTCAAAAAATTGAGAAAATCCAAAAAAAAATTTGTGGTTTGGGTCTAAAAATAAGCATCGTTTCCACTTAGTCATATGGGATAAAGTTTGCCAACCTAAATATTTTGGAGGATTAGGCCTTAGGAGACTCTATATCCTAAATTTAGCTCTTCTGGCCAAGTAGGCATGGCATTTAATCACTAATGTGGGAAGTGAGTGGGCTCTCATTGTCAGTCAAAAATATTTGTAGGGCACAAACTTTCTCAATGCTACAATTCCTATCAGAGGATCTATTTTTTGGAAATCAATATTGCATTCTAGGTTCCTAGTGGAAAGAGGTCTCAGGTGGAGATTAGGAGATGGCCACAAAATTGACTTCTAGAATGACAAATGGCTAAAAGGAGAGCCACTAATAAATGATCCTAATCTAGTAGTTCTGAAAGGTTACATTGACAACTTTTTTGGTCAAAAAGTGTCCAATTTCATAAGTATTCAAAATAATAGGAAAATATGGAAAATCATCAGAAGTACATCCCATCCTAAGGAATCTAAAGAGCTACAATTACTTCTAAGCTCCACATTCATCCCCTCTAGGAGTCCTAGAGATCAGATCTTCTAGGAATTCACTGAAAGCGGGGAGTTCTCTATGAAATCTACTTATAAGTTGCTTCTGGCCCATGAGGAGCCCTTACTCCCTTTCAGTATTATATGGCCTAAATTCCTCATTCCTAAAGTTGCTATTTTTGCTTGGGTGGCCATTCAAGAAAAAATTCTAACCATTGACAATCTTCTTAAAAGAGGTATGGCCATTCCTAACAGATGTTTTCTATGCTTGTCAGATTGGGAATCCCCCCATCACCTTTTTCTTTCATGTTCATTTTCTTCATCTATCCTCAAAAAGTTATTCAATTTTTTCCACATCCTTTGGGCAAAACCTTGCTCTATTGTTGATCTTTTTACCCAATGGTCGAATCCTTTTTGTAACCCCCACCTTAAGTTCCTGTGGCAAGTCTACCTTCATCACTTCCTATGGCAAGTCTGGCTGGAAAGAAATTGTAGAGTTTTCTCTAACAAGATGTTGAGCCTAGACTGTGTTTTGAACAAAATCCTTTCCTTTGCTATAGAGAATGCTTCCCTTTGTCCTCTTTCATCCCATCCCACCTCTCGGTTTGAGACTTCCTTGGGCCTCTCTCTCAATCTTCCCATCATGGACAATCACCCGAATCCTCCCCCTAACCCAAGGGTTCATTCCAAGTGGATTCTCCCTCCTTTAGGTTGGCTCAAGTTAAAATTTTATGGTGCTACCAAGGGCAACCCTGGATTAGTTGGAGCTGGGGGTATCCTTAGAGATAGCAGTGGTAGAGTCATCCTCACCTATGCAGAATTTTTGGAAATTCAAACAAATCAGGTTGTTGAAGCCAGAGCCTTGTGGAGAGGTATTGTTCTGGAAAAATAATTTTTAGATAGACTCATGGTTGAAGGGGATTCTTTGACTACCATAAACTATCTAAATAATTCCAAAAATCCCTCATGGAGGATTAGGGACTATATTGATGAAGCTAGGTCTTTAAGTCAAATGTTTCAAGAGATTATTTTTCAACATGCTTTCAGGGAAAGCAATAAAGCAATCGATAAACTTGCAAATATTGGAGCCCAATCCACAAGCTTGGTGACTTGGACAAGTGGCCTTCCTCAAGAACTAATTGTTGTCGTGGAGAATGACTGAATATCCCCAAATGAGACAAATTCTGATGTGGAACAAGTCAAATTTTCCATGAATGGTTTAAATGTTTGCTGATTCTATTTCCATTTATACCAATTCCCATGTAACCTCGTTACATGGATTAACTAGTTTTTTTGGTATTTTCAACTCTAATCCCCAATCCACCTCTTTTCAAGAAATTTTTGTTTCCAATTTTTCTGAGCTCTTTTGCCTCATCGTCCATCCTAGCCATGTTGGTCTCTATCTTCTCATATTTCACTCCCACCCCTCCACCAATGCCATCATTTCATTTCATCCCATCATCGTCGGACCATCCATATCCCTCACTTCCCATTTTCCACACCTTCCATCTTCCATCCACGTCTACCTCTTCCTTCGTGCCTTCACCATTGATTCCATTACCCAGCTCATGTTTTTCATCATGTGGGAGGTTGGGTTGGCCTCTCACATGCTCCATATCCAAGTTGGTTCTAGCGAGTTCTATCATGATCACCTCGATTCATGTAGACTCTCCTTTCCCTGATTCACTCGGCTCCCTAGATGAGATGGAGATCTCATTGCTCCCAATTTTGGTCCCAAGGCTACTTCCTTTTATATCAGTCCTTGTCCCTTTCATCTTCATCACTGTCCTTTCCAAATTTATCCTCAGAGCCTCTATTTTTCTATCAACATGAGTTTTGTTGAGCCATCCATCATTGTCATGGATTCCATTGCTGAAGCTATCCTCACTGCTAGGGGCTTCCTTCCTTTTTTTAAGAGTTTCAATGGAGAGGATCCTAAAATTACCTCTACTTTTTTGGGCACTTGGGACAATGGAAGAGTGATAATCCATGATAGGACATTTGAAGTTGACATCAAAACTTTGGTCGAGCTTACAGGGTAGCAGGTGAAAGGAAGGTCAATTCACCGTGAGAAACACAATTGGGAAGCTGAACTCAAAGAAATCAAAGACAAGGACCTCTACAAAAAGGCTCAGATGGGAATGCATCATGAGGAGCTCCCCTCTCCCTGGAATAGTGTCATGAAACCCATCATGGATTTCATCACTGTGGATGACCCTGATAAGGTTTTATGTAGCTTCCACTTCACTTTATTTAATAATTTCCATGATGTTAACCTGGTAAACATTCCCCAATTTCTTTTCAATTCCATCAGCTACACTCTAGACCACATCCGTAAGAAAAATAGTAATGAGTTGCCTTCCCATCAGGGACTATTCAAGGTTCTGTATAGCCATTGGTTGATTCACTGCCCTCAGGGTGTTATCCCTCCTCTCACTCCTAAAGCTAAACCTAGCCTTATCCAACCTAGTCCTTCCCAATCCACTCCTTCATCCTCCATGTCCACCAAAAAGAGAGCGATGGTCAAGACTATTCGTATGTTGAGAAAGAGAGATAAAAGTGAATCCCCCAAGCCAAAGTGTGTTCATTACTCTGCATGCCTGTAGAAGTTGGCACAATAAAAGAAGTCCCTGATTATCAACTTTGAGGATGATGAGAAGGACATACTTGAACAATGTTTGCAATAATTTATTATCAAATCTATTTCCAATTGCATGTCCCAGATGGTTGATCTTTGCAATGCTCTACACCTAATTTTATTTAGGAAATATTTTTCTAGAGGATGGGGGTAAGGTATCTTCTTTCAAAGAGGACATCAAGGCTACTGCTACTCCTGTGGATGAAAAATGTAAGGATAAATATGTCGATATGGACAATTCAAATGATGAGCTCCAGGAAGTCGGTGTGGAACTCAAAGATAAAGCTTAGGGCTTCCTTTTCTACTGTGGTTTTTTGTAATGGGCATCCTCTATGTTACCCCTAGCTTATTTTTTTTGTTCTAGGGTATCCTCTATTTTTGTTGTTTGAGGGTATCCTCAGTTCCTTCTTATCCTCATTTTAAGGGCATCCTCCATGGTGCTTCTAGTTTTGTGAGACTGGATTCCCTATCCTGCCCTTCTGGTTTTTGTAACTAGTTTTAGCTTTCTTTTCTATGTTGTAATCAGGTTTTGGGTACCTGTTAAAATCCACTTTTATTAAATCTTTAATTGATAAAAAAAAATTATATTCATTCTTGCATTCACAAATTCCAAAAGCTATGTCTGAAGAAGTGAGTGAGTGAATAAGTAAGGTGGAGTGAAGAAGTGTAGTGGAGTGAAGGCTATGGTGATGGGGGTGTAGATGCAGCGGTAGGAGTAGAGATGCAGGTGCCTAAGGTAAGTGCCCTTAACATGATTTTTTTGGACTTGTGCAATTTTATTTTTTGAATTATGCAATGAATGTGGTATTAATGTGTTTGCATTATACATGTGTTATGTTGTAGTTGAGGATCTTGGAGGCTCGATATCAGTTCTCACCTCCTATACTTGGGGTGAGAAAGGTACTATAGAAGGATTATTATGGTTGGTTAGAGGATGTGGGTCTAGCTGGAGTAGCCTAGATTGATGTTGTGAGGGCTAATGAGGGGTATCTCTCTGCCTTGATGAAGATATGAGATCCATATAGGGAGACATTTTAGCTCCCTACTAGTGAGGTGACAATGACACTTGAGGATGTATACCACATTCTTTGAGTACCAGTGTAGGGGTTATGTATCGAGGTTGGACATGACAAGGGGTATGAGATGAACCAAATATTTGGAGATCGATGGTGGAATATGAGTGTGAAGGGTGGAGGTATCATGTACTTGATGGTGTATGCCAAGAAGGAGTTGAAGGTATTGCCCACCTTGATCATGTTCCTGTTGGCCAACATAGTAGCATTGAAGAACACTAGCTATCAATTGCCTTGGAACATGATCAGGATGGTGTACGATATGATCTACTAGCCTCAAGTGTATGAATGGGTGCCTACTCTACTAGCTCAATTATACTTGGAGTTGTATGAGGCAAGGAGGTGGAAGTAGAAGGGGCTAGGTTGCAGTGTATTACTATAGTGTTGTGGTTGGGAGTACTTCAATGTGGATCAGCATGTGGGCTTGCCTATTGAGGCGTGATATGAGGAGCATCCCTATGCTTTGAGATAGTGGGTGTTTGAGGAGGTTCAGCCAAGTTTTCCTAGCCATACTAGCCAGGAGTATAGAGATATGTGGGTAGTTCTAACACTTGATCAAGTGCTTTGGAGACTGTAGTGAGGTGCCAGTTGGACTAGTGATAGGGAGAAACTATGGAGATTTTGATAGGCTATATGGGTGGTTGGGTTGCATAGGAGTGAGTTGGAGCCAATACAATTCTCATGGGTTCTACGATAGTTTAGGATGTGATAAGGAATTTCTAAGATACCAGTGTTGTATCGACATCATTGGGATGAGATGGGTCTACCTTGTATGGATACATGGTGGGTGACCTATGAGGATGATGAGGAGATAGATCTCCTTGATGTATATGATGTAGGGACTACTACTAAGTATGATGCATGGTTACACAACCACCATGGGTACCTAATTAGGTAGTAGATAAGTATAGTGAGGATGAGGATGAGGCAAAGGCTAAGGTGGAGGAGGTAGATGAGGCTCTTAGACATTAGAGATGATCTAGTAGTCAAGGGAGGTAGGTGAGAGATGTACCAAAGCAACCTCCAAATATTGGAGGTGATGGAGGTGGAATGGATGTTATGGAGGAGGTTTCAAGAGAGACCTCCATGTTAGAGTGAGGAGGAGTGGGTTAGGCTCGAGCAGATGGTGGTGGATCTATATGTAGGGATAGCGACTTAAGATGTAGAGATAGCTCAATTGTGGGTGGAGCTAGAGGTAAAAATAACTACATATGGAGGTGAGGATAAGATCATGAGGCTCTATAAAGAGCTAGCATAGGGGGACTATCGCTAGAGATAGAATATATTATGCCTTCGATATCAAGATAGATACATCCAAGATTTGGAGGATCTATTGATGTAGCACCACATTGGGCTACAAGATCAACCCTCCTTCTCCATATCTATTTTTGTTAGGTATAGTGATTCTAGGCACTCAGCATAGTAGATCTACATCTATGGCTCTGTCAGGATCATAGGGGTCCTTCTATAGGTGTTAGCTAGTGCTGAGATGCACTTTTTTGTATATGAGCCTTGGTGCTCCATTGTATATAGCCTTTGGGTATTCATTGTACATGTGATATATATATATATATATATATATATATATATATATATATATGTATATATATATATATATATATATATATATGTATATATATATATATATATATGGTTTTTACTTTTGTGTTATGATTTTGCATGAATGCATGTGTATATGTGTGATGGATGGTAATGAAATGATAATGTGTATGAATGTAAATGAATTCATGCTCTAATGACCATTCATATTTTATATTTAGTTAACCATGTATAGCATTTTTGTTTAATCAGGAACACCAAAATGGTGGCATGTGAAATGTAAGACTCATGTAATGATATGGATGTTGATATGGAAAATTAATTATTTTACAAAGACTCAGACATACTTGTGATATCAAAAAAAATCACTAAATTATATCTAATTTCTCTAATACCAAATGTGTATGCAGTGAATTATTTTACCAAATCACGAGAATGGAAATGAATCGAGGCAATCAAGAACCAATGTGTGTGCAAATGAGTTCATTAACCCATCTTGAGTAAATTGAGATGAAACTTGTCATGGAGAAGACCAAGAATCTAGTTTATCCATATGTGTGATCAAAGGTCTCTTCAAGAGAGATGTGTCACCATGCATGAGTGTACTCCACTACCAGTTAAGCATCTATAGCTTTGATGGATATTAGCTCCATAGTCCAAGAATATGATCTCTAAGCTTTGGGGATTTAGACTACCTAACAGTTTGACTAGAAATGTAGTTATATCCTTAAAAATTGAGGATTTATGGTGGGTGATTTGTGAAATAATTATATTTTTGGGGAATTATATTCTTAATTGAAGTGTGATGAGCATTTTACCCTATCCTTACTACTCATTTTTATATTTGGAAGTAATTGTGATAGTGGTGCAAACCACTATTTTTTATTTTTGGACTATGTGCTTAATGGGACAAGAAAGGAATACCATTTTCACTTTGATGTTCAACCCAATAATGGTGTTATCCCTCTTTGACACAAGTGATGAGTATCGTTATTATCATAATTTAATTCTTATGATTATCAAATCCAGGGCGGTGTCCAAGGCTGTTTGTGATAGTAAGTTTTTGTAAATTTCAATTTAGGCAGTTAGGTTACAAGCTTATTTGGTGAAATAGATATTTTGTGGGGTTTTTCAAGTTCAATTTTAATCCTAAATTGCAAAATTATAACTATTTTACTTGACAGAATTGAAATTACAAAAATTGAATCTTAATGCTACAATTGCAGAAAATTGACAATTCTAAACTACAATTGCAGAATTGAATGTATGCATAATTGAAAATCCTATTTAATCTTCCTAATTAAAATTAATTGGAAAGGAAACTGCTCAAATTGAAATCATCATGCTAAAATTCACACTATTGGAAACTGTCAAAAATGCTATAAAAACTTGTCAACAAATGTTGCTAGAAAATTTGTCAAAAACTATTGCAAAAATGAAATTACAGAAAATAGTGATATTTAAAATAGGGGTCAAAATAGGGATAAAATGGTTACACATGTTCTAACATAAATCACACTTTGCATCATCAATTAAATTATGCTAAGACAAAAGTTAGTACTGTTGCATAACTGAAAACATGAATTTGACATAAATGTTGCAAAAATAAAATTAGTCAAAACCTACACTTTTTGCTTCTTCCTTTTGGTCTTTAGAGTGGGCCCTTGCTCCTTGGTCCAGAGGGAAGAATATCTACTCCAAGTCTAAAGACTAATCATTCATAAATTCACAATCTCATATGGATGAAGAAAAGACTACACTTTATTCAAATATTTAAAACATAACGGTTACAAAGAACTTTTGCTTTCTGACTAATTGACTTCTCCTAAAATTTTTGTGGACCTAACTCAACCAATAATATATTTTCTATATATACTATGTTTTAAATGAATATTTTGCAAATACAAAATCAACACCTTTTGTGTTGTCTGCTTCTAACGTGCCTACTTTATTTCAAAGACCTAGTCTATTTAAGACATATTCTGCTATTGCCTTTTTTCTACGTTCTCCAAATGGTGAAATGGGTCAAGAATAGTGCAAAAATATTTGTAACACCTATAATCACCTTATTATTCTTCCTTCCTTCCAAAAAGGATGCATTTTTACCTTTTTGGTCAAAATAGTTCAATTTTACCTTCATTTCGGAGCAGCTCCAAAATATAAGGTAGAGTAATATATTTGAATAGTTATCACCAATTATGATGGAGTAGGAGTATGGTCAAACATGCAAGTGGTATTTTCTCATATTTTTAGAAATATTCCAACCATTTGCACATGTCTCCCTTGCATTGGTGTGTGAACTCCTTAATAATTGTGCAATTATGGTTTTTTCATGTTGTTTCCAGCTATACCTATAGTTTCACCTTTATGACTTGTTGAATTTTTTTGGGCTGCATGGAAGTGTTGTCATGTGGCTTAGGAGTCTTGCTAGGTTTACTTTAATAGTTTTCCATCATTTCCATTTGCTGCTTTTGATAAATTCGATGCCTCTCTTTATCATGATAGGTGCTTAGAATTTGTATGAGACTGCTGTTATAGCTGACATATCTTGTTTTCAGTGAAAAGGTATATTTGGTTCTAAAACATCTTACCAATTTGTATTAAGAGTAGGAAATCATTCAAATTTTTTTAATCAATCACAAATCACACCACACTTTATTGGCTATCAAATTCATGATATACTTTTCACTCACCAATCATGCAAAAATAGAGTAAAAGATGCTGAAAAACATTTAAAATAGGGTATAATGCTACTATACATTAAATCATGCAAACATTTAACAAATAATGCATTTAATCACATAATTGACATAAAATAATATCATATTTAATTTTCAGGTAGTATTTAAATATTCAAAACATGACAAAAATGAGGTATTTATGGGCCTCATCATTCCCCCCAACTTAACCTGATGCATGTCCTCATGCATTTTTGTGGGCCACCAATGCACTAAGCTACAAATCTTGGTACTAGATTCCCCAAAATATTAGTTTACCAGTATAGTATCCTCTGCACTATTTCAGCTCCAATAACCATTTCTAAAATTCTTCATCAGGCTGTGGATCAGAATCAAAGTAGTAAGGCACAAGAGTGATTATAATTGGTTGCCTAAACCTCAACCCTATCCATTAATGTTTCAATGTTATGATTGTATCCATTACTGCCTCTGCCCCCCTATGTGACCATAATAGGTTAGTAGGTGAAATTGGCTGCCTTTTTTGCAGTAATATAGGTAATTCTTCCCATCTAACTTTGTAAGCTGACAAGGTATTTATAATTTTTTTGTGTAAAACTACTGACAACAAACTGTTCTATCCTTCATATTAAGTAAATAAATGCATATGATCTCCTGGTTTTCCATCATTATGAAATGCTAACTTAGTAATGCTCTGTGATTGAGTTGAATATGCCTTAACAGTAATCCAAGCTCCAATTCTGTTTCTTTATTCATTCTTTTCTCCTAATCAGAGTTTTATATCCCCTATGTAAATATAAGGTGAAAACTGTACATCTTCTACATGATATACTTGTGCAAGAAAAACTTACACAACAGATTCTTCTGCTCTTCAAGGTTATGTAAATATCCTTCTAAGAAATCAGGAGTAATATTCAAATCAAAGGTTAACCCTAAAAAAATACATATTACCTACCATATGAAGAAGCATTCTTAGAGGATCAAGCTATAAATCCTAAAAAGTCTTTAGCATTGTATCATATTTTTTGTAATCTAGCATAAGTTTTACACATTTTCTTTCAAATTATCATTTTCTGTAGCCTGTGTTTCATTTTTATTTTTTAGTGATTTCATGGTTGCAATGCATGATTATAGGGTTTGGTAGTGTGCTATCCACTTTGCAATATTATTATTATATTTTTCTAATGGAATCATCTTAGGTGGATGCACTACCAATGGAGTTTTTGGCAATAGGTCAACTTGAACTCCTATTTCTATTGTTTACACCTTAAAAATAGAATTGTCAACATTTTCATTTAGATCTACCTAAGGTGGTGTAATTACTTGTGGTGGGGTTATCTAAGCTTCAAGTACCTCACTCTCTGATATGCCTTGCTCTGTTTGTTGTTTTACAACATTTTCAGTGTTTTATGGTACAATTTTTGGATGTTTTGAAGCTGCTCCAAAATGAAACTATGTTTATGTAGGTTGTTTCAGAGCTAACCTAGGATGTTTCAGAGTTGCATCTAAAAGTGCTGAAATGGCTTCCTATGCAAAATTTAATTTTAGAAATTTTGAGTAATAAGGTTGTCATTGATATCAAATGTTTGGTACAAGGCAAGCTCATTTTGGTATAGGCAAAGTGGTAAAAGAATTGGTTATAATATTTTATATTATAAGCCAAACAGGTTGGCTAACAAGGTTGAAGGAAAAGATTACAACCATGGTTTTAAAGAGAAAAGGAGGTATTATAATATTTTAAATATTATAATAATTAAGCTAGAAGGGATTATTAAAAATAAGGGAAAAATAATTGATGAAACCCCATGCAAAAGTATTTTTAATACTAAATTAAATAATATAATATTTAAACATAAAGTTAAATATTATATTAATAAACAATTTGAATTTGGCTAAGGCACCAAAAATCAAATTTAAAATATTGGAGGCATCTATTTCCATCGACATTTATAAAGTCACCTTGGAGCATATAAAAGGAGGAAAGAAAAATTTAATGGAAGACTATTCGAAGGTTGAAAAGTCTATGTGCATGTGAACAAAATTGAATGAAGAAAAGAAAAGAAACATGGAAGTTTCTCATTCATCAAATGAAGGAAAAGAGTTAAGTAAAAGTGAAAAGCAATTTTGTTGCAGCAAGGGCTGGTAGCCCAAGAAGTAGGCGGGTCCTGCGTTGGTCATTGGCATAAGGAAGTTTTGGGGTTCGATTCCCCCTAGAGTTGGTTGAAGATTTTAATTTTTAGCTAAGGTCAGAAGTGACAAGTATAAAGTGGTAAGACTAAATATTAGTCTCAACTGCTTGGCTAGCGCCAGTGGTCGAGCACTGTCCTTGGTGAACTAAGGTCGTAGGATCGATTCCTGTCCATGACAAAGAATTTTTTTTTTTGTTAATAAAGGTATGCACCATGGTTAGTTTATAAGATATGTGCTTTATTTATTGGCTATGGTAATATTTTGTGGATGATATTTCAT
This sequence comes from Wollemia nobilis, assembly GCA_028583015.1. Classification (NCBI taxonomy): domain Eukaryota; kingdom Viridiplantae; phylum Streptophyta; class Pinopsida; order Araucariales; family Araucariaceae; genus Wollemia; species Wollemia nobilis. Next base: position 5,896,837 of record JAQPPZ010013020.1, on the reverse strand, counting down.
TTGACCTATAGTTTGAAACTTAGGAGATATAAGGAGAAATATTTTTGCATTATTTTTAAAGGGTTTGAATGACATTTATTTTATGAGATTGGAGTGATAAGTGTGTAGTTGGTTTATGCATCATTGTGATTATTTTATATTTAAAAATAAATTGGAGTGAAAATTATTTTGAAAGAGTGGAGATAAAAGGTGTAAGAGTCTTGTTATTTGATTGTAATTCTTGTTTTATAAAAAGGGAAATTGTTGAGAGAGTTTTTGCATTATCCATGAAAACTAAAGAAGAATTCTAGAATATTATTTTCAGAATTATTTGAGCATCTTGTTGAGGGAATATTCATGTGGAGGTTTTTGAGATAGACTATTTTTATCTAACGTTTAAGTGGCATGAAAGGAATTATTTTTGAGTGAGACAATTTTTGAAGACATATCTCCATCAAAGCAAAAAGGTATGGGCACATCATCCTTTGTTTGAAGTGTTTGTTGGTGTATCACTCCAAATTTTTTGCATCCTTACCCTCAGGCTATAGGATCCACGCCCAAAAGGGGGATGCAAGAAGGATGGGACAATACCTCGGACTGAGAGGCCCTTTGAAGGTCCCACCTCTTGGGGGAGGAGTATAAAGGTGAATTTTCAATGGATGGTGGGTTCACCAGGAAAATTTGGAGTGGTAGTTTCCATGCCTAGGTTGGGAATGGGTTTGATGTGTTTATTTTATACTCAATCATTCAGCTCCTAGGTTTGGCCAAAATGAATCTAAACTATTCTATATGCCAATAATGATTTAAAATGATACAAAAAATAGAAATGGTTGCTAACATAGTGAATAGGCAAATTAGGACAGATCATACCTAATTTCGGATGTCTGATGAAGATTCTGAGTTTTGTAGTAGTCCAGATCGCCTCAGTTCATATGTAATCATCTGAGATTAGACAGGATCATCTGATATCTGATGAATTCATCAGACGAATTTGTCAAAAACCTGCAATCACAAAAATAGATACAAAATACCCAAGATGCAACTACAAAAGCGAAGGGAAATGATAGAAATAACTATAAATTTGTCTGAATGACAGATCCAAACAGTAATTAAAGAGGACAAGCATCAAATTCATAATCTATTTTGATTTTATCATGCATTTGTACTAGATGAGGTGAACTCCAAGATGCATAAACATAATAACCTAAGATAATGCAAAATTATAATGGAAAAATGCAGGAAAGTTAAGAAGATGCAAACTCTAGACTCGGATTTCTCCCAATATGGACTACAGTCAGGATCACCTCCAATCGTACGAGATCATCTGCGCTCCTCGACAAAATCATCCATAATTGTCCGAGATCATTTGCGACGATCCGAGCTATCTTCGACTGAAAAACAATAGAGTTTCAACAAGAAAATGCAAAATGCAACATACAGACAGTAGTATGAGGATGCTCTAGTGAATAAGGATCTGAATTAGTCAGCTAAGGGGTTCAAGGGAATCAAAATCAATGGAATTCAGGGTTAGGGGAATAAACTAGAAAAATCGTAGTTTATATAGGATTAGGGGGAGGCTAGGAGGTTGGGGATCATCCCAATCTGGGAGATCTCCAACTGCACAGATGTGCTTCTGCCCAAGTTGGAGAGGTTGTTGAAACAGAAGCTAATTATGAAAACTCGATTTTGGGACAAAATCTTCTGGACGTTCTGTCCATGATGATTTCGTTAGATCTGGGATGATCACATCTAATCTGCGACGATATCGTTCAACGGTAAAAAAAATCCTAAAAATGGCACGAAAAACAAGGAAATGAGTAACAGGCGGTTTTGGAGTGATTTTGGGGTTAAAATTCAAATTTTTATATTTTATCTTTTACTAAGGTTTTAACCGTGCCAATTTTAGGGTGCTACAGTTGGATTGAATGTTTTGAAACATAAGGTGGAGTGAAAAGGATTGTTTGATGAGCATTGTTGGAAATATTTGAGTGAGTTCTATGTGCTTCATTGTTGAATTTTTGGAGAACATTTGAGATAGATATTATGAATTATTTGAGTTAGGATTTGAGACCTACATTGTGCTCTTTTTTGGAAGTAGTGTGAAACACTTGGTTAGGGTTTGTAAGCAAGTTGTGCTTCATTGGTTGAATGATTGAGTGAAATTCTTGAGCATTGGTTTTGAGTGAGATTGAAAGTGAAATGTGCAAACATTAGAAATAAGATTTTTGAAAGAGATAGACTTAATGATTGAGTATAACATATTGATTTTTTGATAGAGTCCATCATTCTCTATATGTTCCAAAGGTTAAACAAATTCTAAATAGAAATGTCTAAACTACTTCTCTTAGAATATTATTAATGTGCACTATGCCTTAGTTTGACACTTGTCATGTTGTTCTTGAAACTTATCATTATCTCATATACACCTTTTGCCTATATATTGTACTTCTTTGTAGCAATATAATATCTCATCTCTTTGTGTTGGTGGGGTTTTTTTTGACATCAAAATAGTGAACATTCTCATGCCTAGTGAATGAAAGCTTCTATGCAAAGACAAGATGATATGAACCACCACTTGTGATGTCGCCTTGCTCACCAAGCACTGGATGTTTTTCAAACACATCAGATCTTACCCGTTGGTGGCAAAGCTAAGCTCTTTGTCAAGAAATATGTGCGGCTAGTGTTCTAGTTCCTGCCCTTCAAGATTGTAGCCCTTGATTTTGGATGGTAGTGTGGTAGGGTGGAGCCACTTCATAATTCCAATGGAGCACTGCTATGGTGTTCAACAATTTGCATAGTCAACCTTTTGGGCCATTATTTTCATGGAGTAGAGACGAGGATGTGTGAATTTACCATGCACTTCGGTCCAATGTGCAAATGTTTGTTTTTAAAATTGCATAATAATTTTTCTTCACAAAGTTAATATGGCCACATGGCCAAATATTAAAAAAAATTAATTTTCCTAAGTGGGAAAATTTAAATCAGGTGCGACACTTTTTTAAAGTGGGGAAACCACTTTATTCATTTGTATGGGAATTTAGTAGTGCCTGTGTGCAAATGGCCAACAAATATTTATGGCCCATGTATTTTTTTACTTAGAGGCAATGAATATTTTTTCCACATGGGAAGTGGAAGGCCCACAAGGCCGCTTATTTTATTTTTCAAATATTTAGAGAGGTGATGGCCCACATGGCCCATGTAATTCCCTTGCGAGGGAAAATTGGAGTTTGTTTTTTTCTACCATAGTTGGATGCCACCATAGTGTAAAGTTTTTTCCTACATAGAGAGGCATGCTACTATTTTTCCAACAAATGAAGACCCTATTGAAAGTGGAGCATAGGGGTATTTATAGTTTTTGAAAAGGTTTTTCTGAGATGGACATAATGGTGGTGTCCCTTTTTAGTTTTGAGGCTATTACATATGCATTTTTTAACCTCAAAATTTGTGTACCTTGGAGTGCACTCTCGGTTGAACCCAACACTCCCAAGGCAAATTGTATGTGATCCTAGTACCTAGTCACCTTCTCTATAACACCTAGTGAATGCAGTGGCTGGTTACCCATGCATTCTGGTAGGATGAGGAGGTCACCATAAGGACACGTACTCTGGGGACTACATACATGGACACCCTAAAATATATTTGAGGACGTATTTATAATTATCTCTAAAGACTACAAATGAAGACACTTCAAAAGATTCTTTTCTATTCTTCTTTCTTCTTCTCCTATACATTTGGATTTTATGGCTCATTTTATTATATTTCATGGCTCGTATTTATTTTGTATTAAGATGCATTTTTTGAAGAGACCTATACCTTCTATATTGAGTTCACCATGAGGAAGGATGATATTCCTAGTGAATCTAGTCAGTGACCTACGAGAGGCAACATACCTAGAGGATGACCTACAGAGGCAACAAACCCATGGAAGTGGCTGACCCTAAGGCACCTAGGATGATCCTGAGGCACTTAGACGGTTGATCCAGTGGAAACATATACAAGGAAGTGGTTGACACTGAGGTAATAGACCAAGAAGTAAACACCATTGATCTAGCATTATTCAAAGTTGGAGAGCCAACCACAAAGAGCACAAGCCAAGACCAAATAATATAATAAAGAAGGGGTTCTTTTAGAGATGTCAATATTAAGGGGGAATGTTATCTAATATTGATTTTTTTTCTAAGGGGGAATATTAGAATATTATTAATATGCACTATACCTAAGTTCGAAACTTGTCATGTTGTTCTTGACATTTGTCATTATCTCATATAGGCCTTCTGCCTATATATTGTACTTCTTTGTATCAATATAATATCTCATCTATTTGAATACCAATAGCTTCAAGTTAAAGGAATTACTTTGAATATTAGATAAAGCATTTGATAGCATTGTGTGCAATATTTGAGATTGATTGAGCATATCTTGTGAGCTATTTTGAGCATGTGTTAGAGCATTTTTGAGCAAGTATTGGTGAAGACTTGAAGATAGATTTGAGCAAGTCTTATGAAGACTTGAGATAGCATTAAGAGTAGGCCTGATTTGTTCAAGCTTTGCATTAAGGCTTAGGGTAGATCTAAGCAGATTTTATCAAGCCTTGTGTTAAGGCTTGAGGAAAGATTTTGAGATAGGTTTTTGAGATAGATTGTGAGATAGATTTTGAGATAAATTTATGAGTAGATTTGTGAGCAGAGTTAGAGAATATTTGTTCTACACTTGGGATATATTTTGGTGTAGATCTAAGATAAATTTTAGAGCAATATTTGGAGGTGATAGAGCAAAGGACACCAATATCCAGTGTATAAATATCCATTAGCTAGGGTAGTAAGGACAAAAATATTCTATGGAGAGAGATCCATAAGCCAGAGCAGTGGGGATAGAAGTCTTCTAGAAGATCATCAACCATAGTATAGGGGAAAGAGTTCTCATATGGATAGAGATCCATGAACTAGAGTAGAGGGGAAAGAGTTCTCCTATGGATAGAGATCCACAAACCAGAGCAAGGGGAAAGATTTCTCCTATGAATAGATATGCATGAACCAGAGCAAGGGGAAAGAGTTATCCTATGGAGTGTTATTAATGAACCAACTGGGAAGATAGATTTCTTTTATGAAGAGATATCCACAAACTAATTTAGGAGATAGAGGTCTCCTGGATCAAGTTCCACGAACCAGAGAAAAGGGGAAAGAGTTCTCTATGGAGAGATCCACAAATTAGAGCATAGGGGATTGGTGTCTCCTTTGGACAGAGGTCCATAAACATTGTAATAGGAAATTGATTCCCAAGAATATTTGTTGAGAAATTTTAGTAGAAATATTTTCTCCATGGAGGATCCCACATTGGGTGAACCATGTTAAATTGGTGTCTGTATTATGTGTGATGATTTTTGCATTGCTTTGATTACTACTATTTATATTTCCATTGATAATATTGGATAATATTGTTTGGGAAATAAAAGTGAAAGTTGGTCTTATACTATTCACCCCCCCTCTCAATATAAACTTGTGTTCTTCAATTGGTATCGAAATGAGTTCTTTCAAAAGAGTTTAACAACTTGAAGGAAAAGTGTACAGGAACACATATGGTATTTCAAAGTGGATATTTAGCAAATAAGGCACCATTGTTCAATGGGAACAATTATGTTTTCTAGAGCATAATAATGAAGACATACTTGATGGCACAAGTATATGAGACATGGAAAGCACTTGAGGATGGATTCACACCTACAAATACTTCTCCCATAGACAAATATGGTAAGCTGTTATATGTGAATAATTCCAAGGCTAAGAATGTAATCTTAAGTGGTTTATATGAAGTAAATTTTGTAAAATTTATGCATTACAAATCAGCAAAAGAGGTTTGGAAAAAATTGAAGCAAACATATGAGGGAGATAAAAAGGTCAAAATGGTAAAATTGCAAAATCATAAAAATATGTTTAAAGACTTGAATATGAAAGAAGAGAAAGATATTGCTGCATGCTTTATTCATGTGGATGAGGTTGTTAACACCATGCAAGGGATTGGATTTAAAATTGAAGAATACGACGTTGCTCAAAAGGTATTAAGGTCACTTCCTATGAGATATGATGGAAAGGTTTCAGCCATAGAATAAACAAGAGATATTGAAAAATTGACTATGGATGAGTTACATGGAACTCTCACAACTTATGAGATTAGTAAAGGATCATATTCCCAAGAAAGTGGTAGCCTTCAAAGTGACAAAGAATATAAAATATTAGAAATCATAATCAAGTGGTGAGTCAAGGAGTGATGAAGAACCTAACTATGGTAAAAGAAACAAGAAGGATTCAAGAAAACAAAGAGGTATGGAAATAGTAAAGTGTTTTAATTGTGGTAAATATGATCACTATGCATCTAACTATCCAAAATATGGAAGTAGTAGCAGTGAAGAGAAACAAGATCATAAGAAAAAGGAAGCAGGAAAATCCAGGTATGAAAATAAAAATAGGTATGGACAAAGAATGCATGAAAATAAGTTTTTTAAAAGGTATAAGAAGAGTTTTTATGTAGACAAGACAATAAAAGTTTCAAGTGATAGTGATGATATATCCTTAGATAGTGAAGAAGAATAAATTATCTTTTTGGTAATAGAATAGGAAGGAAGTTCTTCTGTTGAAGATAAAACTAAAAAATATGAAGATGCTTTTGAAGACAAAGAAGTAGAGAAAGAATCAAAAAATGAAGAGGAAGGAGTAGTAGATCTAGAATATGAACTTATTGTTGATCTAAAATAATAATAAAAAGTTTAGAAAGCAAAATTCAAGATTCAAAGCTCAATTTCAAGAATGTGATGAGGAGAAAGGAAAGCTTATACAAGATATGACAAACTCAATAGCTAAAATAAGGAGATTTAAAGAAAAGCTAGAGGCAAAAATATTAGAATGTGAGAAATTAGAACAAGAGGTAGTTTATCTAATAAAGGAAATGAAAGAGTCTATATACAAGCTACATAAGTTTGGAAAAAGTTCAAATACCTTGGATAAGATTATCAATGTACAAAGACCTTCATCTATCAAAATAGGACTTGGTTTTGAAGAAGGACAAGGGCAACATGAAAAAGGGGAGTCAAGCTCCAAAAGAAAGGAAATATCAAAAGAAGAGAGTGAAGAATAATATAAGAATTATGATGATAAATTAGGAAATGAAAGTAACAAGGAAGAATAAAATGCACAAACAAGGAACAAAGATCATCACAGATAATAAAGGATTAAGAGACCAATAGGTCCAAGGAAATATTTCTTCAAAGGACATTGCTTCTCATGTAATACATTTTGTCACAAGTCTATGTATTTCAGGACTCATGGAAAGAAGTATGGTATTACTAAGAGGAACTTCAAATATGGACATCGCTTACAAGGGTATTGCTACTCTTGTAATCATTTTGGTTATAAAGTAATTCATTGCAGGGTTTATGATAGGAATGGGTATGACTTCACCAGAAGAAACTTTAAGACATTTGCACCTTATAGGAACCATAATTTTAAGTGTTATAAGTGCAATAATGTTGGGCATATGGACAAGTGGTGTAGAACATAATTTCCAAGGATAATCAAGAACAGAGACATTCAAAAGAATCAAAAGGATATGTTGATAAAGAAGGTTGACAAAGGAAAATAGCATTGTATGCTGGGATTAGTTTTACTCCCACCCCAAAATTAATCACCTCAAGGAGAGGATGTGGGAAGGGGGATAAGTTAAGAGTCTTATATTTATCCCCAAAGGAGTCCCTTTGCCATTGATGACAAAGGGGAAGAGATTTGAGTAAAGGAGGAGAGCATTCAATCAGGGGGAGAAGTTTCTCAGGGGGAGCAGAATTGGAAAAAGGAAAAAGAAGGTTAAAAAAAAGGGGTTGCCATCAATGAAAAAGGGGGATATTGTTGGAAATTTTGAGTAATAATTTTGTCATTGATGTCAAATTTTTGGTACAAGGTAAGCTCATTTTGGTACAAGCAAAGTGGTAAAAGAATTGGTTATAATATTTTATATTATAAGACAAATAGGTTGGCTAAGGATAATATTACGCCCATGGTTTTATAGAGAAAAGGAGGTATTATAATATTTTAAATATTATAATAATTAATCCAGAAGGGCTTATTAAAGAGAAGGAATTTTTTTTTGATGAAAACCCCATGCAAAAGTATTATTTAATACTAAATTAAATAATATAATATTTAAACATAAAGTTAAAAATTATATTAATAAATAATTAAATTTGAATTTGGCTAAGGCACCAAAAATCAAATTTAAATTATTGGAGGCATCTATTTACGCTGAAGTTTATAAAATCACCTTGGATCATATAAAATGAGGAAAGAAAAATTTAATGGAAGACTATTCGAAGGTTGAAAAGTCTATGTGCATGTGAAAAAAATCGAACAAAGGGAAGAAGATAAACGTGGAAGTTTCTCATTCATCGAATGAAGGCAAAGGGTTAAGTAAAAGTGGTAAGCACTTTTGGTGTAGCAAGGGCTGGTAGCCCAAGCGGTAGGCCAGTCCTACGTTGGTTGTTGGCAGAAGGAAGGTTCGGGGTTTGATTCCCCCTAGTGCCAGTTGAAGGTTTTAATTTTTAGCTAAGGTCAAAAGCGACGAGTATAAAGTGGTGAGACGAAAGCTTAGTCTCAATTGCTTGCCTAGTGCAAGCGGTCGAGCACTGCACTTGGTGAGATGAGGTTAGAGAGTTGATTCTTGTCCATGACAAAGAAAATATATTTTTTTGGTAAAGGTATGCACTATGGTTAGTTTATAAGGTATGTGCTATATTTGTTGGATATGGTAATATTTGGTGGATGATATTTTATTTGACCTATAGTTTGAAACTTAGGAGATATAAGGAGAAATATTTTTGCATTATTTTTAAAGGGTTTGAATGGCATTTATTTTATGATATTGGAGTGATAAGTGTGTAGTTGGTTTATGCATCATTTTGAAAATAAATTGAAGTGAAAATTATTTGAAAGAGTGGAGATAAAAGGTGTAAGAGTCTTGTTATTTGATTGTAATTCTTGTTTTATAAAAAGGGAAATTGTTGAGAGAGTTTTTGCATTATCCATGAAAACTAAAGAAGAATTCTAGAATATTATTTTCAGAATTCTTTGAGCATATTGTTGAGGGAATATTCATGTGGAGGTTTTTGAGATAGACTATTTTTATCTAACCTTTAAGTGACACAAAATGAATTGGTTGTGAGTGAGATAGTTTTTGAAGATACATCTCCATCAAAGAAAAATGGTATGGGCACATCATCCTTTGTTTGAAGTGTTTGTTGGATTGAATGTTGTGAAATATAAGGTGGAGTGAAAATGATTGTTTGATGAGCATTGTTGGAAATATTTGAGTGAGTTCTATGTGCTTCATTTTTGAATGTTTGGAGAACATTTGAGATAGATATTATGAATTATTTGAGTTAGGGTTTGAGACCTACATTGTGCTCTTTGTTGGAAGTAGTGTGAAACACTTGGTTAGGGTTTGTAAGCAAGTTGTGCTTCATTGGTTGAATTATTGAGTGAAATTCTTGAGCATTGGTTTTGAGTGATATTGAAAGTGAAATGTGCAAACATTAGAAATCAGATCTGTGAAAGTGACAGACTTAATGATTGAGTAGAACATATCAAGTTTTTGATAGAGTCCATCATTCTCTATATGTTATAGAGGTTAAATGAATTTTGAATAGAATATGTCTAAACTACTTCAAGTTAAAGGAATTACTTTGAAGATTAGACAAAGGATTTGATAGCATTGTGTGAAATATTTGAGATTGATTTAGTATATCTTATGAATTATTTTGAGAATGTGTTAGAGCAGATTTGAGCAAGTATTGGTGAATACTTAAAGGCAGATTTGAGAAATTCTTATGAATACTTGAAGGCAGATTTTAGAAATTCTTATGAATACTTGAGACAACATTAAGAGTAGGCCTGATTTATTAAAGCTTTGTGTTAAGGCTTGGGGTAGATCTAAGTAGAGTTGATAAAACCTTGTGTTAAGGCTTGAGGGTAGGTTTTGAAATAGTTTTTTGGGACAAATTGTGAGATAGGTTTTGAGATAGATTTATGAGCAGATTTGTGAGTAAAGTTAGAGCATATTTGTACTACACTTGGGATAGAGTTTGGTGTAGATCTAAGATATAGTTGAGAGTAATATTTGGAGGTGATAGAGCAGAGGACAATAGTATCCAGTGGATAGATATCCATTAGCCAAGGTAGTGAGGAAATAGGTCTTCTATAGAGAGATATCCATAATCCAAAGCAGATGGGGTAGAAGTATTTTAGAATATCATCAACCAGAGTAGAGGGGAAAGAATTCTCCTTTGGATAGATATCCACAAACCAGAGTAGAGGGAAAATAGTTCTCCTGTGGATAGATATCCATGAAATAGAGTAAGGGGAAAGAGTTCTCCTATGGATAGAGATCCATAAACCAGAGCAAAGAGAAAGAGTACTCATGTGGAGTGTGATTCATGAACAAAATGGGAAGATAGAGTTCTTCTATGGAGAGATCCATGAACCAGTTGAGGAGATAGAGGTCTCCTGGATCAATTTCCATAAACCATAGAAAAGGGGAAAGAGTTATCCTATGGAGAGGTATCCACAAATTAGAGCATAGGGGATTGGTGTCTCCTTTGGACAGAGGTCCATAAACATTGTAATAGGAAATTTATTCCCAAGAAGATTTGTTGAGAAAATTTAGTAGAAATATTTTCTCCGTGGAGTAGCCCACATTGGGTGAACCATGTTAAATTGGTGTCTCTATTGTGTGTGATGATTTGTGCATTGCTTTTATTACTAATTTTGATATTGCCATTGATAATATTGGATAATATTATTTGGAAAATAAAAGTGAAAGTTGGTCTTATATTGTTCACCCTCCCCTCTTAGTATAAGCTTGTGTTCTTTAGTTAACTACAAATTCTATTATGGACCCATATCTAGAGTGTGTAATCCTTCCATGGAATCAATAATCCCTTCACCAAACCCTTATTTAGGTGCTATTTATTGTCCTTTATGTTGTTGTGCTATTTCAGTAGTAATAAAAATAGAACTATCAGGTGCATTTTCTATATTATCCTTCTCAGGTCTGTGAGGCAATTATGGGGTATACAGGAAAAATGGAGAAGATTTGGATGTAGGGGTGGAGATATGTGAAACTCTTCATACTGAGGAATATGGAAGTCCAATTCTGCAACAAATTACCTCCCCTTAGTTTAGTCCTAAACAAACTAGAAGCACTGTGAAGTCTCCTATAGATTTTGGCAGTGAAAAAGAAGAGGGAGAATATCAAATGTTGAGCATAAAAAAATTAAAACTGATAATGAAATTGCCAATGGAAAATAGAGAACCTTGTTTCAACAGGTTATTTCGGGTTCTGAAGACAACAAATTAGGAAAAACCCCTCAAGGGAGGGGGAGAGGAAGAAATCCCAAAAAATCTAAATGAAGTTCCTCTCATGGAATGTGAGAGGCCTCAATGGCCTGCCCAAATATAGGGAAGTCAGTGCAATAAGAAATCAAGTGAATCCAACTATTATCATGTTGCAAGAAACAAAAACTGATGAGATTCAGTAAAAAAAAAAGCAAAAAAAATATGGAATCAAGGGGAGATGGTTTGCAAATCAGCTAGAGGAGCATCTAGAGGCATTATGACTTTGTGGGATACTCAGATAGTAGAAGGCACCATTATTCAAAAATATGACAAGGTTATTAATGTTTTATTTAAGGAAATAAACAACAATAGGTCGTGGATCTTTTCAAATATTTATGCCCCGACTTCAATTCAAGGGAGAGATCTACTGTGGGAGTACTTAGGCAATCTGAGTGAAATCTTCCATAATGTCCCTTGGATTTTGGCTGGGGATTTTAACACTCCTCTTTACCCTTCAAACAAAATGGGTGCAAATGGACTACCTATCAAGAGCATGGATGAGTTCAATGACTTTGTGAACTCCAACATGTTGATGGATGTAAAAATTAGAGGAGCAAATTATACCTGGAGCAATTTGTGGATAGGGTGTCATCTCATTCAAGAAAGGCTTGATAGGTTTTTTCTATCAAAGGAGGCTATAACTTTTTTCGGTGATTCTACCCTACAATCCCTTCCTAAAATTGCCTCTGATCATAATCCCATTTTTTTGTACATCCCTAACTCTCTATCCTTCAAGAAACCTTTCATATTTCAATCTATGTGGATCAAAAATTCCAGTTTCAAATATAACTTAAGTCAATGGTGGCAACAACTTGTCAGGGGTAGTGCAACTTTTAAACTTGCTGGCAAATTAAGTTTGTTAAGGAAAAGCTTCAAACTTGGAACAAAGAGGTCTTTAGGAACCTCTTTGAAAATAAAAACAGGTTGTTGAAAGTTTGAAGATAATTGATCAATGGATCCAACATGGTGATGTTGATGAAACTAATAGGCAGGAGGAATGAACAAAACTAGCAAAGTTTCATAACATTTTGGCATGTGAGGAAATCTATTGGAGGTAAAAATCAAGGGCTCTTTGGTTGAAATATGGAGATTCAAATTATAAGTTTTTTCACGTCACCATGCTTAGAAACAGAAGCAATAACAAGATAATTTTTTTAAAAAAAGCAGATGGTTCTATTACTCAAGACTTAATAGAAATCAGAAAGGAGGCAGTAACTTATTTCAATTCTATCCTTGGTTAAGAATCACAGTGCAATGAGAAGGCCAAATATATTCTCTTGCAATCCATTCCTAGCATAATAAATGAGAATATAAACCTTAAGCTTCTAGATCCCTTTTCTGATGAGGAAATTAAGGAAGCCTTGTTTAGCATGGAGCTAGACAAAGCCCCGAGACCCGACGACTTTCCTCCTCGTTTCTATCAATATTTTTGGGACATCATAAGTGAGGATGTAATTTTTACTGTCAGAGAATTCCAAGCAAGCAATAATATCCCAAAAGGTATCAACTCTACTTTTATTTATCTAATTCCTAAGAAGCAAACACCTGAATCTATGGCTGAATTTAGGCCAATCAATTTGTGTAATGTTTCTTACAAGATCCTAACTAAAGACATTGAAAATAGAATGAGAGATATTCTGCCTCGCATCATAGATTCATGCCAGGGAAGCTCTGTCCAAGGCAGGTCAATCTTGGATGGAGTTATCACAATTCATGAAGCTCTGCACTTTGCTCATAAGACTAACAGGTCTGTTTTTGCCCTCAAGCTTGGTATGAACAAAGCATTTGATAGGCTAAATTGGGACTTTCTGATTGTTGTCCTCCTGAATATTGGTTTTCACCACCAATGGGTTAATTTGATCAAATAATGTATTTCTAAAGCATGGTTCTTGATTCTAGTTAATGGAACAACTACTGGTTACTTTCAAAGTCATAGAGGAATTTGGCAGGGGGACCCTATTAGCCCTATGTTATTCATCATTGTGGTAGAATATTTAGGCAGAACCATGAAAAATTCTTGCATTTCAAGGCTAATATTGGGAATCAAGGTAAAATCTCTCACTAGGGCTATTTCTCACCAACAATTCATCGATGATACCCTTATATTGACTAAGGCATCGGTGGTTGAGGCCAAAATAATTAAATACATCCTACAACTCTACGAGGATGTTGTTGGTCAGAAAGTTAATTTTAGTAAAAGCAAGTTATATTTCTTGAACACCCCCATTCAAAGGCAAGGAAGGATTGCAAAAATTTTAGGGTGTGATATAGCAAACCTCCCAACTTCGTATCTTGGTCTCCCTCTTTTCATTAGTTCTCCGAGAGAGTCAATGTGTTGAAAGAATTCAAAAAAAACTTGCTAGATGGAAATGTCATCTTCTATCTCAAGCAGGAAAGCTGACCTTCACTAAGGCCTCTCTTCAGAGCATTCCAGTCTATTTTCTCTTCATTTTCAAAGCCCCTGTGAAGTTTTTCCAAAAAATTAAGAAAATCCAAAAATAATTTTTATGGACTGGATCAGAGGAGAAAAAAAGGATACACCTTGTAGGATGGACCAAAGTGTGCATACTAAGGAAAAATGGGGGCTTAGGTCTGAGGAAAATTGCTCATATAAATTTAGCTTTACTAGTTAAACAGGCATGGCGTCTCATTTCTGGTGAAGAAAATGAATGGACAACTATCATCAAACAAAAGTATCTTCAATATATGGAATTTCTAAGTGACTCAGTTCCAATCAAAGGTTTTGCTTTTTGGAAAGCAATTCTTAATTGTAAGGAAATCATCAAAAAAGTTTAAGATGGGTTTTAGGCAATGGTGAGAGGATAAATTGCTAGAATGACAGGTGGGCTAAGGATGAACCACTGATGCAATATCCTAACTTAGCCCAAATCAGAGATATCATAGAATAAATCATTGGCAAAAAAGTCTTCGATTATATGGTTGAGGATAGAGGTAGAATGAAGTGGAAACAAATAAGAATTCAAGGATTTCAAGCAGAATCAAATGATCTTTGTAACATTCTTGGGTAATAGTTTATCCCCATGAGACCCAAGGAAGATCAAGTGACCTGGGCTCCTACGAAAAACGGGCAGTTCACTGTTAAATTAGCTTACAAGCTTCTGCTTGATGATGAGGATTTTGTCCTCCAAAAGGACTTAGTTTGGATAAAAAAATTAATTCCAAAAATTGTAGTCTTTTCATGGCTGGTTATCCAAGTAAATTCTAACCATTGATAATATGATGCGTAAAGGTATTTGTATCACTAATCATTGTTATCTGTGTAGGGCTAATTGGGAGACCATTTATCACATTTTCCTTGAGTGCCCTTTTTCCTTGATTGTCCTAAGTGGGGTTTTTCAGGCCTTCAATATTTCATGGGTTAAACTAGCCATCGTACTTGATTTTTTTGTCCAGTGGCCTTGCCCCTTTTCAAGCCAAATACTTAGATACATGTGGAAAATTTGTCTCAATCACTATCTTTGGAAGGTGTGGTTAGAAAGGAACCATAGAGTCTTTAATGAGTCTATCCATGATCATCAAAATATCATTTCCAGGATCCTATTCTTTGCCAATGAGAATGTTAACCTTATCCCTTTTTATAGCTATAAACCTCATATTTAGGATACCACGATTGCTCAATCGTTAAGCTTAACCTTGTTAGATGAGTTTGTGCCTAGGGTAGTCAACCCCAGAGCCAATGTTACATGGTCTCCACCTCCTAAGGGTTGGTTTAAGCTTAATTTTGATGGAGTAGCTAAGGAAAATCCTAGCAGAGTAGGCATTGGTGGCATTATGCGAGATCATAATGGGAATATGATGCTTGCATTTTCTAAATATTTGGGAACAAGGACGAACAATGAAGCTGAAGCTAGAGCTATGTGGAGAGGCCTTCAAATGACTCAAGACTTAGAAGGCAATTTGATCATAGAAGGAGACTCTATGCATGGTATAAATCTCCTCATTAATTGGAAAACACCTCCTTGGAGGACTAAAACAATTGTTGAAGAGGCTAGGATCCTATTACAGGGAAGATAGGAAAAAAAATCCCAACCTGTCTTTCGGGAAGCTAACAAAATTACTAATAAGCTGGCCAATTTGGGTGTCGATGGTGATGGAATTTTCAAATGGGAACATGGTGTCTCGAGTGAAGTAGAGGAGCTTATTCAACAAGAATTCCAAGAATGATAGTTGAATTTACCAACAGGGAAGGCACTATAAGTTTGAAGGCTAGGAGTATTCCCATCTCTTTTTTGAATTGGACTCACAATAAAAATTATCTGAGCTATCAGTCTTCATGGATGCTACTTGGAAATACCACAAAGACTAATGGGGATAGTAACATGTCAGATAACATGGCTCCTAGTCATCTTAGTAATTTGAGGTTGGTTTATAATCACATGGAAGTAAAGAAACGACAATATAAGACTTCGAACCAAAGCCACGTGGACCACCAGATAGCCACCACCATAAATCTAGCCAGCAGGTTCACTTCTCCAAGGCTGATTGGCCAAGATAGTATGTGGTACCAAAGCATGTCATATATGGAAGAAAGCAATTACCAAAGAATTATTAAGAGTAACTATCAATACAAAGTTTGCGGGAGTTTTTTTCAATACTCTGCTATGTGTGTCTGCAACTTTTTGTTTCTCCATTATCTCAAGGAAGGGATCCGTGTCTGTTTCTTTTTTGTAGTTATGATGCATGTGTGTTTTCTCGGGGTATACCCAAAATGTTGTATGGGAAGTTTCATTTTGATAACAGGCTATGTGCCTTACCGGATGTAATGGCTTTGGCGACATGTAGATTTTACATATATAGGATCCTTAGTAAGTATATGTTCATCAACATCCCTGGGCTGATTTTCGTAAAAGGTTTTGGGTCAACCTGTAAAACCTAGTATTAATGCTATAGTATCTTATCTACCAAAAAAAAATTATGGGGTATCAATTTGTGTTTCTCCTTCTAGAATCTACCCTACCAATGCAAGTAGAATTTCTACCATCTCCTCACCAGAATCTGAATTTTTAGGCAATGCCTCAAATGATGCCAGTATTCTTTTTAGCTCTTCTATTTCTTGCAATAGTTGGTTGATATATTCATCTTTTTCTTTGATTTTTGCTTCTCATTTTTCAATCCATGATTGCTGAGTTTTTATGATTACCCTAGCAACTTTGACATGGTCATCTGGCTCATATTATTTATACTCCTCAATTTTTGAAGAATAGGTGGGTAGGTCCATAGCAAATGGTGAAATTGGCTCTCCAATAACTCTAACCCCTGCAAATGACTCATGTTACTAATTAAAGGGTTCTAGAAATAGAATTTCCTATTCCTGGGCTAGAGTTTCCTCAGCCACTTCTTTCTCATCCTACTAGAGTATCAATTTCCTCCTTTTCTTGTGACTAGATGTTGCAGGTGTGATTTCATCAGTTATAGCTATACTCTATTTTCTCTACCTTAAAATCCTCATAGGAGGGGGTGAAGGTGGTTGAGTTGTAACTTCAACTTCTATTTCCTCAATCTGTTCCTCTATAATAGAGTGTCCTTGTAATATGGTAGACCACCTTAATTGTTGTGTACCTACTGGTTCCTTAACCTGCTCAATGTTTTTAGGGTTTTTTTTATATAGATTCCACTAAAAAATTAGAGTCTATTTTATCATCCTCCAAGGAATCCTCCACTTTATCCAGTGACCCAATTAGGCCAAGCTCTGACTGTGTAGATGTTTGAGTAAAATTTTATGTGACTTCTTCACAAAAATTCGCTTTCTTTGTTTTTCTCTGCTCTGAAGGTTCATATTCAACCTTCATTTTTCTCTGTGCTCTGGTCCTAGTAGCTAGTGGACCAGAAGGGGATGAGGGGGTTTCTTTATATGCCAGAGTAACCCTCTCATCTACATTATTTTCATGTGTCTCTGCCATATCTACTTCTTCATCAAAGTACTCTGCTTCTCCTGAATCTTCCTCCTCTTCTTCTAGATTGGGTCTTTCTTCTTTGACAATATACTCGTTCTAGGGGATAAAGAACCTTTTGAAACTCTGAGGATTTCCTCTGAAATGATATTTGCAAATAATATTTTTAAGCCCATGGTGTCTAGGGGATCCCTTGCCCTATTGATACCTCTTGGCCATATTGTGCAATTCTTGATGTAGGTATAGAGGGATATTGATTTTCACTTTAGGGTGTTGGTTACCATACCTCAAATGATAGAGTAGTTTCATATGGTGCCCTGACAATACAAAATATTGTACCTCACAAATAAATAATTTACCTAGACTACCACTTCATCTTAGGGTTTCTAAATAATGTTTCTCTTTACCCCTTTACATATGTTATTGTTCATTTGCATAACAAGTTTTATATCTCCTAGTTCAGAGAATGTTTGAACAATTTATGAAAGTGTATTTCTATTGGCCCTGGTAATTTCTAATCCTTGCAAAGACAATTCAACAATCTGGCTTAAGACCAAGGGGGTTA
Organism: Wollemia nobilis; assembly: GCA_028583015.1. Classification (NCBI taxonomy): domain Eukaryota; kingdom Viridiplantae; phylum Streptophyta; class Pinopsida; order Araucariales; family Araucariaceae; genus Wollemia; species Wollemia nobilis. The sequence continues at coordinate 5,878,949 of JAQPPZ010013020.1, read as the reverse complement.
CCTCTATCCTCAAGTCATTGATGGTTTCCCTACTATTTCTAAGAGTGTGAGCAAACTATGCTGCCAACGCTTTCGAATGGTCGTTGAATTTATCCAAGAATACCATTAAACCTGCTTGTTGAAATATTCTCACAATTTTAGGATAATTTATAAATTTATCTAGATTATCAGCCTTTGCTTTATTTTTTGCTTCATGTTATCTTTAAACTTCATCAGGTTATGTTGTAAATTTTTCAAATGCTAGTTTTCATGCTCAATCGGTTTTGATCTGAGTGTATCATAATAGTTTTCTTCAAAATGTCATTGCGGTTCGATCCTGTGTATCTTGCAAGCATTGGTGATTACGGAGCTCGAGAATGAGTATCTTCAAAATATCAGGTTTGGCTCCAAAAGGTGGTGTAGAATACATAAAAAATTTCATACAACTACCAAAAATGTGGCAAATATAATTTTGTTGGATATTTGAATTTTTATTTTGTGCACGAGTGAAATATGGTGGGATGGTAAATTTCCTTTCTACCATGCATTTGCCTAAACTACCTACTGATGTGGACAGTCATAGTTTAAAAATTTGGATCTTATTTTGAAAACTGTGGATACCCCTCTTCACTTGGTTCACGTGAGTGCACATGTCAGAGTACCTGGATCGCATGGGTTCAGATCAGGTGATGAAAATTAGGCCCATTTAATTGTAGGAAAACACACTAATTGATGTCCTATTTGATCATTGCCATGTGTGTTTGAAAAATCATGCCTAGATTCATGAGGGTTGGATTTTGGCCTATGTCACATGGATTTGTTTGTTGTTACATGAGCACATCAATTTATTTGAACTTATTAGCATGTGCATGCCAAACAGTTTGACTTTTTGCATTGTTGCGTAATTTCAAATTTAAAAATTTGTTCCAGAGCTGAACTTCATTCCAGAGCTTTACGTTGTTATTCCCATACAAACAATAGAACATGAAATTTTCATTCAAAATCTAAACTTCATTTCGTAGCTCTATATTTTTCCTCATACATTAGGCCAGAACATGCAGTTTTTCATTTTGGAGCTCTATTTTTATTTTGGAGCCTTGTTTTTTCCTGCATATATACAATCAAAACTATATTTTCATTCTGGAGCTATGTTTAATTATGGATGTAGACACTAAAATCACATAAATTGGATAAGACTACGAATGCACCACTTGAACCACTCTTATCAATGTCATATGGCCCCATTGGGCAACTCTCTAGGGTAATATAGAGCTCCATATCACTTTTGGGAAGGTTCCCATCAATTTTGGGAGGTTTAGGATCATATCCTTATGATCGTCCCACCCTAGGATGGTCACAGATGGTGACTATCCCACCCATGGTTGGCCACTCATAATCATCCCTAGGTGGTATGGTCCCTAAACAGACCCTCCAAAAGTCAAATGGGAAGAGAAATAGCAATAAATTACTGCCATATTCTCTACCCAATCATTAGAAATTGAGTAGGAGCCTATCATTGAGACTAGAAAATATAAATTAGAGGTCCCAAATGGGTAACCTCTTCCACCCAATCATAGCAAAGGTTTTGACAAGTGGTAGCACTTACCTTGCGTCTACTTGTACCTTTGCCCTAGATTACCTATTTGGGCTATAAATTGAGGTGTGCTCACCTAATTTCAAGGAGAAGAGTTGAAGCATTTTCACCATGAAGTGTTGCCCAATTCTATCCTCACCTTTTTCTAGTGCCCTCACCTTACCTTGAAACCCTCTTCATCCGAAGGTGCTTTTAGGGGCATCCCAAATCCACTAAAACCATTCCAAAACCAGTCAAATTGGAGAGTAGTTTGACCATATTTTTTGACACAATATCTAAGATAGTTTCAGACCAGATCCCTTTGGAATTGGTGGAAAATTCCACCCAGATTTGTAACCGTCCCACCTAGGGACAATTAGCAGTAGGTAGTTGCACCTATTAGGGATGGTTAGAAAATAGTAAGAAAATTTGATTCAATTCCACCATAGGTCATTTAGGAATGTTTATATTAGCCTTGCATTCAAATTTGGTGAGATTTGGAGCTGTTTTGATGGTCCAATTAGAGGTTTCATTGTTGCAGGTCTAGTTGTCCTTGCCAAGGATGGTCACTATTTTTGCTAACAATTTCCCTTCAATTCATGCTCAAATATTTTCAAAATCATGTTAATAGTAGCATAGTATATTTTCAAGTCATTTGAAGTTGTTTTGATTTATCATAAATAAGTTTCATGGTTTCTAGATGCATGTTTTCTATGTTTTCCTAGTTTTCAATCTATAAACGCATATGCTTTTAATATTTTTCAATATCTTGTGTGTAGGTGCAGATATGCAAATATGAGGGAGGAGCTAAGAGGCACATAAGGATAGGCCCAAGACTATCTCTTGAGTGTGGGATGTGAAATGAACGTTGGAGCACACCATCAAACCCTTGAAGGGATTAGATCCCTTGTATCTTGTAGTATTGAAATGTATCAAAGAAAAGCCCTCAAAGGGGGATGTATTGTAACCGTTGAAAGTTTGGAATAATAAATACAAGGAGAAATCTACCTCTTTTATTGCACATTATTCTTCATTTCAATAGATTACATCTTTATGCACTTTCCCTTTTAATGCTTATTTCAACACACTTTACATTTCAATAAAGAACACATAAGGCGTGTCGTAACTTTTACTTCTTCACCGAAGAGCTATGTTTTCTTTGCAACCAAACCTGAATTCTCATTCAACCAAGAGAAGAATAGGGTACTTTTTGGTATTTTGGAGAGAATATATTTTTTTACTTGTCATGTTTATGAATTTTTTATGCCAAACATGGATTATCATACAATACATGCTAAATGCCTACTATGAAAAAATGCAAGAAACACATACCTGGTTGTCCTAAAAATTGATCATGCACTTTCAAATTGTTGCTTGTGATGATTGTTAGCTAAGCATATGAATAAAAAATAAAGCATATGTGCAGTTGGTGAGATTTATACAATGGTGGAACAATTATGGGTAGATCAAAAATACAGCCATGCCGAAAACTGGTTTTCATGTAAGTCTAATTCAATAGTGCCTTCGAAAATATTTTCACTATTGGATTATTCTTTTTTCTATTCATTTTTTCCTCTTTTTTTTTCATCTCTCCTTTTTTCATATCTTTTTTTGAGCTCTTTTTTTTTCATCTCTCCTTTTTTCATCTCTTTTTTTCTCTCTTTTTCTTTTTGTATTGGTTGTGCCCATGAAGAAATTTCACAATTTCCTTGAAATTTTTCCCATGAAGGATTTTCACAATCAAGATTATGTATTTTTTTGTTTTTTTATTTTCTAATTTTTCATTTTTCTATTTTTTTCATTTTTAATTTTTTTTCAAAAATCATGCTGAATCTATGTCAGAAGAGTGTGTCTCTTTTGATATATGTACTTCCAACTATGTGATCTACTTTAAAAAGTCTTCTTTAGTTAATTTCTTATGGTATACCCAAAGGTGATATCCATTAACCACTAACTTTCTCATTGAATTATCGATGGGAGAAAGACGGACTGCTCCATTATAAAAAAAAAAATTCAATTAGATATGGCCCAAGCGATCTTGTCTACAGCTTCATAGGAAAATCATCATAATGAGAATAAAAAAACAATGCCAAATTTCCTTGCCCAAACTTCCTTTTCTAAATGTGACTATCATGCCACAAATTTCACTATTGTTGGATCACCTCCATTTGGTGCAATGCATCCAACCAAATTTTATCCAATGCATTCAGTTGCAGGATCCTATCCATTTGTACCTATGATAAGTAAATATCAACTTCTAAATATGTATGAATTATCAGTAACTCAAAATAAATATGAATAAGAGGTTTATTACCAAAAACTAGTTCGTAAGGTGTAAAACCCGTGGTGGATTTCCATGTTGTATTGTATGCTCAAACTACTGGTAATTTATTAAAAAAATTTCTCCTATGTGAGTCTACTATTTTGGTCAAAATTATTTCTAAATCCCTATTTGTTACCTCAACCTGACCATTTACTTGTGGGTGATAGAATGATGATTTTCTATGCCTAATATCATAAAGTTTAGTAAAAGCTTCAATTTCATTTGATGCAAATTGGGACCCATGATTTGTGGTGATAGATCATGGAGCTCCAAATATCTAAAATATTTGAGTGTAAAGGAAATCATCAACCTTCTCTTCATGAGCATGCTTAAAGGCCACACCTCAGCCCACTTAGTCACATAATCAGTGCATACCAAGATATGCATCTTTCCTTGAGATGGTGGATCAATGGGTCCCACAAAATCTAATCCCAATTTCTCAAATGGTTCTAAAACAATTTGATTCTATAAAGGTATTTAATTTGTGTGTATGGGTTTCCCCATTATTTGACATGCATCACAATAGTGAATACCTTTTTACATCTTTATGAAGGGATGACCAATAATAACCTATACCTAAAATTTTTTGAACTGTGCTTTTTACTGAATAATGTCCTCCTAATGGTTCATCATGACAAGCACGGAGGATATCATGCACCTCATACTTTTGAATACATCTACATAAAACATGGTAAGGACCACACTTGAAAAGTAGACCTTTTATCCATTTTAAATATGAACTTTGTCTTACCAATTGCTTCTTTTGTTTGGCAATGAAATGAGAAGGAATTTTCCCTGGTACCAAAAAGTTAGTTGTATCTGGGAACCAAGGTGATTGTATTGATATAGAAAATAGTTTATCATCTAGAAAAGTATCCTCAACTAACTCCTCTACCCCTGTATTATTCAACCTTGATAGGAAATCTACTACTACATTTGCTTTTCCTGGTTTATTTACTATTGTAATATTGAATTCTTGTAATAGCAATAACCAACGAATAATCCTTACACTAACCATGGGTTTGTTCATCAAGTATTTGATGATTGAATTACCAGTATGGATGAATACTTGATAACCAATGATATAGTGATGAAATTTATTGATGGCATATACTACTGCTAAAAATTCATTTTCAATAGTAGTATAGTTTTTTTTGCTCTAATCAAGTTTTTTCTTATGTAGTAGATGGCATAATGTTCCCCATCCTCTATCTATCCTAATGTTTCTCCAATTGTAGTATTGGAGGCATTATTTTGGATATGAAATGACAATCCCAAATTAGGACCTCGTAACACAGGTGGAGTAATTAGCTTTTCAATTTACTTTTTCCCTGGGTGAAAAAATTAACTCTTTCATATTTGATGACTAAAGAGTTCAATGGACAATCATGTGGTTGAAGAGTATGAAAGACACTTGTATCTGTTCCAATAGTAATCCTTTATTGAATCAAATCTTGCATAGGATAATGGAAAAGAGTTATGATCATGCTTGCTACGGAGAAAGACCCCATGATGGTCAGTATGGGTCCTCATCATCCATAAATGCATGCTATTCTTTGACTTATTGTTACTCTGGATGGTGAATATGTTATTGACTATGAACCTATATTAGGTTATTTACATAGAGGGATGGAGAAAATTGTTGAGAACCAAACAATTTTCCAATATCTCCCCTATGTAACATGATGGGATTATTTAACTACTATGTTCACAGAGGCAATAACACTAAATGCTGAAGAACACAAGCTTATACTGAGAGGGGGGGTGAACAGTATAAGACCTCTTTTTAATTTTTCCTTTATACTTCAAAATAGTAAAGCAATATACCCAAAGAAATATCAAAGCAATGCATAATATCATCCACAAAGTGACACCAATTTTAACGTGGTTCACCCAAAATGGTTGGGCTACATCCACAAAAATTTTCTCTAAAAGTTATCTCAAAGTTCTTTGGTAATCCTTCCCAATTACAATGTTTATGAGCCTCGGCCCAAAGGAGATACCTTCCCCAAATCAGAATTTATGAGCCTCTGCTCAAAGGAGATACCTTCCCCTCCATGTAAATTTATGAGCCTCTGCTCAAAGGAGATACCTTCCCCTCAATATAAATTTATGAGCCTCTGCTCAAAGGAGATACATTCCCCTCTGCTCTAGAAATGATCCCTTAGAATATCAACTGCCTCTACCTCTTGCCAACACGTGGAAATCCTTTCCATCGAAGACCTCTTGTCCTCAATGCTTAGCCTAAGAGACCTCTACCTTCTATGATCACATCCACAACAGCTCAGCAACCTATACCAAACACAATCAATCGGTCTAGTACAAGTCTTCCTCTATCTGTCAGATCTGTCCAACACTTGAACAAATCAATCCTCTGCACACAAGCCTTCTCAAAGACTTGCCAAATCTGTCCTCAGGTTCTTCTCAAAGAACTAGTGCTCCTCTATCCTCAAGTTCTCTGATAGAACTATCAAAACTTAGCTCACAAGTCCTCTGCTAGGACCTATCCAAATATGCTCACAAGTCCCCATCGAAACCTATCAAAAATTGCTCACAAGTCCCCATCGAAACCTGTCCAAAACCTGCTTACAAGTCCCCACCGGAACTTATCCAAAACCTTAGCAAGCTCACCAAGAAAAACTTTCTTAGTAGGAAATCACAAGGTGAATTGTTAGAGACCCAATGTGATTTTTCAAACTCATAGAAGCATAAAGAGAATTTTTAGAGACTCAATATGTTCTATACTCAACTCGCAATCTCAAAACTCAACTCAAATCAACTCAGCTCAAAATCAATCTCAAATCTGAAAACTCAACTCAAACTCAATCTCAAATCTGAAAAAATCAACTCAAACTCAATCTCAAATCTGAAAACTCAACTCAATATCTGAATCTCAAATCTAAAAAACTCAACTCAAACTCAATCTCAAATCTAAAAACTCAACTCAAACTCAATCTCAAATCTGAAAACTCAACTCAAACTCAATCTCAAATCTGAAAACTCAACTCAAACTCAATCTCAAATCTGAAATGGATAGGATAGAATGCTTTCTTTCAAGAACATGAAACTCCAACAATTGCCAACTATGCAAAGAATCACATAACAATGATACTCATGTTCTTTTCACCATCAATTAGGGCTTCAACAACAATGCTCATCAAACAAGGTTCAATCAACACCATTCAGCTCAAAACACAACTTTGAAGCATTTCACAATCAACATTAGAAAAGGAAACAAGTAGAACTCCTTTTCTCTCCAATATCGTTTGAAAAAAACATCCACCAACTCAACTCACAATAGCACACACAACTTTTCAAATCATCAACAAAGGAGTAAGCCCAACACTTTAACCAAGTAAAGAATAGCTTGATTATTACCAATTTAATGAAAGCAAATATCAATCTCAAAGCTGCCCATTTAAGGTTTCACAACTTCACACAAGAAGCAATTGACCTTAAAACATCATGCTTTCATTTCCATAAACAACCAAAAGCACTCTCAACATTACAAGAAATATTTAACCCTTATACACCTTATTTCTCCCTTATAGTCTTATCACAAATAAAATTTATCTCTCATAAGAATGCAATAAGAAATTTCAACAACATCTTCAAAAATAATCTTTTATCAAAATACAAACAAGCTTTACACTCCTTATAACTCCTAAGTTGTTTTTCCCTCTAACAAACTTCCTCCATTCGCAAAAACACTTAGCAAAAATTAATTTCAAAAATACCTTAGCCACATCAAAAATCGCTATGGAGAAATTGCGCACGAATTCTAACACCACCTACTACATCCACTTCACGACAAAAAACCCTTTTGCGATATTCGAACGCGGAACCTCCCGTTTGGGTAGCGCTCCAACAATCTAGCCACTACCGGTGCGCCAAAAGGCACCCGGTGAGATCTAAAACTCACGTTGTTAACCTTGATCCTTCTGTGCCAAGGATAAAAAGAAACCACAGTCCCTTCCTTTCCTCTGCCATGACACAATGACCATAAAATTTACGACGGATTCGACAAACGGCGAGTGCAGACAAACGAACAGCAGATCCGCAAAAATTGGCGAATACACTGATGAATTTATAGCGAGCAACTCCTTTCAAAATTTGGATGGGATTAAACTTTGTTTTCATCAAGGGAGATTTATATGCAATTTACCATAAGCTCTTTGACGTCGACGAGGATTTTAACACGTCGGTGGAGGTCTTGGCTAGCGCCCACAATGTTAAAACATTTGCACCATGGATTAGGAGAACCCATTGCAAATAATAATTTATTTATTTAAAAATAATTAAATGGAACCTTAACAAGGTTTTTAATTATTTAAATAAATACTTCCTCCTAGACCCAAATGCATTAAACCAATGCATCCACCTGTAATATTTAAACCTGCCAACTTGGGGTTTGCAAAAGACCTTTGAAACTGTCATGTCATAACCTTCATCAAAACAAATTATTTGACATCAAATAAAATTCCTTCAAGAGCTTCTTGACATCAATGACAACTTATACACTTGAGCAAAGGCAATGTACCCAAAGTACCCAAAATTGCCAACAATCTCCCCCTTTGTCATTGATGGAAAACCTTTACTGAAAACACTTCTCAAGAGCCAAAACTGAAACCAACTGTGCTAAAAACTGACCAACTTTGCCCACAACTGAGAATCTTCCTTTGAAGTTTTTCTCCCCCTGACTTGAAGCTTTCCTCTTCACTTTGAAGCTCTCCCCCTTACTCATATCTCTCCCCCTTTGTCATCAATGGCAAAGGGCCACCTTTGGGGCTTGGGACTAAGAATGAGCCTCTTAGCTTAGTCCCTCCCCCACCTCCTGATGAGGTGATTAATTCTGGGGTGGGAGTAAAACTCCCATTAGGCATTGATCATCATCAGCATCTATAACTTCCTTGCCAAGCCTTCTCTTGAACTCTTTGTCCATATTCCTATTCTTGTCACTGTTCTTGTTCTTGTTCTCATCCCTGTTCTTGTCCATGTCTTGATCCTTGGACCTGATCATGCCACTGTTCCTGTTCTTGTATTCTAGAATTTTAGCTCTACACTGTCTGATTATGTGACCTTCATTGTTGCACTTGAAACACTTGATGATGTTGTTTCTCTAAGGTAAACCTGATCTTTGAATCCACCTGTTTTGACCAAACCTGTTCTGGCCAAACCTGTTATGACCAAACCTGTTCTAACCAAACCTGTTCTGACCAAACCTATTCTGATCAAACCTGTTCCTGTTATTTACCTTGCAATAGACTGCATTTTGCCCAAACTGTTTACAAGAGTAGCAATACCCTTGAAAGAAACTAGCACTTCTGAAATTGTCATTTACCTTCTTCACTTGAGCCATGCAATGTGAAGCCATGTGACCAAACCTGTGACAAGTAAAACATCTGCCTTGAAACTTTCCTTTATTTGACCTCTTGGGTCCTAAAAACTTCTCATTTTGAATTCTATTTTCTATTTCTGTGCATCTATCATTCAAGGACTCCTTTTCTGAAGTACTTTCCTCATCAGAACTCTCTTCCTTTTGGAGTCTCTTACTAGATTCTCCAACTTGTTCCTTTTGTGGATTAACAAAACCAAGGCCTATTTTATTTGTTGTCTTTCTTTGACCTTTGATGAGTGACTTAACCTTTTTGGAGCTATCTTGAAACCTGTAAAGCTTATCCTTGTACTCTTTAGTTTCCTCTTTCAAAGAAGCCATTTTCTGTTCTAACTCATTATACTCAAGAACCTTAGACTCTAACTCATCCTTGAGTTCTTATGTCTTAGCTATAGAGAAGTCAAGACTTTCTATAAGATCATCTCTCTCCATACAAAATTCATCTAACTTATCCTTGAGTCTAGCATTCTTCTTTCTTTCCTTTTTCAAAACACTAAGAGCACTAATAAGTTCACTTTCAAGATCCTTTATTTGATTTCCTTTTGAATCATCAAAGACTTTTTCAGATTTCTTATCACTATAGGTGCTACCCTTTTCAAAAACCATACATGCATCTTCCTTATAGTTTTCTAAAGCATCCTCATACATACTAGAAACCAAATCATTATTTGTGCAATCATCCTCAAGGTGACCAAAATTTCCACATCTAAGACATTTCATGATAATGAATCTATGTTTCTGTTCTTCCTCTTTTTCTGAGATGAACAACATCTCATTTTCATCATCACTTGAAGAAATTTCACTATCGCTACTAGAACACTTACTTGCTTTGTCTAGGTAGAAACTCTTCTTGTGCTTGTGAGAATACCTCTTTCCTTGATTTTTGTGCTCATCTTTGTTCTTCCTGTGATGCTTGTGCTTTTCAAAATCCTTGCTCTTAGAATCCTGTTTATCTTCATCACTTTCATTCTTGGAAACAATACAGTTAGTAGCATAATGACCAAACTTTCCACAATTGAAACATCTTATATTTTTCATACTTTTGTGTTTTCTAGAGAACTTGCATTTCTTGTCTGTAATATGCCTCTTCATCACTAGAAGACTCATCACTATCTTGAAGTTGTTTACCCTTGGATTTCTTGGTAGCCTTGAAAGCTGCCTCTTTCTTGACATCAACCTTTACTTGAGTTCTCAACTCAAATGCTGCAAGTATACTATGGAGCTCATCCTTTTTCAACTTATCCAAATCTTTAGCTTCCTCAATAGCAAAAATATTTTCACTAAATCTATTAGGAAGAGATCTTAAAATCTTATCACAAACATCATTTTCAGCAAGCTCAAGACCTAAGTCTTTCATGGAGTTAACAACCTCATCCATACGAAGCATATAGTCACTAATATTTTCATCATCATTCATCTTGAGTTGTTCAAACATACCTTTGAAGTGTCTTAACTTGGATTTTCTGACATTTGTATCACCTGTATGAACCACCTTCAACTGTTTCCACATTTCACTAGATGTCTTGTAGTGAATCACTTTGGTGAGATCTGCTTTCTGTAAGCCTTTTAGGATTGCATTCATTGCTTTTGAATTGTTGTGATGTAGGAGCCTTTCTTCTTTAGTATTAGGACCATGTACAAGAATAGTGTACTCATCTTCAATCACTTCCCATACCTCATTACCAAGTGCCATTAGATGAACCTTCATCCTTGCACTCCAAAGACCAAAATATGACCCATCAAGAATAGGTGTTGCATTGCCACTTGAATGATCCATTGTGTTCTTTACTAGCTTTTCCTTCAAGCTGTTAAACTTTTCGAAGGCACTAACTCTGATACCAATTGAAGAACACAAACTTATACTGAGAGGGGGGGTGAACAGTATAAGACCTATTTTTACTTTTTTCCTTTATACTTTAAAATAGTAAAGCAATATACCCAAAGCAATATCAAAGCAATGCATAATATCATCCACAAAGTGACACCAATTTTAACATGGTTCACCCAGAATGGCTGGGCTACGTCCACAAAACTTTTCTCTAAAAGTTATCTCAAAGTTCTTTTGGAATCCTTTCTAATTACAATGTTTATGAGCCTCGTCCCAAAGGAGATACCTTCCCCCAATCAAAATTTATGAGCCTCTACTCAAAGGAGATACCTTCCCCTCTATCTGAATTTATGAGCCTCTACTCAAAGGATATACCTTTCCCTTAATCTAAATTTATGAGCCTCTGCTCAAAGGAGATACCTTACCCTCTACTCTAGAAATGATCCCTCAGAAGATCAACTGCTTCTACCTCTTGCCAGCACGTGGAACTCCTTTCCACCGAAGACCTCCTGTCCTCAATGCTTAGCCTAAGAGACCTCTGCCTTCTATGATCACGTCCACAACAGCTCAGCAACCTATACCAAACATAGTCAGTCGGTCTAGTACAAGTCTTCCTCTATCTATTAGATTTGTCCAACACTTGAACAAATCAATCCTCTGCACACAAGCCTTCTCAAAGACTTGCAAAATCTATCCTCAAGTTCTTCTCAAAGAACCAGTGCTCCTCTGTCCTCAAGTTCTCTGATAGAACTATCAAAACTTAGCTCACAAGTCCTCTGCTAGGACCTGTCCAAATCTGCTCACAAGTCCCCACTGGAACCTATCAAAAACTGCTCACAAGTCCCCACCGGAACCTGTCCAAAACCTACTCACAAGTCCCCACTGGAACCTGTCCAAAACCTCAGCAAGCTCACCAAGAAAAACTTTCTTAGTAGGAAATCACAAGGTGAATTGTTAGAGACCCAATGTGATTTGTCAAACTCATAGAAGCATAAAGAGAATTTTTAGAGACTCAATATGTTCTATACTCAACTCCCAATCTCAAAACTCAACTCAAATCAACTCAGCTCAAACTCAATCTCAAATCTGAAAACTCAACTCAAACTCAATCTCAAATCTGAAAAACTCAACTCAAACTCAATCTCAAATATGAAAACTCAACTCAATATCTGAATCTCAAATCTGAAAAACTCAACTCAAACTCAATCTCAAATCTAAAAACTCAACTCAAACTCAATCTCAAATCTGAAATGGATAGGATAGAATGCTTTCTTTCAAGAACATGAAACTCCAACAATTGCCAACTATGCAAAGAATCACATAACAATGATACTCATGTTATTTTCACCATCAATTAGGGCTTCAACAACAATGCTCATCAAACAAGGTTCAATCAACACCATTCAGATCAAAACACAACTTTGAAGCATTTCACAATCAACATTAGAAAAGGAAACAAGTAGAACTCCTTTTCTCTCCAATATCGTTTGAACAAAGCATCCACCAACTCAACTCACAATAGCACACACAACTTTTCAAATCATCAACAAAGAAGTAAGCCCAATTCTTTAACCAAGTAAAAAATAGCTTAATTATTACCAATTTAATGAAAGCAAATATCAATCTCAAAGCTGCCCATTTAAGGTTTCACAACTTCACACAAGAAGCAATTGACCTTAAAACATCATGCTTTCATTTCCATAAACAACCAAAAGCACTCTCAACATTACAAGAAAGATTTAACCCTTATACACCTTATTTCTCCCTTATAGTCTTATCAAAAATAAAATTTATCTCTCATAAGAATGCAATAAAAAATTTCAACAACATCTTCAAAAATAATCTTTTATCAAAATACAAAAAAGATTTACACTCCGTATAACTCCTAAGCTGTTTTTCCCTCTAACAAACTTCCTCCATCCGTAAAAACACTTAGCAAAAATTAATTTTGAAAATACCTTAGCCACATCAAAAATTGCTATGGAGAAATTGTGCAAGAATTCTAACACCACCTGCTGCATCCACTTCAAGATGAAAAACCCTTTTGTGATATTTGAACGTGGAACCTCCCATTCAGGTAGCACGCCAACAACCTAGTCGCTACCGGTGCACCAAAGGCACCCGGTGAGATCTAAACCTCACGCTGTTAACATTGATCCTTCTATGCCAGGGATAAAATGAAACCACAGTCCCTTCCTTTCCTATGCCATGACATGACAACAATAAACTTTACGACGGATTCGACAAACGACGAGTGCAGACAAACAAATAGTAGATCCACGAAAATCTACAAATACACAGACGAATTTATAGCGAGCAACTCCTTTCAAAATTTGGATGGGATTAAACTTTGTTTTCATTCGAGGGAGATTTATATGCAATTTACCATAATCTCTTTGACGTCGACGAGGAGTTTAACAAGTCGACGGAGGTCTTGGATAGCGCCCACAATGTTAAAACATTTGCGCCATGGATTAGGAGAACCCATTGCAAATAATAATTTATTTATTTAAAATAATTAAATGGAACCTTAACAAGGTTTTTAATTATTTAAATAAATACTTCCTCCTGGACCCAAATGCATTAAACCAATGCATCCACCTATAATCTTTAAACCTGCCAACTTGGGGTTTGTAAAAGACCTTTGAAACTGTCATGTCGTAACCTTTATCAAAACAAATTATTTCACATCAAATAAAATTCCTTCAAGAGCTTCTTGACATCAATGACAACTTATACACTTGATCAAAGACAATGTACCCAAAGTACCCAAAATTGCCAACAAATGCACCAGAGAGATTGGAAAATATTCAAGTACCTAAAATGGCTCGCTATATCAGAGTGATTATGCTAGAGTTGAGTCGTATAGCTTCTCATTTGTTATGGCTTCACCTAAGGCATCCGTGCTAGAGAAAAAGGTAGAATCTAATATTTGTAATGAACCTTTCAACTTGGATAGAATCAAGAACTTTCAAACAATGGAATGTGTAAAAGGTGTTTAGATGTTTGACCTTCATCATTCCATAACAATCAATGAATAGTGATTGGTTTATCCTCAATTCCATGTTCATGCAGTGTATCCACTAGGACAGTTTCATTTTAAAAATCTCTCTCTCACATGAGTTTATCTCTTCAATATGTTCTTTTACTACCACTGTGGCTAATGTGGAAACAATTTATTCTTGTTATTCATTAGAAATAGGATACCATAATTGACCTAAAAATTTTATTGAAGGTTTGACAGGTGGATACAAAGAGATCTTTTTCAAATCAATGCCATTGGAAATAGTCATTTCTCTTTATCTATAGTCTATGAAAGGAGCTACAATAGCAAGCCAAGGCCTACCTAAGATAATGGGATAATCATTTGTAGCATTGCGAGGCTGGAATACTAGAAAATCAATAGGGTATTCCCATGAAGAAACTATTATAGGAATATACTCAATGATCTCTTCTGTTTTGGCAACAAATATATCAACCATTTATAGAACAGTAGATGTAGGATGCAGATTGTTTACCAACAATTTTTGCATTGTGTCTTTGATCATTACATTGATAGTTGCTCCTAAATCAACAAAGACATTAGAGATAGAAATTTATCAAATACTTATGGTGAAAATTGGATTTCCTGGGTCACTATACTTTTGTGGGACAAGCTTCCTAGAAAGTAAGTCAACCAATTTTCCTTCTACTTGCACAGTTTTAGGAAAGGACTTCTTTTTTCTACTTGCTCATTTTATGCATAAATCCTGAACTATTTTATTTATTAGAGGTACATCCTTGATTTCTTGCAACAAAAGAAGTAAAATAGTCAATTTTTTTAAGTTATTTTACTAGGTCTAGTTCAGGAGTATTTTTAGAACTCTTAAACCCTTCAGGATATGGTATTTTCTCTAAAGAAGGTGAATTTTCTGTGTAGATTTTCTATTTTTTCTTCTCCTTTATCTAGGGCTGATTTCTATGTTTCTGGACTAGAGGATTCTTTTTTTTCATTAATGTCTTCCCTGAGCATAGCTAGATGTTGCTACAATCAATAACATTGACTTTAGTATTTTCATCAGATTCAACTATGTAGACAGGGGCTGCCTGTCTTGTGTTATTTGGATTATCCATAGGTTTGGCAGGAAGTGGTGGTTGTTTTATCTATTGTGTTTTTTGTTGTTTTTGTTGTTGTTGTCTCCCTTGAGAAACATTTTGAGTAGGACTATGCAAAAATTTTGTGTTTGTCCTTGATACCTTCGTTGCCCTTGATATGATGGAACTATTATCCCCAACTTTGTCCATGAGGTTGGTTTTGCATCCAAGATGGATTGGACTGATTCCATGGTGGATTCATCCATCTATATTGTGACCAATATTGAGGAGATGTCCAAGGAGAATTATTCCAAGACTATTGGGGTGGTTATGAATAATACCATGGCATATTCCAAGGATTTTATCCCTAATTTTTGGAAAAACGTGGGGTATTTTGATATTATAAAAAATTTCCCCCTATTTTTACCCAATGAAATTGAGTTCCTCAGTCTGTGTTTCTAGGATATTTTTGAGTTGTGAAAGCAAATGATATTTATTAGTGATATGTTCCTATGAAAAAATGCTACAAATAGCTAAAATAGAGGTTCTATTCAAGGGAAAATATTGCAAAGCATGCTTATTTCTGCATTTTGGGCAGTAAATATCTAGGGATGGTGTGGAGTTGGATTTTGCATTCCTCTCCCCTAATGTGGTATTTAATTGAACAAGAATATCAGTTTTCATGTTGGCCAGTTCCTCCATTAGCTCTTTTATCTCACTGCTATTAGTACTTTGCTTTCGTCTTCTTTGTCTTGTGCGAGAGTAATTTCTGCATAATTCCAAAATATCATCAATGTCAAGGGTGTTCACATCTCCCTTGCCCATTAAATCCAATAATTCCCTAGAATAATATTGTAATCCTCTCAAAAATATGGCCTTACACATTTTAGGT
This sequence comes from Wollemia nobilis, assembly GCA_028583015.1. Lineage (NCBI taxonomy): Eukaryota > Viridiplantae > Streptophyta > Pinopsida > Araucariales > Araucariaceae > Wollemia > Wollemia nobilis. The sequence goes on along the minus strand of JAQPPZ010013020.1, from coordinate 5,862,885 downwards.
TCTATAGGCCCACATCTCTTTTGTATGAAAGCAAACCTATCAAGATAATCTTCTAAATTCTCATCCTCTTCTTGTTTGATTCAAAATAATTCATCTTTTTTGTTTCTTACCCTGCAATATTCTTGGTATTTATCCAAGAATATGCTCTCCATTTTTTCCAAGTTTGAATTGATTCAGGTTCTAGACTCATAAACCAGCATAAAGCTACATCTTTGAGTGTAGAAGGAAATACTTTAAGCTTTTGGTTGTCATTTACATAATCATAATGTTGACACACAACCTTAAAATTAAACAAGAATTGGTCAGGATATTTAGATACAACCCCCCTAAAGTTTGGAAGTATTGAATTTGATATTGTTTTCATAGGATAATTTTGTGTAGGATTCAATCCAATGGGGTATTCAAAAGTCCTAGAAGGAGGAGGATTATCTACTTGATTATGAACATTATTGTTCCTATATTTTTTTCCTTGTATATCTACCATGATATCGTTCCAAAATATAGTATAGATTTATCTAAATTATCCTAATGGTATGGACACAAGAGTAGGTGGAGGAGTACTAGTAGATGATTCCTCTAATATTTCTTGTTCAGGGTATCATACACTTCCTAATGATGGAGTTGGTGGTTTTATTTCAACCACTTCAAGAATTTCAAATGCAAGAAATTCACCACCTTGGGATGAGTATCGACTACCTGCGATAGCTAACAAGATAGATTTGATGAATCTTCCTTGCTCGTCCCTTAACCTATTTATTCATGCTTCTTTTATAAATATTCTGAGATGTAATTTTTAGTTTCTGTTTCTTATATAAGTTGTTATTTTTAGGGTTTTCACTCTAAAAGTTTACAACTCACAAAATGAAAATTGGTTTGACTTTTTGACCTACTAACAACACCTATGTTCCCCGAAACGGTGCCAAAAATGATGAGTGTCATTATTGTCATCATTTAATTCTTATGATTGTCAAATCTAGGGCGGTGTCCAAGGCTATCTACGATAGCAAGTTTTGGTAAATTATAGTTCAAGAAGTTAGGTTACAAGATTATTTGGTGAAATATATGTTTTATGGGGTTTTTCAAGTTCACTTTTAATCCTAAATTGCATAAATGAAACTATTTTACTTGACATAATTGAAATTGTAGAAATTCAATCTTAATGCTATAGTTACAAAAAAATTAAGAATTCTAAACTAAAGTTGTAGAATTGAATGTTTGCATAATTGAAAAGCCTATTTACTCTTTCTAATGAAAATTACTTGTAAAGGAAAATGCTCAAATTGAAATCATCATGCTAAAATTCACACCGTTGGAAATTATCAAAAATGTTGTAAAAACTTGTCAACATATGTTGTTGGAAAAGTTATCAAAAACTGCTGTAGAAATGAAATTATAGAAAATAGCAATATTTAAAACAAGGGTCAAAATAGGGGTCAACCAGTTGCACATGTTCTAACACATATCACACTTTCCATCATAAACAAAATTATGCTAAGACAAAAGTTAGTACTATTGCATAACTAAAAATAGAAATTTGATATAAATGCTGCAAAAATAAAATTAGTCAAAACTTGCACTTTTTGCTTCTTTCTTCTAGTCTTTAGATTGGGCCCTTGATACTTGGTCTAGAGGGAATAATATATACTCCAAGCCTAAAGACTAATTATTCATAAATTCACAATCTCATATGGATGAAGAAAAGACTACACTTTATTCAAATATTTAAATAATAACAGTTACAAAGAGCTTCTGCTTTTTGACTGATTGACTTCTCCTAAAATTTTTGTGTACCTAGCTCAACCAATAAGGGAGATTCTATGTATACTATTTTTTACATGAATATTTTGCAAATACAAAATCAACATTTTTTGTGTTGTTTGCTTCTAATGTGCCTACTTTATTTCAAAGACCTAGTCTAATTTAAGATATATTCTGTTGTTGCCTTTTGTCCGCATCCTCCAGCTGGTGAAATGGGTCAAGAATAGTGTAAGAATATTTGTAACACATGTCCTCACCTTATTCTTCTCCCTTCCTTCCAAAAAGTATGCATTTCTACCTTTTTTGTCTAAATAGTTCAATTCTACCTTCATTTGGAGCAGCTCCGGAATATAAGGCAGAGTAATAGATTTGAATTGTTATCACAAATTCTGATGGAGTACGAGCATATTAAAAGTTTAGCTAGCATTTTATTTTATTTTTAGACATAATACAACCATTTGGACGGTCTCCCTTGACTTGGTGTGTGAAATCCTTAATAATTGTGCAATTCTTGTTTTTGACTGATTGACTTCTCCTAAAATTTCTGTGTACCTAGCTCAACCAATAAGGGAGATTCTATGTATACTATTTTTTACATGAATATTTTGCAAATACAAAATCAACATTTTTTGTGTTGTTTGCTTCTAATGTGCCTACTTTATTTCAAAGACCTAGTCTAATTTAAGATATATTTTGTTGTTGCCTTTTGTCCGCATTCTCCAGCTGGTGAAATGGGTCAATAATAGTGCAAAAATGTTTGTAACACCTGTCCTCACCTTATTCTTCTCCCTTCCTTCCAAAAAGTATGCATTTCTACCTTTTTGGTCGAAATAGTTCAATTTTGCCTTCATTCCGGAGCAGCTCTGGAATATAAGGCAGAGTAATAGATTTGAATTGTTATCAAAAATTCTGATGGAGTATGAGCATATTAAAAGTTTAGCTAGCATTTTATTTTATTTTTAGACATAATACAACCATTTGGACGGTCTCCCTTGACTTGCTGTGTGAAATCCTTAATAATTGTGCAATTCTGGTTTTTACATGTTATTTCCAACTGTACCTACAGTTCCACCTTAATGACTTGTTGCCTTCATTTGGACTGCATAAAAGTGCTACCAGGTGCCTTAGGAGTCTTCCTAGGTTTACCTTAATAGTTTCCCATCATTCCTATTTGCTGATTTTGACAAATTATATGCCTCCTTTTATCATGATAGGTGGCTGGAATTTGTATGAGATTGTTATGTAGCTGATGTGTCCTGTTTTTAGCAAAAATGTGGATTTGGCACCAAAACATCTTACCAATTTATATTAAGAGTAGAAAATTATTTAAATTATTTTATGCAACCACAAATCAATCATACTTTATTTGCTATCAAATTCATGATATGCTTTTCACTAATCAATCATGTAAAAACTAAGTAAAAGATGCTAAAAAACAATCAAAACAATGTATAGTGCTCCTATACAATAAATCATGCAAACACTTAACAAATAATGAATTTAATCACATAATTGGAATAAAATAATATCATATTTAATATTTAGGTAGTATTTATATGTTCAAAATACGACAAAAATGAGGTATTTTTGGGTCTCATCAACAAAATGTTTTTAAGATGTGTGATTGTGTTTGGTTCAAGAGTGTTAGAGTCAATTGCTAGAACTCAAGATTTTCTTAGTGAGAATGTGTCTTAGTCCTAAAGAAAACTTGACATGTATTGTAGATTTCTAGAAACACTAGGAGTTTTTGAGTGATCGAAAACACCTAGGGATTATGGAAATACAGTTTGAAAATGATAATTTTACTTTATGGAATGGTGTAATGAGAGGGATGATGATTTGAAGGTGCCCCTAATTAAGGCAAAAAAAATTATTGGATCAATTATTGTCAAAACTAGATAAGTGACCTCCTAATATGAAATGAAATGTGTGAAGGTGGTTGTGAATGCAATGTATGAAATGCAATTTGTGAATGCAATGTGTAAAATGCAATGTGTAAAATGAAATATGTGAAATACAATGTTGTTTTTGTGTATTAGCCATGTATATATACATATATATAAATCACATTAAGCATAAAATTCTCTCAAGTGGATGATGTTAAGTGCTTTGGGTTCTTGGACTCCCTCGAGACTGGTAAGCCTATAAGCTCCTTGACCCACTTTTTGAGCAACAACGTATGGACCTAGCCAACTAGCCATGAATTTATCACAAAGATGTGACAAGGAATTGATGTTTTATTGATTCTCCTTAAGAGCAATATCTCCTACTTGGAATTCACATAGGTGAACTTTGGCATTGTAAGCATGCTTTAGGCGGTCTTGATAAACTCGTAAATGCTCTAAAGCATTGACCCAAATTTTATCAAGAAGTGTGAACTGGTCAAAATGTGCTTGTATAGTAGTATCATCATCTATGAATTCCTACAATGAAATTCACAATGAAGGGATCTCAAGCTCAAGAGGCATAATTGCTTCGACTCCATAGACCAATGAAAATGGTGTTTCCAGAGTAGGCATGCAGATGCTCATTCGATAAGCCCATAATACCAAGGGGATTTGACTGTGCCAATATCAATGATTTTCTTTGACTAGTTTCTTGAGAATAACAATTAAGGTCTTTTTGGTAGCCCTAGCTTGTCCATTTGTTTGTGGGTATTAAGGAGTAAAGAAACTATGTTGGATATTATATTTCTTGTGAAGTGCTCAAACATACCTATTTTTGAAAGAATTATCATTATCAGAGATAATTTTTGAGGGAATACCAAAATGATAGATGATATGATAAATTATAAACTTCACAATTCAAGGTCCTATCGTATTGGTGAGAGAAATTGCCTCAACCCACTTTGTAAAGTATTTAATGGTCATGATGATGAATGTATGTTTTCCCAAGGAAGAAAGTGAGATTTTACCAATTAAATCAAGATCCCATTGTGAAAATGGCCAAAGGTTTTGAATAGGCTATAATGCTTGTGATGGTACATGAGTTAAATTAGCATGCTATTGACATTTTTGATAATGTTGATGTAAGTGAAACAGTCATTTTCCATGGTGGGCCAATAGTTTTCCATGCATAAAATGCACTTTCCAATGGCCATTCCAAAATGACCATCACAAGTACCATCATGAGCTTCAGTTATGGGTCTATGTGCTTCTACAAGATCAAGACAATGAAGGAAAACTCCATCATAACCACATTTATGCATGTCCTCCAAGAGAGTAAAATGAGCTGCCTTTTACTTGAAACTTCATTTAGAAGTCCATGACATGTTTTATGGGAGTGTTCCAAACTTGGGGAAGGCTATTATTTTGTTGGACCAAGGCTCATACGACTTTGTATGAATAAATAAAACATCCTTTTCATCCTTATATTCAGCACAAAAAAATGCAGATTTAGAGATTGTTGTGACAATGAGTGATTGTACCTCTCCTACGAAGTTCTTTGGAATAAATGATCCTAGAGAGGTCATCACATCTACAAATATATTAGTCAAATGTAGCAAACTATCGATTTCATACCAATCAAATTAGTAATCAATGTCATTGCTACTTCATGTTAAAGCTTTATTGTTGGTTCCTTGCATTGGTATTCTCTATTTATTTGATGAACAATAAGTTGGGAGTCACCAAATATCTCGATATGCTTTACATCCATAGCTATGGATGCTTGAAGACCTAATATTAAGGCTTCATACTCTGCATTGTTGTTTGTGCATTGGAAGTCAAGTTTGAAATATAGGGGAATAGGTACCCCCTATGGTGTATGAAATACGACTCTAGCACCTTGATATTTTTCACACTTAGAACCATCAAAGAATAGTGTGATATCGACATCTTCCTCCGGAATAACATCTTCTTATTTTTTAGTGATAGTAAATACTAAATCATCTGGGAGCTCAATAATCAAGGGTTGATCACTACAAAGTGGAACTTCCATAAGCTAATCAGCTATGACGTGACATTTAATGGATTTTTGGTTTATGAACTCAAGATCAAATTAAGTGAGAAGCATTATCCATTTTGTGGTGTGGGTGTTATTGTAAGTGCGATACATCATATAACGTAGTGGATTTTCGTGAGCTATGATATATGTGGTGTGACTAAGCATGTAATGTCTAAGTTTCTTAGTGGTAAAAACTACTACTAAACACAATTTTTCCATGTAATCATATCTGGTTTCATAGATTACCAATATTCGACTAATATAATAAACAAATTGCTCTCGATTATTTTTATTCTTTTGTGCAAGCATTGTCCTTAATGCAAAGTCCATTGCCAAAACATAAAGACAGAAGGGGACCCCCAGATGATGAGGATTTAAAATAGGTGGAGAATCTAGGTATTGCTTGATGTCATAAAAATATTTTTGGCATTCATTTATCCATGAAAATATCACCCCCTTTTGTAGCAGGTGATTCAATGGCATGTATTTGTCAAAAATTTGCACAATGAAACAACGGATCAATTGGATATTTCCTTGTAAACTATGCAATTCATTTAAGTTTTTTGGGGGAGGGATCTCCATGATGGCCTTGACATTGTTTGGGTCCACCCCAATGCCTCTTTTGGAGATAATGAATCCTTGTATCTTGCTTGAGGTGACACCAAAGATACACTTTTTGGGGTTCAACCTTACATTATGCTCTAGAATTCGATCAAGTACATTTTCCAAGATGCTAATGTGCTCTTATCAAGTTTTGGATTTTTACAAGAGATCATCCACAAAATATTTGATGATCTTATTGTTAGCTTTTGATGTTGTATGCAATGGGAGATAGCAATCACAAGATGCAAAAATAATATGAAAGAAAGTAAATCTATGAGATGACTAAAATATGCTATAAATAGAAATGATGGAAAATGAATACAATGTAGCTATGGAGGAAATGAACACTCCATGAATAATGCTACTAGACTACATTGCACCCATCTCCAATATGGGTGACTTTATCTATGCTCTATGATGCACTTTGTGATGCTCTATCTGATGCTCTATATTATGCTATGACAATAAGGCCATTATATAGGAAGATAGGTTCCTTGGCCAACACTCTATCTAGTTGTGCAAGGGACAACTTGCACATGTACAACTTGCACATTGACACTTGTGCATTTATTACATTGCATGAAGAAACTAGGTAACTTCCCCCTAAAGTAATCTAATGTCCTAAGTATGTACCTTGGTAGGTACATTTACATGACCCAAATGATGTAATATGATCTATTTCTAACACCCTCTGTATTACATTATTTGGGTATTGAAGACTTTAGTCTTCAATGTGGATCTTCTTCCATTGGATGATCTTGAACTGGTTCTTCATCTTCTTTTCTATTTTTTGTAACCTGTTCAAGCAAGTAGTTAGTATCTTCATAACTTGTCATTCTTGCTAAAAGAGCTTTGACTTCATAATCATCTATGGATCCTTCCAGTTCTTCGATTCCTTCTATCCTCTGAGCTAGATGTCCTTTTTTATTTCTTTTGTGATACTCCAATTGGGGATAATTGGTTGGATGCTAAAAATATTGTTGATGAGGATTCTGATATTGTCGTGGCTGAAATTGATTCCCATTGTTCATCTAATTTCCTTGATTCTAATTTTTGGGATTGAATCTGCAATAGTTGGTACTATGGTTTTTCTTTGATTTGTACCATGGTTTTCATCCTTTTTATGATGAGATAATATTTTCCTGTGGATTATCTTTAGATGACAATGCAGTGTTAGTCATTTCATATTTAATTGTATTTTCCACCTCATATTCCTGTAAAATATTGACTAGGTCATCAAAAGAAGTATCTTTACTCAGAACTTGTAAAGATGTTACCAAATGCTTGTAGCTTTCTAGAAGTGCTCTCATGGTTACTTGAGTAAGAAGTTCATCCTTAACTGTTTCTCCCAAGGTTAATAATTTTCCTTTAATATCTGCTACCTTCCTTAGAAACAGTTCTATGCTTTCTCCACTATTCATTTTTAATGAGTGAAGTTGAGTTTGAAGATGTAAAATGGTTGCCTTATTCTTTCCTTCAAATATTTTCTCTAGGCTTGTCCATGCATCTGAAGATGTTTTTGCTGAACTAATATAGGGTTGTATCTCATTAGTGATAGCAAAGGTTATTATCATTAGAGCCTTTGAATCATTTTCCTCAAACTTTAGGATTTCAATATCACCTGAGGTAGGTCTCTATGATTTTCCTTTAACAATGTCCCAAAGTTTTTCATATACCAAGATTGCTTTCACTTTATTCTTCCAAGAGAAATAATTAGGACCTTTGAGTAATTGAGATTCTGCAAGGAAGAATTTGTTTGATGCCATTTTCCTAATATCAATTCTTCTGTCTCCCTAGGGATATAATATAGTGCTTTTGAAAAGATAGTTCAATTTTTGGTTGATTTTGTAAGGTTTTGTAAATATCAAAAATCAACTTTTATCTATCCCTTATTGCTCCTATTGAACTAAGCACTTTTCCAATTTTGAAGAGGTTTTAATGTTGGATTTCTTTTGTCCCTTTTTGATGTGTTTGAGACAAGTATATATAAATTTCCAACCTTAGCCTAAAGCTTTTAATAACCTCTTTTAAATATCCCTTTAGGTTTTTGATTGAAGTGTATCTAATTTCCAATAAGTCAATTTGATGTAGTAACCCTTATAACTCCCAAATTTTGGAAAATTAGACCACAATAATATTTGCAAATATTTTATAAATAAATTCAGTAGAAGTCCTTATTACTCCTATGTTAATATTGCAAATATTATATTGATATGATATATTATTCCCCTTTAAGATATAGCTTTCAATGTAGTTGTATTTCTCTAAGTTCAACCTTATAACTCCCAAGAAAGTGAAAGCATATTATGGTGGGAATAAAGCTTACCTTATATCATTCAATATTTGACGTTGTATTCGTTGTGCATGGGCTGCAATATAGACGTTGCTTCTTTGGCTCTTCCTCCAATGATTTGCTTGGAACCTTAGTGGGAATAGACGTTCCAAATATGGTGATCTTCCTTATTCAGAGCATTGAAGGCTCTTGCATACCTTGCTTCCATGCTACCACTTTACCCTATGTTTGTAGACCTCAAACGTAAATGCTCTCTTGTTGAATGCCTTGGTCGTTGACGCTCTTAAATTGGAGGAGAATCTTGGTATGAGTGCCAAGTGGCACATCCATTTCTTCGTGAGCACTTGAGGAGTTGAAGATGCTTGAGAACACTTAGTAATGTATGGATGTTACATTCTTTTAATGAAGTGCTCGACTTTCCTTTGGACAAGTGTTCCTCATATGATAATTGCACCAACCTGTAGCTTGTAACTCCCTTGTTGTTGATGATGAGCACTCAAGTGAGGAGCATTAGGGTCTTGTTTCAAGTGACAAATATCACTTCCTCCTTGTGCATGGGCATCTTCTATAACGCTCCTTCAACGTATCCTTCTTGGAGGTTCTTTAAACCCTATAATATCCATAGCTCCTTTTTTGATCAATTGCACTTGCTTGTAGGTTGTTTCAGGTTGAGTTGAGGAGCATCGATCTGGAGGCTTGAGCACCAAATTTTTGCTTTGAATATGTGGAGACTGGAATGCTCCAATGGTGCTTCTATCTTCCTCTTTACTCACCTGTTATATGTCCTCCTTGTAGACAATGTTGCTCTTGATTATAACACCATTTTCTCCCTTTGATTTTTCATCTTGTCTCTTGCAGGTTCGACCATCCAATATGAGGGAGTAAGAGCCTTTAAAGTGACTCCTTTGATGTGCTTGGAGGGATGTTAGTGAATGACCGCCTTCAGCTATTTTTTCCAGTGGATGTTGAGCCCTTGAGACACCTTCAAATATGCCTCCTTTGATGTGCTTGGATGGACATTAGTGAACGACCACCTTCAGCTGGTTTTTCTAGTGAATGTTGAGCCCTTGAGACACCTTCAAATCTGCCTCCTTTTTCTGTATAAACCATATTAGGATAGTGCAATGCAATGTAACATATTCATGTATAAAATAGCTCTTATTGCACCTTCTTTTGCACCTCTTTTTTAGGTCTGATTTTCTGGTTTTGTGGTAGAATTTTGAATGCAATATGAGGGGTTTCGAGGTTGTCTCTTTGATTAGACACCTCCCCATTTTTGCTTGGATATTTTATAAATGGATCCAAGCTTGTAACCACTTGATAGAAGCTCTCTTTTTTCTATATTTTTTTGCACTATTTCTTTTGTAGAAAACTTAATGTGCTTTGAACTTGAGACTCACCAAGTCTCGTTCGAGGCTTCCTTTGCTACTATTTTGGTGGTTACTTTCTTCTCCAATGCTTGGAGGATTGAGCTGATTTTGTGGCTTCCTCAGGCCACTCAAAGTTGCAGATCTCTGTGCACTAATAGTGTCTTTAGACACTTTGACAAATTCTATTTTTGTGCCTTTCTCAAGAACACAAATAACAATATTTTGAGAGAAATAGGATAGTGCAAATAAATCTAATAAATTTTCACTTTTAATGCACTAACAATTTCACCTTATCACTCCAATTAACTCTAAAAAATTAATGCACTCAATCAATTTACTGCAACTAATCAAGAATAATCTGAAATGAATCTTCAAGAATTATTCTACAATTTCATTATAAGCAAAGGTAGTAGGAGCTAGTCTTCTTTTGCTTTCCAAAGTAGATGATAGGTAGTTGATAGATAGAATAAATATGTAATCTAATCAACTCCTAAAGTGCAAATGAACCTTAAAGGAACCTTTCTCTTTTTGCACTTTTGAAGATTGTAATTCAATTCTCCTATTTGCAACTTTAATCCAAATTAAGGTGCTTAAACAAATCTGATAAGTAATCCAATTAATGAATCTACTTGCACCAATAGTTGCATACCTTTTTCTGAAATCTCTTTTGCTACTTCTATAGAGGATGTAGATCTTGGTATCTGGGATCACCAAGTTGTTGCCTTGTGTAAGATGTTGCAACTCTTTGTAGGCTACCTTGAACAACTTCATCTTCACCAAAATATGATCTCAAACTTTCTTTCATGAGCCTAGGATTTTGGTGGCTTGTTCTCCTCTTGTAGTCTCCTCATTTTGCTGTATATTTGAAGAGATCTTCATTTTTGAAGTATTGCCTTCTTTTTATGAGAGGTAATCTCCAAATCTCCTGGATTTGGTAGGCTTCTTCTATCTGAATCTTCCTTCAAGCTTCTTGTTAAATTCTAACTTCAAATAAGATCTTCTTCTCAAGATTCTGAGTGTCTTGAGGTCTTCACTGGATTCTTCTTCTAGGATTTGGCACTCCTTGCCAAATTATTCTCCTCTTGGGCTTGTTATCGAATGGAAAAAATTGTCCCAAGTCCTTCACTATCAGGGGCTTCTCCTTGGTAGTGGATTTCTCCAATGAGTTCTTCTTTGATGATTTCTTCAATAAGGCTCTCCAAGCCTTTTATTGGATGCTCGTTGAGACCTCCCCAAGGTCTTTTATCTTGCAGCTTCTTCTGGTCTTCCTTGAGACCTTTTATTCAACCTTATTCTCTTGGAAGTGTTGGTGGTGAGATCTTCCTCTAGATCTTCACTTCTGCTACTTTTGGATTCGAGCAAGACTCTCCTAGTCCTTCTTCTTCCAATACTAGAAGTTCTTCAATGAGATATTCTCCTAATATCTTTGCCTATAGGTGTTGGATTGATTTTGAAGAAGATACTCTTCCTAGATTTCTTGTAGGAATTTTTCCCGACTCACTGAATCTCCTTTCCCTACAACAAAGTATTAGTACTAAAATATTAATCTCCTTCTAAATTAGATACTCACTTCTGGAGTCTTCTTCAGGATCAAGGCTTCTATGGCCTTATTTTAGTATCAAGGCTTCTATGGCCTTTTTTAGGATCAAGGCTTTTGTGGCCTTTTTCTTCAATATCAAGGCTTCTATGGCCTTTTTTAGGATCAAGGCTTCTATGGCCTTTTCTTCTGGATTTAGGCTTCTATGGCCTTTTCTTCTAGATCAAGGCTTCTATGGCCTTTTCTTCTTTATCAAGGCTACTATGGCCTTTTCTTCTTGTGTGAAGTTCTCAATTTAGTAATGGAGATCTCATGTCTCCTAACTTCACCACAACTCTTCTCTAGAAGTCTTCTTCTATAGTATTCTTTTCTTGGACAAGAAACTAACCTCTACACTATGAAGATACATCGACCTTTGGGTAATGAAGTTGAAGTCTCCTAGCTTTCTGTTGTAGGAGGAATCCCAATCTTCTGATAATTAGATTTTTACAAAAAAAAGAAACTTTGGGAAATAGTTAAGAAATTCTAGATATCCTAAATTATCTTCACTAGTTGATTTGTCAATCTAGTGGATTGAATGTTGAGTCCTAGTCTTCATGAGTTTTTCTTGCAACTCTGTGGAAAGACTCTAGCCAAATGCAATCTCAGTATTTCTAAAACTAATATTTCTTTCAATCCTCACTTATGGCTCTCCCTGATTCTACCACCTAGACTCTTCTGAGAGTTTTTGATAGTGACTGGTCCAAAGGTGCATCAGGTTGACAAATAAACTCAGGCTCATTGATAATGGTGGCTTTCCTATGGCTAGATCTACCGTAGCTTTGATACCACTATTAGATTTTGATGTTGTATGCAATGGAAGTGTAGAGACAAGGACACAATACTTAAAAAATAAAGAAAGCAAATAATCTAAAGAAACACAAGATTGCACAAAAAAATAATTTTATTCAAAATACGGGTGGAGCTAATCAACTCATTTTGATACAATTTGTACTCAACGAGTATTTAATACAAATAGGTACAAGATGCTAGGGTTCCTCGAAACCCTAACCACAATAATTAAGTGTCTTCAAATGGTGTGTCTTGCTCCCAATAAAGTGAGTGGGTTTTAGATATCTGTGTATTTGGGCCACTCTGACTGCAGTAGTCTTCTAATGCTCTTTTGATTGAAGTTATCCAATCCTACACACAGAACAAACAATAAATTTGTTATTTAAACAAAAGGAGGGTTCCATGATGTGAACCCTCATAAATGAAAATTAAAACCCTAGATATATGTAAGGTGGATATGTAAGATAAAATAACAAAAAATGATAACAAAAATTTAGATTTACCTTGCTTGTAGTGATACTTTGCTCCATTTTTGTAGACCTGAAGGTGGATGGCGAGATGCAGCAGACTCTAAATTTTGCTTTGGTGATTATGATAGGCTCTGGTGTGCACTTGACAGGTTCTGGCATGAGCTTCATAGGCTCTAGAGTGCACTTGCTAGATATGGCAAGATCTAGAGAGTGCCTAGTAAGCTTCTGCAACGAGCTTCGCAGGATCTAGCGTGCACCTATAGAATGGCAGGCTCTAGTGGGCACCTGGAAAGCTTTAGTAGTGAGCTTGGAAAGCTCAGGATGGCACCTATAGGTAAGGGTAAATCTACAAAAGTAGATCACGAAGGTGTGAAGGATGCGACAAATGGATGGGGATTGTGACGACGATGGAGAATGGATGTGGGGATGGCTAGAATAGTTGAAGTCCTATGGCCAGCTAGGGCTTTGGATTTTCAGGGCTCTATCACATTTTTCTCCAATAGGGCTTCACCAATGACTTCTTTAGAATGCACAGTCCAATATCAAGATTCCAAGGTTCTAGGGTTCCAGGGTTTGAGAATTTATAAATGCCCTTACTTATAATCCAACCTTAGGGTTTCTTAGGGTTTTAGCTCAACACTTTAGATCATGTGGCTAAGATTAAATCACATCCTAGGGTTGAGATTGTACTTTAAGTGTGGCATGGATTAATGAAGATGGACGGTGGAGATTAGATTGGATCAGATGGTTGTGGTTAATTGGGTTTATAAATACATATTTTATAATAAATATATTATAATATAATATAAAATATTATATTAAATATAAAATAATATTAAAATAAGCCCAATTGGGTTAGGAAATGGCGGGAAATGTGTAATTGGACCAAATAATTGGTGAGAAAGGTGTATGATGGACAAGTGGGTGGTGGGATGGTTAGGATGGAGGATTAATGGCTGCAATTTGGTGTCTACAGATGCCTCTTTTTGTACCATATTGCATGAAACACAATATGGTGCAAAAATACAAGACACCTATATGGGATATGGGCGCGGAAGCAACTTCTCTTTGTTGTTGGATTTGGGCACTGATGTTGAAGATAAAATAATAAAGATTTTTTTTGGAATTTGCGTAGCTTACCCCCTCAATTAGCGAATGAGAAGCATCTCACAAGCCAATTGAAAAATAATTTTGTGCAAGTGGTGAACAATGTAATGAAATGTTATGTGATTGTGGATGATATGAATGATGTAAAATGTGATACCATTTTTTCCCCAACGGTAGAAAGGGGGTTTTGTTAAGTGTAGATGTCATGATCATGTAAGATGTATCCCATTATGGGAGGATCAAGATCAAATTGTGGTTGCCCCAAATTTGGGGGTGATTCGATGTTGTTGAATAGTGTGCTCTCTAATGCCATTGATATGCAAGTATGATGATGTAGAAAAAAGAAAAAAAAAACAAACCATGGATAGCATGCTGGTGACTATTCTCACAATTGAAACTAATCATCCTAGCTAGTGCCAATCATTAGGTTTTTGAAGAAAAATGATGAAATTTGAGTTTTTTTTCATGTGTTAAGCCTCACAAACTAGGCCATCAATGACAACAGTTGTGCAAATTGTTCTTGGCAAGGTTTTACTCCTAAAATGTGAAGTGCCCCAATTTTATTATGATCTTGGACCATGAGATAGTTGATGATGATCATGGTGAAGTGTCCTTATGGTGGTTTGTTCATCTTACCGAATTGCATGGATTATTATCACTGCAATCACCAAGGAGATAGAATAGACCACTAGATACGAGGCTTGTTTGACTTAACTAGATAAATGGTGAATGAAATGATTAATAAATTTAGAGATGGTTATGGAATAATATTGAATGAGTGATGGAGTGATTTTGCTAAATGTAGAGTTGATGAATGTATGATTTGTAATTTGTGCTTCTTTTATTGTTTTATTGTGCATAAAATGAGAGATTTATTGGTCAAATCAACTCCAATATTTGTGAAATTGCGTTGGATGATGAAGAATATGATGTAGAATGGTTGGATGCTAGTTTTGTGAAAATTTTGGTTGACTCGATGCATTTTATGACTCGATTTGCGTATTTTGAAGATTTGGTTTGTTCTCAAAAATTATGCATGCAAAACAATATTTGTTTTCACAAAACCTAATTTGATGATGTGCCTGATGTGTGGATGAAATTTAGATGTGGTAAGCTAGTGTTTTGATCAATTTTGTCTTCATGCCATTATGGTGCCAGGCGTAGAGCTGCACGTGACATCCCACAGGCGCCCAATTGTGCCTGGGTGTGCCCGCAGGTGCCCAAGTGGGTCTGCTAATTTTAGGTGTAGGCCTACACTTGAGTGCACTAATGAATAAATAGCTTTCTGAGTGAATCATGAGGCTCACTTGTACATTTTGAACTTTGATAAGCTGTGTCTGAGGAGTGGAGTTAGTTGGTGAGCTTAGTGAGGCTATTAGGAATATGCACATAAGCGATGGTGGTGGAAGGATCAAATGCTGTTGGTGGAGCTGAGGCCCAATTTTCCCTGGTAATGTTTAAAAACACTTTTTATTTTGTGTAAAATGTTTCTCTCTTTTTTTTTTTAATGGTATTAATAAAATGTTTGCTGCTATAGTTGCGGGACATAGAGCCTCAACATCACTTCTCTTCTCTTGTTATTTGGATGAGGAAGAAGCTCAGGGATGATGATTGGGAGATTTTGGGGAAGGTGGGCTTGGAGGGGGTTGCTAGGTTGGATGTTGTGAGGGTGGATGATGGGTATATCTCATCATTGATAGAGATATGGGACTATGATAGGGGGACGCTCCAGCTGCCGACTGAAGAGGCTACTATCACCCTTGAGGATGTATACCACATCCTCAAGGTGCTCGTAGAAGGGGATAAGGTGGTGGTTGGGCATGATAAGAAATTTGAGATGGAGAAGATGTTCGGGGATGGTGGGAGGCATGAATGGGAGACAGATGTATCTGCTATCTAATAATGTACAAGATGAAGGAGTTGGATGCACTCCCATCCTTGATAATGTTTGTGTTAGCAAACACAGTGCTACCTAATAGCACTGGTTGTAGGTTTGTTGTGGCTGATCCACAACACACCCCAAAATTGGGGACCCACCTTTTTTGCATGCTTTCAAAGAAAACTGCAGTAGCCTAGATGCTAAAAAATCAAGGAAAAAGCAAAAAATTTCACTAAGGAGAAAAAGTGTCGTGATATCGCGACATGTCGCTCTATCGTGGCCGAAAACAAAAAGTTGTTGCGATATCGCGACATGTCGCTCTGTCGTGGCCAAAAATAAAAATTTGTTGCGATATCGCGACATGTCGCTCCGTCACTGCCAAAAAATAAAAAACATCGCGATATCACGACATGTCAAGATTTCACGGCCCAGGCAAGCAGGAAGAGGCATTGATCGAAAATTGTCACGATTTCGCGATGTGTTGTGAAATCGCGGTCCAAAGAGGAGAGAGAAAGATAGAATGGAAAATTGTCACGAAATCGCAACATGTCACAAAATCATAGTCAAACCAGTCAAACAGGGCAAGGCACTAAAAGCATCGTGATTTCGCGACAGGAAGCAGCAAAAGGGCCCGAAATAGAAAAGCGTCACGATTTTGCAACGAAAGGCTGGCAAAGTGGTACGGAATGGAGAAGCGTAGCGATTTCACGACAGGTTATGGTCGAAGGCATACCAAGTGAAAAAATGTCATGATTTCACGACAGGTTGCGGCCGAGGCATATGGAGACGAAAAACGTCGTGATTTCACGACAAGAAGCAGCCTCATAGCTCAAAATAGAAAAACGTCATGATTTCATGATAGGTTGCATTGGCAAGGCTACTGGCAAGAAAATGTCGTGATATCGCGACATGTCACATTTTCATGGTGAAAGCAAAGGAGCAAAGCTGCATGCATAAAAACATCATGATTTACATGGGGCCATTACAGAATATGTAGAAAAGTGCGAAACACGTGGCATACATGTGTAAGGGCTGCAAAGACGTTACAGTTCACAGAGAAGATCTCAAGCATAAAATCAAAAGCAATGGAAAGGCGAGGAAGGTGAAACGAAGCAGTCTGGAAGACAAAACAAACCGTCGTGGAAGGAGAAGCAGTTTGCCAGCAAGTATAAAATGCAGAGGCACAGATTGATACAAGGGTCGAAAATCGGTGCGAGCGAGTTGCAGAGTTGAGGGTGATTAGCCATTCTGAGCCTGTTGTGGAGTGCTTTTCTTCCACTTTTGCTGGTTTTGAGAAAAACCAGAGATTCTGCTATTGTAACAGGACACATTTTTTTAATGCAGAATTGTTCAAAAATTTGCATTTTATGGGCAAGAAAAGATGAGAAATCTTCTGCATGCTTCATTTTAACTGTTCTATTTTTCTCCTTTCAGATTTCAGATTTATAAATGAAATTCATGCCATTGTTTTGGGTTATTTCATGCGAATGTCTGCAATCTAAAAATTATTTTAAACCCTAGGAGCTAGCACCTAGTTTACTTTGATTGTGTTTGTTTTTCAGGTCAAATAGGCTAGGTTGCATGTACGAAACTCTCATATATTCGGTTTTGTTGAAATAGGATAGCATCAGATTGAACGTGTTCAATTTTTTATTTTGTGCATTTCTTTTCATTTTATTTTATTTTTTCCAAAAGGTTCAATTTATTTAAAATGAACATTTAAAATTTACAAAATCTAAAAAAAAGTAAAATAATGAACAATCACTAAAGTTTCATGGTGAAATAAACCAACATTGCCCCTTGTTTACAGTTACTTGCAATCACTAAGGTGTTCCAAGCATTTTAATTGAATATCTTTATTTGAGATTACTAATACTCGATTGCAAATGCTAATACAGTGGATACCTTGGAGAAGTTGGTTGTTTAACTTCTTTGCAAGAGGGGATTTGGAACCCAAATCCTAAGGAAGAGTGTAATTTCACAAGTGTGTGAAAATACCACTCAACAAGGTTCCCTTGGAACCTATTGGGGTTGGTGAGTGATCTACTCACCGACCCAAGGGGATATGCATGGGCTCCTGCATTGTTAGCGCAATTATATCGGGAGTTATATGAGGTGACACAGAGGAGGAGGAAGGGGATTGGGTGCAGCTTCCTCCTACAGTGTTGGGCTTGGGAGCATTTTGGTGTGGCTCGACCAGAGGGGTTGCCATGTCAGGCATGGCAGATGGGGGAGCCTTATGCTAGGTGATGGGCCATGGTGAAGGAGGTGCAATCAAGTCGAGAGGTGCATACCAGCCAGTGGTATCGGGATATGTGTTCGGTATTGACTCAGGCTGGCATGATATGGAGGTCATGGTGAGGAGCTCTGTGGGATGGTGATAGGGAGCAGCTATGTTGGGTGAGGTAGGCTCGGTGGTTGGTTGGGCGGAGGGATGAGGAGGTGGAGTACTTCCAGTACTCATGGGTGTTGAGGCAGTTTGGCTTGCCTCAGGATGTGCCAGATGAGCTGGTGTTGTATCGACATCGATGGGATGAGGTGGGGCTTCCATGTGCAGAGCCATGGTGGGTGCATATGGAGGATGATGAGCAGTTGGAGGTCCTCGATGTAGATGATGTCGGGGTGACTCCGGAGTATGTGGCTTGGTTTGGTGCCCAACCAGTGTGGGTACCAAAGGTTGTGAGTGATGATGCGGCAGCTTCAAGGTCGAGGATGACTCCAAAGAGGACGAGGCCTCAGTGATTGGTGAGTCAGCGATGGTCGAGGGGAGAAGCCCAGCAGGCTCTTAAGATGGAGTTGGTGGATGAGGAGAGGGAGGATGATGATGAGGAGATGGGTGAGATCTCTGAGATGGCTAGGTTGTAGGCTGAGCTAGAGCAGCTTCGTGAGGAGCGAGAGACTACTCTTGAGTCTCATAGGGCTGCTCTAGTGGAGCGAGATGTTGCTATCTCAGGTTTGGAGGTGGAGGTGAGAACACAGCGGTCAGCATTGGTAGAGAGGAACTTGGTGATTGCTGGTTTGCATGCTATCATTACTCAGCTGGAGGCGGATCAGGAGGTATTTGGGGCTAGTGATCAGGCGATGGTCACGAGGCTTCAGACAAATATGCTAGCGAAGGAGCGTTGATATTAGCTTGACCTGTGGTGATTGTGGTCCAAGGAGGTGTATGTACATTCCTTGGAGTATTTGTGTATGCAGCATCACATTACATTGTCTGATCCTCCTTCTTCTATGTTCGAGTCATCTAGGCATACTGAGTCTAGGCAGAGTACTAGGCCTAGGGCTCCTACTAGGTCTGAGGGGTCCTCTCATGGACATTAGCTTAGTGCTTAGATGCACTATTTTGTATATGAGCCTTGGTGCTCCTTTGTAGCCTTTTTGGATTTTATTGTATATGCGATTTATATATATATACATGGCATTTTATATATTTGTGTTATCTCTTGTGTGAATGCTTTTATGTTTTATGCAATTTGTGTTTAATGTTTTATTGATGCTTAATGTAGGCTAATCATGATGTGTATGCATAATGCTTATATGGATGATTAATGCATGTGAAATGACATGTATATGAATGGTGTTTATGTGGATGATTAATGCCATCTAAATGATATGTGTTATGGATGATTAATGCAAGTAAATGTATAATGAATCTGAACTATATGAGAGGAATGCATAGTGTTCAAATGATCTTTTTATAGTTCAAAAATTTTATTGGCCATTTTTGTAGTCCATTGTTTGGCAATCAGGGGTACCGAATTTGGTTGTATTATGCAACTTTACTTACGATGGGGATATGGTTGTTGACATGCAAGAAGATATGGATGTTGATATGGAAGAAGATATGGATGTTGATATGGAAAAAGATATGGATGTTGATATGGAATGAGTACTGCAAGATTTTCAAAGACTCAAACATACTAGTGTCCTCAACCAAACTCACTAAGGTTGTCTAACTTTCTTTAGGACCAAATGTGTGTGCGAGTGAGGTTCAATTACCAAATCTTGAGTATGACAATGACCCTATCCAATCAAGAACCAATGTGTGTGCATGTGAAGTTCATTAACCCATTATGAGTAAATTAGGTATGACCTGTTATGGAGATGACTCAGAGGCTAGCCTGTCCTTATGTGATTTCAGAGGTCTCTCTTTTTGGAGGAGAGACATGTCACCTCGCATGAGCTTACTCCACTTCCAATCAAGCATCTATAGCCCCGGTGGAGATTCACTCCATAGTCCAATGGGATTGATCTTTTAGGCCTTGGGGATGACTACCCATCCTTGTTAGGGATGTGTAGTATGAATCCTTATGACTTTAGGGATCAAGGGTGGGGTAATTGGAATTGTTAACTTTGTATAGAGCTTTGGGGAATTGGATTCTCAACCGAAGTGTGATGAGAATTTTGACCCTATCCTTACTACTCTATGTTTTTATGTTTATGTTTTGGAGCAATGTTGGTAGTGGTGAGAACCACTATTTTTGGACTATGTTGCATGATGGGACAAGCGAGGGATATCTCCTTTTTGCCTCAAGGTACTACCCAAGTATGGTACTAACCCTCCTTAACTCATAATGTTTTTAAGATGTGATGGAATGTGATTGGTTCAAGATTGTATTTGGGATCAATCGGCAATGCTCAAGACTTTCTTAGTGTGTAAATTATGTTTTTGGTCCTAAAGAAAATCAGACATCCATTTGGAGGTTGCTTTCTACACTAGTAATGGTTGAGTGATTGAAAATCTAGGCCTTATGATTTTTGACATGTGATGTGGTTGACATATGGCTTTTGTGAGGGTTGCATGATTTCTTCAAACTAGGTACCCCCAATTGTTATAACTTGACTTTTTGTTTATGACCATATCATCATTACTATGCTAGATCTTTGAACATGGGATGGGATGAATGCAAATTGTATATGCCTATTGCAATGGAGTGTGGATATGCAAATGGAATATGTACAATGCAATGGAATATGAATGATCTATATGCAAGTGTAAGTAAAAATGCATGCCAATATGAAAATGCATGTCAAATGAATGAAAATACAAATGTAAATATGGAAGGGACATGCCTATGTGAATGATTTGTTTTTTTTTAGCCATGTATATATACATATATAGTCATGCATAGAAGAGGACCCCTAGATAAGGAAGAGCTAAGACCGGTCTCAAAAATCAATGCAAATGTGTATTGCCCCATTAAGCTTGTGAATGGGTACTAGTCTTGAGAGCCAGTCGGGATAGTCTAGGGTGTCATCTAATTCTTCCTGCTTATCATTGCCTAACTCTGCTTGAAAGACCTCGGGACCATTAGTGGAAGTTGATGGAGGTGAAGGTGGTGGTGAAGGAGGAATGTAGTTGGTTGAAGCCCTTAACAATTCCTTGGATAGGATGAGCTCCGAAAAGGAGGGTGGGGAAGAAATCCGGTCCAAGTCAATAAGGCTAATGTCAATTGGGATTGGCTTAGCCAAATCGTATGGATTGCGGAGCGGGGTGAATAAGTCAATAGGATTCATATTGACCTAGCGGAAGGAAGGATGGTCTGGATGAATGGGTAGATGGAACGATTGAATCTGAACCGATGTCGAGTCATGTTATCCCTGTAATAATGGATGTGAAATTAATATGAGAGCAACATATTTTTTTTTTGTTTTTGTTGTTTTTTTTTAATATGTACATATGTTATAATTCTTGGCTGATGTGTGTGGCTCAAGGTGGATTACCAGGTGGGTCCGCCTGTTCTTGTGGAAGAAGTAAGTGGAATATGGGATGATGGATGGGGAACATTCGGAGGTAAAACTCTTCCTGTTGGGTGATGGGGACAATGGGTTGTGACTCCTCTTCGGAATCGTCAGAAGCATTTGACATAACTTCAAACTCTTCATAACTTTCATCATCGGAATCAAAGATAGGATAGGAGAAGTTGATGGGGTCATCCTCGTCTACTTCGTCAATGCGAAGTTCTTGAAGGGCTTGTTCAAGAGAGGATGTTGAGGGTAATGGATGGATGGGGTGGTCTTCATCATTGAGGCTAAGATTTTTAAAGGCTTTCTCAAGAGAAGCGGTGGAAGACAATGGGGTATAGCCTAAACTAGAATGATCATGGGCACCTCTATATGGGACCTCTAAGATATCATGCATCCCTTGCTCATGGGAACCTAGACCTTGACCCTACCAATTGAACATGTTAAAGTAGCGAGCTGGAAACTCCTCCATATTAGGTATGATGGCACATCTAGGCTCTTTTGGTTCTTTGGGTGGGTTTGCTCTAGTTGAGCAATCCAACCCTCCATAAACAAAGTTAATGCTATTTGGAGTTGCGCTCATGTCATAAACAACACCTATGGATAAGGAATGGTCTCGGGGACGTCCAAAATCTTTGGCTGTGGGAATGGCTAGGGGTGTGATGGTGACGTCTTGGACCACGTACTCACCTATACCAGGATTGGTGATGTGGACTTTGACTTGGGCTGATGTGGTTGATGATGGGCACTCAGAGGGTTCTGGGTTGGTTGTGGATGGTGGTGAATTAAATATTTCATAGTTCAAAAGTTTGACTTGTGAAACATCGACTGATGGAGTGGGGTTGGATGGAGGTGTGGGATTAGATGGTGATAGATGGGGTAATGATGAAATAGAAGAAGTGGTTGTAGAAGAAGGGGTGGATGTGGTGGATGATGTGTTAATAGTAGACTGATTATGACCACATGTACAAGAAGAAGTGGATGTTTGAAGAGGTGATGTGATGGGTAGTTCCTCTAGGATGGGAGCCTTAGAAGAGGATGTAGATGGATTAGAAGAAGGTGGATTAAGAGATGATGTGGATGGATTCGATGATGGTGCCAAGAATAAATGGGTGGAAGGTAACATGGATTCATAAGGATTTGAAATGAAATTACAATACTTAAAAGGTTTGACATCCGCAGGGATGCAATGGACTTGTCCATCATGAACATATTTCAAGCATTGGTGGAGAATTGAAGGAACACATTTCATTTCCCTCATCCAAGGTCTACCAAGGAGTATATTATACGCCATGGCTCCTTCTAAGATGTGAAACATTGTGTGCAACATTCTGGCCCCTACTTCTATGGGTAAAACAACAGTGCCAATTGTGGTACACAAAGCATCGTTAAATGCTTTGAGGGTGAATGATGATTTGGAAATGTGGGATGGAGGTAATTTGAGGTGACTAAGGGCAGTGGTAGTAATGATATTGATGGATGAGTCGGTATCAATTAGGACTCTTTTGAATGGCTTTCTGTCTATTAAGGCCATTATGTGTAATGGAGGGTCTACTGATTCTGAACTCATTGACTTTATCTCAAAGTCATAGAAGGTGATTGATGGCTCCATACACGTCCTAACACTCCCTACAAAGTTATTAAAGGCATTAGAGTCTTGGGATTCTAACTCAATTGACTTGAGTATTTCCATTAAAGCGTCTCTATGCCTAGGGGATTGTTGGATAAGCTCATACACAGAAATCTTGGCTGATGCCATTTTCAAACTAGTGGTTAACCGACTGGTTAAGGTTATCGCTGGCCTTATTGGATGAAGGATGGGCTGATTGGATGGATTGGATAGATTTATTGGTGGAGATGGATTTGGCGATGTTTGGATGGGGGGTGGATTTGAAGGTTGTTGAGTATTTTGTTGATTTTGTCATTGCCCTCTAGTGACCACATGGACTGCTCCTACAAAGTTTTGATACTGTTGGACATGATTTACTTGGTTAGGAGGTGCTTGTTGATTGTTACCTCCTACATTATGTTGGACCTCCCCATGGTTAGGTAGAGGTGTCTGATATATGCCCAAGTTTTGGTTTTGTGGAGCTAAGGGGTTATCCATGTTAATGGCCCCTAGGTCTATGAGGTCTTGCACTATGTTCTTGAAAACATGGCAAGAGTTAATATCATGCCCATTTTGCCTATGGTATGGGCAAAACAAGTGCTCTCTATAACTTTTAGGCCTTTTAGTGGGGTCATCGGGCCTAATTTTTGGCAAGGGCTAATTTATTAGTCTCATACAACCTTCGAAATATGGATGAATACGACTCCGCTAAAGGAGTGTATTGACGTTGGGGTCGATTGTATTGGTGGTGGGTAGGTTGTTCCATAGTTGGCATTGTGTTTTGTACTATTGGTGCTTGTGTTACTGATGGGACCGCATGATAGGTAATTTGTTGTTGCACTAGATTTTGAGCCACTACGGGCTGGCTCATCACCACTTGATTGACTTGATTAGTTGTGTTAGCCGTTGAGGCTTGTGTTGATTTAGTTTGGCCGGATTGATTATTTCGGTATTGGCCCTTATTTTGCCATTCCTTTTTCTTAGGCTTAATGACACCTTCTTGGATTTTTATCTCCTCAATGACACTAGCCTGTGCTAAAGCTTCCTCAAATGTTCTATAAGTGTTTAGTTGTAGCATCCAAGAGATGGGTTTTAAGCAACTCTTGGTGAAAAGTTTTATAATTTCTTCCATTGGTAGGGAGAATGGCAACTTTGTTATGACTGCCCTCCAACGGTTTCCAAAATCATAGATAGGTTCATCATCCCATTGTTTCAAATAATATATGTCTGATAATGATACCTTCTTTCTAATATTGAGAGCGAAACGTTCAAAGAATAGGTCCATCAATTGGTCAAAAGTATAAATACTATGCGTAGGCAATTGATTGTACCATTCAATGGCATCTCCCCCTAATGTTTGAGGAAATTTTTAGAGCATAAGAGCATTATCATCGCTAATCCAAAAACATGCATGAACAAATGAACTCACATGCTCCTTGGGATCCTCAGTTCCTCTAAACTTGTCAAATTTTGGTACCATAAAATCTTTCGGATATGGCGGTGATGGTACCGAAGGGTGGATTGGTTGATGGATCAGTTGGCTTAAGGTGAGCTTTTGGCTCGTTATTCCTGGTGAGTTTTGCATCAACTGATCAATTTGCTTTTGTATTGCCTGGAATCTAAGATCTTCTATTGGAATGTGAGTACCTTGGATTATGTGGTGGTTGGTTGATGGGTTGGATGGTAGATGTTGGGGTGTGACCAACATGGTATTGTGAAATGAGTTGGGTTGGGTATGGGGTGAATATTGATGGTTAAAATATGGGGATGATTGGTGAGGAGGTTGGTGGAAGAATGGATTGTGTGGTTGGTTGGTAGCAATGGTAATTGGTGTGGTTGATGTGTGGATTTACGGTGGATTAGGGATGGAGACTATGGAATATTGGGGAACCCATGCTAGATTTTGATTGGTGGGTGGAGGTTGATTTGGAACTGCTTGGATCATAGGTTCTATGTGGGCCGGCTATTTTCCTCTTGTTCATTGTGAAAGCAACTTATTTATGAGCCCTAATGTATCCGTGAGTTCCTGATTTGACCATGTGTCAAAGGATGTGGTTGTGGCTAGATGAGATGATGGAAGGGTGGATGATGATGGATGAGAGGGCATGGGCATTGTGGCTAGGTGAGATGATGGAGGGATGGATGATGATGGATGAGAGGACATGGGCATGGAGCAAGTTGCATTTGATGTGACAACTTGTGAGGCAACATTAACATACTCCTCATATAATGGGTTGGAATAGATGGATGTGGGGTAAGTGTCTGGAACACTTAGATGTTGTTGTGGTTGGCTCGTGGAAGAAGGCATACCATATTCGTAACCCAAATTATGATATCCTTGGGTAAGGTGGGTGGTAGCCAATTCGGGTTCTTCAAATCCCTCTTGGCTAAGGGGTTCTAAGACATAGTTGGAGGACTTGTAGATGGCCCTCACTTTGTCCATGTCTATGTGGGTGGTGGTTGTTTCCACATTGTGTGGAAGGGATCCTACTTGGGGTAGGGATGGATATGATGATCCAGATGAAGTAGTCTGAACCATGCTGGATAGGTTGGCTACCAAAGTAGCGGGAGGATGGGAGATGTTTTCCATTAAACAATTTCAGTTTATTACTTTCTTTTGTTGTCTCGTTAGCACCATAAAGTAGTTAAACCAAAGATTCAAAGTTTATCAAAATCACACAAACTAAAAATTTTTTAGAATTTAAAGTAAAGAAAACAATCAATCCTAGGTTTCACCATGTGTGGCTTACCTCGTTCATTAATTATTTTCTTTCGTTAATGTGAGATTATTTTTAGAATTGTTGGCTTGTGTGTTTTGATGTAACTTAATCTTGCTTAAAGAAAACAAAGGTAAAAAGCTATGGCTGGTTGGGGCAATGAGATTCTTGTTGGTAATGACCTCCAACAAGCTTGCTCGGGGGTAATCCTATGGTTTCTAGGGCAGATATTGGTGGATGGAAATCACTGCCACCATCACCAAATCTCAAGCAATGGTTGGTGATGAAATCCAACCACTACTGTTAAAAAGTGAATCGTGCAAGTGTGTGTGATTAATTTTATTAGATTTCTCATTCTCTATGGTGTGCAAACAATATTAAATATTACTAACTTTACTAATCTAAATCAGAAGCCAACATAAAGATGCAAATTTCACCTAAAGAGTGTAGAGTACACCCTTAAAATCCCCTACCTACAAGTGATTAAAATCACAAGAGCAACCGGAGGGTTCGTCCACCTCTCTGCCAAAGGGGCCAACCTAGGGTAGGATTACTTTATGCGTCAAGGTGTTGTTCCTATTTAGATATGCAAAATTTAAGTGATATTTAACTCTTAAATGCAAAATCTAGGATGCTTTTCTATTTCATATGCACTCAAAATGCAAACAATCACCTAGATCTACAATTTTAGAACAAGAAATGAATTTTGTGTAATTAAATGCACACAAACCCTAAATGTAATTTTCTAAGGATTCTTTCCCATATTACTTAGTGTTAAGTTCTTTTTATAACCTAAAAATAGCAAAAAACTATAGAAAAATACAGAATATGTAAATTATGACAACTAGGGTTATGGGACTTACTTGGAAGCCTTAGCTCTACTCCAAATCACTACTGGTACACGGGTGCTGTATAGGCACAGTAGAGTGCCTATGTGCAGTAGAGTGCCTGCGTAAACTTTGAAAAGTGCAAGAATGCTGCAGAAACCCTAGCAACGAAATCGATGACTTCTACGCTTCTAAAAATCCCTGCAACAGATAAAAAAATTAAGTTAGCAAAGTAAATCAATTTAAATAATGAAACCCTTGTGGGGTCCCACCGTGATCGCCATTTTTAGAGACAAGGACATGACACTTAAACAATAAAGAAAGCAAATAACCTGAAGAAACACAAGATTGCACAAAAAGATAATTTTATTTAAAATACGGGTGGAGCTAATAAACTCCTTTTGATACAATCTGTACTCAATGAGTATTTGATACAAAGATGTACAAGATGCTAGGGTTCTCCAAAACCCTAGCTACAATAATGAAGTGTCTTCAAATGGTGTGTCTTGCTCCCAACAAGGTGAGTGGGCTTTAGGTATCCATGTGTTCGGGCCACTCTGACTGCAGTAGTCTTCCAATGCTCTTTTGATTGATGTTATCCAATCCTACACACAACAAACAATAAAGTTGTTAGTAAACAAAAGGAGGGTTCCACAGTGTGAACCCTCATAAATGAAAACTAAAACCCTAGATCTATGTAAGCTGGATATGTAAGATGCAATAACAACAAATGATAACAAAAATTTAGATTTACCTTGCTTGTGGTGATACTTTGCTTCATTGTTGTAGATCTAATGGTGGATGGCGTGATGCAACAGAATTTGATTTGCACTTTGGTGATTACAGTAGGCTCTGGTGTGCACTTGACAAGCTCTAGTGTGAGCTTCATAGGCTTTGGAGTGTGCTTGCTAGATATGGCAGGTTGTGGTGAGCACCTGGTAAGCTTCTACAGTGAGCTTCGTAGGATCTGGCATGCACCTACAGAATGGTAGGCTATGTGTGTGCTTGGTAAGCTTCTAGAAGTGAGCTTGGAAAGCTCGGGAGGGTGCCTATGGGTGAGGGTAAAATCTACAGAAGCAGATCACGAGGGTGCGAAGGATGCGATGGGGAATGATGGAGGTGATGGAAAATGGATGGGGAATGGATGTGGGGATGGCTGGAATAGTTGAAGTCCTATGGCTAGCTAGGGCTTTGGATTTTTAGGGCTCTATCACTTTCTGCTTCACTAGGGCTTCGCCAATGACTTCTTTAGGATGCACACTCCAATATCAGGATTCCAGGGTTCCAAGGTTTGGGCATTTGCAAATGCCCTTACTTATAATCCAACCTTAGGGTTTCTTAGGGTTTTAGCTCAACACTTTAGATCGTGTGGCTAAGATTAAATCACATCCTAGGGCTGAGATTGTACTTTAAGTGTGGCATGGATTAATGAAGATGGACGGTGGAGATTAGATTGGATCGAACGGTTGTGGTTAATTGGGTTTATAAATACATATTTTATAATAAATATATTATAATATAATATAAAATATTATATTAAATATAAAATAATATTAAAATAAGCCCAATTGGGTTAGGAAATGGTGGGAAAGGTGGAATTGGGCCAAATAATTGGCGGGAAAGGTGTAATTGGGCCAAATAATTGGCGGGAAAGGTGTATGGTGGACAAGTGGGTGGTGGGATGGTTAGGATGGAGGATTAATGGCTGTAATTTGGTGTCTACAAGAAGATAACAATCACAATATGTAGAAATAATAATATGAAAGAAAATAAATTTGCGAGATGACTAAAATATGCTATAAATAGAAATAATAGAAATGAATACATTGTAGCTATGGAGGAAATGGACACTCCATGAATAATGCTATCGGACTACATTTCACCCATCTTCAATATGGTCAAATTTATCTATGCTCTACGATGCACTCTGTGATGCTCTATATGATCCTCTATCTGATGCATGAGAATAAGG
Organism: Wollemia nobilis; assembly: GCA_028583015.1. NCBI lineage: Eukaryota > Viridiplantae > Streptophyta > Pinopsida > Araucariales > Araucariaceae > Wollemia > Wollemia nobilis. Next base: position 5,834,222 of record JAQPPZ010013020.1, on the reverse strand, counting down.
CCATTATATAGGATGATAAGTTCCTTGGCCAACACTCTATCTAGTTGTGCAGGGGATAACTTGCACATGTACAACTTGCACATTGACACTGGTGCATTTATTACATTGCATGAATAAACTAAGTAACTTCTCCCTAAAGTAATATAATGTCCTAAGTATGTACCTTGGTAGGTATATTTACATGACCCAAATGATGTAATATGATCTATTTCTAACACTTGTGCATGTAATCGTTGAACATGTATGCCATGGCTTGTTGATAAGTGGAACCTGTATTTTTGAGGCCAAAGGACATCACCTTGTAAAATAAAGTCCACCAAGGTGTAGTAAATGATGTTTTATGTTGGTCATCAGGATTGATTCGAATCTAGTTGTATCCTGAAAAACCATCCATTAGAGAAATAATTTCATGGCCAACACAAGTGTCGACAAGAGTATCATTGTTTGGTAGAGGAAAGTCATCATGTTGTGACCATTTCACAGATTCTCCAATTTTGGGGATCCACTTTAAATTTTGATGTTTATTCAAGATTTGGTTGGTTTTGAATATTTTTTGGTTAGTTTGTATCAAGAATTTTTTCATGGTCGATTACAAAATTAAATGGCATGCCTTGATTTCAATGTGTTCAAGGAGAGCCTTGGTTAGTATCATTAGAAGGGAGGTTGACCATGATCTAGATTATAGTGTGGATGATTTATAGTTGATCCTTTGTTTTTGAGAGAATTTTTAGTTAAATCATTGTGTGAGAGAAATTCTTCACAAGAGCTCAATTGATTAAATTTTTGTCAACCCATGTGCATGTAATTTAAAATGGTATATCATTATTTTTGGGTATGGATACTATTTAATTATATTATGATTAATAGGTGAACCATAATGTTGTGATTGATTATATTATAATTGATACATTTATTATATTATAGTTAATGTGTTCATTATATTATGATTATTTATGTTTTAATTAAAATGTTAATTATATTATAATTATCTATGTTATAATTAAGATATTAATTATATTATGATTTGATATAATTAATATGTTAATTATGATTTGATTATAATATAATGTTTTCATTATATGCTAGATTGGTTATATTATGATTAATAGTCTATTCATTGGTATGGGTAGGTAATAAAATGATAAGATCAATGGGCAACTCGTATGCACAAACATGATGAAAATACTACAAATTTGAGCATGAATGTAGAGTGACACATGGGGTTGAATGGGACCCAATAGAAAACTATCACTAACACATAGGGTATTGTTTATGATACTGAGGAAAATGATGCAAATAACGAGAACTCGAATGAATATAATAGTGGTGAATATGACACTTGATTGGTTGATGCGAGGTTAGGCAGGAGTTAGACCACCATGTGGTGGTAGAAATATAATAGGTGTGATCATTATTTTAAATTTTCTTCATGGTGTTCATGCCCCACATGTGGGATCAATAAGCCATATACAATATCAATGATGAAGTTGGATTACAGATAAATCACTACAAATGATGGAGATAGGTTTTTTATGAAGTGTTTATTGGAAAGGCTATTTATAGAGTTTGAAAAGAGTTAATTTCTCTAAATTGATGAAATCACGCTGGCCAACAGTGATAATGGATATTTTAGTGTGCAATATAAGTGTATTAGTGGAGGCTTTCGTATACAATCTGAACACAGCTATGGAACTGGTCATAACAACAACTTGCAGATTTAAATTCTTAAACTTATGATGGATAGCAATATCGTTCATCCAACTATCATGGATAATAAGTTATGTATTTGATGTCTAGTAGATGGAACCTACAATAATGACTTATCAACTTTAATATTTCTATCACGTAAAGGAAGTAAGATTCTGTGAATGCAATGAGCAATGGTTTCCTCTCAGATGCATCTATGGAGGTAGCTACAAGGGTGACAATGGCCATGAATGATCTGAACATAGTAGAGGTGGTCACAACAGTGATTTCCAGGTGGTGGCAAGTCTCGAATATAGAGACAACATCATTTTTAGATGGTTCTATTTCCAAGTGTGTCAAATACAACACCAAGCTCAAGCAGATGTTGAATGGGGTAGTAGATGGTAGCTTCTTTGATGATGATGAAATTGTGAATAGCATGTGGAGTAGAAGGTGATGAATTATGTTGAAATCACAACTGTATGGGACGTTAGCACATAGGAATAAAATAGAAATATTGTAGATACCTCTTGGTTTATTTTTATTATTAGAAAATTTGGTAAGTAAACATGTTGTTGACTATGCATCGTTCTTGTTCCTAATGATTGCACTCTCCTATCCTTCATCAGAAGAGAAATGGTTTTTATTGCATATGGTTGAGAAAGAAGCACACATAATCATTCTACTAAAAAGTGTATTTATTGTGAGATCTCTCAACCATAAAGAAAATTATGTCAAACATAATGTTGATCGTAGTTTTACATATCCCCAAAGGAGGCGAGATATTGATATGCATGAAATTGAATATGGACCGAGGAGTTCGGACCATGGACATTCTTAGCCATATTATCATAAAGACAATCATTTTGGCGATTTCATATAATGTGGACTATTCCTTTGGATTAAATATAATGTGAACTATTTGATTCTATTTTGGTTAAGAAGGATAGTCAGGTGTAGACATTGATAAAAGGGGATAACAAATTATGTTATTTGTTTTTAAACAAATACATTATCATCTCTATAAAACAAAAATTCATTGTGAAACCTATAAATGAAACTGAATGAAAGAATTGAAAAATGAACAAATTTCAAATTATAAATAGTCATGGAAACTTCAAGAAAGTGGTGGGAAGATTTTTGGAGAAGCGATATTGAAGGATTGAAGGATTTTACAAAGGTTTCCTCCTAGGTTGCACAAATAAGGCTTCATTTTTTATGGACAAAGGTATTCTAGAGAAAATATTATTATAAGATCTTATTATGATATATTCATTTTGTTACAGTGAAAATATGCATGTTGATGGTGTTTTAACTTTATAACGATTGGATATATTAAATTATTTTCTTGAAGATAAATTTAGATTGAATTATGTTAACGTTGATTGATTTAAATTAGGTTTTATTTTAGAAATATTTTTTTTTACAGATTCAGGATGAAGTTCTAAAGTTTCTGTAACCTCCTTTTAAATTTACGTTTCATTTTTATTTTTTTCCCTAATACTAAAAATTTTCATTTTATTTAAATTCAAATTCATGAAAAACCAAAACCTTAGGTTTTAATAAAAGTTTGAATCTTACATTAGGGTAAAATGTTTATTTCACTTTATTAAATTCATGGAATTTCATATTATGAAATAAACATTAGAATTTCAATTAATTAAATTTTCCAAATAATGATTATTAAAGCTCAACATAAAGTATTTGGATAAATTTAATTAAAATTATTTTCTAAGGTTAAATCAAATACTTCACTCCACATTTTTTATTTTTGTTATTTGATTATTCATCTTACGTCATTACGTTCCATGAGTTGTATACCAAATTGGTGATGCATTACATCATTTCAAAAGAAAGAGCTACTCAAATATACATGGGAGCCTTAGATCATGTTACTTCTATGTTTTTGAGACTTCTTAAAATTACATCCTTACCCAAAGGTTACAATGAAGCAATAACATTTTAACAATAGTTGATTTCAAAAGGGGTTAATGTGGTTCAATTATCATCACTTAGACCTAAAGCTCACAATCAGAGATAAAAAACAAGTCAAGTTTTAGCACAACCTTATCCCATAATAATTTTTTTTCAGGAGTTATGGATTTTAATCAATACCAACCATCCAATCTGGCACCCTCGAATCAAATTATGTATAATGCAAGCAATCAACAGGATGAAATTGACTATCCAAATGTTACAACTACCTTAGATACTATTCAAAATGAGGTGTAAGTTTCAAAATCAATATCCACAAATGAGGATTGTGATGATCAAGTTAACTAAAATTTAGAGATTGAATTAGTTTTAGAAACATATGAACCTTTTTAAATAAAATTCTTAGGGTCATTATTCACAAGTGAGGATTGGGACAATTATAAAAGCTGAATACAAGAATTGATCCCATTGAAGAAACCCTTGACCCACCAAAAGATGAATTTTTTGAAATTTAATAGGATGAATCTGAGGAAGAATCTGAAGATAACATGGAAAAAGGGATGGAATATCATCACATGTTTCAAAAATATAATTATTTTACTATTCTAGACAAATAATGGGAATCATTTACTTCTTTCACAATTCCTCAAGAATTTTCTATTCCACTTGATGTTGATGTGCAAAAAACCGATTTTTTTATCTCATCTATGGATCTTATATTGTCTATGCAACAAGATGATTCAATTTAGGAAACACTAGAGCCATCAAAAGTGGTTGAAAGTGAATTTAAAAAGGAATCAATAGATGAATCTGAAGATTATGCAAAAGACTTGATAGGATCTCATCCTTTGATTTTAGGAGATAATTATTATAATGGTTTGGGAAGATATGAGGAATGTGTTTCTTTTATGCCTTCTGATAAAAAAAATTCTTCATATGATATGCAGGACACTAAAATTACTATATTACATGAAGAGCCTACAATTCTCGTACAATCAAAGAATCACATGTTATTTGAAGACATGATAGAATTTCATCCCTTATATTTAGAAGATAATTATTATAATGGTTGGGGTATGTATGATGAATCATTGTTTTCTCACACTCCTACTGATGAAATTTCTATTTCACTTGATATGCAAGATGCTGAAAATTCTATCTCACATGAAGATCTTGCAGTTCCTGTACAATTAGAAGATGGCAAGCCACTTGCAGAGATAGAGAAGGTTTCAAAATTCAATCATTTTGAATATGATTTTATTGAACATATTGCTGAAATAAAAAAGGAAGAAATGGTAAATGATTCTTATGACTCATTTGATATGGATGAGGAAGAGGTAAAATATTCTCTTTTACTCTTGACTACTGAAAATTCAGGTGCAAATTCACATGATTATCTTGGAGATTCAAATAAAGAAATACCATTGGTGGTTAACGAGGAATTAGAATCAAATTTTATTCAGCCAAATGATAAAAACATTGCTTTATTTGAAATGACTCAAGTAGTTGATCAAGAATATGTGTTATTTAACACATCTTGTGATCGACAAGATTTATGGTTTGAAAAGGATTGACATATTTTGATGTTTTTGAAGAGCATATAATCAATGCAAATGAAGGGCTACAAGAGGACAATGATGGAGATCATGAGGAAAAAGAAGAAGTTACAAATTTGCATCAAGTCTTGGTAAATGGAAATGTACAAAAGGTAGAAACTCAGCCTTTATGTTCAACCATGTGAAATCCAAGTAAAATTTTACATAATTGTACGTTGGATTCTGATGTGGTTAATGATGAAATGCCATTAGCAATTGACAAAGAATTTGAGTTGATTTCTTCTCACACTAGTAATAAGATTGCTACATCAAATAAAATAGAGGTAGATGCTTTGGAGTTATTAAACCAAGTTCATAAACAATTGATTATTGAGTCTGGGATACAAACTTATATTGATCCACATATGCTAGATATCTTAGATGCTTGTCAATTTTTGCATGGTTTTGATTGGTCTAAAGATGTAGATAATGACTTAGCTTCAATTTTTTTAGAAATAGCCTCTTATTTGAAAGAAATCACATCTGTTTGTAAAAATGAGAACTCAAGTCGGAGTGATGAATCAGGTTTGGAAATTTACACCTCACTAAATAAATGAAAGATAGTTGAAAACCATATATTTGTTTGCAAGTTTGATGAATCAAAGTCTCAACATGGAATTGTTAATATCATTGAATCAAACTAGTGGGGTGAAAGAGTTAAATTAATTTTTTTCGTGCTTATAGGCTTGATCATATTATGGTATGATTCTCAAACAAGTTGGTGTGCCTATCATGTTAAAAGTATTTCCATTTGTGATAAAAATACCATGGAGTACACCATCATTAACACCAGGAGCAATGCAAAGAGTTGAAGAAAAAATTTTTAAAATATTATTCTACAAGGGTTTTTGTTAAACATTATGATGGCAGAATTAAGGTTCTTATTAAAACCATGATGGTAGAATAATCAAATCAGTGGAGTACAATTTGAAGGTTTAAATTTTATCCAAAGGAAGACTTTAATTTTATTAAAGTCAAAGTTTTATAAATATAATTTATAAAATTCAAATTCTATTATAATTTAAATAATTTATAAATTATAAAAGGTTTTAAAATGCATCGATGTCATCGAATTAAATGGAGAGTCAATGTCTAAGCCATAAGGTGAATTCATGTATAAATAATATGCCAAGAGGCATTCAAAATTTATCCCTCTTTGAATTAATTTTCATGCGACAAAGCTAAAAGAAATTCATGCAATCGTTGAACGTTGAGGAAGAAGACAAAGAGTTTGTTTGTCTTATTAGCACCAGGAAGAAGATGAAATGGGTGATCATAAGGTATGATCCAAATTGGACATGGTGGTCCATTCATACATCATGTTTCATAAGAGAATTGAGAGTGCAAGAGTCCACGATCGATTCATGTGGATGTTAATTGGCAAGTTCATCTTGAGCGCCAAGGGAAAAAGCTTTTGGTTCACATTCGGTTTGAGTGCCAGATGTGGAAGAAAGAGCACAAGGTGCTTGTGGTGTTTCAAATGTGCATCTAGCACATGCGGTGGTTAAATCTATGACTAGAGCACTCGCGAAGGCAGATATTGTGGGTCTGAATCCCACTAGTGGCAAAGGTAATTTTTGATTAAATTTTATTTTGCCTAAAGTTTTCTAAGGGGTTATTTAGAGTTATAAGGGTTTGTGAAGGATTATTTTATTGGAAATTGATTTGTGTTATTTGGAGTAATAAGGGTTTATGAAAGGTTATTTTATTCATAATTGATTTGTGTTATTTGGAGTAATAAGGGTTTATGAAAGGTTATTTTATTCATAATTGATTTGTGTTACTTAGAGTTAAAAGGGTTTATGAAAGATTGTTTTATTGAGAAGTGATTTATGTTATTAGAGTTATAAGGAAAGTGGATTTGATTTTTGCCAAAGTTTTTTTTGCCATTAAATTTTATTAAAGAGGTTTTGAGTTATTTTGGTGGATGTTGAATTTATTTTTAGTTGGGAGTTTATAAGGTGTTATTGGATAAATATTTTATGTATGTTGATGGTTGTTTTTGAAAGGTGGAGTGATAAGGTGTAATTGAATATTTACATTATAGTGTGAGAAATATTTATCTTCTAACCTCTTTGAGCTTGGCATAGAAGTGTTTGTGGTTGTGACATATTTATGAGATCCCTTCATCATAAATAAAAAGGTATGAGCACATTCTTCCATAGTTGAGTTGATTGATTGGTTTTCTGGAAAATAAGTTTGGAGTGAAAAGGAATTGATTAGGGTTTCCTATTGAGTGTTTTGAGTTAATGCTTCAAGTTTTTTTGGAATAAAGAGTTGTTAAAACCTTGTTTTATAAGCATTGTTGTTAAAGTGAGTTTTTGTGCAAAGAATTGAACTAGGGTTTGAAAAGAACATGAGTATCATTGTTATGTGAGACTTGTTGAGCATTATTGAAAATATTTTGAGTGAAGTGTTCATATACTTGGACTAGGGTTTGAAAAGAACATGAGTATCATTGTTATGTGAGATTTGTTGTTGAGCATTGTTGGAAAAATTTTGAGTGAAGTGTTCACATTATTAGACTAGGGTTTGTGAGCAAGAGTCATTTCATTGAGTGATTGGTTGAGTAGAGTTGATTGAGCCTAGTCAAGTGGATGTGTGAAGTGATTGTTCAAGTTCCATAAAATAAACTATTCTATATTATGAATTGATTTGAGAAAGTAATTGAGCACTGTGATAAGTGTAGAACATATTGAGTCTCTAACAATTCTCTTTATGTTTCTATGAGATTGGACAAGTTCTGTGTGGACTTGTTGAGCAAATTTGAGCAAGTTCTATGTGGACTTATTGAGGATATTTGAGCAAGTTCTATGTGGATTCGTTGAGCACATTTGAGCAAGTTATATGTGGACTTGTTGAGCAAATTTGAGCAAGTTTTGTGTGGACTTGTTGAGTAGATTTAAGCAAGTTTTGTGTGGACTTGTTGAGCAGATTTGAGCAAGTTCTGTGTGGACTTGTTGAGAAGATTTGAGCAAGTCCCATGTGGGCTTGTTGAGCAGATTTGAGCAAGTTGTGTATGGACTTGTTGAGAAAATTTGAGCAAGTTCTGTGTGGACTTGTGGAGCAGATTTTGGTGCATATTTGAGGACAAGTTTGTACTAGACTAGAGATAGATATTGAGCAAATTTGTGCTAGATAGAAGGACTAAGTTTAGTGTAGATTTGAGATAGATATTTGGAGGTGACAAAGTAGAGAGGATAGTAGTCTCTAGTGGATAGAGATCCATTAGCCAAGGCAGTGAGGATAGGTCTTATGAGTGGGGACAAGAGTATTCAATGGAGAGAAATCCACAATCCAGTGCAGTGGAAGCAGTAGTCTTCTAGAGGATCACCATCTAGAGCAAAGGAGAAGGAGTTCTCCTATGGATAGAGATACATGAACTTGATTTAGGGGATTGGTATCTCCATTGGACAGAGGTCCATAAACATTGTAATAGGGAAAGGATTCCCAAGATATTGATTGAGAAAATTTTAGTGAAATATTTTCTGCATGGAGTAGCCCACATTGTGTGAACCATGTAAATTGTGGTGTCTCTATTATGTGTGGTGATTTGTGCATTGATTTAATTATTGCTATTGATATTACTATATTTACATTGCATAATATTTATTAGGAAATAAAAAGTAAAAAGTGGTCTTATACTGTTCACCCATCCTCTCAGTATAAGATTGTGTTCTTCAAAATCAAGTTTGGGATCTAGAAAAATGATAGCCTAAATTTTGTCATCCTCTTGTACATATATTGTACATACTTGTACATATTCATATTTTGTACATAGTGTTTTGGTTTTGTAGGTTTTGGTTTTATATACCTTTGTTGTTTTGTGATTTTGTTAGTTATCTCTTGTTTTTTTTCATTTTAGTTTACTTATATTGTTGGCTTTTAATAAAACAGATTCATGATAAGTTTTTGTGTTTTATATTTGTTCCCATTTTTTTCTTCTTCACTTTTGCAAAAAATTTTGGGTTTGTTTCTCTAATTGAGGTAGTGTTTTTACAATAAAATATTGGTCTTTTTGTTGGTACTTTTTCCTTTGTTATGTAGGATAAATTACCTATTTTGAAAATAATTGAAATTAAGGAAAAGAGAATGAAATTTTTTAGTAATATCCATATGATTTTGCTTTTTCTCCTTTGGCAACGATGATGCAACATGTCACGGTTTCACAGCACTTCCTATCCTTTGGCCTCGATGAAGCAACATGTCGCGATATCGTGACACTTTTTCTCCTTTGGCCGCGACGATGCAACATGTTGTGATATCGTGACACTTTCTATTTTGGCCGCGACGATGCAACATGTCGCGATATCACAACACTTTTTCTCCTTTGGCCTTGATGATGCAACATGTCGTGATATCATGACACTTTTTCTCCTCTGGCTACGATGATGCAACATGTCGTGATATCGCGACACTCTTTCTCTTTTTTCCATGACGATGCAACATGTTGCGATATCGCGACACCTTTTCCTCCTTTAGCCGTGACGATGCAACATGTCACGATTTTGTGACACTTCTTCTTCCTTATTTTATCCCTTTGCTTTGGACTACGAAAATGCAATATGTCATGATATTGTGACACTTTCCTTCTTGTGGTTGTTTGCTTTTTCTTTGATCTTTAGCAATTGGGCTTCTTCGGACTTCTTGAAATAATGCAAAAAAGGTGGGTCCCCATTTTTGGGGTACGTTGTGGAGCAGCAAGAACACTTCCAAATGGTGAATTTCTCTGTTTAAGTTTTGCTTCCCATTTTTTGATTAGCCTCTGGTCATGTTTCCCCTTAGTTAGTTATTATTTTTGGTTCCTTTGGGCGCCTTTACCCTAGGTGGCCCCTGTTGTTTTCAGGCTGTCTCATTCTGCTGCCACTGTTCTTCCCCTTTGCCTGCCTCTTCGGAGGCCCGAGGCTATCTTGTACAAGGTTCAAGGACCTTTCAACACCCTTTCAACCAATAAAAAAAAATATCCATATGATTTTGGATTAAAATAGTGATATTTTGGAACAATTAATTTTTTTGTTGAGGCTCCACATGTATCGCATCACATTAAAGGGTATTATTTGAAATTTTGAAAGATAAAATCATTCTAGTTTTGCATATTAAGGCAAAAATCCAATATATTCTATCTTTAGCCTTACTTGGTCTCTAACCCAAGTGGCAGGTAAATTTTACAAAGCAATACAATTATTAATATAAAAAGCAATAAAAATGAAAGTAAAGTTAAATTAGTCAAATGGTTTAGATAATATTCATCAGGGCTATAGATGTCTGACTTGTAGTGAAGCTATGTCTAGAAAGAAATAAAATAAAGGAAGCAAAATCAAAATTTATCTAATACCTGGGTGCTTCAGATAATCTCTACCAGGGCCATAGACACCTGGATGACAGCAAAGCAAGATCTAGAGGATATCAAGGTCATCTCCACAAAAGCTATGGATGCTCGAATGACAATGGAGCAATGCAGAGGTACTTTTTAATGAGTGACACTTTTATAGTCAAAATGCAAAACTGAATGATGGAATCTAAATAATTTTACGAATGCAAAATGAATCACAGTTCACACACTAAGTGGAAGTAGATGGTTCATATATTTCATTTAAATATGTCTATTCCATTTTCTATGGATATTGCTAGATAATGTTTATTTTTTTTATATTTGGTTTTTATTGGTTTCAAATCAGGTTCTTAATCTAAAATTCTTAGGAGCATTTTCCAATAGAGTCGCCATTTATTGTGACCATTTCACAACTTTCCTAATTTTTGGGACCCAATTTAAATTTTGATGTTTATTCAAGGTTTTGGTTGATTTTGAATATTTTTTAATTAGTTTGTTTCAAGTATTTTTTGCATGGTTGATTACAAAATCAAATGTCATGCCTTGATTTCAATGCATTCAAGGAGAGTCTTGGTTAGTATCATTATAAGGGAGGTTGACCATGATCTGGATTATAGTGTGTATGGTTTATAGTTGATCATTTATCCTCGATATAATTTTTTAGTTAAATCATTGTGTGAAAGAAATTCTTTACAATAGCTCAATTGATTAAATTTTTTTCAATCCATGTGCGTGTAACTTAAAATGGTATATCATTATTTTTGGCTATGGATACTATTTGATTATACTATAGTTAATGTGTTCATTATATTATGATTATTTATGTTTTAATTAAAATGTTAATTATATTATAATTATCTATGTTATAATTAAGATATTAATTATATTATGATTTGATATAATTAATATGTTAATTGTGATTTGATTATAATATAATGTTTTCATTATATGCTAGATTGGTTATATTATGATTAATATTTTTTCATTCGTATTGATAGGTAATAAAAGGATAAGATCAATGGGTAAGTCACGTGCACGAACATGATGAAAACACAACAAATTTGAGCATAGATGTAGAGTGACACATGGGCTTGAATGGGACTCGGTAGACAACTATCACTGACATAAAGGGTATTATTTATGATGTTGAGGATAATGATGCGGTTAATGAGAACTCAAATGAAGATAATGGCAATGAAGATGATACTTGGTTTGTTGACGTGAGGTTAGGTAGGAGTTAGACCACCATGTGGTGGTCAAAATATAACAAGTGTGATCATTATTTTATATTGTCTTCATGGTGTTCACGTCCCACATGTGGGATCAATAATCCATATACGATATCAATGACGAAGTTGGATTACAAATAAATCACTACAAATGATGGAGATAATTTTTTTACGAAGTATTTTATTGAAAAGGCTATTTATGGAGTTTGAAAAGAGTCAATGTCTTTGAATTGACAAAATCATGCAGGCCAATGATAATAATGGAGGTTTTAGTGTGCAATATGAATGCACTAGTGGAGGCTTCCATATACAATATGAACACAACAATGGAGGTTGTCATAGTAGCAACGTGCAGATTTAAATTCTTAAAATCATGATGGATAGCAACGTCGTTCATCCAAATATCATGGATAATAGTTTATGTATTTGATGTCTAGTAGATGGAACCTAAAATAATGACTTATCAAATTTAATATTTTTGTCACATAAAGGAAGTGGAATTCTATGAATGCAATGAGCAATGGTTTCCTCTCAAATGTAGCTATGGAGGTAGCTATAGGGGTGGCGATGATTGTGAATAATTTGAACATATTAGAGGTGATCACAATTGTGACATCCAAGTGGTGGTAGGTCCCAAATATAGATATGACAATATTTTCATATGTTTCTATTTCCAAGTGTGTCAAAGACAGTGTTGGGCTCAAGTAGATGTTGAACGGATTAGCAGAAGGCAACTTCTATGACGATGATGAAATTGTGAATAACATGCAAAGTAGAAGGTGATGAATGATGTTAAAATCATAGTTGTATGGGATGTTAGTGCAGAGGAACACAATTGAAATATTGTAGATGCCTCCTAGTTTGTTTTTGTTCTTAGAAATTTTGGTAAGTAAACATGTTGTTGACTACGCATTATTTTTATTCCTGATGATTGCACTCTCCTCTCCTTAACCAGTAGAGACATGGTGTTTACTGCATACGGCTGAGAAAAAAGCACACATAATTATTCTATTGAAAAGTGTATTTATTGTGAGGTCTCTCAACCATAAAGAAAAGAATATCAAACATAATGTTGATCATAGTTTTGCATATCCCCAAAGGAGGTGAGATATTGATATGCATGAAATTGAATATGGACCATGGAGATCGAATTATGGATATTCTTAGCCAGATTATCATCGAGACAACCATTTTGGCTAATACATATAATGTGGACTATTCGATTGTATTTGGATTAAGAAGGTTAGACGGGTGTAGACATTGATAAAAGGGGATAACAGATTATGTTATTTGTTTTTAAACAAATACATTATCACCTCTATAAAATAAAAATTCATTGCAAACCTATAAATGAAACCGAATGAACAAATTGAAAAATAAACAAAGTTCAAATTATAAATAGTCATGGAAACTTCAAGAAAGTGGTGGGAAGATTTTTGGAGAAGCAATATTGAAGGATTGAAGGATATGCCAAAGGTTTCCTCCCAGGTTGCTCCGAGAAGGCTTCATTTTGGATGGAAAAGGGTATTCTGGAGAAAATATTATTGTCAGATCTTATTATGATATATTCATTTTGTTACAATGAAAATATGCATGTTGATGGTGTTTTCACTTTATAATGATTGGATATATTAAATTATTTCCTTGAAGATTGCACCTAATTTAGATTGAATTGTGTTAATGTTGATTGATTTAAATTAGGTTTTATTTTAGAAATATTTTTTTTACAGATTCAGGATGAAGTTTTGAAGTTTCTGTAACCTTCTTTTGAATTTACGTTTCATTTTTATTTTTATTTTCCTAACCCTAAACTTTTTCATTTTATTTAAATTCAAATTCACAAAAAATCAAAACCATAGGTTTTAATAAAAATTTTAATCTTACATAAGGGTAAAATATTTATTTCACTTTATTAAATTCACGATATTTCATATCCTAAAACAAACATTAGAATTTATAAAATTAATAAAGTGAATATTTAGCTATCATAGGATGGAGATTGGAGTAGGACGTTTTTCATAGGACTACCCAAACTTTCAAACTTGTTTCGGCCATACCTCACTCATCCGAACTCGATTGAGCTAAAATTTTGAGGGTAGATGCATAAAAAATCCTATAACATCTCCACATATTTCTATATTATTTGGAGTAATTTACATCCTATAATATCCCAATGCATGAACGAGATTTTTGGTAAGTGACTATGCGAGGATTTCATCTGGGTTGAATAATAGCGAAGGTGACGGTGAGTGAGCAAGTGATTTCAGGTGATCGGATGGCTTCAGGGGAGTAAGGGGAAGGAAATAATATAAATTTTAAAATCTCTACAGGTGGATCTACCCCTCAGAACTCATCAGAAATAGGTAATACATGTGATAGCGAGAAAGTAGGCCCCGATTCAGAACCAGATGGTAAGGATACTCTTGATAAGATACACATGTTTAATGGGTCCCTCTTTCAAGATTGTTATTCCTCTCCTTGGTATTATTATAAGAAATTAAAAGGGTCTATGAAACCTCCTTCGAGCAGTGGAACCCTCTTACTCCTAGCGAGTGAAGACCTAGAAATTATTGAAACCTAATGGCAGATTACATTTCTATTGAATCCCACAATCTGGTGGGGAGGATGACCATATATGGAATCTATTCAGTTGTGGGCCTATACCAAATAGAAAAACCTAGGAAATATGGATTTGGTTACCCTTTCAAAGGGATTTTTCCTCATTCTACTCAACAATGAAGAAGATACCTCTTGGATTCTTACTAGGGGTCCTTGGTTATTCGACTAGAAGAGTCTATTTCTTTGGAGGTGGGGTGAATATTTCAACCCCGAGATGTAAAGCATAAATTTCACATCAATCTGGGTTTGATTTCTAGATCTGCCTACCCATTTTTGGCATGAATATATTTTAAAGGGTATTAGAAAATATATAAGTGAGTTGGTTGTAATTGACCCATTGACCAAAGCATGCACTCGTATGGTACATGCTACAATTCGTGTTAACACCAATCTAGATTCCTAGCTTCCCACTCAGATAAATTTGGTTTATGAATCCTATCATAGATTTTAGGCCATATAATATGAGAATAAGTCTACATTTTACATTGAATGCAAAGATCAGGGCCATCTCAAAACCCAATACCCATTGTTAATAAACTCAAAGGAGATGAAATTCCCCAATACCTTTTGAAGTGGGTTGCAGATTGGGTGGTAATAAGGTAAACCCCTACAGGACAAGCAACAAAGCATATACTACTAGAAGAAGGATCAAATTCTAAAAAATTCCAAAGGAAAGTAGATTGAAATCCAAGATTCAAATAATGATCATCCAAAGGTGAGTTCCATTTTTACCTTAAAAAATCATTTTTATGTTTTAAAAGGAACTACTTTTCATGGGCATGAACCTGGAGAGGATGAAATTACCTCACATTTACCTAAAACCCTATTTTCTAACCAATATGAGCCTCAATCCCTAACCATATATGGGCCCTCCAATACTATCTCAAAACCTCCATCCACCCTTGAGGGGCATATAGAAATTGGTAGTCCCATATCAGACAAAGTGGAGAAATAAGATAAATATGATTTCAGCCCCTTTAATACTATAAGTCTCAAGAAATATTTTGTTGACATCGACAGTCAAAAGATAAAAAAGGAATACCCTCTATAAACAATCAGAAGAAAAAGTAAATAGAAAATGATATTGCAAATGGTACCCAGAAAACCCTATTCTAATATCTTCTCGGACAGGAGAAGGATGAATCAAAAAGACCCAAACCTCCCTTGCAGCAATCTAAGGGAGGCCAAAAACTTTCTAAAAATTCTAAATGAGGATCCTCTCATGGAATGTGAGAGGCCTTAATAGTGCTATCAAGCAAAGGCTTGTTTGCACTCTAAGGAAATAACATAGACACACTATCATAGTTTTTTAAGAAACGAAGATTGAGCAAAATAAAATCTAGAAAATCACAAATTCTATCTGGAAAAATTGTGAGTTTGTTTTTTGCCTCGCTCAAGATATGTCTGGGGGACTTCTCTGTATTTGGGACTCAAACAAGTTAGAAGGCAAAATCATTTCCTCTTTTGACAGGGTTCTCAATATGATGTTCTTCTATAAAAATAGTAATTTCTTTTGAGTTTTTTCTAATGTCTATGCCCTTAACAATCCTCTCATATGTAGGGGCCTATAGGATACTTTGAGTTAGATGAGAAGTACTTTCCTAAAAATTCTATGTATTATTGCTGGAGATTTCAATTGTCCCATTTTTCCTTCTAACAAGTAGTGAAGGAGCTTGATGCTCTCTATAAGCATTGAGGATTTTCATAGGTTTTTCACTTATTTTGAGCTTATGGATGTTCAAAATAAAGGGGAAAAATAGACCTGGAGCAATAGGATAATTGGGGATCAACACATTCAAGTTAAACTTGATAGGATTTTTTTGTCTCAATAAGCTATACCGGTGATGGGTGATGGCACTCTTATCTATCTTCCCAGAGTTGGATATGATCATTGTCCTTTACTGTTTGAAGTCGATAAAGGTTCTTTTTTCAAAATCACCTTCATATTTGAAGTTATGTGGACTCAACACCTAGATTTGTAGATGCAAATACTGACTGGTGGTAATTTGACTATCATGGATCCTTTATTTTTAGGGTTTCTCAAAAACTTAAGTGTGTCAAAGAAAATATTCAAGTATGGAACAAAGACGTTTTTGGTAACATATTTAAAAATAAGGAGAATATTTTGCAAAAACTAAAAAGTATTGAACTCCAAATTTAGAATGGGTAGCTCAATGAATAACTCAAAAATGAAGAGAGACAGGTTCTTGTAGACTATCATAATGTATTGGCTAAAGAGGATACTTTTTAGAGGCAAAAATCAAGGGCCCTTTGGCTCAAAGAGGGGGAATCTAACACAAAATTATTTCATGCCACTACCCTTAGGAATTGAAGTTTGAACAAAATTAAATAATTAACCAAAAGTTATGGCACCATCATCAAGGATATTTTTGAGATCCGAAATGAAGCTTCATATTTATTTGAAGGACTTTTGGGAGCAAACCCCCAAAATAATTCCTAGGCTGGTAGATAATTTCTCCACCATATTCCCAACCTGGTCACTTCATATATGAGTTTGAATCTTATCAAATGCCTCACCCCTAATGAAATTAACGAGGCCCTTTTTCTATGCACCCTGATAAAACCCTAGGCCCTGATAGGTTTTACCCCTAGTTCTACTAGACCTTCTAGGACATCATTGGGCCTGATATTTGTAATATCGTCATTGAAATTTAGCAAACTAAATATATACCCAGAAGTATCAACTCCACTTTCATTGCCTTGGTTCCCAATGGACCTGTTTGCAAATCTATGTTAGATTTCAAACCCATTAGTATTTGCAATGTTCTTTACAAAACTCTCACTAAATCCATGGCTACAAGACTCAAGGATATCCTTTCTCAGATCATAGACCCTTGTCAAGGTAGCTCTATCAAAGGAAGAAATATTACTGATGGTGTTATCACGTTACATGAAGTCCATTCTTCCAACATTACAAAAATTCTACCATGTTTTTCAAAATTGATATGAATAAGGTATTTGACATAGTTAACATAGATTTACTAATTTATGTCCTCAAATTTAAATTTCATAGGGAATTGGTTGATCTTGTTCACAATTGTATCTCCAATCCTTGGTTTTCAATCTTGGTAAATGAATCTGCGGTAGGGTTTTTCTCTAGTAATATGGACCTCAGATAGGGAGATCCTCTCTCCCCCATAATTTTTATCATTCTTACTAAATCCTTGGGTAGAGCACTCAAAAATTCCTACTCCAATGGCATAATTTTAGGTATTAAGGTTGCATCTAATTTAAGAGCCCTATCTCACTAGAAGTTCGTTGATGATACCATCATTGCTACCCATGCTTCTGTGTGGGAAGCAAAAGCCATTAATATTATTCTTGATACTTATGAGGAGGTTGCAGGTCAAAAAATAAACTATATTAAAAGCAAAATCTTTTTTTTTTGGTAAGTTAAAATTATATTATAAGCGGGTTTTGAAAGGATCCCAAAACCTTTTTACAATAGGTCAACCGACCAAACCAAGGGTCAAAAAACAACCAATTTGACAAATCCCACCCAGTGGGAAAACCAATAGGATGATGAAGTTGAAAATCCCACCCAGCGGTAAGTAGCCAAAAACCACCAAAATGGAAATCCCGCCGAATGGGAAAAACTAGCAAATTTGGAAAATCTCGCCTAATGAGAAATAGCAAAAAATAAAAAACCCACCCTATGGGAGAACCAACAAAAAACCAACTTTGAAGAATCCTACACAGTGAGAAAAATAACAAATTTGAAAAATCCCACCCAACGGGAAAACCAGCAAAAAAACAAAACCCACCCAACAGGAAAACCAGTAGAAAATCCTATTTGAAAACTCCCGCCCCACGGGAAAAATAGTAGGTTTGGAGGATTCCACCCAACGGGAAACCTAGTAGAAAACAAGAAACCATCCCGTAGGACAACTAGTAGAAACCAGATCTAAAAATCCCGCCCAGCGAGAAAAACAACAAATTTGAAAAATCTCGCCCAGTGGGAAGCAGTCGAAAACCACCAAAATGGAAATCCCACCCAGCGGGAAAAACTAGCAGATTCAGAAAATCTCACCCAATGGGAAAACCAACAACAAAAACTAAACCCCACCTCACGGGAAAACCATCAAAAAACCATATTTGGATAATCTTGCCTAGCAAGAAAAATAGTATATGTGAAGGATCCCACCCAGTAGGAAAACCAGCAGATGAAAAAAACCTGCTCCAATGGGAAAACCAGCAAAAACCCCTATTTGAGAAACCCACCCAATGGGAAAACCAATAGGTTTGGTGGATCCCGCCCAACGGGGAATTCAGTAGAATTTTTTTTTAAGAATCGCAACACTGGTATCTCACCAACAGGAGTACGAGGTAACCAGGTTGGGGCAGGGTCTGGAAATGGAACAACAGGAATAGGAGATCCCCAAGACCACTGGATCTCCCCTGTAACCAGATCTGAGATGCAAACTATAGAGGAGAGATAGAGAAATTTCCCCATGAGCCCCCGTGACTGGAGAGGATTTTGCCATCAGGTTGAAAACCATGGCACTGCCTTTGCATTAGATGATCATGAGCCCCCATCCCAAGATCTATAAACCTACAAATAAACAACCCACTAAAACAACTAGCAAGAAATCTTCCAGCCCCACCCTTGTCTGTTGGAGGATGAATCTAAGGAAAGTCTTAGCTACATGCTTGGGGTTCCTCCTAGAAAAACAAAATATATTTCATCAACACTCCCTAAGAGAGATAAGAAAATATTTCACGCATTTTTTAATGTGTTATATTTTAGTTACCTACTCAATATTTGAGCCTCCTTCTTTTCACCAGTGCTCCTAAGGAATCCATGTGGAGTAATGTTATTGAGAAGATTAACAAAAAAATTGTAGGTTGGAAAGGGACCCTCCTCTGTCAAGAAGCCAAAGCCACATTGACAATGGCTTGTCTCCAAAGTATTCCTATTTATTTCATGTTTGTCTTCAAAATTCCTATTGCTGTCTACATGAAAATTGAGCAAATCCAGAAGAGATTTTTGTGGGTAGGTGCTGAGGACAGGAAAATATTTCATATGGTCATTTGGGACAAGGTGTGTTACCTAAAAATTTAGGGGGTATTGGGGCTCCAAAGAGTTTTTAATATGAACATAGCCTTGTTAGACAAGCAAGAATGGAAGTTTATCACCAACAACCTTGAATGGGTCTCAATTGTCAACTAGAAAATATCTTCAAAACTGTTGTTTCCTAGATGATGATATTCCTAGATATGGGTACACTTTATGGAAATCAATTATCCAAACCAAATATCTTATTCATAATGGAATAAGGTGGCAACTAGGCATAGGGAGAAAAATTAATTTTTGGACTGACAGGTGGATTTCTAATCAACCACTTTTAGAGAAAAATGAAATTGTTGACTTACAACCTTTCCTGGACACTTTAATTGGTAGCAAGGTTGAATATTTCATTGAATTTTCATTGGATTCCAATTTTTGGAAACATTTTCATATTCCATGTGTTAATGGTTAAATATCTAATACCTCAAAAGTTCTTAAAACCATCCTAAATGCAACAGTCATCCCCACTGGTAATTCCTATGACTCTCCTTTTTGGAAAGAAACTGATTCTAGAGTATTCACTATTAAATTTTCTCATGATCTAACTATTTATTATCAAGTGGTCCATATCCCTTATGATCGAGTGTGGAGTAAACACCTCATTCTAAAAGTTGCTCATTTCAGCTAGTTGGCCATTCAAAGTAATATTCTAACGATTGATAGCATTATGAAAAGGGACATGTTTGTTCCCAATAGATGCTATCTGTGCCTACCAATCACCTCTTTCTGGAGTGCCATTTCTCTAAAAAGTATTTGGATCACCTTATGTCCACTTTTTATATCTCTTGGGTTCCTCCTAATTCATTGAGTCACCTTTTCACCCAATGGCCTACTCCACTAAAAAATCTCAGATTATCTTCTTTATGGAAAGTGAGCCTTCATCATATCTTATAGCAATTGTGGCTTGAAAGAAACAATAGGGTTTTCTATTTCTCCTCTAAGGATCCCATATTTGTAGTCAAAAAATCTATTGCCTTTATTGTCAAGAATTTCTAGCTCTTCCCTTGTCTCAAACCACCTGATTCTAGATTGAAGTATATTCTATTCTCTTCTTTAAATATTACCTGCAACTCCAGTTCTAGTTTACCAGCCTTCCATCCTAGAGTGGGTGCCCATTGGATTCCTCCCCCAAGTGAGTTGTTAAAACTTAATTTGTGTCTCCAAAGGAAACCCAGGGGATGTTGGTGTAGGTGACATAGTCAGAGATAGCAGTGGTCAAGTTATTATGACCTATGTCAAGTACCTGGGGTGCCAAAAAAATAATTTTGCTAAAGGTCATACACTGTGGAGAGGGCTATATCTTCTCAAAGATTATAAATGCAACCTTTTTATTTAAGGATATTATCTAAAAATTATAAATGCTCTTAAAAACAATAGGGTTTCCTCTTGGAATGTCAGAACTATTGTTCAGGAAGCTAAGAATTTGTTCCAAAATTTCAATGATATCTCTATCAACCATGTGTACCACAAAGCTAATAGACCTACAAATATTCTTGCCAATTGGGGAGTTATCCATAAATATCTATCCATTTGGAAAGAAATATTTACCCAAGAAGTTTTAAATGCTACTAATAATGATTTTTTTTAAAAGTTGTGGTCACAGGTTTTGGCAAGTCAGCTTCTCCAATGCTAACTCTACCCTTTTTCAGCATGATGTGTTTCTTTGGGTCCAATTCTTATGGTAGATTTTTATGATTAGTGTGAATCTCTTCCTTGCTATTAGTGCTAGAATTTGGTTCTCCTGTTTCCCTTCCATGAAGTATACAATGTCCCAAGATAGGCCATGTAAGTGGGTTTACCTCATGGTTGTCTTATCCAAGCATGTCAAGTTCCTGAGTAGGTATAGGCTATGCAACTGAATGTTATCAAACAATTCCAATATGCATCAAGTCTTGAGATGCTTAATTTTATGTCTTGTAAATTTTGAGATTCATTATTTTAGTCATTTGGCATTCCCAATCCTATACCATCCCTATCATGTGCAAAGTCTATCTTATTCCATGTCTATTTTTTCCAGTATCAGTTCCCTATGGAGAATTATGATGTGGTCTACCAATCACACCAACTAAGCTTTTGAAAAGGGCATCTATTGTACAAAAAAAATCTATATTTACATCCTTGGTCTGTGTTAGTCCATTATCATCTATTTTGGTTTGTCGTTGTGTATCCTAGGTGGTAAGAAGATTCTATGGTCTTCCTTTATCTTCAATCTTGACAATATGGCTCTGCTTAAACCATCTACCCTTCAGCTTGATCCTCTGTCTCACACATTTCTGGAAGCTCATGGTCTCATTCTATTTCTAAGCAAGTTCAAAGGGACTGAGCAAGATATCACTGAAGCCTTTGTCATTTCATGGAATAATGGTTATGTTGTTACTGTTAATTTGATGGTTGAGGTGACTGTACTACCAGTGAAAGGGTGAGCGGTGCGAAGAGATTATCATGATTGGGAACTTGAGCTCTAGGGTTTCCCAAATTATTCAATTTTCAAGTGGAAGGGTAATGTTGTTGATCATGAGTCACTGGCTATGCCCTGGCCCATGGTGTCTATTATAGTTTTTATGGATCTTTTGTGAGCTTCCCCTATGTAGGTTTTTTTCATAGCTCCTTTATAGGTTTTTTAGATAGTTACTTCTCTTAAGAAACCCCTACATGGGTATTGCTTAGACTGCATTTTTGTTTTTCTGACATCAAGCATCCATCTAGCCTTCTCTGCTATTGTTTGGACATTTTTCTTCAGGTTATTGTTGTCCAATATGCAGGCCTATGTCATATTATGCTATTGGTTTAGCTACTATTTTATGTACTTGGGTTTGGGGCCCATTTAAACCCCACTCTTAATCAATTTTACCTACCAAAAAAAATAAACATTAGAATTTCAATTAAATAAAATTTCCAAATAATGATTATTAAAGTTCAACATAAAGTATTTGGATAAATTTAATTAAAATTATTTTCTAAGGTTAAATCAAATATTTGCACTCCACAAGTTTTATTTCTGTTATTTGATTATTAATATTACACTTTAGCATTTAATTTCATGAAGCAACAATATTTTACAATTTTAAATCAAAATACCAAACACATACCCCTTGTTAACAGTGACGTGCACCGCTGAGGCATTATAGTAACATTTTTATTTACAAGAAAACAAGCACATGTTCAGAAGTTAATTAAAATAGAACCTTGGAGAAACTAATAATTTTCTTTGCAAGAGGGGATTGCTTAACAGGATCCTAACCATGAGTGTATTTTCATAATCGAGCAAAAATATCACTTAACACATCCTTAGGACTCGCTTTGTTAAGGTCTTGAAAGTTAGTGCAAATGTGTATCGTCTCGTTAGGCTTACGAATGGGTACCATGTTTGAAATACACTCAAGATAATCAATGGGGACAATGAAAACCACATCTAAAATTTTTTGAAGCTTTTCTATAACCATGAGGGCAATGGTAGGATTCATCTTTCTCAATTTTTGTTAGACCGACTTAGAATTAGGGTGAAAGGTAAGTTTATGGACAACCAAATTAGGGTCAAGACCAAGCATGTCTTTGTAGGACCATGCAAAAATTTCCTTCTTCTTCTTGAGGAGAGAAATGAATTGCTTTTATTCATCTACGAATAAAATTTTACCAAGTTTGAAAATTTGAGGATTGTCTACGTCTAAACTAAGGTTCACATTGATGATATCTTCAATGGACATATGAGAATATTCCTCAAGCTGATGGGGTGTTGGGATCAAATGAATGTCATCTATGATGTTATCAAACTCTTCTAACATAGTTTCTTCCATGTTTGCCTCAAAAACCTCAAGATCTAAATGCGAAGGTGAATGTGAAGGTGGAGGCAACGAAGGAATGTAGTTGGCTAAATCCCTTAACAATTCCTAAAAAAGGATGAATTCAAAAAAGGACGAAGGCTAGGAAATCTGATCCATATCAATAAGGCTCATGTCAATTAGAATTTTCTTTGCCAAATTATATGGATTATGAAGTGGGATGAATAAGTCAACAAGATTCATGTTATTTTAAAGGGGAAACTGGTGGTTGGAAATGTGAAGGATGGATAGATCCTATTTTCTAGAACTGATGCAAAAAATCTGGGAACCTGAACAACAATGAGTAGCACAAATGAATGCAATAGGTAAAAATCCATGCACATCCAATGCAATGATGTTTTTTTTTGAATTTTTGTGTGTGTTTTGATTTTTTTTTTTGTTATGTACATATATTACAAAATGTTCCAGTGAGGTGGATTAATGAAGTGGAGGTGGTTCACTAGTCAGTTCAACTCACTCCCTAGGGAGGAGCAAAAAAAATATGGGTTTATGAATGGGGAATATTCAGAGGTAATACTCATCCTATTCGGTGAATGAAGTGATGGGTGTCGAATCATCATTAGATTCATCAAAATTCATAGATGTGATGGGTTTATTCTTCTAAATTCAAATGAAGATTTTGAAAATCTTGTTCAAAAGAAGTGGAAGAATGAGAGTGATAGCCTAAACCTGAACGATCATGCACTCCTCGATATGAAGTATTGATGATCTCATGCATTTCCTGTTCATGTCATCCTAGGCCATATCCTTACCAATTGACCTAATAAAAATACCAAGATGGAAAACCTGACATGTGTTGTATGTTGGTAAGAGTTGGTTGTTTGGATTCATCTAGGGAAGATGGATTGGACAATGAATCAATCCCCCCATACACAAAATTGATGTTGTTAGTCATTGAACCCATGTTGTACACCACTCCTAAAGATAATGGTGGGTCATGTGGATGATCGTAATACCTAGCGATTTGGATGCTAAGCAGTGTAACAATGATGTCTTGGACCACGTATTCACCAATTCCAGGACTAGTGAGGTGGACCGCAACTTGGAATGATGTGGAGGTGGATGTGAAAGGCTCATGATTGGCTTGTGGCTTTGATAATGGGAGAGTTGTGGATTAGAATGATATCTCACAATCCATTAATTCAACTTATGAGACATCAGATGATGTGGATGAAGGTGGATTTGTCTGAGATGCTTGATGAATGGGTGATGATATGGAGGGAATGATAGTTGAGGATGTTTATGTTGATGATATCGATAATATGGATTAGATTTGACTATATGTACATGTATTCAATGGTGATGAGGATGAGGGTATGGATGTGGAAGCTTAATGAGAGGTAGTTATGGGGAAATCCTCAGGAATAGAAGCTTTCGATGAAGAAGTAGATGGTGTGGTGGATGATGTAGTTGATGGGGTAAAGAAAATATGAGTGGATGGAAGAGTGGATTTGTAGATATTTGAGATGAAATTATAATACTTAAACGGTTTGTTGTCTACTTGTATACAATTAATTTGTCTCTCATGTACATATTTTAGACATTTATGGAGTATTGAGGTAATACATCTCATTTTCCTCATCTAGGGGCATACAAGGAGTACATTGTATGCCATGGATCCTTCCAAGATGTGGAACATTGCATGTAATATTTTTACCCCTACTTCAATGGGTAAAGCAACAATGCCAACTATGGAACAAAGATCATCAATGAATGCATTCAAGATGGAAGATTTGGTGATATGAAATGGTGGAAGATCAAGATGTTGAAGAGCAAAGGTGGTGATGATATTTATGGAGAATTCGGTATCAATAAAAACTCATTTGAATGAATTCCTATCAATTTGAGCCATGATGTGTAATGGAGGGTCCACTTAATCTTATGATATTGGTTTGATTTCAAAATCATAAAATGTAATGGAAGGCTTCACACATGTTTGGATATTCTCCACAAAATTTCTAAAGGCATTAGTATCCTGAGATTGGAGTTTAATGGATTTTAGAATTTCCATTAATACCTTGTAGTGTAGGGAGATTGTTGTATTAGCTCATAAATAGATAGTTTGGTTGAACCCATTTTAAGGCTAGTGGTTAGCTGGCTACTCAGAGAAATGATTGGCCATTATGGATGATTAGTTGGATATGGATGGCTTGGAATGTGAATTTGTTAGAAATAATTGGTGGAGAACTGAATGGGTGATGATGAATTGGTGGGTTGAGGAGACACACTATCATGTGGTACTATAGGATATTGGATGGTTTGTTGTTTTGCATTTTGTTTATTGGTGCATTGTTGACCTTATGTAACTACATGAATAACACCCATAAAAACTTGGAATTATTGTGCATGCTTGACTTGATTAGGAAGATTCTTGATGTTTGACCTCTTGTTGTCTATTACACCTCCTTATGATGAGGAAGTGGTGTTTGATAAATGCCAAGGCTATAATTTTGTTGAGCTAAGAGACTATCAACCTTGATGATCCCTAAGTCAATTAGGTCTTGCACTATATCTTTGAATGTGAAGCAACCTTTAATATCGTGCCAATTTTATCGATGATAAGGATAAAACAAATGTTCCTGATAGCTTTTTCTATGTTTGGTAGGATCAACTAGTTTGACCTCAAGAAAGAAAAGTTGATTTATGTCATACAAACTATGAAATATGGAAGCATATGACTCCAAAAAAGGTGTATATTGGTGATTTTGTTGAATATATTTTCAACATTGAATATTTTCCATATTTGGAACTATGTTATCGATTGGTTGGTGTGGGGGAACCACTTGATATGAAAATTATTATGATTGTTGTTGCATTTATTTTTGTTGTTGAGACATTACCGACTGGCTCACAACCACTTGATTTACTTGATTTAGCTTAGGTTGGTCAGAATAATTTCCTTTTTTTGGTCCTCATTCTATCATTCTTTATTTTAGGCTTTAGCACACCTTCTTGGATTTTTATTTCTTCAATTAATATAGCCTAGGCAAGAGCTTGTTCAAAATGAGTTGTATTGTTGCAATTGTGATAACTAGGAGATGGGTTTTAAGTAACTCTTGGTGAATAATCAAGTTAACTCTTCCATTGGTAGGGAGAATGATAGTTTTATGATAACAACCCTCCAATAATTACCAAAATTATAGACTGACTCGTCATCAAATTACTTAAGATTGTATAAGTCAAAGAGTGTGATTTTCTTACGAACATTGAGGGAAAATATTTTGAGGAATTGGTTGACCAACTGTTCAAATGTATAAATACTATGATGAGACATATGGTTATACCACTCCATGGTTGCTCCTCCAAATATCTTAGGAAAGGTTCTGAGCATTAGAGCATCTTGATTTTGGATTCTGAAGCATGAGTGAATAAATGTGCTTACATGCTCTCTAGGATCCTCAGTCCCTTTGAATTTATCAAATTAGCACTGTAAAATCTATTATTTATTGTGGTGATGGTACCAGAAAGTGAATGGGTTGATTTATGAGTAGTATTAAAGTAGGCTTTTGGTTCATCATACCAAGAGTGTGCTATATAAAGCTATCAATCTATTGATGCAATGTCTGAATTATAGGATCTTCCCCAGGTAAGTGAAAGCCCTGAATTACTTGGTGATTGTGTGGAGATGAAGTGGTGAAATATTGAGGTGTGATGATTTTTATGGTTTTATGGAGTGGATTGCATTTGATGATGTTGGGCTTGATGATTGAATGGAGATGATGTTTGAGGACTATGAATGTGTTGACTTGTGGGAATATGGGTGTGGACTAATGGAGGTGTGGGGATGAAAACCATAGAATATTATAATACCCATGATGGATTGAAGGTGAAGAAGGTAGGTTGTATTGGAATGGGCTGAGGCATAAAATCTACCACCTGTATTTTCTATTGGGAATAAGAATGAACATCTTACTGACCCATGAGCAATTTTTTTGAGGTGTTGTCATGCTTGTTGTATGGAAATTTCTAAGGTATATGGTGTAGGTGTGGTGGAAATCAATGAGGTGGGTGGAGGATAGGTTGCAATAGGGATTGCAACTAAATGGGGGACATTGGATGAATTGGAGACTAAAAATAATGAAACAAAATTGACATGTGCTTCATACAATGGATTTTCATAGGTGGTGGTATAGGAATATGGTATGGGAATGCTTTGGCTACATAATTGTTATGGTAAATACAAGTGATGGAAAGGTGTAGATGATGCCTTGAAAAGAGGGTTAGTACACACCTTGGTGAAATTGGAAGGTTGCGAGTGGGAAAATTCCTACTAAAAAGAAGGATTATGCCTAGGTGGGCTATTGATTTACTCTAGAATAGGGTTAACGGATCTTAGAAAATTTCCAAATTTATCCATATCTATGTAGGTGATGTTAGGGTTGGTAGGAGATGATGACTCAGTTTTTGGAATAGGGTTATTGATGGCTCTATACAACACATCAACATTTGAGGTATACAAAGTGTGTGAAGGTACCATAGACAATCCATATTAGCTTATTTGTATCACAATCATAGGATTAACCACATAAGTGATAGGGAAATATGTGGAACACTCCATGGATGAAGTGATTTGGCTAATGGAGGCTTAAATAAAAATCTTTGCTTGGCTTTGAGTTGAAACTATAAGATAATGAGTCATATGGGGGTGGTGAATGTATAAAATGTGCAAAAAATATGCAATGATAATCATACATAATCAAAGAAGCAACTTAATCCTATATTTTTGCAAAAAAAAATAAAATGATGTGGGGTTTGTGTGTTATAGATGTGTTAACCTAAATTATTATGCAAGGTGGACTCTAAGGTTGGATGGAAAATGAAAACCTTTATGGTGATGAAATCCAAAAATATTGCTCATGGGTGACTATGGTTGATATGGGATGAGATGACAAATGGAGATGAAACCCATTGCTGCTAATATCAAACAATTATTGGTGATGAAATCCAACTCATTTTTGTTAAATGTGTGACGTGCAAAGTATATGATTATTTCTTTTAAGATTTGTGTTTTTTGTTGTGTTCACTCAATGTTAAAAATACCCTATTTCACTTGTCTAAGCTAGAATCCAAGGACATGAACAAAAAATTCCTCAAAATAAATTAGGGTACACCACTTAAGATCCACCTTGAATCATCAAGTGATTCTAATAGTGGAGGGTTCACCCAGTTCTTCCTCCCTGAATTATCAAGTGATTCTAATAGAAAAAGTATACTCAGATGTTATGAACTTGTTCCAAATTAGAAAAGTAAAAATAGAAGTCTTTAACCCTACTATATAGGTACTTATGATTTTGTTATTTCAAATGTAAACAACATACCAAATAGTAAATTAAATACCATAAAAGAGCATAAATCTAAATCAAATATGAACTATGATGAATGCATCAATGCAACTCTACCCTATACACAATCTATATGAGAGATGTAGATGCCTAAAATGAAAATAAAAATACAACTAATTTAAAATAGAAAATGAATGTTTTCTTGTTGATTTCACTATTAAAAAGTAGAAAAATAAAAAACAAAAAATGAGTTAGAGTTTGAACTAGGCTTACGAGGAAGCCTACGTATTTCTTCCCCACTCTGCTAAACACCACCCAAAGTCTCCTAAACACTGTGGAGCATTTATTTAACACTATAGGGTATCACTCGAATGCTACCAGGAATTTGTGTGACCTTTGATCGAGCTCTGCAATTCCCAGAAACCCTAGTTTTCATGATTTTTGTACAATGAAACTTTGAAAACCTATATAATAGAAACAAAAATAGAAATTAGTGACAAAGTAAATCAAAATGAGGAACCCTTTGGGGGTCCCACTATGATCGTCATTTTGTAAACCAAAAATGAACAACACCAATACAAAGTAAAAGAATAATAACACCACAAAATACACAAAATGAATAATATTTATTGATATAGGTACAATGAGCCTAGATCTCCAAGTTGTACAATATATGTGCCCCAATATGGGGTTACAATGCTTTTGATACAAATATTATAGATAATAGGATTTTGAAACCCTAGTTCAATGAACAGTTGGTATCTTTTGGTCCATCCTTGATCCAAACAAGTGTGTGAGTGGGCTTTTGTATCCCTATGGGACCACCCTAGCTACAAAAACTTCCAAAAATGTAGTTCATGCACCTGCAAATAGAAAATAACATAAAAGGGGTTAATAGTACTTGTGAGGGCTCCACTATTTGAGGCCCTCTAAATTATAAAACCTATAAAACCCTAAATGTTGCAATGTTGAACTATAAACAAAAAGTGTAGAAAACATAAATGTATGCAACCAATATATTACCTTTTCAATGTTGATTTGTGCTCTTGTGTCTATTTTCGATAGTCACACGAATGCTCGAAAGCATCTGAGGGCTTATGAACTATAAAATATACTACGATAAACATCCAGAGGTGGTTGATGATGGTTGTGAACATCCAGTAGCATTCTAGAAATGCTCAACAATTTTTGTGAACTTTGGGTAGTGTTCAGGGGTGGATGGGAGTGAGGCAAAACCAGATCTGATTTGCGAGGGTTTTTACGATGGGTGAGATGGAAACGATAAGGTAAGAATATGATAGCAAAAGGACTATGGATTTTGAGTGGACATATCTCTTCATGAACCTTCCAAGACTTTCTAAGGATCTCTAGGACCTTGATTCATCAAAATGACTCATATTTTATAATCTCCCATTGAATATGTTAGGGTTTCAATGACATCAAATGGGTGGCCAAGATTAAAAAATGAGGAAGGGTGGAGATTAAGCTTGGGCAAGTGACATGGATTGGGATGGATGGATAGTTTATATTAATTCATGGTGGATGGCTATGATTTATTCACATAAATACATATATATATTATATATATAAATATAAAATATAAATAATGGATGGCTATGATTGGAGGGTACGAATGGATGATAAGTGGCTAGATTTTTGTGTCTATATAGAAAAATGTGGTGGTCCCAGTGGAAATAAAAATTGAGTCTTAGCTCCTTTGCTTCGTAGTGGTTTTCTTGTTTTTGGTATTTTGGTTTTGGCTCTCTTCCCTTGTGGGGGTTCTCTGTTCGAATTTGTTTTTTTTTAGGTTTTCATTCTCCCCTGCATGGGTTTTCTATGTTTGTTGGTTTCTCAATGTTGTTGTTATTAGCCCCTTTTTAGGTTGTATCTATTTGGTAGTGTGGAGCTAGTTTGTGTCCTAGATCTTTGATTGGATCTTTGGTTCACTTTTAGATTTTTTTGTGCCCCTTCCTTCCATGCTTCTCTTGAAAGTATGGTTGGATAATTTTTGTAAAGGGTTTGGGGTCCCTTTCAAAACCCATTCATCCACCTAATAAAAAAATTAGGTTCTATTTGTATTATATCATCACTACATAGCGGTATTACAACAATTTGGCTATTATGTATATATCACTTGGCAATATTTTATCCTAGATCTTCTCCTTCAATGTTGAAGAATTTAACCATTGAACTAATTTTATTTCATGTATCTTATAGCATTTTTTACTAGTTATACAAGATTGAAATATGTCTCACCCATATTATAGCATGATCACATAATGGCATTACAATAGCTTGGCTAGTATGCATGTATTATGGATGCCTAAGCTGTGAACGTTGAGGGTTTTGGATGGATTCTTTAAATGATAAAACTTCCTCCCATTAGGGAAAAATGGTGAAATTAGGGATCCGGATGGGAGATCTAGGGATCTAAGGAATGTTGATCGATGTGTATAAAAGGGAATGATAGATGCAAAAAATGTTCTACAAGAAGGATTAGGAAAGGATTCTTGGGCATCAATTCTCAAAGGAAGAAAGTAAGCAATTAAAGAATTTTGCATAAGGATATCTCATGAAAATGGAAAGTTATGTATTGTTGAATCCCTAATCAAAACAATATTGAGGGATATTGAGTTTAGCATTGTAGGCAAATTTCTAGGGCACAGACCATATTTAGATGTGCCTAGGAGATGGCTTCATTATAAACTTAAAATAAAGGGTTCGATGAATGCTATTGGTCTATATAAGGGATACTTCTTAATCCAGTATTGAGGAGGATCTGTTGGTAGAATTATCATGAGGTTAGTTTTTCTTTGGAAAAAGACTAGTTTTCCTAAAACATTGGCATGAGGGCTTCAACCCTCAAAAGGAAGATTTTTTTTTAGTTTCCATTTGGATTAGGTTCCCAGATCTACCTATAGAATATTGGGATGAGTATCAAAGTGGAAATAGTGAGTATAAAATCGATGCTTGGGAAATGGGAACAAAAAGTTGAATATAATTTTTTTTTGATATACTATAAGCAATACAATGTATTTGTACATGTGGAGGGGAAATATCATCTGCAAAGAAAACCCAAATTTACTAAAAAGTGGAAAAAAAAGGAAAATAAAATAAACAAGAGGACTAAAAGCATGGGAAAAGAAAATTCTAGCCCACAAGAAAGGGCACAATAAAAGGAACAATATCAATTATTTACCAAGAGGTATATGAAGAGGCAAAAAGTAAAATTTGTAATGGATATTCTATACAACACAAGGAAGAACTAAAAAATCCTAATAAGACAATGGAGTATGCAAGTAAATGCAAAGAGCTAAACCAACAAGTAGATGAAGAACATAATGAGAAACAAAACTTGAGAGGTTTTGGAAATAACATTAATCAACAAGAGAATAGTCTCAATCAAGAAAAATAAAATGATTATGAATAAGGTAACCATAATAAGAAAATAAATATGATTGAAAATCATATAAATATAGATACCAAGACACAACAACAGAATGTGATTGTGATTAGCATAGAGAATGCATACAATAATTTGGAAGTCGAAGAAGAAATATTAGTAGATGATGCTAAAATGGTAGAGGATATCCCATCCACTCAAATGGACTCAAAATAAGAGAAGGATCAGTTTGAAGGAGTATGAGGGCTTAAAATCAAATAAAAAGAAGGATGGTAAGGATTAAATCAAGTTTTAAATTCAAAGAATAAAACTAAACAATTTGAGGAATGGAAGGATTTAAGCATAATAGAAAAATCAAAGCAGATTATGGAGGGTATGCAAACAGGATTTAGCAAAAGACTAGAGTTGGATAAAATAGCTCAATCAGTAGAAGAATAATATTTGATAGAATGTAACCAAATGGGAGAGAATGATCCTCCTGGAAGACATACAAAAAATGCAAAGAATATAGGCAATTATGGGAAAATAAAGCAAGGAAGACCCCTCAAACAAGAAGAATAAAAAGTACCAAAGAACAGGGGATAATAATTAGATCCAAATGAAGAATGGATGGTTAAGGGTAAAATCCCATAAAAAAAACCAAAAAATGAAAATACTTTCTTGGAATGTACGAGGGTTAAATTCCCTTGGGAAAATAATAATTGTTAGAAATCTACTCATGGAAGTAAAACCTGATAGTATTTATTTTCAAGAATCTAAAATTGACACAAAAATACTTGATATTATTTAGAAAGAGGTCTAGCAAAATTTTTAATGGAAACTGCTGGAGGTATTTACATTTTTTGGGATAGAATGAATTTTGAGGACACTTTAATTGATCAATAAGAGATATTTTGCATAGTCAAATTGAAGAACAAAAAAACTAACTTCGTTTGGGTAATGACAAGGATTTAAGCTCAAAATGATGATCGTGAGATACTCCAACTATGGAATAAGTTGTCCTTTCTGAGGTTTTTTTTATTAATTTACATTGGATGGTTTTAGGTGACTTCAATACAATATTAATAACATCACTCAAGGTATGCAAGATTTCAATGATTTTATTCAGAACAATAAGTTGATTGACCTAGATATGTGTAGAGGTAAGTTTACATGGATAAATATAAGGATGGGAGATAATCATATTTTAAAGGTGCCTGGATAGAGTTATTATTTTTGATAGTTGGCTAAGTATAAACAATATTCATAGACTTACATGTATACCCAAAATAATATCGGATCACAATCAACTTTTGTTGGATATGGAAAAGAAGAAGTAGGGAGGAGCACCCTTTAAGTATGAGCTCATGTGGAATATGCACCCATACATTACAAATAAAATTAAATCTTGGTGGAACGATGAGGCTCAAGGATCAACTATGTACATAGTTACCCAAAAATTAAAGAACAAGTATCGGAACAAAATTTGGAATAAAAAGGTTTTTGGTAACATCTATTTAATAAAACAACAACTTAAAAAGGATATCCAAGATATAGAGGAAAAAATAGAGAGGGAATGTAGAAAACCATATTGGCATGAAAGGGAAAAACAACTCCTCACGAAGTATCATAATACCATTTCCCAAGAGGAAATTAATTGGAAACAAAAATCTAGAGTATTGTGGCTAAAGGAAGGTGATAGAAACACTAAATTCTTCAATGTTTCTACTATGAAAAATAGGAATAGTAATAAAATCCTCTACCTTATGGGGGAATATTTAAGAAAGTATGAGGATTTAAATGATATTAAAAATATATCCATTACTTTCTTTCATAACCTTCTTAGCAAAGAAAAAATAAATTACAACATGGAAATAGAAAGTATCATTAACAATATTTACAAAGGATTTAATGATAGCATAAATGAATATATATGCAAGGTAATATCTAAGGAATAAATTAAAAGAGTTGTGTTATCTATGGGAGCATCCAAGGATCCAAGGCTAGATTGTTTCCCACCATATTTTTTTCAACATTATTGGGATATTTTTGGAGAAGATGTAGTCAATACAATCCAAGAAGCCCAAGAATCTGATAAGTTGTTGAAAGAATGGAATAATACCTTCATTGCTCTAATTACAAAGAAAAATGGAATGGATAAATTGTAGGACTTTATATCAATTAGCCTATGTAATATAATTTACAAATAATTTACTAAAGTGTTGGTCAATCGATTGAAAAAAAGCATCCCCTCAATCATTAATGAATATCAAGGAGTTTATGTGGCAGAAAAGTAGATTATTGAAAGCATCATTGCCATTTATGAAATAACACACTCTCTTAAAAGGAGGAAAGGGTCAGACATATTCCTTAAGCTAGACATGAAAAAAGCCTATGACATGTTTTCTTGATCTTTCTTAGATAAAATAATGGGTTTTAGTGAAAAATGGAGGGCATGGGTTGGTATGTGTATTTCTAACCCCTGATTTTGATTTTTATCAATGGAAAATCTATTGGGTTCTTTCCTTATACCAGAGGAATCAGGAAGGGATATTTGTTGTTTCTATATCTCTTTATCATTATGGCAGATGCCTTGGGAAGAACTTTTGAAATAAAGAGAAAGGATGGTAATATCAAAGGTCTAAAAAATTCATCCATTGGTGAAGCTTTGTGCCATAAATATTTTATGGATGATAATTTCTTGCTTGGGGAAGCTATAGAGGAAGAAGCTTTGGAGTTTAAAAATTCCATTTTGATGAAAAATCTATAGACCAAAAAATAAATTATGAAAAAAGCAAAATTATATTTTTAAACACGGAGGATAGTGTAAGAGATCAAATAATTAAAGTGTTGGGTTGTAAGGAGGAAAATTTCCCTATCACCTATATTGGTTTACCTTTGTTTATAGATAAAATGAAATATGAACTTTGGAATCCAATTATTGATAAATTTAATAGGAAACTTCAAGGTTGGAAGGGATCTCTATTATCCTCTACAAGAAAAGTACAACTCATAAAATACATGCTTCAAAGCCTCCCTATTTATTTCATGTATTTCCTAAGGATGTTAAGAAAAGTGGAAGGGACTTTAAAAATACTACTGTAGCACCCTAAAATTGGTGCAGTTAAACCATCAGCAAAAAGTAGAAATTTGAATTTTAACCCCGAAATAGCCCGTTAACTACTTACCTTGTTTTTCATGCCATTTTTAGAGGTTGTTACCATTGGATGATATTGTCATGGATCTGATGATATCGTCCGAAATAAGATGAATTCATCTAGAATAGAACGTCCAGACGATTTCGTCCTAAAACCAAATTTTTGCAATTAGCTTCTGTTCTAACGACCTCTCCAACTTGGGCAGAAGCATGTCTGCGCGGTTGGATATTCCCACATTGAGGATATCCTATATTGGGATGATCCCAAACCTCCTAACCTCCCACTAATCCTATATAAACTAGGATTTTTCTAGTTTATCCCTCTGACTTCCTAATCTCCCATCATTCGCACTTGTGTTTTCAAGTTTTTTTGTAGGATTTCACTATGTTTCAGTCGGAGGTAGCTCGGATTGTCGCAGACAATTCAAATACAATTCTAGATGATCTTGTCAAGATTGGCGATGATCTTGTATGATTACAGATGATTCGGTCTGCAATTCAGCTTGGGGGCAATCAGAGCCATGAGTTTGCATTCTCTATCTCATTTTCCTTATTTATTGTTGCATTAGATTAACTTACTTCTGTTCTGCATCTTGGAGTTCACCTCATTTAGCATAATTGCATGATAAAATTCAAAAAAGTTTCCAAAAAAGTGCATCTCATTTAATTTGATATCTAGATTTATCATTCAAACATCTATACTCTTATTTCTATTATTTTGCATCATTCTGGCAATCGTATTTTTGGTTTTTGGTGTCTATTTCCTTGATTGTAGGTTTCTAACGAATTCACCTGACAAATTCATCAGGTCACTGATGATCTTGGGTGATCTCGAATGATCTCCTATGATTTGGTATGATTCTATACAATTACAGATGATCCTATCATATCTGGGACGATCTGGACTCCTACAAGCTTCAGAATCTTCATCAGACATCAAAAATTAGGTGTACCCTTCTCCATTTTATATATTCTTTGTACTCAATCACATTAGGATTCATTTATGTCTTCTATCTTCATATAAATCAAAATCTTCATATAGAATAGCTTAGCTTCATTTTGGCCAACCTAGGAATCTGAATGATTGAACATAAAATGAACAAATCAAACATATTCTCAACCTAAGCATGGAAACTGCCACTCAAAGTTTCTTGGTGAACCCCACCATTCGTCAAAAATTCACCTTTATACCCCTACCCCAAGATGCGGGACCTTCAAAGGGCCTCTCCGTTCGAAGTATTGTTCCATCCTTTTCTCACCCCCCCTTTTGGGTATGGATCCTTTATCTTGAAGGTAAGGGTGTGAAAAATTTGGGTGATACAACTACAAAAAAAATTCTTATGGGATGGAACTGAATGCAAAAATGTATACATCTGGTAGTCTGGGATACTTGTTGTTAGCCTTTACAGAATGGGGGTCTTGGATTGAGGAAGTTGAGAGATCTATATAGAGCCCTTTTAGCTAAACATGGTTGGAGGTTTTGCATTGGAGCATCATGGAAATGGGCTAGCATTATTCAAAACAAATACTTGAAGGGAAGAAACCACTTTATCAGTTGTTCTAATCCTCCACATGGGTCTAATTTTTGGTAAAATATTATCAATAGCAGGAAAGTTCTATGGCAAGGTCTAAAATGAAGAGTAGGTAGGGGGGACAATATTAACTTTTGGAAATACCCTTGGATTCAATAGGAGCATTTAGCAAACCATACAAAGTTTAAAGATATTAAAGAATATTTAACCTGAACCTATGGTAATGGTTACATTCATAGGGTGGGTTATTTTTAGGAGTGGAAAATCCTGAAAGAAGATATGAAAGTCCTATGGGGTAAATATCTACAAAATATTTCAAGTATTTATTATTTAGGTAGAGGTTCAAAGGAGTATCAGATAATTTGGGGAAGAAACTAGTAAGGCCAATACTTGGTGAAGGATGGATATAGAGTCTAGGGTAAAGTAACCTCAGAGAAACCCAAGAATTTGGAAGCTAAACATCATCCCTAAGGTTGCTATGTTTTTCTTGACTGCCATTCTTAATAATATCCTCACGAAAGATAATGTGCTCAAAAGAGGGATTATGGTACCAACTATTTGTGTCTTATGTAACAAAGAGAATGAGTGTGTGGACCACCTATTTGGAACTTGTGATTTTTTGTGATATCCTAAATATTTTTTTGAGAGAAGTTAATGTTGCTTGGATCATTCTAGATTATTTAATCAAAATTTGGGAATAGTGACACTTAGGAAGCAATATTTTTTGGTAAAAAAACATTCCACATATTTGATGGGGGATTTGGTTGGAAAGAAACAAATGAGTGTTCAAAAATAAAACCAGAGGAATAATTGGGGTTTATGCCAGGATAAAATAGCCCTATTGGAGGATTGTATTAAAAATATTATCGACCAAGAAAATATTGCAATGATCCTCTCTAGAGAAAAAGATATCTTAAATATGGAAAAAATCAATAAGGTGAGACTAGATACTAGATGGGAACGTCCTCACAAAGACTATGTAAAAATTAACTTTGATGGGTTGTAAAAGGTAACCTGGGTTATGCTAGTGGTGGAAATATCATTAGGAATGACATAGGTTAGGTAGTGGTTGCATATGTTGAGGATCTAGGAATTACCACAAATCACAAAGCTGAAGCAAGGGCGATGCTTACAGACATTTGAATTGCAGTGAATTTTAGTTTTAGGAGAATTGTTCGAGGTGCATTCCAATAATATTATAACTTCCCTTTAAAAATGGGATTTTAATAATTCTAGCATTTTCCAAATAATTACACATGCGAGGACTATTTTGGAAAACCTAGAAGAAATTCAAGTTAAACATATTTATAGAGAGGGAAACAAAGTTGTTGATATAATGGTGAATATGGAAGTTAGATATGATAATTTCAAGTTATGGTTATACACCCTCATGTAATTGGAAGAGATTATAAGAATTGATAATGAATCTAGCAGATAAATATGGTAGAGCAAAGCAGAATACTTATTGGGATTGTGCGATGAAGGATTTGAGCAAATTGAATTACATTGTTGTCAGTAGTTTCTTTATTAGTTATATAAAGCATTGAGCACTACATAAGCCATGTCAAATATAAGGATAGATGGAAGGATATTATTTTATCTTCTCCATCATTTGGTTTATCCCAGGTTTGTTTGTTTTACTAAGACAGGGCTATCTTGCATTTGTCTGATCTCCTCTTATTTTTTTCTTGTACATATTTCAAGATCTGTGTAAAGGGTCAGGGCCCTTCAACCCCCTTTTTATCAATACCAATAAATCCTTTTGCATGTATTACTTGGCAAGATTCCAACCTAGGTATCCTCCTTGAAATTCAAGGAATTTAGTTTGTTGAGTTAATGCCATTTGATATAACCTAGAGGATCACTTAAGTTTAATATTCTAGTTTTTTTAAATCCATGATATTTAATAATTTTAATTGATTAAATGGGATTGAAAAGAACCCCACTCATATATATATATAGTGGTATTATAATAACACTCTTTTAATTTTGTAATCCTAGGTCACTTACTTAAAATTGATGTATTTAATCAATTAATTTCATTCTATTTTATTAAATATTAAGGTTTACCTATAGTATTTAAACTTTGATTTAAGGTATGAAAATTGTCATTCTCCACCAACTGTGTTAAATTCTATGGAAACCATGATACTTAATCTTATTTTTGTGCTTATATTATTTTTTTACATTTCTCGATGCCAATGTTGCTTCGTAATAGTTGAAACAATTAAATCCCTCTTTATAGTCAATGTGTCATTATATTTGAATAGCATATGTGAGAAGACAAAGACCTTGAAACTCATAATAAACATGATATAAATACAAGTAGTAACTAAAATATTTGAAACATAATGTATCTCAATAGTCATATTTAATTCATGCGTTGAGAAAGGATGAAGTTAAAGTTGGTAGCAAATTAGTTGATGTTGGACATGATCCCACCATGATTAATATTAAAAAGATATAAAAACAAGTTGCATTTACTCTTCACATACACAGATAAATAGAAAGATAAAAAATTATCCCCAAAAATAACCAAAAAGGTTTGAATTAATTCATACATAAAACCATGGAAACTTGATAATAAATCTACCCTTCATACCTAGAACATATATGAAAGATTCAACTTTGTATCAAACATGTGATCCAAGTTAACCAAACTATCTAAAGAACCATCTAATTTACATATAACAAAGAATTTATTCTTGGACTAGAAATTTATCTATGTCAAGATCAAATGACCAACCCATATCTTTGAAGATGTGCACCTCTTGATATTGTTCATACAAATATAAATTAAAAAATACCTTTCCAAAGAAAATACATGTATTGATCTAAATAGCATATCAACTCAAACACAAATATCCAAAAATTAAGACCAATAATTATTAATTTACATGTAATTGTTAATAGTCATTTATCAATTAAATAATTTTAAATTCAATTTATAGGCACCACAATCAAAGGACTAGAGGCACATAGTCTCAAGAAGAGCTCAACAAGTTAGCCATATAAGCAAAGGATTTAAATTATGAAAACCATATAACTAATTGTGTTTCCATTAACTCTAAGTAAATAAACATCAAAATAACAAGTCTGAATCATTAATCAATGCATAAAAAATAACTCAAATTTATTCAAACATGAATAATCTGGATTATCCTTGATCCAATGTTCGAATTAAACCACCATATTTTATATTTAAATAAAAGCATTAAAATATCATAAAAATAAAGATATCTAAAAAACTAAATAAAAATGCATGCTTGCTACCCATATCAATAAAAATGTTAGAACTTTTTTATTGATCTTGAATTGTCATAAATTTCCATAATAATATTAGAATGTTTTACTGGAACTCAACTTTTTATGCTTTTTGGGTTTATTTTATAGGGCATCAGTGATTATTGTGAACTGTAGATTACTATCTTATGGTATACGGATATTTGTGCTTTCATCCCTTGGAATGCATAAATCCACTTTCATGCATCTATTTACGGCATGATGATAGGGTTTCATCCATAACTATATGGTTTTTATCAACATTATCTTTTATTATTTTTGTATCCATTATTTTCTTTTGCTTAAAGTTCACTATTGATCATGACAAAATTTAACATGGTTCCATATCAAAGTTGTGAACTTTTAGGCAGGTGATTATTGTTATGATAGACCATGGTATAGTGTTTAGTGAATGTTTGAGATCATTATGCTCTATAGCTTTTAGGAGATTTCATCAAGAATTTATCCAGAGAATATTATTTTTTTAAGAAAATAGGTAATTTAATGTAGCAAGGTTGCTTCTACAATAGTTGATTATAAACGCAAATTAAATAATATTAGTTGCACTCAAATATATTTTCTAGCATAATAATTTGGTATTACATGCAATCAAAGGTACAAAAAATAACATAAAGCAATACAACATTAACAAGAATAAACCATATGTATGAAAGTAAAGATTACACAAAAGAGAATTCATATCAAAATTATATAATAAAATCTCTATAGTTAGAAAAATAATATATCACACAATAATAGCAATGTATTATGTATTCCACAATACAATATGATGTGATGCTAAAGGATGAAGTAGGGTTTTATATATGTACAAATGAGTTGAGAAAGATATTGTACAACAACTTAAATACCCACTTTAACTCATATTGAACAAGGCAAAGTAGGGTTTCTCAAAATTCCAAGGAACATGACACCTAAAGCTATCATAGATTATAAGCCTTGGAACCTATCTAGGACTTTTTCTAGAAGGACCAATTCTAATTCAAGTTGTGTTTCCATGACATCTTTGATACCAAGATTTTGGCACCAATCTACAAAAGATACAAAACCTATGGCATCAACACCAAGTGACACTATTTAATATCAAGGTAATAACACACATATAAGCACATGATACCTCAAGAATCTCTATAGTGGAGTGGTGAAACCACCTATGCATTCAAAAACTAACACCCAAAGTAGAGAAGTTTAATAACTATTTCTAAAATTGATTCTTGATCAGTTGGAATTTGAAGTAGTTCATATTCCAATTGATTTGTAATTATTAACATGAATTGTATAAATATTAGTTTGGGAACTCCCATGAATCATCTTGGAGAGGGTTTTTTGTGACCTCCACAAATGATATAGTATTCTTGCACTCTCCTTTCCTATGTAAAATCCTGTGATTTGCACACATGAAAACTTAAAGGAATGTTAAGAGCATATGAAGGATCCTTCAAGATAGAACCCTTATTAATAAGGAAGAAGATAATAAATGAAGTAAATATGATCATATATTTGCATGAAACAAAATGCAAATGATCTAGAAAATAGAAAACATAATAATATAAGTTCTATAAAAAGTAGAATCAAACTAACAAGTCTCTACCTAGACCGTATCTAGATGAGATAGTCTTGCCTGTGGACTGTCTCTAGGTGATACAACCTTGATTATGGACCATATTTGGGTGAGATAGTCACTATTTCTATTACTGTGTCTTCGTGGCCAGGCCAGAGCAACATCTTGGTTTGATATTGGGTTGTGTTGGTGGATTGGTTGTGCATGAAAAGCAACTTGCTAGCTTGTAGTGATATTTGGAACAAGGGCCTGAGTCACATGGACTTGCAAATGAAATTAGACAACACTTCATAGCATAAAACTTGGAATTGGACTCCTTTGGCTAGTGATTTTCCAACATAACAATACTTATTTTCAGACTTCTCTCTCTCTTTGGCATGTAAACTGGCCTCCTTTTATAGACCGTTTGTGAGAGCTTAGGTGGAAGGGGGATTAGTTTTCCTATAAGTACCCATGATCATATTCATGTGTATGTCTTACTATTTCCCATGCTGGAAAGATGATCTTCTTTTAAGGATTTAAAAAATTATTAATTCCTCTTTGGTATGCACATGATTGGCACGCATGCTGAGTGCATTTATCGCATAGGAAGCATGCATGGTTGGTTGTCAGTATTTTTTGCTTACTCTATTTCTAGCATGATTATCTCAGGGTGATATGGCCATGATTGCAAGCCATATTGTGGTAGGATATTCTTTGGAGTCCATCCCTTGGTGATATGATCTTGTGTGTAAAGGGAAATTCTTCCCTATATGTTGAAAACCATTGTTAAGCCCTACGATTGCCCAAGGTGGGTCATATGGTCTGAAAATGGTCCATGTATGTAGTCTCCTCAAAATGATGTGTTTTAGGTATATATAGATGCCCCTTTTTGGGATGTGTTATGTGAAAGCATAGTGCAGAGCAAAAATAGATGATCTAAAATCAAGTTAAGGGTTGATGGTATTCATTGATCTAATTAATGTTAGAATCACCAATCATAGAAAGAGCATGCATCCTTGAATCATTGCTTCCAACTCATTAAATAAATTGGTCTTGGTTTCTCTTTAGCTTCCAAGTAGGCTCAGGGGACTTACAACCCTAGGCTTTGGAGAGTGCCAAGTATTTGGTAACCTTTTGTGGTATATCAAATAGGAAGTTTTGGTATCCTATTATGTTTTTAGTTGAAATATTTGCTTGTTGTCTATCCCAAGTAGGGGTATGATTGTCTTTGGCAATGATTCTTGAATGAATGCAATTTGCATGATTGAGTTTTTGATTATTGATTTTGATTATGAATATTGTAATTATATGACTACCCCCTCAAGTTACAAATCGATAGAAGATATGGAAGATGATGAAATTTATGAGTCACTTGACCAAGATGACTTATTTTGGGCTTTGCAGGATGTTACGAATGTGGGAGGGGAAAATCACTTTACAATTGTGATGTCGACAATTATAGGTAATTGTATATTTCTATCCCTTGGAGTAGTCCAACCGCATGGCTTTTTTAGGGAATTGAAATTATAACAATTTGATTTTAAGTGAGGTAAATCATTGTATTTGATGATCTCTTGAGGTGAAATGGGAGAATGAAATGTACACCCCTATCCCTTGGAGCATTTTGACCACATGGCCTTCTTGGCGATTGAGATGAGAGCATTTCGATTCATTTGGGAGCTATTTTTGTTCAAATGGCCTTATGGTAACCTACCCATCCGACCGGATTGCATGGATAATTATTCACTGCAACCGCCAGGTGTATAGAGTAAATTACTAGGTACAAGGTTCACTCAAGATTTTTGATTTGATGTTTTTAGGTATTTTTAGATTTTTTTATTGTTTTTGTGTTTTATGATTTTTTATTTTTTATATTTTTGGGACCATCCCATAGAGATATGATTACATGTTATAATTTTGGGTGTCATCTCATGGTAGGAAGATCTCATTAAATGTGACCATCTGGGGCAGAGACGATTGCAACTTTTGAAAAATATAAAAACAAATTTTTGGATTTTTCAACATCATTTTCATAGTTGGCAATTCGAGAAAAGGAGAGGTGAAGGGGAGGAGAGTAAATTTATAACGTGGAGCACTACCAAATTTCTTACCCATTTTTCTCATGGACTAACCTGAGGCTTCGAATAGCGGAGGAGTCGGAGCAATGAAGGTAGAAATTTGACTCCCTCTTTGTTATTTTACAATTTTAAAAATGACCCTCATTAAGTAGTGAGGGAAATGAACATCACTAACTAATGTAAAAAAATAAACCTAATTTTAGATTAGGATGTAGGTTACTTAGGTTCACTTATTTTTTTATTTTATTTTTATTTTTATTTTTTGTTTTTGCTTTTTGTTTTTAGCATTTATTTGTGTCAATTTTAGGGTCATCTCAAAGAGGTATAATCCCTCTTTTGGGGGTTGGGTGTCATCTTGAGGTGTAACGACCACATTTAAATCTCAACGGTCATATTTTTGACCATTGGGATTACCATATTGGGGTGATATGGTCACATCTGTAGACCGTGTTACCTCAAGACATCCATGAGGTGTGTTGATTTGTTTAATGGAAATTTTGAATTTTATTTGATGTTTTTGATTTTTTTATTGTCTGATTTATTGAGTATTTGTATTTAGCTTTTGAAGGCCCATCATAGAGTTCCCACACTTTTTGATATAGTGCAAGGACACCTCACTGATG
Source organism: Wollemia nobilis (assembly GCA_028583015.1). Taxonomy (NCBI): domain Eukaryota; kingdom Viridiplantae; phylum Streptophyta; class Pinopsida; order Araucariales; family Araucariaceae; genus Wollemia; species Wollemia nobilis. The sequence goes on along the minus strand of JAQPPZ010013020.1, from coordinate 5,790,001 downwards.
ATGAGTGTATATGGCTTGAGGTAATTGGCCTCAAGCAAGTGACTCGACTTGGGATAGTGATGGCATATCATGCCTATATGTCTGCCTTAGTTGACTAATGGGACAATTGAAATAACACTTTTCACCTCTCAACTGATGAGATGACTACCATCTTGGAGGATGTGTACTAAATTTTTTTCATTCTGATTGAGGGATACCTGATTATATCCACTTCCCTTCTTTGGTAGGGTAGAGTACTATAAAGGGTATTTGGTGCAGAGGCTAAGGTTGTGAGGCAACACATGGATAGGAGTAGAGTGTTGATCAAGGTATGGTATACTACACAGGTGTTTAGTCAAAGGTATGTAGTATTGATATGAATTATATTGAACATCCTACTGCCTAACTCTTTAGGAGTGAGGTTCCCATGGAACCTCCTTGATTTGGTATAGGATCTGATAGAGTGTAGTATTCAAGAGCTAGTACCCATGGTGTGGGGGAGCACCTTACTTGATCATTTGTATGATGAGTTATATGAGATCCAACATCGAGTTCAATGTAGATTAGGTTGTAGCCTCCTTCAGGTTTGGGGATGGAAGCATATCCGAGTGGACTGAACAAAGGTACTTTTAGAATTTGCATGAGTAGATATGGAGGATCTTGAGATTAGATATGCATCACAATGGAGGTGAGGCCAGGAGGTGGATCATAGTCAATCTCATATAGGTAGGCTTTCACATTATGTAGGATCTTTGGATGGACTAAGGCCAGGTCAAGTGGTTTGGAGGCCCTATATGGATTATCCAAAATGGATGGAGGTAGTCGTTTAGCTAGGGTATGTGAGGCATAGGTGATGGATGATTGGGTGACATGGGATAGAGTGGGAGTAATTTTAGTACTATTGTGTTACTTTCTAGTTTGAGGTTTTCCAGGGTGTACTTGAGGAGCCTATCATTTACCATCTTCGAGGATGAGGTATAGATAGAGTGGCCATGAGTGGATCCATTGGGGTATATGGAGAATGAGCCACTAGCTGATCTAGGTGTAGAGGATCCAAGTACCACTATAGAGTATGACACCTGGTGGATCACTCGACCTTGGAAAGGAGGTGGACCTATGTGTAGGTAGGTTGGGATTGAGGTAGGTGGGGGCTCAAGATATGAGGTAGGTGAGGTAGGGTGATGAGTGCACAATTTAATGGAGGGATAGTAGGGCCAACTTGCAAAGGGGGTGGATGAGCCACATGAAGAGGATGGATATGAGGAGGATCTCAAGGATGAGGTTGCTTAGTTTAGGGCACAAGTGAAGTCCCTATAGGTATAATTGGTAGAGTGAGATACTACTATCATAGTACTACAGATCCACCTAGGTAGGGGGTAGTAGAAATGGATAATATTCTCTAAGGAGAGGGACCTATTCAAGGTCTAGGTGGATAGTACCCAAGCAGAGATAGATAGGGTGACAACTGAGAGGGATGGAGTGATAGTAGAGTGCGATTCTCTATAGATACATATGGCTACCCGAATAGTAGAGTGAGATGCTTTATAGATAAAAGTATCAACCAAGACAACAAAGTAGAATTCTATATAGGCTCAATTGGTGGCCTTGAATGCATATCAAGGATAGGTGAGAGTGGGTAGCCAGGCTACAAGGGATGTAGCAGGGTTACAGGTCAAGGTGGCTAAACTGTGGACCCTATTCAATGAATATGATGCTTGGCACCAATATGATGGAGTTTACATCATGCATTTAGAGGCTTAGATGGGGATATTGGGTGTTCATCTACCAGCATGCTCATCAACAAGAGGATCCTAATATATCATTTACAATGAGTTAGGATAGTCATCAGTGAGGCATAGTCATAGGTCATCAGTGAGGCCAGAGAGATCAGTGGCCAACAAATCAAGGTAGCATCATAGATATGATGCAAAGGGTGGAGGTGACTCTAGGGGTGGAGGCCCTACTTGATTTATATCTGTGTATTGGTTTCTTTTTGGGTGTAGGGTCTGAGGACCTTCACAATTTTAGCCTACGAATATTTTTTTACCATGTTGTATCAGACATTTACCATATATATGATATATCTCTTATTTATGGCTCATCATGTGTTTATGTTATACTTTGATTTTATGTATGGATGCAATTATGGATGTAATGCCTCATTTATGGATGTGTACTTAGACATTTTAAATGTAGATGCATAGATGTATGTCTAGACATGTGTATGTTTGGATACAATATCTAATGTTAAATGTATGATTTAGCTTTGTGTATTTAATTATGAATGTGAATTCATGTTGTTGTTATGACAAATCTAGTGTGTAATCGATGCATTAGATTTTATATGAATGTTCTAATGTAAATTGTGGATGTATGTTTTAATTGCTTAAAACATGATGAATGAATCTAAATGTGTTTAACAAACTAATAGTAGATACCACAAAATGTATAAAAATCATGAATTAAAATGTTAACCTTATCACAAAAGTTATATAGTCGGATGCCAACCATATGTAATATGATGAAAATGTAGATGATAAGTGGATGACCAATAAGATGCTATAGGAAACAAACATGGTTTTCATGAGTTTCAATCACCCTAGTTGACCAATCAGAAGATGTATTCTAACTACACAAGACTCTTGAAAGATAAAAGAATGCTAGTAAAACCAAATTTTCAATATCCTTGTGTGTGTATAGTGATGTTCATTAATTATGTATAAGACTATCCCATTGCCAAGCAGATTTTATTCAATCCATTATTGTAATAAGGATCACCTCATGACTATCATTATCCTTATTTTAGACATAGTTGGACTAGACTACTAGGCAATACAATCCACCAAAAACTAGCTCATCTGCAAGCTGACATTTTTTTGTACAAGAGAAGGTTTCTAATGTGACAGATACATCATCACGCGTAAGACTACCCCATTTATAGGAATGTTTCATTCAACCCATTGTTGTAATAGATATCATCCCATGATTTTTGAATAACTGAGAATTCTAGGGATTCAAGCTGATTACCCCCTTATTTTCTCTTGAGTTCTTTTATTTGGGATTATAGCTCGTGTTTTATGAGGAGCAAGGGGATTTATTTTCTTAGAGGTGAAAACCACTTTTGTTCTTGTTTTTTTTTAGGGATACTTGCTCATTATTAAGGGGAGCAAGGGATTTTATTACTTTGGATAGGGGGCTTATCCTTTGGTCAATTATTAGCATCTAATACCATGTGAATAATAGGATGAGCAAGGGAAACATTTCACTCAAGGAGGCAAGAACTACATTGCAGTGTCATCCTTCCCTGTCCAAACTCAGGTATTAAACGTGTGATGTTGTGTTGGGATTTTGACATATACAAGGTATAATCGAAGCAAGGCCCTAACTTTCTAAAAGCTAAGATAGATTTCTACAAATTTTGAAAAGAAAAATAGGGATGGTTTAATGACCAAAAACCCTAGTGAACATCCTATAACAACTTATTTATGTGTGTTGAAAAACATAGTTACTCACAAAGGGGAATATGGATGATATGGTATGTGGGGATTTTCCCTCTAATATGTTGTGAACTAAAAATGTGTGTGTAAACTAGTTAGTTGCCATCTAAATATCATTGCTGATATTTATCTGGTATCTAACCTATTTTATGAAGATCCCTTAATAAGTAAAAGATCGTAAGAAAAATTACAAATATTGATGATGGATAAGGTTGATTCAAGAGTTGTGGCTAGCATACAAATGTGGTGTCATTTGTAGGAATTCAAATAGAACTTGTTCTAATGCAAGTGTAATGGATGAATATGCCTAATGCAACTGATCAATGAATGCAACAAAATGCATGGTGGCATAGTGTAAATATTTTTTTGTATTATTGATGTTTTATGTTGTTTTTTTTTATTATTTTTGAAAAATTTGATGATTTTTTTGATGCATTATGTGTTATGCATGAAATTACCACAAATGGAGAATATTAAGAGGTTCAGGTTCCTTTCCACCCTCAAGAGAGGTAATATGATAAGTCTCTTGCCCTATCTTCTGTGTGATTATAAAAGAGCCTAATCAATTTCCCATGAATTTTTCTTGCAAGTGCAATGGTAAGTTGGAGTTTTGTTGATTTTATTTGAGCACAAGATCTCCAAATTTGAAATCCATTAGGCAGACTTTCATATTATAAGCTTGTTTAAGGTGATCTAGATAAACATGAAGGTGCTTAAGAGTATTAACTCATCATTCATCAAGAAGGGTCAGTTGGTCAAGGTGAGTTTGTCACGCGATGTCATCATTAATGAACTCTTGCAATGATATGGAAAACGAAGGGATTTATAGCTTTAAGGGCATAATAACCTCAATGCCATAGACTAGCAAAAATGGGGTTGCCCCAATGGGTGTTTGAATGCTAGTGCGATAAGTCCATAATGCTAAAGGCAGTTGAAGATGCCAATATTTGGACTCAGCATACTGACCTAAGAGATCGAATCTTTGAGTTGTGGATCCTACACCACCTTGGAAATCTAATTTACCAAGTTACCAATAATATTTGAGCCATAAAATCTAATCTTAAATCATGGAATAAAGATATTTTTGACATATTTGAAAAAATAGGTAATCAATTAAAGACTCCAACTGATTGAGAACCAAATCCAATAAGGAAGCAATGACATCAACACCAAGGATGAAGAAAGGTGATTGTTGTGAGACTATCACAACATCCTAGCAATATAATAAACCTTCTAGAGATAGAAGTCCCAGATTCAGTGGCTAAAATGAGGTGACTCTAATACAAAGTTTTTCCACGCTTCCACGCTTGGACACCACAGCTCCAAAAAAATTAGAGATTTAACTAGAGGGGATGGTTCTTCTACATATAATATCCATGATACCAGACTTGAGGTAGTAAACCATTTCCAATCCTTCCTTGCGGTATCCCAGCCCACCTTTGAATCTTCCCATTAGACTCTTATCTATCATATCCCCAATAGTATTTTGTAGGATTTTAATCATCGCCTCATACAACCATTCTTCGATGATGAAGTTAAGTCTACTCTCTTCTTCATGTCACTTGATAAAGCTCCAGGTCCCAATGGGAGAGCATTCAGTCAGGGGGAGCAGTTTCTCAAGGGAAGCAGAATTGGAAAAAGAAAAAGGAATGGTTAAAGAAAAAGGGTTGCCATCAATGACAAAGGGGGATATTATTGGAAATTTTGAGTAGTTGTGTTGTCATTGATGTCAAGAGTCAGTGTCAGTGATGTCAAAAGTCAGTGCAAGGATTTGACAAAAGGAGGGTTAAAATATTTATATTTTAAGCCCAAGATATTTGGTTTAAAAGCTTCACATGATTGGTCAAAAGGTTGGCTAAATACCCTGAAGGAAGGAGATACCTAGGCCCAAAGGAAATAATATTATAATATTTATTATTATAATATTAAAGGTGTTTAGATAAGGCCTAAGGTTGAAAAAGGAAAATACCTAGGCCCAAAGGAAATAATATTATAATATTTATTATTATAATATTAAGTGTTAAAAATAATGCCTAAGGTTATTTATAAATTATTTATAATATTTATATTATAAATTAATTTATAAAATAAATTAATTAAAACCCTAAGTTAGGGTTGGGCGCAAAAACATTAAAGTTAATTTCCCCCACCGACGTTCAAAGAAAAAGGTGTATGGTATTTATACCATAAGGTTTGTGGCATTAATGTAAGTCTCCAAAATTATTGCATGTGCGAGTATTGATAAGTGTTGATGCGAATTCGTGAGCGCAAAAGGGAAAGAGGTTTTTAATTTTTAAAAGCAATGAAAATCATGGAAGGTTAAAGCGACAAAGGCTCAAGGCCTTATCACCAACCACGTGGTTGGGCTAGTGGCAAGACTTGGCAGCATAGATCGTTGGACGAGCAGAGGTCTCACGTTCGAGTCCCGATGGCAGTAGAGGGGACAAAGGTTTTGATTTTTGGTTTTGGCACCAAGCGGAGGAACAAAGCGCAGGAGGCACTTTGGTGTTTCAAGTGAGCGCCTAGCTCACGCAATGGTTAGGCCATGGCTAGGTCATGTGGTAGCATGGTAGGGGATCGAATCCCACCGAGGTAGCATATGCAAAAGGTATTTAAATTTTTTATTTAATAAATTGCACCTTTGTCTAAGTTGTATGGTATGCGCCTTGTGGAGATATAAGGTGGTTGAAATAAAATTTATTTTTGCCATATTTGAGGGTGTTGAATGATTTATATTTTGATTTGATAAGTGCATTGGAATATTTTTGAATGGTGGTTATAATTATTTTGAAAATGCATTTTGATGAGTAGGGAGATATAAGGAAGTAATTTTGATTATTCTATGCATTAAATTTTTGAAGGAAGTTATAGTGAATTATTGAGAAAGTGAATTATTGGAAGTCTTTGTTGATTATATTTTGAGTGTGCTAAGAGGGAGTTAAAAGGTGTATGAGGAATTTGTGAATGTGTGTATGTTTTGCTAAAATATTTTGAAGGGTTTGATTATTGGAATTGATGCAATATTTTGAGAAACCAAGAGAGTGGTTTGGAATTTATTTGGGCACACATATTGAAGGTTTGCTAACTCATAAAGAAGTGTTGTGCTAATATTTATAGTAGCAAAAGTCATTGTGAGTGAAACAGGTTTTGAAGATATATCTCCATAAAAACAAAAGGTATGGGCACATCATCCTTTGATTAGAGTGTTGTTGAATTGAATGTTGTGAAATATAAGGTGGAGTGAAAAGGATTGTTTGATAAGCATTGTTGGAAATATTTGAGTGGTTTTTATATGCATGATTGGTGAATGTTTAGAGAACATTTGAGATAGAGATTGAAGATTATTGGAGTTAGGGTTTGAGACCCATATTGTGTGTTGTTGGAAGTAGTGTGAAACACTTGGCTAGGGTTTGTGAGCAAGTTGTGTTTCATTGGTTGAATGATTGAGTGAAATTCTTGAGCATTGGTTTTGAGTGATATTGAAAGTGAATGTGCAAACATTAGAAATCAGATTTGTGAAAGTGATAGACTTAATGATTGAGTAGAACATATTGAGTCTTTGATAGAATACATCATTCTCTATATGTTCTAGAGGTTAAATGAATTCTGAATAGAATATGTCTAAACTACTTCAAGTTAAAGGAATTACTTTGAAGATTAGACAAAATAATTGATAGCATTGTGTGCAAGATTTGAGTTTGATTGAGCATATCTTGTGAGCTGTATTGAGCATATGTTTGAGAATATTTGAGTAAGATTTTGTGAAAGCTTAAGGATAGGTTTGAGCAAGATTTTGTGAAAGCTTGTAGGTATATTTGAGATAAGTCTTGGTGAAGACTTGAGAGTAGATTGAGCAAGTTCTTGAGAGGACTTGAGAGTAGATTTGAGGTAAGTCTTTGTGAAGACTTGAGAGCAGATTGAGCAAGTTCTTGAGAGGACTTGAGAGTATATTTGAGGTAAGTCTTGGTGAAGACTTGTAAGAATATTTGAGGTAAGTCTTGGTGAAGACTTGAGATAACATTGAGCAGAGTTGATTGATTGATTTGTTCAAGCTTTGTGTTAAGGCTTGGGGTAGATCTGAGCAGAGTTGATTTGTGATTGGATCAAGCTTTGTGTTAAGGCTTGAGGATAGATTTGAGGATATATTTTGGTGTAGATTTGAGAGCAGATTTGTGCTAGACCTGAGATAGAGTTAGAGTAGATTTGTACTAGATCGAGGATAGTGTTTGGTGTAGATTTGAGATAGAGTTGAGAGTAAGATTTGGAGGTGATAGAGTATAGGATAGTAGTCTCTAGTGGATAGAGATCCATTAGCTAGGGTAGTGAGGATAGAGGTCTTCTGAGTGAGGATAGAGGTCTTCTATGGAGAGAGATCCACAAGCCAGTGTAGTGGGGGTAGTAGTCTTCTAGAAGATCACTAGCTAGAGTAGAGGAGAAAGAGTTCTCCTATGGATAGAGATCCATGAACCAGAGCAAGGGGAAAGAGTTCTCCTATGGAGTGTGATCCATGAAGTAGTTGGGAAGATAGAGTTCTTCTGTGGAGAGAGATCCATGAACCAGTTGAGGAGAAAGAGTTCTCCTGGGTCAAGTTCCACAAACTAGAGAAGAGGGGAAAGAGTTCTCCTATGGATAGAGATCCACAAAGCAGAGCATTAGGGGATTGGTGTCTCCTTTGGATAGAGGTCCATAAACATTGTAATAGGGAAGTGTTTCCCAAGAGATTTGTTGAGAAAATTTAGTAGAAATATTTTCTCCATGGAGTAGCCCACATTGGGTGAACCACGTTAAATTGGTGTCTCTATTGTGTGTGATGATTTGTGCATTGCTTTGATTACTGCTATTGATATTGCCATTGATAATATTGGATAATATTGTTTGGGAAAGAAAAGTAAAAGTTGGTCTTATACTGTTCACCCCCCTCTCAGTATAAGCTTGTGTTCTTCAATTGGTATCAGAGCGGGTTCCTTCAAAAGAGTTTAATAGCTTGAAGGAAAAGCTTACAGGAACATAGATGGATTCTTAGAGTGGATCTTCAGGAAATAAGGCACCATTTTTCGATGGGAACAATTATGCATTTTGGAGTGTAAGAATGAAGATTTACCTAATGGCACAAGGAAATGAGATATGGCAAGTAGTTGAGGATGGGTACACACCACCAACTACTCCTCCTATAGATAAATATGGTAAGCTCCTACATCTGAATAATTCAAAGGCAATGAATGCAATATTAAGTGGTTTATGTGAAGTAGAGTTTGTAAAAGTTATGCATTGCACATCAACAAAAGAGATTTGGGAAAAGTTGAAGAAAACATATGAGGGAGACAAAAAGTTCAAGATGGCAAAATTGCAAAATCACAAGAAAATATTTGAAGACTTGAAGATGAAGGATGAGGAAGACATTGCTACATACTTACTTCATGTGGATGAGGTTGTTAACTCCATGCAAGGACTTGGGTTTAAAGTTGAAGAATCAGATGTTTGTCAAAATATTTTAAGGTCACTCCCTAAGAGGTATAGTGAAAAGGTTTCAGCCATAGAAGAAACAAAATATATTGAAACTTTGACTAGGGATGAGCTACATGGAACTCTCACAAATTTTGAGATGAGAATAGGAAAGGATCCTATCCCCAAGATAGAGGCAACCTTCAAAGTAGCAAAGAAGACAAAGGATAAGAAGTCAGATTCAAGTAATGAGTCATCCAGTGATGAAGAAGCAAACTATGGCAGAAGGAACAAGGACTCAAGAAAGCACAAAGGTACAAAAATAGTTAAGTGTTTCAATTATGGTAAATATGGTCACTATGCATCTAATTTTCCAAAAGCTGGAAGTAGCAGTGGTGAAGAGAAATAGGATCATAGGAATAGGGAAGCAGGAAAATCCAGGTATCAAAAGAAAAATAGGTATGGATAAAACAAGCAAGGAAATTTTTTTTTCCAGAGGTATAAGAAGAGTTTTTATGCAGATAAGATAGGCAAGAGTTCAAGTGATAGTGATGGAAGATCCTCAGATAATGAAGAAGAAGAAATTCTATTTCTAATAATAGAAAAATAAGATGTTGAAAAAGAAGCTAAAAGGAAACCAATAATTCTCAAGTGTTTTAGGTGTGGTAACTTTGGTCATCTTGAATATCATTGTACAAAGAATGGGTTCAGTTTTAGTGAAGATGAATATGAAGATGCTCTTGAAGATCTAGAAGAAGAAAGTCTCCTCTTGGTAATAGAAGAGGAAGGAAGTGCTCCTATTGAAGATAAATTAGAAAAGAATGAAGATGCTCTTGAAGACAAAAAGGTAGAGGAAGAATCAAAAAATGAAGAGGAAGGAGAAGTTGATCTTGAAGGTGAGCTTATTTCTGCTCTTAAGGAATTAAGGAAGGTAAGAAAGTAGAACTCAAAACTCAAGCTTCAATTTCAAGAATGTGATGAAGAGAAAGGAAAGCTTATACAAGATCTAACAAACTCAATATCTAAGACAAGGATATTTAAAGAGAAGTTAGAGGTAAAAGTCTTAGAATGTGAAATATTAGAGCATGAGGTAGCTTCACTAAGGAAGGAAGTGAAAGATTCTAAAGACAAGCTACACAAGTTTGGGAGAAGCTCAAAGACCTTGGATAAGATTATCAAGGTATAAAGATCTTCATCAAACAAGATAGGACTTGGTTTTGAAGAGGAACAAAGATAATGAGGAGAGGAGTCAATCTCAAGCTCCAAATAAGAAGAAGCTTTAGAAGAAGAGAGTGAAAGAGAAAGTGAGACTTATGAGGATAAGTTGGAAAATAGAAAGTTCAACAAGGAAAGGAACAATGCACAAATAAGGAACAGATGGAACAAGAAACATCACAGGGAAGAAAGGACTAAGAGACCAATGGGGTCAAGGCAAGATTTCTTCAATGGACATTGCTTCTCATGTCATAGGTTTGGACACAAGGCTATGTAGTGCAGGACACATGAAAAGAAGGAATATGGTTTCACCAGGAGAAATTTTAAAAATGGGCATCTCTTTCAAGGGTATTGTCACTCTTGTAATCAGTTTGGTCATAAGGCAGTTAATTGTAGGGTTCATGATAGGAATGGATATGGCTTCACCAGGAGGAACTTCAAGATATTTGCACCTTCAAGGAACCACAACATTAAGTGTTATAAGTGCAATAATGTTGGGCATATGGCTAAGTGGTGTAGAACAGAATTTCCAGAGACAAGCAGGAACAGGAATATTCATAGGAATCAGAAGGATCAGTTGAGGAAGAAGGTGGACAAAGAAAAAGAGCAGTGTATGTTGGGAGTAGAAATACTCCCACCCCAAAATTAACCACCTCAAGGAGAGGAGGTGGGGAGGGGGCTGAGCTAAGAGTCTTATATTTAGCCCCAAAGGTGGCCCTTTGCCATTGATGACAAAGGGGGAGAGATTTGAGTTAGGGGGAGAGCATTCAGTCAGGGGGAGCAGAATTGGAAAAAGGAAAAAGGAATGGTTAAGGAAAAAGGGTTGCCATCAATGACAAAGGGGGAGATTGTTGGAAATTTTGAGTAGTTGTGTTGTCATTGATGTCAAGAATCAGTGTCAGTGATGTCAAAAGTTAGTGCAAGGATTTGACAAAAGGAGGGTTAAAATATTTATATTTTAAGCCCAAGAGATTTGGTTTAAAAGCTTCACATGATTGGTCAAAAGGTTGGCTAAATACCCTGAAGGAAGGAGATACCTAGGCCCAAAGGAAATAATATTATAATATTTATTATTATAATATTAAAGGTGTTCAGTTAAGGCCTAAGGTTGAAAAAGGAAAATACCTAGGCCCAAAGGAAATAATATTATAATATTTATTATTATAATATTAAGTGTTAAAATAATGCCTAAGGTTATTTATAAATTATTTATAATATTTATATTATAAATTAATTTATAAAATAAATTAATTAAAACCCTAAGTTAGGGTTGGGCACAAAAACATTAAAGTTAATTTCCCCCCATCGACGTTCGAAGCAAAAAGGTGTATGGTATTTATACCATAAGGTTTGTGGCATTAATGTAAGTCTTCGAAATTATTGCATGTGCGAGTATTGATAAGTGTTGATGCGAATTCGTGAGCGCAAAAGGAAAAGAGGTTTTTAATTTTTAAAAGCAACGAAAATCATGGAAGGTTAAAGTGACAAAGGCTCAAGGCCTTATCACCAACCACGTGGTTGGGCTAGTGGCAAGACTTGGCAGCGTATATCGTTGGGTGAGTGGAGGTCTCACGTTCGAGTCCTAATGCAATAGAGGGGACAAAGGTTTTGATTTTTGGTTTTGGCACCAAGCGGAGGAACAAAGTGCAGGAGGCACTTTGGTGTTTCAAGTGAGCACCTAGCTCACGCGATGGTTAGGCCACAACTAGGGTGCTGGCGGTAGTGCGGTAGGGGATCGAATCCCACCGAGGCAATGTGCACAAAAGGTATTTAAATTTTTATTTAATAAATTGCGCCTTTGTCTAAGTTGTATGGTATGCGCCTTGTGGAGATATAAGGTGGTTGAAATAAAATTTATTTTTGCCATATTTGAGGGTGTTGAATGATTTATATTTTGATTTGATAAGTGCATTGGAATATTTTTGAATGGTGGTTATAATTATTTTGAAAATGCATTTTGATGAGTAGGGAGATATAAGGAAGTAATTTTGATTATTCTATGCATTAAATTTCTGAAGGAAGTTAGAGTGAATTATTGAGAAAGTGAATTATTGGAAGTCTTTGTTGATTATGTTTTGAGTGTGCTAAGAGGGAGTTAAAAGGTGTATGAGGAATTTGTGAATGTGTGTATGTTTTGCTAAAATATTTTGAAGGGTTTGATTATTGGAATTGATGCAATATTTTGAGAAACCAAGAGAGTGGTTTGGAATTTATTTGGGCACACATATTGAAGGTTTGCTAACTCATAAAGAAGTGTTGTGCTAATATTTATAGTAGCAAAAGTCATTGTGAGTGAAACAGGTTTTGAAGATATATCTCCATCAAAACAAAAGGTATGGGCACATCATCCTTTGATTAGAGTGTTGTTGAATTGAATGTTGTGAAATATAAGGTGGATTTCAGAGACAACGACAACTCCCAAACTAGAGTACCCGATAGATTCCCATGATCGGTAAATAAGAACTCCTACCGTAGGAGCACCCAAAATCATCATAAAATATCAAGAGGGCCATGGTCATGAAGAAATTCTACTTCTAAAAAATAGTCTCTGATGACAAAAGTGGATTAAAGAAGTGTTGGGTAATGAATATTAAATTAGGTAAAGTGCACTTTAATATTTTTTTACATCCCCCTTTAATGTGCACTTTCCTAAGTACAAAATACTCATTCATATTCTAATATCCCCCCTTAATGATGAAGCTCATCTAGAAGGTGTCGATCTATGCCAAAAATGTACCTTTATACAATAATGTGAGCCATCCAAAAGTTATGCTAAAATAACCAAGACTCTGATACTAAAAGCTTGATGTGGTGATGCCTGAAGCATCAAAAGTGTCCTTATAGTAACCTTCTCATCCTATCGAAATGCATGGATAACCAATTGTTGCATCTACCAAGTGCTATAGAGAAGATGACTAGGTACAAGGTTCACTTGCATCATGATGTTGGAAATCTTGTTGATGAGCCAAGCTAAAAATCACTAATCCACTAAGAGACAAGCCACTAAAGGCAAAGACAACTCCAACTGTAGGAGTACCCATGTGATATCCATGATCACATCAAAAAAGGACCATGGTCTTGTGAAGAGACAATGACAACTCCTAAACTGGAGCACCCGATAGATTCCTATGATTGGTAAACAATACCTCCTATTGTAGGAGCATCCAAAATCATAATGGAATATCAAGAGGACCATGGTCGTGAAGAAAGTCTACTTACAAAGAATAGTCTTTGATGACAAAAGTGGATTAAAAAAGTGTCGGGTTCAACCGATAATGCACTTTCTTTACAACAAACTTTGAGACCCAAAAAAAGCATATGAATTAGCCTCAAAACTAAAAATGGACACCTCCATTATGTCCTGCTCAAAAAAATCTTTCCAATAACTACAACCATGAATATCTTCAGATCTAAATGGAGCCTTGAAACTAAGAAAAATAATTAAGCTCACCGGTAGCAAAACAAAAGAAGCTCATAGCCTTTACAATTTGAGTAACAGAATATTCCTAAAATATTATCACATTAAAAACTTCAATAAATGGAAATAACCCTAAAACTTAAAGCTCTAAATATAAAAAAAAAAAAATAACTATTTTCGGCAAATTATTTTTCGTCAAAAAATTGCCATTTTTATTAATTATCATTTTCGGCAATTAGTATTTCGTCAAAAAATTACCATTTTTAGTAATAACCATTTTTGGCAAAATATTATTTCGTCAAATATTGCCATTTTTAGTAATTACTATTTTCGGCAAAACAAAATTTTCGTCAAAAATTTCCATTTTTAGTAATTTGCAAAAAAAACTCAAATTGACATGCAAATTAACACACAATGTTGTCCAAAAAACCACACATCCATGGTCTTGGTTGAACCCCACGAAGAACACCTTTCATGTTGTGGATTTTTAGGTTTTCATCTCTTGTACTTCATATCCGTAGATGAGCACCTGTTATTATTCATATTCCATCGTCGTGTATGAACTTTGTCAATACTTTATGGGGATGAATGACCACCATTACTGCAACCAAAATTATAAATGCCTCCTTCGAAAAACAACCTAAGATAAATATCAAGAATTTTTTAAACGGCGAGGGGGGAGATTTCCTTGAGAGAAATACCCCCCTTACATGCAGATCACAGGTGAATCTTATCACTCTCTCACATAGATGGATCTTATAGCTCTGATACCAATTGTTAGAACCAAAAGTGATTATTCATTATTATAATATGAATGAGTATTTCGTACTTAGGTAAGTGCACATTAAAGGGGGATGTTAAAATATTAAAGTGCATTTTATCTAATTTAATATTAATTATTGCCTCTTAGGGTTAGGGTTTTTTGTAGGGTTAGAGTTAGGGTTTTCTTTATAAAACCCTAATCTCTTCCAAACCCTAATCTCTCTCTATATGTACTCATTCATGTATTACAATGAATAATCACTTTTGGTTTTAACATTATTTGATAAACATTGTTGGAAATATTTGAGTGATTTTTATATGCATGATTGGTGAATGTTTAGAGAACATTTGGGATAGAGATTGAATATTATTGGAGTTAGGGTTTGAGACCCATAGTGTGTGTTTTTGGAAGTAGTGTGAAACACTTGGCTAGGTTTTGTGAGCAAGTTGTGTTTCATTGGTTGAATGATTGAGTAAAATTCGTGAGCATTGGTTTTGAGTGATATTAGAATTCATATTTGTGAAAGCAATAAAATTAATGATTGATTAGAACATATTGAGTCTTTGATAGAATACAACATTCTCTATATGTTCCAGAAGTTAAATGAATTTTGAATAGAATATATCTAAACGATTTGAAGTTAAAGGAATTACTTTGAAGATTAGACGAAATAATTGATAGCATTGTGTGCAAGATTTGAGTTTGATTAAGCATATCTTGTGAGTTGTATTGAGCATATGTTTGAGCAGATTTGAGTAAGCTTTTGTGAAAGCTTAAGGATAGGTTTGAGCAAGCTTTTGTGAAATCTTGTAGGCTTATTTGAGATAAGTCTTGGTGAAGAATTGAAGAGCAATTTGAGCAAGTTCTTGAGAGGACTTGAGAGCAGATTTGAGGTAAGTCTATGTGAAGACTTGAGAGCAAGTTAAGCAAGTTATTGAGAGGCCTTGAGAGCAGATTTGAGGCAATTTTTAATGAAGAATTGTAAACAGATTTGAGTTAAGTCTAGGTAAATACTTGAGACAGTATGGAGTAGACTTGATTGAGTGATTTGTTCAAGCTTTGTGTTAAGGCTTGGGGTAGATCTAAGCAGAGTTGATTTATAATTGGATCAAGCTTTGTGTTAAGGCTTGAGGACATATTTGAGGATAGAGTTTGGTGTATATTTGAGAGCAGATTTGTGCTAGACCTGATACAGAGTTAGAGTAGATTTTTACTAGATCGAGGATAGTGTTTGGTGTAGATTTGAGATAGAGCTGAGAGCAATATTTGGAGGTGATAGAGCAAAGGATAGTAGTCTCAAGAGGATAGAGATCCATTAGCTAGGGCAGTGAGGATAGAGTTCTTCTGAGTGAGGATAGAGGTCTTCTATGGAGGGAGATCCACAAGCTAGTGTAGTGGGGGTAGTAGTCTTCTATAAGATCACTAGCTAGAGCAGAGGAGCAAGATATATCTTGTGGATAAATATCCATGAACTAGAGCAAGGAAAAATATTTTTCCTATGAAGTGCGATCTGTGAAGCAGTTGGAAAGATAGATTTCTTCTATGGAGAGACATCCACAAACTATTTGAGGAGAAAGAGTTCTCTTGGGTCAAGTTCCACAAACCAGAGAAGAGGGGAAAGAGTTATCCTATGGATAGAGATACATAAATCATAGCATTAGGGTATTTGTGTCTCCTTTGGATAGAGGTCCACAAATATTATACTAGGGAAGTGTTTCCCAAGAGATTTATTGAGAAAATTTAGTAGAAATATTTTCTCCATGGAGTAGCCCACATTGGGTGAACCCCGTTAAATTGGTGTCTCTATTGTGTGTGATGATTTGTGCATTGCTTTGACTATTGCTATTGATATTTTTTTTAAATAAAGAGGTAAAAATTTATTGATAAAACGTCTGGATTACAAAGTACAACTGAGCTTCCAACCAGGACTCCAATAATCAGCCAAATAGGCTAAAACCACTAGACTAGAATGACACCCAAAAAAGGCAACAAGAACAAACCACATTAAGTATGTACATCCTTGTGGATCAAATCCCATAGGCATTGAGAGTCCCCAAAAGGAATACTCTCCCAATTATCGATAATCCAAGGATCCAACATATTAGAAGCCCTTTTGGCTAGGTAATCAACAACCACATTCCATTCCCTTGGAATGTGCACAAAGGATATAAATTCAAACTCTTCACTCATTTTGAGAATATGAATGGCTACAAAGGCCAACTACCAATTAACTTCCTCCACCCTTTTACTATTTAAAATATTAACCACAATTTGAGAGTCAGACTCGCAGATAATCCTATGCCAGCCAAGAGAAAACCCCCTCTGCAAGGCCTCAATAATTGCAAGATCTTCCATAAAATTGTTGGAGTGAACACCTTTATAAATGGAAAAGAAAAAACTAACACCACTAGTAGAATCTCTCCCAACACTACCAATGCCAGCATGTCTAGGATTACCCCTAGATGATCCATCAGTATTAATTTTTAAAACTCCTCTAGGGCGTGGCCTCCACCTACCATATCTCCTAACCTTCTTTTTGAGTTGAGGAAACCTACTAGGGCTAGAAGAGTTCACAGCATCCCCAAAGAGACCAAGGGCTTGTTGTACCTTCTCCTCCCTAGAATCCAAAAGAGGGTCCACATCACATTTGCTATCGATGGTTTCCTGAACCATATATAGGATCCTTTGCCAAATCTATTGAACAACCAAATAATTACCCTAAAATATGCACTGGTTATGTTCGAGCAAAATTTTCTAGATTATGCAAGAAGGACCCAAATTCCAAGCCACCCAAAGGAAGGGGGCCTTGCCCGGAGGTTTGTCTAAACTACAAAAATCCACCAGGGACAACACATGAAAACATGGATGGTTCCAAGTGCTCCACCAATGGTGCCAAATGTCTCTGTAAAAGGAGCATTGGAAAAATAAATGAGAAAAGTCATCCTCATTCTTACTGTAAAGGACACAAAAAGAGGGAACCTGAAATCCCCTCTTCGTCACATTATCCCAAGTGAGGCATTTATTATGAGCTACCAACTATAGAAAGAAGTTACATTTTGGCCAAGAAAATTTGTTCCACACCTTTTTCCACCAAGTGACAGGAAGACTCCCATACTTTTGCTTATCAAGAACCTGATAACCATAGGCTATCGAGTAGGTTCCCTTAGGATCAGGGTTACAAGATAGAATATCTTTACCCCTCAATGAAGAACAAGGTCTCCCTATAGTAATAAGAGCAAGCACCTATCTGTCCTTGGCTAGTACTCCTTGGGGCCATTCTTGAAGATCTTTCCACTTGTACATATACATATTTCCAAAAGACTAGATTTTTTTAAAGTCCTCCACACGAGACCAACCTGCTTCCAAGAAAAAAATGCCTAGGGAACATAACCTAGAATATTTATTTAATATAGGAGGGTGACCATCCCAAGAATCCTCCCAAAAGAGAGTATTTGATCCCTGATTGCAAATCCAGAACAAACCCTGCTTGATTAAATAAGCTCCTCTTTTTTGAGTGTCCCAACTAACTGAACCTTTCCCAACCAAGCTGACTCTAGGGATCTCAGCCTCATAAATACCTCTCAAGTATTTACAAGATAATATTTTAGCCCAAATATGATCTTGAGAGGTACACCATCTCCAATAAAGTTTTACAGCCAAAGCTCTGCCCAAAAAGAGTTGTCTGTCGCAACCCAAGGCCTCCCTCTTGCATCGGCCTACATATAGAATCCCACCTAACCAAAATCCATTTAGATTGATCAAGTTTTCTAGACCATAAAAAATGTCTTGACAAAGCATCCATGTCCTTGATGAAGTGAGAGGGAGCTATTTGTACAAAACATCTATAAATGGGTAAAGCTTGAACAACATATTTTAAAAGCAACACTCTACCTGCAGTGGATAGCCATATGAAAGTCCAGTGATTCACCTTCCTTCTAAACTTATCAAGTATATATTTCCAAGAATATCTAGGTAGAGGATGAGATGAAATTGGAATACCAAGATAAATGAAGGGGGGATTCCCAACCTAGAATCTTAGAATGTGAGCAATCCTGGTTTGAATAAGAGGAGGTGTATTGAATAATAAAATATAAGACTTGTCCTCATTAATCAACTATACAGAAGCACCAAGATATATGTCAAGAGACTATCTAATATTGCCAGCTTCCCTGATAGTGGCAACTCCCAACAAAGTAGTATCATCAACAAATTGAAGGTGGAAAAGAGGTGGCAAACTACTATCCCAGTTCCAACCCTGAATGAGACCCTACATGACTTGAGACTTGAGCAATATTCCCAACCCTTTCGCCATAGTGATAAAAAAATAATAAGATAAATGATCTCCTTACCTCAATCCCCTTAATGCCTCAAACAGCTCTGATGGCTCATTATTAACAAGAACAAAGAATGAGGAAGAATAAACATAACTCATCACCCATCTAATCTATTCCTCCTCAAATCCAAAAGCAACAAGAAATTTTTGAAGAAAGGACCATCTAACCCGATCATAGGCTTTGGCCATGTCCAACTTAATGAACATATTTTTCTCCTTAGAAGTTTCCATCGAGTGAATAGCTTCTATAGCAATAAAAACCACATCCAAGATTTATCGGCCAACAAAAAACCCTCCTTGCTCCTCAAAGATGATTTTTCTCAACTATATCTTCAACCTCTCAAAAATAATTTTTGTGATGATCTTATACACAAAATTGCAAAGAGCAATAGGCCTGAACATATCCAAGGAATTTTCTCCCTCTTTTTTGGGTATAAGAACCACAAAGGTAGCATTTAGGGCCCTTAGCATCTATTTGTTCTTTTTGGACTCATGGACCACCTCCAAAATATCAAATTTGATTAAATCCCAAAATTTCTAATAAAACTCAATTGGGAATCCATCTGGGCCTGGGGATTTTCCTTTTTTCATTTTGAATACAACATTTTCCAACTCCTTAAGGGAAATTGGATCCATCAAGTGCTCATTCATATCTCTAAAAACAATCACTGGAATACAGTTTAGAATAAGGTTTTCATTCTCATCATTTGATATGGAGTCCTCCTTGAAGAGAGAGGAAAAATACCTCTTAGTCTCTTTTGAAATATCCCTGAAAGAAGAGAGCAGGGCACCCTGAGAATTCACAAGAGAGGTAATTAGGTTACCATTACGACAAGCCTTAACTGAGTTATAAAAAAATACTATGTTCCTATCCCCTTCCTGAAGCCAATCTACTCGAGCTTTTTTTTTCCAAAAAATTTCTTCCCTCAGTTCCCATTCAGCAAGGTCTTTTGTAGCCTCAGATTCCTCAACTAGAAGCTCCTTCGTGAATCCCTGATCTATAATATTAATTGAAGCTTCTTCCATCCTCTTAAGAGTTGCCAGCTTAGCCAAGGAAAGGTTCCCAAAATTTATTCTATTCCATCTCTTCAATTCATTTTTTACAAATTGTAGTTGCTTCATAAAGGAATACATAGTGGTGCCATGAGGAGGTTTGCCAGTGGTCCACCAACCTCACATGAAATCATGAAGCTTAGGATCACGAAGCCACATAAGTTGAAACTTAAAGGAGCAATTATTTTTTAGCCCTAACTCCAAAGCAGAGAGTTTTATAGGCCAATGATCAGATCCCCTACCCTCCAAAATCATACAATTAGAACTTCTGTTATTACCCATCTAGTAACTGGATATCAAAAATCTATCTAGTCTCTCTGAGATGGAAGCTTCCCCAAATATTCTATTGTGCTAAGTAAAGATCCCATTATCTGGCTTGATGTCAACCAAGTTTAGGTCCTGGATATGAGCACCGAAGATAGAAGAAAAAGGCTCGAGACGGTCCACCCCACCATATTTCTCCTCCAAACAAGTGATAGAGTTGAAGTCTCTAGCCAAAATCCATGGGTACAGGGGAACCAAAATTCTCACAAAGCAAATGTGCTCCCACAAATTCACTTTACCATTGTAATAAATAGGAGCATACACATTTTTAAGTAGGATGGTTTCACCAGATTCATTATCATGCCCGACCATAGAAATAGACCATCTACTGGAAATCCAAGTAAAAGGGAATATCTTAATCGGATCCCATAAACAAGCGATGCCACCAACATATCCACATGCACCAATACACTGGCATTGACCCCTTATCCATAACTTGGGAGCAATATTGAACATACTATCAATAGCAAATTTAGTCTCCTAAATAAACACCACATCCAGAGAATGCACATGAACCAAATCATGAACAACTTTTTGTATGGGAATGTTGTTCAACCCCCTTACATTCCATGAGAGGATAATCATTTTTGGGGGTTATAAAAATGGGAGTCCAATATTCTCACCAAGCCTGACTCCACCAAAGTCTACCCCATTAACTTAAATTTATCTTGGTCCTTCTTCCAACCCACCTTCATATTCTTATCTGAATAACATTTTTTAATTATTTTCTGCTGCAATCCCAACACCATAGGAGTTTTGCAGTCCAAGGATGACTGCATCAGTGCTTGAGTAGGAGAGGACATAAATAAATTTGTAACACTTTCCAAAATAGTTTTCCTTATAGGGATAGACCCAACCATGTCCCCTATACTTAGATCCAAAGCCCTTTGTTCTTCATTTAAACCCCTAGGTCTGATTCCTTAAGTTCCCCCTCAAGAAGAGACATCTGATTCGACCTTGTTATATTGAGTACTTGGACTAGGGTTGTGTGAGAAAGAGTTGTCCCTTGTGATAATTTGTTGAGTTGTGTTGATTTAGCCTAGTCAAGTGATGCGTGAAATGATTGTTCAAGTTCTATGAAACAAACTATTCCATCATTCTATGTTGAGTTGAGATTAAAGTTAGAACATATTGAGTCTCTAAAAATTCTCTTTATGGTTCTATAAGACTTGATTTGAGTTGAGGTTTACTTGAATTGAGTTGAGGTTGATTTGATTTGAGAGTGATATTAGAACATATTGAGTCTCTAACAATTCTCTTTATGCTTCTATGAGTTTATTTGAGTTGATTTGAGATTGATTTGGGTTGAGAGTGAGTTTAGAACATATTGAGTCTCTAAAAATTCTCTTTATGCTTCTATGAAGTTAATTTGAGTTGATATTGCCATTCATTGTTGAGTTAATTTTGAGTACTACTTGAGCATGATTGATTGAGCATTTGAGAAGGCCTTTGGGATAGATTTGAGGACAGTGTTGGGATAGATTTGTGGATAGTGTTGGGCAAGTTCTTGGTGAGCTTGCTAGAACAATTTTGGGCAAGTTCTTGGTGAGCTTGATAGAGAAAATTTGGGTAAGTTCTTGGTGAGTTTGATAGAGCATATTTGGGCAAGTTCTTGGTGAGATTGCTAGAGAAAATTTTGACAAGTTCTATGTGAGCTTGTTATTTAGCATTTGACAAGTTCTATGTGAGCTTGTTAAGCAGGTTCTATGTGAGACTATTGAGCAGGTTCTTAGTGAGCCTATTGGCATAGCTTTAGACGTGATATATTATAGAGGACAGAGTCTTAGTGGATAGAGATCCAAAAGCCAGCATAGTTGAAGACAAATTTGAGTGAGGAGTCTTCAAGTGGAGAGAGGTCCACTAGTCAGTGCAGCAGAGAGACAGAGTCTTCTAGAAGATCACATAGCCAAATTAGAAGGGGAAAGAGTTCTCCTATGGAAGAGATCCATGAACTTGAGATTAGGGGATCATCATCTCCTTTGGACAAATATCCATAAACATTGTAATTGGGAGTGATTCCCAAAGAGATTGATTGAGAAAGTTTTAGTAAAATATTTTCTTCATGGAGTACATCACATTGGGGGAACCACGTTAAATCTTGTGTCTCAATTGTGTGTGGTGACTTGTGCTCTTGCTTGCTACTGATATCTGAGTTATTAATGCACACTGCTATATTTGGTTATTGTAATTAAGGATATTAATTGATATTGGTTTGGAAATAAAGTAAAAGTGGTCTTATACTGTTCATCCCCCCTCTTAGTATAAGCTTGTGTTCTTCATAAATTAGGTCATTGCACTCTTTCATGAACTATCTATGCTATTTTGAAGGTCACAAGAGTTACATTGAAAGTACAACAATCTATCTTATGATAAATATTTTGAATTGAGGGAAGTTATATACAAGTTCAAAGGGGTTTATGTCCCTTATCAAAAGTTATGGAACAATATTTGTAAGATATTCTAGCTTATGGTAGTTCCCTCAATTAGCCAAGGAATTAGTAGAGATCAATAGGGTGAAATATCTAGGGCAACGATGTAGGAAGGACAAGCTAAATCTACTGATACAACAATAATTGGGACCATGGAAATGAAGAACATGTATATATAATTCTCTAGTTGTATAGTAAATATTTCTTTTTTACTTCATTACCCAATAGATAAGGCTACTAGGGTTCTTTGATTTTGCAATTAAAAATCCCCTAGGATGTGCCAATAATATGGCTAAAAAAATTAACCCACCTGTATATAGGATCTTTATGAGAGATATTTTTGTTAAGATATTAGACCAGAGGCCCAAAAACATAGTCGAGCACATGAAATGACCATTGCATTGAAAAAGGGCTAAGGTATAAGAATGTGGTAAAACTTTTTAGCATTAAAATGGAAATTTGGCTAAGTGTAGAGAGTGGCCAAACTTTTGAAAGGTTGAAATCATTAAGTAGAGCATAAAAAGTTCAACATCCGGTAAACTAGACCTAAATTTTATCTGTGTCAAAATAAGTTTAGATATTTAGAGCATTGATGTCATCACAAAATGCATGAAAAACCCAGATCAAAATATTCTCCAAGGAATGATGCCTAGGTGCTAAATTTTTAAGCAGGCTTATCTCTGGAATCTAGCAAATCACATTTCAAAATCAATTAAGTGTGGAACCTAGTGCTAGACTTTTTAGACACTGACATCATCAAAGAGGAGGAAGAAACACTAGTATTGGACAAGCTAAATCAATAATCTGGTTAAGTGTTGAAATGAGGGTCATAATTTTGATGTAGATAATGTCAACCAAGAGGCAAAAGTTAAAAAAATGAAAATTAAAATTTAGAACTAATTTTGGAGCCAAGGTTTTCCCTATCAAGTAGAATCTATTGTGTTAGAGAATCCCAACAATCAAATGCTTCCTCACCCAACACATGTCCTTATGCAGTTGGAAAAATCATCAAGCAAAGTGGTAAAAAATAATTATGTCAAAGAACCTGTTGTGGCTGATCCACAACACACCCCAAAATTGGGGACCCACCTTTTTTGCATGCTTTCAAAGAAGATCTCAGTGACCCAGATGCTAAAAATCAAGAAAAAGGCAAAGTTGCACAAAATGAAAAAGTGTCGCGATATCGCGACATGTCGCTCCGTCGCGGCCGAAAATGAAAAAGTGTCGCGATATCGCGACATGTTGCTCCGTCGCGGCCGAAAATGAAAAAGTGTCGCGATATCGCGACATGTTGCTCCGTCGCGGTCCAGAGAGGAGAGAGAAAGGCAGAATGGAAAATTGTCGTGAAATCGCGACATGTCACAAAATCACGGTCAAACCAGTCAAACAGGGCAAGGCACTAAAAGCATCGCGATTTCGTGACACAAAAGCAGCAAAGGGGCATGAAGCAGAAAAACGTCGCGATATCGCGACAAAAAGCAGCAAAAGGGCCCGAAATAGAAAAGCATCGCGATTTCACGATGAAAAGCTGGCAAAGTGGTACGGAACGGAGAAGCATAGCGATTTCATGACAGAAAGCCGCAAGATAGCACCAAGTGAAAAACGTCACGATTTCGTCCCTTTGTCCTCTGTTCGCGACAGGTTGCAGCCGAAGGCGTACGAAGATGAAAAACGTCACGATTTCGTGATAGGTACGCAAAAGCGGTACCAAGTGAAAAACGTCGCGATTTCGCGATAGGTTGAAGCCGAAGGCGTACGAAGATGAAAAAGAGTCATGATTTCACGACAAGAAGCAGCCGAGGCATACGGAGATGAAAAATGTCACGATTTCACGACAGGTTGCATTGGCAAGGCTGCTGGTAGGAAAATGTCGCGATATCGCGACATGTCGCGTTTTCACGATGAAAGTAAAGGAGCAAAGCTGCATGCATAAAAATGTCGCGATTTACATGGGGCCGTTATAGAACATGCAAAAAAGTGCGAAACACGTGGCGTACATGTATAAGGGCTACAAAAGCGTTACATGTCAACAAAAAATATCGAACGTTTCGGCATCGAACATAAATTCAAAAGCAACGAAAAGGCGAGAATACGAAGCGATGCATTCTAGGAGGTGAAACGAAGCACCGCAGAGCGAAACAGAGAGCCACATCAAAAAGTATAAAATTAGAGGCACGGATGGATACAAGGGTCGAAAAACCACTACGGGCAGAGTTGCAGAGCCAAAGGCAATAAGCCATTCTAGGCCTGCTTTTGTGGTGTTTTTCTTCCACTTTGTCTGGATATTCCTTTACATTGGACTGGGTAGGAAATTGTTGTAAGCAGAGTTGCAGTGCTGAAGGCCAGAGGGCCATTCTGGGCCTACTTTGAGGCTATTTTCTTCCATAGACTGGGTTTGGGAAACCAGAGATTCTGTTGTTGTATAATGACCAATTTTTAATACAAAAAATTCAGAGAGTTGCATCTCATTGGCAAGAAAGAAGGAGTTATTTTCTGCATGCAGGATTAAATGTTTATCTTTCCCTTTTTCAGATTTCTAGGCTTATAGGTGAAGTTTAATGCAAGTTCTCTTGGTTGCTTCATGCGAATGTCTAAATCTGAAAATTATAGTTTAAACCCAGGAACCAGCACCTAACTTACCTGGATTGTGCGAGTTTGCAGGTTCAATAGGTTAGGTTGTATGCAGAAAACCTCATTAGCTTCGGTTTTGTCAAAGAGGATAGCATCATACTGAATGCACTTTTTATTTTTCTTTCACATTTTATTTTCATTTTTTTTTCTGCATTTTATTTTATTTACAGGCATTAAAATAAAAATTAAAAAACTAAAAAACTTTAAAATCTGAAAATAGAAAATTTCCATTTCAGGGCCAGAATTTCATTTACAGTTTTGTTTTTTCATTCATGAGCAGATGATGATATTCCCTTCATAAAATTCCAATTTCATTGAAGGGGTTATGTTTCAAGGCATTTCATCAGTTTCCATTTTGAAATTACAACTTGGTCATATAGAGATCAAATCACATTTGCTTTATTCGGGTTCAACGAACAATCATTTACAGTTTCACAAGTAAAATAAACCAACAGTGCCCCTTGTTTTCAGTTACTTGCAACCACTAAGGTGTTCCAAGCATTTTAATTGAATATCTTTATTTTGAGATTATTAATACATCGATGCAAAATGCTAACATAACGAGAACCTTGGAGAAGTTACTTGTTTAATTTCTTTGCAAGCGAGAGGATTTAGAACCCAAATCCTATCGGAGAGTGTGTTTTCACAATCGGGTGAAAATACCACTCAACAGATTGGCGCTAGAAGGAGGGCAGGATGAGGTTTATTTTATCGTGATTTTAGATGCTACTGGTTTATAATTGTTTAAGAGCTTTACATTGCTAAATATTTCAAGTCCATTTGATTAGCATCTTCGGCCTCCTCTAACACCACTCAACAGATTGGTGCTAGAAGGGCCGAACGGGTTTATTTTAGTGTTATTTAAATTTAATTTTTTGTATGCTTTAGTCCTCTAACACTCAGCGGATTGTTAAAAGGACAATCTGAATTGGTTTACTTTATTCTATTTTAAGCAATTCAGGTATGTTGTATATTATTCTAACACTTTTCCGATTGTTCATACAGAAATAATGTGATTTGATTTAATTTTGAAAATTTTGGTTTGGACTAAAGGGTGTTTCATGCAATTACTTGACATTTGATTTTAATAAGTACATCTCTTAGTTGATGCTAACTTGATTTTTTTTACATTGCGAGTTGAATATTCAACGATTTGGTTCTAAAGTTACATTTTAAGTTTCACTAATGGCAACACTTGAGGAGCAAATGGTATCCCTGAGAGCTGAAATAGTGTCTCTAAGAGAAAGAATGGTATCAATGATAGAGGATCATTATAAGGGTTTGTCTATACCTGTGGTACCCTATCAAATTCCTACAATGTTATTGGATTTTTTACGGTGTTTTAATCAAGAGGTGCCACTAGGATACTTGCAAAAACTGCATGTCTACAAGGATACATTATGTAAATTCCAGATTTTCTATGAGGAGGTGGCTTGTAAGTTATTTGCATACATTTTGGATGATAAGCCATTCTTTTGGTACAGCCAACTACCCATGGAGGTTAGGACTTCTTGGATACAACTAGAAGCAGCCTATCTTTATCATTTTGATAATCAGAGTTGACTTAGAAATCTTGAAAAATCGGTTTACCTCCATATGTAAGGAGCCTAATGAATCCTTGAGTCAATTCAATGGAAGATTTCATGAGTTGCACTCCCAAATGTGGGAAAATTTTAACACATTAGAAGAGGAAGCCATGGAAGTATACCTAGGAGCCATACACCCCACACTTGCTTCACTCATTGAGGAAAAGCTGAGTGGTTTGTCTTTAGAGAAAATCCATGAGGTCTTAGAAGAGATAGAACGACAAGGTCTTGAAGAAGAAAAGGCACAACATGTTCATATGAGAGATTGTTCTTTTGATGCCAACCTACACCAACCATCAAACATAGCACCCTCCACTCCAATGATATCTAAGGTAAATGATCAAGGGGATGAATTTGAATATCCAAATCTTACAACCACCTTAGATGTAGTTCACGAGGAGGTGCAAATTGATAAGCCAACATCCACTAGTGAGGATTATGCAGAAATGATCTCATTCATAGAGATACATGATTATTCGGATGAAGGGGTTCTAAATTCAACAATGTTTGATATATGTGATAGGATGGAACCCACCATAGAATTGAATGAAGTGGTTGAAAGTGAAATGGAAAGAAAATCAATAAATGAATTTGAAGATATGATAGAGTTTCACCACTTGTTCTTGGAAGATACTATTGATGAGATGTGTAAAATTAACAATCAAGAAATTCTTCACCCTCCAAATTATGATAAAATTGAATCATGGGTTACTAATTTGGATGATGATAGCCTTACAAATTTGAATTCAAGAAATAACCCACTTTTGGAAATAATTGAACCATCTAAGGAAGGTGAAGATGAATTTGATGAGAAACACATTGATGAATTGGAAGATGTTGAAGAAGTAGTTGAACGTCACCACTTGATTTTGAAAGATGATTATTATGATGCTTGGAAGAAGTGGGAAGACTACACTCAATCCAAAACTACTAATGAAACTTGTGTGCCAATTGATATAGAGGACAACATAATCGCCTACTCAAAGGAAGATATTACAACTCCTGTACAATTTGAGGATGTTTTGGAAGAGGGTTTCAAATCTCATCAAATTTTGAAGGATTATAATGATTCTATTGCCAAGGACAAAGAAGAAAATGAATTGATGAATGAATCAAAAGATCATGTCACAAATACCATGGAGTTTCATCCCACGGATTTGGATGACGATTTTCACAATGGTTGGGGGAGATATGATAATGCATTCTTTTCTCACATCCCTATAGATGAAACTCATATTTCACTTGATATGCAGGATGTTGAACCTTCTACATCATACGAAGATCTCATATTCACAAGATTTGAAAAGGTGACAAAATTCGATCATGTTGAATATAAATTCATTGAAGGTGCGGATGCAAGTTTGCATGATGATTTGGAGGATTCAAATGAAGAGATACCATGGATAGTGAACAAAGAATTGGAACCAAAGGACAAAGAGATTGATAAATTGGAAGCAACTCAAATGAAGGATCATCAAGATGAGTCATGGGACATACACTTTGACCAAGAATATTTGAGGGTTGAAAATTTGCATGACCATGTTTTGAATTTGAATGATGTTTATGGTGAAATGTCATTAAAGGTAAATGAAAAACAAGGTATAATTTTTAATCACACCTTTAATAACATTGTTTTAATGAATGGAAAAGAAGTTGATGCACTTGAATTGTTAAACCAAATTCATCAACAATTACTAATTGAATCTAGGGTAAAAACTTTTAATGATCCTAATTTAGTAAATATCCTAGATGCTTGTAAATTGTTACACAAATTTGATTGGCCTACAAATTTGGAAAATAATTTGGCTTTGAAATTTGTAGAAATAGGCTCCTACTTACAAAATTGCATATTTGAAAAAGATAGCCTAATTCTAAATCAAGGATTGAGTTTTGAAATGGAAGTTTTAAAGAATAGACATGATAAAATTGAAAATCAATCATTGTCTAATCAATTTGAAAATTTGAAGCTCACCTATGGGAATACTAATGGAACTAAATCAAATTGGTATGGTGAGCATGGCAAGTGGAAATTTGTTGCATTGTTTGGTCTTGTCTTGTTTTTGTTGGATTCCCACAACATTTGGCATGCATATCATGTTATATTTTTGTTGAAATGTTCTAATCATGTTTGGGATCCAGGAAAGTGATAATCCAAGCTTTGCATCATCTTGTATTATATTGTACATTTGTATATAGATTTTGGTTTTTGGGTTTTGGTTTGTGTTTTCAAGATTTTTTTGGTTTGTGTTTTCAAATTTTCATTTTTGGGATTGCAGTTTGGTTTTGGATTGAATAAGTTTTAATTTAAAGTTGTGTGTTTATTTGACATGTTTTGTTTGTCTACTAAAAAAAAAAAAAATGATGAAAAAGTTGTCTTGAGATGCTAACTTATGTTCTAGATCAGGGAAATATGGAACATTGGAATTATGTGGTAGAAAGCTCCGCAAGAAATACAAACAATTTAATAGTATCGTTTGAAACTTGTGATGCATGAAGTAGTCAGTTTTATATGGCAATATTTCATCTGCATTTCAAAAGACAATGCATTCATATTACATCTCACTTTGCACATACATGCCATCTTAGTTGCAAATGCATTTCAAATACAAATCATTAAAGTGTGTCAAATCCTCTTAAGGTTATGCTATCACATAAATAAGAAGAAGATCCTAAGGTTGGGAACTGAGTCTTGAGATATCTAGAACCAAGCACATTTTATACACATTAAAAAGGATCTTGAGCAAAATGATCAAAACTTTGCTTGGAAGAAAAGGTTGGGCGAAAGAAGTATTTCATGTCTATCCTATTATGCAACATGATCCTTAAAATAGTGGTTTTGACCACTTCCATAAAGCTTAAAGCCTAAAATCAGAGTAGTAAGGATAGGGCTAAATCCTCATCGAACTTAGGTTGAGGATCCAACTCCCCAAAGCTTTGATTTGACCTACATGGAGTAGTAAGGATAGGGCATAAATTCTCATCTCGCTTAGGTTGAGAATCTGATTCCCCAAAGCTCCTATGTCTCATTTCATGATAAATCTTGGATTGGAAGGATCGTACTACTTGTCCTCTACAAAGGATGGGTAGTCATCCCCAAGGTCCAAGCAATAAAATTAATATTCTCCATTTACATCTAAAGCTTGGATTGGAAGGATCGTACTACATGTCCCTAGCAAGGATGGGTAGTCATCCCCAAGGTTCAAGAAGTAAAAAATTAATTTTTCCCATCTCATATTTATATTGGATTGGAAGGATCGTACTACTTGTCCTCTCACAAAGGATGGGTAGTCATCCCCAAGGTCCAAAGAAATGAAGCTAAGTCATGGATTATGGGGTTAAGTATGCCCATGCATGGCAACATGTCTTGTCTAAAAAACAAGACCACCGATTGTTCAAAGGGTTAGACTAGCATGACCATTTCTTCCATAATTGGTTAAATTATTTTGCTCAAAGTGAGGTAATGAATTCCAAATAGAGTAGTAAGAATAGGGTTAAACTCCCATCTCGATTAGGTTGGGAGTCTGATTTCCCAAAGCTCTGATTTCACTTTCACTTACACATGGGTTCAAGATAGTAGGGACTCATAACCAACTTTGGGATCTAATAAAGCAATTCATTATACATATAGTTGATCCTAAGAGGGTTTGATAATCTTGAATGTTTGTGTATGATACTAGAAGAAAGACTATGCCTTTTATAAAAGCAAAATCTCTTAGCATATTTATTAGGTTACACAAATCATTCACAATCTCACATATGCATTCATGTAAAACTGACGATGGAATGTTGATCAATTTCAAACGATAGGGAATGAAAACACATTGCACACATCGAGATGATACTTAATGATTCTGATGATTCATGTATTTTTGATCTATGGGCATTTGTTTATATTTCTTATGTGCTAATGCTGGTTTCCGAGTTTGTATACTTCCAGGTTGGGTTCTCACCAAAATGCTCAGGAGCATTTGACAGTAGAGTCACCATTTGTTGTGGCTGATCCACAACACACCCCAAAATTGGGGACCCACCTTTTTTGCATGCTTTCAAAGAAGATCTCAGTGACCCAGATGCTAAAAATCAAGAAAAAGGCAAAGTTGCACAAAAATGAAAAAGTGTCACGATATCGCGACATGTTGCTCCGTCGCGGCCGAAAATGAAAAAGTGTCACGATATCGCGACATGTTGCTCCGTCGCGGCCGAAAATGAAAAAGTGTCACGATATCGCGACATGTTGCTCCGTCGCGGTCCAGAGAGGAGAGAGAAAGGTAGAATGGAAAATTGTCATGAAATCGTGACATGTCACAAAATCATGGTCAAACCAGTCAAACAGGGCAAGGCACTAAAAGCGTCATGATTTCGTGACAAAAAGCAGCAAAGGGGCATGAAGCAGAAAAGCGTCACGATTTCGTGACAGGAAGCAGCAAAAGGGCCCGAAATAGAAAAGCGTCGCGATTTCACGATGAAAAGCTGGCAAAGTGGTACGAAATGAAAAAGCGTCGACAGATTTCGTGACAGAAAGCCGCAAGATAGCACCAAGTGAAAAATGTCATGATTTCGTGATAGGAGGTAGTGAAAAGGTGGATTTAGTGGTGTGAAATGGTTTGTGATGGGTGGGGGGGGGGGGTGAAAATTTATGATGTTGCCGTGATGATGGAGGAGTGGGGTTGGGGAGATGAAAAACGTCATGATTTCATGACAGGTTGCATTGGCAAGGCTATTGGCAGGAAAATGTCGCGATATCGCGACATGTCGCGTTTTCGCGGTGAAAGTAAAGGAGCAAAGCTGCATGCATAAAAATGTCATGATTTACATGGGGCCGTTACAGAACATGCAGAAAAGTGCGAAACACGTGGCGTACATGTATAAGGGCTACAGAAGCGTTACATGTCAACAGAAAATATCGAACGTTTCGGCATCGAACATAAATTCAAAAGCAATGAAAAGGCGAGAATACGAAGCGATGCATTCTGGGAGGTGAAACGAAGCGCTACAGAGAAAAATAGAGAGCCACATCAAAAATGTATAAAATCAGAGGCACGGACAGGTACAAGGGTCAGAAAACCACTGCAGGCAGAGTTGCAGAGCCAAAGGCAATAAGCCATTCTGGGCCTGCTTTTGTGGTGTTTTTCTTCCACTTTGTCTGGATATTCCTTTACATTGGATTGGGTAGGAAATTGTTGTAAGCAGAGTTGCAGTGCTGAAGGCCAGAGGGCCATTCTGGGCCTGCTTTGAGGCTGTTTTCTTCCATAGACTGGGTTTGGGAAACCAGAGATTCTGTTGTTGTATAATGACCAATTTTTAATACAGAAAATTCAGAGAGTTGCATCTCATTGGCAAGAAAGAAGGAGTTATTTTCTGCATGCAGGATTAAATGTTTATCTTTCCCCTTTTTAGATTTCTAGGCTTATAGGTGAAGTTTAATGCAAGTTCTCTTGGTTGCTTCATGCGAATGTCTAAATCTGAAAATTACAGTTTAAACCCCAGAAACCAGCACCTAACTTACCTGGATTGTGCGAGTTTGCAGGTTCAATAGGTTAGGTTGTATGCAGAAAACCTCATTAGCTTCGGTTTTGTCAAAGAGGATAGCATCATACTGAATGCACTTTTTATTTTTCTTTCACATTTTATTTTCATTTTTTTTTTGCATTTTATTTTATTTACAGGCATTAAAATAAAAATTAAAAAACTAAAAAACTTTAAAATCTGAAAATAGAAAATTTCCATTTCAGGGCTAGAATTTCATTTACAGTTTTGTTTTTTCATTCATGAGCAGATGATGATATTCCCTTCATAAAATTCCAATTTCATTGAAGGGGTTATGTTTCAAGGCATTTCATCAGTTTCCATTTTGAAATTACAACTTGGTCATATAGAGATCAAATCACATTTGCTTTATTCGGGTTCAACGAACAATCATTTACAGTTTCACAGTAAAATAAACCACAGTGCCCCTTGTTTTCAGTTACTTGCAACCACTAAGGTGTTCCAAGCATTTTAATTGAATATCTTTATTTGAGATTATTAATACATCGATGCAAAATGCTAACATAACAGGAACCTTGGAGAAGTTACTTGTTTAATTTCTTTGCAAGCAGAGGATTTAGAACCCAAATCCTATCGGAGAGTGTGTTTTCACAATCGGGTGAAAATACCACTCAACAAAACCTCATTAATAATCTTGAGACAAGTAGGTGAAACGGGTAGAAAATGACATTTGATAATTTAACACAAAACACAATGATGTATTAAACAAAGAGACTGTAATTCCATTGATATTAAGAGATACATGTTAAAATAGGGACATGATGCCCTTTATCTATTTATTTTTCTAACAATATTACAATCAATTTGATGTCTTCTTCAATCCTCCCTCAATATGGATGGGCTTATTTGTATGTGGGCCACCGTCGAGTTGTTTGTTTTATGTTGTTATTCCTCTTCAGATTTGCTCAACCTATGAAGAACCTGCAAAAGGGGGTTAGTGTGATGGGGGGCTTGCCTTAGTCAGGCCCCATGTTTATGAAGATGAAATGACCATGAAAACATAACAAAAAATGAAATAAGTTATGCAAAATGTAATAATATGATGAAAAAGAGCTTACCTCCCAAATATGGAGTGATTTGGGGCTTGTAGACCCAATTTGCCACCCAGGGGGCAAACTAAGGCCAGATTCGTAGGGCAAGGGGTGATCTAAGCTGTGAGGCCTCTTTTGCAAAATTATTTCGATGGGTCGATTCCTAGGTAGCTGGGGTGCCTCTATGTGCTATTGAAATCTGACTGTATACGTTGAGAATTTACTGTTCAATATTCACTTTCTATTTTTGCAAAGTTTCTATGCTTTGTTGAATTTGTGAGAGAGATAATTAGGGGTTTAGGACCCACTATTTATAGAAAAATGTAAGGTGTAGGGGGAGTTAGATAGACTAAACCTAGGTTTGATTTTGACTAGGGTTAGGTTAAGAAATGCAAGGTGGCAACATCACATTCCTTATGAGAAATATCTCATCCTCACACGTGTGAGGATGGATTAGGGCTAATCCTGATTACGAGGTGTTTAAGTCAATTTACGACATGATTAAAGAAATATCTTAAAAAACCCTAATTTTGCACATGTGGGAGGATGTAATTAGTGTTAATCAAGATTAAAGGTTCTAATAAATTTTACCCTAAAAAAGTGACTTAAGTGAAGTCAACATTGAATTATATTTTAGGTATTGAATTGTTAATTGTTTTGGTCAACTAATACCCTATGGGGGTCTCAATTGAGTGAAAATAGGTTGTCGAAGGATATCCCAATGCACGGGATGTGATTTTGAAGGCTTATGAGGGTTTAGGACCTGAAATCCAATGAAGTAGTATATGGGAGTCTACACGATGCTATGACAATCTATGGTGATCTACGCATGACTACACATGACTATGATCATCTACGTATGACTACGCATGACTAAAGCAATATATGCATGTCTAGGAGGATCTACAATAGTCTATGCTGGTCTACGATAGCCTAGGGGTACCTAGGATGGCCTATGTAAACCTACAAGTGTCCAAAAGGATCTAGAAGTACGTAGGTATAGTAATGTGCAACTTTTGGGTGTCTACATTTGCCCCTTTTTGTACTATACTATGTGGAACACAATTTAATACAAAAATGTGAAGGGTTAGTGTAGAAGGAAAAATAATAGAAGGGGAATGGAATCCAATCAAAGGTATGTATATGCTCAAAGCATGACCATACAACATTGATTGGATAGCCAAGAAGGAGAAGGGAAAATAATGGGATCCAATCAAAGGTATGTAGCCGCTCGAAGCGTGACCATACAACATTGACTAGATAGCCAAGAAGGAGAAGAGAAAATAATGGGATCCAATCAAAGGTATGTAGCCACTCGAAGCATGACCATACAACATTGATCGATAGCCAAGAAGATAAGGGAAAAGAATGGGATCCAATCAAAGGTATGTAGTCGCTCGAAAAGTGACCATACAATATTGACTAGATAGCCAAGAAGGAGAAGAGAAAATAATGGGATCAAATTAAAGGTATGTAGCTACTCAAAGCATGACCATACAAAATTGACTAGATAAATAAGAAGGAGAAGAGAAAAGAATAGGATCCAATCAAAGTTATGTATCCGCTTGAAGCGTGACCATACAACATTGACTAGATAGCCAAGAAGGAGAAGAGAAAAGAATGAGATCCAATCAAAGGTATGTAGTCGCTCAAAGCGTGACCATACAACATTGACTGGATAGCCAAGAAGGAGAAGAGAAAATAATGGGATCCAATCAAAGGTATGTAGCCACTCGAAGCATGACCATACAACATTGACTAGATAGCCAAGAAGAGAAGGGACAAAGGAAAGGAAAAGAGGAAAGAAATAAAAACAATATTGGTAAAAGGAAATTAATTATTGTGGATTCAATGAAGTGATTTTGATGAGTATGTATGACATTTACAATGCCATACTAGTTTCTTAAGAACGATAAATTTTGACTGCTTTGCTTTTGCGACCAGATTAGCATGGTCCAAAAGTATGAATAGGACAAAAGCCTATCTAAATTTTTGTTGTTGATTGATTTATGAGAACATGGCGACAAGTGTCAAACCACTCGAGTTAGTTGACATTTGGATTATTAAATCATGACCAGATAAATCATTTTCCAAGTGTTGTGCTAGGATTATTTCAAATGTATCATCCGTTATGTACTCGATGTACATGAATGCTAGATTGACTTATCCATGGTGACACATAACTCTCATGATGTAACCCATGTCTATTTGGGATTGAGATTATAATCGTATGATAATATTTAGCAAAAAATTTCGTAGACAAATGTGCTAATCACACTTTTGGATTTTTGATGTTGTGGTTGCATGTAAAGCTGAATTTGGATATGAATACCCCTTAAACGAGGAATCAATAATGAGGTGAATGGATTGCGATGATTTGATGATGCAACGATTGATAAAAATACCAATGCATGATGAATATGATTTCAAATGAAGGTAAAAGGTAATTTTGAAAGGTTCCTAGTGTTTTAGGGGACATTTGTCTTCTTTTCTAGGGTTTTGGGTGCATTTTGGGGTGTTTTGGTCTAGTTCGCCACCTGGGGGACAATTTTGACCTAAATTGCCACCCAGGGGGCAAATTGGGTTTTAGTTCACTCCTCGAGGGGCAAATCGGTGAATAAGGTGTATTTAAGCCCTACTTTGCATGGGATGGGCTCATTTTGATGGCACACAACAGTGGAAAGTGATTTGTGGAAGCATTCAATGACATAAGAGGAGCGTGAGGGATGCATTTGAGAGTGATGATGATGAGAGGGATTAGAGCGGCTAGCAGAAGGTGTGGGGACCCACTGGTAAGTGATATTTTGGTTTGTTTTGCTTTTATGTTATTTTTTTAGGGAAATATGAATTAGGGAGGGAGTTTTTCATCCCGATTTAAAAATATTTGCAATTTTTAATTGAAATTTGAAACCGAAGTAATAAACAAGCCAAATGGGTATCCAAAAACGTGATCGGTTTCTGAATTGGACTTGTTTTGATGCTGATTTGATCGGGTGAAGGGTAGAGTAGGTGTGAGGTTTGACCGTCAGTTTTTGAAGTAACGGTGTACTGACATTGACATGTTATTGAATTTTGTTCATAAAAGTGGGAAATGGGTATCCCATTTTGTGACTGTTATATTTTTTTGACTTTGTTTGATGTGATTTCAGAATTTGTTGCTTTTAGGTGTAAGGTAGTAAAACTTTGACTGTTAAATTTACCACCTTAGAGATAATATTTGCGGAAACCGATGAAATTTTCACCTTAGAAGGGCAAAATGGGTATCCAAAAATATTGATTGTTTTTGTTGATGACTTTGGTTGACTTACCTTTGATTTGTGTGCCAAGGTGTGGGTAGTGTGAAATTGAAAATGAGTTATAGGGAGCCCAATTTAGACTGTTTTTCACATCTGTTTGAACTTTTGCCATGAAGTGGGCAAATGGGTATTCAAAAATGTGACTATTATTTTTGAATTATGTCTTCTGATGTGTGTTCGATTTTGGTGTATGTATGATAAATTTTATTGTGAATTTGGTGTTGATTTGTGTGTTGTTTTTGAATTTTATCAAAAATTTTACCACTAAATTGGCAAATGGGTATTCAAAAATGCATTTTGTTTTTGTATGTTGAATGAATTGATCATGTTTTGAATTTTGTGCCACATGGGTGACTTTGTGTTTGGCTGTTGGAAGCCAAATATGTACTGTTTATGACATTTGTTCAAACTTTTGCCATAAAATGACAAAATGGGTATCCAAATGTGTGACTGTTATGTCGATGTGTTTTGTCATTTAATTTGTGTACTATTTTATTTTGAAGTGTGTGTCAAATTAATAGGTTTTAATTTGTAAATTTTGGTTTATGAAATTTGATTTGATTACATCGCTTATGTGGATGTCTAACGTGTGTTTTGTTGTGGATGAACAGGTGAAGATGCTCGAAACCCATCATTGGGTGCAGAAAATGAAGGGTGTTTTTGACAAGGTGATGAATCAGGAGGATGAGCTAAAGTGGTTGGATGATATATGGTTCTGAGGTGTGTGGGAGTGTACCAACATACACACCAATAGGGCATATATATCTACACTATGTGAGCGGTGGGATGCTAACAGGAATACATTTCATTTTCCTATTGGGGAAATGACTGTCACGTTAGAGGATGTGTATCATATTTATAGGTTACCGATTGAGGGTGTTCTTGTGAGAGTGGTAGCTGATGAAAGCAAGGACGCAGTGCTAGAGTGGTTCTTTGGGGTAGAGTGGAGGTCCATAGATATTTTGAAGATGGATTATGAGTGGTTGTGGTTGTAGAAGAAGATATCCGATCGGTAGTGTGCAGCCATGATGATGATCTCCATGTATGCATTGCTTGATAGTTTTGGGGTTCTATTTACCTAGAATATGCTAGACTTGGTGAGTGATATGGTTGAGCATAGGGTTGTGTTTTCTTGGGCACCTTCTCTATTGGCCCAAGTTTATCGAGAGTTGCATGATGTTGTTCATGGTAGGAGGATAGGGTTGAGTGTAATTCCCTTGTTGTAGGTATAAGCATGAGAACACATAGCTATTGAGAGGCCATATCTATTGCCTTGCACTATGCATGTGGAGGACAAGGAGTATTTACCCTATGCTTTGATATGGAGCACAACGACTGAGCAGGGTATCAAAAGGTTGCATGAGGGTGACCCACTATTTTGGAGGGGTAAGTTTTGAGTCCTGACTCCTAATGATATTAAGTGGAGGCCTTGGTTGGGTCATGCAATATGGGATAAGGATGAGGAGAAACTTCGATCCATTAGACAGGTTCAGTGGATAGTAGGTAGATATACTTAGTAGACCAAGTATTTTTATTTTGATCGAGTGAGGTGGCAGTTTGGCTTACGACAAGATGTCCCTAGGGCTCCTATAATTTATTTTAGGTGGTAAGGTGATAGATTAGAGTGGCTTGTGGTATTTCCATGGGATGAGGAGAGGGATACTCCTATGGATATTTTGGATGTGGTGGATGCCGGGACTACACCCAAGTTTGAGGCCTGGTGGGCATGTCAGAGTTGGGAGCCTAGTAGAGGCATGATTGATCGGTGGGTGGCACCTAATATTGGGGTACCTCCACTAGAGGGGAGGACCGATAGGAGAGCTAGGGCTAAGGACATGTATGGAAATGAGGAGGAGGTTTTGCTATGGTTCTCATGATGCTACTTGGGTGGTCGAGTGAGCACCCAAGACGTGAGGGTGGAGCAGGTACCCCTAGATGTTGATGTGGATATGGGGAAGGCTACTAGGGGAAGGAGGAGAGAGGTGTTGCTACTATTATGGGTGAATTGGATGACACCATTGATATTGGTGTATTCATGGATGCATCACAATAGATTTCGATTGATATCCTGGTGACGTGAGATGCAGAGGATGAGGCACAAGGGGCTACAAGATATAGTTCGATAGTTGGAGGCTGAGGTGGAGTAGTTGAGAGCTAGGATGGTTAGGCAAGGTACTGAGGTAGAGTAGTTGACGTTCACAATGGCTAGGTAGTCTCAAACTATTATGATCTTGACTGGTCAGCTAGATATGGAGACTACCAAGAAATTATTGTACGAGACTTCTTTGTCGATGCACGAGATTCCTCTTCCTAATTATGAGTAGGTGGTATCATAGTCTGGGATAGAATCATGAGTGTGAGCATCCTCACATCATAGTCATCATAGTGTTGCTATGATAGTAGAGGTTGGTGCTAGGGTTGAGGGGTAGGATCCACCTACTATGGAGCAGCCTATTGTAGATCCAGTTCCAGATTTTATTGTAGAGTCGAGCTAGGTTGTGGAGAGGCAAGCAAGCTGGGAGGGACATGGGGGGAAATCATGGTGATAGTTAGGAGTTATATACTTGATTGTAGCCTGTGGGAATTTTGGATGCTATATGATGGGCATGGTCCCAGGTTGTAGCCTTCGGGCACTTTTGGATGTTGATATATATATACCTTGATTTTGACTATTATATATGCATGTGTGATTTTGATGGTTTGGAATGTATTGTGTTTTATGTTTGCATAGGTAATACAATATAATCTATATGTATGTATGATAAATAGATACCTATGTGTGAAAGTTTTATATCTATTATCGTTCTTTCATATGAATGAATTGTAGGATAGTATGCATGATTATGTTTTGAATGCAGTGTGATGTGATATCGAATGTGATGTTGTTGTGAATGCATGTAGGATGAATGCAATGATGTAATTTGACATTGGGATTCATGTAAAATGAATGCAAGAATGTGATTTGCTATTTTAAATGCATGTAGGATGAATGCATGGCCATAATGTATACTAAGTGTATATGACATAGATGCATGGATGCATGTATGGACTTACTAAAATGCACCAAGGAAGCACTTGTATCATGGCATTTACTTGTATGGATGCGATCCATTCCATGATTTCAGGGAAGTTGGATAATGTAAGGCATGTGCAATGGCTTTGACTAACATAGTTGTGACAATAAAATCTCAAAAAGCATTTGTGGCAACTTATAACATAATCAAGCTGGTTCAATGTCTATCTTGGACCTATGTGTGTGAATGTGTAAGGTTAATTTATCCATTGAGAGGGAGGTAGGATTAATCCATTGTATATGCTACTAGACTAGCTAGCTCATCCGCCCGCAAAAATATTCTATACAAAAGTGAGATGCTAATGTGAGAGATGCGTTGCCACCTGTAATACTATTCCACTAGTAGGCAGGTTCTTGGAGCCTATTTCTAGCGATGAAAATCATCCCATGGTGTTATGTTGTACCTAAGGACCAAAGGTGATAAGCATAACAAGGGTGATATCAAGAGGTGTTTCCTTTTGTTTTTTGCCCCTATTCTAATGTTGACCTATTTGATTGTAGTGCTCTTTTTTTTTTGTGGTGATATTTTAGTATTTTTTTTTGTGGTGCTCTTTTTGTATGGGCGAGTTTGCTTTTTACCCAAAAATTTATTTTTTCTTATGCTTGACCCCTTTGTTTATCCCCCTGTCATATGTTGACCATGCAGGCGATATGATGACCAGGGGATACCATTTTCTATATGGTGATATCTAGTTAAGATGTCCTCTTTCCTAAGCTCAAAATTGTTTAATGTGTAACCTATTGTGAGTGATCCATGAGAGAAGTTGAACTAGCCTAAAAGACCATAAGAAGAATGTACAAGACTCAATAGTTATGGGTGACACTAGATTTCCTGAACTATAGAGTAGTCGAAATTAAACATGATATCTATGTATATCCATATCCTAAAAAATGAGGAATGGAAATCCAAATGATGATGCTAACAATTGCATGTATTACTCCTACTGAGATTCATTTTAGGAGATAATGTACAAACATGAATTAAAATTCTAACTATAAAGCATATGAATATGTGCAATGGATGTAACTATAAACGATGCAAGTGGGTGAATGCAATATCTACAAGAGGAAAGTTACATTATGTAGAAGGAGAATTTTAGAAGAACCTATTTACAGATGATTAACATGTATATTAATGACAAAAAGTGTGATGATATAATCATGGTTGCCCCAGAGTGTGGGGTGTGTGTGTAGTAGATTTATAAGCTATGAGTTGTATAAATGTATGTAATAGTCATCAAAAAGAAGGAATATGTGAGGGTGGAATGTACATATGGAAGAAGTGAGAAGAAATAGGGATTGGTAACCAACCAAGAAAAAGAGATTACCAAAAGCCAACGAATATAGGAGAGAAGAAGTGATTCAATGTATGTAAGAAGTATAAGAAATAAGACAAAAGAAGAAAAGTACTTTGGACTACTATCAGGTGAAATGACATGGATCCGTCAGGAGTGGGATTGTGAAGTGATGATGTAGCTTGGGTTGTGATTGCTACTATAATTGAACATACTGTGGATGTAGCTGGATGGTGATGTCAGAGTTTTTTGAGGTGGTAAGGTTCTAGAGGTAATGCGACATGGACTTAGAAGTCAGCTAAAGTGGATGGAACACTCTGGTGATGGGATATGCTCGTCATGAAACATGTTGTTCACCAGGGTTTTGAATGATCTAAACTCTTTGATATCATGATCTGGTTGGTGATGGTAAATAAAAAATTGATTCTCATTGTAGTTGTATGGTTTAGGACATGAGGGATCAATGGATCAATGGGCTAAATCTTGGGTAGGTCGATGAGGACATGATGCATGAGATGATGGAACATTTTGGATAGCGATGTGTGTGGAATAGGCATAGGATAAATGTATGGATCTATTGGAGGTGAGTGAGGCCTAGGTGAAGGGTGATCCAATAATGGAGGCATGGTTCTAGGATCTGGCATGGGTCGATTCCAAGGTCGAAGGAGGGATCTATATGATGGTGAGGATGGAAAGGTAATGGGAGACTATCATGGGTGAACGTGGCAATGGTAGTGGCTCATATGCAACTCTAGATCCTCTATGCGAGAGAAGAGATATTGTATCTCATCATGTTGTGGTGAAAGTGTTGGTGAAGGTGGTGATCAGGACCTTGATGTGAGTGGTGTGGCCTTATAGGTATGGGATAGTGGATGAGGTCTTGATGATGATGGGGAAGAATGAAAAGGTCACAAATATTGGAGATATTTTTGGAAAGATAAACCTCATAGAGGGGAAGGTGGTGTCTTGAGGACCGATGGCATAGGTGATGGCTCTAAGCAGTGAAACAAATAGGAAGGAGGTATGTTTGCATGACCAGCTTAAGTAGCTTAGGCTGCATGGGCTTGCAAATATTGGGAGTAGGTGGACTCGCTATTGGGAAGTAGAGCAAGTAGAAATGTAGGGCAAGGTGGATGAGGTGTATACTCCCTAGCAGGCGGTAGGATCCTATGGGATGATGGGGGTGATTTGTGGGTGAATGGCGATGTATGAGATCATAAAATGGGTGAGATGACAACCCCCATTCTTGGGGTTGGGTTGATTCCTCTTTGTTATCAAAAGAGGATAGGGTGACCTAGCTATCTCCAGAGCAAGGTAAGTGTTGGTTCGACTTTTATACACACCCTGTGAAGAATGAGCATAAAATACCGATAACACTTATACGGGATAAATCCCACTCACTTTAGGATCTTGTTGGATATCCAAGGTGTGAGTTACAGAGTTGGGTCGAATGTCTATTCACTCTTTTCCGCTTCTGGAATAGTTTCAAGTGGACTGTTCGTTACCTTACAACGGGCTCGGGACTTCAGTTAAGTAATGTTTTTGGAGTTGGTTATCTTTGTGGATAATCAGATTTACAATCAGTTCTTTGATCTAGCTCTTTATGCTTTAGCAGATTTAAATAAAAGACAAATTTAAAGAAAGATAAAAATGGATCATTTCATGGTGGAACAGAGAGAGTAGGGTAGGGCAGAAAGAGAAGTTTATCTAACTTAGCTGCAAAACCAAAACTACCAATTTTAGTTATACCGGTTAGCTTCACAATAGAACAAATCAAAGAGGAAAGTGTCCAGCTTTCTAAGATCACCTTCCACTAAGAGCATAAGACAGAGACAACAACAGATCTGAAAGAAAATCACAAACAGAAGGGAAGTCGGTTAAAATTGGTATCTCTCACCAGCAGCCTAGCTCGCACAGTGAGGACAAAGCAATTAGAACAGGCCTGAACCTTAAATCTGTAATTTTCCCTAACATACAATAAAGAAAATGAAGCCTAGCAGCATATCCAATCCTGGTAACACAGATCTACAACATAAATTAAATAAACCTTAATGAAACGAAAACAAAAGAAGATGAACTTATCACAATCTGAAAGAGATTAGGCTCCTGGCCACGCTATCACAGAAAATGAAAATCACACCAACTCTAAGTCCAGAACAAAGCTTTCAAACAAGATTTGCAGGAAATTGCTCCAATAGCTTTTATTTCTAAGTTTTCGCCTCCGGAATTTACATTCAGAAGAAGTATTTATAGACTCGGGATAGACCCTGATCTTTTTAGAAATATCTTCTTCTCAAACCCTAAATCTTATCCTCTAAACCTTACTACCCCGGTTTTACAATATAAGGCCCTTTAAAAATAGAGTTTTGAATAAACCCTAACCACTCTGCAAATCTTAGTGCAGTTACTTGCCATAAATGGAGAAGGCATGATCTGATATTATTCTCATCCATCTATAACTGCAAGTAAATATCTTCGTTTTCTAGCCGGTTGTCGATATATTCCATAAATGGGCAGCGTAAGTAAATATCTTCATCTTTCTGGTGCACTTGTCGGGAGCGCCTCATTAATTCCTCAGAGAAATTCGGAATGAGTCACTGGTTTCTCTGACATTTTATCTTCGCAGAGCCGCTTCTGAGTTGAAATTCTCTGCATGCCATTACTTTCACCATAAATTCTCCTGTTAAATGCGTCCATCGGCAAATTTCGGTAACTGTGTGTAGATATTTTCATTTTTCGGTCAATTGCCGACATATTCCATTAAATGGGCAGCTGCTTAGTCACCGTAAAGTCTCTTTGCGGCCAGATCTGTAAAATTTGGATGGACCAAAAATTCTCGGCATCTCACATTTCCATCTGACGGCCTTCATTTAATCCGTGCTTATTTTGTCTTTTTTCGCCATTACTTCCGCTAGTATGCAACTGCCAACTCGCTTTCTGCAAAAGACAAACAAGGATTAGTATTTTAATATTATTAAATTAAAACCCTAATGTTCATTATATGTCGGCTTTATTTCTTTTGACACGTGTCACGAAATCACGACGTCCCCCTGCATTCTGGTCTTTCCTACTCTTCGTCATGAAATCGTGACATGTCACGATTTCACGACATGTCACGAAATCGCGACGTCCTCTTT
This sequence comes from Wollemia nobilis, assembly GCA_028583015.1. NCBI lineage: Eukaryota > Viridiplantae > Streptophyta > Pinopsida > Araucariales > Araucariaceae > Wollemia > Wollemia nobilis. The sequence continues at coordinate 5,745,952 of JAQPPZ010013020.1, read as the reverse complement.
GCACTTGCTTTTTCTTTGTGTCACGATTTCGAAATAAGTTCGTGACACTTCTCTCCTTAGGCCTTTTCTTGTGTCATGATTTCGTGATGTCACGAATTCGCGACGTCTCGATTTGGACCCTTCTTTACCTTGTTCAGTGTCACGATTTCGACATCCTCCTTGGATTTTTTGTGTGTAATTTTGTGACATCACGAAATCATGACGTCATGATTTCGTGACATCCTCCTTGGGCTTTTCTTTCGAGTGTCACGATTTCATGACATGAGTCGATTTTGGACAGAACTGAGATTTCGTGACGTCGAAAATGCGAGTCACGATTTCACGACACCCTCCTTGTTCTTTTGTTTGTCGTGATTTCATGACATGTCATGAAATCGTGACCTTCCTTATTTTCAAAGACATGTCACGATTTCGCGACATGTCACGAAATCGTGACCTTCCTTTACTTGCATTCTTTCAAAACATGTCGCGATATCGCGACGCTTTCATACTTGGCTTTTCTTCAAAAAGTCGCGATATGTGAATTTCTACTTGCTTTTTTCAAAAAGTCGTGATATGACTTTCAATAAATGCGATATCGCGACGTTTTTGAAACTTGGCTTTCTCTTCCAAAATATGTCGCGATATCGCGACGTTTCCAAAAAAAATATGTCACGATATCGCGACGTTTCCAAAAATGAAAATGTCGCGATATCGCGACGTTTCCAAAAATGGAAATGTCACGATATCGCGACGTTTCCAAAAATGGAAATGTCGCGAAATCGCGACGTTTTCATTACTTAGCAAATTTTCTAGAAATTGTAGGTTGACTCTAATGAATTCATTCATCTGTATTCTACATTTTTACATATCTGTGAAAGATCTTTTTACTCAGAATGATTCTAACATTAAAGAAGTGAATTCTAAATTGAAATTAAAGTCACATGCAAGCCTACTTAGATACTTTGGTATATGCAAAACTTGAAGAAGAAGGAGGCAAGCAAAATTTGGAATTAAAACCTGAAAAACATCAAGAGGGTCCTTATTGTAAAATGAAAGCTAAATATTTTCAAAGGATGGAACTTCATTTTTTTAGTGGGGGTGTGTTGCTTCTCAACAAATGGCGATATCTACGGGGAAAATAGTAGCACTATTTTAGAATCCAGGACTCTAGTTTCAAAACAATATAGACCATGTACCATGCTTTGCCACAAATATTCTTCAAAATAATTTAACTACTACCTGATAGTTGTTAAAATTTCCCAAGGACATACTAGGTTGAATCACTTAAGGAAGATTTCTGATGTGCAATTATAAGCGTATAAAACTTTCTTCAAGAATGATCGGGCCTTCGAATGTTGTACTCTGGATTGATCAGCTTTTCTAGATTGTGAAAGGGGAAACCGAGTAGGGCTCTGTTTACTAGTTTAGCCTTTTACAGCCTCGACAGAGTTACTCTTTAGATTTTCATGACCCTGATCCACAACTGTGAGGTAGTATCTACAACTTGGTAAAAGAAAACATCTTCTGAAGCCTTGGCTATCTCTTTCATTACATAACTTCTTCCTTCCCTCTTTTTTTTTTTTTTTTTTGTGGGAAATAACAGAGTGCCAGTTTTATGTTGCCTTGCTCAACTTTCACCTTCTCTCTCTCTCCTTTGAAATATACCGAAATCTGAAAAGCCTTGCTAAAAAAAATAATTTTTTTTTTAATATTTCATCGATCTGGAACTGCTTCAGCCTGGGTACTGATAGCCTCTATGGATACTCAAATAATTTCACGAGTCAGAGTCCCCTCTTACGATCAACTTTTCTTGGATTCCCTGGGAGTTTCTCCAGCCAAACAGTATAGCAGTTTCTTTATAATTAAAATAATTGTGGCAAGCAAGACACAAAATCCAATTATCTTTCTACTATTGTTCTGAATAACAAAATAGTTCCACTGTTCAGTTTAAGCAGACTATCTCTTAATTAGAATAAAACAAAATGAACACAAGATTTTGAACTCAAAATAAAAACAATTTTTAAAGGTCGATTCTTTCTTTCTCGCCCGAGCAAAAACTTAAAAAAAATAGAATTTTAAAAGCTAAAAGAAATTTGTACAGACCCCAAAGGATAAAACACAGAACTTTAAAATCAAACAAAATAAAATAAAAACACACTACTTCAAACTTTATTTACAATATATACATATGCACAAAGTCCCTTCAATCACTCAAAAAATGTAGCAGATGGAAAAGCAGAGAAATAGTGCCTTAAAAAAATTTGACCATTTGCAGGTAAATTTAGAAAAATTACCTTTCAGGTCCTGTTGACGAAATGCACTCCAGACTATGCTTCCAAAAATTTTTTTGCTACCTGGGAAAGACTTGTGTTTACCGTCTTCCCTCTCTCTTTTTTTTTATTTTTTTATGGATCTTGTCCCACTGAAAAAACAAATCTGCAACTCCTTCACCCTCCAAATTAATCAAATCATATAATAACATGTTTATGCTTCTACTTGAAGGGTTTGCAGAATTCTTTCAAAGGGACGGAATGTAAAAACCCCCCAGGATCAAATACCTTAAAGCCTTCATAGACCCAGATCATCACATCTTCAGATTTATGTAACAACTCAAAGAGATCATATTTTATTTGTATGTCATAGTTCTTAATAACTCGAACATTTTGTGGTTGCTCTACTGCTCCAATATCCAAGATTTCAATTTTTATCCCTCTAGTAGAATTTTCATAATTTGCTCTTTCACCTGAGCCTTGCTTAGATTTAACCCCATCAATGTGTAATGTCCAAATATCATTGTTGTGATTGGTTAGAGCTGTAACTGGTCTCACCTTCTCAGTTGCCAAATTATAAACTCCAATATCTGCATCAACACGGTTTACAACCTCTTTTTTGATATTATGTTCAGTAATCACAGGCTTATACTGAGACTCTTTATCTATTCCGAGTTGGTTGACCACATTCACATTTACTATCTTTTTCTCCTTTTCTTGAAATTCAATAGGTGGTCCAGAGTAAGTTTCAATCAAGTTATCCTTTTGTTCAACAATCTGAGCCAGCTCATGGAGGGTGATGTCAGCTTTAATTTTCTTCATATCCTCAATGATGTTATACTCCTTCCTAGTTACTTCTGCATAGTGATATTGAATCTTATTTTCATCATCCTTTGGTGAGGGAGGATCATTATTAGGAGTAGGTTCTGGATTTTCACATCTCAAATTATAACTGTCCCTTTGGAACTGTTGAAAATCTTGCATTTCATCCATAGGAATTTCTACAACATTTTCTGACTCTTCGGGAAAAGTGAATGAATCTGAAACCATAGTCGTACTATTTTTGGATGAACCAGAACTATCAATATTTCTTTGATTTTCAGGAAAATTTAACTCACCAGGAAAAGCTTCAAAGTTGGGTAATGCTAGGTCACAAATGTTTACTTCAGGCACTTCCACCTTGAACTTGTCAGAATCTTTCTCTATATTTTGCACATGCTGAGTGGATGTCACAGTTAACGGAGTTTCCTTGGGTAGAGCATGACATGTTGGCACTAACTCATGATGTGGAATGGGATTCAAAATAGGCATGTTCTGTGTAACATAGGATATCAAAGGACTGCTCAAAATTTGAGGTCCTAACTGTCTTTCAAGAATTAAAGCCTCCTTATAAGCTCCCGCCAGGGTTGTGATATTGATGTCTCTCTTGAGGAAAATAGAGGTCACCGAATCCAATGCATTCTTATAGATTTCTAAGGCTAGATTTGCATTTGGGATGTAATGACCAGTCATTCTACCATAAGCTCTTTGGAACCTCATATTGAAAGACCTGATAGCTTCTCCCGACTCTCTCTTAATGCTGGAAAATTGTTGGTATAACACACTAGGGTCTATCACTTCCCCAAATTGTGATACAAAAACTTTCTCTAGGTCATTCCAACTAGTAATAGAATCATTAGTGAGATTCAAAAACCAGTCGTATGCTCCCTCCTGGAGAGTGAACGGGAACAATCTGCAAGCCACATCTTCATGCTGTATATTTAACAATTTTAGAGCATTCTTATATGCCATCAGGTGTTCTTCTGCTGTTTTAGTTCCATCATGCTTGTATCTAGGAAGATATCTCTCAGGATTTCTGGGCAGATCATGGGCTGCACCAGGGATATTTAAGGCAGTGGAACCCAACCAGCTTGCCATTACTACTTGATTAATGACGATATATTTTCAGTTGTAGTTGGAGTAACTACAAGTGGTGATAAAACAATCCTTAACAAACTACTGAACTTCAGGCCCTCCTTCTAGCACCAATTTTAAATGTTGGTGTTGAGTTTCGCTGTTTAGGCAAAAACTCAAACAAACAAGTTTTAAAAGAGCTAAAGAGGAGGGAAAAGGATTCAAAAGATAAAATACCGTATTTGTAAGAAATTAAATTTTCTTTTTAGCACAATTTTAAATGTTGGTGTTGAGTTTGTTTAGGCAAAAACTCAAACAAACAAGTTTTAAAAGGCTAAAGAGGAGGGAAAAGGATTAAAAGATAAATAGATGATAATTTTTTAAATATTTTAAAAACTAAGAACGTAAGTTCGGCCCTCCTTCTAGCGCCAATTTTAAATGTTGGTTCGACTTTTATACACACCCTGTGAAGAATGAGCATAAAATACCGATAACACTTATACGGGATAAATCCCACTCACTTTAGGATCTTGTTGGATATCCAAGGTGTGAGTTACGGAGTTGGGTCGAATGTCTATTCACTCTTTTCCGCTTCTGGAATAGTTTCAAGTGGACTGTTCGTTACCTTACAACGGGCTCGGGACTTCGTTCAGTAATGTTTTTGGAGTTGGTTATCTTTGTGGACAATCGGATTTACAATCAGTTCTTTGATCTAGCTCTTTATGCTTTAGCAGATTTAAATAAAAGACAAATTTAAAAGAAAGATAAAAATGGATCATTTCACGGTGGAACAGAGAGAGTAGGGTAGGGCAGAAAGAGAAGTTTATCTAACTTAGCTGCAAAACCAAAACTACCAATTTTAGTTATACCGGTTAGCTTCACAATAGAACAAATCAAAGAGGAAAGTGTCCAGCTTTCTAAGATCACCTTCCACTAAGAGCATAAGACAGAGACAACAACAGATCTGAAAGAAAATCACAAACAGAAGGGAAGTCGGTTAAAATTGGTATCTCTCACCAACAGCCTAGCTCGCACAGTGAGGACAGAGCAATTAGAACAGGCCTGAACCTTAAATCTGTAATTTTCCCTAACATACAATAAAGAAAATGAAGCCTAGCAAGCATATCCAATCTTGGTAACACAGATCTACAGCATAAATTAAATAAACCTTAATGAAATAAAAACAAAAGAAGATGAACTTATCACAATCTGAAAGAGATTAGGCTCCTGGCCACGCTATCACGAGAAAATGAAAATCACACCAACTCTAAGTCCAGAACAAAGCATTCAAACAAGATTTGCAGGAAATTGCTCCAATAGCTTTTATTTCTAAGTTTTCGCCTCCGAAATTTACATTCAGAAGAAGTATTTATAGACTCAGGATAGACCCTGATCTTTTCAGAAATATCTTCTTCTCAAACCCTAAATCTTATCCTCTAAACCTTACTACCCTGGGTTTTACAATATAAGGCCCTTTAAAAATAGAGTTTTGAATAAACCCTAACCACTCTACAAATCTTAGTGCAGTTACTTGCCATAAATGGAGAAGGCATGATCTGATATTATTCTCATCCATCTATAACTACAAGTAAATATCTTCGTTTTCTGGTCGGTCGTCGATATATTCCATAAATGGGCACTGCGTGTAAATATCTTCATCTTTTTGGTGCATTTGTCGGGAGTGTCTCATTAATTCCTCAGAGAAATTCGGAATGAGTCACTGGTTTCTCTGACATTTTATCTTCGCAGAGCCGCTTCTGAGTTAAAATTCTCTGCATGCCATTACTTTCACCATAAATTCTCCTGTTAAATGCGTCCATCGACAAATTTCGATAACTGTGTGTAGATATTTTCATTTTTCGATCAATTGTCGACATATTCTATTAAATGGGCAGCTGCTTAGTCATCGTAAAGTCTCTTTGCGGCCAGATCTATAAAATCTGGATGGACCAAAAATTCTTGGCATCTCAAATTTCCATCTGACGGCCTTCATTTAATCCGTGCTTATTTTGTCTTTTTCCGCCATTACTTCCGCTAGTATGCAACTGCCAGCTCGCTTTCTGCAAAAGACAAACAAGGATTAGTATTTTAATATTATTAATTAAAAACCCTAATGTTCATTATATGTCGGCTTTATTTTATTGACACATGTCACGAAATCATGACGTTTTGATTTTGACATGTCAAAATCGTGCGTACCTTGCTTTTTTTCTTTTTTTTTTTGTTTTTTTTTTTTTTTTTCTTTGCTTTTTTTTTTTTTTTTTTTTTTTTTGTATCGGTTTTAAAAAATGTCACGATATCGCGACGTTTCCAAAAACAAAAATGTCGCGATATCGCGACGTTTCCAAAAATGGAAATGTCACGATATCGCGACGTTTCCAAAAATGGAAATGTCGCGAAATCGCGACGTTTTCATTACTTAGCAAATTTTTCAAAAATTGTAGGTTGACTCCAATGAATTCATTCATCTGTATTCTGCATTTTTACATATCTGTGAAAGATCTTTTTACTCAGAATGATTCTAACATTAAAGAAGTGAATTCTAAATTGAAATTAAAGTCACATGCAAGCCTACTTAGATACTTTGGTATATGCAAAACTTGAAGAAGAAGGAGGCAAGCAAAATTTGGAATTAAAACCTGAAAAACATCAAGAGGGTCCTTATTGCAAAATGAAAGCTAAATATTTTCAAAGGATGGAATTTCATTTTTTTAGTGGGGGTGTGTTGCTTCTCAACAAATGGCGATATCTGTAGGGAAAATAGTAGCACTATTTTAGAATCCAGGACTCTAGTTTCAAAACAATATAGACCATGTACCATGCTTTGCCACAAATATTCTTCAAAATAATTTAACTACTACCTGATAGTTGTCAAAATTTCCCAAGGACATACTAGGTTGAATCACTTAAGGAAGATTTCCGATGTGCAATTATAAGCGTATAAAACTTTCTTCAAGAATGACTGGGCCTTCGAATGTTGTACTTTGGATTGATCAGCTTTTCTAGATTGTGAAAGGGGAAACCGAGTAGGGCTCTGTTTACTAGTTTAGCCTTTTACAGCCTCGACAAAGTTACTCTTTAGATTTTCATGACCCTGATCCACAACTGTGAGGTAGTATCTACAACTTGGTAAAAGAAAACATCTTCTGGAGCCTTGGCTATCTCTTTCATTACATAACTTCTTCCTTCCCTCTTTTTTTTTTTTTTTTTGTGGGAAATAACAGAGTGCCAGTTTTATGTTGTCTTGCTCAACTTTCACCTTCTCTCTCTCTCCTTTGAAATATACCAAAATCTGAAAAGCCTTGCTAAAAAAAACAATTTTTTTTTTTAATATTTCATCGATCTGGAACTGCTTCAGCCTGGGTACTGATAGCCTCTATGGATACTCAAATAATTTCATGAGTCAGAGTCCCCTCTTACGATCAACTTTTCTTGGATTCCCTGGGAGTTTCTCCAGCCAAAAAGTATAGCAGTTTCTTTATAATTAAAATAATTGTGGCAAGCAAGACACAAAATCCAATTATCTTTCTCATTGTTGTTCTGAATAACAAAATAGTTCCACTGTTCAGTTTAAGCAGACTATCTCTTAATTAGAATAAAACAAAATGAACACAGGATTTTGAACTCAGAATAAAAACAATTTTAAAAGGCTGATTCTTTCTTTACTGCCCAGAAAAAACTAAAAAAAACAATTTTATTTTAAAAGCTAAAGAGAAATTTGTACAGACCCCAAAGGATAAAACACAGAACTTTAAAAATCAAACAAAACCAAATAACAACACACTACTTCAAACTTTATTTACAATATATACATATGCACAAAGTCCCTTCAATCACTCAAAAAATGTAGCAGATGGAAAAGCAGAGAAATAGTGCCTTAAAAAATTTGACCATTTGCAAGTAAATTTAGAAAAATTACCTTTCAGGTCCTGTTGACGAAATGCACTCCAGACTATGCTTCCAAAAAATTTTTTTTGCTACCTGGGAAAGACTTGTGTTTACCGTCTTCCCTCTCTTTTTTTTTTATTATTTTTTATGGATCTTGTCCCACTGAAAAACAAATCTGCAACTCTTTCACCCTCCAAATTAATCAAATCATATAATAACATGTTTATGCTTCTACTTGAAGGGTTTGCAGAATTCTTTCAAAGGGACGAAATGTAAAAACCCCCCCAGGATCAAATACCTTAAAGCCTTCATAGACCCAGATCATCACATCTTCAGATTTATGTAATAACTCAAAGAGATCATATTTTATTTGTACGTCATAGTTCTTAATAACTTGAACATTTTGTGGTTGCTCTACTGCTCCAATATCCAAGATTTCAATTTTTATCCCTCTAGTAGAATTTTCATAATTTGTTCTTTCACCTGAGCCTTGCTTAGATTTAACCCCATCAATGTGTAATGTCCAAATATCATTGTTGTGATTGGTTAGAGCTATAACTGGTCTCACCTTCTCAGTTGTCAAATTATAAACTCCAATATCTGCATCAACACGGTTTACAACCTCTTTTTTGATATTATGTTCAGTAATCACAGGCTTATACTGAGACTCTTTATCTATTCCGAGTTGGTTGACCACATTCACATTTACTATCTTTTTCTCCTTTTCTTGAAATTCAATAGGTGGTCCAGAGTAAGTTTCAATCAAGTTATCCTTTTGTTCAACAATCTGAGCCAGCTCATGGAGGGTGATGTCAGCTTTAATTTTCTTCATATCCTCAATGATGCTATCCTCCTTCCTAGTTACTTCTACATAGTGATATTGAATCTCATTTTCATCATCCTTTGGTGAGGGAGAATCATTATTAGGAGTGGGTTCTGGATTTTCACATCTCAAATTATAATTGTCCCTTTGGAACTGTTGAAAATCTTGCATTTCATCCATAGGAATTTCTACAACATTTTTTGACTCTTCGGGAAAAGTGAATGAATCTGAAACCATAGTCGTACTATTTTTGGATGAACCAGAACTATCAATATTTCTTTGATTTTCAGGAAAATTTAACTCATCGAGAAAAGCTTCAAAGTTGGGTAATGCTAGGTCACAAATGTTTACTTCAAGCACTTCCACCTTGAACTTGTCGAACTCTTTCTCTATATTTTGCACATGTTGAGTGTGTGTCACAGTTAACGGAGTTTCCTTGGGTAGAGCATGACATGTTGGCACTAACTCATGATGTGGAATGGGATTCAAAATAGGCATGTTCTGTGTAACATAGGATATCAAAGGACTGCTCAAAATTTGAGGTCCTAACTATCTTTCAAGAATTAAAGCTTCCTTATAAGCTCCTGCCAGGGTTGTGATATTGATGTCTCTCTTGAGGAAAATAGAGGTCACCGAATCCAATGCATTCTTATAGATTTCTAAGGCTAGATTTGCATTTGGGATGTAATGACCAGTCATTCTACCATAAGCTCTTTGGAACCTCATATTGAAAGACCTGATAGCTTCACCCGACTCTCTCTTAATGCTGGAAAATTGTTGGTATAACACACTGGGGTCAATCACTTCCCCAAATTGTGATACAAAAACTTTCTCTAGGTCATTCCAACTAGTAATAGAATCATTAGTGAGATTCAAAAACCAATCGTATGCTCCCTCCTAGAGAGTGAACGGGAACAATCTGCAAGCCACATCTTCATGTTGTATATTTAACAATTTTAGAGCATTCTTATATGCCATCAGGTGTTCTTCTATTGTTCTAGTTCCATCATGCTTGTATCTAGGAAGATATCTCTCAGGATTTTTAGGCAGATCATGGGCTGCACCCAGGATATTTAAGGCAGTGGAACCCAACCAGCTTGCCATTACTACTTGATTAATGACGATATATTTTCAGTTGTAGTTGGAGTAACTACAAGTGGTGATAAAACAATCCTTAACAAACTACTGAACTTCAGCCCTCCTTCTAGCGCCAATTTTAAATGTTGGTGTTGAGTTCCGCTGTTTAGGCAAAAACTCAAACAAACAAGTTTTAAAGGCTAAAGAGGAGGGGAAAGGATTCAAAAGATAAAATACGGACTACGAAGACAACTTACAATAGAACGGAGTTGCTCCTTCTAGCGCCAATTTTAAATGTTGGTGTTGAGTTATTTTAGGAAAAACTCAAAAAAAAGATTTTAAAAGAGCTAAAGAGGAGGGAAAAGGATTAAAAGATAAAATATAAAAAAAAAAAAGTTTGAAGGGTTTAAGAAGAGTTCGGCCCTCCTTCTAGCGCCAATTTTAAATGTTGGTTCGACTTTTATACACACCCTGTGAAGAATGAGCATAAAATACCGATAACACTTATACGGGATAAATCCCACTCACTTTAGGATCTTGTTGGATATCCAAGGTGTGAGTTACCGAGTTGGGTCGAATGTCTATTCACTCTTTTCCGCTTCCGGAATAGTTTCAAGTGGACTGCCTGTTACCTTACAACGGGCTTGGGACTTGGTTCAAGTAATGTTTTTGGAGTTGGTTATCTTTGTGGATACTCGGATTTACAATCGGTTCTTTGATCTAGCTCTTTATGCGTTTAGCAGATTAAATAAAAGACAAATTTAAAAGAAAATAAAAATGGATCATTTCACGATGGAACAGAGAAAGTAGGGTAGGGCAAAAAGATAAGTTTATCTAACTTAGCTACAAACCAAAACTACCAATTTTAGTTATACCGGTTAGCTTCACAATAGAACAAATCAAAGAGGAAAGTGTCCAACTTTCTAAGATCACCTTCCACTAAGAGCATAAGACAAAGACAACAACAGATCTGAAAGAAAATCACAAACAAAAGGGAAGTCGGTTAAAATTGGTATCTTTCACCAATAGCCTAGCTCACACAGTGAGGACAGAGCAATTAGAATAGGCCCGAACCTTAAATCTATAATTTTCCCTAACATACAATAAAGAAAATGAAGCCTAGCAGCATATCCAATCTTGGTAACACAGATCTACAACATAAATTAAATAAACCTTAATGAAATGAAAACAAAAGAAGATGAACTTATCACAATCTGAAAGAGATTAGGCTCCTGGCCACGCTATCACAGAAAATGAAAGTCACACCAACTCTAAGTCTAGAACAAAGCATTCAAACAAGATTTGCAGGAAATTGCTCCAATAGCTTGTATTTCTAAGTTTTCGCCTCCTGAATTTACATTCAGAAGAAGTATTTATAGACTCAGGACAGACCCTGATCTTTTCAGAAATATCTTCTTCTCAAACCCTAAATCTTATCCTCTAAACCTTACTACCTCGGTTTTACAATATAAGCCCCTTTAAAAATAGAGTTTTGAATAAACCCTAACCACTCTGCAAATCTTAGTGCAGTTACTTGCCATAAATGGAGAAGGCATGATCTGATATTATTCTCATCCATCTGTAACTGCAAGTAAATATCTTCGTTTTCTGGTCGGTTGCGATATATTCCATAAATGGGCACTGCGTAAGTAAATATCTTCATCTTTCTGGTGCACTTGCCGGGAGCGCCTCATTAATTCCTCAGAGAAATTTGGAATGAGTCACTGGTTTCTCTGACATTTTATCTTTGCAGAGCTGCTTCTGAGTTAAAATTCTCTGCACGCCATTACTTTCACCATAAATTCTCCTGTTAAATGCGTCCATCGGCAAATTTCGATAACTGTGTGTAGATATTTTCATTTTTCGGTCAATTGCCGACATATTCTATTAAATGGGCAGCTGCTTAGTCACCGTAAAGTCTCTTTGCGGCCAGATCTATAAAATATGGATGGACCAGAAATTCTCGGCATCTCCAATTTCCATCTGACGACCTTCATTTAATCCGTGCTTATTTTGTCTTTTTTCACCATTACTTCCGCTAGTATGCAACTGCCAGCTCGCTTTCTGCAAAAGACAAACAAGGATTAGTATTTTAATATTATTAAATTAAAACCTTAATGTTCATTATATGTCGGCTTTATTTATTTTGACACGTGTCACGAAATCGCGACGTCCCCACCATTCTGGTCTTTCCCAGCTCTTCTACCGCAAAACCGTGACATGTCACGAAATCGCGATGTCCCCTAACTTGGCACTTCTTTTTAGCTTTGTGTCACGATTTCGCGACACCTTCTCTGCCTTGACTTTTAACTTCGTGTTGCGATTTGCGACACCTTCTTTACCTTAGGCTTCCTTCCTGCTGTGTCGTGATTTCGTGACACGACCATGCCTTGGGATTTATTTTTTTGTCGTGTCATGATTTTACGATCGCAAAATCGTGACATCATGATTTTGCAACACAGCCATGCCTTGGGCTTTCTCCTTTTTGTCGTGTCACAATTTTGCGACGGTGCAAAATCGTGACATTGCAATCTTGCGACACGACCATGCCTTGGGCTTTTTCCTTTCTGTCATGTCACGATTTCACGACACGGCCATGCCTTGGGTTTTTTTTCTCTGTCGTGTCATGATTTCGCGACACGGCCATGTCTTGGTGGTTTTTCTCTTTGCCGTGTCACGATTTTGCGACTTCGCGATTTCGTGACGTTGCGATTTCATGACACAGCCATGCCTTGGTTTCTTCTTGCCCCTTTTGCCATGAAACCATGACATGTCATGATTTCGTGACATGTCACGAAATCACGACCTTCCTTCGCACTTGCTTCTTGCCCCTTTTCGTGAAACCGCGACATGTCACGATTTTGCGACATGTCACGAAATCGCGACCTTCCTTCGCACTTGCTCTCTCTTCCAAAACCTGTCATGATTTCGCGACGCTTTCATCACTTGGTCTTTTCTTCCAAAACACGTCGCGAAATCGTGACACTTTCATCACTTGGTCTTTTCTTCCAAAACATGTCGCGAAATCGTGACATTTTCATCAAGTTTGGCTTTTGACTCAAACCTATCACGATATCGCGACGTTTTCGAAACTTGGCTTTCTCTTCCAAAATATGTCGCGATATCGCGACACTTCCAAGACTTGCACTTTCTTTCCAAATATGTCGCGATATCGCGACGTTTCCAAAAATGGAAAATGTCGCGATATCGCGACGTTTCCAAAGATGGCGTATCCGTTATCGCTTTGTTAAATCCGTCGACGTTTCCAAAAATGGAAATGTCGCGATATCGCGACGTTTCCAAAAATGGAAATGTCACGATATCGCGACGTTTCCAAAAATGGAAATGTCACGAAATCGCGACGTTTTCATTACTTAGCAAAATTTTCCAGAAATTGTAGGTTGACTCCAATGAATTCATTCATCTGTATTCTGCATTTTTACATATCAGTGAAAGATCTTTTTACTCAGAATGATTCTAACATTAAAGAAGTGAATTCTAAATTGAAATTAAAGTCACATGCAAGCCTACTTAGATACTTTGGTATATGCAAAACTTGAAGAAGAAGGAGGCAAGAAAAATTTGGAATTAAAACCTGGAAAACATCAAGAGGGTCCTTATCAAAAACTCAAGAGGGTCCTTACTGCAAAATGAAAGCTAAATATTTTCAAAGGATGGAATTTCATTTTTTTAGTGGGGGTGTGTTGCTTCTCAACAAATGGCGATATCTACGGGGAAAATAGTAGCACTATTTTAGAACCGAGGACTCTAGTTTCAAAACAATATAGACCATGTACCATGCTTTGCCACAAATATTCTTCAAAATAATTTAACTACTACCTGATAGTTGTTAAAATTTTCCAAGGACATACTAGGTTGAATCACTTAAGGAAGATTTTCGATGTGCAATTATAAGCGTATAAAACTTTCTTCAAGAATGATTGGGCCTTCGAATGTTGTACTCTGGATTGATTAGCTTTTCTAGATTATGAAAGGGGAAACCGAGTAGGGCTCTGTTTACTAGTTTAGCCTTTTATAGCCCCGATAGAGTTACTCTTTAGATTTTCACGACCCTGATTCATTTAATCCATGCTTATTTTATCTTTTTCTGCCATTACTTCTACTAGTATGCAACTGCCAGCTCGCTTTCTACAAAAAAAAAACAAGGATTAGTATTTTAATATTATTAATTAAAAACCCTAATGTTCATTATATGTCGGCTTTATTTTTACATGTGTTGCGAAATCGTGACGTCCCCCTGCATTCTGGTCTTTCCCAGCTCTTCTGTCGTGAAACCGCGACATGTCGCAATTTCACGACATGTCACGAAATCGCAACGCTCCCATGAATTGGCACTTCTTTTTAGCTTTGTGTCACGATTTTGTGACGTCACAAAATCATGACATCACGATTTCGTGACACCTTCTCTGCCTTAGGCACCTTTTAACTTCATGTCACGATTTCATGACATTGCAAAATCGCGACGTCGCGATTTCGTGACACCTTCTTTGTTAAGATCCTGCTATAAAATAAACTCAAATAACACACTCTCACACAATTGCTTGGAAATAACTCACATAAACATCACATTAATATAACAGAAATTTGCATAAAGAACAATCTCACAATAGAACTGAATCGCAGGCCTCTTCGAGGGGGCAACCTCCTTCAATACTTCATTAATTTTGCAAAAGATGGTTACATTGGTGCCTTTTCGGGTATTTAAGGAGTTTCCTTCCAAGGTTGGCTTACATGCAAAATGCCACCTGGATTACATGCATAATGCCACCCGAATTACATGCATAGTGCCACTTTGAATTACATGCACAATGCCACTCGAATTACATGCACAATGCCACTCGAATTACATGCACAATTCCACACGAATTACATGCACAATGCCACCTATCTACCATGTGTTACATAAAAAGGGTGCCATTTGTCATAGGCACTACCTAAGCTAAAACTTAGAACATTACAAAATATTAATCATGGGTACTACCCACGTTCACTAGGAATTATTACAACAGGGGAGTTATTACATTAAGGGTTAGGATGAGATCCTAACATGCCCTTCTCCTTAAAGGAGCTTTGTCCTCAAAGCTGAAAATGAGGAAACTGTTGCTGGAGTTGATGGAGAGACTCCCATGTAGCATCCTCAGGTTGAAGTCCACGCCACTGAACTAGGACCTCTGTGATGGTACGGTTGCGTAGAGTGCGAGTTCGACGATCCAGCAGCTATTTCGGTGCAAGTAAGATGGAGCCTTCTTCATCCAATTCAGGGAGTGTTGATTGAACCTGTACCTTTGTGCCCACAACTTTCTTGAGAAGGGAAACATGAAAAACAGGGTGGATCTTGGAAGTGGGGGGAAGAGCCAATTTGTAAGTCGTTGGACCAATCCGTTGCAAAACCTGATAAGGACCATAGAATTTTGGAGCAAGCTTCTGACACCTGCGGAGTTGTAGGGATGATTGTTTGTATGGCTGCAAGCAAAGGAAGACCATATCACCCACATCAAAACTACGCTCAGAACGATGCTGATCAGCTTGTTGGCACATCCGATTCTGGGCCATGTTCAAATTTTGCTTGAGTTGGCGGAGGACCTCGGTGTGTTGACTCAGAGCATTGTCGACGGCCTGGACCTTGGAGCTGCCCGGAATGTAGGAGGAAGGCGTGAGTGGAGGGCACCCGTAAACTACCTCAAATGGTGTGAGTTTGGTGGCGGTATGATAGGAAGTGTTGTACCACCATTCAGCCAAAGAAAGCCATTTTGCCCAATGAGTAGGATGATCAGAGGCAAAGCAGCGAAGGTAGGTTTCCAAGCATTTATTAACAACCTCTGTTTGACCATCCGTTTGCGGATGGTAGGCTGAACTCATTTTGAGCTGAGTCCCCTGCAACTTAAAGAACTCTTGCCAAAAAATTGCTAGTAAAGGTGGGATCACGATCAGATACAATGGAGGCGGGCATGCCATGAAGGCGAAATATGGAGTCAAGAAAAGTTTGGGCAATAGTGGATGTTGTGTAAGGATGGGTTAGGGCACAAAAGTGAGCATACTTTGAAAGGCGGTCCACTACCACAAAAATAACAGACTTGCCTCCAGATTTAGGTAGCCCTTCTATGAAGTCCATGGAGATGTCAATCCACACCTGATCTAGTATCGACAATGGTTGAAGAGTGCCTGGGGAGCGCACTGTTTCTCCTTTCATCCGTTGACAAGTGTCGCAATCCGCTACAAAAGAGCGAATGTCCTGTTTCATGCCTTTCCAAAAGAAGGTGCGCTTGAGTCGTTCATAAGTTTTTAGGAACCCTGAATGGCCACCAGATGGAGTAGCATGTGATTCCTTCATGAGGAGTTCTCGAAGTGGGGACTTAGGAGGAAGAACCAGACGTTGATGGTAACGCAGATCTTGGCCATCCCAACTATATCCTGGTGTAGACTCTGGATCATCCCTAAGTGAAGCAACCAGGTCTTTCAAATCTGCATCTTGAAGTATTTCCTGACGTAAGGGCTCAATCCATTGGGGCAATGGTGCAGAGATGGCACACAGCATACTAAGGGCCTCAAATTGGCGAGAGAGAGCATCTGCCACAAGATTTTCCTTCCCTTTTTTGTACGTGATGTCATAATCATAGCCCATGAGTTTTGATACCCACTTTTGTTGCTTGGGAGTGGCAACTCGTTGTTCTAGAAAGTATTTAAGGCTCTGGTGGTCAGTTTTGATGGAGAAATGGCACCCAATGAGGTAAGGCCGCCAATGTAGGACTGCATGCAATATTGCCAACATTTCCTTAGCATATGTGGATTTTCCCAGATTGTGATCAGATAGGGCTTTGCTGGTAAAATCCAAAGGGCGTCCTTCTTGCATCAATACTGCCCCAATACCACGACCAGAAGCGTCACTTTCAATGACAATTTTTTTTGAGAAGTCTGGCATGGCTAAAACCGGAGTGGTGGTCATGGCATGTTTGAGGTCCAGGAATGCTTGCTCAGCCGGCCTTGTCCACATAAAAGAATCCTTCTTCAACATGGAGGTGAGGGGGGCGGCTATCTTTCCATAATTGCAGACAAATTTATGGTAATATCCTGTAAGCCCTAAAAATCCTTGAAGTCCCTTGAGTGTGCGAGGTTTTGGCCATTCTTGGACTGCTTGGATTTTCTTAGGGTCAACCTTGACACCATCCTTTGAGACAATGTGTCCCAGATATTCTACTTCAGTCAAACCAAAGGAGCACTTGGACCTTTTTGCAAACAATTTATGGTCGGCCAGTAGTTGGAGAGTTTGATCTACATGATTGAGATGCTCTTCCCATGTGTGACTATAAATCAAGATGTCATCGAAGAACACAAGGATGAACTTCCACAAGAAGGGGCGAAAGATGTTGTTCATCAGGCTTTGGAATGTGGAAGGAGCATTTGTGAGACCAAATGGCATTACCAAGAATTCATAATGACCTTCATGAGTGCGAAAGCAGCTTTAGGAATATCTTCATCCCTAAGCCGGATCTGATGGTACCCAGAGCGAAGGTCTAGCTTGGTGAAGTACATGGTCCCATGTAATTCATCTAGTAATTCATCAACCACAGGGATAGGAAATTTATCCTTGACCGTTATCTTTTTGAGCTCTCGATAGTCAATACACAATCGCCAAGAGCCATCCTTCTTGAGGACCAGTAAGACTGGTGCAGAGTAGGGACTAGTACTAGGCCGAATGACACCCGCCTTGAGTAATTCCTGTATCATCTTCTCAATCTCTGACTTCATGGCATGGGGGTATCTGTACGGGCGGATATTGGGAGGTGTACTATCTAGCAATAATGGAATGGCATGGTCATGAGAGCGATGTGGTGGTAGTGTGATTGGTTCTGAAAATATGGCCTCATGTTTGTGGAGAACTTGTTGCATGTCTGGTGGAATTTCACCCATTGGGGATGTGGATGGTTGGATGGAGAATAGTTGTGCAATGACCCCACGTGATGATTTCTTTAGCAATTTCTCCATGCCATTTGAACTGATAATTTGAGGTGTTCCTGCTGGGGAGCCCTTGATGATGTGTGTTTGGCCATTCTGGGAGAACTGCATCCAAAGTTCAGCAAAGTTCCAACTGATAGTGCCCAGTGTACTCAACCATTGAGATCCCAAAACAATATCACATCCACCCAACTGGAGGGAAAACATGTCCTGCTTGAGTGCATATTTCCCTATCTAGATTTTAACATTGCGACACTTTCCCTTACAAGGTAAGGTTCCCCCGTTGGCTACCATGACCTCAAAGGAGTTACAAGTGTGGATATAGCAATTTGCCCACTGAGCAACTCTAGGGTCAATAAAGTTGTGTGTGCTTCCCGAGTCCAAAAGGATGGAAAGACGTTGGCCCTTGAAAAATCCTATAACCTTCATGGTTTGAGGGGTAGTAATGCCTGCAAGGGCATGGACTGTAATTGCTATTTCAGGTTCCTGTTTCACTTCTTCTTGTGGAGGAGGTGTTTCTGGAGGGTCCTCATCCTTATCACTCTCATCAGAGGTATCAGGTTCTTCAACATCGATCAGGAACAATTTTTTGTGTGCGCACTTATGCCCTTTGAAAAAATTTTCATCACAATTATAGCATAATCCTTGGGCACGACGTGCATCCATCTCTTCGGTGGTGAGGCACTTTGGTGCAGTAGGTTTATTATCAGCTGGGTTTTGGGCTCTAGGAGGAAATGAAGGTCTATTTTGCAGAAACTTTGATGGGCGTCTTTGGGCAGAGAGTTTAGATTCGGCCAGACGGGCCAAACTGATAGCTTCCATCATAGTTCATGGTTTCAACATTTTGACTTCTGCTTGGAGTTCCATCTTCAACCCACTGATATAACAACTCTGGAAGAACCCTTCACTCAATCCTCTTGTTCGATTGGCCAATTTTTCAAATTGAGCTTGGTACTCTCGAACTGACCCTGTTTGTTGTAGTTTGGATAAGGCTCCTGTGAAGTCCTCAAAATCACTAGGACCAAATCAAGTGAGTATTTGGGATTCAAAATCCTCCCAAGAGAGATTTGGGTAGGTAAGACGCAACCATTGAAACCAGTGTAGAGCCTCAGATTCCAAGTTAAAGGAAGCCATCTGGACTCGATGAAATACTGGTACATTATGAAGTCAAAAGAATTGGTCAACCCGACATAGCCACCCATCAACATCCTTCCCACTAAATTTGGGAAAGTCCAACTTGGGCATTCTGAAGGGTGTATCATGGTCACGATTCCTTGTAGAACTCTCAGCTTGGTATTCTGATCCGGGTGGTTCTCTTCTCGCTTGTTGTCCACTTCGATCAATGCTTCTTCTAAGCGATTGCTAGTGGCCTCATGCTCTAGGCGAAGACCTTGGACTTCTTCCCTTATGGAGTGAAAAGCCGAGTTCAAGTTCTCAATGGCTTTTGTTAGGGAATCCAAGTGTTCTAGTTATTTCGGTGTCCACGAGTACCCCGGGCCATTTTTTGACCTTTTGTGACCGATTACTAAAAATAGAATTGAATTTTTTTGACTTACTATTTTTAGTAAGTGCCCAAAAAAGTGCTTGGGTGCTATATATCAAAATGATCAGCAGGAGGAGGTGGCCACAATGAGCTATATCTCTTAACACTACTTTTTGGCACCCCAGACTTTTTTTTTTTTTATCTCCTGTTTTGCTGAGTCTAACGGTGTTTACAGATTCAGATTCTGATTTTGAGCTACTGAGAAAAAGTTGGGTACTGGAGCACTATCTAAAACTGGCCATGTTTCACACTCAAGATTATCAGTATTTTGCAGGTGACTGATATGACAGTTCTGTTCTGACTCTGAAGACTGTGAATTCTGCCTCGATCGTGTCGACCTCTCCGACTCGATCGACTCGATCGTGATCGCCACTCGTAAATTTGACTGTTACTCTCCAGACTTTCAACTTAAGTGTCACCCTCATGGCTTATCCCGAATGCATGTCCCTTCTGTTATTTTTTTTTGGTAGAGGACTCCTTTCTCATATGCTCACTTTTGAAATGTAGGTTTACGAACGGGGGTGTTTGGATTCTTATTTTGATTTTTATTTTTGCATTTTTTACAGGTTGCAGTTTTAACAGAACCAGGGAATGCTAAGTATAGGAGTATGTACCACCCATAGGCCCTCTAATATACCGACAGTGATGAACAATAGTGCTCGGACCAATATTTCAGGCCACTACTCAAGGAGGATTCCACACATACCCTTGAGCACACTACCTGCCTCTCTGACAATACGGGAGGGTAATCGTCCAAGATGTTGTGTCCCGTAGACTATGAGTAATACAAGGCCGAAGAGCTTCCTAATGGCTAAAAGTTTGTTTAATCCTAGATGGTCTCCCGATATACCCGAAGATACGTGGGAGCTCAAGTCCGTGCGCGAGTTCTGTCTGAGGCCTGGGTATTGGAGCCTGATCGCCCCTCACTTCACTAGACGCTTTATGGGCTATCTAGCTTAGCCAATAACGACAGATCCTTCGCGATATTTTAAAACCCCCGGTACAGGGTTTCTACCTACTCAACTAATAATATATATTTTTTGTTTTTGGTCTGGAAAAAAAAAAACTTTATTTTTTTTGGATTTTTTTAATAAGGAAAAATAGAATGGAAAAAACACATAGAATTTATACCTAACAGGCGGATTGGATGGCAAGAATCATTGCAGTTGCAGCAGAACTTGGCCCTAGAAAGCGCTCTGATACCACTTGTTAAGATCCTGCTATAAAATAAACTCAAATAACACACTCTCACACAATTGCTTGGAAATAACTCACATAAACATCACATTAATATAACAGAAATTTGCATAAAGAACAATCTCACAATAGAACTGAATCACAGGCCTCTTCGAGGGGGCAACCTCCTTCAATACTTCATTAATTTTGCAAAAGATGGTTACATTGGTGCCTTTTTGGGTATTTAAGGAGTTTCCTTCCAAGGTTGGCAAACATGCAAAATGCCACCTGGATTACATGCATAATGCCACCCAAATTACATGCATAGCGCCACTTTGAATTACATGCACAATGCCACTCAAATTACATGTACAATGCCACTCGAATTACATGCACAATGCCACACGAATTACATGCACAATGCCACCTATCTACCATGTGTTACATAAAAAGGGTGCCATTTGTCATAGGCACTACCTAAGCTAAAACTTAGAACATTACAAAATATTAATCATGGGTACTACCCACGTTCACTAGGAATTATTACAACAGGGGAGTTATTACATTAAGGGTTAGGATGAGATCCTAACATTCTTTACCTTAGGCTTCCTTACTACCGTGTCACAATTTTGTGACACGGCCATGCCTTGGGCTTTCTCCTTTCTGTCGTGTCATGATTTTGCGACACGACCATACCTTGGGCTTTCTCCTTTCTACCGTGTCGCGATTTCATGACATTGCAAAATTATGACATCACGATTTTGTGACACGGCCATGCCTTGGGCCTTTTCATTTTTGTCGTGTCATGATTTCACAACACGGCCATGTCTTGGGCTTTTCTTCTCTACCGTGTCATGATTTCACGATGTCGCGACGTCGCAAAATTGCGACGTCGCGATTTTGCGACACGACCATGCCTTGGTTTCTTCTTGCCCCTTTTGCCATGAAATCGTGACATGTCACAATTTCATGACATGTCATGAAATTGTGACCTTCCTTCGCACTTGCTCTCTCTGGTGACCTTTTGCCATGAAACCACGACATGTCGCGATTTCGTGACATGTCGCGAAATCACGACCTTCCTTTGCACTTGCTCTCTCTTCCAAAACCTGTCGCGATTTCGTGATGCTTTCATCACTTGGTCTTTTCTTCCAAAACACGTCGTGAAATCACGACACTTTCATCACTTGGTCTTTTCTTCCAAAACACGTCGCGAAATCATGACATTTTCATCAAGTTTGGCTTCCGACTCAAACCTGTCGTGATATCGCGACGTTTTTGAAACTTGGCTTTCTCTTCCAAAATATGTTGCGATATCACGACACTTCCAAGACTTGCTGCTTTTAGTCCAAATATGTTGCAATATCACGACGTTTCCAAAAACGAAAATGTCATGATATCGCGACGTTTCCAAAAATGGAAATGTCACGATATTGTGACGTTTCCAAAAACAAAAATGTCGCGAAATCGCGACGTTTTCATTACTTAGAAAATTTTTCAAAAATTGTAGGTTGATTCCAATGAATTCATTCATCTGTATTCTGCATTTTTACATATCAGTGAAAGATCTTTTTACTCAGAATGATTCTAACATTAAAGAAGTGAATTCTAAATTGAAATTAAAGTCACACGCAAGCCTACTTAGATACTTTGGTATATGCAAAACTTTGAAGAAGGAGGAGGCAAGAAAAATTTGGAATTAAAACCTGAAAAACATCAAGAGGGTCCTTACTGCCAAATGAAAGCTAAATATTCTCAAAGGATGGAATTTCATTTTTTAGTGGGGGTGTGTTGCTTCTCACCTGAAAAACATCAAGAGGGTCCTTACTGCCAAATGAAAGCTAAATATTCTCAAAGGATAGAATTTCATTTTTCAGTGGGGGTGTGTTGCTTCTCAACAGTAAGTAGGATGAGCCTCGGTGGTAAGGGTAATGGTGTCGAGGTGAGGTACAATGGCCTGAATGGAATGAACGAAAAGAGCACCTGGTGTAAAGGGCAACTGGTGGTTGGGCTAGATCAGTTGACATGATGGGTACCTACTATGGTTGTGGATGGTCCTACATGGTGATGCACAAGGATGTTGTAGTACTCTCCTACTAATGATGTGATTCCTAAAAAATGAAAAACAAATACCTCGTGCATAAAAATGGTAGAAAGGTGAAATGTACATGTATATAAAAATAATAAAGCAGAAATAACATATTCACATGGCGATGTGCTTAGTTATTTACTTCTAATACTGTGTGACACTCGTGATGGTGAATGTGTTTGTGCATCATGGATTGAATGCACGAAGGTGCAAGATTTTGATGGGTTCAATATCATTAAGGCCTTCGAGATTGGCTAGACAATATGCTCCTAAACCATATTTGTGTGTAATCATGAATGGGCACAACCAATTTGGAGCAAATTTATCATGCTGATGGCGAGGCTGACTTGTGGTTTGTTGGTTTACTTTGAGAACTAGGTCACCAGTCTTAAACTCACACTGATGTACCTTACTATTGTAGGCATGACAAATACGATCTTGATAAACTCGTGTGTACTCAATTACATGAATGCAACATTCATCGAGAAGTGTTAGTTGATCTAGACGATCTTTGCGAGTAGTATCATTGTCAATGAAATCCTTCATAGATATCCATAATGAAGGTATCTCAAGCTCAAGAGGCATGATAGCTTCAGTCCTATATATGATTAAAAAAGGTATTGCCCTAGTAGGAGTATGAATTCTTGTACGATATGCCCACAAGGCTAGGGGCATTTGATTATGCCAATCTCAGTGAGATTATGTTATGGTTTTACAGAGGATGGAATAGATGGTTTTGTTTGTGGCTTCTACCTGGCCATTACCCTGAGGGTAATATGGGGTAGAAAAGCTATGGTGTATGTGAAATTTGTTACAAAGGGCTCAGAAAGTCTTATTTTTAAAATATTTTCCATTATCAAAAATTATTTAGGAGGGAATTCCAATGTGGCATATGATATGCTTTGTGATGAATGTTGTAATTTTGGCTCCTGTAGTTTGGACCAGTGGGATGGCTTCAACCCACTTTGTAAAATATTTTATTTTGTGATGATAAATTTGTGATTGCTAGAGGAGGCAGGTGTGATTTGTCCAACTAGATCTAGATCCCATTGGAAAAAAGGCCACATGGACTGGATAGGTTGAAGTGCTTGGGATGGTAAATGTGTTATGTTGGCATGTTGTTGGTATTAGATGCAGCGTTTGACATACTCGCATCAGTATTGCTCCATTTTGGGCCAGTAGTAATCCATACGGAGAATGTGTTTGGTGATTTCCATACCACTAAAATGGCCACCACAAGTACCATCATGGTTTTATTGTACAATCCATTGTGATTCTTGCGGTTCTAGGCAACGCAGGAACATTTCGTCATAGCTACGACACTAAAGGATGTCCCCCAACAAGGTATAGGGTATCACTCTTTATTTGAAGGTTTGGAATTATGCGTGGGGTAGATCACATGGTAGGAAACCTAACTTGATGTAATATTTCATTTGTAAGAACCATGGATCATGGGGTTCAGTATTTACCACATACACACCACCGTCATCTGTAGGGGGTGTGGGTGATATAGCAGATTGATTAAGCATATGGATAGATATAGATGTTGTATAGGATGTTGAATTTTGTGGGATGAAGGACCCTAAGGAGGCCATAGTATCTACAAAGTAGTTTAATTATCGTGGGGTAGCTTTGAGGGCATACCACTCAAATTGGGATAGGAGTTATTGTGCGATTCTCTTGTACTACTAGAGAACTAGGAAATTGCATAGCCAGAGTTCTTGCACTTGATTGACTATAAAAAGTGAATCACCTATGATGTGGAGGTGTTTTATGTGCATAGAGTGCACTTGTTTCAGTCCTAGGATTAGGGCTTTGTATTTTGTATTGTTATTGGTACAAGGAAAATCAATTTTGAATGAAATGGAGAGCGGTTCTCCTTCTGGTGTAAAGAAAACAATTCCTAAATCCCTAGCATGGAGACACCTAGAACCATCAAAGAACATAGTGAGTTCAGACATGAATTCAGGTTCAAAATATTCTTCATCTTCGGTTATGTGAAATATGGAATCGTTGGGGAGTTGAATGAGTAAGGGTTGATTATCATTCAACGGACCTGTTGGTCATCAAATCTGCCCAGGAAAGGATTTGGGTAAGTGAATGCGCCCTAGACCTGGACCAACATTGAAAGGCCGAAGAGAAGAGATGCTCCTCATGCCAATATTCGGAGAAGGCCGGCTCCTATACTACACTACTTCGGTGTTTAAGATAAGGGTGCAGGAAAGAGATAAACAGAGTAAGGGTGCAGAAAAGAAATAAAAGAGTAAAGGAAGAAATTTTAGTAGTTTAGTGGTGGGAAAGAACCAGAAGCACGATTACTAGCCAATAACTTGGAACAACAGCAAAGAAAACCAAGAATAAATGAAATGAACACAGTATTAGCCCTCCTATGTATCCTCTGGATGAGTTCCAGGATTCTCCTTTCCCTTTCACCAAAATTCAGGGTTCAGAGTAACGGCGATTAAGAAAAGTGAATATAGCAGAAACACTATTCATAGGCAGCATAAAAGAAGGCCAACACGACGTCTTCCTCTCCTATGTATCCTTCGAGAAAATTTTAGGGTTCAGTCCCCAATCACACACCTAAATCCAGAGTTCAGAATTACAGTATGCAAATGAAGAAAGACGAAAGAAATAAACGCAGAAGGCAGCATACAAGAGAGAAATGGAGCCCAAAGCTCTTTAGTATTAATCGTAGGAATACAAGTTACAACTTTCTAGCAGAAATTTCCCCCCCTTTTACATTACAATGCCTGGGTTTTTATAGAGGACCCGACCCTCTGAGCCATTATTGCACAAAATGGAGGGGTACACCCTCGAAACCTGAGAAGTCGGCTCCTCGCAGCTCTCGTGACTGAGCTCTCAAATCTGTTACCAAAACTGGCAACTATGACCAGGTCAACCATGGAAACATGCATTAATGAGCCGTCTGAGCGTCCTTGGCTTCTGGGCGCAATACTCGAGTGGCCGCCATGCTCGTCGGGCTCTTCATCATGGACTGATACTTCATTTCCAATTGCTAAAAATGAACAGCGGGCTTATCGAGCACGAAAAAAATGCATTTATGAGGCACTTGATCACCTCGAGAAAATACCTGGCTTGGAGCACGTGCCTTTTGAAGTGCTTCACTAAATTTTCATTCGCACTTCGCTTCGCAATGGATTCAAGCCAAAGTAGATCCTCCTTGATTTGCACTTCGCATGGAGGAGCTTCGCAAAACAGCTTCGGGGGTGGCGAGCACCGAAGTAGATTTCCTTTGCAAGATGGGCTCTTCACTTCTCGCTGCTTCACTGGAGAGATGTGTCAAAACTGCTTCGGCGAGGCCCTTCGCCCGAAGTAGATACTTCGCTGGTGAGCTTAAAAATGCTTCGTCGTGAACCTTCTTCAAAACTACGGTTCGGGGGTATTTCGGCCGAAGCGCATTCTTGCCTTCGAAATATGTTGCATTCTTTATGGCCGCTACTACTTCGGGTGAAAGTACTTCGCATGAAATATGGCCGAAGCAGATGCTTCGCAATGACTTTCGATGAAGTAGAAATGGTTCACTGGCATGGGGGCCCGAAGTGGGTGCTTCGGTGGCTTTTCGGTGAAGTATTTTCAATGTTGTGCTCCTTCAAATCCCGCTTCGCAAGTTTCTTGCCCGAAGTAGTCTTTTGAAGTGCTTCGGGCCCGAAGTATTTTTCATTCTTCTTCCTTTGCATTTTGCTTTGGCAACACCGCTTCACAAAATTTTTGCCCGAAGTAACTGTTTGAGGGACTTCGGGCCCGAAGTAGTTCTTTCTTGCCTTAGCCAATTCGGACCGCGATTTTCCTTCGACGAAGCTGTTCTCGTGAAATGCCGCTTGAATTCTGCTTTGCAAAACTTTTTCCCGAAGTAGCTTCTGGAAATACTTCGGGTGCGAAGCTCTTTTTTACGCCTTGCTAGAATTTCTTCTTCGGAAACGCTGCTTCGTAAGGTTTTTGCCCGAAGTAGTTTTTTGAGGGACTTTGGTAGTGAAGCTCTTTCTTCTTCATTTTATGTACAAGGGGGTGGCATGGAAAGCCAAAATTGCTGCAATGCTTGAAAATGTTGTTTCTAAAAAAAGCAAGGGAACAAATTCATGAAATTAAAAGAAATACTTTACAAGAATTCAATTTTTCTACCCCATTGTGCAATGTGACAAAATTGTCAACATTCTTGGCGGCTCACGGGGCAACGAGCTCATCTCGGTGGGAGAACCCTTTAGCCTTGATCCGTTGGGCCAGAGTTACCTCCAGACCCTTCTCCCTTTTCTATCTCTGGGGTGCTTCCACAACTTGTTCTTCTTCTTCTTCTTCTTCCTCTCTCCTTCTTCTGGCGTGGCTTCCTGCTACGGCGATGGGGCAAGGCGATCGCGGATCCTTTTCATAGTTTGGCGAACATGGGCCCAGGCACCCTTTGAGAAAGACTCTTGATCTTGCAATGCTTTCACCAGAATGTGAAACCGATCAATCTGCTCGATATCAACATGTTTCGCTCTGGTGTACAGATCATTCAGGCAAGCTACAATCTTGCAGTGTCTCAGAATGAAATCTGTGACCTACCCTTCTGTTATCGGCTCCGCCCATTCATCTATCTCTGAGACATCACCTTCAAAATGAAGCCATGCTGGCTTAAGCTCTTCCTTGGTCAAAAGGTTCCCATCATCATCTATGAAGCTCGAGAAACCTAAGGAAGAGAGATCTTGGAAATAGCCTAGCGATGCACGCTGCTCATTCTCAAACATGTCCAGGAGGTCTTTCGCCTTTTGTGCCTTCCTCACCTTGGAGAAGAAGGCACGAACTGTGGCTTGGGCCGTGGACCAATCCCTAGCCATCCGACTCATCGCAGCGACTTGCAAGTCCTGATATTTTGTACTTTGGACATCAAAGGCTAACTTGAGTCGGCCTCTAGCCTTTTGAGTGACCTCTTCTATGATTGGCCCTCCTTCGCCAGCGGCACGCTGTGCTTTAGTAATATAGGTCAAAATTGATAGGGCACTAGAGGCTCGGGATCTAAAATTTTTAAGCAAGTGTGAGCGGATTTCTTTGATCCTGCCTCTGTCAAACAACTCCAAGCTTTCTTTTTCGTGCAACTGTTGTTGCAACTGCAAGATCTTGCTTTCAACTTCCTTGGCCTTCAGATCATTCTCGGCCTGTCTCTGTGCTTGGTTCTCAACTATACACTGTAGTTGTAGTATTTGCTATTTTAGGGCATGTGTTTCCTTTTTCATCAGCTTACACTACTCTTCTGAATCCTCCAGCTTGGAGCGGATTCTAGCTAGCTCTTCTTCCAACTTGATGTTGGCATTTTCTGCTTCAAATCTATGCTGATTAGCGATGTTTGCATGCGCATAAAAAGTTTCAATCCTGACGTGCATGGATTCAGATTCATTATCAACATTCAAATGCTCCAGGTCCTTGGATTTGTCTTGGTAGTCATAGTCCGCTGGAGTCATTTCATCCAGGGGCTTCTGGACCTTGGGGATCTTTTTTACTTTATGCAACTTCCCAGCCTTCAAATCGAAGACAGCACATTTTTCAACCTGGGCCAGAGAGCGCCCTCTCTTCTTCCTCGCCTCCTTCAACATTTTTTTTGTATTTTTTCGAGCTAGGAGTAGCTTCTCGGCTAGAGGGCATTCCTTAATTAAGGACATCTCTGATTCAAATGAGGCTGGATCTCTAGCCAAAGGGGTGAATAGATACAAAGAATGAATGGGGGATGCCTCACTAGAAGGTTCGACAATAGGTGTACTAGGAGTCCCAGTGAGTGCAACAATGCCATGTGAGGCAGGGGAATGAGGAATGGGGTTCGACGTTGGGGCACTGCCTTCGCCCCGGCTAAGGTCTAAAGGATCGATGGCATGGGAAGGCGAAATGGTAGCAACAGACTTGTCCCGGCCTGATGATTCGAGTGGAGTGGGGCTAACGGGATCGGTGGTAAGAGGTAACGCGTGAGGAGGCGACTGACTTTGTGAGGGAGGGAGAGACTAATGAGAATCTTTGGCCGAGACCATAGTGGACATGTGAGAGACCAAGGCAAAGGGTGGAGAGTGCGTACCTATGTGCCCTCCTAGCAGAGCAGCCGTGGTGACTTCTTGTGTGATAGGCTCCTGCTCCTTTTGGGCTTCGACACTCCCGACTTCCATGACTTCTACTTTGGGGTCCCCTTCTGGTTGGAGGAGTTCCTCCACATCAATGATGTCTATACTTGGGACTGTCTCGACACTTGGTGGCACCGCACCTTCAACACTTGCTTCGGTCGGGCCTGATGCAGGTTGTCCAGCAGGAGCACTTGGGAGCTTCGTGCGAGGTCGCTTTGGGTGGCTCGGAGGCACTTGAATTTGCTCTTGCCTCTTCCTTTTCTTCCTCTCCAATGGTTGCTCTACCTCTTCGGCACTTGTGTCGTGGCTTTCTGATGGTCCCTGTGGTAGTGCCTCTGGTGTAGCTTCGGCTTCTTCCTCTTCTTCTTGGTTCGAAGCATCGTCAGCTCCTCTTGGGCTTTCGCCCGATCTTGGGGTAGCTGGAGGAACAAAATCGACAAAGGATATGGACTTCCAAGTCCCAACATTGGCTTCATAAACCATTGCGAAGTCCTTATCTGTTGCCAAGAGTCCATAAGAATTCATCTTTTGGTGATGGACTCTCATTATCCACCACTCCCTTAATTTTTCCTCGCTCCAATTCTTCAATTCTTCCTTTAAATCATCCTTTGCCTTTCTCCAAAAAGTGGAGCTTGGAGTTGGGAGGGGTGTCTGGTCAGGGTCAAACTCGACCTCCATAGGGTAGAACTCATGCCAGGGAGGCAATGTCCTCATCCTCTCTAAATGCCATTCCAGATCCTTCCCATTGGGATTATTTCTTTGCTCTACAATTTCGGGGTGGGGGCAGACATGAAAATTCTTGAATTTTAAGTGATCCCTCATCACTCCCAAGGGATCATAGAGCCATTGTTGAGGAATCTAGAGCAGGCCAAAATTGGCAAGCTTCTCCTCTAGGAAAACATTATGTTTCAAGGCAAACACTTCAATTACTCCCATCCTGAAGGGGAAGTCGCAGGTATGTGCCCATTTTCGACCGTGGCCGTACACAGAGTTTGTAGCGTCGCTCTATCGAGCGACCTCCAATGCGAACTGGTACTCGGAGGGGTAGACTGGTAGAAGGAAGGGCTTCCCAATGAAGTTGAACATACGAATTATGAGCCCTTGCGTCAGTTGAAACATGTCTCCCCTTTTCTCCTGCACCACTCTATCTCTCAAACTGAGGGGGACCCGAGGACAAGAACCCCTCAACAAATGCATAGCAGGTCCTAAAAATTATTGGTTAAAAGAATAGTAAGACTCTGTCCTCAATAGGAGGGGAGTCCACTGGTACACAGGCAGAGGATTTCCATCCTTGCCACTCGGAGAAATGGCAATGTGGGGGAATCGCTTATGAACCTGGTAGAAAAACAACCAGACAAGGAAAGAACAGGGTGCGAAGTACTGGCCCGTCGCCGAATTCTTCATGCTGGTGAGCCACGTATGCAAGGTTCGGGCCACCCATTCTGCCCAATCGAAGAAAATTGGGTTGGTGTTTGGTCTTGAAGCATCAGGGGCATAGAATTCCCCTCTCAAAATACATTCGGCCAAAGACACCTACCAGGGTTGCACCGAAGCATCTGTCGATAGGCCCGCCACCCATGCAATGATGGAGAAAATATCGGTGTTCTTGAAGGCCACCAAGGGTAAGGGCATCTGGGGCAGCTTTCTTGAAGGGAGCCCGCTTTTGAGGTTCTCACGCAAGAATTTCAATATGTAGTTGTTGGAGGTGAACCTCTCCATTTGTTCGCTCAAAATGACGTTGTGAATGGAATAGCCCTTGGGTGGACCTTGTTGTGGCACGAAATGTTGCTTGCACATCTTCCTTCAAAATGGAAAACAATTTATGACCCGAAGCATCCAACACTTGCCTGGATGCAGGCTGGTAATTTTGCATGATAGCACAGATTAGCTCTGGACAAGGGTGAGTGGGCGGGGTCAGATACCAGTAAATCTGAGAGTAGTATGCGGCAGCTCTCTTATTCTCCAGGGTGAGTCTGCTTGTCATAAACTCAATAGTGCGTCGGAGGTCGACCACACCCTTAGAGAGCTCTGTGTCTCTAATTTTCTCCCACCCATCAATTGGTGGTTCTACAAGTTGTTCCTCTTCTGAGTCATCTCCTTCTTCTATCGA
This sequence comes from Wollemia nobilis, assembly GCA_028583015.1. Lineage (NCBI taxonomy): Eukaryota > Viridiplantae > Streptophyta > Pinopsida > Araucariales > Araucariaceae > Wollemia > Wollemia nobilis. The sequence continues at coordinate 5,715,026 of JAQPPZ010013020.1, read as the reverse complement.
CTGCTTTTCAGGGCGAGGGGTGAGATTGATCTTCTTTGGTGTATGCTTTTTTTCTTCCTTGCCCTTCTTTGTTTTTTTGGGGCCTGCTACTTCCGGTTCCTTTCCTTTCTCCTTGGAGTTTTTCTTCCCCATGTTGGACGTCTTACTGTAGAAGCAGGGCTTATAGTGCAGGGGACTTTGGCACCAAGAATTTCGATGCAAAGGGCGTAAGACTTGCAGATTAACAGCAAAGGCTCTTAGTCTTGCATGAACTGATGGATGAATAACCTTCTCCCTGCTAGGGCCTCGTGTTTTATAGCCTTAAAAGGCAACTACCTAAATTTATGGCACCTACCATAATTAAACTTACGCTTCGGACGGAGGAGATTGCCGTGCTCTTTGATTGGCTCTACAGCGACATAGTACGCGGGGCCACATGTTTTGATGATTATGCCTTGCATTGGAGATGCAACCCGCTGCCACCTCATACCTGGGTGCAAGCTTTTCTCTTAACCGAATCGCCTCGGGATGTGCTCCATCACCTTTGCCTTAAATTCATCCGCTTCGAACTCTTTTCATGGTTGTTGTCTACACGTTCTCCGAGACACGTTTTAAATGCTTCCACTTCGACGAAGTTGAAATCGTCATTGAAAATGCTTCGTGGTGAACCTTTGGTGCGGGCTATTTTTCAATGCTTCGGCCCCGAAGTACTTCTCCTTTCTCGCCGCATCACTTTTTTGCTTCACGAAGACTTCTAAATCCTCACGAAGCTCTGGTCTTCTTGGAAAATACTTCGCAAAACTTCTGCCCGAAGTAGCTGCTTGAAACGCTTTGGGTGCGAAGCTCTTTTCATTCCTTCCTTTTCCCTTTGGTAACGTCTTCGGTCTTCCGAGGACCTTTTGGAAGCCAAGGTGCTTCGCTGTGAAGCATTTTGCGTCAGCTGCTTCGCACTAAAATTTGCCGAAGTTTGTTCCTCTTGGAAAATGGTTCGCTGGATTTTCTTTGAAAACTGCTTCGCTCATACTCCTTTTGCGAAGCATTTTTCATGCCTTAGTTTCAAATTTTGGGTTCGGCCCTTTGAGGCCAAAGTGCTTCACTGCGAACCTCCTTGCAACCTCTACTTCGCATCCAGAGTTCCCGAAGGAGATTCTGGAGTGTAACACTTAGCTTTTGCCATCTCGAAACAGGATGTATATACACAAATGAAAAATTATATACAAAAGTACATACACATTTTTTTTTTTTAGAGAGAGTTTCACCTTAGCGATGAAAAGTCTTCAAATGAAGACCATTAACAGAAATAGGTAATACCTGGCCATCTGCATCTTTGAGGATGAAAGAGTTGGCCGAGTTCACCTTCACGATTTCGAACGGTCCATCCCAGAAAGCATCCAGCTTGTCATGATTTCCAGGCTTGGCCTTCCAGGAGTCCCACTTCCATACTAGATCTCCCACTTTGAATGTGCGATCGGAAGATTTCTTCCTGAACCAATCTCGGGTGACCTGAGCATGCTTAGCGAAGCTCTGATAGGCTTTCTCGCGATCTTCCTCCAGCTGTAATAGCTGAGCCAGTCTATTTTCCAAAGGGTTGACTCCTTCTTCTTCTAACAATTGCAATGCAGGGATCTCTATATGGGTAGGTAAGATGGCCTCCTTGCCGTAGACCAGGGCATAAGGTGAAGTCTTGATTGACTTCTTGATAGAAATCCGATCGGCCCACAAGGCACGATCTAGAAGGAGATGCCAAGTCCTTTTGTTCGTCTCTATGAGCTTTCTTAGCACCCTCAACAAGTCTTGTTGGTTGATTCCGCCAAGCCGTTGCCCTGTGGATAGTAATTGGAGGATACTTTATGATATATCCCATATCGGTAGAGGAATTCATTGATTTTGGCACCTAAAAATCCAGGACCATTGTCCGTGATGATTGCTTTGGGAATGCCGAACCGTGTGATCAACCCTTCAAGGAAGGTTATGACAGTCTCCTGATCAGCATTCTTCGTGGGAACTGCTTCGGCCCATCTGGTGAAGTAATCAGTTGCGGTCAAGATGAACTTATGCCCAACGGAGGAGTTCGGCGATATGACCCCTATGAAATCCAACCCCCATTGTTGAAAGGGAGTTTCTACTTGTATCGGTCGGAGAGGCATCGAAGCATTTCTGCTTTGGTCGGTGAACTTTTGACACTGCTCGCATTTACGACAGACTGCGAAGGCATCAACGAAGAGTGTGGGCCAATAATAACCCACCTTGATGATCTTTAACGCCATTGTTCTCCCTACGAAGTGGCCTCCAGATAATCTTGAATGGAATTCTCCCAGGACTCTCCTTTTATCATCATATTTTATACACCTGAGAAGGATGCCATCAATGTTTCTAAAAAATAGGCCTTCGGGGCACAAAGTATATCGGGTGGACCGCATCCTGAAATGCCTTCACTGTGAAGCATTTAGATGTGAAGGACATCTTCCAGTATTGAAGTATTCAACTATTTCACTAACCCAATCTTTCTCATCCTCTTCCTGGTTTGCAAAGCATTCTTCTGCTGGCGAGTCATCCCACTGAGGTTCTGTAGCTTCGGCCATTACGCTCTTCGCCAGTTCTTGACATAATGCGCGACCGCGAACCAGTTTTGTGGGTTTGATCTCGATGTCGAACTCTTGTATCTTACTGACCCAACCGACTCTTTTACTACCCAATTCTCCTTGGATGATGAAATTACGCACATCGAGGTGGATGACGAAGACTGTAACCCAACTTTGGGAGATGAATTGCTTGAACTTCCTAAGAGACTTCATTACTGCATGCACCTGCCTTTCTATGAAATTATATTTTTCTTCATGAGGGTTTATCACTTGGCTTAGAAACGCGATGGGGTGCTCTTCGCCATCTTCCCCCTTTTGTGTCAGGACCGCAGCATAGCTCTCAGGTTCTCCTATAGCATATAGGATGAAGTCCCGATTGTAGTCAGGGTTGGTCAGGACCGGTGCTTGAGCAATTCGGGATTTTATTTCTTTGAATGCTTCCTTTCTTTCCTTCGTCCAGATGAATTCTGCACCCTTCTTCAAAAGTTTGGACATCGGCTTGATGACCTGGGCAAAATCTGGGACAAACTTCCTCACGAAGTTAATCTGGCCGAAGAAGTATTGAAGTCCTTTCTTGTCTACTGGGAGTGGGAGCTTCATTAGAGCCTCAGCTCTATCAGGATCTATAGTGAGACCCTTCTCTGATATCGCATGTCCCAACAACTTCCCTTCGCTGACTGCGAATATAGACTTCTTCGGATTAATTGAAATGCCAAATTCTTGGCATTTTTCAAAAATCTATTGTAAGTGTAAGGGGTGATCCTCCCTTCTTCGGGAGAAGACGGTCATGTCATCTAGATAGATAACAATAACCTTATTCAAGAGCTCACCAAAATCTAAATCCATGGCCCTCTAGAAAGTGGCCCCCGCATTCGAAAGGCCAAATGGCATTCGTTGGTAAGCAAATGTTCCCCACTTGGTGGTGAATGCGGTTTTATGCTGGTCTTCATCCCTAACCCATATTTGATTATATCCGAAGAAACCATCGAGTAGGGAGAAGCGTTGAGCTCCAACCACTGAATGCAAGATCTGATCGATCTGCGGGAGAGGGTAGTGATCTTTAAGCGAAGCCTGGTTCAGGTTGCGAAAGTCCACGCATAACCTTATATCTCCATTCTTCTTTCTCATTGGGACTAGATTCGCTACCCAAGAGGAATGCTTTATGGGATAAATTATCTTTGCCTCGAGCATCTTCAGGAGCTCGGCTTTCATCAAGACCTCGATCTTTGGATTTACTGGCCTTTGCTTCTATCGAAAAGGTTTGATCCCCTCCTGCAACTCAATTGTATGCTGGATCAGTTGCCGATCATATCCCTTTAGATCTTGATAAGACCAAGCCACTGTGTCGGGATACTTTCTACATAGAGATCGGATCTGCTCTAGCTCTTCCGAAGTGCAATCTGTTCCAACTTTTATTGTCTTTCCAGGCTCAAGCTCCAAATCCTGATACTGCTTTGCATTAACTTTGATCCTATGAGAAACTGCTCGATCATTTTGATCAAAGAGGCTTTCAAGAGTAATTAATCCCTTGGGAACATGGTTATTCTTCAATTGAACTAGCCCTTCATATTCTTCTTCATCAGGGCTTCTGCTTTCAACCGTGGCTGCTTCTTGAATCATGAAATTCACAATCTGCTCATCATTATCAAAAACTTGCCAATGCAGATCTCTATCTGGGACAGAGGGCCTGTAAATCATCCTCATAGCCTTAGGCTTATGCACCATGTCTTCTGCTGGAGAATACTTGGCTGCGATGGATGCTAGAACATCGACATGTCGGTTCTTTTCTCTTGGAATAGACTACAGATTGAGAGATTCAAACTGGTCGAGCAAGTCCCATACCCTATTTCGGTATGACTTGAGATAGTGCTTCTTTGAAGTGCACTTGTTTGTGACTTGATTGCATACCAATTCAGAATCTCCAAAGATTTGGAGATGCTTTATGCCTAACTTTTCTGCTTTCTTGAGTCCTAGGCATAATGCTTCATATTCTGCTGCATTGTTGGTGCAACTCCACACCAATCGGTAACAATATTCCTTCTGCTCTCCAGAAGGTGATACTAAAAGAATCCCCGCCCCGACGCCATTTTTGCATCGGGCACCATCGAAGAATAATTTCCATAGTCCTTCGACGAAGACCTTATCTTCTGACTTGATGTGTTTCTCAGGCTTGGCGATGGCATAACATCCCATCTCGGTTTCTATCATGGCATTAAAGTCTGCCAATGAAAACTCATCTTCACAACTTAACTGTATGAGGGACTCCTCGACCAAATCCACCTGCTCTATTCCTTCCACTATCGCATGCATAGGATCACTGCTTTCTTCTTCGGACATCTTCTCTACGAGGAAGGTGGAAGGCTTCTCGTTGTAGATCTTCACCTTCTTCCCTTTGAATGGAATCTCCAGATGAGAGTAATCCATAGATAGATATCCGCCCAACTTCACTGTGAACTCTCTCGACAAGCACATACTGAAGTAGGGCTCAAGGTCGACGACTACTACCTCTTGTATAACTGTGATTTGAGGCATCTTGTGTAGTCGAATAGGGATGTCCTTGATCACTCCTACAGTCTTCATGGGGGTACCATCCAACTGGAGTACGCCATGACTGCTTCGCATATATTCCATCCCTATCTCTTCGCACACTGCTTTGGGCATGACTATTGTCGCAGCCCCGGAGTCAATCATACAATTGTGAACAATATACCCTTCCATCTATAGAGACAGGTAGAACGGCGGTGGCCGATTCTTCCCCATAATGGATGTGGACAGGGTCTGCACTAGGGCAAGCGGTGCTACCTTTCTTGCTTTGGTTATCTTCAATGATTCTTGCAATAGGTCCACTTGTCCAGGTAGTTGCAGTGCATCGTATAGACTGATTTTGGTTGGAATCCTCTTCAGCTCATCTATAATGTTGTACGCTAGGGAATTAGGCACCTCGGGTTCCTTTCTTGGCTCATATCTGGTGCGATACTATTCCGTAGCTTCGACCCTTTGTCGCTTGGTCAGTGAAGGAAGCTTGAGCTTCTCTCTAGCTTGTTCTTTGGTTTCCACCTACGGTGGATTTGTAGGGGCCTGTTGGGCCTTCTCTTTGACTGGTGCAGGCTAAGGAGCTTCGCTCTGGGCTGGAGGAGGTTGTTGTCCCTTCTCGTGATGAGCATGCACCTTTAAGGGAGCCATTTGAGTAGCATCCACCTCTATCGACCTCTTTCCTCCTCTGGTAAGGACTGCAACTGGCTCTTCTTCACCAATTACCAGGTTTTGATTCAATTTCCTGATGACATTGACTTGTCCGCCATGACTACTGCTCGCCAGCGTTTGTACATAGTGTTGGTGCAACATGCAGGTATTCTCTTCATGAGGATCATTACACGTGGAGCACCAATGTATATAATCGAAAGTGCTCGGGGCTTCGTCTATTGCAGCATTTCTTGTCGAAGCTCTTCCTTGCTGGGCCGCTTGATCTTTAGTAAGCATAGGTGTAGGATAGGACCTTCTCGATAGAAACTCTTGTTGCACTTGCTTCTTCTTCATGATGGTCATGTCGTTAGACAGGGTCTGCACTGTGGAGTTCAGGGACTAAACTTCTTGCAGTATTTTAGCTTGCATGTCATCGACTTTGGGAATAGGTGGCAATGGAGCCATTGTCGGTATCGGAGGTAGGGCAGGGTGTTGAAGTGGTGCTGGCAGTACAGGGAATGCCAAAGTGACCATGGGCTGCGAAGTCAAAAAAGTGGGAAAATGAATTTGTGGAGCAGTGATTTGAGATACGATGGGATTCGGGTTCCAAGATGAGATTGGGAGTGCAGGGGTTGCAGAGATCTGCGAAGCGGCTACGCTTGCATACTGGGATTGATAGAAATCGGGAAGTATAGGCATTGGCATCCTTTGGGGAAGCTTACCCATAGCTATTAGATCCATCTCCACTTTTTGAGCTAACTCATATAACTCTGGGAAGGTATTGATATTCGAATACCTCACCATGACGCTGATATCGGGGTTGAAAGCCCAAAGGAAATAGTATGTTGCAGCTTCATCGGATGGCCAAAGTCCAACTGGTATTCTTTGCCAGGTTCGAGCGAACCTAACATTGAAGTCTGTGATCTCTTCTTGTGGATGTCTCTGGATCATCGTGAACTGATGCAGGAGAGAGGTAGGATCGATGGACTCATTGAAGCTTCGCATCAACTATTCGGCTAATTGGTCCCATCCCGTAATGGTACCGAGTGGTAAAGATCTATACCAATAGAGGAGTTTTCCTCTAAGAGACAGAACCAGAAGCTTTACCATAACCCGCTCTTCTGTGATGTCATGGATCGCCGCCAGAGAAACTATGTCCTGGATGTGCTCCAGAGCAGTCTTCCCAGTTCCATCGAATGTTGGGATCTTCTTTATAGCAGCAGGCGACACTTGCCCTTGTCCCGCTAGATTTAGCGGTCCTGAAGAATTCCATGCTAGGAATAATCTAGGCGGCGGTTGTTGCTACATTTGTTGTTGTTGTTGTTGTTGTTGTTGTTGCTATTGTGCCATATGTACTCTTGGATTTTGAGAGACAGGAATTCTCGAAGCTCCTCCTTGATTGCTAACAGGACGACCAATAGGAATGGAGGCACTAGGATGCTTCGGTGAGTTGGGAGGATTAGGAGGAAAGCTAGCCGCTGTGCTATCAGAAGTTAGGCCTTGCTCGTCAACAACGGCCTCTTGCGAGGATGTTCCACGTAATAGAGACTCGGGGGTGACTAACCTAGATCTTTCCCCAAAGGCATCAATATCAAGCTCAAAGAACTCAGTTTCCTCTCCTCTATTCCTAACTCTCCATCTTGTTTGCATGAAGACACAGGATTTGGTACCGGTCTTTACGACTTAAAGATTCTTGGGTAAAATAGAGTCGCCAGATGCTAAGAGTCTTTCGGTAGTGAGAGCATCGGTTCTCACTACTACTCACAAGGTGAGACTGACCGGGTCCCACCGGGCGTGCCAGAAATTGTTGGTCATCAAATCTACCCAGGAAAGGATTTGGGTAAGTGAATGCGCCCTAGACCTGGACCAACATTGAAAGGCCGAAGAGAAGAGATGCTCCTCGTGCCAATCTCCGGAGAAGGCCGGCTCCTATACTACACTACTTCGGTGTTTAAGATAAGGGTGCAGGAAAGAGATAAACAGAGTAAGGGTGCAAAAAAGAAATAAAAGAGTAAAGGAAGAAATTTTAGTAGTTTAGTGGTGGGAAAGAACCAGAAGCACGATTACTAGCCAATAACTTGGAACAGTAGCAAAGAAAACCAAGAATAAATGAAATGAACACAGTATTAGCCCTCCTATGTATCCTCTGGACGAGTTCCAGGATTCTCCTTTCCCTTTCACCAAAATTCAGGGTTCAGAGTAATGACGATTAAGAAAAGTGAATATAGCAAAAACACTATTCACAGGCAGCATAAAAGAAGGCCAACACGGCGTCTTCCTCTCCTATGTATCCTTCGGGAAAATTTTAGGGTTCAGTCCCCAATCACACACCTAAATCCAGAGTTCAGAATTACAGTATGCAAATGAAGAAATATGAAAGAAATAAACGTAGAAGGCAACATACAAGAGAGAAATGGAGCCCAAAGCTCTTTAGTATTAATCGTAGGAATACAAGTTACAACAACTTTCTAGCAAAAAGTTCCCCCCCATTTTACATTACAATGCTTGGGTTTTTATAGAGGACCCGACCCTCTGAGCCATTATTGCACAAAATGGAGGGGTACACCCTCGAAACCTAAGAAGTCGGCTCCTCGCGGCTCTCGTGACTGAGCTCTCAAATTTGTTACCAAAACTGGAAACTGTGACCGGGTCAACCATGGAAACATGCATTAATGAGTCGTCTGAGCGTCCTTGGCTTCTAGGCGCAATACTCGAGTGGCCGCCATGCTCGTCGGGCTCTTCATCATGGACTGATACTTCATTTCCAATTGCTAAAAATGAACAACGGGCTTATCGGGCATGAAAAAAATGCATTTATGAGGCACTTGATCGCCTCGAGAAAATACTCGGCTTGGAGCACGTGCCTTTTGAAGTGCTTCGCTAAATTTTCATTCACACTTCGCTTCGCAATAGATTCGAGCCAAAGTAGATCCTCCTTGATTTGCACTTCGCATGGAGGAGCTTCGCAAAACAGCTTCGGGGGTGGCGAGCGCCGAAGTAGATTTCCTTTGCAAGATGGGCTCTTCACTTCTCGCTGCTTCGCTGGAGAGATGTGTCAAAACTGCTTCGGCGAGGCCCTTCGCCCGAAGTAGATACTTCGCTGGTGAGCTTAAAAATGCTTCACCGTGAACCTTCTTCAAAACTGTGGTTCGGGGGTATTTCGGCCGAAGCGCATTCTTGCCTTCGAAATATGTTGCATTCTTTATGGCCGCTACTGCTTCGGGTGAAAGTACTTCACATGAAAGATGGCCGAAGCAGATGCTTCGCAACGACTTTCGACGAAGTAGAAATGGTTCACTGGCACGGGGGCCCGAAGTGGGTGCTTCGGCGGCTTTTCGATGAAGTATTTTCAATGTTGTGCTCCTTCAAATCCCGCTTCGCAAGTTTCTTGCCCGAAGTAGTCTTTTGAAGTGCTTCGGGCCCGAAGTATTTTTCATTCTTCTTCCTTTGCATTTTACTTCGGCAACACCGCTTCGCAAAATTTTTTCCCGAAGTAACTGTTTGAGGGACTTCGGGCCCGAAGTAGTTCTTTCTTGCCTTAGCCAATTCGGACCGCGATTTTCCTTCGGTGAAGTTGTTCTTGTGAAATGTCGCTTGAATTTCGCTTCGCAAAACTTTTTCCCAAAGTAGCTGCTAGAAATACTTCGGGTGCGAAGCTCTTTTTTATGCCTTGCTAGAATTTCTTCTTCGAAAATGCTGCTTCGCAAGGTTTTCACCCGAAGTAGTTGTTTGAGGGACTTCGACAGTGAAGCTCTTTCTTCTTCATTTTATGTACAAGGGGGTGGCAAGGAAAGCCAAAATTGTTGCAATGCTTGAAAATGTTGTTTCTAAAAAAACAAGGGAACAAATTCATGAAATTAAAAGAAATACTTTACAAGAATTCAATTTTTCTACCCCATTGTGCAATGTGACAAAATTGTCAACAGGACCTTCAGCTAGTTGGTCAACGATGACTTATCCTTTGATAGAATTTTGAGATATAAATTCTAGGTCGAATTCAGTTAGGAGCATGGTCCATTTGGTTGTGCATGAGTTGTGATAGCTCTTGTTCATCATGTACCGTAGGGGATTATCTCGGGTGATGACAAAAGTTGTGTGATTTAACATGCAGTGGCATAATTTTTGAGTAGCGAATATGACCACCAGGCATAGTTTTTCCATGTATCCATATCTTTTCCCTTAACTAACTAGTGTGTGAAGGATGTAGTAGATAGCTTGCTCTTTGTCGAGCATATTGTTTTGGGCTAGGAGTGTACCTAGCGTAAGTTCTATGGCTGAAATATATAGAGTCAGTGGTAATTTTGGGTGTGGTGGTGACATAACCAACGATGATGTAAGGTAGGTTTTGATAGCATAAAATTCTCCTTGATAGCTAACATCCCATTTGAAGTTTACTCCTTTCTAGAGGATATGGTTCAATGGTTGATATTTTTCTGATAATTGTGCTATGAATCTGTGGATAGAGGTAATCTTGCCCTAGAGGCTACATAATTGCTTTAGTGTGGTAGGATGAGGCATGTCGATGATGGATTTTACCTTAATAGGATCTACTTCAATGCCTCATTGGGAGACAATGAATCCTAGTATTTTTCCTGAGGTAACACCAAACATACACTTCTTAGGATTGAGGCGCATGTTGTGTTCTAGCAATTGATAAAAAATCTGACGGAGATCTTTGAGGTGATTGACATGTTTATTTTATTTGGTGATGAGATCATCTACATAGTCTTCCACATTTTTGTGCATTATATCATGAAATATGTAGTTCATAGCTCATTGGTAGGTTGCCCCAACATTCTTAAGGCCAAAGGGCATGACCTTGTAACAAAAGATCCCCTAGGGTGTTGTGAAGGAGGTTTTGTGTTGATCGGCTGGGTTGATTTTGATTTGATTGTATCCTAAACATTTTTCCATGAGGGAAATATTTTCATGAGCTATGATATAGTCAACAAGGGAGTCAATGTTAGGTAGAGGGAAGTTTTCTTTGGAACAAGCTTTTTTTAGGTCACAAAAATTTGTGCAACCACGAAAATCATCGGATGGCTTGGGTACAGGGACCATGCTGGATACCCACTCGGGGATAGTCAATGGGTACTGTGAAATCAATATATAAGAGATTTTGGAGCTCAAATTTCACTATCAATATGATAGTTGGATGCATGCGTCGTAGCTTTTGTCTTACCAGTTTGGCATTGGGATCTAGTATAATATTATGAACTACCACAGTAGGTTCGAGTCCCAACATGTCTTTGTATGACCATGCAAAAACCTTTATGTGCTTGCACAGGAAGTTCATGAAGGTGATGCGCTCCTTGGGTGAGAGGCTAGTAGCTAATTTGAGGATGTGCAAATTTTCTATATCATCCCTGATGTCTACATCGATAGTGTCTTTGATGAACATTCAAGATTCATCACGTAACTGTTCAGGGATAAGAATGAGGTTGAATTCATCAATGACCTCGTTGAAATCGTATTCATCATCTATGTAAATTCCCATGTGATGTACCTAAGGGTCTTGGGATGACATGGATGAGGAATGGGTATTTGCCACCTGTAATATGTGAGAAGAAAGAAGGAAGTCTCCAAGTATTGGTATGTGTGAGATATGTGCAAGATCGATAAAGTTTGGGTTTGGGGAATTGTCTTGAATTTTCTGGTGGCTATAACGGAGAGGAGAGCATATGTCTACCTCAACCATGTTGACCGATGATGTAGGTAAGATAGGTTGGGAGGACTCTGATGAGGGAGGTTCAATGATTTGTGTGCATCCTAAAAGGCTCAAGGGATATTATAGGACAACTGGAAGTGAACAAGGATGAGAGGCTGCTCTCTATAGATATCTATGTATAGGCAAGAATATAGGAAAGTGTATCGATGGTAGATCAGGCAGGACTAGATATAGCTCTATTAGTGGTGGATCAGGTAGGACTGGATCAGACTCTATCGATGGTGTAGCCAGCGATAAGGTAGCAAAGTGTTCTACCAATCTATACATATAAAAAATGAGGAGGTATCAGATGTATGGGATTCTTGAAAGAAATAGCATAGGACTGTGATGGGTTATGTGGACGAAGGTGTGTCTTCTAGCATATCCATATTAATGCACTATTCCAAGGTATGTGTTAGACATGGAGGAGGATGTAGGGAATAATCTTGGATCTCATCTTCTCATGTATATACAGTGGTTGGGTGAAAACCTAGGTTGGTTTTATTGGTAGGTGACTGGACAAGAGGGTTAAAGGGTGTATGTAGCCCTTTCTCATAATGTCCTAGCTCGAACCCATACCAATGAAAATATTGTAGGTAGTGCAAGGTAAATTGAGGGTTGTCTAGGTGTGTAATTGCATCACTAGATCTATATTATGGTGGTGGAGAAATTGGTGGGGGGATTGAAGAGTTGACTCCTACATACACAAAATTGGTATAGTTGTCAGGGCTTCCTAGTTGGACAACGGTTCCAATAGTCAACACCAAGGCTAAGGGATGACCAAAGTATCAAGTATATTGGATAGGTGTGTCACATACATAGGCATCACATACACTATAGTCTCCTAGGACTTTTTTTGTCATGAAGATGGATATGCATGGTGTGGTACACTCTAGTGACTGAGGTGGGGTATCATAATCAGTTGATGAAGGAGAAAGTTGTGAGTCCCTAATAGTGGCGGCTGAAGGGTGTGGATATTCATCCGATCTGGGTGTTATTTTTTTGGGTTCATGATGTTTAGTTATTGTGGCTTGAATAGGATGTTTGTTTTGTGTATGGGATGACATCGATGCAAGTGCAGGGATACATGGAGACATGAATGTCTTAGGTTTCAGTCATAAGAGAAGAGGAGGTGTTTGTGGTGTAGGAAGGATAGGGGCTTTCATATGCAAGGGTGGAGGAGGTAATGTAGTCATTTGTGTGGTGGGTGGCAATGGTGGTTGCAATACCGTGGGTGGAAATTGGAATGGTAGAGGTTGGGAGGATTGTGGAGGCCATAAGGGTGGCGGTGAGAGAGGCATGATAGCAATTTTAGGTCCCCCAGATAATGGTGGTAATGGTGCAGCTATTGAGGCTTGTGTTCTTGATGAACACTGGGATGTTGAGGTGGAAGTTGGGGAGGATACCGATGCTCCTACTAACTAGTGAGAAAATACAAGGAATAGTTGGGAGGATGAAATGAAGGTGTAAGGGGAAGCTCTACAACATTACAAAACCTAAAGAGGTCTCCATCGGCTCAGACATAGTGAACAAGTCTATTGTGGATGTACTTGAGGTAATGGTGTAATGTGGATGGGACACATTGCATGTCTCTAATACAAGGGCAACCAAGGAGAATATTGTATTGCATTTCTCCTTGGATGATATTAAAGAGGATGGATATCATACAAATGCCTACACGAATAGACAAAACTATGGATCCTACGATAGGTTTCATGGAGCCATCAAAAGCATAGAGGTCTAGGTAAGGCATGGAAAAATGGGATGGAAAGAGGTGTAGGTGATGTAGGGCTATTGGGGATATAATGTCAATGGATGAGCCCATGTAAATGAGTACCTGCTTGTAGGTGATATCATTTATATTGACTTGTATGTGGAGGGGAGGATTGACTCCTTCACCAATGAGTTCCATTATCTCATGGTCATGGAAACTAATTGAAGGTTGGAGGCATAATGGGATATTCCCTATGAAACTAAAAAAGGTATTTGTGTCATTTGTCTCAAAGTCAATGGAATGTAGGATGTCATTCAATACCTCATAATGGGATTGATACTGTTGTAGGATATCGAAGATGGATAGCCACGCATGGATGTTACATAACTGATGGGTTAGGCTACCATAGATGGTAATCACATTTTGAGGTGGGGGTGGTATGGTATTAGTCATTTGAGATGTTTGTGGGGACGTAAACTGGACAAGGGAAGAGACAATAGGTTGTTTTTGTCGCAACGGGTACCGTTGGTTTCTCGTAGTAAGGTTGATCATACCTACTACACCATGTGATGGAGGATCATTCTAGACATTGTTAACTTGGTGAGGTGGAGCCAGGGGATTTTTTAAGGGTCTAGGAGGATTGGGTCCTCTATGATCTGGTAGGGGGTTTTGAAATATCCCTAATTTTTGGTTCTATAATATTAGAGGGTTTGCTACTTGAATACTGCTCCTATCGATTAGGTCTTAAATTTGCCCACGAAAGGAGCAACATGAATCGATATTATGGCCACACTGCCTATGGAAAGGATAGAAGAGCTGCTTGTTATAGTCACAAGGCTTAGATAAATTTGGATCCAATGGGTGGATCTTAGGTAGAACTATATGGTTACCCTCGTACAATCTATGTAACAGGGTTGGTAATGATTCAGATAAGGGTGTAAAGTTGTGTGGTGGACCCTATGGGTGCATGCCTCAGTATTTATATGGTCAAGGTGGGGTAGGAGCATTATCTTGGAGTGCTTGCAGCTATGGTGTATATGGTGGAGTCATCGGTGCTAGTGCTAGGGTAGCATCTACAACTTGGTTGGTTTGTTGTGGCTGTGGGTAAGGTTGATTTGGTGTAGATCTGTTGAAGCAAAAGTTGAAGTTATTGTTGGATTTGGCTCTCAACTTAATCTTCCCAGACTGAACCTTAATGTCTTCGATCACTTTTGCTTATGATATGGCATCTTCAAAAGTATGACTTTGGTGAAGTTGGAGGGATGTGGAAATGTGTTTGTGGAAATTCTTGGAAAAGAGTGTCACAAAATCTAAGGTGGGGAGGCTATGGGCGAGGTCATGGATAACCGCTCTCCATCTAGAAACAAACTTCGTAATGGGTTCATCATCCACCTATCATAAGTGGTATTTTTCTTGATGTTGATGGAAAAGTGTTCTAAGGAGTTGGCCAATTGCTAAAAGGTATACAGGCTATGGTGTGGGAGCATGTTGTACCAATCCAATGTTGGCCCATCGAGGGATAGGGAGAAGGTACACAACATAATAGGGTTACTACTATGAAGATGATAGCAGGATGAGCAGTAGTTACTCACATGTTATCTAGGATCTTCCTTACCTCTATACTTGTCAAATTTTGGTATTTCAAAGTGATAGGGATAGGGAGGAATGGGAACTGATGGGTGAACTAGCTCGTTGCATAGTTCATCATAACAGGGCTTTTGTGGCCTGTAGCTAGAGGTGCATAGGTTAAATATTTTGACTTCATCTTGTAAGATTTGAAGTTTGGGTGTCATAGGGGTTGAAGGTTGGGATATGGTAGGCTGACCCTGTGGATGTGGTAGATATTGGTATTGTTGTTCTTCATAATACTATGAGGAATACTATTGTGCCTGATCATGATAAGATGAGTACTGGGCAACATGTGTTGTCGTATTTATGGGTACACGAGGTTGTGGGGTAGGTTTCTGTTATGGGTAGTAATACTACAACTGTGAGGCATATGGTTGTGGCACAGGTACTTGTTGTTTTGGATCCTATTGTACTGGTTGAGCCATGTGTGGCAATGACCAAACTAGAGGAGGCATAAAGAAGATAGGTGTAGTTGATGGTAGTGTAGGTGTCAGTACTATTGGTGCTAGGGGTGGTCGAGATGAGGTATCAAAATATGGGATATGTCTCTACCCTAAAGGGTAGGAATTAGGGAAGGTAAATTGTGTGGAATGGTTTGGTTGAGTGGGTGGGTAAGCTGCTGGTGTCGGTCCATAGGTAGGATGGATATTGGTAGTGGGAGCCTAAAAAGGAGTAGGTGGCGGTGTCCTAAAGGTCATCGTAGGCAAATATGGCTCTAAGGTTGGGTATCATACACTCCAGATACCTAGGAGATTGGTAGAAAAGATACTAAAAAGGTAGGATAAGCTATTGAAGTATGAGCTTGGGTTGAAGGGAAAGTATATGTGTACACCCTCGCTTGGGTTTATGCATCTTGTGTCTGAAGGGGATTCTGGGAGGTACCCTCAGATATGGTAAAGAATGGCTCTTGGGAGGAGGGTGGTTGACACTCTTATGAAGAGTATGGGTGTGAGAATTGAGGGAATGCTTACGGTTCCTACTGAGTAGGGATTTGTTGCGTAGTTTGGAAGGATGGTTTTTGGCTTCCTACAATGGAGGAGGATGGGTCAAAAACCATTCCTATGGTAGGGGTGAATTATGTGACCTTAGGATGGGTATAGTTTAGGAGGGAGGAATCATTCTCAAAAATATATTGAGATAGATTTTGGAAGAAGGGATGTGCGAAGGTGGGTGAAGTAGGCATGACCTCCTCATATATGGTGAAGGATGGAGGAGGTTAACTTGGTGTTGTGTAGATCACATGGTCGTAGAACATGGTCGGTGGATTAGGTGAGGATGAAACTAAAAGAATTGGGTAATCCTCTATAAGTGAAGTAGCGAGGATTTCACTCAAGGTTGGCATCTCCTCATGAGGCATCATGTGTGTGAATTGCATATCAGGTTCTATGTGTGAATCAGATGTGTCTATGATCTTGTCTTTCATTATCAAAGGAGTAATATTGGAATGACTAGAGGAAGGGGGAGGCTATTCCTCCATAGAACGTGCTTGCTCATGCGCTCTACTATGGGTAACCATAGGCATAGTGGCATGTGTAAAATAGGTTTTAGGAATATACCCTATGTGATGTAGACTCAAATATGTCTAATGTGAGTGTAAAGTAAGTGACATGCTGTGTGGAGGAAAATAATATATAGTGTAATGTGTTGAGATCGGTATGTGATCATGCAAACAATGGTAGACCAGAATCAATTCCAATGTTGATAAAATAAAAGTATTATGTTCGTTTTGTGTGTTGTAATGTTGATAATCCCTATGTATAATCATAAGTAATGGAGTGAGTACTCTAGAAATTTATAACGTCATCAATATCAAACCTCTTGCAACACCCAAAGATGCACAGAATAGAATGGTACCATAACATGCAAATGGTGACATGTATGAAAGGCACAGTAAAATGATATCCTAAAGGGGTGGAACTCACTATGCTAAAGTGAGTTCACAATATCCTCTCATGAGAAGAGGTGGCACTATCTAAGACCTACTACCAACATACCCATGCTTTCGCTTCACCCTTGGGTGGGCTTAGTCAAGAACGACAGTTATTAATTCCACAAATTATACTAGCCTTGTGGATGAAGGTGCTAATCCTATCCCACTCCGCAAGTAACCACTGGTGATGAAATACAGGGCCCAATCACAAAAGTGGGGTATTTTCTAGTGATGAAATCCAAAAAACCACTCTTGTGGGGCTGCTAGGTGTCTAGGGGGGTGAGCTAATGGAGAGTGCAACTCGATCCACACCAGTCTCGAGCGATGGATTGGGGATGAAGTCCAATATCACCACTTGTTTAAATACCATGTGAGTGTGTGTGGGTTTATGTTTTGCTAATGGTGTATACAAGGTAAGAAACTAACTAGTTACCTTTTCAAAAGAAAACTAATCCTAATGACTTTTCAAAAGTAAATGATTAGATAGCTTATATTATTTGCAAAGAAATGGTCTAGTCCTAAATACCTTTATAAAACAAATTAATCTACTTTGCAAAGCATAGAAACATGCAATCCAAGTGTGTGAAATAAAAGGGGATTAGGAAACCCTGATTTAAACTATAGATTACAACATGCTTCAAAAATTAAATGACATGAAGTAGGGGATTAAGAAACCCTAATTTTAAACTTTTGAAATGTGCATTTCTTTTAGCGATAGATGCTATAAATGAAGGGGGAAATGAGGTAGGATTTGTACTACATGCAAATAACTAAAGGAAATGTAAATTTATTTGAAAATAAATTTTTGGAACTTGCTAGAAAGTCATAGGTCTTGAAAGCTCAAAGAAATTTAACAATCCTATGAACTTGAAATGGAAGCAAATCTACACCTATAAATTGGTATTCGACTAGTGTATACTTTGTGATTTCAAAATATTATAGAATAGAGGTGTAAAATGAGGCATACCTACATTATGATGCTATGGGTGGTGTTGTGGCTAATCCACAACACACCCCAAAATTGGGGACCCACCTTTTTTGCAGGCTTGCAAGGAAAATCTCAGTGACCCAGATGCTAAAAATGAAGAAAAAGGGGCAAAAATGCACAAGTGTAGAAAGTGTCACGAAATCGCGACATGTCGCGAAATCGCGACCTGTCGCGCCATCGCTGTCGGAAAATAGAAAGTGTCACGAAATCGTGACATGTCGCTCCATCGCTGCTAAAAAATGAAAGGTGTCGCGAAATCGTGACATGTTGCTCCGTCGTAGGCCAGAGAGGAGAGAGAAAGGCAAAATGAAATTTGTCGTGATTTCGCGACGTATTGAGCTGCCACTGCTTGGGAATGAAAAGTGTCACGATTTCGTGACGTGTTGCTGCAGAAGTTGTATGGATGAAAATAGCGTAGCGATTTCGTGACATGTCGCGTTTTCGCTGCCAAATACAACAAGGGCAGCCCGAAGCAAGATAGCGTAGCGATTTCGTGACGTAAAGTTGGCAAAGTGCACTGAAGCGAAAATGGTCGCGATATCACGATAGAAAGCAACAAAGCACGCCGAAGCGGAGAAACGTAGCGATTTCGTGACAAGAAGCAGCCATGGCGTACGAAGAAGAGAAACGTCACGATTTCACGACAACATTGAGTGAAGAGGCATGAAGTGTGAAAAGCGTCGCGAAATCACGACAAGATCGAGCGAAAGGGTCCAAAGCACAAAAGCGTCGTGAAATCACGATAAAAATGAGCGAAAGGGCACAAAATGAAAATCATCGTGAAATCGCGACAGGTTGCAGCCAAAACAGTGTCGGGTGAAAAGCATCGCGAAATCGCGATAGATTGCAGGTGGAAGGCATGAAATGAAAATGGTCACGAAATTGCGACAGAAGAGAGCTCAGTTGTAAGAAATAGAAAAGGCATCACGAAATAATGACAGGTCGCATTTTCACGACTCCGAAGCAGCAAAGTAGTATGGACAGAGGTAGTGCAGTGATTTTGTGATGAAAAATTGGCAAGTATACGAAAGAGTAAAATGGTAGCGAAATCGTGACTGCATTGAGCAAAAATGCACAAGTAGAAAAAGAGTCGCGAAATCACGACAAAATCAAGCAAAGAAGCATGGAACATGAAAATGGTCGTGAAATCGCGACAACAAGTGGCAAAATGGTTCGAAACGAGAAAGGCGTCGCGATTTCGTGACATGTCACGATTTTGCAACATGTCGCGTTTTCGCTGGGCAAGAAGGCAAAGGGGCTATGGGCCAAAAAACGTCACGATATCATGACATGTCGCGTTTTCACGGTGACAGTAAGGGGCAGCATTGCATGCTATTTTTGGTCACGATTTTCACAGAGCCGTTACAGAATGTGCTGGAAACGTAGAACACGTGGCATACAGGTGTCGGAGTTGCAGAAGCGTTACATGCAGCGATGGATTTCGAACGTTTCAGAATCGAGCATGAAGTAAAGGCATCGAAAAGGCAAGAATTTGAAAAGACGCATTCTGGGAGGTGAAACGAAGAGACACAGGGAGAATCGAAGAGCCACGCCAGACAGTATAAAACCAGAAGTGCAGATTGAAGAAAGGGTTGGAAATTGTTGCTTGCAGAGTTGCAGAGACAAGGGCTTCATGCCATTCTGGGCCTGCACTTGGGCAATTTCCTTCATTTGTTCTGGATTTGTAAAACCTGGAACATTCTGTAATTGTAATTGATACATCATTTTAATGCAAAAATACAGAGAGTTGGCATTTCATTGATGAGAAAGAAGGAGTCATTTTTGCATGCATGATTCAATGTGTTATCTTTCCCTTTCAGATTTCTAGGCTTATAGGTGAAGTTGAATGCAAGTGTTCTTGGTTGCTTCATGCGAATGTCTGAATCTAAAATTACATTAAAAACCCTAGAAACCCGCACCTAGCTTATCTGGATTGTGTGAATTTATAGGTTCAGTAGGTTAGGTTGCATGCAGAAACCTCATTAGCTTCGGTTTTATCAATCAGAATGGTCGCACTCTGGATATAATTTAGTTTTACTTTCATTTGCATTTCTCTTATTTTCAAACCCTTATTTTATTTTGCATTTTAATTACTGTATTCAAATAAACAACTGAAAATCCATCAGAACTAAGGATCAAAATATATTTATTTCTTAGATTTATTCTCTTTGAGTCCACTGCAAATTCAAATTAAAGTAAACTACAGTGCCCCTTGTTAACATCCACTTGCAACCCTAAGGTGTTCCCAACATTTACATTGAACAACATCATTGGTGTTAAAGAATCAACATAACAGGAACCTTGGAGAAATTACTTTCTTTGCAAGCAGAGGATTTTGGGACTCAGATCCTACCGGAGAGTGTGCTTTCACAATTGGGTGAAAACACCACTCAACAGATTGGCGCTAGAAGGAGGGCACGAATGGGTTTATTTTATTTTGATTTTCATACCTGAATAGTATCTTTTTTATCTAATTTTGAAATCATTTGTTAAATCTCACAGACGGCTAAACTGCAACATTTGTTTTTGTTTTTGTTGCAGGTTTTCTTTGAAATAATCGAGGGTTTCATCGAGCGAGCTGGACCCACCACGTCGTATTGCGACCAGGTCCCAAACAACCGGAGAAACCATTTTTCATGACCTTATTGGTACTCCCAAGAATAAAACCAAGCAAGTCGTAAGTTCACCAGTCACGAAAGACCTATTTTCTCCAGGAACATCGAGTGGACTTACGCCTGTAATATCAATTGCCCCTAGTGTGCCTGTAGTCAGTAATATTTCTAATGCTATTGTAGGTTTGTCTTCATCAATTTTGAGTCAAATGGCTCAAGCTCCAGGAGCTCCTTGGTATGGAGCTAACAATACTCCTTTGAATATTGTTGGGGATATCCATGAAATCCCCAAGAACATTGAAATATTTCTGCCTAAATACAAACCAGATGGCCCAAGAATAGCAGAAGAACATATCCAAGCCTATAGGGATGTTTTAATTAGGTTGCAAGTTCAATATGAAGATGTGGCCTGCAGACTTTTCCCCATGAGCTTAGATCCAATAGCATATGAATGGTATATATGCTTGCCAACTGGTTCAATCACCTCTTGGACACAAATGGAAAATGCCTTTGTTAATCAATTTAGGTCACCCTTGGATCCCGCAACTATTTACAATCAGTTTATTACATGCAAAAGGGGCCAAGGGGAACCGATCAGAATGTTTAATCAGAGATTCCAAAAGTGCTATAATAGAGCAGTTCGGCATTTTGCCATCGATCCCGTAGTGGCTTTGCAGATATATTTTGGGGCATTGGACCCCATGACAGCCATGTTTGCAAGACGCAATCCTCAGGTCACCACGCTGGCTTTGGCCTATAATGAAGCCATGACTATCGAGCAGCAAATGACACCACAAGGCTACGGGTTTACCCAGATGCCTATGATGGGACAGTATGCTCCATATGGTCAAGCTCCCTTGGCAAATCAAATCATGGCACCTCAAGTGCCAAGCATGAACGCCTTCCCATATCAGCAATCGTATCCACCAGCCTCGACATATCCCCCCATCCTCCCCCCCCTTCCCTCCCTTTCCCCCGTCCCTGCATTTTTGCAGAATAGTCAATCAACTATGCAAGGAACTAGCCAAGTCAATCCTCAGGCCATAGTTCCTTTTCCAAATCCAACCCCGATTCAAAGTGTCAATCCATACGGGAATCAAATTCCTCAGAACCCGACCCAAGTGTTGAATCAAGACCCCATTAATTATGCGAATCCAACGGGGGTTAACAACAATATGATTCCACCGAAGGAGATTTATTCAGAAGTCGAAGAGCTCAAGAAATTAGTTCATAAACTGAGCAATGACAGGGTTCAACAATAGAAGTATGAGTCCCATGCCCCTCACCCAAATCAAAATTTTAACAATAGAGGGAGGCACTGGAACACCAAGCCAAACAATGGGGGAGTTCCCGCTCCCATTGCTAATCAACTAGATACTTCTGCAGGACCTAGCCAATCCAATTCTCTTTTGAATCTTTCGGATTTGGCATGGGAAAGGGGGTGCAGGTTGCACAACACCAAAGAACACAATGAGAGGAATTGTCCTGAAATTGCTAGATACACTCATTGTCTTCAGGCACAAGTTGATGATTTGGAACTAGTATCAAATGAGGGTCCATCACAACATCAAGATGATAATATTATGGTGATGGAAACTGTATATCATCAAGAAGGTGAGAGTGAGGGAGAAGAAGACGAAATTCTGGAACAGGAGGTGCAAGCTTTTCGAGATTTTAGGAAGGGGAATCATGGATACCATTTGAGAAGTAAATCTAAAGCCCCTAAAACCTCATCAACACCTCCAAACAATTCTATTCTTCCTCCAGATACTAAGGCAAATAATAATCCTCCCCCTCCACTCAGAAGAGAAATGTCTAATGACGGCCAGAAGACAGTCAAATTCGAAAAACCAAACTATGACATAGTGGAGGATCTAAAGAAGTCCAAATCTAGCCTTTCATTCTTGGACGCGGCTAGATTGCCTGGCCAAAAGGAGGCATTGATAAAAGCTTTGAACTCACCTGATCAAACGTGGAAAGGAAAAGGGAGTTGAGTCCCATCTGATTTTGCGAAAGGAGAGAAGGGATGTCCCGCCATTCTTACTGACTCTGAGAATTGCGGGTAAGAATTTGCATAACTATTTGGTGGACACAGGTGCCACGAGCAACCTCATGCCTACAGAAATATGTAAAATGCTAGGTCTGCAACCTGTTTCATCCAAATGTACAGTCCTGCAACTGGACAGATCAGAGGTAAATGTGGTAGGGACTCTATATGATGTCAAGATTCAATTGAATTCTGAACCCAGGGTCCAGCAGGTTGTAGACATTCTGGTGGTTAATATCCCAAGTAGGTATGGAATGTTACTTGCGAGGGATTGGATGAAAACTCTGAATGGCTATTTTTCAAAAAACTGCTCACATATGTGGCTACCATGGAAGGGAATTGCAAACCAAATCAGAGTGGAAAATGAACCGAGGCTTAAGGAGATTATAACAGATTTTAACAAGCCGAATGAAGTTCAGTTTTTTGAGCCAGAACTAGGAGTTTATGCACTTGATGTTGAGGAAGCAGCTGAAGAGCCTAAAGAGGAGGCGTGTCATGGTGGCTCTTCTGAGGAAAATGATTACACGTGGTTGCTCAGGTTCGATGGATCAAAATCTAGACAGGGAGCAGGAGCTGGAGTCGAGCTCACTGGCCTAGGAGGTAAACCATTATTAGCTGCTTACAGACTGCAATTTCCTTGCACGAACAATGTGGCAGAATACGAAGCATTGATCTTTGGTTTACGTCTAGCATTGAGCAAGCATGTTAAATGCTTGAAGGTTTTGGGAGATTCTGAGTTGGTAGTCAAGCAAATCAAAGGACAGTATACATGCCATGACAGGAGACTAAGCCTTTATAGAACTAGGGTTATGGACCTCATGGAGGAGTTCGATGCATTCAATATAGCCCTTATTTCTAGAAAAGGAAATCGAATAGCAGACTCTCTTGCAGTCGCCGCGGGCATGTTAAACCCGGTTGATATAAAAAGATGTAAAATTTTTTCCATTGAGCTGGTTCCTTGTCCATCAATACCCGATAATGTAAAGAATTTCCAGGTTTTTGAAAGTGACAGACACATTTTCAAATTTGTCATGAACTCGGGTATTTTTGAAAATCAGGTGATTGATGAGGAGCAAAGGTGGCAGGATGAAACAGAGAATGAAATTGAAACTACGTATCAATCCAACAAAATACCTAAAGACGTGGTTTCATTGGAAAAAATGTTCGACATGGGATGCAAGACCAAGAAAGGAGAAAGAGTCCCACTCCCCAAAGATGCATGTGATTCAATTAATCTAGGGAGTGCAGACAATCCAAAGGAGGTGTACATTGCAAAGGCATGTACAGATGAAGAAAGGAGCAATATAATGCAGGCATTGAAGCATTACATAGATTGTATTGCTTGGAACTACAATGAGCTGAAGACATACAACCAAGACATTATCACACATACCATCCCTTTGAAGCCAGACTCCAAGCCTTTTAGGCAAAGACAACGAGTTGTTAACCCGCTATTGGAGCCTTTGATCGAAAAGGAGGTTAAAATATTATTGGAAGCAAAAATCATTTTTCCTGTTAGGCACTCAACCTGGGTGGCTAACCTCGTTCCAGTGAGAAAAAAGAGTGGAGAGATTAGGCTGTGCATAGATTTTCGAAATCTTAATAAAGCCTCTCAAAAGGATAATTATCCATTGCCATCAATCGATGAAATTCTACAAATGGTAAATGGATCTGAAATGATGTCCTTTCTCGATGGGTATTCTGGATACAACCAAATTCTTATACATCCAGATGACAGGATGAAAACAGCCTTCACTACCAAGTGGGGGACATTTGCATATAAGAGAATGTCGTTCGGATTGTTAAATGCTGGTGCAACTTTTCAACGCGCCATGGATTATGCATTCAAAGGGCTCATAGGCAAATGCATCATCGTGTATGTGGATGATATCCCAGTTTTCTCGAAGAAGAGAGAGGACCATGTCAAAGATTTAAAGAAAGTGCTTCAAAGATGTAGAGAACATGGAATTTCCTTAAATCCCAAAAAGTGCATTTTCGAAGTAACAGAAGGAAAATTGCTGGGTCACATCATTTCAAAAGAGGGCATATCCATCGACCCAGAAAGGATACAAGCTATCCAAAACCTACCTCTCCCGAGTAGTAAAAAAGAATTGAGATCTTTCTTTGGGCAGGTTAATTTTGTGAGGAAGTTTATCTCTAGCTTTGCTGAGATAGCCAAACCTCTGAACAAGATGCTCAAGAAAGATGTGGATGTAAAATGGAACGAGGAAAGTAGAGTGGCCTTCCAGAACATCAAAGATGCCATTTCCAGGGCCCCGGTCCTTATAAGTCCAGACTACTCCAAGCCTTTCTATATTTATGCTTTTGCATCAGAACACTCCTTTGCGAGTGTCTTAACCCAAAAAGGCGAGGATAGTGCAGAAAAACCCATAGCATTTTTAAGTGCCCCCCTGAAAGATGCTCAATTAAGGTATTCAATCCTTGATAAGCAAATGTACGCACTTTTTAAAACGGTGAAAAAATTTAGGCACTACATTGTGCACAGCAGAGTTATTGCCATCGTGCCTGACTCTGCTGTTAAGACCATGTTTTTACAAAATGAACTAGGTGAGAAAAGAGGAAAATGGATTTCCACCATCCAAGAATTTGATCTCGAAATCCAA
This sequence comes from Wollemia nobilis, assembly GCA_028583015.1. Classification (NCBI taxonomy): domain Eukaryota; kingdom Viridiplantae; phylum Streptophyta; class Pinopsida; order Araucariales; family Araucariaceae; genus Wollemia; species Wollemia nobilis. The sequence continues at coordinate 5,690,031 of JAQPPZ010013020.1, read as the reverse complement.
CCTATGAAACTAGTTCGAGGACGAGGACCAGCGAAGGCGATCGCAGAAAATAATCCGCAAATAACAGGCCAATGCTCGAATACAGAATACATTGCTAAGGATGACTGGTATGTTGATATTGTGCAATTTTTATTGATTGGTAAGTGTCCTTCTAATCTGAATTCAACACGGAGAAGAGCTTTAAGGCTTAAGTCTATCAATTATCTGATGAAATCTGGTGTGCTTTACAGGAAGAATCATGAAGGTATCTACCTGAGGTGCTTGAACAAAGAAGCTGCCAGGGTGTTGCAGGAATTTCACGGGAAACATGGAACTGGTCATGGTGCGGCCAATGCTACAACACATCAAATCCTGAGAGCAGGATACTACTGGCCCCATATTTTCAAAGATGCACATGCCCATGTACGATCTTGTCATATCTGTCAAGTGGCTGCCAGTAGAGAAAGAAATGCAGCCATGCCGTTACAACCTGTAGTTGAAATGAGACCATTTGCACAGTGGGGACTAGATTTCATCGGGGTTATTAACCCAAATTCTTCTGATTCTCATAAATTCATATTGACAGCTACAGACTACTGTACAAGGTGGACAGAAGCGATTCCTACTAAACATGCCACCACAGACGTTGTAATTAAATTCCTTGAGGACCATATTATAACAAGATTTGGAATGCCCAATTCTATTGTCAGTGACAATGGTAAAGCATTTATTTCTACACAATTTGCAGATTGGGCATATGATAACAAAGTGAGCTTAAAGTTTGCATCTAATTATTATCCTCAAGGAAATGGGTTGGCCGAATCTTCAAATAAGAATTTGTTGAATACCATTAAGAAGTTGCTGGAAAAGAACCCTCGGGATTGGCACAGCCAATTGAAGTTTGCCCTTTGGGCAGATAGGACCAGAGTGAAAGAATCCATAGGGAATACTCCCTATCATTTGGTCTATGGGCAAGACCCGATATTTCCTGCAAATTTGAAGTTGCGAGACCTTGCATTTCATACAAGAGTACTTGGGGACAGATGATCAAGTTGAAGCCAGGTTAAGTCAGTTGTTGCACCTTGATGAAAAGAGAGAAGAAGCCATGAATCACATGAATAAACACCAGGAAGTTATCAAAATATGGTTTGATAGAAGGGCCAAAGTTAAATCATTCAGAATTTCAGATTTGGTATTACTATGGGACAAAAGACATGAGGAAAAAGGGAATCATCAAAAGTTTGATTGTCTTTGGTTAGGCCCATATCAGATTTCAGAGATTCTTGGGAAGAATACCTTCTAGGCTAAAAACTTTAGAAGGGAGAGATTTCATGCTACCGGTTAATGGGCAGATTTTAAAGCATTATTTTAGCCCTTAGGTTGTGAGATTTTGATATTATTCTTTCGGTTTTGGTGGGGATTTTCAGTTTTTGTTTTTATTGTTTAGGATTGTTAGTCTAGCTAGGATTTTGGTTGTGGATTTGATTTCAATTGACATGTTTTGTTAATTTTGATAAAAAAAAAAAAAAAAAAAAAAATTGGGATGTCAACTTATGCTTAAGGTTAGGAGAATATGAAATATTGGAATTGTCTTGTAAAAGCTCCACAAGTAACACAAACATCTTAAGTTATATTGTTTGATTTTGTGATGCATGAAAGAGTCAGTTTTGCATGACAAATCATTTCATTTGCAATTCAAGAGATAATGCATTCATGTTCCATCTCACTTTACATACATTTCATCTTAGTTGCATATGCATCTTAGGTGCAAATCATTAAAGTATGTCAAATCCTCTTAGGGTTGTGTTATAACATAAATGTAAGTAAATCCTAAGGTTGGAAACTGAGTCTTGAGATATCTAGAACCAAGCACGTCTCATACATTAAAAAGGATCTTGAGCAAAATGATCAAAACCTAACTTGGAGGAAAAGGTTGGGCGAAAGAGGTTTTTCATGTCTATCCTATTATGCAACATGATCCTTAAAACAGTGGTTTTGACCACTTCCATAGAGCTTAAAGCCTAAAATCAGAGTAGTAAGGATAGGGTTAAATCCTCATCGAACTTAGGTTGAGGATCCAATTCCCCAAAGCTTTGATTTGACCCACATGGAGTAGTAAGGATAGGGCATAAATTCTCATCTCGCTTAGGTTGAGAATCCGATTCCCCAAAGCTCTTATGTCTCATTTCATAATAAATCTTTTGGATTGGAAGGATCGTACTATTTGTCCTCTGCAAAGGATGGGTAGTCATCCCCAAGGTCTAAGCAACAAAATTAATATTTTCCATTTACATCTAAAGTTTGGATTGGAAGGATCGTACTACATGTCCCTAGCAAGGATGGGTAGTCATCCCTAAGATCCAAGAAGTAAAAAATAAAATTTTCCCATCTCATATTTATATTGGATTGGAAGGATCGTACTACTTGTCCTCTGCAAAGGATGGGTAGTCATCCCCAAGGTCCAAAGAAATGAAGATAAGTTTTGGATTGTGGGGTAAGATATGCCCATGCATGGCAACATGTCTTGTCTAAAAAACAAGACCACTGATTGTCCAAAGGGTTAGACTAGCATGACCATTTCTTCCATAATTGGTTTAATTATTTTGCTCAAAGTGAGGTAATGAACTCTAAATCAGAATAGTAAGGATAGGGTTAAACTCTCATCTCGGTTGGTTGGGAGTCTGATTCCCCAAAGTTCTGATTTCACATTCACTTGCACATGGGTTCAAGATAGTAGGGACTCATAACCAACTTTGGGATATAATAAGGCAATTAATTAGTGGATCCTAAGAGGGTTTGGCAATCTTGAATGTTTGTACATGATACTAGAAGAAAGACTATGCATTTTATAAAAGCAAGATCTCCTAGCATATTCATTAGGTTACACAAATCATTCACAATCTCATATATGCATTCATGCAAAACTGACAATGGAGTGTGGATCAATTTCAAACGATAGGGAAAGAAATTCATTGCACACACTGAGCTAATACTTGATGATTCTGATGATTCATGTACTTCTGATCTTTGGGCATTTGTTATATTGCTTATGTGCTAACACATGTTTTCGAGTTTGTGATATGTTTCAGGTTGGGTTCTCACTAAAATGCTCAAGAGCATTTGACAGCAGAGTCGCCATTTGTTGTGGCTGATCCACAACACACCCCAAAATTGGGGACCCACCTTTTTTGCAAGCTTTTAGAGAAAATCTCAGTGACCCAGATGCTAAAAATGAAGAAAAGAGGCAAAAATGCACAAGTGTAGAAAGTGTCGCGAAATCGCGACATGTCGCGAAATCGCGACCTGTCACGCCATCACTGCCGAAAAATAGAAAGTGTCATGAAATCGTGACATGTCGCTCCATCGCTGCTAAAAAATGAAAGGTGTCACGAAATCGTGACATGTTGCTCCGTCGCAGGCCAGAGAGGAGAGAGAAAGGCAAAATGAAATTTGTCGCGATTTCGCGACGTATTGAGCTGCCACTGCTTGGGAATGAAAAGTGTCGCGATTTCGCGACGTGTTGCTGCAGAAGTTGTATGGATGAAAATAGCGTAGCGATTTCGCGACATGTCACATTTTCGCTGCCAAATACAACAAGGGCAGCCCAAAGCAAGATAGCGTAGCGATTTCACGACGTAAAGTTGGCAAAGTGCACTAAAGCGAAAATGGTCGTGATATCACGACAGAAAGCAACAAAGCACGCCGAAGTGGAGAAACGTAGCGATTTCGTGACAAGAAGCAGCCATGGCGTACGGAGAAGAGAAACGTCACGATTTCGTGACAGCATTGAGCGAAGAGGCATGAAGTGTGAAAAGCGTCGCGAAATCATGACAAGATCGAGCGAAAGGGTCCAAAGCACAAAAGCATCGTGAAATCGTGACAAAAATGAGCGAAAGGACACATAATGAAAATCGTCATGAAATCACGACAGGTTGTAGCCAAAACAACGTCGGGTGAAAAGCGTCACAAAATCATGATAGATTGCAGGTGGAAGGCATGAAACGAAAATGGTCACGAAATCACGACAGAAGCGAGCCCAATTGTATGGAACAGAAAAGGCATCGCGAAATCGTGACAGGTCACATTTTCGTGACTCCGAAGCAACGAAGTAGTACGGACAGAGGTAGCGCAGTGATTTCACGACAAAAAATTGGCAAGTATACGAAAGAGTAAAATGGTAGCGAAATCATGACCGCATTGAGAAAAAATGCACAAGTAGAAAAAGAGTCATGAAATCATGACAAAATCGAGAGAGAGGCATGGAACACGAAAATGGTCGCGAAATCATGACAGCAAGCGGCAAAATGGTACGGAACGAGAAGGGCGTCGCGATTTCGCGACATGTCACGATTTCGCGACATGTCGCATTTTCGCTGGGCAAGAAGGCAAAGGGGCTATGGGCCAAAAAACGTCACGATATCGCGACATGTCGCGTTTTCGCGGTGACAGTAAGGGGCAGCATTGCATGCTATTTTTGGTCACGATTTTCACGGAGCCATTACAGAATGTGCTGGAAACGCAGAACACGTGGCATACAGGTGTCGGAGTTGCAGAAGCGTTACATGCAACGGCAGATTTTGAACGTTTCAGAATCGAGCATGAAGTAAAGGCATCGAAAAGGCGAGAATTTGAAAAGATGCATTCTAGGAGGTGAAACGAAGAGACGCAGGGAGAATCGAAGAGCCACGCCAGATAGTATAAAACCAGAAGTGCAGATTGAAGACAGGGGTTGGAAATTGCTGCTTGCAGAGTTGCAGAGACAAGGGCTTTATGCCATTACGGGCCTGCACTTGGGAAATTTCCTTCATTTGTTTTGGATTTGTAAAACTTGGAACATTCTGTAATTGTAATTGATGCATCATTTTAATGTAAAAATACGAGAGAGTTGGCATTTCATTGATGAGAAAGGAGTCATTTTTGCATGCATGATTCAATGTGTTATCTTTCCCTTTCATATTTCTAGGCTTATAGGTGAAGTTGAATGCAAGTGTTCTTGGTTGCTTCATGCGAATGTCTGAATCTGAAATTACATTAAAAACCCCAGAAACCCGCACCTAGCTTATCTGGATTGTGTGAATTTACAGGTTCAGTAGGTTAGGTTGCATGCAGAAACCTCATTAGCTTCGGTTTTATCAATCAAGATGGTCGCACTCTGGATATAATTTAGTTTTACTTTCATTTGCATTTCTCTTATTTTCAAACCCTTATTTTATTTTGCATTTTAATTATTGTATTCAAATAAACAACTGAAAATCCATCAGAACTAAGGATCAAAATATATTTATTTCTTAGATTTATTCTCTTTGAGTCCACTTGCAAATTCAAATTAAAGTAAACTACGAGTGCCCCTTGTTAACATCCACTTGCAACCCTAAGGTGTTCCCAGCATTTACATTGAACAACATCATTGGTGTTAAAGAATCAACATAACAGGAACCTTGGAGAAATTACTTTCTTTGCAAGCAGAGGATTTTAGGACTCAGATCCTACCGGAGAGTGTGCTTGCACAATTGGGTGAAAACACCACTCAACAGGTGGTTTTATTGGCCCTTGAGAGAGTCACCCCTATGGATTTGGGAGTTTTTGAGGCTTCTATGCTCAAATCACCACCCGGGGGTGAATTCAGCTTTGAAGGCTCATATATGATATCTGATAGTTTAGAAGGCCTCTGGAGGTTGCAGGAAGGTATGAGAAGTCAATATTTTGAGATTTTTGGGATCTTAAGTGCAGATCACCACCCAGGGGGTGAATTTGTGATTAGTTCATGGGGCGAGGGCAAATCTAGTTTAGAAGCTCCAAATATGAAATATGATGGCTTAGGATGGTTCCTAGGGATTTGGAGATCTTTATGAAAAATAGATACAATACCTAAAAACACAAAAAATAGAGAACAAAGTTAGATTCACTTGAAATAGTTAACCTAGCATTGTCCGTTGTGGGGTTCCCACTGGGAGTGCTAGAATAAAACGGGTAGAAAATGACATTTGATAATTTAACACAAAACACAATGATGCATTAAACAAAGAGACTGTAATTTCATTGATATTAAGATATACATGTTACAAGAGGGACATGATGCCCTTTATCCATTTCTTTTCCTAACAATGTTACAATCAATTTGATGTCTTCTTAAATCATCCCTTAGTGTAGGTGGGTTTCTTTGTATGTGGGCCACCGTCAGGTTGCTATTTGTTTGATGTTGTTCTTCCTTTTCATATTTGCTCAACAACCTCTAAAGAACCTGCAAAAGGGGATTAGTGTGATGGGGGGCTTACCTTAGTCAAGCCCCATGTTTATGAAGATGAAATGACCATGAAAACATAACAAAAACTGAAATAAATTGTGTAGAAGGTAATAATATGATGAAACAGAGATTACCTCCCAAATTTGGAGTAATTTGTGAAGAACACAAGCTTATACTAAGAGGGGGTGGTGAACAATATAAGACCAATTTTTATTTTCTTTCTAAACCAATATCAATTAATGTCCTTAATTGCAATAAAAAAATATATCAGTGTGCATTAATAACTTAGATAGCAGTAGTAAGCACGAGCACAAGTCACCACACAATTGAGACACAAAAATTTATGTGGTTCACCCAATGTTGGCTAATCCACGAAGAAAATATTTTACTAAAAATTTCTCAATCAATCTCTTTGGGAATCACTCCCAATTACAATGTTAATTTGTTCAAAGGAGAACTCTTTCCCCTTCTACTCTAGCTATATGATCTTTTAGAAGACTCTGTCTCTCTGTTGCACTGACTAGTGGACCTCTCTTCACTTGAAGACTCCTCAATAAGATCTATCTTCAACTGTGTTGGCTACTGGATCTCTATCCACTGAGACTCTATCCTCTGTACTTTGTCACCTCCAAAGCTCTGTCAATAGGCTCACTAAGAACCTGATCAATAGGCTCACACAAAACTTGCTTAACAAGCTCACACAGAACTTGCCCAATGTCGAATAATAAGCTCACACAGTGAAGTACGGAAAAATTTTGCACCAAATGATGTGGAAAAATATTCGTATCTACCCCATCTCGCTAATGAGCATAAAAAAGGAAGCATGGGTGCAAAAAGGAAAGAGTACCAAACAAAAGGAAATGAATCAAAGCAAGTCTTATCTCTTTAATTTGTTGGATCCAATCCAAGGTTACAATAGTCCCCTTAAGGGCTCAAAAGGGTGATACAATTGTTACAATATTGGGTTCCCAAAGACCAAGTCTTTCACGAAACCCGGTTGCACATCCAATGTTTCTTCGTGTACCCACAATCAAGGTGGGTGATCCAATGCTACCAATACTTGTATTTAGGTTCTATGATGACTAATATTTCTTACCAAAGCCTTCTAAGGACCTACACCTACACACAAGGAAGCAAAAAGGGTCAAATAGCAAGGGTGTGTGGTGAAAACATGCAATCCCCACAGGGGCAAAATGGCATATGAATTAAAAGTGCATCAAATTATATCCAAATGACTTGAAAGTTTTTGGAATATATCATCCAAAAAATATCATAAATTGCACCCATAGACCATCGATTAAGAGTCGCCCGCCTATAACCTACGAAAAGGAGGACAACAAAATATCAAACCTGCACTCATCCAAAACTCATTAAATTTTGTCAGTATGCATAAATTGGCATTTCAAGACAACCCATATGGTCAGATTTTCAAATCGGATCTTGGATCCACCTACATCAAACTGGGGTGCCTAGATGGGCCCTATGAGCATGTGAAAATTTAAAAATAGCATAACTAATTAATTTTAACTCCAAATTACCTTAAATTTGGACTGTAGAATCATGGCATAATGTATAAAATAACCAACTAAAAAAAAAAAAATCTTAATAATTTACCCTCATCCTGGGGGGGCGATGATGACTACAACTATTTGGGGGGCCACCTAGGAAGGGATACCCAAAAAATCTGGTCACTTTTTGTTACCAAACCACTGGAAAATGTTACTAAAATACCTAAGGTGTGTTTTTGTTGAATTTTGTGAAGAAATTCACCCGGATGGAAAAGTTATGCTCGGATTACCTTCTTGAAGTCACCCGGTAACCTCCTTGGCAAAAGGGATATTTTGAGGGCAAAAATGTGCAATAAGGTGAGAGGAAATCTCGTTAAAAATTTGTTGCATATCCTAGAACTCCTATCCATATGTTTTTGTGTGGATATTGAATCCATTTTATAGCCCAAAGGGGTTCATGTGCAAAAAGGCATGCAAGGGCATGCATGGCAAGAGGCGCTACTTGTCAAAACGGAGGTATGCAATGGATGGGGAAGAGAATATCTATTTTGGAACTCCATTATGAAGTGTGTCATAATGCTTCAATGTCCTCTGACCCACATGCTCCAAATGGCATGCTAGATGGTAGTTTTTGGGTGCCATTTGGCCTAGATTTGACTTTTTTTGGGTCAAACTTGCTCACCATCCCACCCTGGGATGATGGCTCACCACCATCCCAGGGTGGGATGATGGGAATCTACCACCATCCCAGGGTGGCATGGTGGTGAATTTTGGGCCAAAACCTCCAAAAATTGGGTAAGTTTTGGGCCAAAACCTCCAAAAATCGGGTAAGTAGCCTCCAAAAACCTTTTCAGAGTGGCTAGAACCACTATGAGCCTCCTGAGGGCTTCCCAAAGGGCCATATGATGTCAATTTGATCCTTGTTTGTGGGTACTTAATTGGATTTACATTGCCCCTTTTTGAGATGTATTGTGTGTAGCATAGTGTTGAGCAAAAATAGATGACCAAAATGTTGAATGATTAAGGTTACTCGATAACCTAACCAACTTTAGATGCCCCAATCATGAAAAGGGTGTGTGTTCTTGAATCCTTGCTTCTGACTCGATAAAGACATTGGTCTTGGTTTCTCTTCAGATTATAGGTATGCTCAAGGGACTTATAACCCTAGGCATTTAGATAAAACCAAGTATTTTGGTAACTTTTGAGGTTACCAACAGGCAGGTTCATCTGCATTGTTATGTGCTTAATTGAGATATTTGCTTGTTTTCTGCCCCAAGCAGGGGCATGATTGTCTTTGTCAAAGATTCATTGGATGAACACAACTTGCATGATTGAGTGTTTAATTATTGATTTTTGATTATAAATTTTTTAAGCATGACTACCACCTCAAGTGATGAGTCAATGATGGAATGACCAGTGAGAAAAGCAACGAGTCGCTTGACCCAGATGACGTTTGTTAAGGTTGCTATGGAGATTTCATGGAAGCAAAGAGTTGAAAACCTCCTTCCCATGGGGCATTCTAGCCATAATGGCCTTCTTGGGGAGTGAATTAGTAACTTGTCCATAAATCCATGTGAATTTTGCATTCCATCTTGACCCTGAATGAATTCCATCATATCTGGCTTGTTTTAATGGGTGTTGACCCTTTTTCGTTGGCATTTGTATTGTTTTTGTTGTTTTTGATTAATATATACGTATATGCATTTGACCCATGGGATTATTGGATGCCATTGGGGTATTTTGAGTAACCAAAGAGTTTATGGATACCTTTGGGGTTTTTTGGGTTGACCAAAGGGTTTATGGATACCTTTGGGGCTTTTTGGGGTTGACCAAAGGGTTTATGGATACCTTTGGGGCTTTTTGGAATTTACTAAAGGGTTTATGGATACCTTTAGGGCTTTTTGGGGGTGAAAAAATGGTTTATGGATACCTTTGGGGCTTTTGGGGGTGACCAAAGGGTTGATGGATACCTTTGGGGCTTTTTGGGGTGACCAAAGGGTTGATGGATACCTTTGGGGCTTTTTGAAATTGATTTCTTAACTGTTTGATCAATGATTAGGGGAGGTATGGTACCAATAATTCCTTAGTTGATGCTTGAAAATATTTTTGTGATGTGCAATTGTACAATTTTGGACCATTAGGTGTTATGATGCATTAATGCATGCATGTGTTGTGCTATGATGTCATTTGATGATATGAAATATTTTTGTTTGATCTATGATATGACGATGGATGTCTATCATGTATGCATATGTTTTAATGTGATTTGATTTGATTTTGTACATGTATGGATATATGATGAGATGGATGACTATATGTCATATTATGCTAGTACCATAGATGATATAGAATGCATCAATTCATGTGGAATATTGTCATGAGACTATGTAATGGATTTGTGAATAATGTAATTAAAATGAATGTGGTGAAGTGATATGATGTTTAGAAGATGTTCATGAGGTTTCCACAAAACTCAAACACTCTAGTAAATTGATCAAAAGTTGTATACTAATTGTGCAAGACTTTTTAACAAGGTATGAATATGTTAGGATGACAAAGATACTCAATATCCCTATGTGTGCAAGTGAGTTCATTCTTGCGAGATGCATAAAGATACCGCCATTGACAAGTAGGCTATCCACCAAACCTGTAATGAGGATCACTCTATGAATGCCACAATCCAAATTTTTGTACTCAATTGGATTAGACCACTAGGTAGTATAGGTGACCAAAAGCTAGCTTGTCCACATGCAAACATTGGTCTATACACATGCAAAGCTAATGTGATAGACATATCGTCATGTGTTTAGGATACCACCATTGACAAGTAGGCTATCCACAAAACCTATAATGAGGATCACCTAAATAGTTTTTCAAATGCTAAGAATTCCAGAGATTCAATATCAGGTGTCTTTTGGTTATTCAATTGATTGGGATTACTTTCTCTCATATATAGTGATGAAAATCATTGTTTATTTTTCTCTTTTTAGTGATTATAATCACTGTTTATTTTTATTTTTTTATTTTTTTCTCTTGAGCAAGGGTTTTGAGTAGTGGTGATAACCACTGTTATTTTTTATTGTTGGTTTTTGATGATTTTGATTTCAAAGTTGAACTTTTGGTATTTTTGGCTTGTGGATGGCATTGGTCCTTTAGGCCTTGGGGATGACTACCCATACTTATCAGGGGCGTGTAGTATGAATATGTAGCACCCTAAAATTGGTGCAGTGAAATCTTAATAATTACATTTACTCTAGTAAATAATTCAAATTCAAATTTTAACCTCCCAAACCGCCCGTTAACCACCGTGTAATCCGTTTCCCCCTTTCTCGTGCCATTTTTAGAGTTTGTTTTGACCGTTTGACGATATCGTCGCCGATCAGACGATATCGCCCCAGATCTGACGATTTCGTCTGGGCTAGGACGTCCAGACGATCTTGTCCCTAAACTAATTTTTCACAATTAGCTTCTATTCCAACGGGTCTCTAATCCAGGCAGAAGCGTGTCTGCGTCGTTAGAGACCCTCCCCCATTGGAGATCTCCCAAATAGGGATGATCTCCAACCTCCTAACCTCCCTCCTAAGCCTATTTAATCCTAAGCCCTCCCCTTAGCATCCCCCTGGCTGAAATTCCCTGTAACTCGACTTCATACGCATTAAGACATCCCAAATTGTTATTTGCATGAGTTCTATCCAATTTTTGTTGCAGGTACCTTAGTGTTTTTTAGCCGAAGCAAGCTTACATCGTCGTAGACGATCCTGTTTAGATCGGAGGTGATCTTGTCGAATCAGAGACGATTTCGTACCAATGCGAGATGATTTTGACTGTAGTCAACATTGAGGCAATCAGTGCCTAAAGTTTGCATTTCTTCATCTTTCAATCTATTGTTTTATTCTGTAATTAGCTAGCTTATTCATTATTTTATGCTATCTTGCATTTTGGAGTTCACCCATCTAGATCAAATGCATAATTAAGTCATAATTGTGATTAAATTAGCATAATGCATTCATGTTTCTATTTTTAAGTTTCAGTTTGATATTGTTACTGTCAATTTACACTATTTCCCTATGTTAGCATAGTTGTATTTTCTATGTTTTGCACCTATTTCTCTGTTTGCAGGTCTCTGACGAATTCGTCTGACGAATTCGTCAGATCTCAAACAATCTTGTCTGATCTCAGATGATCCTGTCAAATCAGAGGCGATCCTGACTGCTTCAAGAATCAGAATCTTCATCAGACATCCGGATCAGGTATTTTCTTTTAATATTCCTTAATTTCTCTATTTTCTATCTTAATTCTATTTTTTGTATTCATTTAATCTACATCTTCATATAGAATAGCTTAGACGCATTTTGGCCAAACCTAGGACTTGAATGCTTAAGGCTAAAACGAACACATAAAACACATTCCCAACCTAGGCGTGGAAACTGCCATTGAATGTTTCCTGGTGAACCCACCATCCATCGAAAAATCACCATAATACACCTCCCTCGAGAGGCGGGACCTTCGCAAGGCCTCTCAGTCCGAGGTACCGTGCCATCCTTTTCACATCCCCCTTTCGGGCACGGATCCTATAGCCTGAAGGTAAGGGTGTGAAAAATTTGGAGCGATACATTTTGGTGAACCCGACGTGAATGCATTTAAGACATTTTGATAAAATATAAAAACAAAATATATATAAATATATATATATGTATACAAGAAAAACAAAAACAAAATCATCATTTCAAGTTTGTATGTTTTAGATTCAATTCTAAATAGTAGATGCTAAATATTACTTTTAGAAGTACTAAAGAAACCATGAGTTTTTACTCAAATCAATATGAGCCCATCAGTAATGTTGGAAGAATTCAGCCAAATACATTTGTTGATTATGACCAACCTCATCCCTATTCAACATCACCTCCATCACACTTTTCTCATTTTTCATCCATAACCCAACAGGACAATCCCTTTGCCAATCCTCTTCATAACGATATTATCTATTCTCCCATATATCCATATTATGTCTATCAATCCACATATAATCCTCCACCACCATTTCAATATTCTTCTTTCAATACAACACATCCATTTCAACAAGAAAATACTTATTCTTCCAATTCTACCATGCACTCACCTCCTACTTCGCAATCTTCCTGTCATCATTCTACCCATAATAAAGAAAGTAGAGGTGAGAAACCATTAGGTCCTTTTATGACTGAAATCCTAAGGCACATATCAAAAACCTCTCAAAAACCTTCATCACGTAAATTTACTAAGCTCAATCAACCAATGGATATAATTCTCAAGCATTTACTTGACACAAATAGGATTGAACTCCCTTCCATAAGACAACCTGATACCACAGCAGATTGGTTTAAACCTGAGCTACATTGTGAATATCATAGAGTAGATGGACATATGACACAAAATTGTAAAGATTTAAGATGTGCAATTCAAGATTTGATTGATAAGGGTCTTTTTAATATAAAGGAATTACAATCTACAACTGATTATAAATCTCAAGTAAACAATCAAACTCCTACACAACAAATACCAATAATCAATCAAGACATGGGGATCTCCCAAGAACCCCTATTCAATTATCAACAACAAGAAACCAATCAAATATTGCATGTTAATGTGTCCCATCATGATGATATTATTAATATTGTAACAAAAACTACAAATGAGCAACCTCAAGTTCAATCAACTCAATCTGATATTCAAGATATGGATTCCTCATTTGACCAACCTTCAAAACTATCTTTGACTCTAGAGAATGATCCAAAATGGAATGTAAGCATAGAAAGCTCATATTTAGAATCAAAATCTCAATCTGAAATCCCCTTTGATAGCCAACAACAAGTGATTAATCCTCAAGCAAAGATATCCCTTTTAGAAGTATTACAAATTTATCACAAGGAAATTTTGTTCAAAATACCTAGCCAACAATTTGTTCCTCATCATATTTTCTCTAAGAACATAATTAATGGTGTAAACCCTCTTGAGGTTAACCATATTTCATTCTATGATGAGGATATTCCTTCCTCTACTCCACAAGAAGACTCCTATCTTTACATTACAGGATCTAGTAAAGAAACACTTGTTAGAACTATCATGGTAGATAATGACTCCTCTCTTAATTTATGCACTTATCAATTATTCCAAAAACTCAAATCAAAGGAAGAAGATCTTAATGAATCAAATGTTATTATAAAATATTTTAACAATGAAATTCAAGAAGCTCAAGGTACTATAATTTTTCCCCTCAATATTGGATCCAAGATCCTGGATACTTTGTTTTATGTAGCATATTGCCCTTCACCTTACAACCTACTTCTCAGAAGTCCTTGGATTCATACGATGAGGGTTGTCCCTTCCACTCTTCACCAATGTTTGAAGTTTGAACTTGCAAATAAAATTGTTACCATACATGGTGACCCAACACCATTTGAAGAATATTTAACGATTGAAACATCAAGTTCTATACATTCTCTATTGTCACAATTATCTTCTATCCATCACTTTTCTTCATCCATATATGATCATCCTTGTTTACCAAATAACACCCATGCATATCTTTCACATATGCTCCCTCCATCTTATCAAGACTTGGAATATAGTGATAAGAATGAAGAACTTTCTTATCCTTCTTACATTTTATTTTGTAACATGATCAATTTTCCACATATAAAAGTCAAATCTTTTGCTACATTATTCTACATTATAACAAAGCTTTTGTTATCACTACCTTTTATTCATCACCTTCTATTCTTACCTTCACCTCAACCAGATTATCCTTCAAAACCTCCTTTGATTTTGAAGCAACCTTAGACATGCTATACTCAAATAACCTTGTATAGTGTATATAGATCATCTTGTATATACCACCAATTTCAATTCATAAATTAAAATCAAAATACAAAAAAATCAAAATCCTCAAAATCTTCAAAAAAAATACTAATGCAACTAAGGACCTTAAAGGTAAATTTGAGCCCAACTGGCTTGGACCATACATTATCACCTGCTAAATTTGAATCGGGAGCATACAAATTATCTACCTTAGATGGTAAAGAACTTAAAGAACCCATGAATATTTTGCATCTTAAACGTTACTATGTATAAATTTGGTCATTTCATCCTTGTATATATTTGTTTAAAATATTTCAAAATCACTATCTTGTATTTCTTTCAATTTATAAATTCAAAAACACCAAAAACATTCATAATCATCAAAATCTTCAAAACTATTTGTTGTATTTATTTATGGCACTTGTTAATTTTTTTCAAAAACAAAAATGATAAAAATAAAAACAGCAATATTCTTGACTCTTTCGAAACCAAAACAACATAAAGAAGAAAGAGAGAGTCAACATTCTCAAAACTTCTCAAAAAATTATTTATATATATTTTCTTACAAATATTGCAGTTATATGTTTCAAATTATTTTGGATAAATTAGCATTTATTTGGAATCCCTCACTTTCACACTCACAAAAATAAATATCTTGATTTTATCTGGCATGATTACTAATCTCTCTTATATCAAAGTCCACAAAATTCAATTAAATAAAGTTTGAGCATAGAGAATTGATCTTGTTATTTACTTAAACCAAGCACATCTTTTCACAATAAAATGATTATATTTGTAATTTCCATGCTTTGCTACATAGTAGAAGTGGTTTCTTGAGCGAAAAGTTTCCCCTGCTATCCTATCATGCACATGGTCTAGAATCTTTGAGAATTGGCAAAAGGACAAGCTCACCCCTACCCAGAATAAAAATCCCTTGCTCTACAGCTAATCCGAGCAAGTATCCCTAGCATAGAAAGAAAAAGAAAAGTTCAAGAAAAAGAGAAAAAGAAAAATATTATTTTATATCATTACAGCATTATCAAGCAAAAAAAACAAAAGAAAAAGCAAAAGAAAGCAAAAGCAAAAGCAATAAAATCCCTTTCCCTACCCTTTGAAAAGAAAAGAAGGGTTGATGAGCTTGAATCCCTGGAATTCTCAATTATTCAAAAACTGTGAGGTAAGCCCCATAACAAGTGGTTTGTGCCCAACCTGCTTGGCCTTGGGTAACTCCTAGCATGGCGATATGTCTGTCACATTAGCGACCTTCTTTTGTATAGACCTATGTCTGCTTATGGATTAGCTAGCTCTTGATAATCCGACTTACATAGTAGTCTAGTATGGTTATATGCATCTACATCATGGTTAATGAACACTTATTTGGTTTATTCAAATCACTTGTATCATAGTATCTTGCTCAAAACTGGTAAATGAACATAGCAATTGCACACACATTTTATATTTGAGAGATTTTGTGTATCATTATGATAAATCAAGATTGGAAATGAATTCACATATGCACATGGGATTCCTTATAAATCTAACTTTTGTCTTTAAAGATACTTTGAAATATTTTTTGCAAATTGTTTGGAATAATTCATTTTCTTCTTCCAAGTACAGTTGTTTAGACAACTACATGCATAATAGAAAAATCAAAATTTCTTTCAAACCATACAATCAAAACATATATATATATATTATCGACTTTCGCGACGATGGTATAGTTCCAAAACCAAAATTGGAATTTTATGCCTAGCACAAGTCCTCATCTTCATATTTTTTGTTTATTAAAAATCAACCATGCAATAAAACAATCTATTTTCTTCTTTGATTTTCGCGATGATGGTATAAGTCTATACCTACATATTCTATGCCTAGCGCAAACCATTGTAACAATTTTTATTCCCCATTTATTTAAAAATCATGAAAACCATATGACTTAAATCATTCTGTTATACAATTATGCTTTACAAACAAACAAACACATTTTCATTATTTCATGTCATTATGTCAACCTTCAATTTTGCAATGATGGTATAATTCCTAAGGAATTATCCAAAAATTTTATCACACTTAGGAATTTATGCCTAGCAAAAATCATTTTAACATTATTTCATGCATACTATTTTCATGGAAATCTGAAAAAACAAACCATCATCATCATCATTTGCACCATTGCACCAAAGTCTTAAGACAGTCTCTTAAGCACTCTTTTACTTTTTAACAATATTTCTATACTGGGATTAGCTTGACGACCGAGTGAGCGACGACTCCATGAAATGGTCTATAATAGCGACAATGTCCTTTGAAATTATTGTTAGAAGTCTCTTTTTATATTTTATCACATTACATCACAAACAACCAATTTGTTACATCAGATTATTTCATTTAAAATCTTATGGCATGACATTCAAACCATAATATTTCCAATGACGTAATTACATGAATCCTCAATCCAATCATCAAGTCCATCAATCAAACATAAAAGCATCATAAAAATACATAAGACACAAGTCATATGATCAAAAAATATCTCATCTATATATATCAACAATATATACATCATCTCAAAACTGGATTGGTATGCCACAATCTGTACCTCGGCATACTCAATCCTCTATCAAAAAATAATAAATGCTATAATATCAATCTGTACAATGTAGTGCAGTAGTCTAGCCTCGAGAACCCCTCGAGCTCTCAGCCTCATCTCCTCCCCTGCCCTGAGGTGGACGAGGTGGCCCCATCGTAGTATGTGTGGTACTGCGAGTCCTAGTCGTCGATCGAGAAGAAGTCCTCGATGACCCAATCTTGATAGGGTCAGCAATGTCGGCTGGCAGTTGTACCCTCTGACCCTCTGGCACCATCTGGAAGTAGATGCCCTGGTAGAACACGGTCTGAGCAATCGACCACGCCAGCTCCTATGTGCTCGCTCCTCCGCCCCATGCTCTGAGGCATGCAATCTCATCTCTGAGCTGTGTCACCTCAGCTCGGTGTCATGCAACCTCCTCTTGTAGGGTCTGCACCTATGCCTGGAGATGGATTGTCTCCGCTCGGAGAGTCGTTGTCTCGCTACTCTCCCCTGTGTCAACACCCTTGCCCTTGTCGGGCGATGGTGGCCTCTCTCTCTGTGGAGAAGGGGGTCTCTCCTCCCTCCTCTCCTCGCTGCCATGGCCTCTCCTGTGCCTGTGGCCTCCTCTGCTCTCTCCCGCTGTGACCCTGGGCCACCTCAATAGCCGCTTGGCGCCGCCTCCCTATCCGATGCACAACTACATGAATCGGACCCTGAGCCCTCGTCATCCGAGGAGGGTGGATGCCTATGTACCAGGCATCGTAGCCATCGGCTACCCCTACATCGTCCCCATCCACTGGCTGAATGGGGGCATCGTCCGAGTCCTGACTCCAGAAGCACTGCATATCTGGAGCCTCACTCACCGTAGTGTTATCCCGGACAGTCTAAGAAAACTCGTAATCCCTGAGAGATGGGATCCCTTGCTGTAGACCGAACTATCGCAAAACTTGGTCATACCGGTGGAGCTCCACATCTCCCCTCTCCATCCTTAGCCGACAAACTCGCCTGATGCGAGCCAGCTCCTGTCCATCCTCGGCCCACCCTGGGTGCTCTCGCCATGGCCTCCAGGTGATCTGGTCCGGGACAAGGTCATCCAGCAGTCTCCGGGACATCGATAGATCAATCCGTCGCTGTGACCCTCTCCGGAGCCACCAGTAGAAAACTCGGGGCCTCTCCCCGTCAATCCCTATCAAAGGAAGCCCTATCGGCCTTCGCACTGCAATGTGCTCCCAGCACCAAACCTATAGGAGCGATGTCATAACTAGACATCGACCGCCCTTGTACACGACCCCATGCAGGATCTTGTACAACCGGCATAGAACAAAGCTGCCCCAAGAAAATCTGTAACCATGGTCTCGCATGTCATAGATCACATCTGCTAGCATCCATGGTACCCTGCACCCACTCTGGTGGCACAGCAGAAGTCCACCGACCACTCTGGCCAAAACCTGTGTGAGTCTAGATGCCCCAGGCATCTGACGCAGTGCCTCGATGTTCACTCTGCCCTTCTCTAGGGTGAAGCTCGGGTCACCACACAACCGCATCATAGCATGGCCCTGATTGGCCGTAGGAGTGATCAACCGTCCTTGTATGGGGATCCTCAGAATCCTCCATACATCCTCTAATGTGGGAGTCATCTCCCCTGTAGGTAGCCGAAAATAGGAAGAACCCGGATACCACCTCTCTGCTAGGGCTGTCAGTAGCCCCATGTCTGTAGAAACTTGTGGCATTTCTGCCACATGCAGTAAGCCGACCTATGCCAGCTGATCCCGCTCTGCCTATGTTAGAGCGGCCAAGTCATCTCTCAACCCCCCATATTTCCATTCCCTACTCTTTAGCAATCCTCTCTGCAACATAAAAAAACAACACAACAAAAAATCATTAATAACAATCATTAATTAAAAAAATGCAAGTTAAAATAAGTTCAATTTCATACAAATGATGATATCATCCACAATTGGACGATATCGTCCCAAATTTGAGCACAATCGTCTCCGATTTTGCAAGCCGAAATCGTCCCTAATTTGATGAAATCGTCCCCCTTTCGTCGATTTTGCCCTTAGACGAAATCGACGAACTTGAGACGATTTCATCGAAATCGGGATGATTTCGTCCCGACGACGTCGACGGCCCAAAAATGGCCACGATGCTCAAAAATTAATCAAAATTCACCTAAAAAGCATGTAAATTCAACTTAAAGCATTCTAAACTAAGTTTAGACTCTTACCCATAGCCCGCGTCGGACCTCTGTCGATCTGTGCACTGTCTCCACCATTTTTGCTTGCAGAGCTCTAAAACAAGAAAAATGAACAGTAAAAATGAATTAGGGTTTTACCCTATTTTTCTTAATTTTATTCAAAACATAATTAAAAACATTTTAAAATTTTTGCTTTTCGCGTTTTTACCTCAAACGTTCGATTTGGGTAAAAACACGGAGGGGGCACCATAGTAAGCTGTCGTACGATTCGACCAAGAATCATCGCCTAAAAATGGGAATAATTTTTGCTTTCTCGTAGATCGAGAAGAACTCATCTTTAACGCATTTTCTTCGGAAAATTTGCTAAAGAGGGGGCAAAATGTAGCACCCTAAAATTGGCGCAGTGAAATCTTAATAATTACAATTACTCTAGTAAATAATTCAAATTCAAATTTTAACCTCCCAAACCGCCCGTTAACCGTCGTGTAATCTGTTTCCCCCTTTCCCGCGCCATTTTTAGAGTTTGTTTTGACCGTTTGACGATATCGTCGCCGATCAGACGATATCGCCCCAGATCTGATGATTTCGTCTGGGCTAGGACGTCCAGACGATCTTGTCCCTAAACTGATTTTTCACAATTAGCTTCTGTTCCAACGGGTCTCTAATCCGAGCAAAAGCGTGTCTACGCCATTAGAGACCCTCCCCCGTTGGAGATCTCCCAAATAGGGATGATCTCCAACCTCCTAACCTCCCTCCTAAGCCTATTTAATCCTAAGCCCTCCCCTTAGCATCCCCCTGGCTGAAATTCCCTATAACTCGACTTCATACGCATTAAGACATCCCAAATTGTTATTTGCATGAGTTCTATCCAATTTTTGTTGCAGGTACCTTAGTGTTTTTCAGCCGGAGCAAGCTTACATCGTCGCAGATGATCTTGTTCAGATCAGAGGTGATCTTGTCGAATCAGAGATGATTTCGTACCAATGCGAGATGATTTCGACTGCAGTCAACATTGAGGCAATCAGTGCCCTAAGTTTGCATTTCTTCATCTTTCAATCTATTGTTTTATTCTGTAATTAGCTAGCTTATTCATTATTTTATGCTATCTTGCATTTTGGAGTTCACCCATCTAGATCAAATGCATAATTAAGTCATAATTGTGATTAAATTAGCATAATGCATTCATGTTTCTATTTTTAAGTTTCAGTTTGATATTGTTACTGTCAATTTACATTGTTTCCCTATGTTAGCATAGTTGTATTTTCTGTGTTTTGCACCTATTTCTCTGTTTGTAGGTCTCTGATGAATTCGTCTGATGAATTCGTCAGATCTCAGATGATCTTGTCTGATCTCAGACGATCCTATCAAATCAGAGGCGATCCTGACTGCTTCAAGAATCAGAATCTTCATCAGACATCCGGATCAGGTATTTTCTTTTAATATTCCTTAATTTCTCTATTTTCTATCTTAATTCTATTTTTTGTATTCATTTAATCTGCATCTTCATATAGAATAGCTTAGACGCATTTTGGCCAAACCTAGGACTTGAATGCTTAAGGCTAAAACGAACACATAAAACACATTCCCAACCTAGGCGTGGAAACCGCCATTAAATGTTTCTCTGGTGAACCCACCATCCATCGAAAAATCACCATAATACACCTCCCTCGAGAGGCGGGACCTTCGCAAGGCCTCTCAGTCCGAGGTACTGCACCATCCTTTTCACATCCCCCTTCCGGGCACGGATCCTATAGCCTTAAGGTAAGGGTGTGAAAAATTTGGAGCGATACAGAATCCTTACGACTTTAGGGATCAAAGATGTTTATAAATGTTGATGGAAAGATTTTGGGATTTTTCTTTGGAATGGTGTTGATCTTTTAGGCCTTGGGGATGATTACCCATCCCTCATAGGGATGTGTAGTACAAATCCTTGACTGTAGGGATCAAGGGTGTTTGGAAATTTTGATAGTAATGAAAACCACTATTTATTTTGGGGAATTGGGTGGGGAAGAGCTTGTCCTTTTACCAATTCTCAGTATTCTTGAACCATTCACATAGGGGGACGAGAAGGATAAATTTTTTTCTCAAGGTACCCTAGACCACTTTGTGGGTTTCATATTTTATTTCATAAACTTGGATTTATTAGTGTGAAAATATGTTGGGATTTGATGTATACCAGGCACAATTCAATCAAGACTCTACCTCCTAAAAATCTTGCTAGCCTTCTACAAAATCTGAGAAGAAACTAGATATGGCTAAGTGATCAAAAACCTTAATGACATTCTAAAAAAAAATACTAAGTGAAGGGAATGGACATGACTACGGTAATGTATGAAATGTATATGGAAATGATAAGTAACTATGGAATGAGCTAAGTGATAACCTTGACACCATTGATTGTGCATTATACTTAGTGTACTATTTTAATGCTAGACATA
The DNA here is from genome assembly GCA_028583015.1 of Wollemia nobilis. Taxonomy (NCBI): domain Eukaryota; kingdom Viridiplantae; phylum Streptophyta; class Pinopsida; order Araucariales; family Araucariaceae; genus Wollemia; species Wollemia nobilis. The sequence continues at coordinate 5,668,262 of JAQPPZ010013020.1, read as the reverse complement.
TATGAGCCACTTTAAAAATGCAAAGTGCCAATGATGATTATGCCAAATGCAAATGCAAATGATAATGCAATGGTATGCAACTTGATGGGAATGCAATATTTTTTTGAAATTTTGAAATTTTGATGATGTTTTTTTTCTCTTTTTGAAATTTTGATTGATATATATGTATGAAAGTGCAATGTGATGCAATGTTTTTGTATTTTAATGTTTTGATGATGTTTTTGAATTTTTTATTGATATGTATATACATGTGACCAACGGGCTTATTTGGGGGTCATTGGGGCATTTAGGTTTGACCTAGACAATCATAGGTAACCTAGGAATGTTTTTACTTGACCTAAATGGTGAAAACCCTCTAGGAGCATTTTGGGTGACCTAGGCATTCAGTGGCACTTAGAAAGTGTCTACAATTGCCTAGGGGTATTTGGTTGTGACCAAAGGACTTAGGGATGCATTTGGGGCTTTTAGGGTTGACCTAGATGATCGTAGATAGTCTAGGAGCATTTTTACTTGACCTAGATGGTGAGAACTTGCTAGGAACCTTTTGGGTGATCTAGACATCCGATGGCACTTAAAAAGTATCTACGACTACCTAGGGGTATTTGGCTATGACCAAAGGGCTTATGGATACCTTTGGAGATTTTAGGGTTGACCTAGATGATCGTAGATAGTCCAGGGGTATTTTTACTTGACCTAGATGGTGAGAACCTGCTAGGAGCCTTTTGGGTGACCTAGACATGCGATCGCACTTAAAAGGTTTCTAAGACTACCTAGGGGCATTTGGCTATGAAAAAAGGGCTTATGGATTCCTTTGGGGCTTTTAGGGTTGACCTAGATGATCGTAGATAGTCCAAGAGCATTTTTACTTGACCTAGATGGTGAAAACCTACTAGGAGCCTTTTGGGGTCACCTAGACAGTCATAGACCACCTAGGGATGTTATGGGTTGACCAAGCGGTATGTAGATACCCTTGGAGCCTTTTGGGGTCACCTAGACAGTTATAGATCGCTTAGGGGTGCTATGGAATGACCAAGTGGTATGTAGATACCCTTGGAGACTTTTGGGGTCACCTAGATAGTTATAGACCACCTAGGGGTGCTATGGGTTGACCAAGTGGTATGTAGATACCCTTGGAGCCTTTTGGGGTCACCTAGATAGTTATAGATCACCTAGGGGTGCTATGGGTTGACCAAGTGGTATGTAGATACCCTTGGAGCCTTTTGGGATCACCTAGATAATTATAGACCGCCTATGGGTGCTATGAGTTCAACAAGTGGTATGTAGATACCCTTGGAGTCTTTTGGGGTAACCTAGATAGTTATAGATCGCCTAGGGGTGCTATGGGTTGACCAACTAGTATGTAGATACCATTGGAGCCTTTTGTAACTTTACTTACTTTGTGATTTTAGGAGGAAGTTGTGATACCTTGTGTACCTTGAGTATTTATGGTGATCACAGAAAGTGAGGAAGGTACGATACCTTTAGAATCCCCAGTTAGCTTCATGTCTTGTGATGTAAATAGTGGGGAATGTGTGACACCTTGGGTACCCATAGTATGTACTGTGATTGATGCAATGTTATTGGCTTGGCTAAGAGGAGCAATAGAAATTGACCCCTCAAATTGTGCTAGGGGATTTTGAGTAATGCCCATGTCTTGATGGGGTGAAATGAGTTCTCCACTTATGGATAAATCTCCCTCATCAATGAGATATTGGACCTAAGGATCATTCCTATAGATTATATCCTATACCAGGTGTTTGAACATGAAGCACCTATGGATGTCATACCCATTTTGCCTATGGTACTTACAATATAGGTCTTTACGATATGTTTTGACATTTGGTGCATGTTGATTGATAGGTCGACACTCAGGTAGGTTGATCACATTAGCTACTAAGAGGCGCTCAAACAAAGAGTCCATGGACTTGACAATGGGTGTAAATTGTCGCTTAGGGCGATGTTGCCTGTTTGGCCCTTGATTTGTTTGAGACTTAATATTGGATTGCATGGGAGTTGGTTGATCCAAATACTCAGGGGGTTGATATTTAAGATTACTCAATTGTACCTCAATGCTTGTGAGTTGACTCAAGATATATTGTAAATCATTGTGTTGTTGATTCATGTGTAACTCCACATTGGCTAGCCTATCCAAGATATGTTGTGGAAGTGGAGGGGGTGATGACTGGATGACTATTGAAGAACTTGGATGGCAACTTATAGTTGGTGGAGATGAACTAGGTGTGGGAGCTAGGAGATAGTTGATCGAGGCTGGATAAAAAGTCCCTAATTTTTGAGTAGATGTGGATGCTTCATGATGATTTGAGCTGGCGATTATATCCACATGTTATTGTTCTTGATTTGGCTCATGCTTATGTTCCAACTTAGAGTTTTCAACTATGGTAGTTGGGTTACCCCCACTTTGGTCTAGGGAGTACACCTATTCTTGGTTTTGTGGGGATGTTGAGTGAGATGGAGTAGGTGTGACCGAATCCATCAATGGTATCTCCTATTTTATGGATGGAATGTTGGATGGTGTCTCAATTTGCATAGATGGATTCAGAGGGATTTGGTTCTCTATCATCATATTGATAATTCCCACAAACTCATGAAGAGATGCATTTGCATCTAAACGAGTCATGGCTACCTCATCAACTTGTCCAAGATGATATGCTTGGCCTCCATGTTCAGAGGGTGCATAAGGAATGCTATCAATGGGTGAAAACTTGGTAGGGAGACTACCTAGATCTTTGATCAACTCGGTGATAGGTGTGAATGCATCCTTGAGTACTATGCACTCATCAAGTTCTAGGTAGGTCAATTGGATTGTATCCTCAACTATGGTGGGTGAATATGGTATGATATGATTTGATTCATTCATATCAATAGGGTGTTCTTCCTCATTTTTGGTAGGAGTGATAAGTTATTCTATAGGTGTATTGATTACAACTATGGGAGCTTCTACAGTTGGCTCTTCTGATCCTTCCTTGCTTGAAAAGATAGAGGATGGTACTAGCGGTGGTGGTGAAGGTAACTTCATGACCAACCGTGGGGTTGCATCTAGACTCTGAATAAGGTCATTGGATTTAGTTTCCAAATGCTTGGGTGATACTATAGGCATTTGTGGATGATCCACCTGCTTATAATACTTGAAGGGGTCTGTGTTAGCATTGATCACATGTACCTTACCTTCATCAATGTATTTAATGCATTGATGCACTATAGATGGAACACATTCCATATCTCTTATCCATGGTCTTCCAAGTAGTATGCTATATTGTCTCACACCCTCCAATATGTAGAACAATGTAGGCACAATATTTTTTCAAACTTCAAAAAGTAGGATTATTGTACCCACAGTGGAGGATAAAGCATCATTAAATGCTTGTAATGTGAACTTGGAAGGTGCAATGTGCAAGGATGGAAGGTTGAGATGCTTTAGTGAAGCTGTGGTAATAATGTTTATCGAAGAACCTATGTCAACCAATACTCACTTATAAAGGATCCTATTGAAGGGGTCTGGGTTAGCATTGATCACATGTACCTTACCTTCATCAATGTATTTAATGCATTGATGCACTATAGATGGAACACATTCCATATCTCTTATCCATGGTCTTCCAAGTAGTATGCTATATTGTCTCACACCCTCCAATATGTAGAAAAATGTAGGCACAATATTTTTTCAAACTTCAAAAAGTAGGATTATTGTACCCACAGTGGAGGATAAAGCATCATTAAATGCTTGTAATGTGAACTTGGAAGGTGCAATGTGCAAGGATGGAAGGTTGAGATGCTTTAGTGAAGTCGTGGTAATAATGTTTATCGAAGAACCTATGTCAACCAATACTCACTTATAAAGGATCCTATTGATGCTCACGATGATATGCAAAGTAGGATATGGTGAATTTGTAGGCACTGGTTTGACCTCAGGATTTTGAAAGGATATAATAGGCTTCTTGTACATTTGTATGTATCCCATATATTTGTTGAAAGCATCAGAGTCATGAGGTTGCACCTCAATGGAATCCAAGACCCTCATGAAAGGTTCCCAATATTTTGAGGATTGTAGTAGAAGCTCACTCATGGTCACTTTGGTTGATGGTGCATGCGAACTTCACACAGGCCTACTCTGGGTTGCTAAAACTTTTTGGATGGGAGTTCTAGGTGGTGAAGACCACGATGTAGAGGGAGTGTAGACCTCTCTGCTAGGCCCTTTGGAAGGTTGATTATATCTAGTTTGGGACTGGAATCGTTGTTGGCTAACTGAATAATCCACTTCATCATTTGGATAACCTATTGATGTTCTATTGGTAGAGGTACTGTGGTGGTCGAGTCTTCTGTGTGAGGAGTGGACCTCATGACGACTTTCAAGGTGTCGTGCAGGAATGATGAGATCCTTAGGAGAATAGTGAAGGTGACTACTATCAAGGCTCCATGCAGGAGTGAGGATATCTTCATACCTATAATGATGGTGCTCAAGGCCTCTCCTAAAGTTTTTTTCTTCACTGGCTTGTGAGTGAGCTCGACTATGCATGGTTGTCATAATGTGCTAACTAGGCGAACCTTGAAGGAAACCCACACTAGAGAAAATTTTGAATTTCAAAAAATGTTATAAGTGTTATATATCAAAATTATTAGTGTGATGAGCTGATCACAATGGGCTAAGACTCCAAAATTTGATTTTTGGGTCAAAATTTTGTATTTTTGAAATATTTTGCCCATTGGGGCTCGTGGGAAGATGCCCACTTTTGGGTTTTTTTGGGAAATTTTAAACCATGAAGAGTTAGGACTCAAAATTTCTAGGAGAGGTGCCCTAGGGTCTAAATAAGGCAAAAAAATAATTTTGGCACTTTTTGGAGTTGTCTAGCCCACTCTATGACTATTTTAGTGCAATTTTTCGCTATTTTCGGGGTCAAAAATAGAGAAAAAATATAACCAAAATAACTTTTTCGTTATAGCTCTATTTTGCATTATTCTTGAAGTGTTGGATGCAGAATAAAAAAGTATATTTTTTGAAAATTTAGGGTTAGGTTTTGCTCCTAGATAAAAAATAAATACACAAAGCAGACAATATGATTATCTTTTTACTGATTAAATGTGTGTCCTAAACTGGTTTCACTGTGTTTAGATTTGTTGTTGTTCTTTGCTCTTGTTGTGGAATTAGAATGAGAGAAATCAACCAAAGTTGTGACTAGGGACAATAGTGCCAAACATTATTTCTCAAAATATTCTAGGGTACACCACTTAAATCCCAGTGGGGGGTTCGCCTAGCTCTTCCACTCTGAAACAATGTTTCCAATAGTGGGAGGTAGTTTGAACATTAGTGACCTATTCCATATTGAGAGAGTGCCCTATTATATATAAGACATATATGGGAAATTTTGTGGAAGGAGGTGAAATCCAACGTCACCAGTCTTAATTGGGGGTTGGTGATGAAATCCAACCTTACCAATGTTATATTGGAACGTGCAAGTGTGTGTGGTTCCTTTTAATCCAAAGAAAGTAAGCAAAGAAGCATTCAATGATCATTCACTAAATGCATGTAATATGTGTGTTTTAATTTCAAAATCTAGGATAAAAGGAACCTACAAATTTCACTTATATATGCAACTCCTAAACGCTAACCTACCCATTGGGTAAGCCACAAGCGATCAAGCCATAAATATGCATTGCTATTACAAGTTCTTTTTTATTTTTCTCCTTCTTTTTGCTACTTTATGTGATAAGAAAAGTAAAAAGCAACATTTAACATTTATATGCAAACAAACTAATGTGAGAAAAACCAAATTTTGCAGTCTCTGTAAATGCAGTAGAAAATCAAAGGGTTTAGGCACTTACTTTGTCCATTTTGAGCTCTCCAAATTCTAAATTTTTGGGTAGAAATATCATTGTTTCACCACCGATCTAGGGTGGGGTGAGTAGAAGCTTCATCACCATACCAAGGTGGGATGGTTAAGCCACCATCCTAGGGTTTTCCAAATAAAGCCTCTGCCACCGTGCCAGGGTGGGGAGGGGAGCACCTACAACACAAAGAGGGCAAAAAATGCAAGAAAGAGGTCAAATTGTCACCCAAATGAAAAGGTAAAAGGGTCCCACTGTGATCACCATTGAATTAGGGAAAAAATGTGCACCAAATTATGTGGAACAATAAGTGTATCTACCCCATATCGTTAATGAGAATAAAAAATGAAGCATGCATGCAAAAAGGAAAGAGGACCAAACAAAAGGAAATGAATCAAAGCAAGTCTTCTCTCATTAATTTGTTGTATCCAATCCAAGGTTACAGTAGTCCCCTTGAGGGCTCAAAATGGTGATACAATTGTTAAAATATTGGGTGCCCAAAGACCAAGTATTTCACATAATTTGGGTACACATCCAATGTTTCTCCACATACCCACAATTGAGGTGGGTGATCCAATGCCACCACTACTTTTATATAGGTTCTATTATGTATTATCTTTCTTCCCAAATCCTTATGAGGACCTGCACCTGCACACAAGGAAGCAAAAAGGAGTCAAATAGCAAGGGTGTATGGTGAAAACATGCAATCCCCACAAGGGCAAAATGGCATATGAATTAAAAGTGTATCAAAAAATATCAAAATTACTTGAAAATTTTCAAATATGTTAAAGAGGATATTTTGGGAATATATAACCCAAAAAATATCAAAAATTGCACTCGTAGACCCCTTTATTAAGTGTCGCCCACCTACAACCTATGAAAAGGAGGACAACACAATATCAAACCTGCACTCATCTAAAACTCATTAAATTTTGTCAGTATGCATAAATTGGCATTTCAATACAAAAAATATGGTCATATTTTCAAATTGGATCCTGTATCCACCTGCATCAGACTGGAGTGCCTAGATGGGCCCTACGAGCCTACGAAAACTTAAAAATAGCATAACCAATTCATTTTAACTCCAAATAACCTAAAATTTGTACTGTAGCATCATGGCATAATTTATAAAATAAAAAATTAAAAACAATAAATAAATTGCTTAAGAATTTACCATCATCCTCGGGAGGGCGATGGTGAATACAACTATTTAGGGGCCCCCTAGGAGAGGATACCCAAAAAATCTGATCACATTTTGTTACCAAATCATTTTCAGATGTTCCTAAACTACCTAAGGTGTGTTTTCATCGAATTTGGTGAAGAAATTCACCCGGATGGAAAAGTTACGCTTGGATTACCTTCTTGAAGTCACCCGGTAACCTCCTTGGCAAAAGGGAGATTCCAAGGGCAAAAAGGTGCAATAAGGTGATGGGAAATCTTAGAATCACTCTATTTCATATCCTATAACTCCTATACATATGTTTTTGTGTGGATATTGAATCCATTTTATAGCCCAAAGGGGCTCATGTGCAAAAAGGCATGCAAGGGCATGCATGGCAGGAGGTGTCACTTGTCAAAACAAAGGCATGCACTGGATGGGGAAGATAATATCAATTTTGGGCCTCCATTATGAAGTGTTTCATAAGGCTTCAGTGACATTTGACCCGCATGCTCCAAATGGCGTGCTAGATGATATTTTTTGGGTGCCATTTGGCCCAGATTTGACTTTTTTTGGGTCAAACTTGCTCACCATCCCACCCTAGGAGGATGGCTCACCACCATCCCAGGGTGGGATAATGGGAATCTACCACTGTCCCAAGGTGGTACGGTGGTGAATTTTGGTCCAAAACCTCCCAAAATTGGATCGATAGCCTCCAAAAGCCTTTTCGGAGTGGCTAGAACCATTGTGAGCCTCCTGAGGGCTGCCCAAGGGGCCATATGATGTCAATTTGATCCTTATTTGTGGGTGCTTAATAATATTTACCATATTTTAGTGTCTACACACAAAACCTATCCAATGATGAATAAAAATATCACACAGAACCTATCCAATGCTGCTCTAGCAAGCTCACCAAGAAATTTCCCAAAACTATCCACAAGTTTATCCACAAATATATCATCAAACCTGTCCACAAATTTGTCCCAAAATTGTCCACAAAGTCCTTCTCAAAGGCTCAAACAATCATACACAAACTACCACAAGTTTGTCCACAAATCTATCCCAAAGACCTTCTTTAAAGGCTCAATCAATCATGCTCAAGTAGCACTCAAAATGCATCCACAACTCTATCAAGGAAAATCTCAAATATGAACTCAACAATGAATGGCAATGTACTCTTCAATGGATAACATCAATTATCCACAATGATCTCAACTCAAATCAACTCATAGAAGCATAAGGAGAATAGTTAGAGACTCAATATGTTCTAATCTCAATCTCAAATCAAATCAACTTCATAGAAGCATAAAGAGAATTGTTAGAGACTCAATATGTTCTAATATCACTCTCAACCCAAATCAATCTCAACTCAACTCATAGAAGCATAAAGAGAATTTTTAGAGACTCAATATGTTCTAAACTCACTCTCAACTCAAATCAATCTTAACTCAACTCAAGTCTTATATAACCATAAAAATAATTGTTTAGAGACTCAATATGTTCTAAACTCAATCACAAAAAGGGACAACTCTCTCTCACACAACCCTAGTCCAAGTATGTATCAACCAAATCAAATGTTTCCAACAATGCTCAACCAAAAATATCACATAACAATTATACTCATGTTATTTTCTAACTCATGTTCTTTCACAACCAATGGGCTTCAACAACTATGCTTATAAAAAAATGTTTAAACACAACTCTCAATCTAGAATCCCTTGAAGAATTCAACCAACCACTTTTGAAAAGGAAACCACAAACAATCCTTTTCCCTCCAATGATGTTTCAGAAATCAACCACCATAAACAATCAATAGGATAATGTGCCTATATCTTTTATGAAGATAAAGAAACCCCTTTGGAAATCTGCCACACTCAACACACTTTGAAAAGAACAAAACAACCTTCACTTGAACCCTTTTACACAAATATAAATATCTCTTTATGTACACCTTATTTCTACTTCTAAGCAAAATAATCAAATAGACCTCGAAATAAGCTTTCCAATGATATATAATATGATATACTTCTAAGGGGGGAGGAGGTCCAAGGTTCAAATCTTAGGACTCATTAGATCGAATGCTTGTCCCTTTCCTGGTGCTTTCAGTGGCATAAAAGGTTTAAAATGATTGTGGCATGGTGGTTATAGGGGCAGAATGCATGAAGATCTATGTGGTGACTTCCAAGGCAGACAATGTAGAATACTGTGGTGGCCATAAAAGCTGGATAGCTTGCCAAAATTCGTGGTGGCTACCGATTCCACCATGTTAATATATATATATATATATATATATATATATATATATATATATATATATATATATATATATATATATATATATAGATATACTTCTAAAAATAAAATCACCAAAAATATTTCATTTTCACAACATGCATTTCAAACCTTATCTCTCCTATGAAACCTTAGAAAAATATATTTTTTTTTAAATTAAAAACTTGCCTTTTAACCTCAGCGGGATTCGATCCCTTGTAGTGGCCCCTGCATAATTCAAACAGTGGCACCAACAACCACATGAGCCACCACTCACACAACACCAATAGTGCAAGACTTCCTTCTTGCCTCCTATGAACTTGCCCTCAAAAATCACATGCACAAAAAGGTTCTCCCTTTTCCTTGCAAAAACTAGCATCGACAGGTTTCGAAATTGGATCTGGTGGCGCTTCAACACCCTACGCACTTTCCTCTTACTGCTAGGCCACAAGCACCTATGTCACTTGGTAAGGGACTTATATTACCCTTCTTCCTCCTCTATTTGATGGACTTGAATGAATTCTTCCCCCTTTTGCTTCCTTAGAGAATCGAAAGCTTTGCACTCTCCACACCACGCTATACCTTGGCAAATCGATCGTAAATTAAATGTCAAGTCCTAAGACTTTTGAAAAACATTTGATGGCATATTAATATATGCCTCCCTTCAAAAATTTTGACATCTGCTATATATATTATGTGCCTCGTCCTTTTGACATTGGAAATAAATAAAATATTTATTTTTAATTTTAATTTTAAATTTAATTTTTAATTAATTAAAATTTAAACTTAAATCTTTAAAATTAAATATCTCCATCACCGGGACACTTTTTTTGACGAAACAAAATCCCAAACTAGGTTTTAATAAAAACCCATTTCAAATATACCATTCATAGTTTTAAATAAAATCTTTTCTTTTTCCTGCCTTGGTTTTCACAAAAACCTTATAAATTTCCATGCTTTCCAAAATGTCATAAATTCTTATATATGAAATACTTTGGCCACCAAAACCAAATTTTATCCATGTGATATCAATGATCCATGTGACATAAATGAAAACATAAAATACCTCAAATTGTCAAAATATTCCCCTTTGTCATTGATGGCAACACCTCTAATGCAAACACCACAATCACTCCAAAAATCATATCTGAGAATCAAAGCTGCTCCCCCTGACTTAATGCTCTCTCTGGATGCTGCTCCCCTAACTCAATGCTCTCTTTTGAGGATACTCCCCCTAACAAAATACTCTCTTTGTAGGCTGCTATCACTAACTCAATACTCTCTTTGGAGACTGCTCCCCCTAACTAAAATCTCTCCCCCTTTGACATCAATGGCAAAAAGGGACACCTATGGGGAAAAATATATGACTCTTAAGCATAGCCCCCTCACCACCTTCTCTCTTGAGGTGATTAATTTTGGGGTTGGAGTACCTTTACTCCCATATTACATTGATTCTTTCCTTTATCAACTTTCTTCCATGTTTTTTTGATATCCTTCTCTTGATGAATTACTTGATCTTCTTGTCTTGAACTTGTTTGACCTTCTTGCCTTGAACCTGTTTGACCTTCTTGCCTTGAACTTATTTGGAATTGATTCCTACACCATTTTGCAATATGCCCAAAGTTATTGCAATTAAAACACTTGATATTGTAGCCTTTGGATGGTACCCATATATTGAATTCTTTCTTGAAGTAATTTCCATATCCATTCCTTTCTTGAACCTTGTATTGTGAAGCTCTGTTTTCATGACCATTATGACCATGAATTTTGAATTGTGTAGCTCTAAAACCAAAACCATGTTGCTCATTTCCTTTGCACTAAAAATATTTATGACCAATCTTGTTACATGAGAAGCAATGTCCTTGAAAATCATACCTTCTTCCTTTGAAGTTTCTTCTTACAAAATAAAACTTCTTTAATCCATAGACCCTGCAATGTATAGCCTTGTATCCAAATCCATTACAAGAAAAAAAATGTCCTTGAAAAGCCTTTTGTTCATGCCTTGGTTCCTCATACCTTTCTTGACCATTATCCCTATGATCATATTCAACTTGTGCATTACATTCTTGAACCTTCTTTGTAGTATCTCCTTAGTTTCATATTTTAGAACTTCCTTTCCTTTTGAGTGTGATTCCCCAAACTTGAACTATGAGATTTTTGGTTCTTTGGAATCCTCCTATTCTTTATATTTATTTGTGTCAAGTAGCAAATTGGCATACATCTCTATAGCCTCTAAAATACAAGTATCCATTTATGTTGCTTCTTTTTCTTTGGGAACTAGTTCTTCCTTATAGATTTCTGAAACAAAACCTCCTGATACAAATATAGGACCTTGTGTACTTATTTTCAATTTCCCTTCTTCATAACCAAGCCCTATCTTTATAAATGGATCTCATTGTAAATCCAAAAAATTATCCAAAGTTTTTGAATTCCTTTGAAATTGTGCTAACTCATTTATGTAGGTCCCCAAAATTTTTTGATCTTCTTCTTCTAACTGATTACATATTTCTTTCCTCTCCTTCAATTTCTCAGAAATAGTGATGCCAAGCTCTTTTGTTTCTTGAAGCTCTTTTTCAAAATCTTGAATATGTTGATTCAGCATCATATTGACTTTTTTATTTTCTTGAACCTTATTTTCAAGCCTCTTGATTTTCTTTTTCAACCTCCTAATTTTCTTTTCTTGTTTTGTGGAATCCTCTTCTTCATCATCACTACTGCTGGAATTATCACTAGAACTGTTGCTTTCTTTTTCAAATAAAATTTCCTTGTTGTAATTGTTGTAGTATGTGCAATCATCATCTATATGCCCAAAATCTCTGCATATGAATAATTTTAGTATCCTTATACCTTTATTGTACCTATCTTCTTGCTCAATGGCTATGGCAATCTCTTCATATCTTTCTTCAATAGATTTATCCTCTTATTTAAATTCAATACCTAGTAATAGGTGTTCTTTCTTTTCTTCATTTATTCCAAAGAACATACATTCTTCTTCATCTAACTGATCTTTGTCACTGTAATCTAAGCTATCACTTGCTTCTACAATGTAGTAAGATTTCTTTGCCTTACAAAAAAATTTCTTCTTATCATACCTATTTTGCTTTAATTTGTCATCTTTGGCATGCTTATGCTTCCCATATTCTTTTCTTCTATGATCGTATTTTTCATCATCACCACTTTCTTCATGTGGACACTTGTATGCATAGTGACCAAGATCGCCACACTTATAGTATCTGACTTTCCTTATATCTCTGAAATTCCTTGAGTCCTTATTCCTTTTGATGAAGTTAGCTTCCTCATCATTTTCTAAAACTCTATCTATTTTTGAAACTTTCCCTTTCTCTTTTTCAAAATTCCTTGAATGCAATCTCTTTTATTGGAAATAGATGCTTGCTTACCCTCATCTCATAAGTTGTGAGAGTACCTTGCAATTCTTCCATTGTTAGCTTGTTGATATCCATTGTTTCTTCTATTTCTGAAACCTTTGCTAAAACCTTAGAATCATATTTCATGGGAAGTGATCTTAAAACCTTTTGAGTAAATTTTGATTCTTTCATCTCAAAACCTAGGCCTCTCACGGTGTTAGTAATCTCATCAAATCGAAGTAAAAACTTTGCAATATCTTCAAAATATTTCATTTTCAATTCCTCAAATATTTTTCTATGAGTTTGTAGTTTTTCCAGCTTTACCTTGGAATCTCCTTCATAAGTATTCCACAACTTGGTCCACATTTAATTATATGAAGTACATACCATGACCTTTTCAAAATTTGTCTCATGTAGCCCACTCAAAATACAATTCATTTCTCTTGCATTTATCTCAACCATCTTGGTAGTCTTATCTTCCTCGGGATCACCTTCAACCCTATACTCTTTTTCAACCATTTGCCATAGCTCATATCCTTATGATAACAAGTAGTTCTTCATCCTCATGCTCCAAAAATCATAATTGTTAACATAAAACAATGGAGCCTTATTTGTAAATAATCCATTCTGTGAAGCCATTTGTGTTCTTGTATAATATGCTCTCAAGCTATTAGCCATTTTGAAGGAACCTACTCTGATACCAATTGAAGAACACAAGCTTATACTGAGAGGGGGTGAACAATATAATACCACTTTTTATTTTATTTCCAAACCAATATCAATTTAAGTCCTTAATTACAATAACCAAATATAGTGGTGTGCATTAATAACTCAGATAGAAGTAGTAATAAAGAGCACAAGTCACCACATAATTGAGACACAACAATTTATGTGGTTCACCTAATGTTGGCTACTCCACGAAGAAAATATTTTACTAAAACTTTCTCAATCAATCTCTTTGGTAATCACTCCCAATTACAATGTTTATGGATCTTTGTCCAAAGGAGAACTCTTTCCCATTCTGCTCTGGATATGTGATCTTACAGAAGAATCTATCTCTTTGTTGCACTTACTGGTGGACTTATCTCCACTTGAAGACTCTTCACTCAGATATATCTTCAACTATGTTGGTTTCTGGATATCTATCCACTAAGACTCTATCCTTTGTACTTTGTCACCTCCAAAGCTCTGTCAATAGGATCACTAAGAACCTGCTCAATAGGCTCACACAAAACTTGCTTAACAAGCTCACATAGAACTTGTCCAATGTTGAATAACAAGCTCACATAGAACCTATCCAATGCTGAATAACAAGCTCACATAGAACCTATCCAATGCTACTCTAGCAAGCTCACCAAGAACTTGCCCAAAAATATCCACAAGTCTGTCAACAAATCTATCCTTAAAAATGTCCACAAAGTTGTCCTAAAACTATCCACAAAGGCCTTCTCAAAGGCTCAAACAATCATACACAAACTACCACAAGTTTGTCCACAAATCTATCCCAAATTCCTTCTTCAAAGGCTCAATCAATCATGCTCAAGTAGCACTCAAAACTCATCCACAACTCTATCAAGGTAAAGCTCAAATATGAACTCAAGAATGAATAGCAATGTACTCTTCAATGGATAACAACAATGATACACAATGATATCAACTCAAATCAACTCATAGAAGCATAAGGAGAATTTTTAGAGACTCAATATGTTCTAATATCACTCTCAACCCAAATAAATCTCAACTCAACTTATAGAACATAAAGAGAATTGTTAGAGATTCAATATGTTCTAAACTCACTCTCAACTCAAATCAATCTTAACTCAACTCAAGTCTTATAGAACCATAAAGAGAATTATTTAGAGACTCAATATGTTCTAAAATCAATCACCACAAGGGACAACTCTCTCTCACGTAACCCTAGTCCAAGTATGTATCAACCAAATCAAATATTTCCAATAATGCTCAACCATAAATCTCACATAACAATGATACTCATGTTCTTTTCTAACTCATGTTCTTTCACAACCAATGGGCTTCAACAAATATGCTTATAAAACAGGGTTTAAACACAACTCTCAATTCAAAAACCCTTGAAGCATTCAACCAACCACTTTTGAAAAGGAAACCACAAACAATACTTTTCCATCCAATGATATTTTAGAAATCAACCACCATAAACAATCAATAGGAGAATGTGCCCATACCTTTTATGAAGATGAAGAAACCCCTTTGGAAATTTACTACACTCAACACACTTTGAAAAGAACAAAACAACCTTCACTTGAACCCTTTTATAAAAATATAAATATCTCTTTATGTACACCTTATTTCTCCTTCTAAGCAAAATAATCAAATAGCCCTTGAAATAAGCTTTCCAACGATATATAATATGATATACTTATAAAAGGAAAATCACCATAAATATTTCCTTTTCACAACATGCATTTCAAACCTTATCTCTCCTAGGCAACCTTAGAAAAATAAAATATTATTAAAAATTAAAAATTTGCCTTTTAACCTTAGTGGGATTCGATCCCCTATAGCTGCCCCTACACAACTCAAATGGTGACACCAACAACCATGTGAGCCATCAATCACACAAAACCAAGAGCACAAGACTTCCTTATTGCCTCCTATGAAATTGCCCTCAAAAATTGCATGTGCAAAAAGGTTCTCCCTTTTCCTTGCAAAAACCAGCGTCGATGGGTTTCAAACTCCGATCTGCTGGCGCTTCAACACCCTACGCACTTTCCTCTTACCGCTAGGCCACAAGCACCTATGGTGCTTGGTAAGGGACTTCTCTTACCCTTCTTACTCCTCTCTTCGATCGAATCGAATGAATTCTTCCCTCTTTTGCTGCCTTAGTGAATCGAAAGCTTTGCATTATCCACACCACGATGTACCTTGGCAAATCGATCGCAAATTAAATGTCGAGTCCTAAGACTTTTGAAAAATATTTGATGGCATATTAATATATGCCTCCCTTAAAAAATTTTGACGTCGGCTATAGATATTATGTGCCTCCTCCTTTTGACGTCGGAAATAAATAAAATATTAATTTTTAATTTTAATTTTAATTAATTAAAATTTAAACTTAAATATTTAAAATTAAATATCTCCATCATCGGGACACCTTTTTCGATGAAACGAAAGCCCAAACTAGGTTTTAATAAAAACCCATTTCAAATCTGCCAATCATGGTTTTAAATAAAACCTTTTATTTTTCCTACCTTGGTTTTCACAAAAACCTTATAAATTTCCATGCTTTCCAAAATGTCATAAATGCTTATTTATGAAATATTTTGGCAATCAAAACCAAATGTGATCCATGTGATATAAATGATCTATGTGACATCAATGAAAACATAAAATACCTCAAATTACCAATAATTTGGGGCCTATAGACCCAATTCGCCACCCAAGGGGCGAACTGAGGTCGGATTCACAGGGCAAGGGGCGATTTGAGCTGTGAGGCCTCTTTTGCAAAATCCTTCCAGTGGGTTGATTCCTAGGCAGCTGGGGTGCCTCTGTGTGTTGTTGAAATTTGACTGTGTATGCTGAGAATTGATTGTTCAATGTTCACTTTCCATTTCTCCAGAGTTTCTATGCTTTGTTAAATTTGTGAGAGATATAATTAGGGGTTTAAGACCCACTATTTATAGAAAAATGCAAGGTGCAGGGGGGATTTATATAGACTAAACCTAGGTTTTATTTTGACTAGGGTTAAGTTAAGAAATGCAAGGTGGCAACATCACATTCCTTATGAGAAATATTTCACACATGTGTGAGGATGGATTAGGGCTAATCCTGATTAGGAGGTGTTTAAGTCAATTTAGGACATGATTAAAGAAATATCTTAACAAACCCTAATTTCACACATGTGGGAGGATGTAATTAGTGTTAATCAATATTAAAGGTTCTTTTAATCAATTTTACCCTAAAAAGGTGACTTAAGTGAAGTCAACATTAAATTAGATTTTAGGTATTGACTTGTTAATTATTTTGGTCAACTAATACCCCGTAGGGGCCTCAATTGAGTGCAAAAAGGCTATCAAATAATATCTCAATGCACAGGATGTGATTTTAAAGGCTTATGAGGGTTTAGGACCTGAAAGCCAATGAATTAGTATATGGGATTCTAAACGATGCTATGATAATATATGGCACTCTATGCATGACTATGCATGACTACGGCCATCTACGTATGACTACGCATGACTACGACAATCTATGCATGTCTAGGAGTATCTACAATAGTCTACACTAGTCTATGATAGCCTAAGGGTATATAGGATGGCCTATGTAATCCTACAAGTGTCCAAAAGGATCTACAGGTACGTAGGTATAGCAATGTGCAACTTTTGGGTGTCTACAGTAGGACACAATGTTCTAGCAAAAATTAGAGTCAGCCACGTCAGCACAATGGCATTATGGAAGTTGTACCAAAATGAGCTAGAGAGAGATGTGCATGTTCTATATTGTCCTACTAGGCCTACATTTAGTTTAGAAGGCAATCATGCTAAGTTAACAAAATCTAATGTAAATCTATATATACTTGAATGTAACCCATTTCAAGGGTCGACTCTTTAGATTTTATAATTGCATAAATTGTATGATTAAATTTTATACACCTCTTAATAAAAATTGAAGTGTTGTTTCACCTTTGTCTAAGAATGTTGCAGAACATGTAAGTATGTTAATTTCATTGTTAAGGATTTTTATTAAATTTGGATGCATGGTGTATTCTACAAAAGTTATTCTATTATCTAGATATCTCCTTAGATTATTGTTTATTGAATTCTTGAAATGCTTAACCATGCATGTGTTCATTTTATTAATGTTCTATAATATTGGATGATGGTTGGTCTATTAGGAAGTTTACTTTATTTAAAGGAATGAGACCCTCACACTCTACGGTCTCTTATTTTTGCTGAATACCATGCATATTTCACTTCTAGATTCTAACTCTTTCTATTCCTTACTTTAGTCTTAACCTTATTGTTATTTTAGCTAGTACCATAGAAATTGGTCTACTCTTAGGAAAATTTTGAACAAAGCAGAAGGTTGTTGAAAGAAACCACTAGCAAGTTTGAAGCTCCCTATACCTTGAGGTTTTGCTAACCCACTAGGCCATAGAAACAACAATGTATATCCTTTCTGGTGGTAGCTAATACACATATTTTTATTGGTAAGGGTCCTAGATCCCTTCTAGTGACAACTAAAAGGACCCTACCTTTAGCAAGAATCACTTATATGATGGTTATAAAACTACCCATACCCTAGATGGGTAAGTTTAGAAACTAGGTTATCCTCCATTAATGATCTAGTTTATAGTGACTAACCAATAGGTCACTAACCACCAGTGTGCTTACCAAGGCAACATCAATACAAGTCATTGTGAAATAAAAATTGTAAATAATGGAGGAATAATAAGGGACCAAAAATGACCATCACAAGTTAGCCTAATCGTGGTTGATAAGGAAAAGAAAAGGCTTCTCAAATTCTTTAATTTTCTAAATATTTCATCTAGACTAGAGGAGATAAAAGTGACCAAATTCATAATATTATACACTCATCAAATGTAAAGAGTCTGGTTATCCCTATAATAAAGTAATTTTAAAGTGTTAGAAAATAAGAAGAGAGTAGGATGGCATTTGAAAAACTAGTAAGGGAACTAAACTAAAATTTTGGTTAATATTCAAGACTACAAAACATATCTAGATTTATGAATCTCCCAAGGATGTCATTCTCATAAAGCTTCCTCACTTGCACATAGAATCTAAAGGTAATACTTTATATAGGAATCTCAAAACTTGAGGTAATAATATTTCTCACTTTTCTTTCCTCATATTGTTGTATATTTTTTCTATTTCAAGCTTCCAAATTTAGACTCCACACCCAAAGGATAAGGAAAGTAGTCTAGGTTTACTCCCTTCAGCAAGCTAAAGAGCCTTGGGAGCTACCAAGACTATAAGGAAATTTTTTCTATAGCCCCTACTTTACTCAAAATCTTAATCCAAAGTATGATAGGCTAAAGAAGGTAGTTGGGAGGCATCTTTCACCTTCAATCAGAAGGAAGGGATATCGAGAGGAAGGCATATGATTCCAAAAGTCACATCGATAATTAGATATTACATTCATGGTTGATGCTTATCTTATACTCCAAGCCAAAAATATTGAATGCATTAAGGCTTACGGGCCATTGATCTTCCATCTAACAATCAATATGGTCCTTCCAATAAAGGAGAACACATAAGAGAAAAAATTCCCTAATGAGACCTAAATATAGACATGTGCTAGCTAATTAAGAGCCCAAGGAGATAGGTGCTAGTGCCCAGGAAAAGAAGGATTTTCATTGGCCAAATGAGATCCCACCTTAGGAGAGGACATATGATAATTATATGCACATAATTTAAGAAAGTCCAAGTGGGCATTTAAGGTGATATTTGTCATTGGCTAAAAATATTGACTTTAGAAACCTAGCATTTCAAAACCAAATATATGTTAGGGTGGTGACCACCCATCATATGCATGATCATACCCTATTTATTTCATGCTAGTCAAGAAGGTCATTATTACTATGTCAACAAGTGGGGCATTATAATAGAAACACAATGAGATATTTATGGTGCAACCATCCCTAGTGTAGTATAAATGAAGAAATACTAGTGATGCTTTATCATATGAAGATCTAAAAACTTCTAGCATTGATGGCCCTAAATCTAGAGACCTCAAATTTTCTAATTTTAGTTATAGAAGGATATCGATTATAGTGCACAAAAAAATTTATGGATATTTTGTGTAGAATTTTGCAATAAAGGAACTATCCTTTTGGCTTATAAATAGACTCAAACTTGCATTATAAAGGCATTGATATTTGTCTTCTCATGCCTATTATTTGAACTTGTGGTCTCTTCCTTTAACCCCCCTATTTTTGGTTATAACAAGTGGAACTTGATCTTAAAACACTATCTAAGGAGCATCAAGCCCTAGGCCATATGACTTGTAATCATTTTTGGCATGTTAATGCAAGTCGTGACTAATTTTTCTCTGTTATCCTTTGATGTATTTTAGATTTTGGATCATGTGGAATTTAGTGTCTTAATTATAGTTATTAAATAGTGGTTCCCATGTTAATTTATGACCCCTTATTTCAATTAGAAAGGGGACTTTAATTCTTGGTGTATCACTCCCATAAATTTGTTTTAATTTTCTACACAATTTACTTTCTTGTATTTTTTAATTTCATTGCAATTCACTTTTCATGTAACCCTTCTTAGAAAATTAGGTCTTATCTCATGAAGATATTCATGTGCTAAGGATTCAATCCAACAAGGAGTTGGTATCAATTAAAAACCCCAAATATCACCCCACATAAGGTACTTCTACCTATAGTGTAGACACCTAAAACATGTCATGTTTAGGAGACTACCCATATGGGCACATTCGTAAACCATATGAACCCTCTTGGATCTCTCCAAGAGCAAGCAGTGGTCCTAACCACTCATGCAGGGAAGTTCTAGCACCTTTAGGCTTGTCCTCTCTCAAGCAGAGTGGCCATAACACCTGGCCACTAGAGACTACAGTGGCTAGACCTGATAGCAGCCATAATCACAAAAAATATGGTCATTAATACGGTCCCATATCACATAGTTTGACAACACCTATGCATGGATTTTAGGCAGATTTTGGCAAGGAACTCCTTGAGTCTCTCCTTACTACCCCTTAAATGAAAATTTGGAGAGACGCTTCTCCAAGAAGCCAAGGTCCAGACCTAGGATGGAATTCTACATATAGACTCTCCCACAAAAGCAAAAGGATCCACAAAGTTTTAAGGTTAAGCAGTGAAGCCCTGATGAAATGGAGAATCAAGCTACATCCCATTAAGGAGTACTAGAGTGCCATTCAACTGAGATATGTCCACACATTAGTATTCAGATCCATCATTCCAAATTTCCAATCAGTTTATGAGACACACTCGATGACCCTTGAACATCAATTTGAGCAAGGGATCGATGTCCTTAGCCCATAAGACCTGAGGTAACCTTTAAGTCAGAGGCCACTATCTTTGACAGTGGCCCATAGTCATAATCAAGTT
The DNA here is from genome assembly GCA_028583015.1 of Wollemia nobilis. NCBI lineage: Eukaryota > Viridiplantae > Streptophyta > Pinopsida > Araucariales > Araucariaceae > Wollemia > Wollemia nobilis. The sequence goes on along the minus strand of JAQPPZ010013020.1, from coordinate 5,647,528 downwards.
TTAAAATGGTTGATTCTTTTGTTCTAAGTAATAGATTTTTATTTATCATTATTTAATTTACATGGCTTTAGCATAGATCTAAATCTTCCATTGCATTTAGATTAATATTTCTAATTTTTGTATGCATACTACTTAGATCTGGTATATTTCAATGCACATTATGCTTATTTATCTGTATTATCATATTTTCTAATAAGAGTCTCTTTTGGAGAGGTAGCCCATACTACTTATTGTGCTTTTTTGTTTTCATGTACGTATATTTGTAGGTTTACAGGACCATATCAAGACATTTGAAGCACGTGATCCCTCCTAGACGAGACAAACAGAAGGAGGCATTTGTGAGCCCTCAAACAAGTTTATGTGTGAGATCGAGAAGCTTAAAAAAGTGCACCACCCCTTTGCATAGGGGATATTTTATTCACTTGTAATTAATTGTATCGAAATGGGTATCCATCAGAGGGACCTACATGTAACCGGGTTTCAATATAAATAAAAATGACCTTTCTTTGTTATTTTTGTCTTATATGCATTTCATGGTCTTTCATCTCATTTTGATATAATATTGTAATACATGTAAAGGGTGCATGCCTCCCGAGGTCACACATATGGCGATCATAGTGGGACCCCCACCAAGGTTTTGTTTTTCAATCGAGTTACGAATGTTTTGAACACCTTTTCTATGCAGGTCTAGCCACTCTGGTCAACAGTAGACAGTAGATCTTAGCTGCTACAACTGGTAGTGGCTAGAATCAATCACTTTGGTCAACAATGGCTAGTAGGAGAGTTGATACAGAGGTCAACCAAGTAATTTTTAGGCGAGGAATTAAGGTTTGTACACTTTTTTGACTCTCTGTAAATTTTTGTCTGCATTTATTTTCCAGAAATAGCAATCAAAACATAACTAAGTAGGGAAAAATAAAGAAAATAAAATGAAATATGCATTATAAGTTTCTTAATTTTCTTTAAGTTTTCTCTAGGTGCTGCTAGGAATAATGGGCCTCTACTTGTAAGGTTTTCCCTAGTCTCTAGTGTTCTAGGGTTCTGTGTGTAAGTTTGTTTGCATGTGGCCCAACCAGTGGCCTCTATTCACAAAGTAGGAAGTGCATTACACAAAGATCATCTATATTACATTAAACATGCATCTTTCTAAAAATAAACATTATTTTTAGGCATGTAGGAAAGTAGACATGAATTTTGGTTGATGCATCACTTTCTATTTCAAAATACATAAAAATAACACCACACACTTGCACATTCTATCATAACATTGGTAAGGTTGGATTTCATCATCGACCCCCAATTCAGACCGATGATGTTGGAATTCATCTCCTTCTATCGTCTTGCCCCCTAGATGTCCTTAGATGGAATAGAGAATTCTTTATGAGCTGGTATGAGTCACTTGTGTTCAAACTGTCTCCCACTATGGCATAGTGGAAAAGCTAGGTGAACCCCCCACTAGGATTTAAGTGGTTTACCCTAGACTCTTTTAATAAATCATGTTCAGAACTAGTGTTCTTAGTCTCCACTTTGATTGAGTTCCCTCATTCCAAGTCCAAATCATAGACAAGAGATCAAGATCATCAATAAATCTAAAACACACCAGATAGTTTGGGGAACACATTAAAATTCTTAAACAAGATAAACACATGTTTACTTTGTTTGTGTAACTTGGAAATTAATCAAGAAAACAACCTGAATCAAAATGGTAAACACATGGAGAAACAACCCTTGGTCCATTACCATAGGGGAAACTAGTACTCCTCACACTCATAAACACACTGGCATTAAGCCGCCCACCCATAGTCTCATCAGACGAAGTTCAACAATTCTTAGGGGCAACAACTCAACCCTTGGGGGGACTCCATGATAAACCCCAAAAAGAGATCCACTTCTTGGGTTTCCATCACATAGACATGATGAGGCCTCAAGGCCCCCCTCATCACATAGGAATGAGAAGTCCTCATGGTACAACTCATCATATAAACGCACGAAAGCATCATGAACTCCATCATCACATAAACGATCAAATTATTAGGACCTCCATCCTAACATCAACCTACGAAGGCATCATGACCTCCATAATTGTACAGACATGTGTATGCTTCAAGGACTCCATCCTCACACTAGCCTGAGGAGGCATCAAGGCATAAATCATCACATAGGCAAGAAAGGGAGGTAATATCCCAAACATCATATGACACACATAGAACAAATCCTCCCACTGAGGGGCAAGACCATAGGGCTACACCCAATTGCAAACCCAAAACATCTTGCAACCTCCCTATGGATGGGAGAGTAACCCTAGACCATGAAATCATTGGTGCAAATGTGACTCTACAGGATCAGCCATGGAGAACTAGACATCTCGACAAGCTGGATCAGTTTCCCTCGAGGCCAGCTCTAAGAAGCATCACTACTACATGTTCTACTTTAGGAAGTTCATCTAGTGTGTCCACTAGATGCACCAATGAACCAAGGTAAGATTCCAAGAGATCCCATAGCACATACACTGCTTCAAATCATGAGCGTACTCAACCCTTAACACAATACAGAAAGCAAGTCACCCTAGCATTCAGGGGTAGGCACACAACAAGAATCTCCTTGAGAGACCTCAACATTAGAACTTCTTGAATAGAAGTTAAAATACATAAACCCTCAATAGCAAGTCACTCTTATTGACTATGTAGGTTTGAATAAGAGTTATGCATTGAGTGGGAACACATGGAAGATCTTGAGCAAGAAGAGCATAGAAAGAGGTTCCTGTGCTTATAAGAAAAACTCTCAAGAGAAGAAAGGGTAGAGCATGAGGAGCTAGTAGAGAGGCTAGCTCAAATAGATGCACATATAGCTAGTGAGAGGTATCAACATGAAATGCATGCCAATTCTTCATGAGGTAATGGCACTAGATATGAGCATATTCACCATGCCCAACAACATCAACAACACCTAGACCCTAGGAAAACACAATTCAATGGTAACTAGACAAGGATAAGATATCAGTAAAAAACCCAGCTAGAACCTTCAAACATGTTTATGGGGGATGAATACAGAGGCCTAATTAGGGCTAACTCTAGAATACCTCCATTACCATCATGAGAAAACCTTCAAGAACATGATATTATCTCCTTAGAGGTATACCAAATGCTCTTCGAGTGAGTCAAGTCTCTATAAAAGGACATAAATGGACAAAATCCAACATTAGACAAGATACACAACCAGCCTTTGTGCCCATCAGTCCCAATTCCTGCATATCCTAGGCACTTTGAGATGCCTAGATTGGATACATTTAAGGAAGAGGGAGATGTGCAGGAACATGTGACCAACTTCATAAACACATGCTTCCACATTAACAAATATGATGCCTTGATGATGAGAACATTCATCATGACATTCTTGGGTGCAACAATGCAATGGTTCAACCGGTTGTCCAAACATAGCATCACCAGATTTGAGAAGTTGACAAATGCATTCCTAGAATATTTCTTCTTTGGTGCCAAGAAGAAGGTGAACTTGTCTAACTTGGCTAACTTTAAGTAATATGATGACAAACCAGTGATGGACTATGGATATATATGGAGAAAAATCATGATGAAGCTATCATTCTCTATCCCCTCATAAGAGCTTGTTTGAATGTTCACAAAGATTTATGCAAAAAACATTTACTTGCTCTTGTAGCTAACAAAAATATGAATCATTCGAAGAAGCCTTGGCCCAATCCAAGATTATTTAATACATTAAGGTTAATGAGTGAGACCTTAAGCTCCACAACCAAAAATAATGGAGCAAATACAATAAAAAAAACAAGAACAAATAGAAGCATGCCAAGCCTGCCCAAGTTAACCAGGTTGTGTTAACCATGCCACAAGGGGAATGGACAGCAACCCCATAACTACCAAGCACAATCCCCACCAGCCAACTATGGTCCAAAGTACAACCAAGGCTGAAATAGGGAATGTCAGCCACCTCATTATTTCATGCCCCTAAATGAATCGACGCAATTGATATTCAACTAATTAAATGAGGCACAAAGGATAATATTTCCTAAGATACAATTACCTAATCCTAACCATCCCAATCCAAGAGGATATAGGGAAGATCACCATTCCCCATACCATAGGATACACGGGTATGACATCAAGAATTGCATCGAATTCAAGAATGTGGTGCAAAACATGATCAATAAGGAAGAGCTAAAACTTGACAACCCGCTAGCTCCCGATAACAGAGATATGGGTATATACCGAAACCTATTGCCAAATCATGAGGCCCCTAGAGATTAGGTTCTCCAAGTTAACCAAGTTTGGGTCAAGCCACCTATTTAGGGGTGCATCATAATGGTTTAATTAGTTAATATGGCAACCAAGAGTTAGAGATATGGGCAACCACAACCTCCAATGACTCTCGTCAATATCCTAGTTGCACCTTGTCAGAGGTAGGTGCATGAAAATACTTTAGGTCCACCAACGAGACCTATGGTGACTGTTTGAAGTAGATTAGAACAAAATCTACAAATTACTCTGGCTAAATTATCCATCTACGAGCTCATATAATAGTATCCTAGGCATAGAGAGATGTTAATGGATATTTTGAGATCAATCGAGCTCTAGCCCCAGAACCCAAATGTGTTTACACATTTCATGGGGTAAGTTAAATAGTTCCAAGAGCCAATGATATGTTTTTACAATCACAAAATAAAAGAAGTTCCAACTACTAAAGCAGACCCGCATTTGCACATCATTGTGTTTGTCAACAACATACCATTCAAGCAGGTTCTAATTGATACAAGCTCATCAATCAACATCATTACTACCAAGGCTATAGGGCACTTGAATATACCCAGGTCCAACATTATCTAGACTTCATACACACTTAGGGATTTCAATGATGCGCTATGCACCACAGTGGGCACAATAGTAGGGCATAATTCCATACCTATGATGTGTCATGTGTTGGAAGGGGCAATGCAATATAACATCTTCCTAGGGCATCCCTAGATTAGGTACATGAAGTTCATACCCTCGTTCCTGCACCAATGTATCAAGTATGTGCATGAGGGACAGGTACATGTGGTCCCATTTGATGAAGAGCCATTCAAGTATGTACACCATGTTGACTTTTTAGGAGGTTTCAACCTACCATGAACACACTTATACATCATACCTTCATATCCAATTACATAGCCTAGAAGCCAAAGAAGATTAGTGAGAGGTGATCCATCCACATCGGTACCACCTCCTGCATTCAAAGCCACTGGTGCTTTTGAAATGTCTTTGAAATATAAGGCTAGGGGTAAGTAGAATCTAAAAGCACCCCTAGTAGAGAAAGAGTGCCAAGGGTGGTTGATCAAATTAGCAGTAGAAATCCCTACTCCCATGGAGGAGGAACATTCCCAAGGAAGAGTCAAGGAGGTACCTCAGCCTACCTCACCTGCATAATAAATAGTGCCATATGCACCCCATGTGATAGTGCATCTAGCCAACATAGTGCTAGGATAATATATTATGTAAAACATGATGTTCACACCAATTATTGAGTCTATACAAGATATGGGATGACCAAGAGTCCTTAATCTACCAATAGGAATGGTGGTGTCCTTAGGGATCCTACCTAACCAGACTAACTTCATATACGCTGGTCTAGATTGCACCTACATTATTATAGACTTAGAGAAGGATGAGGATGAGCCATTCACCATGAGTGTCCATTACTTTTCAAACCCTAAGTTTGTGCTAAAATACTTTGAACAATGTCATTGGTATGGATATGGTTTAGGCCTATATGAACATGGGGGTAGGCTACCGTTTTGACCACAATATCAACTACCTATAGATAGGTGTGGTCTAGTCTATCAAATGCAGGTCCATGATGACTCTTTAGAAGCAGCATTGGATAGGTTAAAATTTGGGTTTGAAGAAGACATTGATTGGAACCCATATCGACCCCCTTTTAGAAACCTTTGGGATGACGAATGGGTGTCGACAATCAATATCGCACCCCCTAAGACATATCACATTGAATCCTCCATTGAAGTGGCCCATTTGAATCCATATTGTGGTAAGAAGAGCCACTGCATGGATAAAAGCAAGAAGAGTACAACTATGTCCCAAGAAAGGATAAAAATGAAGTCATATTGGCCTACCACAGGTCGTGATATATGTAGAACCATGTTTGGATAGGCTAGACAAAAGTGGCTACATCTCAAATGAAAGTGAGTCTATACCAAGGTACGAAGGATATAGGTCAGATGATATTTACTATGAGACAAAGAACTCAATAGATATAGTCTACTTGTTCCCAAGACACGCAGGCTACAACATTGGGCCAGAGACAAATGTTAATTGACTCTTCATAAGTGATGATGACTATGAAGATGAGACTGAGATGGCCTATCTAGAGAATCAACAAGCTAGACACCAGCCCATACTAGGACTAGAAACCAATGCCAATGGCTTCTGGATAAGTGACGATGACTTTGAGGATGAGATCAAGATGGCTTGTCTTAGACCTAGAAACTTGAGGCCCATTTATTTGCTTATCGAAAGGGAAGTGGCATTCCGTGCCATCGATTCTAATCTATGATTCCTAGGGGGACCAGTAAACCTAGATGCCATCCATCACATGGTCAACCTAGAACCACCAACATTTAGATATTATTTATTGCCCAATGACCTAGTCATCTCATTTATCCATAGGCCAGACCCTGATATCCCTATGCCACTAGAGCCCCATCATGAGAATGGAGGACATCCCCTTAAGATATATTTTTACCCATATGGTCCTAGAGATTCCATTCCATCCATCAACATGATCTCCATTGATTTTACCACTCCACTCCATAACCCAATAGACCCATCAAAACCATTGTGTCTTAATTTAAATGCCATTAATTGGATTACACTGATTCACCCCTAGAGCCTAAAGATTTATTCCCCAATGAAGAGATTCTACAACCATTCCATTTTACATTAGGTTGTGCACATGATGTCTATCATGCTGGTTTTGACCCCGAGGCATTAGGAAACATGAACCCAGTAGATTACATCCATATAATCCCCACTTCTCATCAGCTTGAGGAGGGATAACACATGGCAATAGAGGAAACTTTCAAGGTAGACATCAGCGATTATCCATATCAACCAAAGAAATTAAATTTCAGATAAATATTATCTCCAGAAGAATAGGCCATCATAATTCCTCTACTGAGAGAGGCCGAATTTCTTTGCTTGGACTTACAAAGACATGCTAGGACTAGATCCAAATTTGGTTATCCATAACCCATCGATAGACCCCATGAAGAAGTCAGTCAAGAAAAATCTTAGAAATATGCATCCAACCGTTGATCTAATGGTTAAAAATGATTTGCAAAAATTTTTGGATGTATTATTTATTGTTCCAATCAACTATCCAAAATGGGTATCAAACATGGTACCCATAGGAAAACCTGATGGAAGAGTCCACATTTGCATGGACTTTAGGGATATCAAAAAGACAACCCCAAAATATTCATTCCTATTTCCCAACATAGACTCTCTTGTAGATGCAATTGGGGGTCATGAGATGCTCTCCCTAATGGACAATTTTTTTGGTTACAATTAGATTCAAATGAAATCCTAAGACCAACATAAAACCATGTTCACTACTCCATGGGGGATATTCTGCTACAAAGTGATGTCATTTTGCCTTTAAAATATTGGTACCACACATCAACGGACTATGACATATATTTTCCATGACTACATGCACACAATTTTGGAAGACTACATTGATTATTTGCTAGCCAAGTTGTTGTTGTGTAAAGATCATGCTGAGACCCTCACTAAGGTCTTCAATTTCCTGATTGAGAACAATGTCAGGTTGAATCCCAAGATATGCGTCTTTGGTGTAACCTCTAGAAAAATCTTAGGATTCATCGTGTCCAAACAAGACATAGAGGTAGACCCAACAAAGGTAAAGGCTATCCTAGAAATGATCTCACTCATGAATGTCAAAGAGCTAAGAAGCCTATAGGGCAAAGTAGCATCCATAAAATGATTTATCGCACAACTTTCAGACAAGTGTTGACACATGAACCGACTACTACACAAGGGGATCCATTTCCAATGGGACAAAGAGTGTCAACAAGCCTTTGTCGATATTATAGAGTACCTAGAAATGCCACCAGTCCTAGCTCCTCCAAGGATAAATGTGCCATTATTGTTGTACATATCGGTTACAGATATTGCTTTGGGCACCATGTTAGCTCAAAAGAACATAAAATATAAATATCAATCAATATATTATATTAGCCACACCTTGGTGAGCTACTAAATTAGATATGAATACATAGAAAAGCTATGTTTGGTAGTAGTCTTTGCAATGAAGAAGTTGCATCACTATATGTTGAGCCATACCACATGAAATATCCAAACAAAATCCTTTGTAGTATATGATGAATAAGACATATCATAAGACACGTACTGCAAAGTGGATCATGCTCTTGACAAAATTTGATCTAGAATTCATAAGCTAGAAGCCCATCAAGGGATAAGTTATAGTTGATCAATTTGTTGAGGCACTACTACAGAATAGTAGGCCCCTCACCATAGAGCTTCCTGATGACACAGTCTTTGCACTATCAGAAGCACCCAAACCTGAAGAACCAGAAAATAAACTGACATGACTTTGTTCTTCGATGGTTCAAAGTGTGAGTAAGGAGGTGGTGCAGGAATTGTATTTTTCATGCCATAGGGTGCTCTAATACCATTTTCATTCAAGATAAAATTCCTTTGCACCAATAACAACATCAAATATGAGGACCTAAGTTTAGATCTCCAAAAATCCATTGCCATGAAAATAAAAAGGCTAAATATCTTCAGTGACTCCCTACTTATAGTCAACCAAGTCAAGGAATTGTTTCAATGTCGGGATTCTATCCTGAAAGCTTACAATGGTCTTGTTAACACATATCTAGCCAAACTATAATGGCACAACATCAAGGCAATTCCTCATTCATAAAATAGGTTTGCAGACATCATGGCATCTTTGGGATCCTTGATCCCTCAAAATCCGTCTACCGATTTCATAACCATCCACATAAAAATGCTCTCACATTCAGTAATACAACGTGAGGCTTTGGATAACAAGAAATTTGTCAACATGATTCATATAGAGCTAGACTAGTACTAGTTCTTTAAGGCCAGAGACTTCTTAAAGAAGGTGTATTGGGGGTCATTAATCTCTCAAGGAACCATGGTGAATGGTACCACTATTCACCACAAGGTTATCCCTCAATCTGTGTTTGTGCAAACCAAACCATAGGGAGCACAAGTTGTCCTATCGATCGAGGCCGTAGCATATCAGGACTGGCTATCCCAATTACAAGATTTTCTAAGACTTGAAAGTGTCCCACATGGACTATTGCATGCTGATAAGTGAGCATTCAAGCACAAAGTGACTAGATATGTCTTTCTAGGAGACATATTGTATCATCAAGGTTATGATGGAGTCCTCCTTCATTTCTTAGAGCCTCAAGAATCAACTTGGGCAATATCACATGATCATGATGGTACATGTAGTGGCCACTTCAGCGGCATGGCCATTATCAAATGGATTCTTTGAATGGACTATTACTGGACAACCATGGAGAAATATTGCTACGAGTATGTCAAGAAATATCTTAAATGTCAACATCATGCAAATCTGACACACTTACCATCTTAGGCCTTACTGCCTATCCAATTAGCTTGACCCTTTTCTCAGTGGGGTTTCAATCTAATTGGAAAAATCTCTCCCCTGTCATCAGGAAAACACACATTTATTTCAATGGCTACTTAGTACTTCACCAAGTGGGTGGAAGTGGTCCCCCTGACATCGATAATTGGTCCTCGGATTATGAATTTCATACTCCACAATACCATTTGTCATTTTGGGGTACCCTTCAAAATAATCTTGGATAATGGACCATCATTAAAAAACAAAAATGTGTAAAATTTAATGGCTAAGTACAACATTCAACATAGTTTTATGACACCATACTATCCATAGGCAAACAGGCAAGTAGAAGCCTCAAACAAGACACTAGTAACCATCTTGAAAAATAGGGTGAAAGAGAATCACATGGACTAGCATCTGTAATTACCCTTAGCATTATGGGTTTACAGGACAAGAGTATGGATGCCCACTAGGGAAACACCATTCTCACTTGTATATGGTTTTGAGGCCATCATACCCTTAGAATTGAAGATTCCAACATTGTGCATTGCATTGAAAGAGTTCATCAATGATGACACTATGGGACAAGCTCACCTGCATTAGCTGACCCTTCTGGATGAATGATGCATCAATGCTCTCAAGCATATTTGTGTCTACCAGGATTGTCTAACATGAGCTTACAATACTAGAGTCCACCTAAGAGACTTTAAGGTTGGTGATCTTGTGCTCAAAGAGAACCAACAAAACTCAAACCTATCGTTGCATATGCGAGATAAATTTATGGCTAATTAGATAGGGCCCTACATCATATCTGATAATATTGGACTTTGGGTATATCACCTAATAATGATAGAAGGTTTTGAGGAGCCAGAGCCTCTCAAAATCATTCATTTAAAGGCATTCCACACATAAAATAGAAAATTACCAAAAACATTCAAATAATTGCAAAAGTTTCAAAAACAATAAAAATCATGAAAATCCATACAAATCAGAAAACATTAAAATAAAAAACAATTACCAAAAGGCTCCAAAGATATATTAAAGCCCCTTGGTAAAATCATAAAAATGCTCCAAAGGCATATCAAATCCCTTTGGTAAAATCACAAAAAGCCCCAAAAGTATTTTAAAGCCCTTTGGTCAAAAGCAAAAACATAAAAGTTCAAAAACATTCATAATAATCAAAAACTCAAAAAAAATTGAAAGCATCAAAAATACAAAAAACATTTGCATTATGCATTCACACTTGCATCCATATAGTCGCATTGCATATAGGTGTTGCATCCATTACATTTGCATTAGAAACAATTGTGTTTATAATCTTACAAATGACACCACAGTTGTACCTCAATCATGCATCTTCAAAATCCATCATCATCCATAACCCATGAGTGTAATGTGTTTTTCAAAACAACCCTTTCCTATTGCTATGAGAAATATACTAAGGTTTTCTAGTCACTCCACAATACCTAGTGGTTTTATCAAGTGTGGTAGAACATTATCTTGAATTTCGATAGATGAGGTTTAGTTTGATAACACCTGGTGTATGTCAAAATCCTATCACTAATCAAAACACTAAAATCCTAGTTGGAACAAGGAAATATGAACACTACGAAGTGGTATTAGAAATCCTAAACTGAAAAGGTTTATCTTGCTCATCCTTGAAGAACACAAGCTTATACTGAGAGGGGGGTGAACAGTATAAGATCACTTTTTACTTTTATTTCCCAAATAGTATTAATCAATATAATCAATGGCAATATCAATAGCAATAACCAAAGCAATGCATAAATAATCACACATAATAGAGACACCAATTTTAATGTGGTTCACCCAATGTGGGCTACCTCCATAGAGAAAATATTTCTTCTAAATATTTCTCAAATAATATCATGGGAATCCTTCCCAATTACAATGTTTATGTAACTCTATCCAAAGGAGATGTTGATCCCCTAATCTCAAATTCGTGGATCTCTTCCACAGGAGAACTCTTTCCCCTTCTGCTCTGGCTAGTGATCTTGTAGAAGACTTTGTCTCTCTACTACACTAACTGGTAGTGATGAGGCCTAGAAATGCCTCATTATTACACTATTGTTGACATATAAAAACTGCCATAATATTAAATATGACAAAGTTAAAGTGCCAAATAGTGATTAGAATATGTTATTTGTTACATGTTTGCATGATTTTATGTTTGGAACATTATACCTCTGTTTTGACTATTTTCAACATTTTATGCACTATTTCAGTTGATTAGGTAGTAAATAAAACATGTATTGCAATTACATTCTGATGGCATGAATAGATTCCTCTCATCAAGAACTACAACTTTGCTTTTTGAAGCAAGTCAATCCGAGCTGTAGATAAAAATTTATGAAGGTTACATCGTTCCTGCGCTCATTGTTCATGCCTTAGTCTTTTCTGGAGCTGTTAACAGGTGCAAATCTGCGTTAAAGGGAACATTGGCGGATCTACTGGGAATGATCCAGAGTGAGTTAAGGTACCAAATTCATACCAATGGTACTTCATAATATAGAGAAAACATAGCCAAAATTTGAAGGCATATGGATAAGTAACCTGGAAGTTATGGGGCCTGCAAAATGGCAGTTTCACACTTTTTGACAGCTGGAAATGCTGGTAAAAATCTGTGTTAAAGGCCAACTTGACAGCGATGCAGGGAGTAATTTATGAGGAATTAAGAGTTGAAAATTTAACCCAATGTTGTTCATATAACCAAGAACATGTGGACATAATTTGGTAAAAAATGGAGTTACGATGAACAAGTTATGATCACTCCAAAAAGGCATCTGGGCATGTTTTGGCAGCTGGAAACAACAGGTCACAGTCCATACAAATTCCAGCCACTTGTCACTTTGAAGGAAGGCATGGAATTTGTCAAATAAAGAAGAGGTAAATGCTTGGAAATAGTTGAGGGAGAATAGGCATGACTCTTTCTCCACCTGACAGCACTGCCACGTGATGCAAATGGAAGCAACAAGTCAAAAGGCTAAAATGCAAGAAATTTGGTAAAAGCAAGACACAGTCATGCAAATTCCAGCCAGCTGTACATATACAGCAGGGCTTGGAATTAGTCACTCCAACACATGCCACCACTGCAGAAGGGTGTACAAGATAAGGTAAAACAATCCAAATGGTCAACAACTTCCTCCCTATGCGTTTGGAGTGCAGATAAGCAATGAATTGTCACCTGCCTGTTATTCTGGCGCAAGAATAGGGAATAGCACAGGAACAACAGAAGATGGTCAAAAAGTGATAGATCGGTAGAGGAAAGTATTGACAATTGACCAAAAAGTTGTCCCAGCTCATGTTAACTGATTTCCTCAATGAATGCAGCTTAATAAGGTTGAATAGATCAAGTTTGACAAAGCAAGCTCATGCATTCTAGGAAACAGTTGTGCAAACAGTTGTAAATCCCTACAAATCAGTAATCAAGTATATCAGCATAATATTATAAATAAGAGAGCTCCCAACATGGTTGAGCATATAGAATATAGGCATATAGTCATATAGGAGACATAGAGAAATAGAGAGTGCAGTTGTTTTTGTAGCAAAACAGTAATCTGCAGGTTTTTCCTGCATTACTGTAATGCATTTCCAGATTGAATAAAAAGGTGCAGTTTTTAGTTCTCAATTGGCATGTTGAGTTGATTATTAGTATTTAGGTTTTCTTAGCATAACTCTTCACCTTCATCTGGTTCTGGAAGCAAGGGCCACTTGCAGGACCAGAGGAAGGCATCTTCTGACAGAATACATTGCTAATTCCTTGCTACAGCAGGTTAGCATAATTCTGCCATTTCATTTCTTTAGCAGCTTTAAATTCAGATTTCAGTCTTGACAACATTTTTCCATCATTCCATGCAATTTCAACATTTTTGTTCAGATTTGCAGCAACTTCAAGTTTTCTGTCATTTTCCAGATTTGCAGCAATTTCCAGTTTTCTGTCATTTTATTGCAATTTCTAGATTTGTGACATTTCCAGTTTTGCAATAGATGTTAGTTTGAATTTCTAGATTTAGAACATGCTCAGAGAATTGTAGTTAGTTTATTTTTCTGCAACTGTGTGTGATTTCAATTCTGCAATTTGCCTTTTTGACAATTTCAATTTAGCAACATTTCATTTTCTGCTATTTCAGATTCTGCTTTTCATGCAAGTTTTAATTCAGTTTTATTTCCTGTAATTTGATTTCCAGTTCTAGGAATTAGAGGACACACAAAACCCCCAAAAATGCTAACTGATCCATCAATAAAGCCTATTTTTTGAATGAACTAATCTTTAACCTGTTGGAGCCTTCTTTCGTATATAGCCTTGGACACCGCCCTGGATTGACACACATAATGATTAAATGATGAATGAACAATGACACTCATCATTTTTGGTGCCGTTGCTGGGGATAGGTGTTGTTAGAAGAGGAAAGCAGTCCAATAATTGTTAGTGTGCTAAGTTGTGAACTTCAGAGTGAAATCTGAATGTAATAACTGGCATAATTAATAGTTGTTGGTAAATTCCATTTCAGTTCATTTAGAGAACAAGCAAGTATGAATAGGTTAAAGGATGTGAAAGCACGATGTCAAAGTATGAAAAATCCTTTGCCTACCACAGGAAGAAAAATTTCACAAGAGGTTGAAAGTATGTCAAAGTTGTCCAAATTTATGATTCCCAAAACTGTTGGAACTTTCAAAGAATTACAATCATCTATGTCCAGAATTGTAGGATCCTTTGAGAAATCATCACAAGGAGGAACAATCAATAGTTCAACACCTTTTTTCTTGACAAATCCATACAATCAGGACAGTTTAATAGGATATCTAATTGTGATTGGGAACCTATAAGGGTAGGCTCACAAGAGAATCTAGGGAGAGCCAGTAATGTGCTCCAACCTAGTGCAACTAGTACACCTACCAAAACTTTTCAAAATCCCATCCAATTAGATCCTAATCAAAATGCTCCCATGAAGGTCATTTCACCTTCTATGTTACCGAATTTTAAGGGAGTTACATCTGAAGACCCTGATTTGTTTTTGTTTGAGTTTAAAATTGTGTGTCAAGCTCATGATTACACTAACGACAATCAAAAGCTCAAATTGTTTCCTTCCACTCTTAAAGAGTCAGCTCTACGATGGTTTATCACCTTAGCACCTGATTCAATTAGAACCTGGAATGAGATGGAAAATATATTTTTGGAGAGATACCAAGAATATTGTCAAGTCAAGAATCAAAACAATGAATTGCTTGAAATGAAACAAAAGGAAAATGAAATCTTAGAAGATTATGTAGACAAATTTTCTTTTGTTCATAAGAGATGTGGTAGTGTTGAACCTGAAATGTGCAAAATTATATTCTTAAGGGGACTACAAGATGAATTTCGGGATGCATTGGATATTTTAGGAAGAGGCGATGCAAATGCACTTGAAATCCAGGAAATCATTAAACTTTGCAAAAATTATTCTCATTCAAGGCATAGAAAACATAGAATTGGTAATGATAAACATGATTTGAAAGAATGCATGAAAGAGTTTGCTAAAGCTGATATTGTTGTACATCTTGATAAAACAGTAGATAAAAAGAGTAAATCTACTGAACCTTCAGTTATCTATTGTTCAAGATGTGAGCAACAACACTCTGTTCATGACTGTCCTTTGAACAAAACATTTATACCAGCTACATGTAGCATTTGTCAAAAAGGACATTCCACAAATCAATGTAGTTTATTGCCAAAACTCAAAAGTGTCTTTGAAAAACAGCCTCAACCTATGAAAAAACTCAATTTTGTAGGACAAGGACAAGGAGATAATTTTCTTAAGTTTCCATATCAGAATGCTTCTCAATTTCCTATACATTGGGGAAATAATCCTTGGTATATGCCATGGTATGCTTCAGGTCCACTTCAACAATGTTGGAGTCAACCACCATGGGCATATTCCCAAGAGTGGTCTCAACATGGATGGATGAAACAACAATGGAATCAACCACATCCACCATGGTTGCAGCCAAAACTACAAGGATATCAATGGGGACAACAACAAAAATTGCACAAAGGGCAGCAACATTATCAAACACAGAAATCAAATTTATTGCCCACTCATACCCATAGTTTCTCTCATGGACAACAACAACAAAATGAAAAACAACCTCTATTTTCAGCTCAACTTGTGGTCAGTCCAAACAATGTTAAACAGGTAACCCCTGTCTCTATGGCTAAATCAGAAAATACAGCCATAATAAATGTTGGTGATTGTCATAAAAATCAGTTGTGTTTAGGAAAACCACTTCTTGAACATATTCCACTTACCAATGTAGAAATAGGAGCTAAAATGAATGCACATAAAAACAAATCTGCACTGAAAAACAAGAAGAAGAAAAAGAAAATCTCCCACAAAAAGAATCATATCTTGAACAGTTTGAAATATCAAAACTAACATCTTTGAAATCAGATTTGATAAGGGAATTAAAACATTTAAATGTTATAGTCCCTTTACTTCAAGCTATTAAAGATGTGCCAATCATTAATACAATTGTTCAAGAAATATGTTTTAACAAACCAAGAAAAAAGAAGAAAATATATCCTAAAAACATACAAGTCGGTGGTAAAAGAGTAAACTTGCTTGCAGGAAACCTTAGTCCACCTAAGTATGATTGTCTAGGATGCCCATGGTTTCATGAAACATATAAGGAAAATGAAATGGACATTTCAATTTTGGCCTCCATCGTTGTAAAGGATAATGTAGAAGAGATGGATTCATCCAAACAGTATGTTTTTGATGAAAATGTTCAGAATGCAGATTTTAAAGATGAACCAATCACTGTTCAACAATTATTATGGAATGATGAAAAACAAAATTCTAAAAATTTGTCATCCATTCCAATACAAAACAATTTTCTTCACTTGTCACATGGATGTCATCATTTTTTCTCATCTTTTCCTTTCCATTTATCAAAGTTAATTCTTTTAAGAATTGTTTTTGGTAAACATACACAGATTTTCCATTCTTTTCCACCATATCATTGTTCTCTTAATTCATTAATGCATCATTCTCCAAGAACCAATTCAAAACATCTTGGTACAAAACAAACTGAAATGCAGCCAAAACAACCTTTGAACAACAATAGTTGGTTGACTAAAAACCAAGAAGTAAATTTGTTTGATGTATTGATCCAACATCCTAATGCTCTACTAACACTTTATGCATCTTTAGCAGTTGGCATTGAGTTGTTGCAGGTACAAAAAAATAGATTTCGTAGTTGAATGCAGTTAATGAACTTTGGTTGGAAGCACTTCACCAAATAGAGTTCATTCAACAAAAATGGAAAATGTGGCATGATGATCACATTAAGAGCAACAAGGATGAACCAGAAGAGTTTGAGAATGGAGTTGTTCAACTTTCTTCAGTTGATGATTCAAGAAGGACATTAGTGGTGAATGGACATCTTTTACAGTTGTACCATAAACCACTCACAAAGAAGGAATTTGCTCAATCTTTCACACAGTCACATTTGCATATGATAGAAGAGGATTCCTCTTCTGACAAGGTTTCCAAATGATCATATTTTTTTAGCCTTGAAAAAAAAAAAACAGAAGTTGGTTGAAAACCAGAAATGGCAGCCTCTTCTGATAAAAAAAAAATGAAATGAAAAAAAAGAGAAGAAAAAAAAAATGAATAATTCAGTAGTGAAAACCTTCTCGGAGGCGCTGCTGAGTTGGCTTGCATGAAAACCGGTTTTTCGGCATGCATTGCCTTGTTGATCCACCCATCATTGTTCTACCATTGTACAAATCTCACCTACTGCACCTATGTTGTTCTTATTTCAAAAAAAATCATCATCAGAAGCAGCTTGTAAGGTGGATGATAAATTTTCAGGACAGTAAGGTATGTGTTTCTTGCATTTAGTCATGGTAAGCATTTAGCATTTAGTATATGATAATCAATATTTGGCATAAATTGTTCATACAATATTGGCAAGTTAAAAAAAAATGGAACATGTTGTTCAAAATGTCAAGAAACACCCCCTTCTGCCCTTAGTTGCATGGGAAATTCAAAATTGTGAAAAACTTGATTTTGGGACAGATATGACAGCCATTTTATCTTTAAGTAGGGCAGATTTCAGAATAAAATGTCCCACCAATACCTCATAAATCTGAGAAGGACGAAATGCACCTGAAAATTTTGTTTTACTACTACTGCAATAAAACAACAACAGACAAAAAAAATAGCATGGAAAAAGAATTTTTGATGTTATGGAAGGCTTATACACTCTAAATATGGGCCCACACTAGAATCTAGGCTAAATTTTGCATAGGAGGCCATTTCAGCATGTTTTTGACACATCTTCAGAATGACAGTCTCATTCCAGAGCAACTTTGGAACAACAGTCTCATTCCAGAGCAAGCTTCAAAATGAGACAAATTATGCCAGAAATTCTTGAAAATGTTGTAGAACAGCAGGGCACATTAGATATTAAGTTTCTTAAAGTTCTACCACAAGTACAAAGGAAGAAAAGAAAAAAAAGAAAAAAAAAAAAAAAGTTGCAGGAACTACAATGCTTGGTGTAGTGCAGTAAGAAGAACTTTCTCGGGTAGTAGGTGGCAAAAGTATGTTGTTCATCTTACTAGGGCCTACTAGGATGCATGAGGGCATGCATCAGTTCAAGTTGGGGGGAATGATGAGGCCTAGAAATGCCTCATTATTACACTATTGTTGACATATAAAAACTGCCATAATATTAAATATGACAAAGTTAAAGTGCCAAATAGTGATTAGAATATGTTATTTGTTACATGTTTGCATGATTTTATGTTTGGAACATTATACCTCTGTTTTGACTATTTTCAGCATTTTATGCACTGTTTCGGTTGATTAGGTAGTAAATAAAACATGTATTGCAATTACATTCTGATGGCATGAATAGATTCCTCTCATCAAGAACTACAACTTTGCTTTTTGAAGCAAGTCAATCCGAGCTGTAGATAAAAATTTATGAAGGTTACATCGTTCCTACGCTCATTGTTCATTCCTGCGCTCATTGTTCATGCCTTAGTCTTTTCTAGAGCTGTTAACAAGTGCAAATCTGCGTTAAAGGGAACATTGGCGGATCTACTGGGAATGATCCAGAGTGAGTTAAGGTACCAAATTCATACCAATGGTACTTCATAATATAGAGAAAACATAGCCAAAATTTGAAGGCATATGGATAAGTAACCTGGAAGTTATGGGGCCTGCAAAATGGCAGTTTCACACTTTTTGACAGCTGGAAATGTTGGTAAAAATCTGTGTTAAAGGCCAACTTGACAGCGATGCAGGGAGTAATTTATGAGGAATTAAGAGTTGAAAATTTAACCCAATGTTGTTCATATAACCAAGAACATGTGGACATAATTTGGTAAAAAATGGAGTTACGATGAACAAGTTATGATCACTCCAAAAAGGCATCTGGGCATGTTTTGGCAGCTGGAAACAAGGTCACAATCCATACAAATTCCAGCCACCTATCACTTTGAAGGAAGGCATGGAATTTGTCAAATAAAGAAGAGGTAAACGCTTGGAAATAGTTGAGGGAGAATAGGCATGACTCTTTCTCCACCTGACAGCACTGCCACGTGATGCAAATGGAAGCAACAAGTCAAAAGGCTAAAATGCAAGAAATTTGGTAAAAGCAGGACACAATCATGCAAATTCCAGCCAGCTGTACATATACAGCAGGGCTTGGAATTAGTCACTCCAGCACATGCCACCACTGCAGAAGGGTGTACAAGATAAGGTAAAACAATCCAAATGGTCAACAACTTCCTCCCTATGCGTTTGGAGTGCAGATAAGCAATGAATTGTCACCTGCCTGTTATTCTGGTGCAGGAATAGGGAATAGCGCAGGAACAATAGAAGATGGTCAAAAAGTGACAGATCGGTAGAGGAAAGTATTGAAAATTGACCAAAAAGTTGTCCCAGCTCATGTTAACTGATTTCCTCAATGAATGCAGCTTAATAAGGTTGAATAGATCAAGTTTGACAAAGCAAGCTCATGCATTCTAGGAAACAGTTGTGCAAACAGTTGTAAATCCCTGCAAATCAGTAATCAAGTATATCAGCATAATATTATAAATAAGAGAGCTCCCAGCACGGTTGAGCATATAGAATATAGGCATATAGTCATATAGGAGACATAGAGAAATAGAGAGTGCAGTTGTTTTTGTAGCGAGAACAGATAATCTACGGGGTATTTCCTGCATTACTGTAATGCATTTTCGGATTGAATAAAAAGGTGCAGTTTTTAGTTCTCAATTGGCATGTTGAGTTGATTATTAGTATTTAGGTTTTCTTAGCATAACTCTTCACCTTCATCTGGTTCTGGAAGCAAGGGCCACTTGCAGGACCAGAGGAAGGCATCTTCTGACAGAATACATTGCTAATTCCTTGCTGCAACAGGTTAGCAAAATTCTGCCAGTTTCATTTCTTTAGCAACTTTAAATTCAGATTTCAGTCTTGACAACATTTTTCCATCATTCCATGCAATTTCAACATTTTTGTTCAGATTTGCAGCAACTTCAAGTTTTCTGTCATTTTCCAGATTTGCAGCAATTTCCAGTTTTCTGTCATTTTACTACAATTTCTAGATTTGTGACATTTCCAGTTTTGCAATAGATGTTAGTTTGAATTTCTAGATTTAGAACATGCTCAGAGAATTGTAGTTAGTTTATTTTTCTGCAACTGTGTGTGATTTCAATTCTGCAATTTGCCTTTCTGACAATTTCAATTTAGCAACATTTCATTTTCTGCTATTTCAGATTCTACTTTTCATGCAAGTTTTAATTCAGTTTTATTTCCTGTAATTTGATTTCCAGTTCTAGGAATTAGAGGACACACAAAACCCCCAAAAATGCTAACTGATCCATCAATAAAGCCTATTTTCTGAATGAACTAATCTTTAACCTGTTGGAGCCTTCTTTCGTATATAGCCTTGGACACCGCCCTGGATTGACACACATAATGATTAAATGATGAATGAACAACGACACTCATTAGGTAGATCTCTCTCCATTGAATACTCCTCACTCAAAATATTTGTCTTCAATTGTCCTGGGTGTTGGATATCTATCCACTGAGACTCTATCCTCTATACTCTCTCACCTCTAAATCTCTATCGATAGGCTCACTCAGAACCTTCTCAAATATTCTCAATAGGTTCACTCAAAACCTACTCAAATCTGCTCAATAGGTCCACTCAAAACCTGCTCAAATCTACTCAATAGGTTCACTCAGAACCTGCTCAAATCCATTCAATAGGTCCACTTAGAACCTACTCAAATTTTCTCAACAAGTCCACTTAGAACCTGCTCAAATCTTCTCAATAGGTCCACTTAGAACCTACTCAAATATACTTAATAGGTCCGCTCAGATCCTGCCCAAATCTGCTCAATAGGTCCACTTAGAACCTACTCAAATCTGCTCAACAGGTCCACTCAGTTTTTGCTCAAATCTGCTCAACAAATCCACATAGAACCTATCTAAATATGCTCAATAGGTCCACATACAACCTGCATAAATCTTCTCAATAGGTCCACACAGAACCTGTCCAAATATGCTCAATAAGCTCACATAGAACTTGTCCAAATCTGCTCAATAAGTCCTCTCTAGGACTTGCTCAAATCTACATTGCAAGATTCCATAAAATATTACACAAAATGAGTCCACAAGCCTTCTCAAATACTTGTCTCAATCATATAGAATCATAAAGAGAATTATTAGAGACTCAATATGTTCTATACTCAATGCTCAATCAATATCTCAACTCAATCTCATAGAAGCATAAAGATAATTGTTAGAGACTCAATATGTTCTATACTCAAATCCCAATCTCAACTCAAATCAATCTCATAGAAGCATAAATATAATTGTTAGAGACTCAATATGTTCTATTCTCAAATCTCAATTTCAACTCAAATCAATCTCATATAAGCATAAAGATAATTGTTAGAGACTCAATATGTTATATACTCAAATCCCAATCTCAACTCAAATCAATATCATAGAAGCATAAAGAGAATTGTTAGAGACTCAATATGTTCTATTCTCAAATCTCAATATCAACTCAAATCAGAATATATAATAGTTTGTTTCATGGAACTTGAACAACCACTTCACACAATCACTTGACTAGGCTCAATCAACTCTAATCAACCAATCACCTCAAGGATCAATCCTTTCTCACAAACCCTAGTCCAAGCATGTATCAACCAACTCAATTTTTTTCCAACAATGCTCAACAAAAAATCTCACATAACAATGATACTCATGTTATTTTCTAACTCAAGTTCAAATTCTTTGCACAACCAATGGGATTCAACAACAATGCTTATAAAACAAGGTTTAATCACAACTCTCAAACCAGAAAACCTTAAAGCATTTAACCAATCACTTTCGAAAAGGAAACCACAATCAATCCTTTTCACTCCAAAGGTATTTTATAATCAACCACCATAATCAATCAATAGGAGAATGTGCCCATACATTTTATGAAGATGAAGAAGCCTCTTTGGAAATCTGCCACAATCACAATATTCTTTTGCCAATCCTCACAAGGTTTAGAAGATCACAAAATAATCAACATTACTCCACTTCACAATAATATTCACCAAGGTTTTTAATTAGAAAACCTTCTTAAGAATTAATGCACAACTTCCTTATCACTCCTAAAACCACTTGTACCATAAAATAAAATAAATCAAAACATTGAATAACCTTGTCACTCCAAAAACCACTTATACCATAAAATAACTCAAATATTTTATATCCTTCCTTTCAACACTTTTGCACATAAAAATAATAATCACAAAGCCTTCTTAAGAAATATCCCACATTAATAAAATATCAAACCTTAGCCATATGCAAAAATTAAATCCACTATACTCTCCATGAAAGTCGACGCTTAAAACAACCTTTAACAAATTCAAAATATTTTATGCACCTAAAAATTTTGACGATCGAATTATGGCATACCTTGCAAAATGGCTTTGGGTGGTTTTGACCCCGCGTTCCTCCTCATCGTGTGCCTTAGCGCACTCTCTGCCCATCGTGTGGGCTAGGCCTCCCATGTGGAGGCTTTAAGCCTTTGAGACTTATATTTCTATCCTCTCCACCTATGCCTTGAAACTTGCTCCCTTGTTCCACGTGTAGTGTGCAAACAAAATCAGAAGGGGGAAATCGATGATTGCGAAGGAGGGGATAATCGAATGCAGAAAAATATTTCTTGTCTTCCTTGGTTGATAAAATCAACCTCTTTAAATATTTGAACCTTTGCATGATAAAATATATGATGTCAATGGACATGGCGGGAAAACTCCTTTATTTAATTTTAAAATTTAAAATTTATTTTTAATTAAATTAATATTTAAACTAAACATTTAAAATTAATTTTTTCCATCATCAGGGCACCTTTTTCAATGAAACAAAAATCCAACTTGGGTTTTAAGAAAAAACCATTTCAAATCTACCATCCATGGTTTTAAATAAAACCTTTCCTTGCATTTCTTGGTTTTCATAAAAATATTTTGCTAAGCTTCCCTTGAAGCTCCTTTTGGAACCAAATGCCATGCATCCCTTTTTGAACCTTTGATCAAAACCTTTGCTTCTCATGAAGCTCTTTGTGGAGAAAAATCATAGTTCTTGTTAGAGTAGGTTGTTTACCTTAGCTTATGTTCACCTAGGTTATTTATTTCCTTTTTATTTAGTTATTCAATGTATTTTCCCCACCCATCTATGCGTGGATATTTCATTTATCTTGTTTAGATATTATAAGATGTTACATATTTATTTCTTATATATTATGGGGATATTTTTAGGCTTGAGTATTCCTGGGGGTGACATTTGGAGGGTTGATATACTTTCTCCCATAGCGGTTACATATCTATGGACCATATCACATATTCCTTTTGTACGGTGGATATTTGTCCTTAGCTTGATCATATGGCTATGGTTGATCATCCTTGCCTATATAATCAAGATACCTTCATTGTACTTAGTGCTCCATTTTCAGATCTAATATATGATATTGTTGCTCTCTTGTTTGCATATCTATTTGTAAGCTTATGCTACCAATTTGCTTTCAGATTCTTGTTTTTGGTTTAATGTGGTGTTTCTATTAACACTTGATATCCTTGTAGATTGGAATGATCTTATTATCATTCCTTTCATGGTATCATAGCAATAGGTGTTGCAATCATCCATTTGTGAGTGTTGTGTAGTTGTTTCTCTTGCAGGTTCGAAGAATGGTGTGGAAGCTTCAATTTTTGTGATCGGGTCCTTGGTGGAGTCTTTTGCCCAATTTGTGTCACTCCTTCTATTGTAATATCATTACCAGCCTCCTAAAATTTCTTCTACCCATATTGCAATAGCCTCATTCCCTTGGATCTGTCCTAAGCATTTTTTTTCTTGAGCATTTCCCTTTTTGGCAAGGTCACCAACCCAACCTATTTTTACATTTTGCATGTATATCATGATAGAAATGTTATTTTTACATGAAATTTTTTGTAGGTCTGTAAATGCATTAATTTGAGTTGTGCCCAAAATTTTAGCTCATTTTGATATGTTTTCTTCAATATATCTTGATTTTATGAAAACCTACAATGTTTTAGTAATCTGCGTATATCTTCATCAAAACTTTTGAGTTTTTGCAATTTTTTTTACAAAATGTGTAAAATCATATTATAGACCATCCCATAAAGTTTTAGATAATTTGGAGTTGTATTTTTATATTTACAGTGATTTTACTATGTTTAGTAAAATCATTCTTGCAAGAGAAATATTAGGCATTGCTTAGAAATTTTTTTACCATGCCTTTTAGATATTTTGGGTCTGTATTTAGACAGTTATAATGATTTTATGACTACACTCTCAATATTGCATTGTGGAAGTTTTTTGCACTTGAACCTTGTATATGGATATTGTTATAAAGTCCTATCTTCTGCATTCCTGTGAAGCTAATAAAATAATCTTTTGGAGGGGTTGTCTCGATGGTGATTTGTGCAGCCTATCTGCATTCTTGTGCTCTTTTGTGTTTTTTGTAGAATGGCTTATTCATATTATTTTGTATTAGATAAATGTGAGCCATTAACAACACATAATTACCATACATGGAGACCAAGAATGGAAACAATAATTAAACACAAAGGTTTATGGGATTTAATGCTTTAAGAACAACCAAAGTTCACTAGAGAATATGAAAAAATTTAGCACCAATGCAAATTACATGAATGTATGGGTTTGATAGGAACTTATGTAAGTGATAGTATTTTATTTCATTTGGAAGTATGTGACTCTCCTTTCAAAATTTGGGAAAAATTAAAAGGATTATTTGGTAAGGTGGATCACATAAGATCCATGCAGCTTGAATTTGAGATCACTTCTCTCAATCCTGAAGATTTTCCATCTATTGTAGACTATATTACTAAGTTCAAGCACTTGTTGACATAGTTAAATGGGAGTGGGAGAGACAAAAAATATGAAGAGTGTGTTTACCTGATTCTATCCAAGTTGAAAGGTCCATTCCAAAACTTTGCTTCTACCTTTTTCTCTAGCATGGATGCCTTAGGTGACACATTCATAATGCCTGGTTTGGAGTTGTTTTGTGAAAGACTTACTAGGGAATAATCCAAATTTTCTAACATTGAGTCTTCTACCTCTCAAAATTCATTAGTAGCATCTAGTCCTAAGGGTAAGGGAAAATTCAAAGGTAAACCTAAGTCTTCTCCTTATCCATCTCAAAGTGCCCCTAAACCCAAATAATCTAACTCTAAACCCAAAGAGTCTCCTAAATCCAAGAATAAGTCTAGCCTTTCATGCTCCTTTTGTGGGGGAAATAATCATGTAGAAACCAGGTGTTGGAAGAGAATGTAAGCCTTAGATTATGTAGTCAGAAAACACAAGATCTCTATCTCAACTCCACCTCCATCTAGTGAGCATGGAAAAGCACTTAATGTTGTTGGGAGATCTCATTCAGTTGCTACAAATAGTTGAGTTATAGATTGTGGTGCTTCTCACCATATGACTTCTTCTAAGGAGTCGTTTGTATCTCTTGGTTTGAGTTCTACTTCCAAAATTGAGGTTGGATACTCTTCCTTTATTTTTGTTAAGGGAAAAGGTGACATACAATTTGATGGTGGATGGATAAATGATGCACTATATGTTCTTGACATTACTACAAATTTACTTTTTGTTTATCAAATTTGTCATTCTGTTCAGGGAAAAATAGCGACTTTCACACCACAAGGAGCTAAAGTTAGAACCTTTTTGGAGCCTCATTCACTTGTTGCACAAGGTGTTATTGATCATAGTTCTAGACTATATCACTTTGAGGGTTTTTATGACACTTCTTCTGTAAGGACATGCTTGGTTGCTCATGTAGATTCTGAGAGTAAGCTTTGGAATGAGATATTTGTACATATTAATTACAGATATTTGAAGGAGTTGAGCACTCATGGTATAGTTGATGGTTTACCTAGAGTTTCTTGTCTTGATGGAGTTTGCCCTAGATGTTCATTAGGGAAACAACACCAAGATCCATTTCCTAAGGGTAAGTCAAAAAGAGCTTCTTCACCACTTGAGCTTGTGCATAGTGACTTGATGGTTTTTTCTACTTCTTATTTCAAAGGAGCTAAGTATGCACTTACATTTATTGATGATTTCTCAAGGCGTACTTGGGTTTATTTTCTCAAGTACAAGAGTGATGTATTTTCACACTTCAAGGTGTTTAAGGCTTTTGTTGAGAATTAATCTTCTAGTTGCATAAATAATCTTTGCACTGATAATGGGGGGAGTACTTCAATAGAGAGTTTTCTAATTTTTTTGTAGCACATGGTATTCTTCACCAACATTCTATTCCTCATGCTCCACAACAAAATGGATTAGCAAAAAGGAAGAATCGAACTTTGAAGGATATGGCTAACTGCATGATGCATTCCAGGGTTTTACCTCCTATATATTGAGCAGAAGCAGTTAATTATGTGAACTACATTCATAATCGCACACCACATAGAGCACTTGAGAATTTGACTCCAGAGGAGGATTGGTCTAGGACTAAGCCCGATGTCTCATTTTTCAAAGTTTTTGGAAGCCATGCTTGGGCCTTTGTGCCAAAGAATCAAAGGAAAGCCTTGGATAAGAAGAGAAAACCCTTAATATTGTTGGGTATTGTGAGGACATGAGATCTTGTCAAATTTTGGATGCTGATACTCATGAAATTATTTTCATAACTCATGTTTAGTTTGATGAGCGATTATCTTCTCATGATTCTTCTTCTTTACTTCCATCCATTGATGATTCTTCACTTCATATTGAGGATCCCTTCTTTGAGGATCAAGTTTAGGAGATAGTTTATGAGGTCATGGATATAGATTCAGATGAGAATCGTGTTCCTCCTAATGTTGTCACTATGCCTAGGTGGGCTTGTACCACAATTTTTGAGGCAACGCATTTCATACAAGATCTTCCACCCACTAGACATCATCATGCATATTCTACAGGTTTTGGACTTTTATGTAAAGCATTTTTTGGGGATCCACAGTATTTCTCACAGGCTCATGGGATATAGGATTGGGATGATGTGATGATAGATGAGTAATCTTATTTGATGAAGAATCATGCTTGGTATTTGGTTTCTCTTCCTAAGGGAAGAAATTTTGTTAGGTGTAAGTAGGTGTACCGAACCAAATATGTAGCTGATGAATACATTGATAATTATAAGGCTCATCTTGTAGTGAAGGGTTTATCTCAAGTTGAAGGTATTTATTACTCTGAGACTTTTGCACCCATTGCCAAGATAAATGTGAAGAGTGCCTTCTTGCATGGATATTTGCAAGAGGAAATCTACACGGAGCAAAATTTTGGGTTTGTTCATAACTCGTCTCTTGTTTTTAGACTATGGTGGTCTCTCTATGGTCTCAAACAAGCCCCTAGAGCTTAGTATGAGAATATGGAATATTTTCTTCTATCTATTGGATTTGTTCGTTGCCACTCAGATCCTACAGTGTATATACATCATGTTGGAGAGGATATAGTTAAACTTGTCTTGTATGTTGATGACTTTATTCTCACTGGTAGCTCTTCTTCCCACATTCAGACTGTTCAAAGGGCTCTTTCAATGCATTTTGATATGACATATCTTGGTCTTTTGCACTTTTTCCTTGGTTTGCAAATTTCTCAATAAGATTCAGGGATTCATTTGAGTTAGTAAAAGTACACCCATGATCTTCTTCAGTGTTTTGGTATGGTTAATTGCAAGCCATGTCCCTCTCCTTTTTAGGTTGGGGTCTCTCTTACTTCCAAATGCACCACTCCTCTTTGTGATCCTACCTTGTATAGGTAGTTAGTTGGAAGTTTGATGTACTTGACCCATACTCACCCTGATATTTCTTTTATAGTTGGAATTGTGTCTTTGTTTGCACATGCCCCTCATAGCAGTCACTGGCAGACTGCCAAGAGGATTTTGAGATATCTACAAGGAACTTCACACTTTGTATTGCACTACACCTGAGGTTCTACTCAGTTGGTTGGATATACAAATTTACATTGGGTAGGTTCTATTGATGATAGGTGTTCCACTTCTGGCTACATTTTTTGTCTTGGCTCTTCTCCAATTGCTTGGGCATGTAAGAAGCAATAAGTTTTTGGACTTTCATCTATAGAGGAAGAGTACATGGCAGAAGTCAAAGCAATTTAAGAGGTTCTTTGTCTATGATAGTTTTTGACATAGTTTGGCTTTCCACATGATTCAACAACAGTACTTTGGTGTGACAACCAAAGTGCAATTCACAATTCTTGCAATCCTATTGAGCACCAGCGGACCAAGCATATTGAGATTCACATGCACTTCATTCGTCAACACATTCAAGATGGAGTTCTTTTCTTGGAGTACATTCCAACTCAACAGTAGGTTACCGACATCTTCACGAATCCTTTTTCATCACCTCGCTACCTTGAGTTGCATGGCATGCTTTGGGTTTCAGAATTTGTCCTTAGGGGGTGTTCTTGAGGACATCTTCCTTCTTATTTATCTCTCTTTCTAGTAGTATGATATTTTCCCATGTGGTTTTTACTTCTTCTAGTTTGAGATTTCTTCATGTATATATTGTACATGAGTACCTAATCAGGCCTTGTTGTCGGGACTCATACTGTGGATATGCCACTTTTCTTTTTGATCCCTAGCTTCACTTGAGGGGGGGTGTTATAGTAGGTTTTTTACCTTATCTCATGTTCACCTAGGTTATTTATTTCCTTTTTATTTAGTTATTCAATGTATTTTCCCCACCCACTTATGTGTGGATATTTCATTTATCTTATTTAGATATTATGAGATGTTACATATTTATTTCTTAGATATTATGGGGATATTTTTAGGTTTGAGTATTCCTAGGGGTGACATTTGTAGGGTTGATATTCTTTCTCCCATAGCGGTTATATATCTATGGACCATATCACATATTCCTTTTGTACCGTGGATATTTGTCCTTAGCTTGATCCTACGACTATGGTTGATCATCCTTGCCTATATAATCAAGGCACCTTCATTGTACTCAGTGCTCCATTTTTAGATCTAATATATGATATTGTTGCTATCTTCTTTGCATATCTATTTTTAAGCTTATGTTGTCAATCTGCTTTCAGATTCTTGTTTTTTATTGAATGTGGTGTTTTTGTTAACACTTTATATCCTTGTAGCTTGGAATGATCTGATTATCATTCCTTTCAGTGCTTACTTACATATATCATTTTGAAATCAATGATAACTTTTAGGTTAGGGATTGAAAATTTCCAACAATCTTCCTCTTTGTCATTGATGGCAACCCATATCCTTTTACTAAAACTTGACCTTATTTTTTGCACCCCCTAGGACTTTGCTCCCTTATCTCAATGCTCTATCAGATATAAAATCTCTCCCTATATCAAATATCTCCCCAATATACACAAATATCTCCCCCTTTGACATCAATGGCAAAGGGTCATCTTTGGGGCTCGGGGCTAAGAATGAGCCTCTTAGCTTATCCCCTCACCCACCTCCACATGGGGTGGTTAATTTTGGAGTGGGAGTATTTCTACTTCCTAAAAGCACTACTCTCTACCTTTATCTTTATCTCTTATTTTTTGAGTCTTTTGAATCCTCTCACTGTTTCTTTCCAAGTCATCATCCCTGTTCTTGTCATTACTTATTTTCCTATTCCTATTCTTGTTCTAATCCATGCTCCTATTCCTGTTTATGTTCCTGTTCTCATCCATGTTCTTGTTCCTATTCCTATTCCTATTCTCATCCATGTTCCTATTCCTGTTCATGTTCCTGTTCCTATTCTTGTTCTCATCTATGTTCCTATTCCTATTCATGCTTGAATCTGGAATATTTTCTCTACACCATATTTCTATGTGACCATAATTATTGCACTTATAACACTTAATGTTATTATTCCTTGGAGGTGCAACTATCTTAGGATTTTTCCTAGTGAATCCATATCCTCTTCTATCATAAACCTTGTAATTCATTGCCTTGTGACCAAACTCATTACATGAGTAGCAATACCCATGGAAAAGTTGTCCTTTCCAATATTCTTGTCTTTCATGTGTCCTACACTATGAAGCCATGTGCCCAACCCTGTGACATGAAAAACATCTTCCATTGAAGAAACCTTGCCTAGACCCCATTGATATCTTAGTCTCTTCTACCTGTAACCTATTCCATCTGTTCCTTACTTGTGCATTGTTCCTTTCCTTGCTGAAATTTCTATTGTCCAACTTATCCTTAGAAGTCTCACTCTCTCTTTTACTTACTTCTTTTGACTCTTCTTCTTTTCTGGTGTTTGAGATTGACTCTCCTTTTTCTTCTTCATGTTTATCTTGTTCTTCTTTAGAACTAAGTCCTGTTATGGTGACTAATGACCTTTGTGCATTGATAGTCCTTTCCAAGGTCTTTGAATTTTCCTCAAACTTGTGTAGCTTGTCCTTAGAACCTTTTACTTCCATCCTTAGTGAAACCATCTCATGCTCTAATATTTCACTCTATATCTTTTGTATTTAATTTTTTGGCCATACTTTCTTCAATTTTTCTTGTCTCTTTAGCTTTGATTTTGAAGTTGGTGAGTTCCTATAGAAACCTTGCTTTTTCTTTCTCATCTTCTTGAGCTTGAACCCTTAATCTTAAGTTCTCCCTTTTTAATTCTTCAAGAGTAATAATAAGCCTTTCACATTCTATCTTTTTTACCTTTGACTGTTTAATCATACCTTCTTCCACTCTTCTTGTTTTTTTAACCTTATCTCTCAAGTCAGAGATATCCTATAGAAGCTTTGTCTTATATTTCTCATTTTCTTGTATTTGAGCCTTCAATTCTAAATTCTCTATTCTCAATTCAAGAAGTTCCTTAAGAATGGTTTTCCATTTTTTCTTTTCTGAAGCATATTCTTATTCTTCTATTACTAAAAGTAGAGTTTCTTCTTCATACCTGTTTTGATCGTCCCTATTATCCTTTCTTGAACCAATCTCTAGGATTTAATTTTTGAGAATATCATCTTCAAATTCATTGCTACTAAACCCATTACAATATCTTGCATCATGGCCAAGTTGACCACAAACAAAACATTCTTGTGGATAATAAGCTTCATGGTGACCTGTGTTCCCACATCTGGTACAAAACTTTATTAGTCTAGATATTTCTCCATTACTTGATCCATCTCTTGAATCTATTTCCATTTGTCCTCCCAACACAAAAATATTAAACTCATCTTACTTTGATTTCATGACCATAGGTGTTCTTTTCTTCTTATGTATCATGCTTCTACTCTTGCATTTCTTTTCCATTTGTGTTCTTATAGGATCTTCCTTCATGCTGTTAAACTTCTTTTGAAGTAACCAACTCTAATACCAATTGAAGAACACAAGCTTATACTAAGATGGGGGTGAACAATATAATATTGTAGACACCTAAAACATGTCATGTCTAGGGGAGCTACTCACATAGGCACATTCATTAGATCATATGACATAATCTTGGACTTTCCAAGCATCAGAAGTGGTTCTCACCACTCATATGGGGTGTTTTAAGCCCATCCAAGCCTAGGCACTCAAGACTAGAGAAGGCAAATCTTAGCTTGCTCAAGCTTAGAGCGGCCAAACCTTAGCCACTGTAGATGATAGTGGCCAGATCTTAGACACTACAGATGATAGCGGCTAAGCCATAAAAAGTATTTTGTCGATAGATATGCCCAATCATGGGTGGAAGTGGTAGTATGCATGCAATAAAGGTGAGAGAGAGTAACTTTGCATTCCCTTTCACAGCCAATTCACATAGGAGACTTGAGTTTGCATTTAGACTTCAATTAACTGGTCTTTAAACATAGAAAAGATAAAAATCTTCTCATGCTAACCTTCACTACGCATGAGGGATTCAGTCCTAGGGCTTGGGCATAGACCTAGGGTTTCACACACTTTAAAAGGTGTAAGCCTGAGAGCATTAAAGGGGGACACATTGGAGGAAAAGAGATAATTTTGATCCAGGATATAACTTTGATCAAAGAGAGGGAGAGTCCACTTGAGGGTTTTCCACATATAGGATATTCAACGTATCGAGCAAAGCAACCATCATTTCAACATCGGATACAAGATTCGATCCATAGCCTTGAAGCAAAGAGGGCAAGATTCGCTTTAGTGGTCGCTATCTTGGACAGTGGCCCATGGGCCTAGCTTAGGGTTTAGACATTAGTTTCATTATTTTATTTAGCATATCATTAGCATAGCATCATTTCATTCATTCACATTCATAGCATTGTTTTACTTTGCACTTGCTTTCATTTGATATATTCATTACTAACAACCTCATCCGGGGAGGCATTCTCGGACATCTAAGCATGTGTTGTTGTTTCATTGCTTACAAGGCCATAGGTTCATCGGATAGAATCTACAACATACGAGAGCAAAAGGGATCCCTCTAGGAAATAGACCTGGGGAAGGAGGCATCTGTAAGCCCTCATACATTTTCGTGTGTGGAATCGGGAAGCTTGTGATAGCGCACCACCCCTTTGCGAGGGGAAATTTTACCCACTTGTAACCTTATTGTATCAAAATAGGTATCCCTAAGAGGGACCAACATGTAACCGGGTTTTAATAAAAATAAAGAGACATATCTTTGTTACTTCCATGTTATATGATTTTTCATGGTCTTTCATTTCATTTTGGGTTTAACACATTTGCAAGTAGAGTAAGAGCAGTGCATGCACCCTAGGGTCACTACAGATGGCGATCACGATGGGAAATCCACTGATTTTTCATTTTTTGCCTGGATACTGACTTAATTTTATGTGCAGGCTTAGCCACTCTGGTCTACAATGGCCAAAAATCAGCCGCTCTAAGCCATAGTGGCCAACAGAGCCTTAGCCGCTCTTGCTAACAGTGACCAAAAACCAATCGCTCTGGTCGATAGTGACCAGCACTAGAGAGCAGTAAAGGATAGAACCTTGGTTCTCTGAGCTGGATTAGAGGTTGGTACAACTTCTCTGATATTTTATAGCTTTTTTTCTGCTTATGTGTGTCTAAAATAGTGAACTTAAAGCACATTTCTGTTTGGGAATTGAAATAATAAAAGAAGAAAGAATTAGGCATTTTGCATATCTTAGATCTTCTTTTAAATTTCCACTAGGCATTGCTAGGAACAATGGCTTATGCTTGAAAAGTTCACCCTAGAATCCAACGTGCTAGACATTGTATGTTGTTTACTTGCCTTGAGGCCTTACAAGAGGCCATATTTGCACGAAATAAAGTGCACCCATACAAATCATAGTAGTTCATGCATCTTTCTAAAAATTGAAATGTATTTTGCACTTAGGCATATAGGAAAGAGTCATTTCTGCTATATTATGCACTTTACTTCATGCAAGCTTAAAATGAACACCACACACACATGTATCATTTAAACATTGGGGATTTGGATTTCATCACCAACCCTCAATTCAGTCCGGTGATGTTGGAATTCATCTCCTTCCACCGGTTTGCCCCCTAGATTCTCCTAGAAATGGATTGAAGAACTTCTTCATAGTGGTACTAAGTTACTTGTGTTCAAACTATCTCCCACTTTTGGAACATTCATTGGTTCAGAGTGGAAGAGCTAGGCGAACCCCCCACTAGGATTTCAGTGGTGTACCCTAGTCTCTTTTGGGAAATCATGTTTGGCATGAGTACTCTTGATTATCACTATGGATGAGTCTCCTCATTCCAAATCCAAAGCAAGAACAAGAAACAAGAAACAAAAAAACATCAAAATACAGAAAATAGTTTAGGGCACACTTAAAATTGTAAGCAAGATAAACATTTGCTTGATATTGTTTGTGCAACACAAAAGCTAAAGTTTCCAAAAATGATGGTCAAAACAAGAAGTAAACACCCTCGGTCTGACACTGAAGGGGAATCTGAGGCAAATCATACCCTTAGGTGAAGTCGTAGTAACATTGAAAGACCTACTCGAAAGACCGTGAGATGTAGTTCTATGAGTCTAAGAGGTGATAATTCAACCCTTGGGGGATCTCCTCGAGAAACCCCAAAAATGGAACCACAACATGAAACTACATCTCATAAACACAAAGAGGCCTCATGACCATCATCATCAAGGAGACATGAGGAAACCTCAAGGGCTTCCTCTAAACACATAGAAACTTCTCAGAGACATGAGGAAGCTTCAAGAGCTTCCTCCTCACATAGACATAAAGAGGGTTCTAGACCCCATTCTTCACACAAATACGATGAGGCTTCCCCATATCCATCCTCATGGAGGGTAGAGAGGGCTGCAAAACCCTCATCACCACAAAGACACACAAGAGTCAAAATATCTCAACATTCACATGCAACACTTAGAATAGATCAACCCACTGAGGGGTAGGAAACTAGAAATACCTCTAGTCATAGACATCAAATAGAAGATATCCTTCAAAAAAGAGGAAGGATTCCATTAGACTATGACCTCATTGGAGTGAATGGCACCCCACAGGATCAACCATGGAAAACAAGATAGTTGGATGAGTTGGATCGGTTGCACCCAAGGCCACCACCCGAAACTATAGCCACAAAGAATTCTGCATCCGAAAGTTCATGAACTATGACTTCTAAGCCCACTTCTCAAACTGGTGGTGCCTCAGGGCGACCCCATAGTAAACATATAGAGTCTGACCATAGAGATGCCCAATAATATACTGAACAAGTCACACTAGCTAGCCAAAGCAAAGAGACAGCAGAAACCTCTTCGAGGAATCTATGAATTAGAACTACAAGAACAGAGTCAGATAAGCATGAGTCTTCTATGACCATACAAGTCAACCATGTGCGATGGTTATAAAATACCTTGCATAAGGAGTGAGAGCTTGTAGAATCTCTTGAACATGATAAACAAAGAGAACGGTTGCTACACAAACATGAGCAATGCTTAAGAGAGCAAGCTGAGAAGCTAGCTCGTAGCAACCAACAAGCAAATAGAGATGATCATCAAAAGGATCAATGTGCTAACTCACAATAGAATGGGTGCACTAGACAAGAAAGTAACCCACACCAAAATCACCCTCCAAATCATGAGCAGAATCCAATTGGGGGGGAAATGATAGACTTAATAAATCAGGATCGAGTGTATCTTGGATCCCCTCGTAGGAGGGAATAAAATAGAGCAAATCAAATGGATAGAGTGCTACCTCCACCATCACCACAGGGGGGTTTTCAAGAGGAAGAACTCCTTGCTTCAAAGGTATTTTGAGAGCTTGCTAAAAATATGAAAGCCTTTGAGAAACAAGAGGTTGCTGGGAGCCAACCAACATTGAGCAAAATACACAACCAACCATTGTGTCCATTAGTTCCTAGCCCTCCCTATCCTAAGCACTTTGAGATGCCTAGGCTAGAGAAGTTTAAAGGTGAAGAATATGCACAAGAGCATGTCACCAATTTCATCAACGCATATTTTCATCTCAAATAAAATGATACTCTTATGCTAAGGACATTCATCATGACATTTTTGGGTGCAACCACCCAATGGTTTAACCAATTGCCCAAGCATAGCATATCCAACTTTGAACAACTAGTGAACGCTTTTTTAAAGCATTTCTCCTTTGGTGCTAAGAGGAAATTAAATCTCTCAGACCTAGCCAATTTAAGACATTATGATGATGAGCCAATAATGTATTACGAGAATAGATGGAGAAAAGTCATGGTAAAATTATCATTCTCCGTTTCCACAGAAGAAATCATCCGGATGTTCACCAAGAGTTGTTCCAAACACATTTCCCTCTTGCTACAACTACAAAAATACCCCTCATTTGAAGAATCTTTGGCACAAGCTAAACTCATTGAGGACATCAAAGTAGATGAGGGAACCATAAAACTTTGAACCAAGAAGGAGTGGAGCAAAAATGATAAGAATGGCAA
The DNA here is from genome assembly GCA_028583015.1 of Wollemia nobilis. Lineage (NCBI taxonomy): Eukaryota > Viridiplantae > Streptophyta > Pinopsida > Araucariales > Araucariaceae > Wollemia > Wollemia nobilis. The sequence goes on along the minus strand of JAQPPZ010013020.1, from coordinate 5,611,405 downwards.
ATATAAGTATAAGCAGGAAAACCCTGCCCTAGTTAATCAAGTGGTATTGGCTATGCCTAAGGACGGGGCTGCATAGCAACCCCAAAATTATCAAGCACAACCCCCACTAGCCAACTATGATCAAAAGAACAATCAAGGTCAAAACAAAGAGTGCAAACCCCCTCGTTATTTTACACCATTGATAGAATCAATGCAATCAATATTCAATCAACTGAGCGAGGTGGGAAAGATCATATTCCTTGATATACCTCTTATAGATCCCAACCATCCTAAGCCAAAAGGATATAGGGAAGATCAATTCTACCTGTATCATAGGATACCGGGGCATAATATCAAAGTTTGTGTTGGTTTCAAACATCAGGTGCAAAACATGATTGAGGTAGGAGAACTAAAAGTGGACAACCCACTGGCCCCTAAAAATAGAGATATGGGCATCTACAAAAACTTGCTACCAAACCATGAGGTCCCTAGAGGGCAAGGTGCACAAGTCAATCAGGTCTGAATTGATACACCTACCCATGGGTGTGTTGGGATGGTTGAAATTGTCAATATAGCAACCAGGAGTAGATGGTATGGTCAACCGCAACCTCTTGCAGCTCCCATAAATGTCCTTGCTACACCTAGGTAGAGGCAGGGGTAAAACAACCTTCTAGGTCCACCAACTCGACCTGTGGTAACTATCTAGAGTAGACTTGAGCAAAACTTACAAATGACTCCGGCTAAGCTATCCATTTATGAGCTCATACAATAGTCCCCAAAGCACATGGAGACCTTGATGGAGATTTTAAGGTCAATTGAGATCCAACCACAAGATCCAAATGCATTCACCCATTTTGTGGGACAAGTACAAGAATGCCAGGAACCTGTAATACGATTCTACAATTATGAGATTAAGATAGTACCTACTGCCTTACCAGACCCTCTGCTACACATTATGGCATCAATCAATGATTTACCTTTTAAGTGGGTCTTGATCGATATAGGTTCATCAATCAACATCATCACAACAATGGTAATAGAACACCTTAAGATCCCCAAGTCCAATATCATTCCGGGAGCCTATACATTAAGAGCTTTCAATGATGCTTTATGCAATATTATGGGAATGATAGTCCTACCTATCAAGGTAGGGCATAAGACAATCCCCGTGATGTGTCATGTCTTGGAAGGGGCCATGCAATACAACATCCTCCTAGGGAGACCTTGGATAAGGGACATGAAATGTGTTCCTTCAATTTTACACCAATGTGTCAAGTATGTGCATGATAACAAAGTCTACATGGTGTTGGTTGATGAAGAACCATTCAAGTATGTTCATCAGGTGGATTATCTAGGAGAATTTGTAATTCCTTCTTCCCACTTGTCTGTAGGACCTTCATCTCCAACTACCCAACTGGATAATAAAGACAAAAGGGTACGAAAAGACCCATCTGCATCAACACCTCATCTTGCACACAAAGTGGCCAATGCTTCTAATCAACCATCAATGCCTAAACCAAAAAATGATCAGAAGCTAAAGGCACCTATGGTTGAGGAAAACAAACTCAAGGAAATGCTAACCATAGCTATTGAAGAGGGTCCAAATCCCATGGAAGAAGATCACCAAGACCAAGTCGAAGATGATGACTACCACCCCGCTTCGCCAGTGTCATCCATGGGGTCATCCACCTCACATACGACTATACACTTGGAAAGCACAAGGATAGGAGAGTATCTTGTGTAGAACATAACCTTTACACCTATCATAGAGTCTGTGCAAGATATGGGACGTCCAAAGGATCTAAGGCCACTAGTAGGAATAGTGGTTCCACTTGGAATCCCTCCAAACCAGTCAAACTTTGTCTATGCTGGACTAGACTATGCCCATAAGTCTACTGAAGAAGAAGAGGATAATGACAACTTGTTCACTATTAATGTTCATTACCTCTCTAATCTTGAGTTCACTTTAAGCTACTTTGAATGTTGCCATTGGCATGGTTACGATCTTGGTATCTATGAGCAGGGATGAAGGTGGCCAATCGAGCCATAGTACCAGCTTCCCACTAATATATTTGGGTTAGGCTATCACATCAGAAGTCGAGATGACTCTCTAGTAGCAGCCTTAGATAGATTGAGCTTGGGGTTAGGAGAAGACATCAATTTTATTCCTTATCACCCACTAAGTTTGAGACTTATGAGCAGCAGACAAGTGGTCATGGTAAGCATACCACCACCCAAGATTTATCATCCAGGACTCACAATTGAGGCCATCTAGAGGGTACAACTCATGGGATGAAGAGCAAGAAGAAAATGGATATGTAGCAAGTGATGATGAAGCACAAGAGGGCTTGGCCTATCATGGGCCTCGCTACTTACGAAGACTTACTTGGTCAATCCACAATGAGAGTGGATACATATCCGATGAAAGTGACTATGAGTCAGAGGACTCAATAGAGAGAGCCTACTTAGGGGCAAGGCAATGGCCCCATGACTTGGGGCAACATACTAATGCAAATGGATTCTTCATAAGTGATGAAGAATATGAGGATGAAATAGAGATGGCTTACTTAGAGCCAAGACATGAGCCCCTCATCTTAGGGCCACATACTAATGCTAATGGCTTCTAGATCAGTGATGACAATTTTGAGGATGAGACTGAGATGACCTATCTTGGGCCTCACCATTTACGACAAGTCAATATGTTGGTGGAAAGAGAAGCGACACTTCATGCCATAGACCCTGGCTTGTAATTTTTAAGGAGACTTGTTGACTTGAATGTCATTCATCGCATGGTCAATCCCCCTCCATCGATATTCAGGGAACTCTTAGAACCCAATGATCCTATTGTCAGCCTAACTCATGGACCAGATCCAAAGATTCCCATTCCTCCAGAGCCTCATCATGAGCATGGAAGGGAAACCTCGGAGATAATATTTCACCCATGTGGTCCTAGAGATTTCATCCCATCCATCAATACAATCTCTATTGATTTGACCACTCCACTTCATAACCTAATAGATCTCGATAAACCTTTGTGTCTTGACACAGAGATGATTGATTGGGATCATGCTGATTCACCAATAGAGCTTGAAGATATTTTCTCTAATGAAGAGATGTTACAACCATTTCATTTTGCACCAAGTTGTGCCCATGATGTATTCCATGTTGGTTTGGATCCTAAGTTAGTAGGACCTGTAAATCCCACTGATGACATTCACTTGATACCCATGCCTCACCATTTTGAGGATGGGTCACATATGGCTATAGAAGTAACTTTCGAAGTGGACATTAGCGATGATCCCACTCAACCAAAGAAATTCAAGTTCGAAGAAAGTCTATCTCCAAAAGAACAAGCCATCATAATTCCTCTCCTGAAAGAGAGGCCAAATATGTTTGCTTGGACTTACAAGGATATGCCTAGGATAGATCCAAAGTTAGTCATTCACAACCTTTCATTGGACCCCATGAAGAAACCAGTCAAACAGAAGTTGAGAAAAATGCATCCCACCATCGCTTTGATGGTAAAGAATGAATTGCAAAAACTATTGGATGCAGTTTTCATAGTTCCTATCGACTACCCTGAGTGGGTATCGAACATGGTGCCCATGGGGAAACCCGATGGAAGAGTTCGTATCTACACAAACTTTAGAGACTTAAATAGGGCAACTCCAAAGGATTCATTCCCATTGCCAAACATAGATGCTCTTGTAGATGCAACCATAGGTCATGAAATGCTCTCCCTAATGGATGGTTTTTTTGGATACAACCAGATCTGGATTAAACCCGAGGATCAACATAAAACCACTTTCATTACTCCATGGGGAACATTTTGTTACAAAGTAATGCCATTTGGTCTCAAGAATGTTGGTGCCACATATCAGTGGGCCATGACATACATATTCCATGACTACATGCATAAGATCTTAGAAGATTACATGGATGACTTACTTGCCAAGTCCCTATTGCGGCAAGAGCATGCTGAAGTCCTTAGAAAAGTCTTTAATCACCTCATTGAGCACAATGTCAGATTGAATCCTAAGAAATGCATTTTTAGCGTAACTTCTGGAAAGCTTTTGGGATTCATAGTTTCTAAGAGAGGCATTGAAGTCGATCCTACAAAGGTAAAAGCTATACTGGAAATGGCTGCCCCTACCAACATTAGGGAGTTAAGAAGCCTACAAGGCAAAATAGCATCCATAAAAAGGTTCATTGCATAATTATCAGATAAGTGTCGGCCCATGAACCAGTTGCTATGCAAGGAAGTCCCATTTCATTGGGATGGAGAGTGCCAACAAGCCTTTGCAGAGATCAAAACTTATCTAGTGATGCCGCCAGTGTTGGCTCCACCAAGGCTAGACATACCATTCTTACTATATATATTGGCTACTAATTTTTCTTTGGGCACCATGTTGGCCCAAAAGAATGCACAAAACAAAGAGCAAGCCATATATTACATTAGTCGCACATTGGTGAGTTATGAGCTAGGGTATGCATATGTCAAAAAGTTGTGTTTAACAGTGGTCTTTGCAACTCGAAAGTTGTGACACTACATGTTGAGCCATATGACCTATGTTATATCAAAACAAAATCCTTTGCAGTACATGATGAGCAAGACATATCACAATACATGTACCACAAAGTGGATCATGCTATTGATAGAATTTGATCTAGAATTCATAAGCCAAAATTCCATCAAGGGACAAGTCATAGCGGATCAATTAGTAGAGGCACCTCTTCAGGATAGCAAGCCTCTCACTATAGAATTGCTTGATGATGCAGTCTTCGCATTATCAGATCCATCGGAACTCGAAGAACCTGAGAAGGAAAGAGACATGTCATTGTTCTTCGATGGTTCAAAGTGTGAACAAGGGGGTGGAGTAGGGATAGTCTTTATCACACCGTAGGGTGCTCCATTGCCATTATCATTCAAGCTAGACTTCCCATGCACAAACAATAACATAGAGTATGAAGCCTTGATCTTGGGACTCCAAACAATAGTTGCAATGGGCATTAAAATATTGAATATCTTTGGTGACTCCTTGCTCATAGTAAACCAAGTCAAAGGATTGTTCCAATGTAGGTGCCCACTCCTGAAATCTTACAAGGAGCTTGTTGACACTTACCTAACCTGGTTGGAATGGTATGACATTGAGGCAATCCCTCGTACATCAAACATATTTGTAGACACCATGGCATCTTTGGGATCCTTAATCCCTCAGAATCCATCTTCTGATTTCACAACCGTTCATGTGAAAGTGCTCGCATTTTCTACAATACAACATGAGGTTATTGACAACCTAGAGTCAGTCAACATGATCCAAACTGAGCCAAATCAAGATTGGTCATTCAAAGTTAGAGCCTTCTTGCAAATGGCCCCTTGGGAATATTTGATCTCTCAAGGTCCCACGGAATGTGGAACAACCATTCATCATAGGGTTGTTTCCCAATCAATGTTCACAAATGCTAGATCACAAGATGAGCATGTCATTCTATCCATAGAAGCAATGACTTATCAGGATTGGATTTCCCAATTGCAGGACTTCCTAAAGCTTGGAATAGTACCGCAAGGTCTATCGCATATCGAAAGATGAATGTTTAAACAAAATGTGACTAGATACATTTTTCTAGGAGAGATCCTCTACAGACGAGGATATGATGGAGTACTACTCCATTGTCTTGAGCCCCAGGAAGCATCCTGGGCAATTTCACAAGCTCATGATGGTACATGCGGAGGATATTTCAGTGGCATGGCCATCATCAAGCGTATCTTGTGAATGGGTTACTATTGGCCCACCATGGAAAAGGACTATTGCAAATATGTCAAGAAATGCGTTAAGTGCCAGCATCATGCAAATCTCATGCACTTGCCATCACAAGCCTTGCAACCCATCCAGGCAGCATGGCCATTCTCGTAGTGGGGACTAGACTTGATTGGGAAGATCTCACCCCTGTCCTCAAGCCGACACACATTCATCATAATGGCCATTGAGTACTTCACTAAATGGGTTGAAGTGATACCCCTAACATCGACAATTGGACCAAGGATTGCGGAGTTTATACTCCATAATATCATAAGTCATTTTGGGGTCCCTTCGAAGATAATATCGGATAATGGGCCATCTTTCAAGAACAAAAATATGTGTGCTTTAATGAAAAAATACCATATTCAGCATAATTTTTCAACACCTTATTATCCACAAGAAAATGGGCAAGCAGAAGCCTCAAAAAAAATAATAGTCTCCATCTTGAGGAAGACGATGCAAGAAAATCACAAGGATTGGCACATACAATTGCCTCTAGCACTATGGGCATACAGGACTAGTGTACGGATGCCCACTAGGGCAACACCATTTTCACTTGTATATGGCACTGAGGCCATCATGCCACTAGAGTTGGAAATTCCAACTCTACGCATAGCATTGAAGGACTTCATAGATGATGATACCGCATGGCAAGGCCACCTTGATCAGTTGATGCTTCTTGATGAACGATGAGTCAATGCTTTAGAGCATCTTCGCATTTACCAAGATCACCTTGCACAAGCTTACAATAGTAAAGTCCACTTAAGAGATTTCAAAATTGGGGATCTTGTGCTCAAAGAAAACCAACAAAATTCTAATTTACTGCCACACCTACGAGACAAATTCATGGCAAATTGGATAGGCCCTTACATGGTTTCAGAAAGAATTGGGCCTAGAGCATATCACCTTATATCATTAGATGGTGTTGAAGAGCCTGAACCTCTCAATATCATTCACTTGAAGGCGTTCTACACATAAAAAAAATAAAAAATATTAAAATATGTCATAAAATAAAAACATTCAAATATGTCATAAAATAAAAACATTCAAATATGTCATAAAATCAAAAACATTCAAATATGTCATAAAATCAAAAACATTCAAATATGTCATAAAATAAAAAAAAATCAAATATGTCATAAAATCAAAAACATTCAAATATGTCATAAAATCAAAAACATTCAAATATGTCATAAAATAAAAAAAAATCAAATATGTCATGAAAATAAAAAACATGGTCATCACAAAAAGCTCCAAAGGCATCTTAAAGCCCTTTGGTCAAATCAACTCACAAAATGCTCCAAGGGTATCCAAGCCGCTTGGTCAAAATTCCAATCAAAATTCTCTAAGGGTATAATTGGTAAATTAATAAAATGTAAGGTTTGGTAATTAAAATGAGGGTATGGTAAATTAAAAATGCTAAGGGTATAAGTGGTAAATTAATCAAAATGCTCCAAGGGTATCTAAGTGTCAAATTCCAATCAAAATGCTCCAAGGGTATCCAAGCCGCTTGGTCAAATTCCAATCAAAATGCTCCAAGGGTATCCAAGCCGCTTGGTCAAATTCCAATAAAAAATGCTCCAAGGGTATTCAAACTGTTTGGTCAAATTCAAAATGCTCCAAGGGTATTTCAAGCCTTGGTCAAAAATCAAAAGCCCCAAAGGCACAATAAGCCCTTTGGTCACATTAATCAAAGATACAAAAAAAACATAAAATCAAAAACGCAAAAACAATTGCATCTCACATCTTGCATCCACATAGTTGCATTACATTGTCATTTCCATTACATTCGCATATGGTATGATCACAGCCTTACAAGTAATGCCATAGTTTGTATCATAAATCATTCACAAAATCCACCATCATCCATTCATTCATGTGTGTAATTGTGTTTCTCAACACAACCATATCAAGTTGCTATAAAGAATAGGCTAAGATTTTTCGGTTATTCAACCATATCTAGTGGTCTTATCAATTTTTGTGGAAAACCATATTGATTAGTAGAGAATAAGGAATAGTCATGAAAACCTCAGATATTCAGAATCCCATCACTAATTATAAAAACTTAAATCCTAGTTGGACAAGGGAAGATGAAAGTTGCATATAGGGTTCTAAGTTACCTTAAGCGAAAAGGGTCATCCTTGCTTATCCCCCTGTGCAACCGGTTCAAAGGTGTTGAGAATTGGCAAAAGGACAAGTTCTGCCCTACCCAAAAATGAGTGATTATCATCACTGCATACATCCCTTGCTTTCATAAAAATAAGCAAAACCCTAGAACAAAGCCAAATTCAAATCTCAAAATCCAAAGTTCAAAATCTTCAAAAGTCGAACATCAAAGCCCAAAGTCATAGTTCAAAATATCAAAAGAACAAAAGCAAAATAAATAGTGATTATCATCACTATCCCTTGCTCAAAAGAAAACAAAAAAATTAGTTAAAATAAATAGTGATTTTCATCACTAGATATGAGCAAGTATCCCGAGTCAAAATGAAGAAAAGAAGGGAATGGAACTTGAATCCTTGGAATTCTCAGCACAACCAAACCAAAAGCATGATGATATGTCTACTACAAAGGCATTATGCATTTGTGTAGACCAATGTTTGAATGTGGATGAGCTAGCTTTAGGTAACCCAAAGTCCCCTAGTGGTATAGTCCAATTGAGTCCAACATAGGATAAGATGAACAATTGAGGATCCTCGATCTTAGCAATGGGCTGAAAGAATCCCGCTTGACATCAGAGGAAAATATTGAGTTCTATCTAAATATATTCATTTGCACACACAGGGACAATGAATCCATAGGTCTATGATGAAAGCCTTGCTTCTTCAAAATTCTAGTATGGTCAGTATGCAACTATTGATAGGGTAACTAGAATGTTTGAATCTCAAGCAAAGCCCCAAAAATTCTTATATAGCAACAAATCATATCATCAATCATACCAACATTTTATTTATAAGATTCTATAAATTAGGGGGTATCAACATAGTAGGATAGATACCACATATATATTAGAAATAATATATAGACGACCACTGACTACTTTATATATTTTAATTTACAAAAACTTATCAAGAAAATACATACATTTCACACCATTACATATCACATATGAATACTTAATCAATTCTTATGATAAGAGGGATTATTTAAATTCATGATTATTTTTTTACTTTCTATGGTATCACCCATTAAGATTGTCAATATCATATGCATTCCTTATGTTTTAAGTGATTAAAGCATACAGGTTCATTCATACCATACCATCACATAAGCTAGATGCATACAATTAAAGCAAAATTAAACATGCATTTAACAATAACATTGCATCCATAAATACATAATTCATCAATCATCCATCATTACATCATAAAGTACATCATAAAACATATAAGCAATATCCATTTGCATATAACCATAAATCCATCATTAGATCAACTCATAATACATCACATCATATCATATGAACATCTACAGATATACACACATTAGCATCTATTTCAAATCCACATCATCATAAATATCATCTATCACCTAACACATACATATATCAATTCATCATAATACCATCATCCATCACATCATAAAACAAAATAAAACAAAAACATAAGCAATAAATGATACACATAATGAGTCATAAAGCAAATATATCATATAAATATGTGTATCAGGTCCATAAAGGTACAAAAATACCCATGGGCTATAGTCAGGTAGGTCAAGCTGACCTCAAAAATGAATCAAAAGAGCACCATCAATCAAATACATGGGTTGAGCCCTCAATAGCACCTCCCCCAATGCCACCTCCCCCTATGGCGGTGTCACGGGTTAAATGGTGTGAACCTATTGGTCTCTCTATCCGAGTCTGGGTCCTCTAGCTAGGATGGGTAGAAGACTACCTTGAGGTAGAGCACCCATTGACCTATGAACCACCTGCACTGGGTGCCTCCTTAGGAACAAGCCCATGCCTCCTGAGCTGCATCTGGAGAGTGATAATATGACCAACATGCTCCTAAATCTTCCCCTCATACTCATCCAATAGTAACTATAGGCATAGAACCTCTACCCCTAAATCTATCTCTGGATCCCCCTATGGTGTAGGAGGAACAACAAACTACATCCTAGCAGTACCACCCCTGATAGTAGCCTACAAATCCTATATCTACATCATGAGCTGCTCTATGGTGGCATCCCATTGTGCTATGGTAGCATCTCACTGTTGCACCTAGATCTAGGTCGACTAGAGCTCGACCTCGACCTCATGCAACTATGCTCTCAGAGGAGAATCTCTCTCCTTGGGCTCCAACTCCTCCTCATCCTCCTTAGGAGCCTCCTACTCCTCCACTACCACCTTCTCTACTAGTTTGCCCTATACCTCGGTCCTGGCTCAGACTTTGCACCTTGTCATATCTGTTCCATCATCCCCACCATCATCCTCGCAACCTAGGCTACCGATACCATGCCACATCCGATCCCCCACCACTGAGTGTATGCCTCTGTAATACCCCTACAAACTCTTGGGTCAACTATTGGGGCATCCTCCTCATCTGAGAGCTCTATAATCTATCATGGGGGTAGGTCCTTCTCCACTGTGAGGTGCCTATACAAAAATGGAACAAGAGGCACATCCTATTGTAGCCCGTACTGATGGAGAACCCGAGAGTAGAAGAAATACTCCTAGATGCCAACCTTGTAGCCAAGGAGCCACCACTCATACCACGTCTTAGCAGTAAAATTGGTTGGATCATCCCATGCCGGGCACTCATGATATGGGTACCACATAACATCCTCGGCCTATAGCCCAGTGAAAGTAGCAGTATAATGGGGAAGCTCCCCTGCATGATGATGACTCTTGCATAGCTCATGCTCTCGAGCCCATCTAGTAGCGTAGCACTGCATCCACTCCTCCATAGCTATAATCTTGGTAGGAAGCCCTCTGGGGTGATCTACCTGGATGTGCTCCCATCCCCAAACCTGTAGAAGCAAGTTGCAAGCAATGTCGATGTGACCTCACCGATGGATGTGGTACAACTCATCATAGCACTGAGCCAACAAAGACCTACCCCATGCATAGATGATAGGCTCCTCACTATCCAACAAGTCCTGAACCATCACCAAAAGGTTCCATGGGAACCTCAAACCTGAGCAATCTAGAATCAAGATATTGTTGATGACCATCAGCAACACTGCATGCCTCGCAGAGAAGACACCCTCATCATACCACTACGAAATGGACACTCCCCTAGATTTGGTGTCCTTGAGAGCCTCCATAGAGCGCCCTCTAAACACCCGAGTGAAAATAGCAACCTGATCATTAGTGGTCGAAGAGACAATGGCCACTCCATCAAAGGGGATCCAGAAGATCCTATACACATCTTCCGACGTGATGGTCATCTCACCGGTAGGAAAGTGGAAGGTATTGGTCCGAGGGTCCCATCGATGGACCAAAGCCATAAGGTAGGCATGATCTGCCATGATGGTGGGTAGTCTGGTGACATACTGAAGCCCACGGGCTTTGAGCCAAGCCCAATCATCGCCATCCAAGAGGGGCAGAAGTGTATTCATGAGCTTCGGGTCCCGAGCCCGAGCAGTAAGAATCTAAGAAAAAGAAAGAAAATGAATCATAACTACGATGCATCTAAGGCATAACTCACAATAAACATGAAAATGATGCAAATAATGATGGGCTATCCTAAGTCTAGGCAAAGAACAGAGTTGCACCTAATCAAACAAGTCAAAATTAAAAAAAAAAATCAATAAATCAACCCAAAAAATTTCAAAAAATAAAAATTTCACTAAGTGTTCTTGGTCATTGTCACCTACAACGGCCAAAAATCGATCGCTGAAGCTGACAGCGACCAAGCCCCAATGGTCAAATTTTTTGATCGTTGGGATTCAAATCGGTCACTACCAATGACAACGGCCAAGTTGCAGGCCTTCCTGGCCGCTCTGATCGATAGCGACCGATGGGTGGCGAGGCAGACGCGTCGACCCTAGGCCAAAAAATACCAAAAAATATAACAAGAACAAAAAGACAAAATGGGGACAAGCCCACCACATAAAAACCTAAACTAAGCCTAGCTACGGGTTTTGATTCGTTGCCAACAAGCTTAATGAGGTTCAATTACCGATTACTTAATGTGGTTCAGTTTTACCCAAAAAAAAAAAAGTGAACAAGCAGGGTTAAGGTTTGAGGGAGTACTCGAGAAGCTCCGGCTCCTCCACCCGAAGATGCTTCGCCCCATGCAGCCATGATCTTCCAAGTCGTAGAAACGCTCCAAATCGCAAAAGTCACTTTCACCTCAAAGCTCAAGAAAGCAAATTGACAACTGGCAAAGTGAAAAGACAAAACCCTAGGTTAACTTTTATAGTGCCTTGGCCGTTGCTGACATCAGCGGCCCGCATTGCTTGGCCGCTCAGGATGAGAGCGGCCAGGGCCAGGCCTTTGGTGGCCACTGGACCTGACAACGACCGAGATCCTAGACAAAAACAACCATAGCCCCTCCATGAGAAGAAACAAAAACATTCAAATAAGCACATTTTGAAGACTTCTAGTCATCATAATGACCAAAATAACATAAAAATCACATAAAAGAAATTCTCGAGTAAGCCTCGTATCCAGTCACTTACTCTATCAACTTAGTGATTGCAATGACTTGCACTCCATGTAATTCGGTAAGACGAGTAAGTCACCATAAGGCTACTTGGGGCAAAAACATTCATTTTGGAATCACGATGTATCACTTCAAACCCAAAAAAGACCAAGATGGTCGGACTGCTCCATGGGTGTGATAGGATCATCCTCATTCCCTTGTGACATCAAAAACACTAAGCCAAAGTGATGCAATATGAGCATAAATAGAATCACTCATCCTAACTCCCTAAGAAGGCTATTGATGGCTGGACCGCTCCTCGGGATAGGGATGGATGGTTATCATAAACAATTGGAATCACACTTGGATGTGGGTTCGCCCATTGAAGGAAAAAATGCTAGAAAGGAACCAAATTAGTCATATTGGTCAAGCGACTTGTCGCTTCATTCATTGTCATTTCTTCACCAATTCGTTGAGTGAAGAGGTAGTTCAAATCTTCAAAATAATCATAATCAAAATCAACAAAATATCACTCGATCATAACAAAATCATGTTTGTCCTATGAATCATTGCATACAACAATCACATAATTTCCCTTGTTTGCTGGGAACGTAAGTAGACATGACATTTTCAATTGTAGCTCTCCTACCGATCGAAACTATTGTAGCAACTGAAGCTACCCGATTGAGTCTGAGGAATGAGTGCAATTTAACATGTCCAAGCCACTGAGCTAAGTCCTTCGAACATTGAGGCAATGATTCGAAGGGTGCATGCCATCTTGCATGATAGGGCCATCCGGCGTTGATCAGACCACTGATCACCATACACCCTACAAATAGATCAGTCTACATTTTTGCTCAACGTTGTGTTTTCCACACAATGCATCGCAAAAAGGGGCATCTGTAGACACCTAAAACATGTCATGTCTAGGGGAGCTACTCACATAGGCACATTCATTAGATCATATGACATAATATTGGACTTTCCAAGCATCAGAAGTGGTTCTCACCACTCATCTGGGGCATTTTAAGCCCATCCAAGCCTAGCCGCTCAAGACTAGAGCGGCCAGACCTTAGCCGCTCAAGCTTAGAGCGACCAGACCTTAGCCACTGCAGATGATAGTAGCCAGATCTTAGCCACTGCAGATGATAGTGGCTAAGCCATAAAAAGCATTTTGTCGATAGATATGCCCAATCACGGGTGGAAGTGGTAGTCTGCATGCAATAAAGGTGAGCGGGAGTAACTTTGCATTCCCTTTCACAGCCAGTTCACATAGGAGACTTGAGTTTGCATTTAGACTTTAGTTAACTGGTCTTTAAACATAGAAAAGACAAAAATCTTCTCATGCTAACCTTCACTACGCATGAGGGATTCAGTCCTAGGGCTTGGGCATAGACCTAGGGTTTCACACACTTTAAAAGGTGCAAGCCTGAGAGCACCAAAGGGGGACACATTGGAGGGAAAGAGATAATTTTGATCCAGGATGGAACTTTGATCAAAGAGAGGGAGAGTCCACTTGAGGGTTTTCCACATACAGGATATTCAACGTATCGAGCAAAGCAACCATCATTTCAACATCGGATACAAGATTTGATCCATAGCCTTGAAGCAAAGAGGGCAAGATTCGCTTTAGCGGCCGTTGTCTTGGACAGTGGCCCACGGGCCTAGCTTAGGGTTTAGACATTAGTTTCATTATTCTGTTTAGCATATCATTAGCATAGCATCATTTCATTCATTCGCATTCATAGCATCGGTTTACTTTGCACTTGCTTTCATTTGATATATTCATTACTAACAACCTCATCCGGGGAGGCATTCTCGGACATCTAAGCGTGTGTTGTTGTTTCATTGCTTACAGGGCCACAGGTTCACCGGACAGAATCTGCAACATACGAGAGCAAAAGGGATCCCTCTAGGAAATAGACCTAGGGAAGGAGGCATCTGTAAGCCCTCATACATTTCTATGTGCGGAACCGGGAAGCTTGTGATAGCGCACCACCCCTTTGCGAGGGGACATTTTACCCACTTGTAACCTTATTGTATCGAAATGGGTATCCCTAAGAGGGACCGACATGTAACCGGGTTTTAATACAAATAAAGAGACATATCTTTGTTACTTCCATGTTATATGCTTTTTCATGGTCTTTCATTTCATTTTGGGTTTAACACATTTGCAAGTAGAGTAAGAGTGGTGTGTGCACCCTGGGGTCGCTACAAAGACCACTTTTTACTTTTCTTTCCCAAATAGTATTAATCAATATAATCAATGGCAATATCAATAACAATAACCAAATAAATGCACAAATCATCACACACAATAGAGACACCAATTTTAACATGGTTCACCCAATGTGGGCTACCTCCATAGAGAAAATATTTCTCAAATAATCTCATGGGAATCCTTCCAAATTACAATTTTTATGGACCTCTGTCCAAATGAGATGTTGATACCGTAATCTCACATTTGTGGATCTCTTCCACAAGAGAACTCTTTCCCCTTTTGCTCTGGCTAGTGATCTTCTAGAAGACTCTATCTCTCTGCTACACTGACTGGTGGATCTCTCTCCACTTGAAGAATCCTCACTCAAAATATTTATATTCAATTATCCAGGCTACTAGATCTCTATCCACTAAGACTTTGTCCTCTATACTCTGTCACCTCTAAAGCTCTGTCAATAGGCTCACTCAGAACCTTCTCAAATATGCTCAATAGTTTCACTCAGAACATACTCAAATATGCTCAACAAATCCACTTAGAACCTGCTCAAATCTTCTCAATAGGTTCACTCAGAACCTTCTCAAATATTCTCAATAGGTTCACTCAGAACCTGCTCAAATATGCTCAATAGATCCACTCAGAATCTACTCAAATCTGCTCAACAGGTCCACTTAGAACCTATTCAAATCTGCTCAATAGGTCCACTCATAACCTACTTAAATCTGCTCAACAGGTCCACTCAAAACCTGCTCAAATATGCTCAACAGGTTCACTTAGAACCTACTCAAATCTGCTCAATAGGTCCACTTAGAACCTGCTCAAATATTCTCAACAAGTCTACACAGAACCTATCCAAATCTGCTCAACAGGTCCACACACAACCTACTCAAATCTTCTCAACAAGTCCACACAGAACTTGTCCAAATGTGCTCAACAAGCTCACATATAAATTTTCTAAATATTTCTGCTCAACAAGCTCACACAAAATTCGGAAGGGAGAAATCGACAATTGCGAAGGAGGGGATAATCGAATGCAAAAAAATATTTCTTGTCTTCCTTGGTTGATAAATTCAACCTCTTTAAATATTTAAACCTTTGCATGATAAAATATATGATGTCGGTGGACATGGCGGGAAAACTCTTTTATTTAATTTTAAAATTAAAATTAAAATTTAAACTAAACCTTTAAAATTAAATTTCTCCATCATCGGGGCACCTTTTTCGATGAAATGAAAATCCAACTTGGGTTTTAAGAAAAACCCATTTCAAATATACCATCCATGGTTTTAAATAAAACCTTTCCTTGCCTTCCTTGGTTTTCATAAAAATATTTTTCTAAGCTTCCCTTGAAGCTCCTTTTGGAACCAAATTCCATGCATCCCTTCTTGAACCTTTGATCAAAACCTTTGCTTCTCATGAATATCTTTGTGGATCAAAATCATAGTGCTTACTTACATAGGTCCTTTTGACATCAATGACAACTTTTAGCTTAGGGACTCAAAATGTCCAACAATCCCCCTATGCAATCGGTTTGGAAATGCCGAGAATTTGCAAAAGCACAAGTTCACCCCTACCCAAAGAAATTCCTTGCTTTAATCAAAACAAGAAAAAATCCTAAGCAAAGCAAAATTCAAAATTCAAAAGTCAAAGCAAAAACCCAAAAACAAAGTGAACATGATTACCATCACTACATAAGTCCCTTGCTCAAAATAAAAGAAAAGAAAAATTCAAAATAAATAGTGGTTATTACCACTATACATGAGCAAGTATCCCAATAAAAATGAAGAAAATAAGGGAGTATAGAACTTAAATCCCTAGAATTCTTAGCATAGTCAAACCTTACACATGACAATATGTCTATCATAATTATCTTTCTTTCGTACATACCAATGTTTGCATGTGGAAGAGCTAGCTTTAGGTGTCCTATACCGCCTAGTGGTTTAATACAACTAAAGTCCAACTTAGGATTAGGATAAACATTGGAGGATCCCCAATACAGTAATGGGCTGAATGAATCCCGCATGGCACTGGGGTATGCTTATATTTCATCTAATATATTCATTTGCACATACAAGGATAATGAGTACCTAGGACTTCATGATAGAACTTTATCCTTAAAAGGCTCTGTATGGTCAGTATACAACTTTTGATAAAGTAACTAGAGTGTTTGAGTCTCATGGAAAACCTCAAAAATCATACATAGCAATAACTCATTTCATCCCATAATCATACATATCATTTCAAATCATAATCACGCATATCACATTAGCTCACCTCACATTTGAGATGTTTAAATAATTAATTCTTTTATTAAGATTTATTATTTACATTCATAATTATTATGCATTCTATGGTGTTATCCATTAGATTATTAAACTCGTATCTAATCATTAATATGACTTAGGTGATTAAAGCATACAGGTTCATTTGCATTAGATGGACATCATATAAATAGTGCATCTCAAATATGGCATTCATCATATCAATACATCAAAGTTAGACATGCATATAACCAATAGGCATCCATACCATTATCAACATCATACCATCTAGTCATTCACACACCATAAAGCACAAGTCATTTAAACCATACAGTATAGCATAAAATCACAAAGTATTCATCCACACATGAACATCATGAAGCATAAGTCATAAGAACTAAAACCACCTACATAGATCATAAATCATACACCAGTGCATATAGGTAATATCATCATCTAAGCATACATCTATCACATCACATCACATCACATCACATCTTAAAATCATAATATTGCATCACATAAACATTAAAGCATAAACATGAAGAAATACACGATGAGTCTCAAAGCCTAGATATCATATAATCATGAGTCAAATAAGTACATGTAAGTTCAAAAACCACCAATAAAGCTATAACTGTGTATTTTAGGTCACCTTACACACCAAAAATAGGTACAAAGTATCAAATAAGTCATAGTACATCAGGAGTGACCTGCACCACTAGTCTCGCCACTACCCTCACCACCCCCTCTAGGAGGTGTTGGCAATTTTGGGTACTTTGGGTACATTGCCTTTGCTCAAATGTATAAGTTGTCATTGATGTCAAAAGGCATTTTTGTGTTGATATCAAAAGAGTGTGATGTCAAGAATATCTTGAGAAGCTTCATTATGTTAAAGGGTTTTTATTAAAACCATGGTGACAAGGTTAAAGGTTTTTCTTAAAACCATTTGGACTCATTAAGGGTTTTTATTAAAACCAAGCTTAACTTAATGCAAAGGTCCATGTTTATTATTAATAATTAAATTAACTCAAACCTTTGTCAAAGGTCCAAGTTTAATTTATTATTAATAAAATAATAATTATTATTATTTTAATTATTATTAAAGGGTCTTTCAACCCTTAAGCGACGGAAGGAAAAATAATTCTTTCATCGATATGTTGCCATCGTTGGAGGAGCGCCGACGTCAAACATTAAGGAGAAATGGCTATATAAGTGGGGATGTTTTTCTAAAGTGAGCACCACCGATTTTTGACATCTACGATTTGCGGTTTGCTCTGTATCTTTCGATTTGCGCTTGGCGTCTACGATTTTGCGTTTTCTCTATTCTTTCGAACAACGCTTTGTGTCTTCGAATCTCCGATTGACGTCCTTGAAATCGTGCTTGTTCTGTGTCTTGGAAACCGTGCTTGGCATGTTCGGATTTGAGTTTGGGCTGCATCCTTACCTTTGTGCTGGACGTTAGTGGATTGGCAATTGCACCTGAACTGCGTTTTTCAGACTGTGCTGTGAGATGATTAATGCAAGCATTCAGTGACTTACGTTTTGGACAGCGCTCACCAGTTTGCATGTGGCTTGTGGAAGACGTTTACGTTTTCCAGATTCTTGGCGTCAAAGGAAGATAAAAGAGAGGGCAGTGTTGTATTTCTTCGTTGGGCACTTGTGACCCAACGACGGTGGCGTTTAAGCGAAAGCGCTAGATGGCAGAGGTGCCGAGTTCGATTCTCTTCGTTGGGAATTTCTTTTGGTCATGGTGTGCAAAGGATAGCGGCTGTAAATGCGCGGGAGGTATAAGGTTAAGGTATCATATTTGCTTTGACATTATTTTATTGATGCTTAATGTTTATGTGGAGTAATAAGGTGTAAAGAGGTTTTACTTTGTATGTATATTACTCTTATAGTGGTTTTTACTAAGTTGGAGAAATAAGGTGTTAATTTGGATCTTTATTATTGTGTATTATTGTATAGTTGCTAACTCTAATTGGTGGCAAATTGAGAGTTAGTGTTGTGACAGATTTTGAGTTCTCCTTCTTCATCAAAGTAAAGGTATGGGCAACTTCTTCTATGTATGTTGTTGATGGTATAGTTTCTGAAATTGAGTTTGGAGTGAAAAGGTTGTCTACTAGGTATTTTTGGTGTGAATCTTATTTTCTGGATATTGAAGATTGTTTATGCATTAAAATCATTGATGAGTTTTTGGGTGAATGCATAATTCTGGTTGAGGAAGAGGAAGCATTTTTGCACTAGGGTTTATGTTAGTAAGTCTTGCTACTTGCATTGAGATGATGAAACCCTAGTTGTTGGTGAAAAGAATATAAGTATCATTGTTATATGAGATATTGCATGGTTGGCAATTGTTGGGTTGTGTTTCATATTCTTGAGAAAAGCATACTACATCTATCTTATTCTTTTGAGATTGAGATTGAGTTGAGATTGAGATTGGGAGTTAAGTATAGAACATATTGAGTCTCTAACAATTCTCTTTATGCTTCTATGAGGTTTATGAATCACATTGGGTCTCTAACAATTCTCTTTGTGGGTTCATGCTAAGCAAGTTTTTCTTGGTGAGCTTGCTGAGGTTTTGGACAGGTTCTAGTGGGGACTTGTGAGCAGGTTTTGGACAGGTTCTGGTGGGGACTTGTGAGCAGATTTGGACAGGTCCTAGCAGAGGACTTGTGAGCTGAGTTTTTGAGAGTTCTATCAGAGAACTTGAGGACAGAGGTGCATTGGTTCTTTGAGAAGAACTTGAGGATAGATTTGGCAAGTCTTTGAGAAGGCTTGTGTGCAGAGGATTGATTTGTTCAAAGAGTTGGACAGATCTGACAGATAGAGGAAGACTTGTACTAGACCGATTGACTGTGTTTGGTACAGGTAGTTGAGCTGTTGTGGACGTGATCATAGAAGGCAGAGGTCTCTTAGGCTAAGCATTGAGGATAGGAGGTCTTCGGTGGAAAGGAGTTCCACGTGCTGGCAAGAGGTAGAGGCAGTTGATCTTCTGAGGGATCATTTCTAGAGTAGAGGGGAAGGTATCTCCTTTGAGCAGAGGCTCATAAATTTAGATTGGGGGAAGGTGTCTCCTTTGGGCCGAGGCTCATAAACATTGTAATTGGGAAGGTTTCCCAAAGAACTTTGAGATAACTTTTAGAGAAAAGTTTTGTGGACGTAGCCTAGGCCTTCTGGGTGAACCACGTTAAAAATGGGCTTCCAATGTGTGATGCTTTCTGTCTTGATTAATGTTGTGTTGATGCTACTGCTATCTAAAGTTAAAAATATTAAATGGTTAAGTCTTATACTGTTCACCCCCCCTCTCAGTATAAGTCCATGTTCTTCAATTGGTATCAGAGCGGGTCTCTCCAGAAAGAGCCTAACAACTTGGAGAAGGATCTATCAGAGGATCATACAGATTCAGAAAGAGATGAAGAGGTTGAGTTCGATCTCAAAGGTGAATTCTTCTTGGCTTTGAGAAAGCTTGAGAAATTCAGGGAAGAGAATTCTGTTCTCAAGCATCAATATCAGGAAGAAAAGATAGCAAGATCAGAATTGGTTCAAAGTGTTATAGACTTCAAAATTCTAGCTGAAGAAGGGAAGAAGGTTGAACAGGTTCTAACAGAGGTTCTCAAAGGAAAGGAAGCTGATTGCAAGAAACTAGAAGAAGAAGTTATGTCTCTTAGAGTGAAGTTGGATCAGTTGGCTCTCAGACAGAATACTCCGTGTGAAAAGCAAAAGAAGGATGGTATCACCATTCAAGAAATAGGGTCTTCGAGCAAGATCAATCTTCCTCCTGAAGAGCGGTGGATTCCAGTTGGTCACAAGAAGAACAATCATCCAAGGCATCAAAATAGGTTACATAATACTTTCCATGGCTATTGTTTTTCTTGCAAGAAATTTGGTCACAAAGCTATGCATTGCAATAAGTCCATGAATAGACATAGTAAAGAAAATGGTAACTCTTTTGCACCTCTTATGAATAAAGATGTCATGTGTTACAAGTGCAATAATTTTGGGCATATTGCTAGGATGTGCAGTTTGGATAGATCTAGCCTTGAGTTCACTAAAAAGAAAAATGAGATCAAATCTAAGTCAATGATAGCTCAAACTGCTTTTCATGCTCTAGACAAAGTAGAAAAATGGTATCTTGATAGTGGTTGTTCAAAACATATGACTGGTGAAAAAGAAAAGTTTTTGGTCTTAAAAGAAACAAACAGAGGAACAGTCAGTTTTGGAGATAACAGGTCGGCTAAAATCTGTGGTAAAGGGACTCTTAGTTTGGATGGGAAATCCAAAACAGAAAATGTGCTTTATGTAGAAGGCCTAAGACATAATCTTCTAAGTGTGAGTCAACTTTGTGATCAAGGGCACATAGTATCTTTCTTTTCAGATAGATGTGAGATAAGTAAAGAAAAAAATGGAAAACTCATTGCTAGTGCTACAAGGACTCCAAACAATCTTTACATGCTAAGTGAGATAAAAAAGGAAAAATGTTTTCTAACTCAAGAAGATGAGAGTTGGTTATGGCATAAAATATTGGGGCATTTGAGCTTTGATAATCTTGTCAATATTAGTAACAAGGAAGCGGTTAGAGACTTGCCCAAAATAAAAAGGCCCCATAACATCATTTGCGGTCCTTGTCAACATGGAAAATAGACCAGAACCAGTTTCAAATCAAAAGGGTATACTTCTTCAAAACCATTGGATCTTATTCATACTGATTTATGTGGCCCTACCAGAACTCAGAGCATTCAGGGAGAAAGCTACTTCATGCTTTTTATAGATGATTATTCTAGAATGACTTGGGTTACTTTTCTCAAAGAAAAATCTGAAGCTTTTGAAAAATTTAAAGCTTTCAAAGAAATGGTTGAAAATGAGACTGATAAGAGAATCAAATGTTTAAGATCAGATAGAGGAGGAGAGTTCACTTCAAATGAATTTGTGGAATACTGTGAGCAGCAAGGAATCAAAAGAGAATATTCAGCAGCAAGAACTCCTCAACAAAATGGAGTAGTTGAAAGGAAAAATAGAACTATTGAAAATATGGCTAGAGCTATGTTGAATGAGTCAAAACTTTCAGATGGCTTTTGGAAAGAGGCAGTCAGTACAACAGTCTACATTATCACCAGGGCCCAACTTAGAGTCAATCATCATAAAACTCCTTATGAGTTGTGGAAAGGAAGACCAGCTACAGTAAAATACTTCAAAGTGTTTGGGAGTAAGTGCTTCATCAGAAGGGAAGATCAAAATTTGGGTAAGTTTGATCCTAGATGTGATGAGGGAATCTTTCTTGGGTATTCCAACAGAAGCAAGGCCTACAGATGCTTCAACAAAAGAACTCATACAGTTGTAGAGAGCATAAATGTAACTGTTGATGAAAAGACAGGGATAAGAGAACCAATCCAGGAACTCAGTGATGAAATTTGTCAAGAAGAATTCAGAGAGGTTTCAGATGAAGAAGAGGAAAGACAACAACTGCTTCCCAAAACTCCTTCACGATATGTTCAGAAACATCATCCCAAATATTTGATCATTGGTGATCCAAATAGGAGGCAAACAAGAAGAAGAGTCATTCCCTCACATGATTCTACAAATGTTTCATTATTATCTCAAATTGAGCCAAAATATTTCAGTGAAGCATGTGCAGATAAGTTTTGGGTAAAAGCAATGGATGAAGAGCTAAATCAAATAGAGAAAAGTGAAACTTGGGAATTGGTTCCAAGACCTAAGGACAAGAATGTCATTGGCACAAAATGGATATTCAGAAATAAACTCAATGAGGATGGAAATATTGTCAGAAACAAAGCTAGGCTAGTTTGCAAAGGTTATGCTCAAGTAGAAGGTGTTGATTTCAAAGAGACGTTTGCTCCTGTTGCTCGTCTTGAAGCTATCAGAATGTTTTTGGCCCTTTCAAGCTTCAAATATTTCAAAGTGTATCAAATGGATGTAAAGTCAGCTTTTCTAAATGGGGTGTTGGAAGAAGAAGTCTACATAGAACAGCCAGAAGGAGTGTCTCTCTCAGAACGGTCAGACTATGTGTGTAAACTGAAAAAGGCCTTGTATGGGTTAAAGCAAGCACCTAGGGCTTGGTACTCAAGACTTGACAGGTATCTTCATGAGCAAGGCTTCAGGAAAGGTGTGGCAGATAGCAATTTGTATATTAAGGATGAAGGTGATGATATGCTGATTATGGTTGTCTATGTTGATGATATTATTTTTGGGGGAAATAATACTCAGATGTGCAAAGATTTTGCTAACACCATGCGAAGGAATTTGAGATGTCTATGATTGGAGAGCTGTCATTCTTTTTAGGTCTTCAGATTTCTCAATCAAAATATGGTGTATTTCTCTCTCAAGGAAAGTATATCAAAGAAATGTTGAAGAAATTTGGGATGATAGACAACAAACCAGTATGTACTCCAATGATTACAGGATGCAAGATGAGTAAAGATGATGAATCTCCAGCAGTAGATCAGAGGTTGTACAGATCAATGATTGGTAGTTTATTATATGTTACAACTACCAGACCAGATATCATGCAGGCAGTTGGGTTAGTAGCAAGATTTCAGGCAGCTCCTAAAGATTCTCATGTTATGGCAGTTAAGAGGATTTTCAGATATCTGAAGGGCACTATGGACTTTGGGCTTTGGTATCCCAAAGGTGATGATTTCACCCTCACAGCTTATACAGATGCAGATTGGGCAGGCGGTATTGATGACAGGAAAAGCACTAGTGGTGGAGCATTCTTTTTGGGAAAGAGTTTGGTTTCTTGGCTAAGTAAGAAACAACCTTCAATTTCCTTATCTACAGCAGAGGTTGAATACATAGCAGTAGTGGCTGGGTGTACACAGGTTTTATGGATGAAAACCACCTTGGAGGATTTCAAAGTCAAGCATGAACAACCCATCTCCATACTTTGTGATAATACAAGTGCCATAAGTATTTCCAAAAATCCGGTAATGCACTCAAGGACAAAGCATATTTCCATCAAGTATCATTTTCTAAGGGAAAAAGTGCAAGAGAAACAGGTCAAGGTAGAGTATGTGTCTACTAAAGAGCAGATTGCAGATATCTTCACCAAACCTCTTCCAAGAGATACGTTTGAGTATCTAAGGGAGAAATTGGGAGTTGTACTCCCACCCCAGAATTAATCACCTCATCAGGAGGTGGGGGAGGGACTAAGCTAAGAGGCTAATTCTTAGTCCCGAGCCCCAAAGGTGGCCCTTTGCCATTGATGACAAAGGGGGAGAGATATGAGTAAGGGGGAGAGCTTCAAAGTGAAGAGGAAAGCTTCAAGTCGGGGGGAGCAAAACTTCAAAGGAAGATTCTCGGTTGTTAGCACAGTTGGTTTCGGTTGGTTTCAGTTTTTGGCTCTTGAGAAGTGTTTTCGGTAAAGGTTTGCCATCAATGACAAAGGGGGAGATTGTTGGCAATTTTGGGTACTTTGGGTACATTGCCTTTGCTCAAATGTATAAGTTGTCATTGATGTCAAAAGGCATTTTTGTGTTGATATCAAAAGGTGGGGTGAAGAGTATTTGTGAGGAGTTGTTAGAGGGTTTTTATTAAAACCATGGTGACAAGGTTAAAGGTTTTTCTTAAAACCATTTGGACTCATTAAGGGTTTTTATTAAAACCAAGCTTAACTTAATGCAAAGGTCCATGTTTATTATTAATAATTAAATTAACTCAAACCTTTGTCAAAGGTCCAAGTTTAATTTATTATTAATAAAATAATAATAATTATTATTTTAATTATTATTAAAGGGTCTTTCAACCCTTAAGCGACGGAAGGAAAAAGAATTCTTTCGCCGATATGTTGCCATCGTTGGAGGAGCGCCGACGTCAAACATTAAGGAGAAATGGCTATATAAGTGGGGATGTTTTTCTAAAGTGAGCACCATCGATTTTTGACATCTGTGATTTGCGGTTTGCTCTGTATCTTTCGATTTGCGCTTGGCGTCTATGATTTTGCATTTTCTCTATTCTTTCGAACAACGCTTTGTGTCTTCGAATCTCCGATTGACGTCCTTGAAATCGTGCTTGTTCTGTGTCTTGGAAACCATGCTTGGCATATTCGGATTTGAGCTTGGGCTGCATCCTTACCTTTGTGCTTGACGTTAGTGGATTGGCAATTGCACCTGAACTACGTTTTTCAGGACTATGCTTGTGAGATGTTTAATGCAAGCATTCAGTGACTTACGTTTTGGACAGCGCTCACCAGTTTGCATGTGGCTTGCGGAAGACGTTTACGTTTTCCAGATTCTTGGCGTCAAAGGAAGATAAAAGAGAGGGCAATGTTGTATTTCTTCGTTGGGCACTTGTGACCCAACGACGATGGCGTTTAAGCGAAAGCGCTAGACGACAGAGGTGCCGAGTTCGATTCTCTTCGTTGGGAATTTCTTTTGGTCGCGGTGTGCAAAGGATAGTGGTTGTAAATGCATGGGAGGTATAAGGTTAAGGTATCATATTTGCTTTGACATTATTTTATTGATGCTTAATGTTTATGTGGAGTAATAAGGTGTAAAGAGGTTTTACTTTGTATGTATATTACTCTTATAGTGGTTCTTACTAAGTTGGAGAAATAAGGTGTTAATTTGGATCTTTATTGTGTATTATTGTATAGTTGCTAACTCTAATTGGTGGCAAATTGAGAGTTAGTGTTGTGACAGATTTTGAGTTCTCCTTCTTCATCAAAGTAAAGGTATGGGCAACTTCTTCCATGTATGTTGTTGATGGTATATTTTTTGAAATTGAGTTTGGAGTGAAAAGGTTGTCTACTAGGTATTTTTGGTGTGAATCTTATTTTCTGGATATTGAAGATTGTTTATGCATTAAAATCATTGATGAGTTTTTGGGTGAATGCATAATTCTGGTTAAGGAAGTGGAAGCATTTTTGCACTAGGGTTTATGTTAGTAAGTCTTGCTACTTGCATTGAGATGATGAAACCCTAGTTGTTGGTGAAAAGAATATAAGTATCATTGTTATATGAGATATTGCATGGTTGGCAATTGTTGGGTTGTGTTTCATATTCTTGAGAAAAGCATACTACATCTATCTTATTCTTTTGAGATTGAGATTGGGAGTTAAGTATAGAACATATTGGTAGGGAGTTAAGTATAGAACATATTGAGTCTCTAACAATTCTCTTTATGCTTCTATGAGGTTTATGAATCACATTGGGTCTCTAACAATTCTCTTTGTGGGTTCATGCTAAGCAAGTTTTTCTTGGTGAGCTTGCTGAGGTTTTGGACAAGTTTCGGTGGGGACTTGTGAGCAGGTTTTGGACAGGTTTCGATGGGGACTTGTGAGCAGATTTGGACAGGTCCTAGCAGAGGACTTGTGAGCTGAGTTTTTGAGAGTTCTATCAGAGAACTTGAGGACAGAGGTGCATTGGTTCTTTGAGAAGAACCTGAGGACAGATTTGGCAAGTCTTTGAGAAGGCTTGTGTGCAGAGGATTGATTTGTTCAAAGAGTTGGACAGATCTGACAGACAGAGGAAGACTTGTACTAGACCGACTGACTGTGTTTGGTACAGGTAGCTGAGCTGCTGTGGACGTGATCATAGAAGGCAGAGGTCTCTTAGGCTAAGCATTGAGGATAGGAGGTCTTCGGTGGAAAGGAGTTCCACGTGCTGGCAAGAGGTAGAGGCAGTTGATCTTCTGAGGGATCATTTCTAGAGTAGAGGGGAAGGTATCTCCTTTGAGCAGAGGCTCATAAATTCAGATTGGGGGAAGGTGTCTCCTTTGGGCCGAGGCTCATAAACATTGTAATTGGGAAGGTTTCCCAAAGAACTTTGAGATAACTTTTAGAGAAAAGTTTTGTGGACGTAGCCCGGGCCTTCCGGGTGAACCACGTTAAAAATGGGCTTCCAATGTGTGATGCTTTCTGTCTTGATTAATGTTGTGTTGATGCTACTACTATCTAAAGTTAAAAATATTAAATGGTTAAGTCTTATACTGTTCACCCCCCCCTCTCAGTATAATTCCAAGTTCTTCATGAGGTGATATAGAGATGGTACCTCTAGTGCACTCTGTGTGAGATCTAATCCCATGGCTTGATAGAGCTAAAAACTGCCTAGAAGTGCTCCATGTTCTATGCTATGAACCCCCTACTACAGGCCTCTCCCAAGGAGTAGCACCTAGAAGCTATTTTTGTGACCCGAGGGTAGAAATATAGGCAGCATCTGATGTCATATAAGCATCATCCTCCTCTATTATCCCCTGCAAATGTCTCACCTTGATCCCAAGATCTAAACCTATACATGAGGCAACCTAACTCTGAGCAACATCTCGCTCGACAATGAGTTGAATAATCTATCCCTAGAGATTAGCTATAGTGGCATCCCGTTGTTGTATTTGTATTTGGGTAGTCTTCAACTTAGCCTCTACCTGGTGCAACTAAGCCTAGAGAGGAGATTCTTGATCCTCAAAATATACGTCCTCATCCTCCTCCAGGGCAACCTGCTCCCCTATAGCCTACTCCTCTACCACCTTATCTTGTTGATCTACCTATCCCTAGTCATATTTCCAAGCCCGTGCTCAGTGCTCCTCAGGATCTATGGCCTTAGCCTCATCTAAAGATCATCCCAAGTAGCCCAAAACATAGCATAGTTAGGTATCCCACCAAAGGGTGTATGTATCCATCACTCCAGCATCAGCCACACTAGAATAAACTATGGGAGGGTCATCCTCCTCAAGCATTTCTATAACATGGGATAGTGGAAGGTTCTTCTCGATAGCAATCTGATAATAGAAAATTGACTCGAGAGGAAAATCCTGCTAGATTTTGAATTGACAGAGTACCCTAGAATAGTAAAATAACTCCTTGATTCTGACCTTAAAACTGATCAACCATCATTTTTGGTGATTCCTCACTATAAAGCTAGCAATATCATCCTAGGTAGGACACTTGTGATAGGGTCTTCATATAATGTTAGAAGCTCATAAACCTATCAGATATGCCCTATAGTGAGAAATCTCCCCTGCATGATATCGGTTCTTGCGCTCCTTGAGCACCCTAGGCCACCTAGATCTATAGCACTAGATATCCTTGTCCACATTAGCAATATCCATTGGGAGTCCTTTGGGATGGTCTATCCTAATATACTCCCATCCCCATACCTAAAGAAGTAAGCTACATGCAATACTAGCTCATCCATGGCACTAGATGTGGTACAACTTGTCATAGCACTATGCTAGTAGTGCACTCACCCAGGCATATATGATGGGTTGCTAACTTTCAATAAAGTCATGTACCATCACCAAGAGGTTCCATGGGAACCTCAGTTCAAAGCAATTAGGTATAAGGTTGTTGCAGATGACCATCAACAACACAACATGTAGTCGGGTAAAGACCTCATCATACCAACAGGAAATAGAGATTCCCCTTGAGCAAGCATACTTGGAGGCCATATCAGCATGCTCACAAAATACCCTCACAAATACATCATGTCATGCAGTAGTGGGGGAGGAAACAATGGGCACTCCATCGAAGGGAATCTTGAAGATCCTATAAACATCCTCTGGTGTAATGGTCCTCTCGCTAGTAGGAAGGTGGAAGGTTTTGATCCTATGGTCCCATCGGTGGGCCAGGGCCATCAATTAGGTCTGATATAACATAATCATGGGTAGGCCAATGATATACTAGAGACCACAGGCCTTAAGCCATCCCCACTCTATATCAGTCATATCGTGTAAAATATCCCAAAGCAGGTTTGAGTCTCGAGCCCAAGTAGATAAGATCTAAGGTTGCAAAATAAAGGCCTAAATTAATGCACTATAGCTAAATAAATGTGATAAACATGCTAAACAGTGAAAATATAATCAAACTACTCTAAGGCTACGTGAGTAATACATAAATACACCTAATCATGCAAAAATTTGCATAAAAGCAACTCAAAATTCCAAAAAAATCAATTAATTGGCCTAAAAAAACAAAAATTTGAATTCAAAACCTAAAGTTCCTTGGCTGATCACGCTAGGTCCAACCACAGCTCGACTGCTGTAGCTGGCAGTGGCAAGTTCCCAACGGTTAAAAATTTCACCATTGGGTTTTCAAACTGGCCACTGATGGCAGCAACAGCTAGCCTCAAAGCAAACTAGCCACTCTGAGCAGCAGTAGCCAAAGGGTGGCATGCCAATGGCATTCCTCCCGGGCCCAAAAATAACAAAAAAATTACAAAATCATAAAAAAAAGAACCCATCTATCTAAAACCTAAATGAAGCCTAACTACCGGTGAAATTCATTGCCAACACGGTTAATGAGGTTCATTTATCGGGTATCTTTAATTTGGTTCTTTTTACCATAATAGCAAAATAAGTTAAGGTTTAGAGAGGTACCCGTGAAGCTCCAGCTCCTCCACTTATTGATGACTCGTCCTGCTTAGCCATGGCATCCAATCAATAGCATCCCAGTCAAAGTAGTCTCTCTCACCTTGAAGCTCCAAAAGTAAATTTTATAATTGACGACAATGACAACTTGAAACCCTAATTTGCTTATTGTTTTTCAAAATTGTGCCTTGGCCACTGCCAGTGCCAACTGATAAAACTTTGTGGTCTCTAGACCTGATAGTGGCCATGCACAAAAATTGGGGGTCTCTGAACCTGACAACGGCCAAAAAATGAAGAAAATTTTCACCAAATTATCACCATAGAGCACTACAAAATGGGCCATAAAAAAACACTTATGGGTTCAAAACATTTCAAACCTAAAGCAAGTACCCAAAAATATCTAAAAACATCATAAAGATCAAAACTAAAAATAAAATAACAAGTGAAACCCAAGCGAGCCTTGTACTTAGTCATTTTCTCTATACACTTGGCGATTGCAGTGACAAGCGCTCCATGCAACTTGACAAGATGAACAAGTAACCATAAGGCCACTTGGGGTAAAACAATTATGATATATTTGATATGTTTCACTAACCTGAAGAAGGTTATAATAGTTGGATCACCCCACGGGAGTAGGGATGCACCTCATTTCTCTTATAGCAAATAGTGAGTCAACATAAGCCACAATATAATTGGTAACGCCTTGATTCCCTACGAAGGCCATTGCGGTTAGATCACCCCATGGGATAAAGGTGAGAAATTACCAAATAGGGTTGAAATCGCACCTAGGTGAGAATTTCTCTATAACAACAAATGTGAACCTCTAACGAGATCCAAATCATTCATTTTGGTCAAGTGATTTGTTGCTTTATTAATTGTACTTTCCTCATCGAATCATCGCCTAAGGAGGTAGTCAAAATTTTCAACAATCATAATCGAAGTTAGAAAAAGATAATTTCGATCATTTCAGAGTTGTGTTCATCTTACGAATCATTGCCAACAACTATCATAAGCTTACCCTTTGTTGGGGCAAAAATAAAATATGATAGTTAATTTTGTAGCTCCCCTCCCTTTGGATCTATAGTAGCATTGAAGCTACTTGATTGCTTGATGAGTGAGTGCAAACTCCCACACATCTAATCCTTCCATTATGTTGGAAGCAATGATTCTAGGATTCATGCCCTCCCGCATGATTGGGGCATCCTATGTTGATCATATCAATTATCATCATCCAACATACAATATGGCCCTAGGTGGTCTACTTTTTTTCTCCATACTATGTTTCGTTCACATCGCATCCCAAAAAGGGGTATCTATAGACACCTAAAATGCATCATGTTTAGGAGACTACCCATATGGACACATTCACAAACCATATGAACCCTCTTGGATCTCTCCAAGAGCAAGTTGTGGTCCTAACCACTCAGGTAGGGCAATTTTGGCCCCTCTAGGCTTGGCCACTCTCAAGCAGAATGACCATAACACCTAATCACTAGAGACTACAACGGCTAGACCTGGCTGCTAGACCTGATAGCAGCCAGCATCACAAACATTTTGGTCGTGAATACGGGCCCAGATCACGTAATCCAATTGCACCTATGCATGGATTTCAAGTAGATTTCGATGAGGAACTCCCTGAGTCTCTCCTAACTGCACCTTCAATGCAAATGTATGACTAATGATTCCCACCTAGAATGGTTAGTCTCATGCAATTTGGAGAGATGATGTTAGGATCTTATCCTAACATTAATTAATTTATAATAATAATATATTATATCCTATAGTTATAATAATAAAATAATATAATAATAAATATAATAATTAATATAATTAATTATTATATTATTATAATATTAGGGTTAGGAAGCATTGCAACCTTTCACCTATAACCCTAGAGTGGGTATAAAACATTGTGAGAACTTATCATTCCAATATCCATGAATATGAAATATAATACAATTTATTGAAGGGACTTCCCGACAATACAAAAGGTGATTCTTTTAGTTTTAGGTCTATTTATTATTTATTTATCAATTTATGTGCTAGGAACCCTAGGTTCCTACCATATCGTATCAAAGCCTTACGGATCCAACCATATTAGTCAAGGAAATGAAAAATGACATTGCAGAAATTAGAAGAATGATTGAACAAAAACAAAAAAAAAAATGGAACGTTCTGATCGTATTATGCAATATTTAATGGAAATGCAAGAGGAGACCCTAGCCATGGAATCTCAGGTAGAGGAGGAAGAACCCATAGCCGACGAATCTCAGGTGGTATCCATTTCATCTTCCAGGAAGAAAGAAATAAATCAAAACCCTAGAAAAAAAATTTCTTTCGAAAAGGTAGAAGGCGAATATTTTCAAACGGTATATAATGCATTTTTGGAAGGAGAAAAATTAGTAAACCCTAAAAATGCAAATTTTCCCATTACAAAAGTATACCACAAGGAAGAGGTAAATAATTCCATAAAAATAGAATACAGGGTTTATCCAAGTTTTAATGAGAAGGCCGGGATCAACAAGAATTATGGCTGCCCAACCTTATATCCAATAGTGAAAGAATTTGATGATACCTATATGCCCTAGTTGTTTCAGATTTTTCTTTTGAAATTTGATTCTCATATTATGAATTTTCAAGATGAACATGGAAGAGTAAGTTTTGATTATAAAATTGCAGAAGCGGCCAAGTTAACAAGTCACATTGTTTTCAAACTATTGTTCATAGGAAATTCAAAAGGAAAATATGGGACATGTTGTTTATCACCTATTAAGTTACAAATGGACAGTCGCCCTCCACCATGGCCACCACCAATTTAAAAAAAAAAAAAATTCTCTTTCTGGTGCATGCCACCAATAGCTTTGCATATAATTTAGAAGCCATATAAGGAATATCCAAACTGTAAGCAAATTTTTATCTAGTTGAAAGTGAACCTTAAAAGTTATTCTTGGCAGCCACCACTATTTATAGAAAATAGCATATCATGAATTCAGCATCTTCACACACCCCTCATCGTCCCAAAAGAGAAATTCACTGTAATAAAAATAGTAATAACAACATTTTCCGATTATAATTGACAACCAGAAGCAGGAGTATAATTCTTTCACATTGAAAGGAGGAAGAAGTATTGTAACACTACCTTCATAAAAATCACTGAATCAAAAGTTACGATCAATTTAAATTACAGAACAAGTAGTGCAGTTTATTATCCTTGGTCTCCAATTCGATCAACCACAAAAGCGAGTTTCTTGGTAATAAAATGGGGTTGCTCGTTGTCAGGAATAATAACTAGCACTTTATCATCATGCTTGACTGCATCATCAAAGTGTGCAACCTCGGATTTGGTAGGAACTGAATCCATAGAATTAAGGCTAAGCTCTGGGACATCGTTTCCCAACTGGGCATTGACCAATCTACACCAAGTGCACACCAGAATCAGTGAAGCAAAGCCAATGAGAACCAACATATCAGCAACTCTAATGAACAAATACAGAGCCAGGGAACGCCATGACAAACACAAGGTTTCACCTGAGGGAATGGTAGATATTTCCAGACCCAAAATAACAATACACTTTTCTGACCAATTTTGCTACCAATTATATCATATTGTTCTTTCAAAATCATATTAAGAACAATTTTGTTCTCATCACCTCAATATGCAGTTAATAATTAAAAATAAATGTACGTTATCAAGATTCGTCTGGACTAGAGAGGTTGATATACCAAGAAAGGCTATTTGAATGAAAGATTAAATGACAGTAATATATAGAAATCTCACGATCAATCATGACCAACCATGAAGAGAGTAGACTACGGGTATATGTTTCAACTTATTTCATGCAAGCAGGGGTATATGTTTTCAATTTAACAGCAGGCAACTAGACTGAGTGAGAGAAGATCACTTCACATAACGGTACTAGAACTGGTTGTACAATATTCCTGCTGGATTGCTTTCTCTAGGAAAAAAAAATTGAAATAGCTTATAAGGAAGAGAATAGCTCGCAAGAAAGAGATAATACCAGTGTCAAACAAAGAACGAAACCACTCTCATTACCGCCATATTTCTGTGTTGGATTATGAGGATGTGTGCTCGATTCTTTTTGCCTTATAGATATTCTACCTAGCTGTATTTTAAAGGATTCTACTGCCACGTAGATATTAGCTCCTCCAGAAAACAACTACTCCAATTTTCCAATGATCACCAGCTAACAATCACCAAATCTAGTCTTCAACAGATTCTCTCAAAAACTACTCGAGATATTTGAATTGGGTGGCAATGACCGTTACTTTTGTTGATTCCTTCAATGAGCCCTGAAGTGTTGTGCTGATTCTACCTTAAGGTACGGTAAGGTAATGTAACAAGCTCGTTGTATAAGGAATCAATGCTTTTCTAAATCTTCAATACCAAAAATTAGACAAAACATACATGAGAATTTTTTATTGAATTCTGGGTGAATAAAATTTATATTTTCACTACGACTTTACTGTCAATCATATGTGTAAAATAAGTTGCAACAGATTTTCTTAATGCATATAATTACAAATATATGCATTCTCAATGTAATACACTTATGTCAAAACCATGCAATAGCCACCGCTATCACTTATTCAGAGGATTGGAAACTCACATTTATTTTCCATAGGCAACACCAGAGTGAAGTGAAGGCCCATAACACCTGTGATTTTGATATTCAAAAAAAAGAAACCTATGATGTATCAACTAACTTGATGATTTACAATGGCATCAGAAAATTAAATTATGAAAAATAATTTTAAGCATATACTAAGGTTCATGGTTGTCGTTTGGATCGTCACGAAGGGATATAACATACAACTATGGTGACACGAGTCCATATGAAAAGAAGCAACCCCTAAAATATTTTTACATCACTCCTCGAACCCCATTATGCCACGTATTTTCGATATTCAGGTATTAAAGGATAATTTATAATTTTTTATATCGATAATATTCTGATGTTCATAGTAGAAGTTCAACAACTTGCTAATAAGTTGTGGTTGGATTTACCTGGGTGGCTCCAAACAAATTATTTAAACTTTTTATAGTCATCGAACTAATTGGTGAAAAATCCAACCAACTAGGTTTCATAACACAAAGAAAAATCTCTTCACAAGTCAAAAAATGTGAAGGAGATATCTTCAAAGTGAACACATGTAGAGCATCTTTGAGTGGAAATATTTGGTGTTCCCATTGAGGAAGTAAGAATCAAACTATTCATTGGTAAGCCCAAACTAAGGTATATCGTGTGCAAATACTATAAAGTACTATTCCAAGGTGAAATTTTTGAAGAGCATATACATATTTGACATAATCAAATAGGCGACACAAGGTTCTACATTAGCTTACAAAGCCAGATGTTCGGAGAGTTACGCACTACAATTCCAAGCTTTGAGGACAAATCTTATTTTAAGGAGGGTGGAATGTTAGGATCTTATCCTAACATTAATTAATTTATAATAATAATATATTATATCCTATAGTTATAATAATAAAATAATATAATAATTAATATAATTAATTATTATATTATTATAATATTAGGGTTAGGAAGCATTGCAACCTTTCACCTATAACCCTAGAGTGGGTATAAAACATTGTAAGGACTTATCATTCCAAAATCCATGAATATGAAATATAATACAATTTATTGAAGGGACTTCCCGACAATACAAAAGGTGATTCTTTTAGTTTTAGGTCTATTTATTATTTATTTATCAATTTATGTGCTAGGAACCCTAGGTTCCTACCAGATGCTTCTCTAGGAAGCCAAGATCTAGACCTGGGATGGAAGTCTACATATAGACTCTCCCACAAAAGAAAAAGGATCCACAAAGTTTGAAGGTTAAGCAGTGAAGCCCTGATAAAATGGAGAATCAAGCTACATCCCTTTGAGGAGTACTAGAGCATCGTTCAGTTGAGCTACGTCCATACATCAATATTTAGATCCATCATTCCAAAGCACCAATCAGTGTAGGAGACACACCCGGCAACCCTTGAACATCAATTCGAGCAAGGGATCGACGTTCACAGCCCATAATACCTAAGGTAACCTTTAAGTCAGAGGTCATTGTCTTTGATAGCAACCCATATTCATAACCACGTTTTAAAATGGTTGATTCCTTTGTTCTAAGTAATAGATCTTTATTTATCATTATTTCATTTATATGGCTTTACAATAGATCTAAATCTTCCATTGCATTTAGATTAATATTTTTTATTTTTGTATGCATACTACTTAGATCTAGTATATTTTCATGCACATTATGCTTATTTATCTAGATTATCATATTTGATAATAAGAGTCTCTTCTGGAGAGGCAACCTGTACTACTTATTGTGCTTTGTTATTTTCATGTACGTAGATCTGTAGTTTTACATGACCATATCAAGACATCCAAAGCATGTGATCCCTCCTAGATGAGAGAAGGAGAAGGAGGTATTTGTGAGCCCTCAAACAAGTTTGTGTATGAGATCAGGAAGCTTACGAAAGCGTACCACCCCTTTGCATAGGGGACATTTTATTCACTTGTAATTCATTGTATCGAAATGGGTATCCCTCAGAGGGATCGACATGTAACTAGGTTTCAATATAAATAAAAAGGACCTTTTTTTGTTATTTTCATGTTATATGCATTTCATGTTCTTTCATCTCATTTCATTATAATATTGTAATACATGTAAATGGTGCACACCTCTCGAGATCACACACATAGAGCTTCCTATTGTGTCACTATGAATGAGGTATGGTTCCCTAGGCATGTTAGACTCCCCCCAATGGGCCAGTGCACTCTAATATGATAAATATTTCAAACAATATGATAAGTTTTAGATGCATTATAATATTATCCATGTAGCATCTCAAGTCTTGGAACCCATCACTTACCCTTGGCCCTTCTCCATTTGAGGAATGAACACCATCAAAAATGTCAATCTTGTATTCTCTAATGGGTATAAGTTCATCATCACAACCACTAAGTATTTTACTAAGAGGGTTAAAACTATGCCCTTACCCTATACCACTAGTATCTAAGTATGTATGTCTATACAGAATATACTTCTTTGCATGTATGGTATCACACTAGCACAAAGGATCCACCCTCTTTTACTCTTAGGGTAATGGTCATGCTAAAACTTCTAATAAATCTATTATCAAACTTCTTAATAACTTTGTTATAAAAATAGGGAAATATTGGCTTTTTTAGCTCTACCCCAATCTTTGGGCTTCTCAAACCAATGCTAGAATCCCAACTAGTACAACCCATTATACCTTGGTTTATAGGTCTGATGTCATATTTCATTTTAATATTTATGAATTCTATTGTAAGACACTTATATTAGTGATAAGTATCATTTACCCTAACTCAATTGCTAGAATAGCTTGATTAAAATAGCATCCATACTTTAGAACACTTGTGAGTCTACCAAAAAAGCCTTAAATGACGATGTATCAAGAAGATTAGAACACAATCCTTTAAAATTAATGATTTATTTTTTTCTAAATAACCAAAAGAACACCAATGTCAAAACTAATATTAAGGGTAATTTTGAAAGTAACTGGCTAGGTCCATGTATCATCATCACAAACTTATGGAAAATAATTTAAAGAACCCATGAACATCATCCACCTTAAATTATACTATCCTTAAAGAAAAATTGTGTATCTTTGTATCTTTGCATGAATTTTATTGATTTTATTAACTATCTTATCTATTTTTTATTACGTGGAAGGGGTTTTGAAAGGCTCCCCAAACCTTTTACAAAGGGTTTTTGAGAGTCCCAAAACCTTTACCAACAAACACGGATTATAAGAGAGCATCCCAAGAGAAACAAAGATAAAGATCTGGAGGAGCTACAAAGGGATCTGACAATGAATCAATCTCTAAAAGGAACATCAATATCTCCCTAGATTTGATGAAAAAATGTCAACCAATAACATTAAATAGGAGCATGAATCTCGAGGAGAGATCCAACAACCACTTAAACAACTAGGCATTAAAATTTAAAGAAATAAAGACATAGATCTACTAGGATACGATCTCACTATCCAAAGACAAGGTGAGAGATCTGAGGAGAGATCTATCCAAACCTTCAAAACACATTTTAATTACAATTTTAAACTTTTAAAAGAGGCCTATTTAAAATTAAATTCAAAGGAAAAAGGAGCTTATACACCATGGCCAAAATGGTATGTACCAATATCTAGAGAATCTTTCTCATTTTAAATTCAAAAAGTACCAACATTCAGAGAATCAAACCCATTTTTGAATTAAAACAGAAAAAAATTCCTTCCAAGGACAACCACAAGTGAACAAGCATTCGAACAATATTTTTTAAAACTAAATTCAAAAAATATATCAAACTCACCTTGTACAAGCACAAACCCGAAGGTATCCAAAATTCCCAAAGTATAGGGAAATTCCATATCCTTTGAGACTACAAATATTGAAATAGAGATCCAAGATTGGATAAAAAATTACTCCAAGCTAGGAAAATGGTATAAATATCACTTCTATCAGAACTCCAAGGCAAACCAAATTCTTGATCTTACTCCAAATAGAAAACTGGAAAGATAGTATGTCTTGGAAAGCAACCATAACAAGAATCACCAAGAAAAATAGACCAAAAATATTCAATAATGGTGGACTAGGATCTATCCAAAAATAGTCAAAAATAATATATCTTCCCTAAAAAACCCAACTCCAAATCCATATTTTGAGGGATAAACATTCCAATCCAAAAATACGGTTACATCAACTGAAATTAAATGAACCTTTCACTTATCCTACACAAAGACCATGAAAAGAAAACTTAATTATGGATATTGCAATCCATCAAAAACCAATTTATAGCAACACTAACAATGTGAAATATTTTATCCCCAACCTAAAAGCCATGGGATGGAAAGCCCACATGAACCTCTTAGGATTCAAAAATATAGGATCCAAGTTCACCTGTAGAGTAGATCTAGGATAAAAATATATATCCAATGCACAACTAAACTGAGCAATTTGGAGAAACCCCAAAAAATGGTGAACTCCACACTACTAACAAATAGCTCAACTAAAAAGTAAGCCAAGAACAAATAAGCATTCACACCCAAGGTATGCTTCAAGAATGGGAGAACTAGATAAATATCCCCAAAAACCATAGTCAAAATAGCTAGATGAATCTTCCCAATAAAATATGGGAGAACCATATGAATCTTCCCAACAACAAATTAGAGAACCAAATTAATCTCCCCTAAAACCATAGATGAGAGAACTAGACCAATATCCCTAGAAACCACAATCAGAAGAACCAAATAACTAGACAAGAGAACCATATGAATATTCTCAGCAATATATTGAATAACTAGATGAATCTCCCTAGAAACAAAATATGGGAGAACCAAACCAATCTCCCCAAAAACCACAAGTGCTACAAGATCTCTAAACGCTAATGAGATAACTAAATGAATCTCCCCAATAACATACGAGATAACTAGATAAGTCTCCCTAGCAATAGATGGGAGAACCAAATTAATCTCCCCATAAACCACATAAAATATAAGAACTCCAATACCTATAATAACAATAAGAACCTATTGGCATTTTTGCCACATTGTTTTTGTTATTGCTGTTCATGCAAAAGAATGCTCAAATTGTAAAGATACTCACTCCTCTGTTTGTAAATGAAAATGTGAAAACTGTCACGAAAACATGACATGTCGCGATATTGCGACCTATTGCAATTTTGCGACGTCAAATGCAGAAATTGGCTAAGTACAAAAAATGTCACGATATCGTGACATGTCGCATTTTTGCGACCTGTCACGTTTTCACGGTTAAAACAGTCAACAGAAGCAAGGAAGTCAAACCGTTGCGATATCGTGACATGTTGGAGTTTTGCGACTTGTTGCGATGAGGGAGCATTAAAGTGAAAATTGTCGCAATATCACTACATGTCATGTTTTCATGACTTGCAATGGCCACAGAGTAGAGTGATGGAAAATGTCACGATATCGCGACATACAATAGCAAAGGGCAACGCCAATGAAACTTGTCGTGATATCGCAACAAAAAAATAGAAAAGAAGTAGATGGTACGGAATGGCGTGATATCGTGACATGTCACGTTATCGCGGAAGGGATAAAAGATAAACACAAGGCAGAGAAAGATGTCGTGATTTCGCAACGTTTTTGTAGACGAAGCCAAGCAGGAGGAACTTGTCGCGATATCGTGACAGGAAGCAGCAACGACAGAGAAGGCAAGAAATTATCATGATTTTGCGACATGTCACGTTTTCATGAGGAGGAAGTACGAAGGTAGCCATCTTGTACGGAATGTCATGATTTCGCGACATGATGAATTTTCGCAGTCAAAAAATAACAAAGTGCAAGAAGATAGAAAATGTCACGATTTCGTGACATGTTGAAGCTAAAAGACCAAAACAGAGAAATTGTCACAATTTCGCGACATGTCATGGAGACAAAGATGAATGATGAGAAGATGTCGTGATTTCACGACATGTCACATTTTTGTGACTAGTGGTGGAAGAGAAAGCAGTAAGGTAAAAGTGTCATGATTTTGCGACATGTCACATTTTCGCGACCTGTCACATTTTCGCAACCGAAGCAATAACAAAGAACCGATACGGTTCTATTAGAATTTTCCTTAAGAATTTCATAGGAGAACGTGAGGAGAAGATAAGGATCAAACGAAGTAATGTAATAAGATATCTCCAAAAGATTTTGAGATCATGGTCAAAGAGGCTCAAATATTAAATGTTGCTTATTACCTAGGTGCACAAGATGGAAGAACACGAGGCAGTTTTTAAATTCACCAAAATTAAAGACGCCTCTAGTATTAAAAGCTCCTCTTCGTGATCTCCTAATAACTTCCATCCTGCTATGATAATGGTCATTTATTTCGTGGACCTCTTCTTCAAAATCTGTTTCATGTATTAAATGTTGTAATGCGAAAGGAAGAGGGAAGGCCTCTATAAATACCAATGTAAAATCTCAAGAAAAAGAGGAGGATCTTTTGCAGAAATTGAAACAAAAATCCTAGATGCATTTGCTTCCATTCTTAGTGTCTTCTGGAGTTGGTGATCCAAATTGTTGTGCATGTTTTGCTTTCTATCTGAGTCACTTCTGTTAGTCCAGTGTTAATATAAGTTAAATCTTGATGTTCTAGATTTGGCTGTATTTGCATTTGAGCATTTGGAGTACAATTGGAAGTGAACTTATAGCTAATGCATGATCCAATTTCTGCATATGAATTCTAAGAGTCATTTTTTTCTTAGCTTCAGGATATAGTTGAGTTTATTGTTGTTCGATGTTTTTCTCCCCATTAGTGATCCGCTTCGGCCCCATTTACATCCCTTTCTGTTATTTCCCATTTCTTTCCACATTTTCCCATTTCTTTCCTACATCCTTATCTTGAAACTAGTTTAGATTAGTTTGGGAGCCAGCCCTCTCTGGATATTGGCCTGGGAGACTTCTCTTTCTCTCAACCTTTTAATGTTGGCCGAGTCTAGGGCGCGCAAGTGATGAAATATTGTACTTAGGCATATTTGTGTCCAACAGTTTTTGGCATGCCCGATGGGACAGACTTCTTTTGTCTCAGAAAGATCCATAATCGGTGGGACAAGCCTTATTCCAAGTTTACAAACCCACCTATGCCAAAAAAATTTGGCACACCCAATGGGATAGACTATTTCTGTCTTAGAAAGATCCATAATCGATGGGACAAGCAAGTCTCATTTTTTGACACCCGGAGGAATCAAGATTTTGATGAACTGTCTTGACCTCATAGTAGAGATTGTAAGTTCATCTGGTGAAACTTCTTAAGGTGACTGTATAGTACCTAGAAATATCTAATCCTAAATCTGGTGAGAATATTTTCTTCATGATCACAAGATCAAGTGCCAAAGAATTGAAAGATCCAGTCGAAGTCTTCGAGATTGATGTTCATAACTAGAGGGAGCGCTCAAGATTGGTAAGTCCTGTGAACCCATCATTTGCTATTTCTTTGTAGGAAACGGGTTAGTTTGTGCCATCTTCGACTCCTCCCAGTACTGCTATGAGCTTTCTAGATCCAAATATTGTAGTCCAAATGGCTCAACAACCTCCACCATGGTGAGTTCCTGCTTGGAACTATTTGAGAGCGTTGGACCTACCTTTTTAGAATCTAGTTTTTGCTGCAGCAATAAAAGCCTTGCCTACATATGATGGGACTGGAAAGACAATGTACAAGCATGTGTCATATGTGGCAACCTTGGCTTCAATTCATAATATCACAGATGAAGATGTCATGATCAAATTGCTCGTCCTGTCACTCCGAGGTAAGTTGTTGTGCTGGTATAGATCCTTGACTCCCAACTCCATAACTTCATGGGATCAATTAGCAGAGATGGTAATTCAAGGGTTCAATGAGTAAGTAGACCCATTTTCTTTAGTGCATAAATTTAATAATATCAAGAGGCATCCTCAAGAGGAGATAGTGGATTTCAATGTTAGGTTTGCCCAAACTTGGTAGAGAGTTCCTGAGGGTCTTTGCCCTACACATGAACAAGCAGCATTGTCCTTTCTTAGGGCTTTCCATTCAGATATTGGTATGAATATTAGGATGTCCAATGTTCAAACATTTCCTGCACTATATGCCCAGGCACGGAAGGCTAAGGCCGATCTAATTTTCGTTGGGAAATTGCCTTCGAATATGACTATGCCTATTTTTCTTGAGCTTCCACAATATCAGCATATAGGTGCAGCCCATACATCTTATACTGCTCCATCCATATACCCTTCATCTTCATGGAATCCTCCCATACCTTCGGTACCTATGATTCCCATTCCACGGATAACCTCTCCACTTCCAACTCCTGCATTACCTTCTCCACAAGTTCCATTACCTCTACTTGCACCACCTGTGTCCTCAAGCCCAGATCTTCAATTGGCTGTTTTACAAGAAATTCAGTCGGCCATGAGAGCTCTCACTAACAAGGTGACATCTATGGAATAGAGAGAGGCAAAAAGGAACTATCAGCCACAAAGATATTTTTTGACAATAACTAGAGAGCAATTTTCTCCTAGCAAAACTATGGAGAAAGTACCTAAGAGGAACTCAACGATCCTGGTAAGTGAAGAGGCTAGCCCTTCTGAGGTTTCACATGAGCCTTCTTACTGGTGTTCTTCATGCAATGATCCACATGATGAGTTCACTTGCATGGTCCACCAAAATTATTTGCAAGTTCTTGCAGGGAGTCATGTAAAAATGATTCGAGAGGTGGATCTTAATTTCGTGAAGTCTCTTGAGGAACACATATCAGTCTTGACACGTAGTGGCAAGAAACCAATGTTGGTAGATCCGGCTAAGATGGAGCCATTGAAAGTGCCTCCTGCAACAAAGCAAAAAATTCTTGCAAAGGCTCATGATCCTCCAGCTCCACAACAACAACCACCTATTTTTTTGAAGGATCTGCTTTTACCACAAGCAAAATAGAAGGAACAAGCTTCTACTTCCTAGCCACAAGCAGAAACAAAGTAACAAGCTAGAGAAACATTGCGGTATCCATCATTGACTAAACAACAATGAGTGGAGGCCACCCAGCAATACAAAATTAAATTTGAATCTGCCAGTGGAGGGAAAGAACAGATCTCAATGGAATACAACATTGTTGAAAAACTTAAATGGATACCAGCTAAGGTAAGTCTGTATGATACATTGCAGCTACCTAGATAGGTAAATATCTTACAGGAATCCCTGAAGACCATACAAAGTAAGGGGAAGGCTCCAGCCCAGATAGTTATGTCTCAAACATTAACTGATTCAGCCACTGGAAAAAATAGACCACCCCCATTTTATTTGTCACTCAAGA
The DNA here is from genome assembly GCA_028583015.1 of Wollemia nobilis. Classification (NCBI taxonomy): domain Eukaryota; kingdom Viridiplantae; phylum Streptophyta; class Pinopsida; order Araucariales; family Araucariaceae; genus Wollemia; species Wollemia nobilis. Next base: position 5,568,366 of record JAQPPZ010013020.1, on the reverse strand, counting down.
TGGAGGGTTGGATTGTGCACAACTGTATGATTGATTCTGGTGCTGCGACAACTATCATGCCAAAGGCAATTTGTGAAGTCATGGGTATGGAATATACAAGAAGTAGCCTTGGTGTCTTGCATTTGGATGAGACTCCTATGAAAATAGTGGGTGTAATCAAGGATGTTCCTATTGCTCTACATAGTCTGCCTTAAATTACAGTAATTTAGGAGATAGTTGTGGTCAATTTGGAACCATATTTTAGTATGTGTTTGTCGAGAGAATTCACTGCGAAGCTAGGAGGCTACCTTCTCTAGATTATTCTCACTTGGAGATTCCTTTCAAAGGAAGAAGAGTCCGTATTGAAAATCAAAAGCCTTCTACTTTTCATATAGAGAATATGGAAGAGGAAGAAAATTCCAAACATTCTGTCAACATGATAACTGAAGAATTTGAAGATCCTGATTTGATGGATGAAGTCTTGGATGAGCTTTGCTTGGAGGATGAGTTTTCAATGCTCAATTTTAATGCCATTATGGAAACAAAAATTGGTTGTTACTCCAATACAAATCCTGAAGAGGTTGAAGTAGAGTTGCCTCCTGATCAAGTTAGTCAAGACTCTGTGCAAGATCAGTTCTATTTCGATGGAGAATGATGCAGAAATGCCGTTGATAGTGGGACTATTCTAGTATTACCTTCTAGAATTCAATGATCTTCTTCATATTATTTGACCTGGAGTTGCACAAATACTACAGTAGAATCTGAGGCTTTATGCTTAGGTCTCAAGACGGTTGAGAAACTTGGAGTGCGATAGTTGCAAATCTTTGGTGACTCCGAGCTGATTATCAATCAGGAGACCAATGAGTGTCTGTTCAAGGTCTAGGATCTAGGAGATCATAGAGCCATGTTTTGGTATGTGTCTCTCCTGAGAGTTCACAGCTAAATTCGAGGGTTACTTTGCTTCCAAATATATATATATATATATATATATATATATATATATATATATATATTTGAACTTCTGCTCCTTTTGCACGCGAGGCTACAGGTATGTTTATTTCTCTTTCTTTTTCTTTTCCTTCCCAGCAGTTAGTGGCTTCCCCTCTACTTATTTCTTCCACTTCCTTACTTCATTCCCTTCCTCTCCTACTCCTTCTTCCACTGCAAATAATCAAGCCACTACTATTGTTTCTACTCCCCTCTCTGATGTTCCCTTTTCTTCACTTCCCCTTTCTTCTAATTCTTTGTCTTTTGAGCACTTCTCCATAGTTCCTACCACCTCCTCCATTCCATCCATTTCCATTTCATTCTCTGTTTTCATCAAAACCTAGTAGCTGGTAGCATAGTAGCACCCTCTTCAGTTGTTGTATTTACCACTTTTGCTCTGCCATCTTCCACCATTTCATCATTCCCCATTTCCATTCCATGGCCTGTGCATCTGTTGGTCATCATTCCATTCATTTATGTTTTTGTAACTCATGTGCTTTTAACTACTGCCATGGAGACCCTTGCATAGTACCTATTGATTACCCAGCTCCAACGAGCTAGGCAAAATGCAGTCGTTCAAGAAATAAAGGAAGTTCTGCTCTTCTACAAATTTTTGTTGCAGGTTCTGTTTTGAGTGTCGAGTACCCACAAAAGCTTGTTGCAGCAGCCCACAGAGACATCCAGCATCAACCAGCACTTACTACTTTTGTCCCTCTAGCTCCTTGACTCTATTTCCCAATGGATAAAGGCCTGAGATTCATGTATATAGCAGAACTGTATACCCCGCGAGCCACCAAGAATGTTGGAATTTTTGCCACATTTGTTTTGTTATTGTTTTTTATGCAAAAGAATGCTCAACTTGTAAAGATACTCACTCCTCTGTTTATAAATGAAAAGTGAAAACTATCATGAAAACATGAAATGTCACGATATCGCGATCTGTTGCAGTTTCACGACGTCAAATGCAAAAATTGGCTAAGTACAAAAAATTTCACGATATCGTGACATGTCGCATTTTCGCGACCTGTCGCATTTTTGCGGTCAAAATAGTCAACAGGAGCAAGGAAGTCAAACTGTCGCGATATCCCGACATGTTGGAGTTTCGCGACTTGTTGCGATGAGGGAGCATTAAAGTGAAAATTGTCACGATATCGCTACATGTCATGTTTTCGTGACTTGCAGTGGCCACAGAGTAGAGTGATGGAAAATGTCGTGATATCATGACATACAGCAGCAAAGGGCAGCGCCAATGAAACTTGTCGCGATATCGCGATAGGAAAAATAGAAAAGGAGTAGATGGTATGGAATGACGTGATATCGCGACATGTCGCGTTATCACAGAATGGCTAAAATATAAACACAAGGCAGAGAAAGATGTCGTGATTCTGTGACATTTTTGTGGACGAAGCCAAGTAGGAGGAACATGTCACGATATCGCGACAAGAAGCGGTAATGACAGAGAAGGCAAGAAATTGTCACAATTTCATGACATGTCATGTTTTCGTGAGGAGGAAGTATGGAGGCAGCCATATTGTACGGAATGTCATGATTTCACGATATGATGAATTTTCACGATCAAAAAATAGCAAAGTGCAAGAAGACAAAAAATGTCATGATTTTGCGACATGTTGAAGCTGAAAGACCAAAACAAAGAAATTGTCATGATTTCACGACATGTCATGGAGAGAAAGCTGAACGATTAGAATATGTCATGATTTTGTGACATGTCACATTTTCACGACTAGTGGCAAAAGAGAAAGTAGTAAGGTAAAAGTGTCACGATTTCGCGACATGTCGCATTTTCGCGACCTGTCACATTTTCACGACCGAAGCAATAACAAAGACCCGATACAGTTCTATTAGCATTTTCCTTCAGAATTGCATAGGATAACGTGAGGAGAAGATAAGGATCAAACGAAGTAATGTAATAAAATCTCTCCAACAGATTTTGAGATCATGGTCAAAGAGGCTCAAAGATTAAATGTTGTTGATTACCTAGGTGCGCAAGATGGAAGAACACGAGGCAGTTTTCAAAGCCACCAAAATTAAAGACACCTCCAGTATTAAAAGCTCCTATTTGTGATCTCCTAATAACTTCCATCCTGCTTCGATAACGGTCATTTATTTTGTGGACCTTTTCTTCAAAATCTTTTTCATGTATTAAATGTTGTAATGCGAAAGGAAGAGGGAAGGCCTCTATAAATACCAATGTAAAATCTCAAGAAAAAGAGGAGGATATTTTGCAAAAATTGAAACAAAAATCCTAGATGCATTTGCTTCCATTCTTAGTGTCTTCTGGAGTTGGTGATCCAAATTTTTGTGCATGTTTTACTTTCTGTCTGAGTCACTTTTGTTAGTCCAGTGTTAATATAAGTTAAATTCTATTGTTCTGGATTTGGCTTTATTTGCATTTGAGCATTTGGAGTACAATTGGAAGTGAACTTACGACTAATGCATGATCCAATTTTTGCATATGCATTCTAAGAGTCAGTTGTTGCTTAGCTTCATGATCTAGTTGAGGTTATTGTTGTTCGAGGTTTTTCTCGCTATCAACAATCGACTTCGGCCCCATTTACATCCCTTTCTATTATTTCCCATTTCTTTTCTCATTTTCCCATTTCTTTCCTACATCCTTATCTTGAAACCAGTTTAGATTAGTTTGGGAGCCAGCCCTCTCTAGAGATTGGCCCGGGAGACTTCTCTTTCTCTCGGCCTTTCAATGTTGGCCTAGTCTAGGGCACACAAGTGATGAAATCTTGTACTTAGGCAGATTTGTGTCCAACAAAACCCCACCAAAACCAAGATACAACATTAGGATAACCCCTCCACACCCTCTCAGACTCTCAAACCCTCTTCTTCTCATCCTCTAGAATAGAAGGATAAATGCCTATACACTATCTTATATTTTATTAACTGATGATTGACTTTGTTGATTGTTGAATTTATATCATATTAGAAATAATTTTTTTTCTTTTACATGGGTTTGTAGCTTACATTGCTTGCAAATGGTTTTTTCAACTTTTATATTTTATTTCTTAGCTTGAATCTTTTATTTACTTATATCTTTTATCCTTACCATTATATCAGTTATCTTGTATGAATTTTCTTTTTTCTTTTGGATTTATTGCTTGTTATTGTTGATACTACATTAGAGCCTACAAGGACATGCACATGATTATACTAGTTAAGAGTAGTTATTTTCCCATTTTGCTAGGTTACCAATGTGAATGATTATCCTCTATCATCATAACAATTTGCCTATTTGATTTTAGTGATGGTATTTGTATGGATATGCATATAAATCAAAGCTATATATGCAAGAAAAAATCCATCATTTTATTTTTTTGTAATTTTATCAATAATCTCAATCTATCATTATCCAGAAGGACATACATATACTAGAATGAATGAACATCATTATATGATTACTTATCACTACCTTTATGAAAGGGATCTCTTTTAATGTAAAAATACATTATATTAAAGAATTAACAAAATATATTTTTACAAACAAAAAAAATAGGTGGATAAACACACCATATGGCTAACACCATCAGCCAAAAAACTGTTCCCATAAAAAAATAACGGGAACCCAAGTAAACAATTTACAATTATTCAACACCATATTACAAAAATGATGGACAAAAAAATAAACTAATTACAAAATGATGAGGGTCCAAAATATGGGTTTAGCCACCCCTAGGACAGAATCCCACCCACCAGAAGCATCAAGAGACTTTTGCATTGAGTCCCTCCCCTAACCAGAAGTGTTGGGAACATACACCTAGCTATAAAAAATGGCTCTTAGTTGGTAGCAATCAACGAAGCTCCTAAATTGACCCAAGAATCAAGTCAATAAATTGGGAGAGAGAGGAATATTCATGTAGCCATGAACAGATCTATAAGGATCTTGAGCTAGGATAGGAGAGTAGTTTCGAAGCAAGCAACGCTACTATCTAGACCTAGAACAACTTTTAGGAGTATCTTATTTAGGAGAAATATGATTAACTGAGTATGGTGTGTTCCCCCACTAATAAATAATATTTTGAAGATAATTGAGATCCATGGCCACCATTTTTGCCTAAACTATAATATAAAAATGCACAAATGAAATAATATTAGACTTCTCAAAAGGAGATATATGCAAAGAATAAGAACACTTACCAAAGAATAGTCATTTCTAGCTCTACATTTACTGAACATGGTTGCCATACTAAACAAGTGCCACACTTCAAAAAAAATAGTTAGCAATGGTAGGGGGTATCCCAAAATGATATGCTTCCACTCAAACATGACAAAGGAATAGGGTCCAAAAAAGGAAAAAACCACTCCCAAAGGAAATGAGAATGAGTAAAAACCCAAAAAATATGGACAAAGTCTTCATATTGAAGACAAAAAGGGAAAAAAGGTTTAGGGATACCTAAATGTTGTAGGCACTCCCTAATAGGAAGCCCTTGGTGCAAAATACTCCAAGAAAAATAAGAAATTTTGGGCTCTAAGAAAGGAGCCCAAGTGGTCTAGAACCTGCGCATCCAAACAGGCCATGAGAAGAATACCTTCCACTATTGATTGAGCTTATAAATCATGGGGAGGCAAGGAGAGAGCCATTCATACCCCAATCAGGCCTTATAATTTTGTAGCAAAGTGTTTGGATACCACTTCTAGTCCTTCCACCAAGGTCACTACGAAAGCACAAAAATCTTGTGTAACATGGAGTCAGGGAGAGAAGCCTTGACAACCTCAAAAGTATCCTTATCAGAGTGACTAAGCCTAAATTTAGCTATGAAATCATCCCAAGGGAGCCAATCCTTGGTAGGATGATAAAATAAAGTAGTGATGCATCGCACACCTTTGCAAAATAATCTCAACGCGTGAACCCAAGGAACCTGTGCAAGTGAGGAATCCTGGTAGGTGATAATAGGTGACCACCAAACATTCATTTGGTTTATGGAGAGGCCATGATAAAAGCTCTAGCCGTTCCATCTAATCTAAAGCTTAACACTCTCCTAGGATTTCCAAAGAATCCTAATGATGAAGGATCCTAACACTTTGATAGACACAAGGGTAACAAGGAGGGAAGGGAACCCCATGCCCTTCCAACTCTTATGCCCAAAAGGGGAACCTTCACTAATATAGTTTTGTATGAGAATATTCCAAGCCTCATTACCCATGAGGGCTTTGATGACCCACTTAACACAAAGGGCCCAACCTTGATGTTAGGTATTGAGAATGCCAAGTCCACCATGGCTTCTAGGAAGACAACAATACTCTCAGGAAACATGGTGGAATCCCAAACCATTATTGGAAGAGGACCATAAAAATCCTCACAAAAGTTTATCAATATTCTTATAGCAATTTTTGGATGGGACCCAATAGGAAGAATAATAAACATGGGTGGCTACAAGGACTTTAATAAAAAATTAAAATTTACCAGTAAGGGAGAGTTTCTTGGTGGACCAGTAGGTAAGTTTTTGTTCCACCTTTTTAACAACATACTTCTACGGCTCTAGAATTGAACCAGTAAAGGCAAAAGTAATACCTAAAAATGAAATATTTTCCCCTCTTGGATGATCTTCCATTGATATTGATTAAGCTAGTGGGGCATCATGTTGAGAGACTACCCATAACATTGGATCTTTCTCTATTGAATGGAGGATCTAGAAGCTAAACAAAAAGTATCCAGGCAAGCAAATGCTTGTTGAATGACACCTTCTTCCTCAATAAGAGTGAGAAAAGATTCATCAACAAAATGACCATTTATCAACTTAGTCTCACCTCCAGGGAGAGAAATTCCTCAAATATATCCTGTTGGTGCAAAATTTGCCTCTGGTTATGTTTGAGCCCAAGACTTTGCCAACATTGAAATATTGGATTAAAAACAAAGACTACCCAGCTCAATCTCAAGAGAAGGTTGGTTCTTTTCTTAGTTATGGGAAAATGGAAAGAGTAAAGTGCTTAAAGAGAGGTAAATATAACTATTTCTAGATTCTGTTGACTGGTATAGATTGAAAAAAATTAAGGAAATGCATACAAATTTAATAGATAAGCATTCTTTAAACTTCTAAATGAAAACAAATAGTTCTATAGTGCATATTAAATTAGTTGCTAACCCACTAGAATTGTTAACTCCAGAACTATCAAAATTAAAATGTAGAAATCCAGAGATAGAATTAATGTGATTCACATTCCATATAGCTTGTATAGAAGTATTAACTCATTCATACATACATGACTACACATTTTTGAACCATAAGCCAAATAGGGAGTTTATCTTTATTACTTTCAAAAGTCTGCATACACTTAGTCTTGTAAACATCCAAGAGACAACCTTTTTCTTAGATTTGATCATCCTATATATACACACCCTTAAAATAGAAATATTAAAGTATATTACAATAATATGTTGGCCGGCCTATTCTAGTGAGATTCTAAATAGCACCTATTGGACCAAGAAGAAATGGTGTAGTGGAGCTTTCAATAGCAAGTGGTTAGGATATGATTCTTCGATTACTATATATCCACATCAATATTCTTGGAGACATGATCACCCAAATATCTTTCACTCTTTTATTTCTTGAGCTAACTTCCTATGAAAACAAGGTCGATCGCAATATCGCAACTCTTTTTGTCCTTCCAGCTCCACCTAGCTATCGACCCACAAAAACAAGACTAGTCATGAAATCATGACTTTTTTCATCCTTCCAGCTTCATCTTGCTATCAGCCCATAAAAACAAGTCTGGTCATGAGATCATGATACTTTTCATACCTCCATATTTATCTAAATATTGGCCCATAAAAACAAGGCTGATCGTGAGATCGTGACACTTTTTGTCCCTCCATATTTTTTTGGCTATCAGCCCACAAAAACAAGGTCGATCATGAGATCGTGACACTTTTTGTCCCTCAAAATTTATCTAACATTTGGCCCTAAAAACAAGTTTGGTTGTGATATTGGGACACTTTTCATATCTCTATATTATTTTGGCTATCATCCCATGAAATCAAGGTTGATCACGATGTCGTGACACTTTTTGTCCCTCCAGCTTTATATGACTTTCGACCCACAAAAACAAGGTCGATCGCGATATCGCAAAACTTTTCACCCCTCCAGATTTTTTTGGTTATCAACCCATGAAAACAAGGTTAATCATAATATCATGACACTTTTCATCCCTCCAGCTTTATCTAGCTATCGACCCATGAAAACAAGGTCGGTCGCAAGATCGCAATGATTCTCCATACTTGCAAAATTTTGGGAAATCTCTTCATTCCCCTTAGTGTAGTCATTTTGACCTACATTATTGGTGCCTCCTAGGGAATTCTGCTAGTAGAATATCAGAATCCAAAGCCTTCATCCATTGGGCATCGAAGTAAAAAGAACAAAAAAGAAAGGAGGGGAAGGGATATAGAGCAAAATTTGGTATTATACAACTATTCTTCAGGGGTATCTTCTTCATTTGAGTTCCCCTTTTCTCTTTTTTCCTAACTACTTGTTTCAGTTATTCTAGCCTCCTATTTTTCCACCTTTTGGACAACCTCATTGTAAGTAATACAGGCCTACTTCCAAGTTTCTTCATCTAGATCAGAGGTTTCCATAGATGCATGGATATAAATATTCTAATTCTTCGACCTTATCATAAGATAAAACCTTTGATCTCAAAAATAACTCATGCAAGCAAGAGTTGATCTGGGTAAGATCTTGAGCCATTCTAAATATTTGATCTTCTTGAATAGGCTCTTCCCAACTATCTATCTCAGATTCATCTTCCATAAAAGCCTTCCAGGAAGCTTTAAGCCCATCTTCTCCTAAGATGTTTGAATCTTCATCCCAAAAACTTGGAAGACCACAATTCTCTACTAGACTTAAATGTTTCAATATTCCTTTAGCCTCTACCTTAAGTTCTTGGATTATTCTAACACTTTGCGTCACAAGCTTGTGTCTTTTGAAGAAACTTTTAGAATCTATTTTGGCTTGGGACCATGCTTCATTTTGGGCTCTGTTTGAAACCCTTTCTTGCGTACTTTCAACCAAAACTTGTATCTTGGTTGCAGTAGTTAACCTTGCCTGTAAGAAGGTTATAGATGTTGTGAACTCATCCTCCACTCGACTTAGTGTCTCCTTGATCTTGGCTAAGTATAGTAATATAGGTTGTGCCTTCAAGCCCATTTTTTGTATATCATGAAACATCTCCTTTCTAACTGCTCTGGCCTTTTCTTTAGACAAACCACCAGTTTTACCCTTCTCTTCTTGAATCTACTTCTGGAGATCTTCCACTTGCTTATTCAAAACTTGAATCTATTTAGTAACATTTTTTGCTTCTTCTTTATACTTGGCTGCTTCATTGAACCTTTCCTCCCACTTCTTGGCTTCATTCTTCAGAGCCTTTTCAATAGTCTTTTGCTCATTCAGGGCTGCTTCCAAATATTTCCTTACCTCTTCAGCTCTGATGTATTTTTCTTTGTAATACTCTGCATTCAAGTATATGGTCCCTAAGTGAGCCTGGGCCATTCCCCATTCATCTTGCATCGATAGTTGAGTAATATCTTCAGTTACTATCTCAACTTGATAATCATCCAGTGTCATTTCTCCTTCAGGCTTCTTTACCAATGGTGTCATCTTCATCCTCGAGCATTGCATACTAAGGGGATCTAGAGCCACTACTTCTTGAGTATGGGCTATATTCTTGGAGGCTTGAGTGCAATGAGACTTCCACCAGTCTGAGGTATTCTGGTTAGATTTCTTTAGCTTCTTGAGTTTAGAAATGGTAGGGTGATTCTCAGAAGAGGAAGTAGGAATGGATTGTAAGTTCAGGAAATGGGTAAGTAGGGGGAAAGGAATGGTGACCAAAGTGGCATCCACATTCAATGGTCTTATGAGGGAAATTGTGGGGATGTTCAAGGATGCTATGGGATCAGATTGGGTTTGAGATGTAGGTGGTGATGGTGAAGGTGGAGGTTGTTGGTTGAAAAGAGATGAAACATCACCTTCAGGAGTAGAATGGGAAGGGGATTCTCTTTGGGATTGAGAAGAAGATGAAGTAGAAGGGATAGAGATCATACCTAGCATTACTAATGAATTTTGTTGATTTGTATCTCCAGTACTAGGTGGCTCTTTAGTAGGAATTGATCCCTCAGTAGAGGAACTGGTCCTTCAGTTAATTTTTTAAGTTTAGGAGCACTGACATCATGATGTTGAGGGGGCTACTCTACATATTTTTCCACATCCCCTATTTTAGAGTCTTTATTTGTTTCTTCCTACCTGATTTTCTTTTGCTTATCTCTTGCAATAGAATCTAATTTCCTTTTTTTGAAGACAAGAGGTTGGTCATCAGACTTCATATCAAAATTTGAAGGAGGAAAGAATCTTAGGTTCTTTTTCTTAGGGACTTCTTGTTGCTCGGTGGTAATCTATTTTCCTTTATCTTGGCTTACTTTCTCCTTTCCAGTGGTAGGAGGGTTCTTTTCTGGAGTGCCATGGAAACTTGGTGGAACCTTATCTACAAGATTTTTTGACCATGTAGCTTGGTGTTGGTCATATCAGAGGGAAAACTCATGGTCATTCTTCAATCCCCACTTGGAAGTGATCATGTTAATTTGCACTCTCATCATCCACCAGGCTAGAATTTTTGTTGTTGTCCATTATGGTCCCTTTTTCTGCATTCTCTTTATATCTTTATCTTTCAACACATGTTTTGGATTATCCTTAGGGTTATAATCCATCACATGTTCATAGAAATCATGCCATGGGGGCAAAGGTTGCATCTGTTCTACATGCCATTCCAATACTTCATTTTCTTCATTATTTCTATCTTGTTTAATTATTTCTCTATTAGACATATGATACTTCTTGAGAGGAGTTTTGTTCAAAGTAGATTACCTTTCTGCAAACCTGTTAAGGGGATCATATTTCCACCTCTATGGTAATTCTACTAACTTTAGGTCTTTTAGGGCTCGAGTGATCTTCTCATGATGCCCTTTCTTAGATACAACTATACCTTCAAATTGAAAAGGCATAGGGCATGTACCAATTTTACCAATCCCTATTCCAAACTTACAATTAATGTATTCTATCTACCTCACATACTCCAAGGCAAACAACTGATTAGTAACATAGTGCGGGAGTAAGAAAGGTTTCCCTATAAACCCATATAGTCTAATGACCACCCCTTGTGTCAAAATAAACCAATCACCTTCTTCTACATGGGGGTGTTGTAAAACATCCCACATCTTTTGGGGGAGTCTGTGTATTTCTCCATACATAATTTTCAAAGTTGGCCCCATAAATTCCCTATTAAAGTGGTAGTATGACTCTACCTTCAAGAGTACGATCGTCCATTCGTATACTAGTAAAGTTTTCCCTCTTTCATATTTATTAATTTTAGATATGAAAGGAAGTCACTTTGACATAAAAAAGAAGAATATCCATACTAGATATGATAAAAACCTGAAAGATACCTGAGACCCTTTCTGCATCTTGGACAAGCCTTCATGTATCTGTTGGAATAGGTAAGATGGCCAATCAAAGAAAATTGGTATGGTGCTCTCATCTATGATAGAGATGTCATAGAATTTAGGATTTGAGAGGCACTGAGCTACTACAATCTACCACCCATACACTTCTACATCTGATTTTAGTCCTACCACCATAGCTAACATAGAAAATAACTCTTTGTTCTTGAATTTTGATAGGGGAATAGGTGTTTTTGGCAGAGTTCCTCCAGTAGGAGGTTCCAATAATTGTGATTGTAAAAAATTCTTGATGTTATTGGTGGGGGTATAGAATTTAGCCTATCCAACTGGGTCAAATGGTTTGGGTTTCAAGGTAGGATTTTTGTTGGTGGTGAAGGCACACATGATAACATTGGGATCTAGAGTAAAAATAACCTCCCCTTTGTAATTTCTAACAATTCTTTGCTTAGCATCATAAAATTTTACCATAGCTCTAATTAGCTAAGGGTGGATGAGAGTGCAAACATACCAGGAAAGTAAATAATAGAAAGAGAAAGTGCTTGGGGATGATGGAGTCACATTTTTAGCTACTCTTGCCTCCATGTCCTTTCAAATATTCTCTAGATTTTTCTAGGTGATGATTGTATCTATTATTTTGGCATCCATGTCTATAAACTTGATATTCTTTTCTTTTGCCTTATGAGTTTTCGCATTAGTTGAAGAGGATCCTACCATGGTTGCTTATTACGGATTCACCACAAAAATTCTCTGGAATAATTTGTGCAAAGCTGAATCTCTGAGTGTAATTGGAGAAATTTTTTGTAGAGAAACTCTTTGAAATAATAGGGGTGCAAGAAAAGGGGCTTCCATGATGTAAATAAGGAGTGCATGCATGAGTTAGGGTATCATGCAGTAATTGCGGTAGGTGGCACACATTCTATGAATAATTTTAAATGTTGCTTTGATCTTGTTCTGTGTGCCACCTTCTTAAAGCCAACCATTATGTGTCACCTTTCTTTAGGCCAATAACTTCATGTCACCTTTCATTGGACCAATAACTTCACATGGTGGTACTTTGAACGGAGCACATTTAAATTTTCAAAAATGATTTTCTTGCCAAAATAAAATGTGTCATCATTTGACTTTGACTAGGAGATGCCCTTATGTCATGAAATCATGACCTTTTAAAGAAGTGGCATGTGTTGAAATCGTGACTCTTTTCACTTTTTCACTTGTTTCTTGCTTGAGAACAAGGCTAGTCATGAAATCATGACTTTTTTACAAGATGTGGCCTTGGAGCTCATAATGTCATGAAATTGTGACTCTTTTGGTCCTCCAATAATATTTTCCCTGTTGCATGGTGAAAATCAGATTGATCGAGAAATCATGACCTTCTTTCAAGAATTAGCCTTAGAATGTCTTTATGTCGCAAAATCGCACCCTTTTTTGTTTTTTGGATTGCTTATGGGTTTTATCCCATGAGAACAAGGCTAGTTGTGATTAGATGACCTAGAAATACATTATATACATATAATACAAGGGGGTGGGGAAGAGTCTTTAGCTTACTTGAAATATAGCTTCAGGTGGAAGCCATTGATAGGGATAGGTTGTGTCTGGCCCTATTCATATTTTAGCTGGAAGGAGTTATGTTGTTTTTCAATGATTATTTCAAAAGGTCCTTCCCAGAAAGCATCAAATTTTTGATGATTTCTAGGTTTTGCCTTTTTCTCATTCCACCTCAAAACCAAGTCTCCAACTTTGAAATTTTTGAGGGTAGCCTTTTTGTCAAACCATTTCTTTGTCTCTCCTGTATGTTTCTGATAATGATTATAGGCTTGTTCTTTCTACTCTTCTAGCTACAAGAGTTGTATTAACCTATTTTCCATTGGTTCTGCTTCTTCAACACTAGTTTGATTTAGCAACTTCAAGGTGGGTATCTCTATGTGTATAGGGAGGATAACTTCCTTACCATAGACCAATGAGTAAGGTGATGTGTTGATGGATTTCTTTATTGTGATCCTATCAGCCCATAATACTTGATTTATCAGTGAGTTCCAACTCCTCTTGTTGTCTCTTAGAGTTCACTTTAGAATCCTAAGTAGGTTCTTATTTATTGATTCTGCTAAGCCATTTCCTTGTGGATAGTAATTCGAAGAAGTCTTCAAATAGATCCCATATTTACTAGAAAAATCAATCATCTTAGCACCTATGAAGGATGAACCATTATCAGTAACCAATGCATCAGGTATACCAAATCTTGTTATCAAACTTTCCATGAATTCTATCACAACTTCTTGATCAACTTTCTTAGTAGGTACTACTTCAACCCACTTGGTGAAGTAGTCAGTGGTAGTTAGAATATATTTATGCCCAATATATGAGTTAGGTTCTATTACCCCAATGAAATCCAAGCCCCATTGCTGGAAGGGTTCTTCAACCTGAATAGGTTTTAAGGGCATAGAAGTATTTTTGTTCCTCCCAACATATCTCTGGCATTCTTCATAATTTCTAGTTACTTTGAATGCATCTGAGAAAATAGATGGCCAATAGCAACCGGTCTTGATTATCTTCAAAGTTGTAGTCCTTCCTGAATAGTGTCCACCTGATAGACCTCCATGGAATTCTTCCAAAACCTTCTATTTTTGGTCATCTTTTATACACCTTAGTAATACACCATCCAAATTTTTTTTGTACAACCCCTCTGGTAGTAAGGTATACTTCAAAGCCTGGATCCTGTATCTTCTCCTTTGTGAAGCATTTAAACCTATTGGGCACTTTCTAGTCTAAAAATATCTTACCAGTTCATCAGCCCAATCAATGCTTTCCAAGGGTTGATCATCCCCTGGGATTGATTCTTGCACCTGGCAGGCTATATACTCTGTTGAGGCTTGCTTGGCCAGTTCTTGACATAAGGCTCTACCTCTCACCAGCTTGGTTGGGTGAATTTCCACATCATATTCTTGTATCTTTGATACCCAACCAACTCTTTTCTCACCAAGCTCTCCCTGTATGATGAAGTTCCTGACATCGGGATGAACTACATACACAATGGTCTTGCTTTGTGAAAGGAAATACCTAAACTTTTTCAATGATTTCATGATTGCATAAACTTGTTTTTCAATGAAGTTATATTTTCTTCATGTTCTTGCATGGTTTGACTTAGGAAGGTGATGGGCCTTTCTTCATTATCTCTCCCCTTTTGAGTAAGGACTATTGCATAACTCTCTTGTTCACCTACAACATATAGTATGAAACCTCTGGAGTAGTCTGGGTTAACTAGGATAGGTGCTTGAGCTATCTATTCTTTTATTCTTTTGAAATCTTTCTTTCACAAGTCTATCCATTTGAACTCAACATATTTCTTTAATAACTCAGTCATAGGTTTTACAATTTGTGCAAAATCTACTATGAATTTGCGCACAAAATTGATCTACCCAAAGAAGGATTGCAGGCCTTTCTTGTTTGGGGGTAAGGGGAGCTCTAATAATGCTTTTACCCTATCAGGATCTATGGCCAACCTGGCTTTAGAAATAACATGACCTAGCAATATTCCCTCTTGCACAACAAATATGGACTTCTTTGGATTTAAAGATATATCGAACTCTCTACATTTCTTGAAAACTTTCTTGAGATGTTCAACATGATCTTCCTTGTGGTGAGAGAACACTATCATATCATCTAAGTAAATCACTATGATCTTGTTGATGAGTTCCCCAAAAGCTACATCCATTACCCTTTGAAAAGTTGCTCCTACATTGGATAATCCAAAAGGTATCCTTTGGTAAGCAAATGTTCCCCACTTGGTAGTGAATGCGGTCTTATATTGGTCTTCATCCTTGACCCATACCTGGTTGTAACTAGAAAATCCATCCAATAATGAGAATCTTTCTACCCCTACCATAGTATGTAGAATCTGATCTATTTGTGGGAGAGGGTAGTGATCCTTCAGTGAAGCTTTATTCAAGTTTTTGAAGTCTACACATAGTCTGATGTCTCCATTCTTCTTCCTAACTAGTACCAAGTTAGCCACCCAAGTAGAATGTTTGATAGGATAGACAATATTAGCTTCAAGTAGCTTCAACAATTCTTGTTTCATCAAAGCTTCAATTTTTGGGTTCACTGGCCTCTATTTTTTCCTAAAGGGTTTTGCATCTTTTTCGAGCTCAATAGTATGTTGTATGGTTTCCTTTGAGTATACTTTGAGATCACCATAAGCCCAAGCTATGATATCAAGGAATTATTTGCATAGTTCTCAAATTTGATTCAATTCTTTTTTTGTATAATTTACTCCCACTTTGATAAACTTTTTAGGTTCTAATTGAACTTCTTTGTATCTATGTTTATCAACCTTCATCTTGTGACCTGTTGATCTATCATTGTTTTCAAACAAGCTCTCAAGAGTAATCAACCCTTTAGGGATATGATTATTTTTTAGTTGGATCATACCTTCATCTTCTTCATATTTTAACACCCTATCACTTGAACAATTCATCTCATGGATCAGGAAGTCCAATATCTGGTCATCACTTTCAAATACTTGCCAAAAGGTATCTTTGTCTAGCACTAAAGGCCTATATATTAGTCTAACTATCTTAGAATTTTGGATGACATTACTTATGGGATAGAAATTGGCACCTACTGATGCTAATAAATCAACATGAGTATTCTTTTCTCTAGGGATTGCTTTAATGTTTAGAGCTTCAAAAGCTTCTAATAGATCCCATACCTTATTTTTGTAAGCTTTGAGGTAATGTTGCTTACTAACACATCTCTCTATGACTTGGTTTACTATTAGTTCTGAATCTCCATAAATCTATAGTTGTTTAATCCCTAGTTTCTCAACTTTCTTTAGGCCCAAACAAAGTGCCTCATATTCAGTTGCATTGTTGGTACAACTCCAAGTTAATCGATAGGAGAAGACCTTTTCATCACCTATTGGAGAAATTAGGACTATACTAGCTCCAACTCCATTCTTACATCTAGCACCATCAAAGAAAAGTTTCCAAATTTGGTTGGTAGATTGATCTACCTCGTGTGAAGGAATGGAATTATTTTTCTCAGGCTTCATGATTGAATAACTTCCAAGTTCTATTTCAATCATAGCATTGAAGTCTTGGAGGGAGAACTGGTCTTCTTCTTGTAGTACATCTAGGGCTTCTTCCATCAAGTTCAAATCTTCCATCTCCTCAGTCATTATGTTCACTGTAGTGGCCTGTCTTCCTTCCTCTTCAATTTTTTTAATATGGAAGGTAGATGGTTTTTCATTGAATATCTTGACTCTTTTGCCTTTGAATGGGATTTCTAAGTGTGAGTAATCCATGGATAAATATCCTCCTATTTTAGCTGTGAATTCTCTGGATAGACACATACCAAAATAAGGTTCCAAATCCACTACAACAACCTCTTGTATAACTATAAGTTGAGGCATTCTGTGTAGAACTATAGGAATATCTTTGATCACTCCCATGGTCTTGACTAGGGTACCATCTAATTGCAAAACACTTGGGCTACTTCTAGTGTATTCCATCCCCATGATATCACACACAACTTTTGGTATTATAGTAGTTGCAGCTCCTGAGTCTATCATACAATTATGCACAACCCATCCTTCCATCTGAAGAGATAAATAGAAAGGAGGAGGTCTATTTTTTTTGGTAGCAGATGTCAAACTGGCTTGAGCTGAATTCAACTGAGATGGAGTTTTACTTTTGTTTTTTATGGACCTCAGGGATTCTTGTAATAAGTCGATTTGTCCTAGGAATTGCAATGCATCATACATACTTGCTTTAGAAGGGGTCTTCTTCATTTCTTCCACTATGTTGAAAGGAAGTGGATCAACATTCTTCTCCTTTTCTTTTGCAAAGGTGTCATACTTGTTCCTATACCCTTGAGTTGCATCTATTCTTTGACGTTTAGTCAAAGAGGGATATCTCAACTTATCTCTTGCCTATTCTTGGGTTTCAACCTCCTTCTGTGGGATGGCTTCTTTGCGCATTTTTGCTTCTTTTTGACTTGGATTTCTCATAGGTGAAGGTACTTTCAGGGGGTTGAGCTCTTGGGGATCTACCTGTAGGGGTTTCTTCCCTGATCTGGTTAGAACGACAACTTGCTCTACTGAAGGCATCATAAGATTATGGTTTTCTTCTCTAATCATGTTTACTTACCCTTTATGAGCCTTTTCTACTTTCTCAATCACTATCTTCTAGATATAATATTGATGGATCATACACAAATTTTCACCATGTGGATCATTGCATGTAGAACACTAGAAATCAGATTTTGTTGAGGAGTTGGTAGGTTCATTATCATTGTTAGCATAAACCACATTTGATCTCTCCTGATTTCTACCACTTGTGGAAGCTTGATCTCTTGTCACCTATGGAAATCTCCTTGGCTGGAAATTTCTTTCAACTTCTCTTCTTTCCATTGAGGTCATCTCATTAGCCATATTCTTCATGAATGACTGTATGTCTAATAAGACTGCAAGTTGAGGATCAGGAGTTGGTACAACGGATGATACGAGGATTGTAGGAATAATGGGTAAGGTTGGAGGGGCAAGAGGTGCTTGTATTATCGAGATAGAAGGTTTCCCAATCCACTTAGAGAGATCCACGTTTGAAACAGAGGAAGGATTTGGAAAATTAGCATTGGATGCTTGTTGGAGATCTAGAAAAATTGGCATTATCATTTTTGAGGGGAGCCTTCCAATAGTGATGAGGTGCTTTTCTACTTTCATGGCTTCCTAGAAAATCTCTAGGAATGTGAACACCTGAGACTATCTTATAAGCATGCTTATATCTGAATTGAATGCTCTCATGTAATAATACATTGCTTGTTCATTTGTTGGCCTCAGCCCATCAGGTACCCTCTTCCAAGTATGACTGAATCTGATGTTGAAATCTACTATCTCTTCCTGAGGATGTTTTTGAATGATAGTGAATTGATTGAGCAGAGAGAATAGATCGACCTGTTGGTTGAACTCTTCTACCAATTTACCAGTAAGTTGGGCCCATGTGGCTATAGTCTGATTAGGAAGAGCTCTATACTAGTAGAGCATTTTTCCCTTTAGAGAGATGACTAACAACCTTATCATTACATCTTCCTCTATAATATTATGTATTGCTGCTAACGAGGCTACATCTTGACAATGTTCATAAGCCATTTTTTTGTACCATCATATGTAGGCAATGCTTTCAAAGTTGCTGTAGGGATCTGATGTTGGACAACCAGATTCAAAGGGCCTTGAAATGATTCCATGTGGGGTAGGGTAGATTGGGTTGATTTATGGCCATTATAGCTACTATATCGGCTAGTATTGCAGTAGTATGGGTAGTTGTGCTTGAAGATCCACTAGTAGTAGTACTAGGGAGAGCTACAGGGGAAGGATTTATTGATCTTGTAGTAATGGTAGAAGAAGAAGTTGATCGAGCAACAAGTACAGGATTAGCTCTAAGGCTACCGAGATGTAATTCAAAGAACTCAATGGGTTCTTCAAAATTTTTTGCTTTAGATCTAGTTTTCATAAAACTTAGTATTTAACCAACAAATGGATAAAGGATTTTCTTAGGTTTGATCCTTCGAACGGAGTCACCAGGTGATTTTAAAATTTGAACAGGACAAAGATAAACACCATAACTTTGAACTGTAAAGATAGTGGGATTGGGTCCCATCGAGCGTGCCAAAAACTATTGGTGCAAAATCTACCTCTGGTTACATTTGCGCCCAAGACTTTGCCAACATTGAAAGATCGGGTTAAAAATAGAGATTACCTGGTTCAATCTCTAGAGAAGGTTGGTTCCTTTCTTAGTTATGGGAAAAGGGAAAGAGTAAAGTGCTTAAAGAGAGGGAAATATAGCTATTTCTAGATTGTGTGAAATGGTATATATTGAACAACAGCAAGGAAATGCATACAAATTTAATAGATAAGCATTCTTTAAACCTCTAAATGAAAACAACCAGTTCTTTGGTGCAGATTAAATCAATCACTAACCCACTAGAATCATTAACTCTAGAACTATTGAAATTAAAATACAAAAATCCAGAGATAGAATTAAAGTGATTCACATTCCATATAGCTTGTATAGAAGTATTAACTCATTCATACATACATGACTGCACACCATTGAACCAGAAGCCAAATAGGGAGTTTATCTTTATTGCTTTCAAAAGTTTGCATACATTTGATCTTGTAAACGTCCAAGAGCCGACACTTTTCTTAGAGTCACTCATCCTATATATATACACTCCCTTACAATGGAAATATTAAAGTCTGTTACAATAATATGCCAGCTGGCCTATTCTGGTGAGATGCTAAACAACACCTATTGGACCAAGGAGAAATGGTGTAGTGGAGCTTTCAACAGCAAGTAGTTAGGATATGATTCTTTGATTACCACATATCTGCATCAATATTCTTGGATATGTGATCATCCATATATCTTCCACTCTTCTATTTCTTGAGCTAAAAATCCATGAAAATAAGTCTAATCATGAGATCGTGACTCTTTTTGTCCTTTTAGCTCCACATGGATATTGGCCCACGAAAACAAGGTCAATCATGAAATCATGAATATTTTTGTCCTTCCATATCCATTTGGCTATCGATCCATAAAAACAAGGTTGCTCACGATATCATGAAACTTTTCATCCTGAAGTAGGGGGAAAATGGTGCACCTAATGATGAATAATAATATGCATCTATATTTGTATTAATGAAGCATTACAAAAGGACAGATTTAAGCAACCATGGAAACAAAATAAGTGCAAGAAAAAGGTGTTATTATCTTAGGAAGATCTATCCAAATTATCTTAAATTGAATATATATGTAAAATATATTATTTTAGGAATATCTAATTGAAAACAGAATAGAAATTACATATGATGGCGTGGCGCATTCGCAGTTTACCTATAAAGTCTACAAAACCCAAAACAAGTAATTTTTGGACCAAAACACATCCAAATAAAATGAAACTTGGATAGTATGCATAAAATATATTTTTAAGAGAACCCATATGGCCATATTTGAAAAATTAGTAACAATTTCATGTGCATATTCAGATGGTCCCCGGAAGCCTATAAAACACTAAAAATGTAATATATCACTCAATATGACTCCAAAATATATGAAATTTGGATAGGAGATTCATATTATACTCTATAATATACCTAAAAAATAAAATTAAAAAATAAATAAGATATATATCACCATACCTTGCAAGCACGGTGGTGACTGTCACAAAATGGGGATCGTCCTAGGGTGGGATGACCACCAATTTTGCCCTTATTTTACCACAAATTCCTCTGTGAATTGGTTAGGACCCTTATTAATAGTTTTTCATAAAATTTTGTGGTGCATTTCACTCATATTATTTGGTTTTGCAAACAAATTGGGTCTCCTAAATCACTCACAAACCTCCTTCTCTAGGTAGAGATTTTGAAGGAAAAGGACACAAAAAGGTGAGGGGAAACCTTGGCAGCACTCTATCGCTATCTTTCAAAAATCCTCTCTATGTTTTGTGTGGAAAATAGATCCACTTTATAGCCAAATGAGGCCTTTGGGAAAATGGGCATGCAAGGGCATGCAGGGCAAGAGGTGCCACTTGTCAAAACCGAGCATGCATTGGAGGGGGAAGAGAATCTCCCATTTTGGCCTCCATTTTGTAGCATGTCATAAGGATTCTACACCCTTAGGTCATGCATGCTCTCATAGGTAGGATAAATGGTATTTTTTGGGTGCCATTTTTCCAAATTTGACTTTTTGGGAGTCAAACCTTGTGGTCATCCCACCCAAAGATGATCGCTTTGCCACCGTCCCTAGGTGGGACAACCACAAACTGTGATAGTCCCATGGTGGGACGTTCATGCCTATGTGGACCAAAATCTCCCAAAAGTGGGGTAGAGCCTTCCAATAGTGGTTAGGACCACTATAAAACCTTTGAGGGTTGCCCAAGGGGGCCATATGATGCCAATTAACCAATGCTTTTGATTGCCTAATTGTATTGACATGATTTTAGTGTCTACAAATGCCCCTTTCTGAGATGCATTGTGTGCAACACAGTAATAAGAAAAAATAGATGACTAAAATGTTGAATTATTAGGTTTATTCAATAACCTAACCAACTTTAGATACCCCAATCATGAAAACAACATACATTCTTGAATCCTTGCTTCTAACTCGATAAAGACATTGGTATTGGTTTCTCTTTAGCTTCTAGGTATGTTCGAGGGACTTATAATCCTAGGAGTTAGAGAATACCAAGTATTTTGGTAAATTTTGAGGTGTAACAATATGAAGGTTCATCTTTCCTATTATGTGCTTAGTTGGAATATTTGCTTGTTTGCTACCCCAAGCAAGGGCGTGATTATCTTTCTCAAAGATTCGTTGAACGAAAGTAACTTGCATGATTGAGTGTGTGATTGTTGATTTTGATTATGAAATCATTAGGTATGACTACCCCCTCAAGTGATGATTCAATGAGGGAATGACCAATGATAAAATTGATGATTCACTTGACACATATGACTTTATTAGGGTTTCCTCCGGTTTTACTCATTGAAAAATAGAGCATTTTTTAGAGGATTTTGGTGACTTTGTTGACGCATCATGGAAGAAAGGAGTCAAAAACTTCATCCACATGGGTTTTCATCTCACAATGGCCTTATTAGGTATTAAATTAAGG
This sequence comes from Wollemia nobilis, assembly GCA_028583015.1. Classification (NCBI taxonomy): domain Eukaryota; kingdom Viridiplantae; phylum Streptophyta; class Pinopsida; order Araucariales; family Araucariaceae; genus Wollemia; species Wollemia nobilis. The sequence continues at coordinate 5,546,270 of JAQPPZ010013020.1, read as the reverse complement.
ACTTTTCCATTTATCCATGCGTAATTTAGGTTCACTTTGATACCAATTGAATTTTTACCAAATTTGAGCTATTTTTGTGGGTTTTGGACCCTTTTTGGTGCATTTTAAGTTGTTTTCATGAAAAAATTTAGTGGCCATCCCAATGTGGGATGGTGGCACATTTTATGACCATACCAAGGTGGTACATCCAGCCAATTAGCCACTCATCCCACCCAGGGATGATTAGGGCCCTAGGAGGAATCCAAAAATGGGTCATTTGGGCTCATTTGTGTATTTGTAACTTTGCAGCTTGAGAGGTGAGGAGGAGAAGGATTATACATAGTATAGTGCTACTAAAAGCATCCTAAAATCACCATGATCTATCATGCATACTCATCCAGTGGTGGAGCCGGTGCGATATGGGTAAGAGTTGAATTTCTTACTGCACTATGCTAGTTTTAAAAGTGGAAATATTGCTTGTTTTTTATTTTTGGAAGAGCACACTAAATCCTTGGTAATTGAACCTAATTAGGGATGCCCTACAATTTTTTATACTTTTTTTGTATTTTTATGCAATTTTATTACTTTTTAGGGCTTTTTGATTGCTTAATTTTTGCTATTTTTGGTGGCCTAAAAGGCCCATTTTGGCCCAATTTGGGGGCCATCCCTAGGTGGGACGGTCATACTAGGCTATTTAATTGTTATCCCTGGGTGGTACGGTCATAGGTTTGGGGTCCATACCTAGGTGGGATAGTCACAAATTTGCCTAAAAAAGGGGCCATTTTTTATCTTTTTCTAGTATTTTTGGTCATTTTGAAGTCTGTTTGATGCTTATTACTGATCAAATTATATCTGCCAGGTGGTTAAGATTTGGTATTAGTTTTTGCCTCTATTTGATACCAAGATATACTTTTTAACTAAGGCATACTTTGAATGGCTTGATGCCATTGGCCTCAAGCATGTGACATGGTTAGAGCCCATGGTGGGTGACCGTGCCTACTTGACTACGCTTATTGACTTGTGGTATCCATGTACCAACACCTTCCACCTACCAATAAGGAATATGACAATGATACTAGAGGACATTTATCAGATACTACACATTTTTATAGAGGGATGATCAATCGAGTCTACTCGTCGGGACTGAAGAGATGCAATTATGGAGAGGTACTTTGGTGGGACATGGAGGAGGCGATAGATGACTACTTTAGTAGATGCATACTGGTGGGGTATTGATATGAGGCTAGGGTATTAGGTGTGAGGTATTTTTTCTAATGACATTGATCTTGAATATGTTGCTACCAGACTCTTCGAGTGCTAGGTTTCCTTGGAATATTTTGGAGTTAGTGGTTACTCTGGTACGGTACACTACAAAGTAGCCACTAGTGATGGCATGGGGGATGACACTACTGGTATAGCTATACTATGACTTTTATGAGATCCACTCTTGAGGGTGGAAGGCCTTGGGATGCATATTTCTTTTGTAGGCTTGGGATGGTATCAAATAGCGATGGATAGGCCATAGGGATTACCATGGATAAAATAAGCACAACTAGTGGACCAAGATATTGGCTATCTAATCCTATGGTAGTAGGCCCGAGAGGTAGGGTAGAGTCATCGCCTCACCAAAAATATGCACCATTATGCCTAGTAGTTTGTAGGACTTATAGTAACTGATGTATTTTGGAGACCATATAGGTATTACCTGGCCTGGATTGATATTGAGGTGTAGCTCCACTGTGTGAGGTGAGGTATATGGTTGGTTGGCCAAAATGGGATGGAGCAAGATTTCTTCCCTTATGCTAGTGTTTTGTAGTAGTTCAGGCTATGACAAGGATTTCCCAATGAGCCAGTGGTCTACCAACACCACAAGGATTAGAGGAAACTGAGGTGGCCTATAGTGCAGGCAGTAGGAGGGGAGGTAGATTTTGTAGTAGAAATTATATACTTAGATGATGTTGGGACTACAAAGGATTATGAATCCTGGTGGGTGATGCACCAGTGGTGGGGAGAGGGACCACTAGGGAGATATGTGGTAGGGATAGCAACAGAGGCTAAAAAAGCCACTCCTGGGAAGGGCTAGGAAGAGGCGGGTGAGTGGCATGGGTTTGGTCACGTGGCTAATGAGAAGGCAAACCTCCTAGACTTAGGAGATCAAGATGACTTTGGGGAGGATGACATTAGGGATCAAGAGGTGTAAGTATAGAAGGTAGCATAGGTTGATGTAGATATAGAGCTACAGGAAGATCTGATCATGATCAGGTAGGAGAGATCTCCTTTGGACACAAGTATAGGATGCCCAGGCAGAGATCATGGCTCTACAAGCCTAGCTAAGATCCTAAAGCCCTCGATGGGAGGGACCTAGTAGTGGGGAGGTGACTATGCTATGGGAGGAGGTGGTACAACTCCAGGGATTAGTGGATACTTACTAGGTGTGATGTCGATAGGATCGGTCCTACATAGATGAGATGGAAGATGAGGTAGTGTTCCTTAGGGGGCACATAGCAGACCATCCATTTGCTAGTGTATCACACCAAATTCAACAAAGTGGTATAGGATAGTATTCAGCTAGTATGGAGGCACTTGGATCTAGATAAAGGGTATACCGAGTAGGTGGTAGTGGGTATGGGATTTTGCGGTGAACTCCGATTGCAGGTGGGAGTGTGAGTCATATCATTAGTCGTATGTGACCATGGTGATTGAGGCTCTGATGGCTCTTTTTGTTTTTGGATTTTTTGTATTGTGAGATCTGAGGACCCACTTTATTGTAGCCTACAAGCAACTCGAGGAGTATGATGTATCTTTTTACCCCATACATATATATATATATATATATATGAGCTTTTATGTTTGTCATCATGTGTTTATTGTTGTTTTATGAGATGTATGTAATGTTTTATCATGTATGCACATGTTTTTGTATTATGATGTTTTTGATGATAGTATGTAGATGCATGGATGCCAAATGACATAGATGAATGATTGATTTGGATTATGAAATGTGGGTACTATATGACATACTATGTTAGCACCATAGACTATATAGAATTTATCAATTCATATGTGATGTTGTCATGAGACTATGTAATGGATTTGTGAAAATGTAAATTTATATGTGTGTGTGTGTGTGTGTGTGTGTGTGTGTGTGTGATAAAATGGAATGAATAATAGGATATTATAGGATTTATTTGAGGTTTTCATGAGGCTCAAACACTCTAGTCAACTAGTCAAAAATTATATACTAACCATACAAGACTTTTTGACAAGGTATGTGAAGAACACAAGCTTATACTGGGAGGGGGGTAAACAGTACAAGACCAATTTTTACTTTTCTTTCCAAATCAATATTATGCAATGTATAGATAGCAATATCAATAGCAATAATCAAAGCAATGCACAAATCACCACACACAATATAGACACCAAATTTTTGTGGTTCACCCAATGTGGGCTCCACGGAGAAAATATTTTACTAAAAACTTTCTCAATCAATATCTTGGGAATCCTTTCCTTATTACAATGTTTATGGACCTCTATCCAAAGGAGACACCAATAACCTTAATCAATTTCATGGATCTTTATCCATAGGATAACTCCTTTTTCCTCTTGCTCTGGTTGGTGATCTTCTAGAAGAATTGTTGCCCCCACTATTCTGGCTAATGGATCTCTATCCATTGAAGATACATATCCTCAATAACCTATATTAATGGATCTCTATCCACTAGAGACTATCATCCTCAGTACTCTGTCACCTCCAAATATTTGTCTCAAATCTATAATAAACACAATCCTTCAGTCTAGCAAAAATTTTCTCAATCTCTGTCTCTAGTCTGGCACAAACCTATCCTCAAATCTACACCAAAATCTATCCTTGAATTTGTACTAAACATAGTCCTTTGGTCTAGCACAAATATATCCTTAATATCCATACTCAAGCCTTAACTCAAAGCTTGACTCAATCTCAAATCAACTCTGTTGGGTCTGCCACAAACCTTAACTCAAGGTTTGAACAAATCAATCAATTTTGTTCTCAAGTCTTCTCAAAGACTTGTCTTAAATTTTCCTTATAAGCTTCCACAAAAGCTCACACTAATATTTCCACAATTCCTCTGTATAAATTATCCAAATTTTCTTAATAAGACCTTACAAGAACTTATCGAAATCTACTCTCAATCTGTATTGTAAGCTTCCACAAAAGCTTACCTAAATTTTTCCACAAGTCTTCTCAAAGACTTGCCTCAAATCTGCTCAACAAGTCCACACTAGAACTTGTACAATCTCATAGAAACATAAATAGAATTGTTAGATACTCAATATGCTCTATAATCATCACAATGCTTAATCACTTTCAATCACTCTTTCAAAAGCATACAAATAATTATTAGAGACTCAATATGCTTCGCATTCACCTCAATGCTCAATCACTTTCTCAAATCAATTTATATATAGAATTGTTTGTTTTATAGAACTTGAACAATCACTTCACACATCCACTTGACTAGGCTCAACCAAATATACTCAACCAAACACTCAATGAAACAATTCTTTCTTACAAACCCCAGTCCAAGCATATAAACCTTCACTCAAAATGTTTCCAACAATGCTTATCAACTAATATCACATAAAAATGATACTCATGTTCTTTTCAAAACCTATTTCAACTTCTTCACTTAACCAATGGCTTAAACAACAATGCTTATCAAACAATCTCACATAACAATGATATTCATGTTCTTTTCAAACCCTGCTTCAAGTTCTTCACTTTACCAATGGCTTCAACAACAATGTTTATCAAACAATCTCACATAACAATGATACTCATGTTCTTTACAAACCTTAGTTCATGTTCTTCACTTAACCAATGGTTTCAACAACAATTCTTATCAAATAAGGTTTTAATAAAAACTCTTTATTCTAGAAAACCTTGAAGCATTAACTCAACACACTCAATAACAAAACCTAATTAAGTCCTTTTCACTCCAAACTTGTTTTCCAAAAAACCAACCAATCAACTAAACTATGGAATAATGTGTCCGTACCTTTTATTTGATGATGAAGGAACCTTAAAAATCTTCCACAACCAAAAAACACTTCTTTTCCAAGATCAATAAAGTTAGAAGATGATAAACTCTCTCAAAGATACAATGCAAATATCAAAACACACATACACCTTATCACTCCATATTGAATAAAGCATCCATCAACATATACAAAAATAATTGACCAAATACACCTTATAATCTCCTAGTTAAAATAATATCCAACATCAAAAATAATGTCAATACAATCACCTTTTCAAAATAACTCAATGGCAAGAAATCCTCTCAAAATCTAACCAACACTTTAATCCACTTATTTATCCAATTACTCAAAATAATGACCAAATAAAATACCTTTTATTTACCCCTTTTAACTCCCTAGAATATTATGTCAAACCTTAGGCATTATAAAATATAACAAAAATTTATTACCTCCGCCTTGGTGAGACTCAAACCCTTGACGTTGCCTCCCCGTGCATCCTAGTTGTAGTATTGGTTGTCGCATATGCTAGGTGATCATTTAGGGATAAAATAGCACCATGGGCTCTATATTCCTCCCATTTTCCACCTAATCCAAAAAAACACACGTCACTTCCTTCAACGCTTCAAACACAACACACCAAAATGTTGCTATCATGAATCGATCGTGGGTCACTCTGTGCCCAAATGCCTTAGCCCTCAACCACTTGCCACTAGGCCACACTGCCTAGGTGGATATGGTATATTAGACCTCGATGATCTTATCCCATTTCGTTGGTGCCTAATACAAGAACCTTGTCTTCTTCCTCACACAAATTCTCTTCAACACACGCTTACCTCTTTCTCTTGTTCAAACGAAGGATAATTCGAATGCCACTAAGGCATATAGTTTATATATAATTTGCCACCTTTAAACTTGAACGTCAGTGCCTTTGATATTTAAATAATTAATTTATAAATTATTTAAATTCTTTAAAATTTAAATCCTGTTGGCTTTATTAAGGATTAAAGCATTCTTTGGTTTTACCACTTTGTATAAATAATATTTATTTATACAATTTAAATTCAATTTAAATATTTTATAAAATAAATATCAAAACTTCCTTGGGCTTTTTAACATGAATTTAAAAGATTCCTTGGGATTTTATGAAAAACATTTTTTTTGCTCATCCATGGTTTTAATAAAAAACCCTCCTACTTATGCTTCCAAATAATATTAAAAATATTATAAAGCTCGTTTTCCATTAACCTTTACATTGTTCCTTTTGACCTTTTGAAATCAACGGTAGCTTATTCCTTGACATCAATGACAACTTTGTTCCTTGACATCAATGACAACTTTGACTCAAAATGTCCAACAATCTCCCCCTTTGTCATTGATGGCAACCCAAATTATTTTTACCAAAAACTTAATCTTTTCTTTGTTCTGCTCCCTCTGGGACATTGCTTCCCTGGCTAAATGCTCTTTTCAAATCTCTCCTCTTTGCTCAAATACCAAATCTCTACCCCTTACTCAAATCTCTCCCCCTTGGACATCAATGGCAAAGGGTCACCTTTGGGTCTCAGGGCTAAAAATGAGTTTCTTAGCTTAGCTCCTCCCCCACCTCCTCTTGAGGTGGTTAATTCTAGGGTGGGAGTATTTCTACTCCCAACAAGCACTGGTATTTACCTTTGTCTTATTTTATTTTTATCTTATCCTTTTGATTCCTTTGACTATTCCTTTCCATGTCCATATTCCTATTCTTATTCTTGTTCTTGTTCTTGTTCATATTTATATCCGTGTTCCTGTTCATATCCATATCCCTTTTTATGTTCATGTTCCTGTTCACATTGATGTTCATACTTGATTCTAGAATGTCTCCTCCACACCACTTTGTTGTGTGTCCATAATTATTATACTTATAACACTTAATGTTATTGTTCCTTAGAGGTGCAAATATCTTAGGATTTCTCCTAGTGAAACCATATCCTTTTCTGTTATGAACCCTGCAATTCATTTCCTTGTGACCAAACTGATTACATGAGTAGAAATACCCATGGAAAAGCTACGTATTTCTAAAATTCCAATTTTCCTGTCTTTCATGTGTCCTACACTATGAAGCCATTTGCCAAAACCTGTGACATGAAAATATCTTCCATTGAAGTTTACTTGTCTTGACCTCATTGGTCTCTTAGTATATTTTAAACTATTCTAATTTTTGTTCCATATGTTTCTTCTTTGTGTATTGTTCCTATCATTTTTGAACTTTCTATTGTCCAACTCATCCTTAGATGTCTCACTTTCTCTTACATTTTCTTCTTCTGAATTTTCTTCTCATTAAAAACTTGAGGTTGACTTCTCTTCTTGTTTCTTTTGAGTCTGTTGAAAACTAAGACCTATTTTATTTGTTGACCTTCTTTGTACCTTGATCATTTTATCCACAATATATGAGCTCTTTCCAAACTTTTGTAGATTACTCTCAAAATTTTCTAAATATTCCCTTAGTAGGGCTACTACTTGTTCTAACCTTTCACATTCTAAGACCTTTGCTTATAACTTATCCTTGAACTTCCTTATCTTAGCCTTTGATTTATCTAGATCCTCTATAAGCAGTCTTCTCTTTTCATCACATTCTTGAAACTAAAACTCAAGTTTAGAGTTTTGCTTTCATACCTTCTTTACTATGTCAAGAGCATAAATAAGTTCTCCCTTGAGATCATTTTCTTCTTTATTTGATTCTTCCTCTATTTTTTTGCCTTTGTCTACATCTTTATTTTCCTTTGAATTGTCTTCTATAGGATCACCTTCTTCTTCTTCTAGTACCATTAGAATATTCTCTTCTGGTCTTTCAAGTGTATCCTCATATTCATCATCACTGAAACTATAACCATTTCTTGTACAACTAACTTCAAGATGTCCAAAGTTACCACATCTAAAATACTTGAGAATTATTGGTAACCTTTTTTTGACCTCTTTTTCTTCAATCATAAATAGGACTTCATATTTATCATTTTTTTAGAAACTATTATCACTATCACTTGAGTACTAACTTGCCTTATCTGCATAGTAGCTCCTCTTTTGCCTTTGAAATAACTTCTTTTCTTGTCTACTTTGTCCATCCTTGCTTTTCTTTTGGTGTCATTATATTTTTGATTCCTTCCTCCTGTGATCCTTTTCTTCATCATTGTTATTTTTAGCTTATTGACAATCAGTTGCATAGTGACCATACTTTCCACAATTGAAACATTTAAAAGATTTTGTATCTTTAAATATTCTTGAATCCTTATTCCTTCTACCATAATTTGCTTCTTCATCACTGGATGACTCATTTCTTGAATCTAACTTATTAACCTTTTTCTTCTTTATCACTTTGAAGGCTTCTTCCTTCTGGGGATTAGTTTCTTTTGTTCTTAACTCAAAATATATAAGAATACCAAGCAACATATCTCTTGTCAAAGAATCACCATCCTTTGATTCTTCTATAGCAGAAATATTTTCACTAAATATTTTTGGAAGAGATCTTAAGATCTTATCACAAACATATTATTCTTCAACATTAAGTCCAAGTCCTTGCACATCAATAACAACCTCATGAACTCGAAGTAGATAAGTACTAATGTTTTTCTAATCCTTCATTCTTAACTTTCAAGTTGTCCTTTGATATTTCATATCTTTGCTTTCTTAACACCTTTATCTCCTTCATATATACATTTCAACTTATCCCACATTCCTTTTGCATCTTGATAATGCATAACTTTTATAGACTCTATTCTATGCAAACCTCTCAAAATTGCATTCATTGCTTTTGAATTGTAATTTTGTAGAATCTTACCTTGCTTATTTGTAGGTGGATCAACTGAGGGATCATATCCATTTTCAACTGCTTCCCAAATTTAATTTCCAAGTGCCATTAGGTAAATATTCATTCTTATACTCCAATATATATAATAACTTCCATCAAATACTGGTGCTAAATTATCTGATTATCCATTCTTAGAATCCATTGTGTTCTTGTAAGCTTTTTCTTCAAGTTGTTAAACTCTTTCGAAGGAACCCGCTCTGATACCAATTGAAGAACACAAGCTTATACTGAGAGGGATATTTAACAATATAAGACCACTTTTTACTTTTCTTTCCCAATAAATATTATGCAATGTATAGATATCAATATCAATAGCAGTAATCAAAGCAATGCACAAATAACCACACATAATAGAGATACCAAATTTATGTGGTTCACCCAATGTGGGCTACTCCACAAAGAAAATATTTTACTAAAAACTTTCTCAATCAATATCTTGGGAATCCTTTCCCTATTACAATGTTTATGGACCTCTGTCCAAAGGAGACACCAATCCCCTTAATCAAGTTCATGTATCTCTATCCACAGGAGAACTCCTTTCTCCTCTTGCTCTAGTTGGTGATCTTCTAGAAGAACTATTGCTTCCACTGCTCTAGCTAATGGATCTTTATCCACTGAAGACACCTATCATCATTGCCCTATCTTAATGGATCTCTATCCACTATATATTGTCATCCTTTGTACTATGTCACCTCTAAATATTTATATCAAATATATACTAAATACAATCCTTCGGTCTAGCACAAATCTATTCAATATTTTTCTCTGGTCTGGCACAAACCTATCCTCAAATTTGCACCACACTCTATCCTCGAATCTGTACTAAACATGACCCTTCGATATAGCACAAATTTATCCTTAATTTCCATCTTCAAGCCTTAACTCAAAGCTTGGCTCAATCTCAAATAAACTCTATTGGATATGCCCCAAACCTTAACTCAAGGTTTGAACAAATCAATCAATTATATTCTCAAGTCTTCTCAAAGAATTATCTGAAATTTTCCTTGTAAGCTTACATAAAAGCTCACACTAATCTATCCACAAGTCCTCTCTAGAAATTGTCCAAATCTACTCAATAAGTCCTCACAAGAACTTATCCAAATCTTCTCTCAATATGTATTGTAAGCTTCCACAAAAGCTTACCCAAATCTATCCACAAGTCTTCTCAAAGACTTACCTCAAATATGCTCAACAAGTCAAACACTAGAACTTGTCCAATCTCATAGAAACATAAATAAAATTGTTAGAGACTTAATATGCTCTATTCTCATCACAATTCTCAATCACCTTTTCAAAAACATACAAAGAATTGTTAGATACTCAATATGCTTCACATTCACTGAAGAACACAAGCTTATACTGAGAGGGGGGGTGAACAGTATAAGACCACTTTTAACTTTATCTATCAATACAGCTTTCAAACCATTAACATGCAGAATAAGATAGCAGTAATAACAACAAGTAAAACAATGCACAAAATGCAATCCACAAAGAGACACAGCAATTTACGTGGTTCACCCAAGGTGGGCTACTCCACGGATAAAACTTTTCTTCTAAAAGTTGTATCAAAGTCCTCTGGGAATCCTTCCCGATTACAATGTTTATGAGCCTCAGCTCAAAGGAGACACCTTCCCCTAATTCTGCTTTGTTGGTGATCCTCTAGAAGACCTCTACCTCCTCTGCCCTTAGCAAGTGGAATTCTGTCCACAGAAGACACCTGTCTTCCCTGCTCTGGCTGGAGATCTCTATCCTCAACTCTGTCACTGCAAAGCTGGTCCTCTTTTCTATACCAAACATAGTCCTTCGGTCTAGCACAATTTTGTCCTTTTCCACTGTTCTTTTTTGCACTTGGTCGAAATCAATTTTTCACTAACTGCGCAAATACAGCAGCACTCAATCAACTTATTTGTTTCTGCGAAAACATAGTAGCACAGACTTCGCGTGTTTCTATGAAAACACAGTAGCACAGTCTTTATAAAATATACAGCATCAATTGATCATAGTTTGTCCTTCATAGCTATTCGCAATTACAGTAGCATCTACTTCGTGCACTTGCTTTCTTTACATAGACTGCGTGAACTCAGTCGCAATCATAGCTGCCCTTGTTCAAATTCCAATCTCTACACAGTCTTTGCAAACACTGCAACACTCTATCGCACAACAACTTATGCACCTATGTGTAATCACAATAACACCCTCTTCACATAGTCTGCTTCTCCTCGATCGTTCTTCTTCCTACTCTGCTTCTGTGAAGGTCACACTTACGAACGCACACTTCGATCGATTCGATACGACTGCTCTTTGCGCACAGCAGACTTCACTTGCACAAATTCGACACACACATTCAATACTTGAAACTCGAAAATAGACCTCCTTTTATAGCAATAATTCATTATTAAATTCATGATCTTAGTCAGTTGTATATCCTTAAAACAATCATCGACTGCACAACCTTACACTTCGTCGGCAAAGGTTAACTCCGTCGACTTCAACCGCCTCTACTATTCTATAGCTTTCCTAGCGTGAAACTCAAACATGTCATGATATCACTATGCCTTTGTCTATCGTACACCTTGTATTACTTGCTGTCATGAAATCGTGACACTACTGTCTGTCGTGCACCTTCTTTGGTTTGTTGTCACGAAATCGTGACACTACAGCCTGTCGTACACTTTCGCTAGCTTGCTATCATGAAATCGTGACACTACAGTCTGCCTTACGCCTTGCTTGAGCCTATTGTCACGAAATCATGACACTCCCTGACTTTGCTAACGTCATCATGATTCTTGTCATGAAATCACGACGCTTTAGTCTGCAAGGCCTTCCTCGCTGCTCTTGTCATGAAATCGTGACACATTTGCTTTTGCTGATGTCATCAACAACTCTGTCACGAAATCGTGACACTTCTTGCTTCTTCAACCTTTCCTCGGTTTGCACTAGCGAAAATGGAACATGTCATGAAATCATGACACTTTTGCTGCCTTAAGCTCTTTTCTGCCAACTGCTCGTGAAACTAGAACATGTCATGAAATCGTGACGCTTTCGCTACCTTAAGCACTTTTCTGCCAACTGCTCGCAAAATTGGAACATGTCACGAAATCGCGATGCTTTCGCTACCTTAAGCACTTTTCTGCCAACTACTCACGAAATTGGAACATGTCACAAAATCGTGACACTTTCGCCACCTACAAGCTGCCAACTCAACCTGTCGCGAAATCATGACAGTTTTGCCTAAACTTTCTCTCTCCTCAAACATGTCATGAAATCATGACAGTTTTGTCGGCTTTGCCTCTGCCTTCCAACATGTCACGAAATCATGACAGTTTTGCCAACGCTTTCTCTCTCCTCAAACATGTCACGAAATCATGATAGTTTTTCCAACGCTTTCTCTCTCCTCAAACATGTCGCGAAATCGCGACAGTTTTTCCAGCAGCCTGCAACCTTTTTCTAACTTATCTTTTTTTGGATTTTTGGCAACTGGGCTACTCTGATTTTCTTGGAGACTTACTGACCAACTGAAACCTTCAACAAAACACATACTTAGACAACTAATCAAATTGCTTCAAGAACTCCTTGACATCAAAGACAACAACTACCAAGAGCTCCTTTGACATCAATGACAACAACTATACTTGAGCAAAGGCAATGTACTCAAGATACCCAAAATTGCCAACAATCTCCCCCTTTGTCATTGATGGCAACCCTTAACTAAAAACATATCTCAAGAGCCAAAACTGAACCAACTGATCCATCAACTGAGAATTCTGCAATTGAAGTTTTTGCTCCCCCTGACTTGAAGCTCTTCTCTACACTTGAAGCACTTCCCCTTACACATATCTCTCCCCCTTACTCAAATCTCTCCCCCTTTGTCATCAATGGCAAAGGGTCACCTTTGGGGTTTGGGACTAAGAATGAGTCTCTTAGCTTAATCCCTCCCCCACCTTCTATTAAGGTGATTTAAAATAGGGTTGGGAGTGAAACTCCCATTAGACACTCATCATCATTAATGTCTACTATTTCTTTGTCGGGCCTTCTCTTGAATTCTTTTTCCACATTGTTGTTCTTGTTACTGTTTTGATCCTCGGACCTGTTCATACTGCTGTTCCTATTCCTTTCATCATTCCTATTTTTCTTCATACCTTGATCCTTGAACCTGTTCATATCACTTTTCTTGTTTCTGTTGTCATTCCTGTTCTTATCCATGCTTTGATCCTTGGACTTGTTCATACTGTTGTTTCTATTCTTGTATCTCGAAAGATCAGCTCTACATTATCTAGCTAGGTGACCTTCATTGTTGCACTTATAGCAAGTAACAATATTATTTCTTTCAGGCATGGCTGTTCTTTGAATCCGCCTATTCTGATTAACCCAGTTCCTGTTATTTCTCTTACAAAAAATTGCCTTGTGCCCGAATTGTTGACAAGAGTAGCAATATCCTTGAAAGAAATTACGTCTCCTGAAACTATCATTTACTTTCTTCACTTGAGTCATGCAATGTACAGCCATGTGACCAAATCTGTGACACGCAAAACATGTGCCGTGAAATTTTCTTTTATTCGACTTCATGGGTCCCGAAAACTTCTTCTTCTCAATCTGAATATTGTTTTCTATTTCTACGCATTCATTACTCATGGACTTATGATCTGAAGTACTTTCTTCATCAGAGCTTTCTTCCTTTTGAAATCTCTTGTTGGATTCCCCAACCTGTTTCTTGTGCGGCTCAACAAAACCGAGACCTGTTTTATCTCGTTGGATTTCTTTGACTTTTGATGAGAAATTGAACCTTCTTGGAGCTATCCTGAAATCTGTAGAGCTTATCCTTGTAATCTTTATTTTCTTCTTTCAGAGAAGCCATTTCCTGTTCTAACTCACTATACTCCAAAATTTTAGAATCCAACTCATTCTCGAGTTCTTGTGACTTAGCCATAGAGACTTCAAGATTTTCTATAAGTTCATCTCTCTCCATACAACATTCATCTAATTTAATCTTGAGTCTATCATTCTTCTTTCTTTCCTTTTTCAAAACACTAAGAGCATTATTGAGTTCACATTCAAGATCCTCTATTTGATGGCACTTTGAATTATCACGGCCTTTTTCAGATTTCTTATCACTAGAGGTGCTACCTTTTTCAAAAACCATACATGCATCTTCATTGTAGTTTTCTGAAGCATCCTCATACATACTAGCAGCCAAGTCATTATTTTTGCAATCATCCTCAAGGTGCCCAAAATTTCCACATCTAAAACATTTCATGATAATGAATTTATGTTTCGGTTCTTCCTCTTTTTTTGAAATGAACAGCATCTCATTTTCATCATCACTAGAGGAACTTTCACTATCACTGCTAGAACACTTACTTGCTTTGTCTAAGTAGAAGCTCTTCTTATTCTTGTGAGAATGCCTCTTTCCATGATTGCTGTACTCATCTTTGCTTTTCTTGTGATTGTTGTACTCATCTTTGCTCTTTTTGTAATACTTGTACTTTTTAGAATCCTTGCTCTTAACATCCTGTATATCTTCATCACTTTCATTTTTTGAAACAATACAGTCAGTAGCATAATGACCAAATTTCCCACAATTGAAACATCTTATATTTTTCTTGCTTTTGTGCTTTCTGGAAAACTTGCCTTTCTTGCTGTAATATGCCTCTTCCTCACTAGAAGACTCATCACTTTCTTGAATCTGTTTGCCCTTTGATTTCTTGGTAGCTTTGAAAGCTGCCTCTTTCTTTACATCAACTTTCACTTGAGTTCTCAACTCAAATGTTGCAAGAATACTATGGAGCTCATCCTTTTTCAATTTATCTAAATCTTTGGCTTCCTCAATAGCAGAAATATTTTCACTAAATCTATTAGGAAGGGATCTTAAAATCTTATCACACACATCATTTTCAGCAAGTTCAAGACCTAAGTCTTTCATAGAATTAACAACTTCATCCATCCGGAGCATGTAGTCACTAATATTTTCATCATCATTCATCTTGAGTTGTTCAAACATACCTTTAAAATGTCTCAACTTGGCCTTTCGAACATTTGCATCACCTGTATGAACAACCTGCAATTGTTTCCACATTTCACTAGCTGTCTTGTAGTGAATAACTTTGGTGAGATCTGCCTTTTGTAAACCCTTCAGGATAGCATTCATGGCTTTTGAGTTGCTGTGATGTAGAAGCTTGTCTTCTTTAGTGTAAGGACCATTTGCAGGAATGGTGTACCCATCTTCAATAACTTCCCATACCTCATTACCAAGAGCCATAAGATAGACTTTCATTCTTGCACTCCACAGACCAAAATCTGATCCATCCAGAATAGGTGCTGCATTGCCACTTGAGTAGTCCATTGTGTTCTTTGCAAACTTTTCCTTCAAGTTGTTAAACTTTTCGAAGGCACTCGGCTCTGATACCAATTGAAGAACACAAGCTTATACTGAGAGGGGGGGTGAACAGTATAAGACCACTTTTAACTTTATCTATCAATACAGCTTTCAAACCATTAACATGCAGAATAAGATAGCAGTAATAACAGTAGTAAAACAATGCACAAAATGCAATCCACAAAGAGACACAACAATTTACGTGGTTCACCCAAGGTGGGCTACTCCACGGATAAAACTTTTCTTCTAAAAGTTGTATCAAAGTCCTCTGGGAATCCTTCCCAATTACAATGTTTATGAGCCTCAGCTCAAAGGAGACACCTTCCCCTAATTTTTCTTTGCTGGTGATCCTCTAGAAGACCTCTACCTCCTCTGCCCTTAGCAAGTGGAATTCTGTCCATAGAAGACACCTGTCTTCCCTGCTCTGGCTGGAGATCTCTGTCCTCAACTCTGTCACTACAAAGTTGGTCCTCTTTTCTATACCAAACACAGTCCTTCGGTCTAGCACAATTCTGTCCTCTTCCACTATTCTTTTTTGCACTTGGTCGAAATCAATTTTTCACTGACTACGCAAATACAACAGCACTCAATCAACTTATTTGTTTCTGTGAAAACACAGTAGCACAGACTTCGCGTGTTTCTATGAAAACACAGTAGCACAGTATTTATAAAATATACAACAGCAATTGATCATAGTTCGTCCTTCACAGCTATTCGCAATTACAACAGCATCTACTTCGTGCACTTGCTTTCTTTACACAGACTGCGTGAACTCAGTCGCAATCACAGCTGCCCTTGTTCAAATTCCAATCTCTACACAGTCTTTGCAAACACTGTAGCACTCTATCGCACAACAACTTATGCGCCTATGTGTAACCACAACAACACCCTCTTCGCATAGTCTGCTTCTCCTCGATCGATCTTCTTCCTACTCTCTGCTTGTGAAAGTCACACTTACGAATGCACACTTCGATCGATTCGATACGACTGCTCTTTGCGCACAGCAGACTTCACTTGCGCAAATTCGACACACACATTCGATACTTGAAACTCAAAAATAGTCCTCCTTTTATAGCAATAATTCATTATCAAATTCATGATCTTAGTCGGCTGTATATCCTTAAAACAATCGTCGACTGCACAACCTTACACTTCGTCGGCAAAGGTTAACTCTGTCGGCTTCAACCGCCTCTGCTATTCTATAGCTTTTCTAGCGCGAAACTCAAACATGTCACGATATCGCTATGCCTTTGTCTGTCGTACACCTTGTATTACTTGCTATCATGAAATCGTGACACTACTACCTGTCGTGCACCTTCTTTGGTTTGTTGTCACGAAATCGTGACACTACAGCCTGCCGTACACTTTCGCTAGCTTGTTGTCATGAAATCGTGACACTGTAGTCTGCCTTACGCCTTGCTTGAGCCTGTTGTCACGAAATCGTGACACTCCCTGACTTTGCTGATGTCATCATGATTCTTGTCACAAAATCATGATGCTTTAGTCTACAAGACCTTCCTCGCTACTCTTGTCATGAAATCGTGACACATTTGCTTTTGTTGACGTCATCAGCAACTCTATCATGAAATCATGACACTTCTTGCTTCTTCAACCTTTCCTCGGTTTGCACTAGCAAAAATGGAACATGTCACGAAATCATGACACTTTTGCTGCCTTAAGCTCTTTTCTGCCAACTGCTCATAAAACTGGAACATGTCACGAAATCGTGACGCTTTCGCTGCCTTAAGCACTTTTCTGCAAACTACTCGCGAAACTGGAACATGTCGCGAAATCGTGATGCTTTCGTTGCCTTAAGCACTTTGCCAACTCTGGAAACTGGAACATGTCACGAAATCATGACGCTTTCGCCACCTGCAAGCTGCCAACTCAACCTGTCGCGAAATCGTGACACTTTTGCCTAAACTTTCTCTCTCCTCAAACATGTCGCGAAATCACGACAGTTTTGCCGGCTTCCTCTCCCTTCCAACATGTCGCGAAATCATGACAGATTTGCCAGTGCTTTCTCTCTCCTCAAACATGTCACGAAATCGTGACAATTTTTCCAGCGCTTTCTCTCTCCTCAAACATGTCACGAAATCGCGACAGTTTTTCCAGCAGCCTGCAACCTTTTTCTAACTTATCTTTTTCTAGATTTTTGGCAACTGGGCTACTCTGATTTTCTTGGAGACTTACTGACCAGCTGAAACCTTCAACAAAACACATACTTAGACAACTAATCAAATTGCTTCAAGAACTCCTTGACATCAAAGACAACAACTACCAAGAGCTTCTTTGACATCAATGACAACAACTATACTTGAGCAAAGGCAATGTACTCAAGATACCCAAAATTGCCAACATTCACCTCAATGCTCAATCAATTTCTCAAATCAATTCATAATATACAATAGTTTATTTTATAGAACTTGAAAAATCACTTCACACATCCACTTGACTAGGCTCAACCAACTCTACTCAACCAATCACTCAATGAAACAATCCTTGCTTACAAACCCTAGTCCAAGCATATAAACCTTCACTCAAAATATTTCCAACAATGCTTATCAACCAATCTCACATAACAATTATACTCATGTTCTTTTCAAACCCTAGTTCAATTTCTTCACTTAACCAATGGCTTCAACAACAATGCTTATCAAACAATCTCACATAATAATGATACTCATGTTCTTTTCAAACCCTAGTTCAATTTCTTCACTTAACCAATGGCTTCAACAACAATGCTTATCAAATTATCTCACATAACAATGATACTCATGTTCTTTTCAAACCTTAGTTTAGGCTCTTCACTTAACCAATGGCTTCAACAACAATGCTTATCAAACAATTTTTTAACAACTCTTTATTCTAGAAAACCTTGAAGCATTAACTCAACACACTCAATAAGGAAACCTAATTAAGTCCTTTTCACTCCAAACTTGTTTTCTAGAAAACCAACCAATCAAATCAACTATAGAAAAATGTGCCTATAGCTTTTATTTGATGATGAAGGAACCTCAAAAATCTACCACAACCAAAAAACACTTCTTTTCCAAACTCAAGAAAGTTATAATATGATAAACTCTCTCAAAGATACAATGCAAATATCAAATCACACATCCACCTTATCACTCCATATTGAAGAAAGCATCCATCAACATATACAAAAATAATTGACCAAATACACCTTATAATCTCCTAGTTAAAATAATACCCAACATCAAAAATAATATCAATACAATCACCTTTTCAAAATAACTCAATGGCAAGAAATCCTCTCTAAATCTAACCAACACTTTAATCTACTTATTTCTCCAATTATTCACTATAATGACGAAATAAAATACCTTTTATTTACATTTTAACTCCCTATAATATTATGTCAAACCTTAGGTATAATAAAATATAACCAAAATTTATTACCTCCACCTTGGTGAGACTCGAACCCTTGATGTTGCCTCCCCGTGCATCCTAGTTGTGGTCTTGGTTGTTGCATGTGCTAGGCACTTGCGTAGGGAGAAAAGAGCACCACTTGCTCTATATTCCTCCTCTTTTGTGCCTAAGCTAAAAAACCACGCATCGCTTCCTTCGATGCTTCAAACACAACACACCAAAATTTTGTTGCTACAAATTGATTGTGAGTCACTCTGTGCCCAAACACCTTAGCCCTCGACCACTTTCCACTAGGCCACACTTCTTAGGTGGATATGGGATTTTAGCCCTCAATGATCTTATCCCTCATTGGATCCTAAGACAAACCTTTTCTTCTTCCTCACATGAATTCTCTTCAAAACACACTTACCTCTTTCTCTTGTTATAACGAAGGATAATTCGAATGCCACTAAGTCATATAGTTTATATATCATTTGCCACCTTTAAAATTGAGCGTCGATGCCTTTGATATTTAAATAATTAACTTATAAATTATTTAAATTCTTTAGAATTTACATATTATAAATTAATATTTAAATCCTTTTAGCTTTATTAAGGATTAAAGCTTTCTTTGGTTTTACCACTTTGTATAAATAATATTTATTTATAAAATTTAAATTCAATTTGAATTTAAATATTTTATAAAATAAATATTAAAACTTCCTTGGGCTTTTTAACATGAATTTAAAAGCTTCCTTGGGTTTTTATGAAAAACCTTTTATTTTTGCTCATCCATGGTTTTAATAAAAATCCTCCTACTTATGCTTCCACATAATATTAAAAATATTATGAAGCTCTTTTGCCATTAACCTTTGCAAAGTTCCTTTTGACATTTTGACATCAACGATAACTTATTCCTTGACATCAATGACAAATTTTTTCCTTGACATCAGTGACAACTTTGACTCAAAATGTCCAACAGTATGAATCTGCTAGGATGACCCAAATAATCAATATCCCTATGTGTGCAAGTGAGTTCACTATTGTGATACACATAAGATTACCCTATGAGTATCATGATCCTAGATTTTGTACTTAGTTGGATTAGACCACTAGGTAGTATAGGCTACCAAAAGCTAGCTCATCCACATGCAAATATTGGTCTGTACACATGCAAGATGCTAATGTGATAGATATATCGTCATGCGTAAGGATACTGCCATTACTAGGAAGGCTTGATGCCACCAAACCTATAATGAGGATCACCTAATGGTTTATCAAATGCTAATAATTCTAGGGATTCAAGTTCAATACTCCCTTATTTTCTTTTATTTGATTTCAGGGATACTTGCTCATGCTTAGTGATGAAAATCACTATTTATTTTTGTATTTTTTTTTCTTTGAGCAAGGGATTTGGAGAGTGGTGATAACCACTATTTATTTTTCTTTTGATTTTTACTTTTTGGAATTTTGATTATTGATAGTGGTGAAAACCACTGTTTATTTTTGGGAATTGGGTAAGGAGGATCTTGTTCTTTTTCCAATTCTCAACATTCTTGAACCATCCACACAAGCGGATGAGCAAGATAGACTTTTTACTTAAGGTAACCTAGACCACTTCCTAGGTTTCATATTTCTATGTGAAAAACTTGGATTTAATGTGAAACATGTGTTGGAATTTTGAAATATACAAGGTACAATCTAAGCAAGATTATACCTCCTAAAAATTAGGATAGCTTTCTACAAAATCTGAAAAGAAAACTAGCTATGGTTGAATGACCGAAAACCCTAATGATATTCTAGACTAAATGGCTAGGTGAAGGGAATGGACACAAATATGAAAAGTGGGAAATGATAAATGAAATATGAAATGATGTGAATGATGACTTGAAAAACATTGATTTTGAATGATGACTAATGTACAGTCATAGTTCTAGACATGTATGAACAACTCTAAAATGCAAAGTGTACTGATGAGTATGCCTAATGCAATTGATAATATAATGCAATGGTATGCAATGTGATATGATGCAATATTTTTGTATTTTTTATGTATTGATGATGTTTTTGAGTTTTTTATTGATATATATATATGTACATGTGACCAGTGGGCTTATTGGGTGCCATTAGGGAATTTTGGGTTGACCAAGCAGTTAGGAGATACCTTTGGAGCATTTTAGGGTGACCTAGATGGTCATGGACCACCTATGAGTATTTTGGGTTGACCAAGCGGGTTGTAGACACCCTTAGAGCATTTTTGGGTGACCTAGACAGGCATAGACTACCTAGGATCATTTTGGGTTGACCAATTAGGTTGTAGACACCCTTGGAGCATTTTAGGGTGACCTAGACCACCTAGGAGCATTTTGGGTTGACCAAGTGGGTTGTAGCACCCTTGGAGAATTTTGGGGTGACCTAGATAGTCATGGACCACCTAGGAGGGTTATGGGTTGACCAAGTGGTATGTAGGTACCCTTGGAGTATTTTGGGGTGACCTAGATGGTCATGGACTACCTAGGAGCATTTCGGGTTGACCAAGCGGGTTATAGACATCCTTGGAGCCTTTTGGGGTGACCTAGATGGTCATAGACCGCCTAGGAGAATTTTGGACCACAACACTCTAAGCATGGAAAGGCCATAGATGAATTATTTTCAAGGGTTCAAGATCCTCTATTCCTTCAATGGAGGCTAGGAGGTAAGTTTTGGGTCTGATCTAACTAGTGATGACAAAAGGACCTAACTAATTTATCATAAACTTATCTCACAGATGGGGCAAAAAATTAGAATTTTCTTTGGTTTTATTTTAGAACAAGGTCACCAACTTGAAAGTATCTCTGATGGAATTTCATATTATAAGCTCTCTTAAGTCACTTTTGATAAGCGTGCAAGTGCTCAAGAGCATTGACACATAGTTCATCAAGCAACGTAAGTTGGTCTAAGCAAGATTTTCATGCAGTATCATCATCGATGAACTCTTGCATAGATATGCATAGTGATGGGATTTCCAGATCTAGAGGTATGATTGCCTCAGTGCCATACACTAGTGAGAACAGAGTTACCCTAGTGGGCATTTGAATGCTAGTGCAGTAGGCCCATAGAGCAAGGGGTATTTACGTGTGCCAATCGATGTGATTTTCTTTAACTATTTTCTTCATAATGGATTTATTTGATGCCTCTGCTTGCCCATTTGCTTATGGATAATAGGGCATCAAAAATTTGTGTTGGATATTATACCTTTCTATCAAATCATGCACATATTTATTCTTGAATGATGTCCCATTATCAAAAATTATCTTGGATGGAATATCAAAACGACAAATGATATATATGAACTCCGCGATGCGGGGTCCTATCATAGAAGTAAGGGGAATTTATTCCATCCACTTTTTATAGTACTCGAAATCTGTAATGATAAATGTGTGATGGCTCGAGGAGGTGGGTGAGATTTTTTCAATTAAATCAAACCCCCATTGTGAAAATGGCCAAGTTGATTGAATTAGTTACAAGGCTTGAGAGGGTACATGTGTCAAATTAGAATGGTGTTGACACTTCATGCACTTATTAATATAAGCACAAAAATCTCACTCTAAGGTTGGTCAATAATAGCCCATGTGAATAATGCACTTAGCGAAGGCCATGCTGTTAAAATGGCCACCACATGTATCATCGTGTACTTGGGTGATTGCCCAAACTGACTCTTGATGATCTAAGCAATGAAGAAGGATCCCTTTGTAGCTTTGACGGTACAAAATATCTCCTAGCAAGACATACTTTGTTGGTTTTCATTTAAATTTCCTTTTGGCAGCATGCAAAAACCCAAGAGGGATAGTACCAAGCTTCAGGTACTCTTTGATTTGGGTAGACCAGTCCTGTTGTGAGGAAGCCTTGATTGCATGAATTACCTATCCCTCTTGAAGTTCATCCTAAGAAAATATTGATTGGGAAATAATGTGTAAGAATAGCATTGTACTACTATAAAAAGGGGTTTGAGGGAACAAATTTCCCCAATTGGCATGATTCAAGTGCTCATGAATTGGTGAGAACCTATCTTGATGAGGTTCAATCTGAATCAAGTGGACTTCTAGCATTGATTAGGTGCTCTCATGCTCAACCATATATTGCAATAGTGTTTTTATCTGAATGGTCATCATATCATCTGTAGGGTTCTACGAGATCAAGGACCCGAGGGAGGCCATTGTATCTACAAAATTATTAGATGATCGAGGGAGTGCCTCGATATCATACCATTCAAACTTTACCAGGAGTTTATACACAAGGGATTTATAGGCTTGCAAAATTGGGCTCTTACATTGAAAAATTTCTTTGACCTAGTTTACAATGTGCAAGGAGTCACCAAAAATGTTGATCTTGGTTACTTTCATGGCGATAGCCGTTTGAAGACCTATGAGAAAGGCTTTGTACTCGATATTGTTATTGGCACACGAGAAATAAATTTTGAATGACAAGGGTATGGGAGCCCCTTGAGGTGTGAAAAAATATAATTCTTGTGCCACCCCCTTGCTTGCATTTTGAGCCATCGAAGAAGAGAGTCATATCGTCTTGTGACTCAGGCTCATCAAAATTAGATGATTTTGATATTTGGAAGACTCCATCATTGGGAAGGTCCATGCTAAGAGGTTTCTCATACTATAGGGGAGCCTTTGCAAGTTGATCAATGATGACCAAACTCTTAATTGATTTTTATCCGATAAATTCTAAGTCAAAATCCATCAACAAAATGATCCATTTCACTATGCGACTATTGTGATAAGTGTGACTCATCATGTATCACAATGGATTCCCTTTTGATATAATTTACATGGTATGACTAAGCATGTAATGGCATAGCTTCTTAGTGGCAAAAACCACCACTATGCATAACTTCTCAGTGTATGCATACTTGATTTTGTAGTTGACCAATGTGCGGCTAAGATAGTAAGTAGCCTATTCCTTATGCAATTCAATATTCTAGGATAACATGGCACCCAATGCAATATCAGTGGCTAAAATATATAAGTGAAATGACACTCCTAGTCTAGGTGGAGCCAATATTAGTGGTGAAGCAAGATATTATTTTATTGTATCAAAGGTAGCTTGACACTCATCATCCCAATGGGATGTGACCCCCTTGTGTAGTAGCTTGTTCATGGGTCGACATTTTTTTGATAATTGCACTATGAAGCATTTAATGGATGTGACCTTACCCTACAGGATTCAAAGCTGCTTAATAGTAGTTAGGGGAGGCGTCTTGAGGATTACCTTGACCTTTTTGGGATCCACTTCAATGCCTTGCTTAGAGACTATAAATCCCAAGAGCTTTCCTAATGTGATGCCAAATATGAACTTCTTAGGGTTAAGTCTCACATTATGTTCAATAATGTGATCGAGAAATTTGTGCAAGACATCGAGATGCTCACGGAATAATAATAATTTGGCCAGTAAGTCATCCATGTAATCTTCCAAAATATTATGCATGTAATCATGGAATATGTATGTAATGTCATGTTGGTAGGTAGCACCAGCATTTTTAAGGCCAAAGAGCATGACCTTATAGCAAAATGTTCCCCAAGGCATTGTGAATGCCATTTTGAGCTAGTCTTCTAGATTGATACAGATCTGGTTGTATCCAAAAAACCATCCATGAGGGATAAAATTTCATGGCCCACTATGGCATCTACTAGGGTTTCAATGCTCAAAAAATGGAAATCATCCTTAAGACTCACTTTGTTTAGGTCTCGAAAGTTGGTGCAAATGCGAATCCTCCCATCGGGCTTTTTGATGGGAACCATGTTGGACAACCATGGAATATAGTCTACAAAGATGATGAACTTGGCATCCAAAAACTTTTGTAGCTTATATTTAACCATTAAGGCTAATATTGGATGCATCTTTCTCATATTTTTCTTAACCTACTTGGCCTTGGGGTCAAGCGTCAGATTGTGCACGACTAGATTTGGATCCAGTAAAAACATATCTTTTTAGGACCATGCAAAAGCCTCCTTCTTCTCTATGAGAAGGGCTATGTAATCAGCTTGATCTTGGGGGGATAGGTTTACCCTAACTTGATGCATTGAGGATTCTAAAGATCTGAGTTGATATCTTTGTCAATCATTGGCTCAATTGACATATGCAATCCCTTCTCCAACTGGTGAGGAGTAGGGATCAAGTGAATGTTATCTATTGGGTTTAGGTCAGCAATTGGAACCTCATGTTCCTCCTCAGCATGGAAGACATCATGAGTAGGCCTTGGAGATAAATTAAATGGTTGTAGCATATCATCGCAAGACCAATACTTAGAAGGTGATGGGGAAGAATCTTCCTGATAAAATTCAATTGCCCCCAAGTCAAGGTGTAGTGGCTTAAACAGGTTATTCAGATCTCACATGGGCTAAAAAATGTCTATGGAAATCATGTTTATGGATGGATTATTTCCCCTAGGTTGCTGGTGGTATTTATCGACATCTGGATGTTGCAAGACCTGAGGGGGTGGTTGTGATGGTAGTTGAATGACCAAAGATGATCGATGTTGTTGTTGGTGGACTTATCCTTTTGTAGGGAGGAAATGGCTCCATATAGGATTGTTCAAGGGGAACATAAATAGATAACCCTCATGCTCGTCATCCAATAGGATGATCCATGTATACTTGACATACAGACTGAAATATCCAATGGATGCCACTTCATAATCTGACTCATCGATGGATTTCCACTCATAGGGAGACCCCTGATCTTATTCTTCACTATCATGTGGAAGGGTTTGTGAACTTTAACCTCTCTCATAATATGAGTTGACCTTGCAATGTATCTCTTGGTCACACAGGGGTGCAAGGAAGTAGTCTCCCAGTGATTAGACTCAGTTGGTATTAGCTTAAGGATCATGCACAAGCTCATCCCTAAAGTTGAGAGTCATGCACTCTATGCTATCCACGAGGACATGGAGGGGCACAAGCTTGTTGTATACCAAACTAGACTTGTTGTAAGCCATTTGATACTACAGTTGGTAAGGGATGTAGGTGACTTTCTCATAAAAACCTAGCACATAACCATGATAGTTGTAAAGATGAAGATACTTCATGGTAAATTTAGGGTTGGATATGTAGTTAATGTCCTTGAAAAATGACTCTTCATCCTCTTCTTGTTGTTGATAAGGTTCAATGCCATAGTCGATACCCCTGTAGACAAAAAAAAAATTATTAGGGGGAAGACCAAGAGGTACGATAATGCTATGGTAAGATGAGGTTGACCCCTATATTGCACTAACTCGATGATAGGAGTGGTTGTGACATTCCTAACCTCGTACTCTCCTAAACCAATAGAATCTAGATGCACTGTGACCTATGGTTGTGAAGGAGGGGACAGGAGCGAGGCTTGAATTGATTCAATTTTTACCTTATAAGGTAGCTCCTCATCTACTGGGCTAGGAGTATTGTTTATGGATATGGTGGATATGGTTGGAGGGATCTCATCAATAGTTCTCTTCCTCATGTCCCTCGATGGAGGATTAACTGATGATGAAGGCACATCTTGGGGTGCTAAAGATGAGGATGGTATGGCATGAGATGATTATGGATTGAATGAAGGTAATGGTGATGAAGTCAGACCTTGGTTGAATTTTTTCAATTGAAAATCCAAATGGGTGGATAGCAAGGTAGACTCAAGGATCTGCTGCACCATGTTATAGTACTTGAAGGGTTCTAGGTCTATGGGGATGACATGAACTTACCCTTCATAGGTGTATTTTAGGCACTAGTGAGTGATGGAAGGGACACACTTCATGTACCTGATCCAAGGTTTTCCCAACAAGATATTGTACACCATCTCACCCTCCAAAATGTGGCATAGTGTTCGTATGGTCTTTTTCCCTACCTGAATGGGTAGGACTATTATACCGACTATTGAACATATGGCATCATTAAATGCTCAAAGGGTGTAGGTAGACACAACAATATGGGATGCTAGGAGCTTCAAATTCTTGAGAGTTGTTGATGATGTTGTTGGAAGAGCCAGTGTCTATCAACACTCTCTTGTAGGGTGTTCCATTTACACATGCGATGATGTGAAATGGAGGATCCACCATATCATTTGGAATTGATTTGAGCTCATCTTCTCAGAAGGTAATAAAAAATTTTATGCATTGCTAAACATGCCCTACAAAATTATTGGAGTTAGACTCCTAGGGCTATAGCTCGATTACTTTAAGGATCTTCATTAGAGATTCTCTATGAGATGGAGATTGTTGAATGAGCTCATAGATGGAGATTCATGTATATGTTATTCTTAGGCTCTAAGCGAGCTTGCTATTAATGGTGACCATAGGCCTAGGTGGTAGGCTCAACACTGGAGGTGGTAGGGGCTACGATGTTGAAGGAACATCGCTCTGAGCCATAGGTGATGCAGCTAGACTTAGATACCGTCTATTCCTTGTTAAAATGTTTTTCATGTCGACATACCCTTACTAAGCGGGTGCATTATGAACCTCATTCACCTGGGGTACTAGCTTGGTCTACTCCATGTAGACTGGTAATGGGTCTTTAAAAATACCCATCTATTGGTTATTTGGTGCGATAGGTTTGTCTACCTAAGGGGCATTCCTATTCATCATTTTTTGCACCAAATGCTTGAACTTATAGCACATTTGCACATCATGCCCATTTTGCCTATGAAACTTGCAATATATGTCTTCTTAGGACCCTTTGGGCTTCAATTCATTTGGGTCAATCGGTCAACTCTTAGGTAGATTGATCAAGTTAGCCGCTAGGAGGCACTCAAAAAAAGAGTCCATAGACTCTATAATGGGTGTGAACTATCACTTGGGGTAATGTTGTTGATTTTGCTCTTGATTGTTCTAGTTGTTTTTGGCATACTTACCAGGTGTGGCCTGATAATTGGGCTTTTGAGATGACATGATTTGCGTTGTACCTGGGATGCTAATGCCAACCTGATTAAGTGCTACTAGCTTAGGCTACACTAGGTTGTTCTTAGCATTCTTGTTCCACTCCTTCTTGCGAGGCTTTGTAATTTCTCCCTCTTGGATCTTAATGTCCTCAATTATTCTAGCTTGTGCTAGGGCATCTTTAAGAGTTAGATATTGTTGCAACTGTAACAACAAAGAGATCATATTTAGGCAGCTCTTGGAAAACATCTAAGTCAAATCTGACATGGGAAGTAGATATGGTAGCTTGGCGAGCAACGGTCACCACCTATTGCCATAATTCAATATTGACTCATCATTATATTATTTCAACCCAACGATATCAACCAATGTCACCTTCCTTTTGGTATTGAATGTGGAGCATTCTAGGCATGCATCTATAAGTTGATCCAAATTATGGATGCTATGCTTTGGGAGTTGGGTAAACCACTCCATGGTGGGGCTAGAGAGGTTAGTCACGGATGTCCATAAAATCAAAGCATCATTGTCTTGGATGCCAAAGCATTGGCTCAAGAATTTGGTAACATACTTCTATGCATATTCCTCTCCCTTAAATGTAGCCAATTGAGGTATCTTAAACTACTCTAGATATGGAGGGGTAGGCATCAAAGGATGAAGGGGCTGACTACATAACTAGTGTAAAGTGGAATTTTGAGATCTAGATACAGAGGTCTTATTCTCTACTGACTCTAAGTTCTTTAGTAGTATCTTATATGCATCAGAGGATTTGATCTTCTCTTCTTTGCTTTTATCCTACAATGGAGGACGAGGATTCTTAGGCCTTTCAGGGTGTTGTTATGTCACTATAGACATGAAAAATTGACTCATTTTCCTTAGTTTTCCTCCTAGAAAATTAAGGTCATATTCAAGAGAATTTTTACCCTCTCAAATCATCTTAATTCTTATTAAATTTTATACCATTGGATAGGGCTTGAAAAGCGCTTTCCAATGGTATATAATATGTCCAATTTTGAAATCAGCTTCCTTATTTTATGTGCCAACAAACTTAACATTCTTGACCATTGGGCAAAATCCCCCATAAATCAACAAAATTACCTGACGATCGATAGAATCGCTAGGTGATTTTGCCCCAAATAGAATTTTAACAATTTTGCTAAAAGATAAATTTTGGTTTAAAACCTATTACCTGGTTTAGTCGTCATTCGAATCAGGTAGGTTGGCGAGTAGATTGGATGTGACAAACATAGGAGGGATCAAAACCTCCTCCATGTTTAGTCTAACCTCCCAACTTCCTCAAACCCCTCCTTGGCCTATTTAATCTAGGCCCTTTTCCCTTTTTCCTCCTGACTCTTGACTGGCTGACTAACTGATTGGCTGGCAAGTTGAATTCAGATCTCTTGACATTATTGTTAAAATTCTCTTAAGAATCCCTCGCACCAATTTGCCATAGAATTTTATTTCCTAGTGTCCCTATTGTTTAATTTTTTCATTGTAGGTCCCAGTTATAATCACCCAGATATCAACATAATTACCTGATAATCATCAAAAATGCTAGGCGATTTTGTCAGATCAAAGGTGATTTTGTCAGAAGGCAGGTGATCATGTCTGTAGATCAACAAGGGGGCAAGGATTCAAATCACTGTTTGCATCCCTTTCCCTATTTTTGTGTTTTTATTCATGCATTATTTAGTATTTCTTTAGTTACTATTTAAATTTTCATATTCAATATTGGTGTTCACCATCATTTCAATTAGTTGCATACTTAAATCAAGATTCATAATCGCATAAATCCATTACATATTAGTTTGAACAAACATCATATTGTTTTCATATCATTTCATATTTATTTGCATATAGATATTAAGACATATTTGTAATTTGTATTACGAGAATGTTGTGCAAGAAAACTCTCTTTTTTGTCAAATTATTTTTCTACAGGATTGCAACATAATCGCCTACAATTTTGTTAAATCGAAGGTGATTATATTTGAACATAGGAGATTCTGTCTAGAACAAAGGCGATTTTGTCAAAACATAGGTGATTTTTTTTTGTTACAACCCTCAAAATCTTCATCGAACATCCAGCTCAGATAAGGCTTATAATTTCTTATAATTCCAATCTTATGCATTGTATTTCATTCTATATTCGTTGTTTGTTATCTTCATTAAATCAAAATCACATATAAATAGTTTAGTTGTTGTTGGCATTTTTGCCACATTGATTCTCATTGATTGAAGTATTAATGTTTAAATTCTATACTGGCTTTGATGCGGCTTTGATGCAAAAGGAGCAAAAAATGACTAAGTTCAAAAACTGTCATGATTTCGCGACGTGTCACGGAATCGCGGTCAACGCGGTCAACGGATGCAGCTAGACAGAACCGTCGCGATATCGCGACGTGTTCTATTTTTGCGGCTTGCGATGAGCAAAGGAAGGGAGAGCGACACACTGTCGCGAAATCATGACGGAAATCAACGCACAGTGCACAAAGTAAAAGACGTCGCATTTTCGCGACGCGGGTGGCTTCAAAGGCTTAAGTTGAAAACGTGTAGCGATATCGCTACCATTCCGAAACAAAGCCAAAACAAATGAAAACGTGTAGCGATATCGCTACCATTTCGAAACAAAGCCAAAACAAATGAAAACGTGTAGCGATATCGCTACCGTTTTAGAAATGGTTCCGGCAAGGCAAAAGATGTCACATTTTCACGACAAAAAGTGGCAAATAGTACGAAAAGGGAAAGATGTAGCGATATGGCTACTTGTCCCAAAATCGCGGTCGTTTTGGTCCGAAAAGCAAAAGACATGAAAGTTGTAGCGATTTCGCTACACTTTCTATGATAAGGCCAGGAAAGATGAAGACGTCGCGAAATCGCGACAGGGAATGGAAACCGTACAAAAGACAAGGAGATGGTAGCGATTTCATGTTGCATTGTTGAAAAATGACCAAGTGCTCAAATATGTAGCGAAATCGCGATAGGGGTAATGTCGAAGACATTCAAAGTGTAAAAGTGTCGCATTTTTGCGGCCTATGAGCAAGACCGTATAGAGTGCCGAAAAGACGTAGCGATATCACTACGTGTTCCATTTTCATGGCGTAAAGCGGAGGAAAGAACCAAAAGACAAAAAGCGTAGTGAAATCGCCCAGCATCTCATTTTCGTGAAACAAGCTAGCGATGGAAATAATGAAGCCAACTATGCAGCGATATCGCGACAGGAAGAATTTTTGCGGGTTCCAGCAGCAAAAGTGTACGTCATAAGAAGATGTCGCGATTTCGCAACCCGTCGCGTTTTCGCGACCTGCGATAGTTTCCCGCAAAAACACAGTGTAAACGGCCCGATAAGGTTTTTTCAATTTTCGAGGATTAAATGCTTGCCAGAATTTAATGTTTTGTGGATTTCCAACACGGTCAAGGTCGAAGAGCACCCAGGCCACCAAAATTGAAGATTTTATTTGTTCGAAGCTGCTATTCGTGGATTGTTCTAACGGTTTCATGCACATGTTCAAAAACAAATTTAATGAAGGTGACCGCTGACATCAAATTGCATTCAATTTTGTGGTTCTTCAAGGCTGCGATTAAGGGGATCATGTCCCTAGTTTCCGTTGCATATTTGTAGATCTCAAGAAGATCGGTGGCAAATATTAAATGCTGCAAATAGGACGACCCTCTATAAAAACCAATGTAAATCTCATTTGCAGGTGTTGGGAGTTTTTCTGCTAGAAACTGAAAGTTCATTTGCGGGAATAAAAGAGTTGGCCTCTAATTTTTCCAAGCAGTTGTATGGGTGATTTTCCTTTCTATTATTTTTGCATTTCTAATAGCATTCATATTCCTTAATGGCTGTTGCATTTGAATTCTGCATATTGGATTTAAATACTGCTGTAAGGGTATGATTCCTGGAATGTAGGTTTGGAAGGATTTTCTACATATGTTGTGTGAGAATTAAGTTAATACTTTCTGTTACTTGTTGTTGTTGTGCTTTGAGTTTTCTACTGTTGTTCTCCCGATCTTATAACTTCGGCTACGGCCATATTTCCCATTTCTTTCAGCAATTTTTTAATTTCTTTCCAGCAACCCTAATCTTCAACCAAAATTTAGAATAGTAAGGGAACCAGCCCACTCTGGAGATTGGTCTGGGAGCCATTTCTTGCTTCCAACCTTTCAATGTTGGCCGGGTCTAGGGTGCACATGTAAAAATCCTTTCCTGTGGCAGATTCGTGACCAACAGTTGCATAAATGCCAAACTTAGGTGTATGAGAAATATTTATAAAAGGAATGCATCAAACATATTCCAAACTTAGGTATGGAAACTGCCACTAAAATTTTCCCGATGAACCCTTAATTCATCAAAAAATCATCGCAAGAAGGCACAATTAAGTGCCCCTCTTTCAAGGTGTAGCTCTACTATTTTCCCATTCCCCTCTAAGGTGTGAATCCATCAGCCTAGAGGAAAGGAGTGTGAAAATTTTAGGCCTACATTCTTTGGTGAACCCGACGTGAATACATAGGCATTTCTTTTGATTTCAAAAACAAACAAACAAAAAAATATATACAAGAAAAACAATAAAAAAATCATCATTTCAAATTTGTATGTTTTAGATTCAATTCTAAATTTTAGATACCAAATATTACTTTTATAAGTACTAAATAAACCATGAGTCTTAACTCAAATCAATATGAGCCCATCAGTAATGTTGGAAAAAATTTTCCAAATACATTTGTTGATTATGACCAACCTCATCCATATTCAACATCACCTTTATCACACTTTTCTCATTTTTCATCCTTACCCTAACAAGATAATCCCTTTTTCAATTCTTTTCATAACGACATTATATTTTCTCCTACATATCCATATTATGCCTATCGATCCACATATAATCCTTATCCACCATTTCAACATTCTTCTTTCAACACAACACATCCATTTCAACAAGAAAATGCTTCTTCCAATCCTACCATGCACTCACTTCATACTTCATAATCTTCCTATCATCATTCTACCCATAATAAAGAAAAAAGAGGTAATAAACCATTAAGTCCTTTTATGGCTGAATTCCTAAGGCAATTATCAAAAACCTCTCAAAAACCTTCATCACGTAAATTTACTAAGCTCAATCAACCAATGGATATAATTCTTAAGCATTTAGTTGATACAAATAGGATTGAACTCCCTTCCATAAGACAACCTGATACCACAGAAGATTGGTATAAACCTGAGCTACATTGTGAATATCATAGAATGTATGGACATATGACACAAAATGTAAAATTTAAGATGTGCAATTCAAGATTTGATTGACAAGGGTCTTTTCAATATAAAGGAATTACAATCTACAACTGATTATAAATATCCAATAAACAATCAAACTCCTACACAACAAATACCCATAATCAATAAAGATATGGGGATATCCCAAGAACCCCTATTCAATTATCAGCAATAGGAAACCAATCAAATATTGCATCTTAATATGTCCCATAACAATGATATCACTAATATTATAATAGAAACTACAAATAAGCAACCTCAATTTCAATCAACTCAATTTGATATTCAAGTGATGGATTCCTCATTTGACCTACCTTCAAAACTATCTTTGGCTCTAGAGAATGATCCAAAATGGAATGTAAGCATAGAAAACCCATATTTGGCATAAAAATCTCAATCTAAAATCCACTTTGATATCCAACAACAAGTTTTTAATCCTCAAGCAAAGATATCTCTTTTAGATGTATTACAAAGTTCTCATAGGGAAAATTTGTTCAAGATACCTAGCCAACAATTCGTTCCTCATGATATTTTCCCTAAGAACACAATTAATGGTGTAAGCCCTCTTGAGGTTAACCATATTTCATTCTATGATGAGGAGATTCCTTCCTCTACTCCACAAGAAGAATCCACTCTTTACATTATAGGATTTATTAAAGAAACATCTATTAAAACTATCATGGTAGATAATATCTCCTCTCTTAATTTATGCACTTATCAATTATTCCAAAAACTTGGATTAAAGGAAGAAGATCTCAATGAATCAAATATTATTATAAAATCTTTTAACAATGAAATTCAAGAAGCTTGAGGCACTATAATTCCTCTCCTTGAGAGTGGACCCAAGATCCTTGATAACTTTTTTTATGTAGCATCTTGCCCTTCACCTTACAACCTACTTCTCAGAAGTCCTTGGATTCATACAATGAGGGTTGTCCCTTCCACTCTTCATCAATGTTTGAAGTTTGAAATTGTAAATAAAATTGTTACCATACATGGTGACCCAACACCATTTGAATAATCTTTAACGGTTGAAACATCAAGTTCTATACATTCTCCATTGTCACAATCACGTCCTATAAATCACTTTTCTTCATCCATACCTGATCATCCTTATTTACCAAATAACACCCATGCATATCTTTCACATATGCTCCCTCCATATTATCAATACTTGGAATATAGTGATAAGAATGAAGAACCTTCTTATCCTTTTGACATTTTGTTTTGTAACATGATCAATTTTACACATAAAAGTTAAATCTTTTGCTACATTGTTCTACATTATAACAAAGCTTTTGTTATCACTACCTTTTATTCATCACCTTTTGTTCTTCATTTTCTCTTTCATTATTATTATCACATCAAGTTATCTATTTTTTTCCTCTTTATCATTGTCATCTTTTGTCCATCACTTTTCTTCATCTACATCTCCTTCTTCATCACAACAATCTCAACTATCAACCAAACAACTTCACATACACCACAACCAAATTATCCTTCAAAACCTCCTTTTATTTTGAAGCCACCTTAGACATGGTATACTAAAATAACCTTGCATAATGTATATAGATCATCTTGTATATACCACCAATTCCATCATTAAAATTAATAAATAATAAAAATAAAAATCAAATAAAACAACTAAAAAAATTAAAAATATATCAAAATCTCAAAATTATTTCAAATCATTATGCATTGTTATTTATTGTTGTATTTCAAAATTTTGAAGCTATATTTTCCTTTATTTCGGATTAACTCAGAAGTTATATTGAACCATACAATTAATTTCACAAATTAATTATTTTTATTTTCTCACTATGATTATAAATCTCTCTTGTATCGAAGATCACTATTTCACTAAATAATATTTTGAGTTTTGGGAAATGATCTTGCTACTTCTTGAACCATGTACACTTTTACACATTAAAATGATTTGTTGCAAATTCAAAAAATGATACTACATAGTATTCTTAGTCTCTTGAGCGAAAAGTTTCCCCTGCTATCCTATCATGCGCATGGTCTAGAATTTTTGAGAATTGGCAAAAGGAAAAGCTCACCCCTGCCTGAATATTAATCCATTTCTCTATAGCCAATCCGATCAAGTATCCCAAAGAAAAATCAAAGAAAAGCAAAAGTTAAAAATTAAAAGAAAAAAAAATCAAAAAGAGAATGAAAAGAGAAAAAGAAAAGCAATAAAATCCCCTTGTTCAAAACAAAATGAACAAAATCCCTACCCCTTGAAAGTGAAGAAAAGAAGGGTGAATGAGCTTGAATCCCTGGAATTCTTAGTTATTTGAAAATCATGAGGTAAACCCCAAAAAAATGATTTGTGCCCAACTTGCTTGACATTGGGTAATTCCTTTTTGCATGGTGACATGTCTATCACATTAGCGACCTTATTTTATATAGACCTATGTGCACTTGTGGATTAGCTAGATTTTGATGACTTTACTTACATAGTAGTCTGGTACAGTTTCATGCACAAAAATCATGGTGAATGAACCCTTCACTTGCACACACATTGGTTCATTCAAGTTTGTTTGCATCACTACCTTACTCAAAATTGGTAAATGAACATTACAAAGCACACACATTTGATCCTTGAGAGATTTTGTATCATTGTGTCAAATCAATATGGATAATGAACTCACTTATCACATATTGGTTTTTGATAAATTTGAATTTGTCTTTGAAATAAGTTAAAATATTTCTTTAAAATAAGTTAAAATATTTCTTTGAAATTTGTTGGACAATGTTAGTTTATCATTACTTTCATATTAATACATTGCATAGATATTTCCAAAATCTCAAAAACAACTTATTGCAAAAATAACATGTAGTTCAAAATCACTTATCATACATAGCATTCATGACTTCGCGATAATGGTATAATTCCTAGGAATTATTCTTCTCAATTTTCACACTAGGAATTCTATACCTAGCACAAACCATATTTCTAATTTTTCATGCCCAAAATTGGTCCATATATTTTCATAAAAATTTCATAATATATTTTAAAAATGTGACACAATGATTTATCTTACATTACTTTGCATTTTAAAAGAACAAATAATTTTATATCATCATGCAGTTCATTTTGATTTTCACGATAATGGTATAATTCCTAAGTAATTATTTCATACAATTTCACACTTAAGAATTTTATGCTTAGCGTAAATCATCCTTCAAATTTTTCATGCTTTGCTCAATATATTTCACAAATATTTACCACATACATTATTATCAAAAAAATATCACACATATTCCTATTACCACAAAAGCCTTAAGATTATTCTTAAAAATACAACCATTCCTAGCAATATCAAAAAAATTTGTCACAAACAGGATTAGCTTCGAGACTCAATGAGCTTTGAAATCCACCAACAATCTCATAATAGCACAACATCCTTTGAGGTTTATTGCTAGAATATATCAAACATCTTATCTCAAAACAACATCAAACATTTATTTATCATCATAAAGCCTTAAGATTATTCTTAAGCACACAATCTTTTGGTATTAGCAATACAAAACTTCCTCATAACAAGATTCGCTTCATGACTTCACAAGCTTTGAACTCCACCAACAATCACATATCAACACAACATCCTTCGAGGTTCATTGCTAACCCCTCAAATCTATCATCACACAAAATCATCTTTCTCAAAACACACTTTGCAAAATCATTTTCCTTTTATGTTAAGCATGATAAAAATGTTCAAAAATCAAAGCATGATTACAAGAAATTATGTAACACAACCATCATAAGAAAATATAATAAATAATCTAATAAATCACACAAAGTCACATAAAACAAAGAAGATCAAATTCGATTTTTCCACCAAACATAAAATTTGGTGTAAAAACTCGAGGGGGCATCCTAGTCAGTAAATTAGTAATTAATTTTTTTCTAAGACATCAATTTCACATAAACTATTCATTCTAAACAATCTACTCCATTTTTACCCATGTCAAATCATAATCATTTCTACTCAAGTGTCTACACTTTTCTTTGACGCATTTATTGTTCATAAATACACCAAAGGGGGGGAAAATGTAGACATGAAAAATTGACTCATTTTCCTTAGTTTTCCTCCTATAAAATTAAGGTCATATTCAAGAGAATTTTTACCCTATCAAATCATCTTAATTCTTATCAAATTTTATACCATTGGATAGGGCTCAAAAAGATATTTCCAATGGTATATAATATGTCCAATTTTGACATCGGCTTCCTCATTTTTTGTGCCAACAAACTTAAAATTCTTGACCGTTGGGCAAAATCGCCCATCAATCAACAAAATCACCCGACGATCGATAGAATCGCCAGGCGATTTTTTCCCAAATAGAATTTTAAAAAATTTGCTAAAAGATAAAATTTGGTTTAAAACATCTTACCTAGTTTAGTCGATGTTCAGATCAGGTAGGTTGGCAAGTAGATTGGATGTGACAAATATAGGAGGGATCAAAACCTCCTCCATGTTTATTTTAACCTCCCAACTTCCTCAAACTCCTCCTTGGCCTATTTAATCTAGGACCTTTTCCATTTTTCCTCCTGACTCCTCACTAGCTGGCAAGTTGAATTCATATCTCTTGACATTGCTGCTAAAATTCTCTTAAGAATCCCTCGCATCAATTTTCCATAGAATTATGTTTCCTAGCACCCCTATTGTTTAATTTTGTCATTGCAGGTCCTAGTTATAATCACCTAGATATCAGCATAATCTCCTGATGATCGTCAAAAATGCTAGGCGATTTCGTCAGATCAAAGGCGATTTTGTCAGAAGGTAGGCAATCCTATCTACATATCAGCAAGGGGGCAAGGATTCAAATCATTGTTTGCATCCCTTTCCCTATTTTTGTGTTTTTATTCATGCATTGTTCAGTATTTCTTTAGTTACTGTTTAAATTTACATATTGCATCCTGGCGTTCACCATCATTTCAATTAGTTGCATACTAAAATCAAGATTCATAATCGCATAAATCCATTACATATTAGTTTGAACAGACATCATATTGTTTCCATATCATTTCATATTTATTTGCATATAGAGATTAAGACATATTTGTAATTTGGAATACGATAAAATTGTTGTATTGTGCAAGAAAACTCTTTTTTTGTCAAATTATTTTACTGTAGGATTGCAACATAATCGCCTACGATTTTGTTAAATCGAAGATGATTATGTCTAAACACAGGCGATTCTATCTAGAATAGAGGCGATTTTATCGAAACATAGGTGATTTTGTTCTACTACAACCCTCAGAATCTTCATCGAACATCCGACTCAGATAAGGCTTATAATTTCTTATAATTTCAATCTTATGCATTGTATTTCATTTTGTATTCGTTGTTTGTTGTCTTCATTAAATAAAAATTGCATATAGATAGTATAGTTGCATAAAGGCCAAACTTAGGTGTATGAGAAATATTTATATAATGAACGCATCAAACATATTCCAAGCATAGTTATGGAAACTATCGCTAAAATTTTCCTTGTGAACCCTTAATTTATCAAAAAATCACCACAAGAAGGCATAATTAAGTGCCTCTCTTTCGAGGTGTAGCTCTACTATTTTCCCATTCCCCTCTAAGGCATGGATCCATCAGCCTAGAGGAAAGGAGTGTAAAAAATTTAGGCCTACAGTCACCCCCTACCCTGGTAAGTCATTTCCAAATATTCTACCTCTGGCTCATGCTCAGTGTAAGCCCCATAGGACGTCTCTTGAGTCAATCTATAGAGAGGGGTAGCTGCTTATTATGGGTGCCCTAAGTTTGGACTAGGAGCCAAGTCCCGATATAGCCTAGTAGGTCATATAGGTAACATTGGATAAGGTCTAGGAGACATATCTTGAATGAGTGTGGGTTGCCTTAGATGGACTTCCTATCTATATGTTCTAGGGATAGGTACCCTCTCACATAATTTTTTTTGGAATAGCTCATTGGTCTGTCATTCGATTCTTTCTTTCTAAAGTTGATGCAATCAATCTAGTTGCTCTTTACCTCACTGAAGCTTCTTGAATTGCACTGTTCTATGTATCTTGCAACCACTTGATTGATCTAATCCATTGTGCAGGGCCTAGGAGTCCTAGGAGTCTCACCCTTAGGCCAACCTTGTTCAAGATAACTTGCGATATCCATCGCATGCTTCCCTCGATTGAGGGTAGTCATATTTACTTGAGGTTCAAGTCTGAGCGTATTCTCATTATACTTAATAGATGTAGAGTCACATCATGCTTGTGCAGTATACTACTCTTAAGGATAATCAGAGATTTCCTCATGCCTTCCTTCATAAATGAGGAAGGGAAGAGTGGATTTTTCTCACCCTGAGCAATGAGTATCATACTCATCCTATTTTCTAGGCTACTGGACCCTATTAGGGTGATGTAGAGGTAAGGTATGATCAACCTTCTCTGCCCAATGTGTGAATTCATGCTCTGGGCCATAAATAAATGTGTCAAACCTATCAGGAACACGGATGCGTGGTACTACTCTGTCTACTTGTGCCTCAATGTATTGTTTCCTTTCATCAAGGAAGGTATATGATGTTTCTATATACCAAGAACATTCTCCCAGGGAAGGTACATCACCCATAGGGGTGTCCCTCATAGGGCTCCCTTGTAGGTGTTGTTCATGCCCTGCTATTTTGGGACTTGGGTGAGTAGAGGCTCGCCAAGGAGGTATGACCAAATCCTTGGGGCTAAAGCGGAGATAACTCATGTCTCCTAGTCCACTCTTCACAGCTTTCACCCATGATTGGACTTAGCTATAGGTGGACACCATTGTGACTCTCTACCAACCCTATATGATTATCTCATTTACAAATTCCTAATGAAACAACACGCAAGAAAAGAAAACACTCAATAAAGCAAGTGATTATCTCTTTTAAGTTTTATATGTGAATCCCTAAACTATTTTGTATGTTTCAGATGTGTTTTTTGTAAATATGACCTTGTTTCACATGTTTGAATTTCATTGGATGATAATCTCGTGTTTAATTGGATTTCACCTGTATGCTCATAGCTCGAAAATCGATAATGAAAGTCATGGTCACGTAAACCCCCCAAAATGTGGAGATGAAATCCACACCCGGGAAAGGAGCATAGGTCCTACAGATCCTCACCCAACACCCTATGCGTAGTGATACACCCTTCCGAAGAGGAATGCATGTTATTTTGCACGGTTAGGATAGATCTTGGAGTTGATATTGGCAAAGAACAAGGGTTCATGGGATTTGAGGTAATGGATGGAGATGAAAGCCATTGTCGTTGACATCTACTAGTGGTTGGTGATGAAATCCAACTCACTAGTGTTCAAGTGGAATGTGATTTATGTGGTTCTTTTTAATCCTGATAAATTAAACAATGAAGCATTCGATGATCTTTCACTAAATGCAAAGAAATGATATTTAACTTTTAGAAAAGGCTAGATAAAAAGTAACCTAGAAGATGCAAAACCCTAAATGATGGCCTACCCATTAGGTAGCCTACATGTAAGCAAACCATAAAAGGTCATCATTACTTAACTTATTTTTTTATTTTTCTTATTTTTCTTTGTGGTTTTGCATTTATAATTAAAGGAAACCTATCTTTCTACCTTTCTAGAAATTAAAGAATGCAAGAAAAACTAGATTTGGACAACTTTTGACTGTGTAACAGAAAACAGAGAGTTTAGGCACTTACCTTATCAGCCCAAGAACCTACATTTCTATATTGAGTAGAAAGGCTCTATTTTGTGTCCATCCCAGGGTGGTATGACTACCAGTTTGATGGTTGTCCCGGGGTGAAACGGTTGTGTGGTCATCTTGGGGTGGCACAAGGAGCAGTCCAGAGGTCGTCTTTGGCCAAAACGGCCAGTACATGCAATAGAAACCAATAAAAAACCAAGGTTAAACCTTTAATTAAGAAATATGGAGAGGGTCCCACTATGATCACCACTGAATTAGGGGAAAAACGGTGCACCTAATGATGAAGAACAATATGCATCTATATCTGTTTTAATGAAGCATTACAAAAGGATAGATTTAAGCAACCATGGAAGCCAAATAAGTGCAAGAAAAAGGTGTTATTCTCTTTATTTCATTTGGTAAATAAGAACATGGTTACAATAAATTTCCCCTTGAGGGCTCTTAGTGTGATACAATTGTTTACAAAATGATGGGTGCCCAAGGATCAAGTCCTTTCAAACAAGCTCGTGTGCACTTCCAATGTTCTTCCTCATACCCATAATTGAGGTGGGTGAACCTATGATGCCACCACTTTTTTCTTCACTATTATGATATTTTATTCCTTCCTCATGTGCTGTAAAACCTGCACCTACACACAAGGAAACCATATTTGTCAAATAGCAAGTGCATAGAATGTGAAACAAGCAAAAGCCATGCATGCAACTATAAGCTAGAAAGTGTAAATATGCAATGTGCCTATCTAAAACAACTCCAAATAATATGAAATTGTATATATATGTAAAATATATGATTTTGGGAAGATCTAATTGAAAATAGAACAAAAATTGCATCTAATGGCATGGTGCATTCGCGGTTTACCTACAAAGCCTGCAAAATCCAAAACAAGCAATTTCTAGACCAAAACACATCCAAATAAAATGAAACTTGGATAGTATGCATAAAATATGATTTTAAGAGAACCCATATGTTCATATTTGCAAAATTAGTAACATTTTCATGTGCATCTTCAGATGGTCCTCGGAAGCCTGCAAAACACTAAAAATGCAATATCTCGCTCAATATGACTCCAAAATACATGAAATTTGGACAGGAGATTCATATGCTACTCTAGAATATGACTAAAAAATAATAGTAAATAAATAATGCATATATATGCCACCATAACTTTCAAGTGTGGTGGTTACTGTCACATAATGGGGACTGTCCTAGGGTGGGAAGACAACCAATTCTACCCTTATTTTACCACCAATTCCTCTGTGAATTAGTTAGGAACATTCTAAATAGTGTTTTCATAAAATTTGGTGGTGAAATTCACTCATATTATTTGGTTTTACAAACAAATTGCACCTCCTAGATCACTCGCAAACCTCCTTCGCTAGGTAGATATTCTAAGGGAAAAGGGCACAAAAAGGTGAGGGGAAATCTTGGCAGCACTCCATCGCTATGTCTCAAAAATCCTCTCTATATTTTATGTGGAAAATGGATCCACTTTATAGCCAAAGGAGGCCTTTGGGAAAATGGGCATGCAAGGGCATGCAGGGCAAGAGGTGCCACTTGTCAAAATTAAGCATGCATTGGAGGGGAAGATAATATCCCATTTTGACCTCCATTCTATAGAATTTCATAATGATTATCTTTAGTCATGCATGCTCTCGTAGGTTAGATAAATGGTAGTTTTTGGGTGTCATTTTTCCAAGTTTAACTTTTTGGGAGTCAAACCTTATGGCCGTCCCACCCAAGGATGACTACTTTGCCACCGTCCTTGGATGGGATGGCAATAAAGTGTGACCATCCCAGGGTGGGACAGTCATGCCTATGTGGTACAAAATCTCCCCAAAGTGGGATATAGCCTTCCAAGAGTGGTTAGGACAACTATAAAACCTCTGAGGGTTGCCCAAGGGGGGCATATGATACCAATTAACCAATTATTTTGATTGGCTAATCGTATTGACATGATTTTAGTATCTACATATCCCTCTATATTTATCTGACTTTTGTCCCACAAAAACAAGGTCGATCATGAGATCACAACACTTTTCATCCCTCTAGTATTTTCTAGCTATCAACCCGTGAAAATAAGGTCAATCATGAGATCGTAAAAATTTTTGTCCATCCAAGTTCATCTGACTTTCGACCCACAAAAACAAGGTCGATCATGATATCATGACACTTTTCATCTCTCTAGATTTTTCGGGCTATCGACCCATGAAAAAAAATTTGATCGTGATATCATGAAACTTTTTATCCCTCTAGATTTAGTTAACTTTTAGCCCACAAAAACAAGGTCAATCACAATATCACAACTCTTTTCATCCCTCAATTTTTTCTAGCTATCGGCACGTGAAAACAAGGTCGATCACAATATCACGACACTTTTTGTCCCTCTAGATTTATCTAACCTTTG
Source organism: Wollemia nobilis (assembly GCA_028583015.1). NCBI lineage: Eukaryota > Viridiplantae > Streptophyta > Pinopsida > Araucariales > Araucariaceae > Wollemia > Wollemia nobilis. The sequence goes on along the minus strand of JAQPPZ010013020.1, from coordinate 5,503,422 downwards.
GCCCAAAAAAATAAGGTTGGTCATGAAATCGCGATGATTCTCCATATTTGTAAAATTTTGGGAATATATCCTCATTACCCTCAATGTAGTCATTTTGACCTATAGATCTTTGAGAAATGTGATGAGCTAGTAAATAGCCATTTCTTCAGTAACAAGGATATAAAGAGATGGTGCTAATAGGTAGCTTTGTCTAATAGAATGAAATATATTGTTGACCAAGGTGCAGCGACAGTATTGTCATTGTTGTCAACATAGTCAGATAAATCGGTTGATGCAGTGGACAAGAGTTCAGAGGTTATTCAGAGTATGTACAGTGATGTTAAATGCTTATGAGGATGTTTTTGAAGTTTGGGTGAAGTTGTTACAGGTTGTCCAAGAAGACCGAAGTGGCCCATATGCTAAAGATAAAATAGAAGCAAAAAATCAAAGGGAAAAAAGTGTCGCGATATCGCGACATGTTGCATTTTCATGACCAAAAGAGAAGTGAAAAAGCAAAGGGAAAAAAGTGTCACGATATCGTGACATGTTGCATTTTTGCGGCCAAAAGAGAAGCAAAAAAGCAAAGAGGAAAAAGTGTCGCGATATCACGACATGTTATATTTTCGTGGGCCAAAGCAAAGAGAAAGAGCAAGGAGAAAAAGTGTCACGATATCGCGACATGTATTTTTGCGGGCCAAAGCAAAGAGAAAGAGCAAGGAGAAAAAGTGTCACAATATCGTGACATGTATTTTCGTGGGCCAAAGCAAAGAGAAATAGCAAGGAGAAAAAGTGTCATGATATCGTGACATGTACTTTCATCAGCCAAAGCAAAGAGAAAATGCAAGGAGGAAAAAGTGTCACGATATCGCAACATGTAGCATTTTCATGAACCAAAGCAAAGAGAAAGAGCAGAGAGAAAAAAGTGTCGAGATATCGTGACATGTTGCATTTTTGCGGTCCAAAGGGAAGAGAAAGAGCAAGGAGAAAAAAGTGTTGTGGTATCGTGACATGTTGCATTTTCATGGTCCAAAGCGAAGAGAAAGAGTGTAGCACCCTAAAATTGGTGTAGTGAAATTATAATAATTACATTCACCTTAGTAAATAATTTAAATTCAAATTTTAACCTCCCAAACCGCCTGTTAACCGTCGGGTAATCCGTTTCCCCCTTTTCCGCGCCATTTTTAGAGGTTGTTTTGACCGTTTGATGATATCATCGCCGATCAGACGATATCGCCCCAGATCTGACGATTTCGTCTAGGCTAGGACGTCCAGATGATCTTGTCACAAAACTGATCTTGCACAATTAGCTTCTATTCCAACGGGCCTCTAATCCGGGCAGAAGCGTGTCTGTGCCATTAGGGACCCTCCCCCATTGGAGATCTCCCAAATAGGGATGATCTCCAACCTCCTAACTACTCCCCTAAGCCTATTTAATCCTTAGGACCTTCCCTTCCCAACCCCTGGCTGAAATTCTCTCGTAACTTAACTTCATACATGTTAAATCATCCCAAATTCACACTTGTAGTAGTCCTATACCAATTTTGTTGCAGGTACCTTAGTGTTTTTCAGTCGGAGCAAGATTTCATCGTCGTCGACGAACCTGTTCAGATCGGAGGCGATCCTGTCGAATCAGAGACGATTTCATACCAATGTGGGATGATTTCGACTACAGTCAACATTGAGGCAATCAGTGCCTAAAGTTTGCATTTCTTCTCCCCTTTTCTGTTGTTTTATGTTGTAATTAGCAATTTTATTCAGTATTTTATGTTATTTTGCATTTGGAGTTCACCCATTTAGCTTAGATTGCATAATAAGATCATGATTTGTCATTAGAATATCATAATTTGTTTGAATTTCTATTCATAACTATTGTTCAGTATTCATACTATTATTTTGTGTTGTTTCCCTCTGTTATCATAGTTGTATTCTTTGTATTTGGCATCTATTTTTTTTTGTAGGTCTCTGACGAATTCGTCAGATCTCCGATGATCTTGTCTGATCTCAGACGATTCTGTCAAATTCCAGACGATCCTGACTGCTTCAAACATCAGAATCTCCATCAGACATCCGGATCAGGTATTCTTCTTTTAATCTTCTATAATTTCTCTATTTTTTGTCTTTAAATCTGTTTTCTGTATTCATTAAATCTGCACTTTCATATAGATTAATTTAGATTCATTTGGCCAAACCTAGGATATGAATGCTTAAGGCTAAAAACGAACACATTAAAACACATTCCAAACCTAGGCGTGGAAACTGCCATTAAATGTTTCCTGGTGAACCCACCATCCATCAAAAAATCACCAATATACACCTCCCTTGAGAGGCGGGACCTTCGCAAGTCCTCTCAGTCCGAGGTACCGTGACATCCTTTTCCCATCCTCCTTCCGGGCATGGATCCTATAGCCTGAAGGTAAGGATGCAAAAAATTTGGAGCGATACATTTTGGTGAACCCGACGTGAATGCATTGTAAACCTTTTGAAAACAAAAGAAAACAAAAACAAAAAAATATATGTATACAAGAAAAACAAAAACAAAATCATCATTTCAAGTTTGTATGTTTTAGATTCAATTCTAAATAGTAGATGCTAAATATTACTTTTAGAAGTACTAAAGAAACCATGAGTTTTTACTCAAATCAATATGAGCCCATCAGTAATGTTGGAAGAATTCAGCCAAATACATTTGTTGATTATGACCAACCTCATCCCTATTCAACACCACCTCCATCACACTTTTCTCATTTTTCATCCATAACCCAACAAAACAATCCCTTTGCCAATCCTCTTCATAACGATATTATCTATTCTCCCATATATCCATATTATGTCTATCAATCCACATACAATCCTCCTCCACCCTTTCAATATTCTTCTTTCAATACAACACATCCATTTCAACAAGAAAATACTTATTCTTCCAATTCTACCATGCACTCACCTCATGCTTCGCAATCTTCCTGTCATCATTCTACCCATAATAAAGAAAGTAGAGGTGAGAAACCATTAGGCCCTTTTATGATGAAATTCCTAAGGCATTTATCAAAAACCTCTCAAAAACCTTCATCACGTAAATTTACTAAGCTCAATCAACCAATGGATATAATTCTCAAGTATTTACTTGACACAAATAAGATTGAACTTCCTTCCATAAGACAACCTGATACCACAACATATTGGTTTAAACCTAAGCTACATTGTGAATATCATAGAGTAGATGGACATATGACACAAAATTGTAAAGATTTAAGATGTGCAATTCAAGATTTGATTGATAAGGGTCTTTTTAATATAAAGGAATTACAATCTACAACTGATTATAAATATTCAAGTAAACAATCAAACTCCTACACAACAAATACCAATAATCAATCAAGACATGGGGATCTCCCAAGAACCCCTATTCAATTATCAACAACAAGAAACCAATCAAATATTGCATGTTAATGTGTCCCATCATGATGATATTATTAATATTGTAACAAAAACTACAAATGAGCAACCTCAAGTTCAATCAACTCAATCTGATATTCAAGATATGGATTCCTCATTTGACCAACCTTCAAAACTATCTTTGGCTCTAGAGAATGATACAAAATGGAATGTAAGCATAGAAAGCTCATATTTAGAATCAAAATCTCAATCTAAAATCCCCTTTGATAGCCAACAACAAGTGATTAATCCTCAAGCAAAGATATCCCTTTTAGAAGTATTACAAATTTATCACAAGGAAATTTTGTTCAAAATACCTAGCCAACAATTTGTTCCTCATCATATTTTCTCTAAGAACATAATTAATGGTGTAAACCCTCTTGAGGTTAACCATATTTCATTCTATGATGAGGATATTCCTTCCTCTACTCCACAAGAAGACTACTATCTTTACATTATCGGATCTAGTAAAGAAACACTTGTTAGAACTATCATGGTAGATAATGACTCCTCTCTTAATTTATGCACTTATCAATTATTCCAAAAACTCAAAGTAAAGGAAGAAGATCTTAATGAATCAAATGTTATTATAAAATCTTTTAACAATGAAATTCAAGAAGCTCAAGGTACTATAATTTTTCCCCTCAATATTGGATCCAAGATCCTGGATACTTTGTTTTATGTAGCATATTGCCCTTCACCTTACAACCTACTTCTCGAAGTCCTTGGATTCATACGATGAGGGTTGTCCCTTCCACTCTTCACCAATGTTTGAAGTTTGAACTTGCAAATAAAAGTGTTACCATACATGGTGACCCAAAACCATTTGAAGAATATTTAACGGTTGAAACATCAAGTTCTATACATTCTCTATTGTCACAATTATCTTCTATCCATCACTTTTCTTCATCCATATATGATCATCCTTGTTTATCAAATAACATCCATGCATATATTTCATATATGCTCCCTCCATCTTATCAAGACTTGGAAGATAGTGATAAGAATCAAGAACCTTCTTATCCTTCTTACATTTTATTTTGTAACATGATCAATTTTACACATATAAAAGTCAAATCTTTTGCTACATTATTCTACATTATAACAAAGCTTTTGTTATCACTACCTTTTATTCATCACCTTTTGTTCTTACCTTCAACTCAACCAGATTATCCTTCAAAACCTCCTTTGATTTTGAAGCAACCTTAGACATGCTATACTCAAATAACCTTGTATAGTGTATATAGATCATCTTGTATATACCACCAATTTCAATTCATAAATTAAAATCAAAATACAAAAAAATCAAAATCCTCAAAATCTTCAAAAAAAAAAAATACTAATGCAACTAAGGACCTTAAAGGTAAATTTGAGCCCAACTGGCTTGGACCATACATTATTACTGCTAAATTTGAATCGGGAGCATACAAATTATCTACCTTAGATGGTAAAGAACTTAAAGAACCCATGAATATTTTGCATCTTAAACGTTACTATGTATAAATTTGGTCACTTCATCCATGTATATATTTGTTCAAAATCACTATCTTGTATTTCTTTCCAATTTATAAATTCAAAAACACCAAAAACATTCATAATCATCAAAATATTCAAAACTATTTGTTGCATTTATTTATGGCACTTGTTAAATTTTTTTGTTCAAAAACAAAAATAAAACCAAAAAAAAACAAAATAATGATAAAAAAAATCAAAACAGCAATATTCTTGACTCTTTCGACACCAAAACAAAATAAAGAAGAAAGAGAGAGTCAACATTCTCAAAACTTCTCAAAAGTATTTATATATATTTTCTTACAAATGTTGCAGTTATATGTTTCAAATTATTTTGGATAAATTAGCATTTATTTGGAATCCCTCACTTGCACACTCACAAAAATAAATATCTTGATTTTATCTGGCATGATTACTAATCTCTCTTATATCAAAGTCCACAAAATTCAATTAAATAAAGTTTGAGCATAGAGAATTGATCTTGTTATTTACTTAAACCAAGCACATCTTTTCACAATAAAATGATTATATTTGTAATTTCCATGTTTTGCTACATAGTAGAAGTGATTTCTTGAGCGAAAAGTTTCCCCTGCTATCCTATCATGCACATGGTCTAGAATCTTTGAGAATTGGCAAAAGGACAAGCTCACCCCTACCCAGAATAAAAATCCCTTGCTCTACAGCCAATCCGAGCAAGTATCCCTAGCAAAGAAAAAGAAAAGAAAAGTTCAAGAAAAAAAAAAAGAGAAAAGAAAAATGTTATTTTATATCATTACAACAATATTTCAAGCACTATCTCAAAAATCAAGCAAAAAAAATACAAAAAGAAAAAGAAGCAAAGTTCAAAAGAAAAGCAAAAGCAAAAGCAAGAAAGCAATAAAATCCCTTTCCCTACCCTTTGAAAAGAAAAGAAGGGTTGATGAGCTTGAATCCCCGGAATTCTCAATTATTCGAAAACTGTGAGGTAAGCCCCATAACAAGTGGTTTGTGCCCAACCTGCTTGGCCTTGGGTAACTCCTAGCGTGGTGATATGTCTGTCACATTAGCGACCTTCTTTTGTACAGACCTATGTCTCGCTTATGGATTAGCTAGCTCTTGATAATCCGACCTACATAGTAGTCTAGTATGGTTATATGCATCTACATCATGGTTAATGAACACTTATTTGGTTTCTTCAAATCACTTGTATCATATTATCTTGCTCAAAATTGGTAAATGCACAAAGCAATTGCACACACATTTGTATTTGAGAGATTTTGTGTATCATTATGATAAATCAAGATCGGAAATGAATTCACATATGCACATGGGATTCCTTATAAATCTAACTTTTGTCTTCAAAATACTTTGAAATATTCTTTTTGCAACTTGTTTGGAATAATTCAAGTACAATTGTTTACCATAAGGACAACTATATAATAGAAAATCAAAAATTTCTTTCAAAACTATACAATCAAAACATATATATCTTTTCGACTTTTGCGACGATGGTATAGTTCCAAAACCAAAATTGGAATTTTATGCCTAGCGCAAGTCCTCATCTTCATATTTTTTGTTTATTAAAAATCAACCATGCAATAAAACTATCTCTTTTTTATTTTCGCGATGATGGTATAAGTCTATACCTACATATTCTATGCCTAGCGCAAATCATTGTAACAATTTTTATTCCCCATTTATTTAAAAATCATGAAAACCATATGACTTAATTCATTATGTTACACAAATTATGCTTTTACAAAGCAAACACATTTTCACTATTTCATGTCATTATGTCAACCTTCAATTTTGCAATGATGGTATAATTCCTAGGGAATTATTCAAAAACTTTTATCACACTTAGGAATTTATACCTAGCAAAAATCATTATTTCATGCATACTATTCTTTTTATGAAAATCTGAAAACAAACCATCATCATCATCATTTGCACCATTGCACCAAAGTCTTAAGACAGTCTCTTAAGCACTCTTTTACTTTTAACAATATTTCTATAATTGGGATTAGCTTGACGACCGAGTGAGCAGCGACTCCATGAAATGGTCTATAATAGCGACAATGTCCTTTGAAATTATTGTTAGAAGTCTCTTTTTTATTTTTTACCACATCACATTACAAACAACCCATTTGTTACATCAGATTATTTCATTTAAAATATTACCGCATGACATCAAAGTTATAAATTTTCAAAATGACATAATTTCATGAATCCTCAATCCAATTATCAAATTAATTAATCAAACATAAAAGCATCATAAACATATACATAACACAAGTCATATGATCAAAAATATCTCATCTATATATATATCACAAATATATGTATACATCATATCAAAAATGGATTGATATGCCACAATCTACATCTTGGCATACTCAATCCCCTCAATCAAATACCCTCTGTGTAGTGTCTCGAGAGCCCCTCGAGCTCTCAGCCTCATCTCCTCCCCCCTTGAGGTGGAGGAGGTGGCCCCATCGCAGTCCGTGTGGTGCCGTGAGTCTTGGATGCCGATCGTGATGATGTCCTAGATGACCCCATCACGATAGGCTCTACAATATGTGTTGGTAATGGCACCCTCTGCTCTGCTAGCATCGCCTGGTAGTATAGAGCCTGATAGAATGTAATCTGGGTGATAGCGCATGCTAAATCTTGAGTGCTCGCTCCTTCGCCCCGAGCTCTGAGCCGTGTAGCCTCATCCTATAGTGTCTGCACCTGAGCCCGCAAGCGGGCAACCTCAGCTTGGAGAGTAGCTATCTCGCTGCTCTCCCTAGTGTCTACACCCTTGCCCTTATCGGGCGATGGTGGCCTCTCTCTCTGTGGAGAAGGGGGTCTCACCTCCCTCCTCTCCCTCTATCGTGGCCTCTCCTGTGCATGCGGCCTCCTCAGCTCTCTCCCATCGTGACCCTGGGCCGCCTCCATAGCCGCCTGGCGCCGCCTCCCTATCCGACGCACAACTACGTGAATCGAACCCTGAGCCCTCATCATCCGAGGAGGGTGGATGCCTATGTACCAGGCATCGTAGCCATCGGCTACCCCTACGTCGTCCCCATCCACTGGCTGAATGGGGGCATCGTCCGAGTCCTGGCTCCAAAAGCGCTACATGTCTGGAGCCTCGCTAACTGTGGTGTTATCCCGGACAGTCCAAGAAAACTCATAATCCCTGAGAGATGGGATCCCCTGCTGCAGACCGAACTATCGCAAAACTCGGTCATAGCGATGGAGCTCCACCTCTCCCCTCTCCATCCGAAGCCAGCAAACTCGCCTAACGCGAGCCAACTCCTGTCCGTCCTCGGCCCACCCTGGATGCTCCCTCCATGGCCTCCAGGTAATCTGGTCTGGGACTAGGTCATCTAGCAGTCTCCGGGACATAGGAAGGTCGATCCGCCATTGTGACCCTCTTCGGAGCCACCAGTAGAAGACTCGAGGCCTCTCCCCATCAATCCCTATCAGAGGAAGCCCTACCGGCCTCCGCATTGCAATGTGCTCCCAGCACCAAACCTGTAGGAGCGATGTCATCACCAGACATCGACCGCCCTTGTACACGACCCCATATAGGATCCTGTACAACCGACATAGTACAAAATTTCCCCAAGAGAACCTGTACCCGTGGTCTCGCATGTCGTAGATCACATCTTCCAGCATCCACGGCACCCTACACCCACTCTGGTGGCACAGAAAAAGTCCACCAACTACTCCAGCTAGAACCCGTGTGAGTCTAGATGCCCCAGGCATCTAATGCAGTGCCTCGATATTAACTCCGCCCTTCTCCAGGGCAAAGCTCGAGTCACCACATAATCATCCCATAGCATGGCCCTGATTGGCCGTAGGAGTGATCAATCGTCCTTGTATGGGGATTCTTAGAATCCTCCATACATCCTCCAAAGTGGGAGTCATCTCCCCTGTAGGTAGCCAAAAACATGAAGAACCCGGATACCATCTCTCTGCTAGGGCCATCAGTAGCCCCATATCTGTAGACACTTGTGGCATCTCTGCCACATGCTGTAAGCCGGCCTGTGCCAGCTGATCCCGCTCTGCCTATGTAAGAGCGGCCAAGTCATCTCTCAAACCTCCATACTTCCATTCCCTACTCTTTAGCAAACCTCTCTACAACATAAACAACAAAACAACAAACAAACATTAATAACAATTCAAGTATTTAAAAATGCAAATAAAATAAGTTCAATTTAATCAAATGATGATATCGCCCACTATTGGACGATATCGTCCCAAATTTGAGCAGAATCGTCTTCGATTTCGTCCCGACGACGTCGACGGCCCAAAAACGGCCGCGATGCTCAAAATTTAATCAAAATTCATCTAAAAAGCATCTAAAATCAAATTAAAGCATTCTAGTTAAGTCTAGACTCTTACCCGTAGACCGCACCGGACCTCTGTTGATCTGTGCGTCGTCTCCACCATTTTTGCTTCCAGAGCTCTAAAAAATAGTAAAAATGAATTAGGGTTTTACCCTATTTTTCTTAATTTTATTCAAAAATAATTTTGCTTTTTCACGTTTTTACCTCAAACGTTCGATTTGGGTAAAAACACGGAGGGGGCACCATAGTAAGCTGTCGTATGATTCGACCAAGAATCGTCGCCTAAAAATGGGAATAATTTTTGCTTTCTCATAGATCGAGAAGAACTCATCTTTAACGCATTTTCTTCAGAAAATTCGCTAAAGAGGGGGCAAAATGTAGCACCCTAAAATTGGCGCAGTGAAATTATAATAATTACATTCACCTTAGTAAATAATTTAAATTCAAATTTTAACCTCCCAAACCGCCCGTTAACCGCCGGGTAATCCGTTTCCCCCTTTTTTGTGCCATTTTTAGAGGTTGTTTTGACCATTTGACGATATCGTCGCCGATCAGACGATATCACCCCAGATCTGACGATTTTTTCTGGGCTAGGATGTCCAGACGATCTTGTCACAAAACTGATCTTGCACAATTAGCTTTTGTTCCAACGGGCCTCTAATCCGGGCAAAAGTGTGTCTGCACCATTAGGGACCCTCCCCCATTGGAGATCTCCCAAATAGGGATGATCTCCAACCTCCTAACTACTCCCCTAAGCCTATTTAATCCTTAGGACCTTCCCTTCCCAACCCCTGGCTGAAATTCTCTGTAACTTAACTTCATACACGTTAAATCATCCCAAATTCACACTTGCAGTAGTCCTATACCAATTTTGTTGTAGGTACCTTAGTGTTTTTCAGCCGGAGCAAGATTTCATCGTCGTCGATGAACCTGTTCAGATCGGAGGTGATCTTGTTGAATCAGAGACGATTTCGTACCAATGTGGGACGATTTTGACTGCAGTCAACATTGAGGCAATCAGTGCCTAAAGTTTGCATTTCTTCTCCCCTTTTTTGTTGTTTTATGTTGTAATTAGCAATTTTATTTAGTATTTTATGTTATTTTGCATTTGGAGTTCACCCATTTAGCTTAGATTGCATAATAAGATCATGATTTGTCATTAGAATATCATAATTTGTTTGAATTTCTATTCATAACTATTGTTCAGTATTCATATTGTTATTTTGTGTTGTTTCCCTCTGTTATCATAGTTGTATTCTTTGTATTTGGCATCTGTTTTTCTGTTTTTAGGTCTCTGACGAATTCGTCTAACAAATTCATCAGATCTCAGACGATCTTGTCTGATCTCAGACGATTCTATCGAATTCTAGACGATCTTGACTGCTTCAAACATCAGAATCTCCATCAGACATCCGGATCAGGTATTCTTCTTTTAATCTTCTGTAATTTCTCTGTTTTCTGTCTTTAAATCTATTTTCTATATTCATTAAATCTGCACTTTCATATAGATTAATTTAGATTCATTTGGCCAAACCTAGGATATGAATGCTTAAGGCTAAAAACGAACACATTAAAACACATTCCAAAACCTAGGCGTGGAAACTGCCATTAAATGTTTCCTGGTGAACCCACCATCCATCGAAAAATCACCAATATACACCTCCCTTGAGAGGCGGGACCTTCGCAAGTCCTCTCAGTCCGAGGTACCATGACATCCTTTTCCCATCCTCCTTTCGGGCATGGATCCTATAGCTTAAAGGTAAGGATGCAAAAAATTTGGAGCGATACAAAGAGAAAGAAGAAAAAAGTGTCACGATATCGTGACATGTTGCATTTTTGTAGTCCAAAGCAAAGAGAAAATGCAAGAAGAAAAAAGTGTCATGATATCGCGACATGTCGCATTTTCACGACTCGAAAAGGGAAGGCAGGTAGAGAAAAAAAAGTGTCACGATATCGCGACATGTCACATTTTCACGACTCAAAAAGGGCAGGCAGGTAGAGAAACAAAAGTGTCGCGATATCGCGACATGTCGCATTTTTGCGACTCAAAAAGGGTAGGAAGGTAGAGAAACAAAAGTGTCGCGATATCGCGACATGTCGCATTTTTGTGACTCAAAAAGGGTAGGAAGGCAGAGAAACAAAAGTGTCACGATATCGCGACATGTCGCATTTTTGTGACTCGAAAAGGGCAAGCAGGCAGAGAAACAAAAGTGTCATGATATCACGACATGTCGCATTTTCACGACTCAAAAAGGGCATGCAGGCAGAGAAACAAAAGTATCGCGATATCATGACATGTAACATTTTCATGACTCGAAAATGAACAGTCATGACCGAGAAAATGAATAGTCATGAAAAAGAAAATGAATAGTCATCGAAGGAGAAAACAAATGCATGCATAAGGGAAAAAAATGAACAGTCATGAAGTAGAAAATGAACAGTCATTGAAAGAGAAGACAAATGCATGCACAAGGGAAAAGAAATTGAACAGTCATGAAGGAGAAAATGAACAGTCATGCAGGGAGAAAACGAACAATCATGCAGGGATAAAACGAACAGTCATGCAAAGAGAAAATGAACAGACATGCAAAGAGAAAAATGAACAGACATGCAAAGAGAAAATGAACAGTCATGCAAAGAGAAAATGAACAATCATCGAAGGAGAAAATGAATAGTCATGACCAAGAAAATAAAGTCATGGTAGGAGAACATGGTGTCAATTATTTGCATGTCACATGTTTGACGAAATGCCTTCTAAATATATACAAAAGGAGTTACATAAAGGAGTTACAATTGACAAGTGGCATATGATAATATGAAAGGTATTACAATTTACAAGTGGCATATGAGAATATAAAAGGAGTTACAACTGTAGTTACAAAGAGAAAGGATTGTTATAAAAGGAATGTTGCTTGGAGAATTTAACAAGGCAGACGATGATTTCAGCACGGGCGATAAGCATGTGTGTTTTGTGAATTGTGGGAGATGTTGGGTAAGCAATAGACCAGTCAGGGTCTTGTAAAAGTGAAGGCATTTTTATGTCAATATTCTAGCTTCAAAAAGTCCAAGTTGGTGCTTGGCATCAGGGGTTGGTGCTCCTTTCTATTGGTGCAGATAAATCAGGGGTTGGTGCTCCTTTTCGTTGGTGCAAATAAATCATGGGTTGGTGCTCCTTTCTGTTGGTGCAGATAAATCAGGGGTTGGCGCTCCTTTCTGTTGATGCAGATAAATTAGGGGTTGGTGCTCCTTCTAGTGGGTGCTGGTAAATTGATTGTAAATTTTGTGCTTTGCAAATGTTGAATTTAGATGGGAGTCCAAACAGTCATTTTGAGGAGTAGCCAAATCGATGAACCTCGATACATCTTGTGTTGTGTGATGTTCTCTTATTATACTTTCTTTATTTGGTTTTAAGTTTTCATTGTTTAGAATTTAAGAGTGGAATATTTAAGTTTAAAAGAGCTACATTGATTCACCCCCCCCTCTCAGTGTCATTGTGAGACTAAAAATTGATATCAGAGTCAGTTTCCCTTGTCAGGCTAAATCAGCTAGGGTTGATCTTGGATTAGTATGCAATGGGTAAGAAGAATAGATCCTCCTCCAATAAGGCATCTTAGTCAATTTCAGTTCCTGTGGAAGAGAAAATTGAACTAGAAAATATAGAACGAGTGAATTCTGAAGTATGTGATGAAAACCTTGAGATTGAAGTAGATCTAGAAGGTGAATTGATTGCTGCACTTGAAGAGTTGAATATAGAAAGGAAAAAGAACAAAAGACTATCCAAGAAGTTGGAATAATATTGGGATAAGATTGAAGATCTCTTCTTACAAATTCATAAAGACAAGAAAATAGAAGAAGCCTTGAAGTCACACCTGGATGATAAAGTCGATTTATGTAGAAAACGTGAAGAGGAATCTAACAAAGTTGTTAGTGATCTAAAGCTGCAAGTAGAAGAGTCCAAAAGGATTGAAGAAACTCTCAAGTCACATATCAATGAGAAATATATTGTTTGCTGCAAACAAGAAGAAGAGATTTTTTGTTTTGAAGAAAAAACTAGAAGAGGCCAATACAAATCTTAAATTTGAGAAGAGCACAGAGTTGCTAGATGAAATGATAAGGCAACAAAGAAGCTCCAAGGCTAAGCTTGGTCTTGGATATGAAGCTGAACAACCTTCATCTTCCAAATATGCAAAGAAGAAGAAGTTCACTATTGAAAGATCGAAGAAAGAAAAGTTTGAAGTTGAATCTTCAAAAGTAAGAAAATATCAAAGGAGATCTACAACAAAGCAACCACAACAAAAGAGGTTCTATCACTCTCACTCTATTCATAATAATGCTTTTAATGGCTATTGTTTTAGATGCAACCATTATGGTCACAAGGCAATTTATTGTGGATTGAATAACAGATCAAAGAGTTATGCTGGTAGAAATACATCTGGTTTTCCGATTGAACACCATGTGCAATGTTTTAAATGTAATGGTCATGGGCACATAGCAAGGTTTTATCCAAGAACTTTTGTATCTAATCTAATGCAAGATAGTAGATTTCATCAGACACAAAGAATGCAACACAGAAAGAGAAAAAATCATGTGCATCAAAGAAAGGAAAATAATCATCCATCAAGGATGCACAAGAGACAACCACCAAGTAGAAATGTTTTTTCACCTTTGATGGATTATGCAGTAGAATGTTATAACTGTCATAATTTTGGGCACATTGCAAGAAATTGTCGAAGTACATTTGCATCAAATCAATTTCAGGGAAGAAAATTTCAACCAAATGGAATGAGACAAAATAGAAAATTTCTCAAAAAACATGCACAAGCTACTAAAAAAGAAAAGTAAAAAAAAAAGCCCAAAACGGTAATCAAACCAGAGTGGAGAAATAAAGAAGAAAGGAAATTGTGTCTCCTTAGACTGAAGGAGACTACTCCTCTATTGCACTAAGCAACTCCAGGTAGCACATCCTCAGGGGGAGCAATATTAAAGTTTTATTTTAATGCTCCTATGTATTTGTTTGGTTATCTGAGGATGAAAGGCAAGTAGTCAGGGGGAGTTGTTGTATAGTTGTCAAAGTGTGTTTCAGTTCATGTAGTTGTTTGTGGAGGTACTGTGAAGGGTGGTGATTAAATTGAGATTTGTCACCATTTGTAGTATTGCTATATGTCAGTATTGTACTTTTGATGGTTCTTACTACCATTGTTCAAATTTATGGATTATAATAGTTCTGATAATTTGGTTTAGTGAAAGAGATGTTAAAAAAGTTCACAATGGAGGATTGTAAGCCAGTTAGCACTCCCATGACGATAGGTTACAAGTTGAGAAAGGATGAAAAATCTCCATATGTTGATCAAACCATGTACAAATCTATAATTGGGAGCTTACTATACTTGACAGCTACCAGACCAGATATTTTGCAGGCAGTATGCATGGTAGCACGATTTTAGGCTAGTCCCAAGGAGACTCATGTGACAACAGTGAAGATGATTCTTTGGTATCTCAAGGGTACTATGGAGTATGGGTTATGGTATCCGAAAGGTAAGGACTTCACCCTTATTGCATATTAAGATGCAGATTGGGCAGGATGTGTAGATGACAAAAATAGTACCAATGGAGGTGCATTCTATATTGGAGACAGGTTGGTCATGTGGCACAATAAGAAACAAGAGTCAGTCTCCTTATCCACAATAGAGGCATAATATATTGCAGCGACAACATGTTGTATGCAGGTATTATGGATAAAAAAAACCTTGAAAGATCTTGGTATTAAATTTAGTGAGCCAATTTCAGTTAAGTGTGATAACACCAGTGCCATTAACATCTCAAAGAATCTGGTTAGTCGCATAAAACATATTGCTATCCAGTATCACTTTTTGAAGGAGAAAATTGTGAAAGGTGAGGTTAAGTTGTATTTTGTTCCAAAAGCAAAGAAAGTAGCGGATATCTTCACAAAACCATTGCCCAAGGAAGTCTTTGAGTACCTTCACAATAAATTGGGAGTGGTCACGCTTCCCAAAAATTGACT
Organism: Wollemia nobilis; assembly: GCA_028583015.1. NCBI lineage: Eukaryota > Viridiplantae > Streptophyta > Pinopsida > Araucariales > Araucariaceae > Wollemia > Wollemia nobilis. The sequence continues at coordinate 5,488,161 of JAQPPZ010013020.1, read as the reverse complement.
AGCTATCGGGATCACATTCTCAGGGGGAGCATTTGTGTATTTGTTTATCTTTTTGCTCATGTTTGTGATTTTTGCTAAGTGTAATAATTTTTTCTTGAGAATGTTGTGCATGGACTCAGGGGGAGTTTACAGTAGCCCTTTTGGTATTGTTGTCAAAGGGGGAGAAGAGTTATAGAAAATTGCACAAGAGTTACAAGAAATTGTACGTGTGTTGCCAAAAATTTCAAAGGGGGAGATTGTTGAGCAAGGTGCAGTGACAGTATTATCATTTTTGTCAACACAGTCAGATAGATCGGTTGATGTAGTGGACAAGAGTTCAGAGGTTATTCATAGTATGTATAGTGATGTTAAATGCTTATGAGGATGTTTTTGATGTTTGGGTGAAGTTGTTACAGGTTGTCCAAGAAGACCGAAGTGGCCCATATGCTAAAGATAAAAGAGAAGCAAAAAAGCAAAGGTAAAAAAGTGTCGCGATATCACGACATGTTGCATTTTTGCGGCCAAAAGAGAAGCAAAAAAACAAAGGGGAAAAAGTGTCATGATATCGTGACATGTTGCATTTTCACGGCAAACAGAGAAGCAAAAAAGCAAATAGGAAAAAGTGTCATGATATCATGACATGTTATATTTTTGTGGGCCAAAGCAAAGAGAAAGAGCAAGGAGAAAAAGTGTTGCGATATCGCGACATGTTGTATTTTTGTGGGCCAAAGCAAAGAGAAAGAGCAAGGAGAAAAAGTGTCATGATATCACGACATGTATTTTTGTGGGCCAAAGCAAAGAGAAAGAGCAAGGAGAAAAAAGTGTCGCGATATCGCGACATGTATTTTCATGGGCCAAAGCAAAGAGAAAATGCGAGGAGAAAAAGTGTCACGATATCGTGACATGTAGCATTTTTGCGGACCAAAGCAAAGAGAAAGAGCAGAGAGAAAAAAGTGTTGCGATATCGCGACATGTTGCATTTTTGCGATCCAAGGAGAAGAGAAAGAGCAAGGAGAAAAAAGTGTTACGGTATCGCGACATGTTTCATTTTCGCGGTCCAAAGCGAAGAGAAATAGAAAGAAGAAAAAAGTGTCATGATATTGCGACATGTTGCATTTTCATTGTCCAAAGCAAAGAGAAAATGCAAGGAGGAAAAAGTGTCACGATATCGCAACATGTCGCATTTTTGTGACTCGAAAAGGGCAGGCAGGCAGAGAAACAAAAGTGTCGTGATATCGCGACATGTCACATTTTCACGACTCAAAAATGGCAGGCAGGCAGAGAAACAAAAGTGTCACGATATCATGACATGTCGCATTTTTGTGACTCAAAAAGGGTAGGCAGGTAGAGAAACAAAAGTGTCACGATATCGTGACATGTCACATTTTTGCAACTCAAAAAGGGTAGGCAGGCAGAGAAACAAAAGTTTCACGATATCGTGACATGTCACATTTTCACGACTCAAAAACTAACAGTCATGACCAAGAAAATGAATAGTCATGAAAAAGAAAATGAACAGTCATCGAAGAAGAAAACAAATGCATGCACAAGGGAAAATAAAATGAATAGTCATGAAGGAGAAAACGAACAGTCATCGAAGGAGAAAACAAATGCATGCACAAGGGAAAAGAAAATGAACAGTCATGAAGGAGAAAACGAACAATCATGACCGAGAAAATGAATAGTCATACAGGGAGAAAATGAACAATCATGCAAAGAGAAAACGAATAGACATGCAAAGAGAAAAATGAACAATCATGCAAAGAGAAAATGAATAATCATGTAAAGAGAAAATGAACAGTCATCAAAGGAGAAAATGAATAGTCATGACCGAGAAAACGAACAGTCATGGTAGAATAACATGGTGTCAATTATTTGTATGTGACGTGTTTTACGAAATGCCTTCTAAATATATACAAAAAGAGTTACATAAAAAAGGAGTTACAATTGACAAGTGGCATATGAGAATATGAAAGAAGGTGTTACAATTGACAAGTGGCGTATGAGAATATAAAAGGAGTTACAACTGGAGTTACAAAGAGAAAGTATTGTTATAAAAGGAGTGTTTCTTGGAGAATTTAACAAGGCAGACGGTGATTTTAGCGTGGGTGATAAGTGTGTGTGTTTTGTGAGTTATGGGAGATGTTGGGTAAGCAATAGACCAGTCAGGGTCTTGTAAAAGTGAAGGTATTTTTATGTCAATCTTCTAGCTTCAAAACATCCAAGTTGGTGCTTGGCATCAGGGGTTGGTACTCCTTTCTATTGGTGCAGATAAATCAGGGGTTGGTGCTCCTTTCTGCTGGTGTAGATAAATCAGGGGTTGGTGCTCCTTTCTGTTGGTCTAGATAAATTAGGGGTTGGTGCTCCTTTCTGTTGGTGCAGATAAATCATGGGTTGGTGCTCCTTCTAGTGGGTGATGGTAAATTGATTGTAAAGTTTGTGCTTTGCAAATGCTGGATTTGGATGGGAGTCCAAACATTCATTTTGAGGAGTAGCCAAATCGGTGAACCTCGATACATCTTGTGTTGTGTGATGTTCTCTTGTTATACTTGATTTATTTGGTTTTAAGTTTTCATTGTTTAGAATTTAAGAGTTGAAGATTTAAGTTTAAAAGAGCTACACTGATTCACCCCCCCTCTGAGTGTCATTGTGATACTAACAGATATCAATGGCTAAGTACTTGTATTTTTTAATGTATAAAATAGTCAAAGCCTCAAAAAACAACATTTCCAAAACCAAGAGCTTTAAGTATAGCTAGAATGACTAATCAATCTTACCATAGGCTTTCTCAAATTCAATTTTGATGAACATATATTGTTGGTTATAATTGCAAGCCCACTCCATGCCTTCCCAGACATCAATAATATTATCAAGGATGAACCTACCCTGAATGAAGCCAGTTTACTTTAGGTGCACGATAATAGGAAGGATATGATAGATGTGTAAAGCTAAGGCTTTGGAAATGATATTATAAGAAACATTAAGGAGATTAATAGGTCTCTAATTTGTGATGATTTCAGGATCACCGACCTTGGGGATAAATTTAATAATCCCTTGATTAATACTAAGGCCCAAAGAACCCTTAGAGAATACCTCCTGATAGACTTTGAGAAGATTAGTCCTAATAGTATCCCAAAGGGTTTTATAGAATTCACAAGGGTGTATCATTCCAAATTTTTTGCACCCTTACCTTCAGGCTAAAGGATCCGCGCCCGAAAGGGGGATGCGGGAAGGATGGGACAATACCTCGGACTGAGAGGCCCTTTGAAGGTCCCGCCTCTCGAGGGAGGTGTATTAAGGTGATTTTTCAACGGATGGTGGGGTTCACCAGGAAACGTTTAGTGGCAGTCTCCACGCCTAGGTTGGGAATGTGTTTAATGTGTTCAATTTTATCTTTAAACATTCAAAATCCTAGGTTTGGCCAAATGAATCTAAGTTTTTCTATTATGAAAATGCAAATTAAATGAATACAAAAAATAGAATTAAACATAAAACATAGAGAATATGCTAGATGAGAAAAGCCATACCTTATTCCGGATGTCTGATGGAGATTCTAATTTTTGAAGCAGTCCAGATCGCCTCTGATTTGACAGGATCGTCTAAAATCAGACAAGATCGTCTGAGATCTGACGAATTCATTAGAGACCTGCAAACAGAGAAATAGATACAAAATACAGAAAATGCAACTATACTGATAAAGGAAAATGATGTGAAATAATAATAAGGATGTTAATAAGATAATCCCGAATAGAAATGCAAGTAAATTACGATGCTTTAATAGCTAATCATGATTTTATTATGCAATTAAACTACATGGGTGAACTCCAAGATGCAAAATAACAAGAAATAATAATAAAACTGACTAAATGTAGAATAAAATAGCAACAAAGTATAGGAAAAGTGCAAACTCTGGGCACTGATTGCCCCCAATGCAGACTGCAGTTGAAATCATCTCAAATTTTGATGGGATCGTCCAAGATTGTATAGGATCATCTATGATGATCTGAGCTTGCTTCGACTGAAAATCAATGAGGTCCCTGCAAGAAAACTTGGAAAGCACAAATGCAAATGGTAATCCAGGGTATTCTAATGCGCACAAAGGTCAAGTTACAGGAAAATTCAGCCAGGGGAATGTCAAGGGGGGTCCTAAGGTTTAAATAGGCTTAGGAGGGAGGTTAGGAGGTTGGGGATCATCCCAATCTGGGAGATCTCCAACGGGGAGGGTCTCTAACGACACAGACATGCTTCTGCCCAGATTAGAGACGTCATTGAAATAGAATCTAATTATACACAAATCAATTTGGGACGAGATCGTCTGGACGTTCTGCTCCAGATGAAATCATCCGATCTGAGGTGATATCGTCTGATCGAAGATGATATCGTCCAACGGTCACAACAAATCCTAAAAATGGTGTAAAAAATAGGGAAAGCTATTTAACAGGCGGTTAACGGGCGGTTCGGGGTTAAAATTGAATTTTGAATTATTACTAAAGTAATTTTAATTATTTGCTAAGGTTTACTGTGCCAATTTTGGGGTGCTACATTTTTCCCCCTCTTTAGCGAATTTTTTGAAGAAAATGCGTTAAAGACGAGTTCTTCTTGATCTACGAGAAAGCAAAAATTTACTCCCATTTTTAGGCGACGATTCTTGGTCGAATCATACGATAGCTTACTATGGTGCCCCCTCCGTGTTTTTACCCAAATCGAACGTTTGAGGTAAAAACGCGAAAAAGCAAAATTTTAAAATGTTTTTAATTGTTTTTGAATAAAATTAAGAAAAATAGGGAAAAACCCTAATTCATTGTTACTGTTCATTTTCATTTTCTAGTTTCTGGAGCTCTGCAAACAAAATGGTCGAGACAACGCACAAATCGATAGATGTCCAGCAAGGGCTACGGGTAAGAGTCTAAACTTAGTTTAGAATGCTTTAATTTTGATTTTCTATGCTTTTTAGATTAATTTTGAATGATTTTTGAGCATCGCGACCGTTTGTTGGGCTGTCGACGTCGTCGAGACGAAATCATCTCCATTTCGTCGAAATCGTCTCGATATCGCCAATTTCGTCCAGGGGCAAAATCGATGAAATGGGGACGATTTCGTCAAATAAGGGATGATTTCAGCTTACGAAATCGAAGATGAATTTGCTCAAATTGAACTTGTGTTACTTGCATTTTTAATCACTATTTTATTAATGATTTTTATTGTTTTGTTGTTTATGTTGCAGAGAGGATTACTAAAGAGCAGAGAATGGAAATACGGTGGGCTGAGGGATGACTTGGCCACTCTATCTCAAGAAGAGTGAGATCAGTTGGCTCAAGTCGGCTTGCAGCATGTGGCAGATATGCCACAGGTTTCTATAGATATGGGGCTATTGACAGCCCTAGCAGAGAGGTGGTATCCGGGTTCTTCCTATTTTTGGTTATCGACAAGGGAGATGACTCCCACATTGGAGGATGTATGGAGGATTTTGAGGATCCCCATACAAGGATGGCTAATAACTCCCATGGCCAATCAGGGCCACGCGATGATGCGACTGTGCAAAGATTCGAGCTTTGCCCTAGAGAAGGGCGGAGTGAACATCGAGTCGCTATGCCAGATGCCTGGGGCATCTAGACTGACACAGGTTTTGGCTGGGGTGGTAGGTGGTCTGCTGCTATGCCATCAGAGTGGATGCAGAGTACCATGGCTACTGATAGATGTGGTCTATGACATGAGAGACCATGGGTACAGGTTTTCTTGGGGGAGCTTTGTACTATGTCGATTGTATAGGATCTTGCATGGGGTCATATACAAGGGCGATCGATGTCTGGTCATGACATCACTACTATAGGTTTGGTGCTAGGAGCACATCATGGTGTGAAGGCCGATAGGGCTCCCACTGATAGGGATTGATGGGGAGAGGCCCCGAGCTTTCTACTGGTGGCTCCAAAGAGGGTCACAACGGCGGATAGATCTACCAATGTCCCAAAGACTACTTGATGACCTTGTCTTCGACCAGATCACCTGGAGGCCTTGGAGAGATCATCCAAGGTGGGCCGAGGATGGACAAGAGCTGGCTCACATTAGGAGAACCTGCTAGCTAAGGATGGAGAGGGGAGAGGTGGAGCTCCATCGCTACGACCAAGTTTTGAGGTAGTTTGGTCTACAGTAGGGGATCCCATCTCTCAGAGACTACGAGTTTTCCCGGACCGTCCGGGATAACACTACAGTTAGTGGGGCTCTAGATATGTAGCACTTCTGGAGTCAGGACACAGATGACACCCCGATACAACCAATGGATGGGGACGACGCTGGGGTAGCCGACGGCTATGATGCCTGGTACACAGGCATCCACCCTCCTCGAATGACAAGGGCTTAGGGTCTGATTCATGCAGTTGTGCGTCAGATGGGGAGGTGGCACCAGGCGGCCATTGAGGTGGCACAAGGTCACGGCGGGAGAGAGTAGAGGAGGCCACAGGCTCAGCAGAGGCCGCGGTAGTGGGAGAGGAGGGAGGATAGACCCCCTTCTCCATGGAGAGAGAGGCCACCATTTCCCGATAAGGGCAAGGGTGTGGACATAGGAGAGAGTAGTGAGATGGCTACTCTCTAGGAAGAGACTGTCCATCTCCAGGCATAGGTGCAAACTTTACAGGATGAGGCTACACGCCATCGAGCAGAGGCTACATAGCTCAGAGATGAGGTTTAGAGCATGGAGCGAAGGAGCGAGCACTTAGGAGTTGGCACGATCGATTGCTCAGACCGCATTCTATCAGGGTATCTACTTCCAGCTAGTGCCAGAGGGCCAAAGGGTACAGCTTCCAGCTAGCATTGCGGATCCGATCAGGGTTGGGTCATCGAGGACTTCATCGTGATCGACGACTAGGACTCGCAGTACCACACATACTACGATGGGGCCACCTCGTCCACCTCAGGGTGGGGGAGGAGATGAGGTTGAGAGCTCGAGGGGTTCGAGGCTGAATATATGATTGAGAGGATTGAGTATGCCAAGATGTAGATTGTGGCATACCAATCTAGTTTTGATATGATGTACATATATTGTTGAGATATATATATATATATATATATATATATATATATATATATATATATTTTTTTTTTGATCATATGACTTGTCTTATGTGTTTGTATGATGCTTTAATGTTTTGGTGTGATTGATTTGATGATTCATGTGATTATGTCGTTTGGAAATATTATGGTTTGAATGTCATGCTTTTTAAAATTTAAATGAAATAATCTGATGTAAACAAATTGGTTGTTTGTGGGATAATTATAATAATAAAAAAAGGGACTTTTAACAATAATTTCAAAGGACATTGTTGCTATTATAGACCATTTCATGGAGTCACCACTCACTCGGTCGTCAAGCTAATCCCAGTATAGAAATATTGTTAAAAATAAAAAGAGTGCTTAAGAGACTGTCTTAAGACTTTGTTGTGATGATGCAAATGATGATGATGATGGTGATTTGTTTTCAGATTTCCATGAAAATATTATGCATGAAATATATTAAAGATGATTTTTTCTAGGCATAAATTCCTAAGTGTGATAAAATTTTTGAATAATTCCCTAGGAATTATACCATCATTGCAAAATTGAAGTTGACATAATGACATGAAATAGAAACAATGTGCATTGTTGTTAAAGCATAATTGTGTAACATAATGATTTAAGTCACATGTTTTGATGAATTTAAATAAATGGGAAATAAAATTAGTACAATGGTTTGTGCTAGGCATAGAATATTTAGGTATAGACTTATACCATCATCACGAAATCCAAAGAAGAAATTGATAGTTTTATTGCATGGTTGATTTTTTAATTTTTGAAAATAAACAGATAATATGAAGATGAGGACTTGCGCTAGGCATAAAATTCCAATTTAAGTTTTGGAACTATACCATCATCACGAAAGTCGATAATATATATATGATTTGAGTGTATGTTTTGAAAGAAATTTTGATTTTTTTGAAAATGTATGTAGTTGTCTTTATACTAAACAACTGTTCTCAAATAAGAAAATGAAATTATTCCAAACAATTTGCAAAAATATTTCAAAGTATCTTAAAGACAATAGTTAGATTTATAAGGAATCCCATGTGCGTATGTGAGTTCATTACCAATCTTGATTTATCATAATGATACACAAAATCTCTCAAATACAAATGTGTGTGCAATTGCTTTGTTCATTGACCGAGTTTTGAGCAAGATAATTTGATACAAGTGATTTGAATTAACCAAATAAGTGTTCATTAACCATGATTTAGATGCATATAACCATATCAAACTACTATGTAAGTCGGGTTATCAAGAGCTAGCTAATCCATAAGCAGACATAGGTCTGTACAAAAGAAGGTCGCTAATGTGACAGACATATCACCATGCTAGGATTTACCCAAGGCCAAGAGGGTTGGGCACAAACCACATTGTTATGGGTCTTACCTCACAGTTTTTGAATAATTGAGAATTCCATGGATTCAAGCTCATTCACCCTTCTTTTCTTTTCAAGGGGTAGGGAAAGGGATTTTATTGCTTTTGCTTTTGCTTTTCTCTTTTGCTCTTTTTTTATTTTTTTTTCTTTTTGTTTGTATTTTTGCTTGATTTTTGAGATAATGCTGAAATATTGCTGTGATGATACAAAATAATATTTTTCTTTTTCTCTTTTTCTTGGATTTTTCTTTTTCTTCCTATGCTAGGGATACTTGCTCGGATTAGCTGTAGAGCAAGGGATTTTTATTCTAGGTAGGGGTGAGCTTGTCCTTTTGTCAATTCTCAAAGATTCTAGACCATGTGCATGATAGGATAGCAAGGGAAACTTTTTGCTCAAGAAACCACATCTACTATGTAGCATAGCATGGAAATTACAAATATAATCATTTTATTGTGAAAAGATATGCTTGTTTTAAGTAAATAACAAGATCAATTCTCTATGCTCAAAACTTTATTTAATTGAAAATTTTGTGGACTTTGATATAAGAGAGATTAGTAATCATGCCAAATAAAATCAAGATATTTATTTTTGTGTTTGCAAAAGTGAGGGATTCCAAATAAATGCTAATTTATCCAAGATAATAAGAAAATATAACTACAATACTTTAAGAAGAAATATATACACAACAAATATTTTTGAGGAGTTTGATAATTTTGACTCTCTTTCTTCTTCTTTATTATTATTTTTATTGATGGATTGCAAGAAGAGTCAATATTATTTATTGTTCTTTGAAGTTTAAATATTTTGATAGAAATGGTTTTAAAATGAGACAACATGCAAAATACAATATATACAAATGAAAAATGACTCAATGTTTTATGCGTAGTATCGCTTGAGATGCATAATATTCATAGGTTCTTTTAAATATTTACCATCTAAGGTAGCTAATTTGTATGCTCCCGATTCAAATTTAGCAGTGATAATATATGGTCCAAGCCAGTTGGGCTCAAATTTACCTTTAAGGTCTTTAGTTGCATTAGTATTTTTTTGATTTTCTTTTAAAACAATGTCGTCAACCTCAAAGGATCGATGACGAAATTTCTTAGCATATGATCTTTTAAGCTTATTTTGGTAGGCATGAAGATGCTCCAAAGTATTGATGTGCTTTTCATCTAGGAGTTCCATCTGACTGAGTCTGCCAGCTCGATATTCATCTCCTACTTCGATGTCTTGAAGTAGTAGAGCCAAATAAGGAACTTCTAATTCAAAGGGAAAAATAGCTTCAGCACCATAAACCAAGACAAAAGGTGAAGTTCCAGTGGGAGTTCGAACACTAGTTCGATAGGCCCACAAAGTTGGATATAATTGAATGTGCCAGTCATGGCCAGATTTATTGACCAAACTTTTAAGAATTTTGATTAGGGTTTTGTTAGATGCTTCTACTTGACCATTACCCTAAGGATAATAGGGAGTGGACCAGCGATGTTGAATCTTATATTTTTGGCATAATTTCTTAACATATTTATTTTTTAAACAAGTTTTGTTCTGAGATGAGATTTGCAGGAATTCCAAACCTACAAATAATTTGATTAAAAATAAATTTAGAGACTTGTGTTCCAGTGCATGAAGCTAAAGGCATAGCTTCAACCCACTTCGTGAAATACTCAGTGGCGGTTATGATGAATTTGTGTCCATCAGATGACACAGGATTAATTTTTCCAATAATGTCTAAGCCCCATTTTGAAAAGGGCCAAGGAGATGAAATAGCCTGCAGCTCTTGTGCAAGGGCATGGACAAGGTCAGCATGTTTCTGGCACTTGTCGCAATGGCGCACATAATCATGTGCATCATTCTCCATGGTAGGCCAAAAGTATCCTATCCTAAGGAGCTTTTTAGCAATGACACTACCACTTAAGTGTCCTCCACAAGATCCATCGTGGGCTTCACTCAAAGCTATTTTGGATTCTTCTAGATTCAAACATCTTAATAGGATACCTTCAAAATATCTCCTATATAAAGTATTGCCAATTATTACAAATTGACTTGCTTGTCTACGTAATAACCGATGCTGGTTTCTATTAGAACTGGCATGGAAAGTCCCATTTTGAAGAAAATCAAATATATTTTTATACCAAGGTTCAGGAGTAGTTTCATTGATTAGAAACATGTCCAAAGGTTCTAAGCATGACTTATTTGAAGCGGGTTCCTAGAGTTGACAAATAATTATGGTGGCATATTTGTCATCTAACTCCAAGGGCAGAAGAGAGGCAGCTGCAGCCAAAGCGTCAACCGCACGGTTGCTAGTTCGAGGAATAGTTTCCAAAGTAACTTGATCAAATAGGGATATTAACTATAAAACATATGTTTTATATGGGCGCAATTTATCATCTTTGGTTTGATAAACTTCATTAATTTTATTTATGACAAGTTGTGAGTCACCAAAAACTAGCAGATGTTTGATTTTTAGCGCCAAGGCAGCTCGTAATCCAAGGATTAGAGCCTCATATTCAACAATATTATTGGTGCAAGCAAATGTTAATTTAAAGGACAAAGGTATAAGATGTTTTTGCGAGGATATTAAAATAATACCCGCACTAGCCCCACTCATGCATCGGGCTCCATCAAATTATAAGGACCATTTTTCAACATGGTCTACCTCTAATTAAAGGCATTCATCAGGAAACTCAATGATGAGGGGATGGGTAGACTCTAAGGGTGCAGCAGCTAATTGATCTGCTATGATTTGACCCTTAATAGACTTTTGTCCTATGAATGTGAGTTCAAACTTGCTTAGAGCAAGAACCCACTTTGCTATACGACCCGATAAATAAGGTCGACTCATAAGATACCGCAAGGGATCATATTTAGCAATGACATATGTTTTTTGATTGAGCATATAATGGCATAATTTCTACGTAGAAAATACGACTGCTAGACATAGTTTTTCTAATGTTGTGTAGCGGGTTTCATAACTGATTAAAGTTTAGCTAATATAATAATTAGCACACTCTCTTTTCTCATTATCAAGTTGAGCTAACATAGCTCCTAAAGCAAAATCTAAAGCTAAAATATACAGGAGAAACGGGCGATCAGGTCTAGGCGGTGAAAGCACAGGTGGGTTAAGGAGGTATTGTTTGAGAAGTTCAAAAGCTTCCTTACATTTGTCATCCCAATTAAAAGGGACATCCTTCTTAAGAATCTTAAGAAAGGGACCGGTTTTGTCCGCCAGCTTATCGATGAAGTGACGGATGGCTTGAAGTTTACCTTGTAAACTTCGTAACTCAGATATATTGGTAGGTGCGGGCATATCAGTGATAGCCACAATCTTGAGAGGGTCGATTTCGATACCACGTAAAGAAACTAAAACCCCTAATAGTTTACTGGACTTAACTCCAAATATGCATTTGGCTCAAATCATCTAAATGACGTTCTTCTTTAATAGAGCGAGCTATAATATCATCTATGTAATCATGTAGGATATCATGCATCATATCATGAAAGATATAAGTCATGGCTCGTTGATATGTTGCGCTTGCATTCTTTAAACCAAATGGCATCACTTTCCAACAAAAGGTACCCCAAGGGGTAATAAAGGTTGTTTTAGCCTGATCTTCAAGAGCTATCCTGATCTGATTATAGCCAAAAAATCCATCCATTAGGGACATCATTCCACTCCCTATAGTAAAATCAATGATTTGATCCATGTTGGGAAGAGGAAAATCATCTTTAGGGCATGCAGCGTTAATATCTCTAAAGTTTGTGCAAACCCTAACTTTGGTAGCTTCTTTCTTGGTGATTGGAACTACATTTGAGATCCATTCAGCATAATCAATAGCTTGTATAAAAACAACATTCAGGAGTTTTTCTAACTCCCCTTTGACTAGCAAGGCCACTTTGGGATGCATTTTTCTAAGTTTCTGTTTAACAGGTTTAGCATCCGGATGGACTACTAGATGATGCATGACTATAGAAGGGTCCATACCTGGCATGTCTTCATATGTCCAAGAAAATACATCTTCATATTCTTTAAGAAATGCAATGTATTCATCTTGTTTTTCTTGACTTAATTCTGATCCAATATTGATTATGTGAGGATCATCCTCAGTTCCAATGTTAACTTTAATGACGTTTTCTACTTCCATGTGTAGATCTCTTTCAAAATTAGGTGGAGCGGGTGAGACGCCCAATTCTTGTAATTATTTTAAGGTTAAGTTGGAGAATTCATCTTGAGGAGTCGTGGCCTCAAGTTGGGCTATAGTAGGTATAGAACCATCAAAATAAAAACCATTGTGTAACAACTCTTCAACGGAGACATCATGGAAAATATCTCCTTCCAACTCATCATCGGATTCAGCAATCAATTTAGGGTAAGCTATGGATAGCATATTGCATGTAAAGGGATTATTCTTTGGACACAAAGAATCTTGTTTATCTAGATAATCTTGATAACATATGATTTGATCATCACCTTCAAAAGGGAAGGATTGACCCTTACTAGGAAACAGGCCCACACCACATCGGGCGGGCCATGGTTCTACCTCGATAGGTTCTTTCATACCATTTTGGAAAGGTCCCAAGCCTTTCCCTTTATATCCCATTTTAAGAATTATAGGTTTAGCTTTAATATATTCATTAGCAAAATAGCATCGAGCATATCCATCACAATGCGTCTTGATGTTTCGGGGTATTCTTCCCCAGTCATATCCTTTATAAATAAAAGCACAACTCCCAACTTGGTAAGTACTTCCCATAGGTTGTGGGAGGCCCAAAGTATGAGGAGATGGTGGAAAATTATTTAAAAGAAGTGAATCTTGCATAGAAGCATTTGTTTTTTTTTATATTAAAATTTTAGATAAATTAGGTAAGATCTCATCAAAAAGAGCATAAGATGTAGAAGGATCATTCCCTATATCTTTAGATGTGGAAGGTATGATAGATGTAGATAATGTGGAGGTGTTAATAAATGGGTCTATAGGTTTTGAAATTATAGGGATGGAACATGAAGTATTGGTTGTAGATCTAAGATCTTTTTGAGGTTCTAGTGTGGTTTGTTTAGAATATTGTTGAGCTATACATGGGGTTGAAATTAATGGAGGAGAAATAGATGAATTTGTAGGTGTGTGTTTCACACTTTTAGATGAAAAATAAGAATTAGGATGTGTGGATGATAGAGCAGGGCAAAACTGAACTCCAATAGGTTCTGCCAAGGCACACATATCAAAGGGTCTAGGATCACCATGAATAGTGACCAATTGATTTTTAAATTCGAATTTAACACATTGGTGTAAAGTTGATGGGACAGCCCGCATCGCATTGATCCAAGGGCAACCCAAGAGTATATTGTACGATGCAGGGCAATGTACAATAAACATGGTTGTATCTAGGGTTCTAGGACCAACTTGCAAGGGTATAGTAATGACTCCACATGTTTCTTGTGTCTTGTCATTGAAGGCTTTGATAATCATATCCGTTATTTTCATTTCATCACTTCTAAAGCCAAATATTTGGTAAAATTCAAAAGTGCATATGTTTAGAGATGAACCATTATCAATCAAGACTCGTTTAACAGCTACATCTCCAATTAGGGCAGTAATATATAAGGGGTTATCCTTATGTAGACTATGTTGTGGTATATCTTTATCTCGAAAGTCAATACAATCGACTTCTCGAGTGATGATAGTATTGGACATGGCTTCAGGTTGAATATTTTGAGGTACCATCATTTGGCTTAATGTGAGAATTAATTCATCCCTATGGGTAGGAGAAGATCTTAACAAGTCCAAAAGGGAAATTATGGCTGTAGTATTGGATAATTGTTCGTTAATATTGTAAGGAGGTTTTGGTTGAACATTAGACATATGATTCCCTTTATTGGGATTTTTCAAAATAAATGGAGCTGATCCATCATTCTGAGTTTGATCCTATTGAGAATTTTGAGCCTGTTGTCTGGTAACGGCTCCAATGGTACCTACAATGTTATATTGAGGACGTTGAACTGGTCTTGGTTGAGCGTTTATGGCTTGTTCATTAGGAAGGAATTGATTAGAAGAGGGTCGAGTAGTAACTCTTCTAGGAAATGGTTCTTCTAGAACCATAAAATCTGTGATAGGTTGAATAGGGTCTAATTCATTTTTAGAACTATTCGATTGATTTGAGGTGATGTCTATTTCACTTTCAATATCCGATTCTACATCACTGAGATCCGGAGTTTGAGTATTATATAGGGGCCTGGTCGTGACCATGGATAAAGTTGTGTCAAATTTTTGTAAATCATGATTAGGTAAATGTCCATGAATAGTTCCTACATATCGGGTAGGAGGAGGGACATTATGATGATCAATTTGATTGGCCACTTCTTTACCATGTTTTGGTAAAGGATGTTGAAATATATCCAATGATGGATTAGCATTTTGATTCTGATTTTGGGGAATGTTCTTTTGAGCATTATTAGGAGCATTTTGTTTAGGTTGGAAGGCTTCCACCTCCATTTCATTATTATCAATCAGATCTTGTATTTTATGTTTTAATATTTTACAAGATTTTGTAGAGTGTCCAGGTCCTCTATGAAAATCACAATGTAAATCAGCTCTGTATCCGGGTATAGTTGGATCAGGTTCCTGGATAGCTGGTAATTGAATCAAACCTCTTTCGAGTAATTGGGGTAGAATAGTTGATAATGGTTGATTGAGTCTAGTAAATTCTCGAGGAGGTTTATCAGGAGGTTTCAATATAAATTTTTTTGTTGTCTTCGTTGTATTGATATTAGCAACATTTCTGCTGTCAGTGACTCCGTCACCTACAACTTGTTTGTTTTTATACTGATTTTTGGATGTTTTCTCATCATCTTTCTTCCTAAGATGGCCTCTCCTAATGAGAGCATCTTCCACTCTTCGAGCTAAGTCTATAGCTTGATCGAAGGTGGTCAAGGTAGCAATTGATAACTCATAGGATATTTGTTCTTGTAAATTATTGATAAAAATATCCAACATTTCCCTATAAGGTAGCACAAAGTGCAGTTTTCCTGTCAACTGCCTCCATCTAGCTAAGAAATCAGCAAAACATTCATCTTTGTCTTGTTTTAAGTTGTATAAATATTTAATGGTGACATGCCTCTCGATGTAGGCACTAAATTGATGGACAAAATATTCAGCTGTTTCTTCAAAATTTCTCAAAGAATGAGTGGGCAATTGATAGTACCACTCTAATGCCATTCCTCCTAAACTTTTCGGGAACATTTTTAGTAATAGCAAGTCATCATGTGATATATCATGACATGCTATCCTAAACATGCGAAGATGCTCTATGGGATCTTCGGTTCCTTTATATATAGGCAGGACGGGCATGGGAAAGTGTTTAGGGTATGGTTGTGCTACAACTATGGGATCTAAAGGCTAACTACACATCTCTCGATAATTGTACAAGGGACGGTAGGGATCTATCTGGTCCATACGCGAAGCTAACTATTTCACCATGGCTTCCAGATTACTGGTTTGCCCACCATATTGGTTCGGTAGGGTATTAATATGGGATTTGTGAGCATATGATGGAGGGACATGAAGATTAGATGTTATATTGCTATTGTGTAAATTGTTGGTAGGAAGGGTGTTATGAAGAAGTTTTGAAGTTGTATTATGTTGTATCCTAGATTGTTGAAAATTGGTGTTTGGCTTCATTTTAGGTTTTTGTCGATTTGAAGCATATTGATCAATAGTTTGGCAAAATAAAGCAGTGAATGAAGGTCTCTTTTGTGTGGGAATGATTTTAGGCTCAATAACAGGTTCCTTAGGGGGTTGGGTAACCTGTTGTTTTTGCATGTTCTGAATCATAGTGACCATATCTCTATTGGATGGTCTAGCCTTATCACTTTCTTGATCAACAAAGGACAAGGGATTAGTGTGTATGTTAAACATATCTTCCATGGCTGCTTGAGTGTCACTAATTTGTCCTCTATCAATATGAACTGCCATATTAAGAGCACCAATGTTATTATTGAAAAATTTCCAGAAATGATCTAAGTTATCAAAAGCAATAGTTCCATCTAGAGCCATTCTAGGGGATGAGGATCCTTCCTCTTTAAGATTTTCTTCTTGTTCATCTACAACAAGCTCATCTTCTAGCTATTCTAGAGTTTCTCCTTTCGGAATTGAATCCTCAAGAAGGACATTTGGGTTTTTTGTTTTGTCTCCTAACCAATCTTCTTCTTCTTCTTCAGTTTGTTTACCATTCCTAAGTCTAGGCATTGTGCTTAAATTTAGATTTCAGCATATATATATATATATATATATACTTTTATATAGATATATGTGCAACAAGCTTAAGAGGTATATATTTTAATTATATACCTACTATAGTATTTAAAATAAAAGGTTTTAGTTTTGTTATGTTTTTGGTTTTTCTTGTTTTTTCTATTTTTTTTTTTTTGTAACAATATTATAAAGATAACAAATAACACACTGCATGCAAGAAATAATAATACCGAAAGCAATGATCTAGTTTTCTATAAACAATTTATAAATATCATTAATGGGCTAAAGTTCTTCAGGAGTCATGAAGTGTTCTTCAAATTGAAAATTTTCTTTCAAGAATTTAATGAAATGTGCTATAGCAATACCGTGTATTTCAGATTTTGGTTGATAATAATAATTCTCACGACAATATTCACGATATAACATAGCTCTAGGAACTCTATTCCATCTTTTTCTAATCATAAGATCAGTTTATTGGACTTCTATATGAACTAGAAATTGGTGTACCATAGCTGCATTCTCGAGGTATTCCTCAAAGGTGAACAATTTTGAAGACACAAGAGCTCTCCTATAAGCTAACCACCTATGGCAGGCTCTCTGAAGTTCATGATAAAAAATGAGTTGATGAGGATCCAGGATCCTATCTAGGGAAACCTCTTGATTTTTCTAAGTTGTATTGATCTAGATGAAATGATACCTAGCCTCCTATCAAGTTCTTTCCACAAAAGTTGGTTTCTATCTGTTTCAGGCACACTAAGAATAGAATTAACTTCTATGGCTGCTAATTGGTTTTCAACATTTATAGTGACAGCTAGTCTTTTCTTAGGAGCTACCATCTAGACATGATATGCAACTTAGTAGTTTTCTAATGATTTTAAATGCATCTATGTTTTTGTTTTTTTTTTTTTTTTCAAAAGGTTTTAGTTTCACGTCGGGTTCACCAAAATGTATCGTTCCAAATTTTCCACACCCTTACCTTCAGGCTAAAGGATCCATGCTCGGAAGGGGGATGTGGGAAGGATGGGACAATACCTCGGACTGAGAGGCCCTTTGAAGGTCCCGCCTCTCGGGGGAGGTGTATTAAGGTGATTTTTTGATGGATGGTGGGGTTCACCAGGAAACATTTAGTGGCAGTCTCCATGCCTAGGTTGGGAATGTGTTTAATGTGTTCAATTTTATCTTTAAACATTCAAATCCTAGGTTTTGCCAAATGAATCTAAGTTGTTCTATTATGAAAATGCAAATTAAATGAATACAGAAAAACAAAATTAAACATAAAACATAGAGAATATGCTAGATGAGAAAAGCCATACCTGATTCTGGATGTCTAATGGAGATTCTAATTTTTGAAGCAGTCCAGATCACCTCTGATTTGACAGGATCATCTAAAATCAAACAAGATCGTCTGAGATCTGACGAATTCGTCAGACAAATTCATCAGAGACCTGCAATCAGAGAAATAGATACAAAATACAAAAAATGCAGCTATACTGATAAAGGAAAATGATGTGAAATAATAATAAGGATGTTAATAAGATAATCCCGAATAGAAATGCAAGTAAATTACGATGATTTAATAGCTAATCATGATTTTATTATACAATTAAACTACATGGGTGAACTCCAAGATGCAGAATAACAGGAGATAATAATAAAACTGACTAAATGCATAATAAAATAGCATCAAAGTATAGGTAAAGTACAAACTCTGGGCTCTGATTGCCCCCAATGTAGACTGTAGTTGAAATCATCCCAAATTTTGATGGGATCGTCCAAGATTTTACAGGATCGTCTGCGACGATCTGAGCTTGCTCCGGCTAAAAATCAATGAGGTCCCTACAAGAAAACTTGGAAAGCACAAATGCAGATGGTAATCCAAGGTATTTTAATGAGTGTAAAGGTCAATTTACAAGAAAATTCAGCCAGAGGAATGTCAAGGGGGGTCCTAAGGTTTAAGTAGGCTTAGGAGGGAGGTTAGGAGGTTGGGGATCATCCTAATTTTGGAGATCTCCAATGGGGAGGGTCTCTAACGGCATAGACATGCTTCTGCCCAGATTAGAGATATCGTTGGAATAGAATCTAATTATACACAAATCAATTTGGGACGAGATCGTCTAGATGTTCTGCTCCAGACGAAATCGTTCGATCTGAGGTGATATCATCTGATCGAAGACGATATCGTCCAACGATCACAACAAATCCTAAAAATGGCATGGAAAATGGGGAAAGCTATTTAACAGGCGGTTAACGGGCGGTTCGGGGTTAAAATTGAATTTTGAATTATTACTAAAGTAATTTTAATTATTTGCTAAGGTTTACTACGCCAATTTTGGGGTGCTACAAAGGGAATCCATTGAGACCAGGGGATTTATCATTGTCCATATGAAAAAGAGCTTTCTCCATATCCTTTAAAGAGAGGGCCTTTTCACAGGAAACTCTTTGAGATTTAAAAAGTCACTCTAGGATAACATAAAGGTAGGATTTAAGGGCCTAGTCATGTTACAAGAAGCGCGCTTGAGTCACAAACATAGTTTGATAATTTTTTTCAAAAGTAAAGAGAATATTAGGAAGATTAGAAATGAACTCTCTATTAATGTTAAGGTTTTTAACACCCAAAAATTGATTGCAAGGACACAAGTCCTGCAATAACTCCTTGGTAACCTTATCTCCAAATTTGAGCTAGTGCAACCTTACCTTGATTTGTGCGCCTTTGGCATTATAGTGCTCTACCATCATAATTTGGTGTTTAACCATAGCGAGGTGCCTCTAAAGCTCCTCATTGAAAGGATTGGACTAAAGTTGAGAAGATTTCACTTCCAACTCTCGCTTAAGAGCAACGTTGGAGCGATGATGAAACTTAGCAATTTTATGCCCAAGTGAGCATAGGAATCTGACAGTGCATTGGATAGAAGCATTCCATAATTTAATCCATATTGAGGCCCCTTTAGTCCTAGGGATGAGGTAATTCTAATAGCATAGTCCCTCAACATGGGGTGGTGCAAAATAGAGGTATTAAGGTAAAATTGTGAATGAGAAAGAGGAGGGGGTAGAAAAACCAATATGGAAAAGGAAATGGGAGAATGGTCAGAAAATCAGAGCTCAAGGTGGAAGAATATAAAAGGATAAGAATATGAGGGCCACTTTAAGGAGAAAATATAAAAATTTGAGAGTATGGCTCTATCCAATATTTTTAGAACATGAATCTCACCTGGTTGATTGTTAGACCATATGAACTAGGCACTAGTTGGGAATGAAGAGGGTAAAAAGTAGCTATTGGGGTTAGAGATCCTCAACTTTTATTTCATAAAAATCCATGCTTCTCTTTCCCTTATGGCCCACCTCATGGGAAGAATACCCACTTTATTATGCAGTAATTCAATCATATTGAAGTCCATGTAGAGCAACCAAACAACAGGGGTAAGAGAAAGTGTTTCCCACCACCATAAAACATAATGATCATTGGCATAGTTAGGTGCATATATGTTGAGCACACCAAAAATATAACCGTTAATATCCATAACAACCCAAAAAACATGATTAGAAGGGTCACAACCCCAAGAGATCAGTTAAGAATGATAATATTTTGAAAGACATATTACTACCCCTCCTTTACCTATGTCATGCATAGTATGAAAGGTGTGGCCTTGCAAACAAAGAAATGAGCAAGTACTTGATAACATAAAGTTAATGACTTTGAATTCCTAAAGGCAAATAATATCAATATTATCATTTTTTATATTGAATTCATCCAGAGCCTGACACACTATGTACTTACGCACAGGATCTGTCAAACCCCTAACATTCCAAGACATGTATTTCATGTCTTTGTGTTCATCAATCTAGGTAATTTATACCTAAGATGAGAAATAGGTCTTACATTCTTTCCTTGGGCTAAATCATATAGGTTAACAAATACAACTCTTATCATTATCTTCTATCACCTGTTATTATCATCTTGGATAAACATCTTTCTTTCACCACTCATTCTAATCATCTAAATATTAACATTCAATCTATATATCTTCATTTATATATGTTATGAAAGGTACAATATGATACTAGTTAGGATTAGTTGTTTTATTTTTTGCTAAGGATCTAATACAAGTAGATTATCATTTTTATCTTCATCCTATTATCTACTTAGGATCTTCATACTTTTTGCATGTCTTGTTTTGCTCCTCAGATGTAAATATGTATGTATTCCTTCCTAGTAAAAAACTTGATGTGACACAATACTATAAATTTTGATATAGAATCTCATGCTATATCTCAAGATAATGTATAAAAGGTTAAAAAGAGCATTGGTTCATTATTTGTCTTTAAAAAATTATCTTAAAATGCAATTTTTTCAATTCTTAATCTATCTTTAAAATCTATATCTTATAATTTTACTTCATCCATTTATAGTATTCATAATCATTATAGAGATTATGAACACTTGTCCTATTTGTATTCCTAACAAATTCTTCTATGTCTATAAAATTTTCATTACTCTACCTCATCTAATATTTTTCATCATCATATTTATGATCATTTAATTAATACTATGGCTTCATAGATCCTAATGGTAGTGAACGTTCATCCTTTTCATGTTTTGTTATCATCAAATGTTTAATTAATCTACTTAATCTAATATTTTCATCCAAATATTTCCAAGAATTCAAAGGATTAATATCACATGTTTATTTCTTTACACTAATGGTAATGAATGTTACTTTAATTCAGCATCCTTGTTTTTAACTTCAAACGGTTTATCTTACACATATAATATTTTTATGTATAAATTTGAAATCAAAGGATAAATACCATATCTAGTTGGTTTATCATGATCAAAATTGTGTTACT
The DNA here is from genome assembly GCA_028583015.1 of Wollemia nobilis. Classification (NCBI taxonomy): domain Eukaryota; kingdom Viridiplantae; phylum Streptophyta; class Pinopsida; order Araucariales; family Araucariaceae; genus Wollemia; species Wollemia nobilis. The sequence continues at coordinate 5,466,663 of JAQPPZ010013020.1, read as the reverse complement.
TCAAATATAGTAAATGTTACCCTCTTTATGATATTTACTATCATATCTTTCACAACAAATATTTTGTATTAAACCTATCATAGGTTAGCTAGCAACTTTATCTACTTCTAACCAGATTATATATTATCCAGTCCACCCAACCTTTTACTAGCTTCACTTGTCCCTTTAGCTAGGGGATAACAATATTATCTTAGCCATCATTTTTATTAATATTACTTTGGTACCCTTGCAAAATATAATGTGGCCTCAATATGGGAGCATTTAAGCACTTATGTAGGATCACCAAAACCATCCAAAATATATATAGGATGTGGGGGCAATATAACCTCATCATCTTAGCTGAATTACTTTTTGACCCATTAAAAATGTATCATGATCTCAATAGAAGTGCATATAAGCACTCATGTAGACTGACAAAACCATCTAAAACATTTAAATGGGGAAAACTCACATTACTAATCAATTATTATCAAAATATTGTCATATCCAAATCCATAAACCTTATCTTTGGCTTATCCAAATCATGCATCCAACATACCTGATATATACTTATACTTGTTTGCCAATAAATCAAATTCATGTTCAACAATATTTTTTATTTTAAGTTTTTATTATATAACATTTTTTATCTTGATTAAGTATTCTACATATCAATTTGAATTTTTTAAAATAAAATAATAAAATACAAAGCCTAATGTAGATGCTCCTAAATTGATTAAAATTCATTGCATGTATCATCATCATTGCCTAATGTAAATGCTCCCAAATACTTTTAGGACCCTATAGCAGACTTATAAGATTTTTTAAAGTTGATATTGGGGTAATTTACTTATCCAATCTATAATTTGGAGTTTATTATCATGATTAAGTGCTAGAGGATGAACAGTATAATTTTCATGAGTAATATATTTTGTGATATCCTCTTCTACTTCTAAGAATTCAAGAATTTGCTTCTTATTAGACCTATTAGTCATTCCAAATCCCTTAGAAGAAGTAGGAGGATCCATAAGAGCAAGAAAAAAAACTACTCAAAAACAACTAGCATTTTACCAAAATTTCTACCCCCAAGAAATTCAACTACAAAAAACCCTCATAGCAAAACAAAAAAAAAATTTAAGACAACTCTAAGCAAAAGAGGAAAGCTATGATAGAATTATTTAGTTCATAGCATAAAGTGAAAGTTAACATAAAATATATGGCAACAAACCTATTAAAATGTAAGGGCTAAAAAATCAAAAATTAAAATCCTTAGAATGTGGGTTTCACATCAAAACAAAAGTAAATTTTAAAGGCTTGCCTAAGATAAAAAGGATCACTACAGTAGGACTATTTATTTTTTATCTAACAAAAAATTCTAAAACAAAACCTATGAAAAAAACCCATTAAACCTAGGGGTTAAAAAAGATAGATAAAACCTAAGAATGTAGATTTCGCATGAAAACAATATCAAATTTTGAAGGCATACCTAAGAGAAAGAGGAATGTTTTAGTGGGATTATTCAACTTTTAGCTAACAAAAACCACTAAGACAAAACCTATGATTGTAAATCCACTAAACCTTAGGGGCTAAAAAATAAAAATAAAAACCTTAGATTATGGATTTCATATTGAGTTCACCAAAACAATTGTAGAAAAAGGGGATATGTCACACAAATACATGAATTAATAAAAGATAAACTAAAATGCTTAAATCAGGATAATAAAGAAATAATAAAAAATCAAAGTTAAAACTATTTTAATTCGAGTTGAAATTAAATTAGAGCATTAAAGAGTTATATTACACTAATATTATCCATGAAAGAAAAAACTAGGTCCAATTCTAATGCCACAAAAATAATTACTTGACACCTAGGGCATGAAGGATAATTTCATCCATAAAATAGTCACAATGATATATTGACTTCCACTCTACCTTACTTGCAATGTCACCACAATAAGAAAGGAGAGATCACACTTGGACTATATGTAGAGGGTACAACATATCTTGGAAACCAATTCTCAAATGACAATTCTTATCCTTTGGTTGCAAATCCTAGTAGAGCATCTTGACCTCCTCCATGAAAGGCAGCAAACCAATGATTTTTTGGAGTATATTACATTATTTTGTACATTATAATGTACCCCCATGGTACCTTTATGGTACATTTATAAATAATATATTAGGGTTGAGTCATATTTTAGAGTGTGATTTATATTTCCCCTTTATGTAAGTGTGAATGTGTAGGATATGCACAAGTGTCATGTAAAGTTGTAATGTGCAGGAAATACACAAGTGTCATGTGAGTTAGTGTGCAAGTGTAAGTTGATTCTATGTGCACAAGTGTCTTATATGTAAGAGTGTAAATATGTAATGTAAATATGTGCACAAGTGTCTTAGGATAGAGTGTGCAAAGTGAAGGTCAAGAGTCATGTATAGGTGTACATACATAATAGAGTCAAGTGTTCATCAAGTATGCAAGTGTCAAGTAGATAATCCAAGAGTCATAAGACTTGGCATATGGAAATAAATAGTCAAGTATCCAAAGAGTCATATTACTATTGCTATATTATGGATATAGTGTTCCATATTGAACATAACACAACAAAATAGATCACATAATATCTTATCATATTTGTAAGAGGTTAGAGTAATAAAAAATTGCATACATTATCAAGTGGCATTAGCTCAACCTGTTAGATTCCTCAAAATTTGAGGAGACCAAGGTTCAAATATTACCAAGTGATACATGGATAATATCCAAGCTTTGGTGTAATACCACTATGTGGTGATGATGTAATACGGGTGGGGTACATTTCAATCCCAAATAACTAATTGAAAAAAATAAAGATTGCATACATTTTGAGCAATTAATATTGTAATTTTTTCTACATGCTTAGTACATGTATGATTCAAGCTATTTACATTCATATTGTTGCTTATTATTAAATGTTATTTGATATATTATTAGCCTTGATATACATATTAATTTTCTCATATTAATCTACTTACATCATTATCTTGATCTTATTGTATTGTGGCTACATTATATTTGATCCTAAGATATTTAACTTGTGAGATTTGTGATAGTATTAAGGCTTAAAAATCCATCAGTGGTATCAGAGCTACTATCATAACTATCACTTGCTCAGATTGAAATAATTAATTTAGCTACTTACAAAAAAAAATTGTCAAGTTTGATAAAATTGAATTGGAATTTGCCCACTTTGAAGACAACGAGACTCATATTCTATTAAAAGGTCATAGTGAGTAGATAGGCTAGAGTATTTCCATGGTTGGAGAATTACCAATAAATACCAAGACTCAGCTATATTGGAAGGTGGATCAACTTTGAGATAGTTGATCATTTAGGGACATAGCAAATACTTGACATTGATTGGAGGAATTAGGGATATTCAAGTCACCTTGATGTAGATTGAAGGAATCAAGGACATTCAAGTCACCTCGATATTATTTTTGGATTCTTAAGTGTGAAATAAGATATTATTGATTTCAAAGAGAGTAGTAGAAAAAGAGTGAGAAGCTTCCTACAATGGATAGAGAAGAATTTCATCTTCTATTTGCAACAAAAAAGTTAGCAATGGATTAAGAAATAAAGAAAGATGAAAAAGAAATGTTTCAGGTCATAAGGAGATAGACCTTGACATAAGGATAAGTTTCAGGTCATAAGGATATAGACCTTGACATAAAGATAAATTTTAGGTCCTATAAACCTTGACATTAGTAGCAATAAGATAACAAAAGGTTTTAGATCACAAAGATATTGACCCTGACAATAAGCATAGATATTCAGGTCACTCAAACCTTGATATTGGTAGCAAGAAGACAAATATAAGGAAAGTATTCAAGTCATATCAATATTGATAGTGACTCAAGAAATATATTAGAATAAATTGAAAGGAAGAGATTGATTCAGGTCATAAAGACCTTGATTTTGGTTGAAGAAGTCAGAGTATTTTTGGAGAGAAAAGTAGGATTACTTGGCCAAAATAAGAGAAGAGGATAAGGAAACAAAATCATTTGGCCTAAATAGAAGTGTAGATATATTAACAGCAAAGGAAAAGAGAGAGTCATATGGCTCAACTCCAAAGCAAAAAAGGATAGATCCATTTGGCTCAAGGTGGAGTAGTAAAGGATAGAGTCATTCAGCTCAAGGTAGAGCAAAAAAGAGTGAGAGTCATTTGGATCATGTTAGATAAACATAGTGATACTCATACAAAAATCCTCTAGACTTAGACCCACCTACCTAGATCAAGGGTCAACTAGATAAACAACCAATCAAACATTGTGATAATGTAGATTCAACATGATGTAGAAATATCAAAAGTACACTAACATAGGACTAGTTTTAGACACCTAAAACATGTCATGTTTAGGGAGACTACTCACATGGGCACATTCATAGATCATGTGACTAAACCTTGGGACCTTCCAAGTATCAAAAGTGGTTTTCACCACTCATTTGGGGTAGTATTAGCCCATCAAAGCCTGGTCGCTATGGACCAGAGTGGCTGTATCCTGGTCACTGTAGCCCAAAGCGGCCAAACCTTAGCTATTGTAGACGACAGTGGATAAACCCTCAAATGCATTTTGTTGTCAATCTAGCCTAATCTCGGGTGGAAGTGGCAGTCTACATGTAATAAGACCGAGTGAGGACAACTTTACATTCCTCTTCACAACCAATCTACATAAAAGACCCAAGTCTGGATTTAGACATCAGTTAATTAGCCCTCAAGGATAGACAAAGACACAAATTCTCATGCTAACAACCAGTGTGCATGCAAAAATTAATCTTAGGGTTTTGACATTGACCTAGGGCTTCAAACACATTATAAGGAGTAAACCTAAAAGCACTAGGGGACCTTCTTTTATAAATTGGAGGGAGAGACTTAGAGAGAGATTTTAGAGACTTGGAGAGCTTTTTCTTGTAGTGAAGCCCTACCGAATTGGAGAGCAAATTGGAGCACCTTTTGAGGAGCAACGAAGTGCTAATCGATTTAGGGTTTTTCATCTACAGGATATTCAACACATCGAACAAGAAATGACAATCATTTCAACATCGATAACAAGCTTAGATTCATAGCCTTGGAACAATAGAGACAGGTTTTCATCTTAGCGGCCACTATCTCGGATAGTGGCCCACCGACCTAATCTAGGGTTCTTTGCATTAGTTCATTTCATTTAGCTTGTTACATGCTTTTACACCATTAGCATAGATTTGGTTTATCACATTTACTAGCATTCATAGCATTAATTTCTATTGTCATGGAGCATATTTCTATTTATCATTAGGGTTATTGCTAACAACCTCATCCGAGGAGGCAATCTTGGATAGCTGAGTGTTTGTTGTTGTTTTCATGCTTGCAGGACTATAGGTACATTTGATAGGTTATCAACATACGAAAGCAAAAGGATCCCTCTAGGAACTAGACCTGGAGAAGGAGGTATATGTAAGCCCTCATATAGTTCTATGTGCATCACTAGGAATCCTACGAGAGTGCATCACCCCTTGCGAGGGGATATCATACATCCGCTGCCCTACTTTGTAAAATATATATCAAAATAAGGGAATCCCTTAGAGGGATCTATATGTAACCGAACTTGAGAAAAAGTAATAAAAATCATTATCTATTCATTTTATTTGTCTTAGTTATATCTTTCATTTAATGCATGATTAAATATGAATAAAATAAATAATATTCGCAAATAGGAGTAGTGGACGGTGCACCGCTTCCTCGAGGTCACTACATATGGCGATCATGGTGGGACCCCCGCCAAGTTTTTATTTTATGCTGCTTTACTGATCCATTTTCTAAATCCAAAACAAGAGCAAGAAATAAGAACAACAATGCATCAAAAACACAACAAATAGTTTAGGGCACACATAAATTGGTAATCAAGATAAACACTTGCTTGATATTGTTTGGCTATCTCTAAATTGCAATCCAAAAGACTAATTCACAAGCACAATGGTCAAAACTAGAAGTAAACATCCTCGGTCCAATACCGAGGGAGAATCTGAAGCAACACATACCCATAGGCGAAGTCATAGTAACATTGAACCACATGCTCATAAGACCATGAGACGTAGTTCCACGAGTCTAAGGGGTGATAATTCAACCCTTGGGGGTTCTCCTCGAGAAACCCCAAATAGAGAGTCACATCATGGAACTAAATCACAAAAACACAAAGAGGCTTCATGGCCATCATCATCAAGGAGACACGAGGAAGCCTCAAGGTCTTCCTCTAAACACACAGAAACTTCTCAAAGACATGAGGAGGCTTCAAGAGCTTCCTCCCCACATGGACATAAGCAGGGTTCTAGACCCCATTCTTCACATAGGGATGATGAGGTTTCCCCATCTCCATCCTCATGGAGGGTAGGTGGGGCCACAAAGCCCTCATCACCAAAAAGACACACAAGAGTCACAACATCTCAAACTTCACATGAGACATTGAGAATAGGTCTGCCCACTAAAGGGCAAGAAACTAGAGCTACATCTAGTCATAGACATCAAATAGAAGATACCCTTCACACAAGAGGAAGGATTCCAATATATTATGACCTCATTGGAGTAAATGGCACCCCAAGGGATCAGCCATGGAAAATAAGATAGTTAGATGAGTTGGATCGGTTTCATCCGAGGCCACCTCCTAGAATCATAGCCATAAAAAATTCTGCATCTGGAAGTTCATGAACTGTTACTTCTAAGTGCACCTCTCAACCTAGGGATGCTTCAGAGTGACTCCACAAGTCTCATGCAGAGTCTGACCATAGAGACACTTATCAACACATAGAACAGATTACATTAGCTAGCAAGAGCAAAGAAATAGTAGAAACCTCTTTGAGGAATCTATGAATCAAAACCACAAGAATAGAATCAGACAAACATGAGTCTTCTTTAATAGCGCAATCTGACCGCATGTGATGGTTAGAAAATATATTGCACAAAGAGCGAGAGCTAGTGGAAGCTCTCGAGCATGACAAACAAAGAGAAAGGCTTTTGCACCAACATGAGCAGCATCTAAGAGAACAAGTTGAGCAACTAGCTCATATCAATTTACAAGCCAATGGTAATGATCATCAAAGAGATAAATGCGTTGACTCACCAAGAGAAGGGTGCACTAGACAAGAAGAAAGCCCACAATGAAACCACCACTCAAATCATGAACAACATCAAACTGGTGGAGAAAGGGTAAACATGATAAATCAGGATCAAACACATCCTGAATCCCCTCGTAGGAGGGAAGAGAATAGAACAAGTCAAGTGCACATAGGGTTACCTCCATTACCACCATGAGGGGGCCTACAAGAAGAGGAACTCCTCACCTCAAAGGCATTCTAGGCACTCACTAAAAATATGAAGTCCTTTGAGAAACAAGATACGATGGGGAACCAACCAACATTGAGTAAAATACACAACCAACCATTATGCCCATCAGTCCCTAGCCCTACCTATCCTAAGCATTTTGAGATGCCTAGGTTAGAAAATTTCAAGGGTGAAGAGGATGCACAAGAGCATGTTACCAATTTCATCAATGCATGTTTTCATCTTGAAGACAATGATGCTCTTATGCTAAGGACTTTCATTATGACATTTTTGGGTGCTGCCACTCAATGGTTCAACCAACTGCCCAAGCACAACATATCCAGTTTTGAACAACTAGTAAACGCATTCCTAAAGCATTTCTCCTTTGGTGCTAAAATAAAGGTGAACCTTTCAGACTTGGCCAACTTAAAACATTATGATGATGAGCCAGTAATGGAATATGGGGATAGATGGAGAAAAGTCATGGTAAAGTTATCATTCTCTGTCCCCATAGAAGAAATCGTCTGCATGTTCACCAAGAGTTGTTCTAAACACATCTCCCTCTTGCTACAACTTCAACAATATCCATCATTTGAGGAAGCCTTGGCATAGGCCAAACTCATTGAGGACATAAAATTAGATGAGGGAACCATCAAGCTCCGAAACAAGGAGTGGAACAAAAATGGCAAGAATGACAAATACAAGCAGAAGCAGGCAAACCCTACTCCAGTTAATCAAGTAGTATTAGTTGCACCTAAGGATGGGGCTGCACAGCAACCCTAGAATTATCAAGCACAGCCCCCACCAGCCAATTACGATCAAAAGAACAATCAGGGGAAAAATAGAGAATGCAAGCCACCTCACTATTTTACACCTCTATCAAAGTCAATGCAATCAATTTTCAACCAATTGAGCGAGGCTGGGAAGATCAGATTTCTTGATGTACCTCTTGTAGATCCCAACCATCCTAAGCCAAAAGGATATAGGGAAGATCAATTTTACCCTTATCATAGGATACTAGGGCATAACATTGAAGTTTGCATTGGTTTCAAGCACCAGGTGCAAAACATGATTGAGGTGGGAGAACTTAAAGTTGACAACCCATTGGCTCCTGATAACAGAGATATGGGCATATACAAAAACCCACTTCCAAACCATGAGGTCCCTAGAGGGCAAGGTGCCCAATTCAATCAGGTCCAAATTGATACGCCTACCCATGGGTGCATTGGGATGGTTGAAATTATCAATATAGCTACCAAGAGTAGATGATATGGTCAACCACAACCTCCTATGGCTCCCATTAATGTCCCAACTACACCTAGGCAGAGGTAGGGGCAGAACAACCTTCCAGGTCCACCAACCCGACTTGTGGTAACTATTCGGAGTAGACTAGAGCAAAACTTACAAATGACTCCGACCAAGCTATCTATCTATGAGCTCATACAATAGTCCCCAAAGCATAGGGAGACTTTGATGGAGATTTTGAGATCGATTGAGCTCCAACCACAAGATCCAAATGCATTCACTTATTTTGTGGGACAAGTACAAGAATGCTAAGAACCTGTAATTCGATTTTATGATCATGAGATTAAGATAGTGCCTACTACCTTACTAGACCCTCCATTGCACATTGTTGCATCAGTCAATGATTTACCTTTTAAGTGGGTCTTGATCGATACAGGTTCATCAATCAACATCATCACAACAACAACAATAGAACACCTTAAGATCCCCAAGTCAAATATCATTCCAGGAGCCTACACATTAAGAGCTTTCAATGATGCTTTATGCAATACTATGGGAATGATAGTCCTACCTATCAAGGTGGGGCATAAGACCATCCCTATGATGTGTCATGTCTTGGAAGGGGCCATGCAATACAACATCCTCCTAGGGCACCCTTGGATAAGAGATATGAAGTGTGTTCCTTCGATTTTACACCAATGTGTCAAGTATGTGCATGATGACAAAGTCTATGTGGTGTTGGTTGATGAAGAGCCATTCAAATATGTCCATCAGGTGGATTTTCTAGGAGAATTTGTGATTCCTTCTACCCACTTGTATGTAGGACCTTCATCTCCAACTACGCAACTAGATGATAGAGACAAAGGGGTACGAAAAGACCCATCCACATCAACACCTCATCTTGCACCCAAAATGACTGATGCTTCTAAGAGACCATCAATATCTAAACCAAAAGATAATCAGAAGCTAAAGGCACCCTTAGTTGAGGAAGGAAAGCCCAAGGAAGTGCTAACCATAGCCATTGAGAAAAGTCCAAGTCCCATGGAAGAAGAAGATCTCCAAGATCAAGCTGAGGAGATACTAGAACCCGCTTCGCCAGTGTCATCTGTAGGATCATCCACATCACATGTGATAATACACTTGGCAAGCATAGGGATAGGAGAGTATCTTGTGTAGAACATAACATTCACACCCATCATAGAGTCTACACAGGACATGGGATGACCAAAAGACCTAAGACCACCAGTGGGAATAGTGGTTCCACTTGGAATCCCTCCCAACTAGACCAACTTTATCTATGTTGGCCTGGACTATGCCCATAAGTCTATAGACATAGAAGAGGATAATGATGAACTATTCACTATTAATGTTCATTACCTCTCTAATCTCGAGTTTTCTCTAAGCTACTTTGAACGTTACCATTGGCATGGCTATGGTCTTGGTATATATGAGCAGGGGCGTAGGCGGCCATTCGAGCCACAATACCAGCTTCCCTCTGATAGGTTTGGGTTAGGCTATCACATCAGAGGTCGAGATGACTCTCTAGCAGTAGCCTTGGATAGATTAAGCTTGGGGTTAGGAGAAGACATCAATTTTATTCCTTATCACCCACCAAGTACAAGACATCTGATCAATAGACAAGTGGTCATGGTAAACATACCACCACCCGAGACTTATCATCCAAGCTTCACAATTGATGCCATCCCAATAGGTTGCAACTTGTGGGATGAAGAGCGAGAAGAAAATGGATATGAGGCAAGTGATGATGAAGCACAGGTAAGCTTAGCCTATCATGGGCCTCACTATTTACAAAGCCTTGCCTGGTCCAGCCACAATGAGAGTGGGTACATATCGGATGAAAGTGGCTATGAGTCAGAGGACTCAATAGAGAGAGCCTACCTAGGGCCAAGGCAATGGCCCCATAGCTTGGGGCAAGACACTAATGCAAATGGCATCTTCATAAGTGATGAATAATATGAGGATGAAATAGATATGGCCTACTTGGGGCCAAGACACGTGCCCCTTGTCTTGGGGCCACATACCAATGCTAATGGTTTTTGGATAAGTGATGATGACTTTGAAGATGAGACTGAGATGGCTTATCTTGGGCCTCACCACTTGCGGCAAGTCAACATGTTGGTAGGAAGAGAAGCGGCACTTCATGCCATAGACCCTAGCTTGCAGTTTTTGGGAAGACCTATCGACTTAGTTGCCATTCACCGTGTGGTCAATCCCCCTCCACCTACATTCAGGGAGCTCTTAGAACCCAATGATCCTATTATCCGGCCTGCTCATGGGCCAGATCTAGAGATTCCTTTTCCTCTAGAGCCTCATCATGAGTATGGAGGGGAAACCTCTGAGACAATATTTCACCCATGTGGTCCTGGAGATTTCATTCCATCCATCAATACAATCTCCATTGATTTGACCACTCCACTTCATAACCCAATGGATCCTACTAAACCATTGTGTCTTGATACAGAGGCTATTGATTGGGATCATGCTGATTCACCCATAGAGCCTGAGGACCTTTTCCCTAATGAAGAGGTGTTACAACCATTTCATTTTGCATCAGGTTGTGCATATGATGTATTCCATGCCGGTTTGGATCCTGAGTCAGTAGGACCTATAAATCCCATCGATGACATTCATTTGATACCCATGCCTCACCAGTTGGAGGATGGGTCACATATGGCTATAGAAGTGACTTTCGAGGTGGACATCAGTGATGATCCTACTCAACCAAAGAAAGTCAAGTTCAGAGAAAGTCTATCTCCAGAGGAACAAGCCATCATAATCCCTCTCCTTAAAGAGAGGCCAAATATTTTTGCTTGGACTTACAAAGACATGCCAGGGATTGATCCAAAGTTAGTTGTTCACAACCTTTCATTGGATCCCATGAAGAAGCCAATCAAGAAAAATTTGAGGAAAATGCATCCAACCATCGCTTTGATGGTGAAGAATGAGTTACAAAAACTATTGGATGCGATTTTCATAGTTCCCATCGACTATCTTGAATGGGTCTCGAACATGGTGCCCATGGGAAAACCTGATGGAAGAGTCCATATTTGCATAGATTTTAGAGACTTGAATAGGGCAACTCCAAAGGATTCATTCCCATTGCCAAACATAGATGCTCTTGTTGATGCCACCATAGGTCATGAGATGCTCTCCCTAATGGATGGTTTTTCTGGATACAATCAAATCTGGATCAAACCTGAAGACCAACATAAGACTACTTTCATTACTCCATGGGGGACATTCTATTACAAGGTGATGCCATTTGGCCTAAAGAATGTTGGTGCCACATATCAGCGGGCCATGACATACATCTTTCATGACTATATGCATAAGATCTTGGAGGATTACATTGATGATTTATTGGCCAAGTCTTTATTACGGCAAGAGCATGCTGAAATCCTTACAAAGGTCTTCGATCACCTCATTGAGCACAATGTTAGATTGAATCCTAAGAAGTGCATGTTTGGCGTAACTTCTGGTAAGCTCTTAGGGTTCATCATTTCTAAGAGAGGCATTGAAGTCGATCCTGCAAAGGTAAAGGCTATAATGGAAATGGCCACCCCTACCAACATTAGGGAGTTAAGAAGCCTACAAGGCAAGGTAGCATCCATAAAATGGTTCATTGCTCAATTATCAGACAAGTGTCGGCCCATGAACCGGTTTCTATGCAAGGATGTCCCATTTCATTGGGATGAAGAGTGCCAACAAGCCTTTGCAGAGATCAAAACTTACCTAGAAACACCACCAGTGTTGGCTCCACCAAGGCCAGACGTACCATTTTTACTATACATATCAGCTACTAATTTCACTTTGGGCACCATGTTGGCCCAAAATAATGCACAAGATAAAGAGCAAGTCATATATTACATCAGTCGCACCTTGGTGAGTTATGAGCTAGGATATGCGTATGTAGAAAAGTTGTGTTTAGCAGTGGTCTTTGCAACCAAAAAGTTGTGACACTACATGTTGAGCCATACGACCTACGTTATATCAAAACAAAATCCTTTGCAGTATATGATGAATAAGACCTATCACAATACACGTACTACAAAGTGGATCATGCTATTGATAGAATTTGATCTAGAGTTCATAAGCCAAAATTCCATCAAGGGACAAGTCATAGCAGATCAATTAGTAGAGGCACCTCTTCCGGATAGCAAGCCTCTCACCATAGAATTGCTTGATGATGCGGTCTTCACATTATCAGATCCACCCAAACTCGAAGAACCTAAGAAAGAAAGAGACATGGCATTGTTCTTCGATGGTTTGAAGTGCGAGCAAGGGGTGGAGTAGGGATAGTCTTTATCACACCATAGGGTGCTCCATTGCCCTTATCATTCAAGCTAGACTTCCCTTGCACAAATAATAACATAGAGTATGAGGCCCTGATCTTGGGACTCCAAACAACCATTGCAATGGGCATTAAAATATTGAATATCTTTGGTGACTCTTTGCTCATAGTTAATCAAGTCAAAGGATTGTTCCAATGTAGGTGCCCACTCCTGAAAGCTTACAAGGAGCTTGTTGACACTTACCTAGCCCGACTAGAATGGTATGACATCGAGGCAATCCCTCGTATATCAAATATATTTGTAGACACCATGGCATATTTGGGATCCTTAATCCCTCAGAATCTATCTACTGATTTCACAACCATTCATGTTAAAGTGCTCACGCACTCAACAATACAATGTGAGGCTATTGACAATCAAGAGTCAGTCAACATGATCCAGACCAAACCAAATCAGGATTGGTCCTTCAGAGCTAGAGATTTCTTGCAAATAACACCTTGGGAATATTTGATCTCTCAAGGTCCTATGGAGTGTGGTACAACCATTCACCATAGGGTTATTTCTCAATCTGTGTTCACAGATTCTGGATCATAGGAGGAACATGCCATTTTATCCATAGAAGTTATGGCTTATCAGGATTGGCTTTCCCAATTGTAGGATTTCCTGAAACTTGGAATGGTACCACAAGGCCTATCGCATGCCAAAATATGAGCATTTAAATAGAATGTGATGAGGTATATCTTTCTAGGAGAGATCCTTTATAGATGAGGCTATGATGGAATGCTCCTTCATTGTCTTGAGCCCTAGGAAGCATCTTGGGCAATTTTGCAAGCTCATGATGGTACGTGTGGTGGTCACTTCAGTGGCATGGCCATCATTAAGCGCATCTTGAGAATGGGTTACTATTGGCCCACTATGGAAAAATACTATTGTGAGTATGTCAAGAAATGCGTTAAGTGCCAACATCATGCAAACCTCACTCACTTGCCATCACAAGCCTTGCAACCCATCCAGGCAGCATGGCCCTTCTTGTAGTGGGGACTAGACTTAGTGGGGAAGATCTCACCCCCATCCTCAGGCTGACACACGTTCATCATAATGGCCATTGAGTACTTTACCAAATGGGTCGAAGCGATCCCCTTGACATCGACAACTGGACCAAGGATTGCGGAGTTTATACTCCACAATATCATAAGTCATTTTGGGGTCCCTTCGAAAATAATATCGAATAATGGGCCATATTTCAAGAACAAAAATGTGCATGCTTTAATGAACAAATACCATATTCAGCATAGTTTTTCAACACCCTATTATCCACAAGCAAATGGGCAAGCAGAAGCCTCAAACAAAACAATAGTCTCCATCTTGAGGAAGATAGTGAAAGATAATCATAAGGACTGGCATTTGCAATTGCCTCTGGCATTATGGGCATACAGGACTAGTGTGCGGACGCCCACTAGGGCAACACCATTTTCACTTGTATATGGCACTGAAGCCATCATGCCCCTAGAGTTGGAAATTCCAACCCTACGCATAGCATTGAAGGACTTCATAGATGATGACACCGCATGGCAAGGCCACCTTGATCAGTTAACGCTTCTTGATGAACGTCGAGTCAATGCCTTGGAGCATCTCCATGTTTATCAGGATCACCTTGCATGAGCTTACAATAGTAAAGTCCACTTGAGAGAATTCAAATTTGGGGATCTTGTGCTCAAAGAAAACCAATAGAACTCAAATCTGTCATCGCACCTATGAGACAAATTTATGGTAAACTGGATAGGCCCCTACATGATTTCAGAAAGGGTTGGGCCTAGAGCATATCACCTCACATCATTGGATGGTGTTGAAGAGCCTGAGCCTCTCAATATCATTCATTTGAAGGCATTTTATACATAAAATACAAAAACATTCAAATATACATAAAATACAAAAACATTCAAATATACATAAAATACAAAAAATCAAAAATGTCAAAATCATAAAAAATCTAAATAAAAATTCAATAAAAAATGCTCCAAGGGTATCCAAGCTGCTTGGTCAAATTCAATAAAAAATGCTCCAAGGGTATCAAGGCTTGGTCAAATTCAATCAAAAATGCTCCAAGGGTATCAAGTCGCTTGGTCAAATTCAATAAAAAATGCTCCAAGGGTATCCACGTATCTTGGTCAAATTCAATAAAAAATGCTCCAAGGGTGTCTTCACACCACTTGGTCAAACTCTAAAAGCCCCAAAGGCACAATAAGCCCTTTGGTCAAAATATAATCAAAAATACAAAAACAATGCAAAAATAAAAAATACAAAAATAGTTGCATCTTACATCTGCATCCATATAGTTGCATTACATCAAACATGCATATCCATTGCATTTGCATATGTTATGATCACACTCTTGCAAATGATGCCACAGTTTGTATCACAACCACAAATACACAAGTCCACCTTCATCCATTCATCCATGTGTGTAACTATGTTTTTCAACACAACCATATCATGTTGCTATAAGGAATAGGCTAAGATTTTCTGGTCATTCAACCATATCTAGTGGTCTTATCAATTTTTGTGGGAAGCCATCTTGATTAGTAGAGAGTAAGGTCTAGTCATGATAATGCCTTAGATATTCAGGATCCTATCACTAATTGAAAAACTAAAATCCTAGTTGGTACAAGGGAAATATGAAAGCTGCAAAAGTGGTCTAGGTTACCTTAAGCAAAAAGGGTCTTCCTTGCTTATCCCCCTATGCGACCGGTTCAAAGGTGCTGAGAATTGGCAAAAGGACAAGTTCCACCCTACCCAGTTAAATCCCTTGCTTTCATTAAAACAAGCAAAAGTCCCAAAATCAAGCAAAATTCAAAGTCAAAACAAACAAGTGATTTTCATCCCTACATAAGTCCCTTGCTCAAGAGAAAAATCAATAAAAAATAAATAGTGATTTTCATCACTAAGCATGAGCAAGTATCCCAAATAAAATGAAGAAAAGAAGGGAATGGAGCTTGAATCCTTGGAATTCTCAACATTGTACAAAATCGAAAGGTGATCCCCATTACAAGTTTGGTGTACAACCATGCCTGGCAATGGTGATACCCTTACGCATGATGATATGTCTATCACAATAGCATCTTGCATTTGTGTAGACCAATGTTTGCATGTGGATGAGCTAGCTTTGGGTAACTCAATACTGCCTAGTGGTATAGTCCAACTAAGTCCAACATAGGATCAGATGAACAATTGAGGATCCCCGATCTTAGCAATGGGCTGAAAGAATCCCGCCTGACATCGGAGGAAATGCTTGAGTTCTATCTAAATATATTCATTTGCACACATAGGGATAATGAATATCTAGGTCCATGATGAAAGCCTTGCTTTTCAAAAGTCTTGTATGGTCAGTATGCAGTTGTTGATAGGGTAACTAGAGTGTTTGAGTCTCAGGAAGAGCCTCAAAAATTCCTACATAGCAACAAATCATATCATCAATCACATCATCAATTTTCTTTATGAAGTTTTGTAAATTAAGGGGTATTAACAAAGTAGGCTAGATACCGGATAGATGTCAGAAATGATATTTACATGACCACTGACTATTTTGAATCTTTTAAATTACATAAGCTTTATCAAGAAATTACATACATTCCATGCCATTACATTTCACATATGAATGCCTAAATAATTAATTCTTATGATAAGAATGATTATTCACATTCATGATTGTTATACTTTATGTGGTATCACCCATTTAGATTGTTAAAATCATATCATATGCATTCCTTATGTTTTAAGTGATTAAAGCATACAGGTTCATTCACATTAGATTAAACATCATATAGACAATACATTACACATTGCATTTACCATATCATAACATAAGTTAGATGCATACAATTAAATCAAAATTAAACATGCATTTAACGAAAATATTGCATCCATAAACACATAATTTCATAAATCATCCATCTACATCTAAGATCACATCATTGCATCCACCTATGCATACAATCATAAATCCATCATCAAATCAACTCATAATACATCACATCATGTCACAATAATCAGATCATATAAGCATCTACATAAGCATCCATCTAAATATCCACATCATCATAAATATCATCTATCATCTAACACATATATCAACTCATCATAATGCCATCATCACATCACATAAATAAAACAAAAACATAAGCAATAAATGATACACATAATGAATCATAATGCAAATATCTCATATAAATGTATGTCTCAAAGTGCATGGATGTACAAAAATACCCAAAGGCTATAGTCATATAGGTCAGCTGACCTCAAAAATAAAAGCCTAGTACATCATCAATCAAACACTAGGCCTCCCCCTGCATCACCACCCCTATGGTTGGATCTCGAGTGGAGTGATGTGAGCCTATTGGCCTCTCTGTGTGAGTCTGGGTCCTCTAACTAGGCTGGATGGAAGACTACCCTAAGGTGGAGCGCCACTAGCCTGTGATCCACCTGCACCTATCCTCTCCTTAGGAGTGGCTCCTAGCCTCCTGATCTACATCTCGAGAGAAGCAATGTGGCCTACATGACCAACAATATTCACCTCATACTCATCTAGAAAATCCTACATCTACCTGATATCTACCCCTAGGATCTACCCTTGTAGGACCCTGAGGTGTAGGAGGATCAACAACAACTTACATCCTAGTAGCACCACCCTCGATAGTAGCCTACAAGGCCTATATCTATGAGCTGCTCTATAGTAGCATCTCATTGTACTATAGTAGCATCTCGTTGGGCTATAATAGCATCTTTGTACCTAGATCTTGGCCGACTGGAGCTCGGCCTCTACATCATGCAATTGTGCTCTCAGAGGAGAATCTCTCTCCTCGGGATCCAACTCCTCCTCCTCCTCCTTAGGAGCCTCCTACTCCTCCACTACCACCTACTCTATCGGCTGGCCCCATCCCTCAGTCCTAGCTCAGACTCTACCCTACTAGATCTACACCTCCATCTCCACCATCATCCTCATGGCCCATACTACCATCACCATGCCACATTCGATCCCCCACCACTACACAAATGCATCTGTAACTCCCCTAGTGACTCTTGCATCAACTATTAGGGCATCCTCCTCATCAGTGAGCTCTGTAATCCATGGAGGAGGAAGATCTCCCTCTACTCCAATGTGCCTATACAAGAATGGGATAAATGGCACATCCTACTACAATCTATACTAACGAAGAACTTGAGAGTAGAAGAAATACTCTCTGATGCCAACCTTGCGGCCAATGAGCCATCACTCACACTATGTCCTAGTTATAAACTTGTTTGGATCATCCCAAGCTGGGCACTCATGGTATGGATGCCATATGATATCTTCGACCTACAGGGAGGTGAAAGTAGCAATATAATGGGGGAGCTCCCCACATGAGGATGGCTCTTGTGCTCCTCATGCTCTCGAGCCCATCTGGTAGCATAGCACTACATCCTAGCATCAATAGTTGTAATCCTAGTAGGGAGCCCTCTGGGATGATCTATATTGATATGCTCCCATCCCCATATCTACAGGAGCAAGCTGCAAGCAATGTTGATATGACCCCATCGATGGATGTGATACAACTCATCATAGCACTGTGCTAGCAAGGACCTCCCCCATGCATAGATGATAGGCTCCTTGCTATCCACCAAATCTTGAACCATCGCAAGGAGGTTCCACGGGAACCTCAAGCCTGAGCAATCTAGGATAAGGATGTTGTTGATAACCATCAGCAACACCGCATGCCTCTCTGAGAAGACATGCTCCCTGTACCATTATAGAATAGATACACCTCTATATTTGGTGTCCTTGAAGGCATCTACAGCATGCCTCTCGAACACCTAAATAAATATTGCATCACGATCATTAGTGGTCAAAGAAACAATGGCCACTCCATCAAAGGGGATCCAAAAAATCTTGTATACATCCTCCGGTGTGATAGTCATCTCATCGGTAGGAAGGTGGAAGGTGTTAGTCCTAGGAATCCCATCGGTGAGCCAAGGTCATGAGGTAGGCCTGATCCGACATGATCTGTGGTAGCTTGGTCACATATTATAATCCATGGGCCTTAAACCATGCCTATTCCATATCATCCATGAGTGGTAGGAGGTCCTTCAAGAGCTTTGGGTCTCGAGCTCGAGTAGTAAGAATCTAAGGATAAAAATCAAAGGTATAACTACAGTGCATCTAAGGCATAAATCATAATAAAACATGAAAAATGGTGCAAATAATGATAGACTATCCTAAGTCTAAGTGAAAGAGCAATAAATGCACCTAATCATGCAACAAATTTTAGAAAAATGACTCAAAATTCAAAAAATCAATTAATCATCTCAAAATCAAGAAAAATAGGAAAATTTAACTAAGGTTCTTGGTCGCTTTCACTTACAATGGCTAAAAATTGGTCATTGAGGCTAGCAGTGGCCAATCCCCAATGGTCAAATTTTGACCATTAGGATTTTAAAGCATAGCGACAATGGCCAATCGATAGGCTAAAATGGCCACTTTGAGCGGCAATGGCCGATGGGTGACATGACAAGTGTTTCCCCTAGGCCAAAAATACCAAAAAAATTGAAAATTGCAAAATGGGGGCAAGCCCACCAAAACAAATCCTAAACTAAACCTATCTACATGTTTGGTTCATTGTCGACAAGTTTAATGAGATTCATTTACCGATTACTTAGTGAGGTTCATTTTTACCCAAAAGGAAAATAGGGTTAAGGTTTGAAAGAGTACTCGAGAAGCTCCGGCTCCTCCACTCACCGATGTCTCACCCTGCATAGCCATAATCCTCAATGCAACAACACTCCAAGTCACAAATATCACTTTCTCTCTAGAGCTCTGGAAAGCAAATCGCTAGCTGGAAGAATGAAAAGTCAAAACCCTAGGTTACTTTTTATATTTCTCAAGTTATGCCTTGGCCACTGTTGACATCAGTGGCCCACACTTCTTGGCCGTTGAGGGTGAGAGCGGCCAAAAATAGGTATTTAGGGGCCATTGGATCTGACAACGGCCAGTTGCATAGGCAAAATCAAAAATATTCCTTCTAGGAGGAATAGCAAAAAAATCAAATAAACACATTTTGATGGTCCCTGATCATCATAATGCTCAAAATAACAAAAAAATCACATAAAAACAAATCTCGAGTAAGCTTCGTATTCAGTTACTTACTCTATCAACTCAGCGGTTGCAACGATTTGCACTCCATGCAATTCGGTGAGATGAGTAAGTTACCATAGGGCTACTTGGGGTAAATTATTCATTTTGGAATTATGATGTATCACCTCAATCCCGAAGAAGATCAATATGGTCGGACTACTCCACGGGTATGATGGAATCATCCTAATTCTCTTATGACACAAAAACACTGAGCCAAGTGATGCAATACAAGTATAAATAGAATCACTCATCCTAACTCCCTAAGAAGGCTATTTATGGCTAGACCGCTCCTTGGGATAGGGATGAATGATCATCATAAACAATTGGAATCACACTTGGATGGGGGTTTGCCCATTAAAAGAACAAACACTAGAAAGGAACCAAAACTAGTCAAAGTGGTCAAGCGACTTGTCACTTCATTCATTGCCCTTCCCTCACCAATTCATTGTGTGAGGGGGTAGTTCAAATATTCAAATAATCATAATCAAATTCAACCAAATATCACTCGATCATATCAAAATTGTATTCATCCTATGAATCATTGCATACAACTCTTACAAAACTTTCCCCGTTTGTTGGGTTCATAAGCAAATATGACATTTTTAGTTTGTAGCTCTCCTCTGGTCGGTTCTGTTGTAGCAACATAAGCTACCCGATTGCATTTGAGGAATGAGTGCAAGTGAACATGTGCAAGCCCTATGCTAAATTAAGCCTTCAATCAGGTTGAAGCAATGATTCAAGGATGCACGTCATCTTGCATGATTGGGCCATCCAACGTTGATCAGATCAATGATCATCATACACCCTACAAACATAGCAGTCTACGTTTTTGCTCCGCACTATGTTTTCCACATAATGCATCACAAAAAGGGCATCTGTAGACACCTAAAACATGTCATGTTTAGGGAGACTACTCACATGGGCACATTCATAGATCATGTGACTAAACCTTGGGACCTTCCAAGTATCAAAAGTGGTTTTCACCACTCATTTGGGGTAGTCTTAGCCCATCCAAGCCTAGCCGCTATGAACCAGAGCGGCTAGATCCTAGCCACTTTAGCTCAGAGCGGCCAAACCTTAGCCACTACAGACGATAATGGCTAAACCCTAAAATGCATTTTATCACCAATCTAGCCTAATCTCGGGTGAAAGTGGTAGTTTGCATGCAATAAAGCCGAGCGGGGATAACTTTGCATTACTCCTCATGGCCAGTCTACATGAAAGACTCATGTCTTGATTTAGACACCAGTTAACTAGCCCTCAAGGGTAGACAAAGACTCAAATTCTCATGCTAACATCTAGTTTGTATGCAGGATTTGAATCTTAGGGTTTTGACATTGACCTAGGACTTCAAACACATTATAAGGAGTAAACCTAAAAGCACTAGGGGACCTTCTTTTATCAATTGGAGGGAGAGACTTAGAGAGAGATTTTAGAGACTTGGAGAGCTTTTCTTGTAGCGAAGCCCTATCAGATTGGAGAGCAAATTGGAGCACCTTTGAGGAGCAACGAAGTGCTAACCGATTTAGGGTTTTTCATCTATAAGATATTCAACACATCGGACAAGAAATGACAATCATTTCAACATCGGTAACAAGCTTAGATTCATAGCCTTGGAGCAATAGAGATAGGTTTTCATCTTAGCGGCCACTATCTCGGATAGTGGCCCGTCGACCTAATCTAGGGTTCTTTGCATTAGTTTCTTTCATTTAGCTTGTTACATGCTTTTACGCCATTAGCATAGATTTGGTTTATCACATTTACTAGCATTCATAGCATTAATTTCTATTATCATGGAGCATATTTCTATTTATCATTAGGGTTATTGCTAACAACCTCATCCGAGGAGGCAATCTCGGACAGCTGAGCGTTTGCTGTTGTTTTCATGCTTGCAGGACTACAGGTACATTTGACAGGTTATCAACATACGAAAGCAAAAGGATCCCTCTAGGAACCAGACCTGGAGAAGGAGGCATCTGTAAGCCCTCATACAGTTCTGTGTGCATCACCGGGAAGCCTACGAGAGTGCATCACCCCTTGCGAGGGGATATCATACATCCGCTGCCCTACTTTGTAAAATCTGTATCAAAAGAAGGGAATCCCTTAGAGGGATCTATATGTAACCGAACTTGAGAAAAAGCAATAAAAAGCATTATCTATTCATTTTCTTTGTATCTCGGTTGTATCTTTCATTTAATGCATGATTAAATATGAATAAGATAAATAATATTCGCAAATAGGAGTAGTGGATGGTGCGCCGCTTCCCCGGGGTCGCTACACCAGCTACAGAGAATAGTTATCTAAAGGTTAAAGGAAAATATTCTACAAGTAGAACCCTAAGAAAGTTATTCTAAGAGTAGCACCCTAAGAAAGTTATTCTAAGAGTAGCACCTTGAGGACGTCCTGAGAAAATTGAGTTTATTTAAGTTTCTTGGAGTGATAAGTAGAATAGAGTTTATTTAAATTTCTTTAGTTCTTCATTTGGAGTAATAAGGATTGTTTATCGTAATTTAATTTTTTAGTAGATTAAAGTTTTTTGAAAAATATTTTCATAAGTTTGGAATAATAAGGTTTACAACTAGGATATTTATTTTCTGTAAATATTTTCAAATTTGAAATTTTAAAAGTTTGATTTAATTGACAATTAAAGTTTTTTAAATATTAACAAATTTAGTTATTTGGGAGACAAAATGATTTCAACTTCAAAATTTAGGAAAACATAATTTTGCAAATATTTATTTTTAATTTCTAAAACTAGGAAGACAAGGTTTTCTACTCCATAAGAATTAAAATTAGAAACTTTGATTTATTCAAATCTAGGATTTATAAGGTTACCTATGATGGGAGTAAAACTAATGGGATATGTTATTGATTTCCTCAACCTTGGTTTCACTAGATATACAGCAGAATATACTCTCTATGTGAAACATTGGAGGAATTGCATCATTTTGATTACATTGTATGTGGATGATCTCCTCATTACAGGTGACGACATAGAAGGAATAAGGTTGCTCAAAGAGGCCTTATGCAAGAACTTTGAGATGACAAATTTAGGCCTCCTCCACTATTTCTTAGGAATAGAGGTATGGCAACAACCTGGTAAGATTTTTATCTCATAGGCTAAGTACATTTAGTTTATTTTGGAGAGGTTTCGCATGGAGGAGTGTAATCCTTCTCTAACTCCCATGGAAACTAGATTAAAATTGCTAAATAATGATGAAGAAGAAAGGGTTGATGGTACACTTTACAGGAAACTAGTTGGAAGTTTGATCTACTTAACTTCAACTAGACCAGATATTTGCTATTCGGTTGGCCTTATTTCCAGATTCATGTAGGATCCTAAGAAGAGCCATTGGATAGTAGCTAAGAGGATTGTGAGATTCCTAAAGGCCACACCTCATCATGGCCTTATGTATAAATCAAGTGATAATTTTTCTTTGATTGGATACACAATTCGATTGGTCCAGTTGTCCTGAAACCAAAAGATCTACATCAGTTTATTGCTTTCAATTAGGCCAAGGCTCTATTTCATGGAGCACAAAGAAGCGACACTACGGTTTCACTATCTTCAGTAGAAGCAGAATATAGAGCAACAGTTGAGGCAATATGGTTGAGGCAATTAATTCAGGATATTGGGCTATTCATACATGGTCCAACATATATATATTGTGACAATCAAAGTACCATCAAGATGACCAAGAATCCAATTTTCCATGCTAGAACAAAGCACATTGAGATCCATCATCACTTCATTCGAGAAATGGTCCAAGCAGATATTATACACATGAAGTATGTACCAACTCAATATCAAGTAGCAGACATCTTCACCAAGTCACTTGGGAAAGACAAGTTTTCTCAGTTTAGCAATTTGCTATATCTATGTAAAAGAAGTCAACATTAAGGGGGAATGTTATCTAATGTTGACTTATTTTTTAGGATAGTGCACATTAAGGGGGAATGTTAGAATATTATTATTGTTATAATATGCACTATGCCTATAATTGACAAGTTGACATTTGTCTTCTGCCAAAAAAAAAATCAAGGGAGGGAGGATTTCCATGAGGGAAATACCCCCTCAAGGGTTTTCACAAGGCAAGGAAAACCTGGCTCTGATACCAAATGATGGGAGTAAAACTAATGGGATATGTTATTGATACAAATGAGTTACATATATAGGCAGAAGGCCTATATGATAAACTGACAAGTGTCAATATAAACTGACAAGTGTCAAAACAGAGGCATAGTGCACTTTAATTCTAACAACCTACATCAAAGGAATCAAATTAAATGTAGAAAGTTTGATTCTCAACTTAAACGTACAAAAATGGATAAGTTATCTTGAGGAACTTTTCAACATAGGCGACATTATCAAATTAATGAAAGGAAAGTTCAAAAATAAAATTAATATCAAAGGCAATGTTATAAACTTAATGGGAAACATCATATTCTTCAAAACTCTTGTCAAATATGCAAGATAGTATCATGTGAATCTAATCAAATCATTCAAATAGAAAAAGATATTTGGTATATAGATTCAAGAGCTAGTCATCATATGACTAGTAATTTACAATGGTTTGAGTGTCTAGAAATCAAGGATAATTTCTATTTAAATATTATAGATGATAAGAGATATCTAGTTCATGGAAGTGGTAGTGTGACACCTAGTATGCCATTTTCATATTTTATTCTAGAAGATGTTATGTATGTTCTAGGATTATCAACCAATCTCATTTTAGTTACTAAATTGGTTGAAAGTGGAAGATCAATTGAATTCAAATATATAAATGAGCATAACAAATGCATTATCAAGAATCAAAATGTAACAGAGGTTACAAGATAAATCAAAAATAGAATATATGCTTTAGATTCAATTGGTTTTTCTCAAGAACTTATTTTTCAAGATAAAACTATTGATAATTTACCTAAATGTTCTAAAATATAGAATACAGGAAGTTGGATTAAGCAACCTATCTATAAACACAAACATTGGGTGAATCTAAAGTTCAATTTGATAAAAAAAATACACGAAAAGTAGATCACATGCATTACAAGGTCACTTGAAGATTGAATATCAAGTTGAAGACTATGATTGAAGACTAAAGTCTTAAATAACCAAGTAATGTAATATAAGGGGGTGTTGTAGTATATTACATTATTTTTTACATGCTAATATACCTCCATAATACTTTCATGGTACATTTATAAATAATATATTAGGGTTGAGTCATAGTTTAGAGTGTAAGTTATATTTCCCCTTTATGTAAGTGTGAATATGCAAGATATGTACAAGTGTCATGTAAAGTTGTAATGTGCAGGAAATACACAAGTGTCATGTGAGTTAGTGTGCAAGTGTAAGTTGAGTCTATGTGCACAAGTGTCTTATATGTAAGAGTGCAAATATGTAATGTAAAGATGTGCACAAGTATATTAGGATAGAGTGGCAAAGTGAAGGGCAAGAGTCATGTATATGTGTGCATACAAAATAGATTCAAGTGTTCATCAAGTATGCAAGTATTAAGTAGTTAAGCAAAGAGTCATGAGACTTGGTATATGGAAAGCAATAGTCAAGTATCCAAAAAGTCACATTACTATTGCTATATTATGGATATAGTATTTCATAGTTGAACAGAACACAATAAAACATATCACATCATATTTTATCATATTTGTAAGAGGTTAGAGGAGTAATAAAGTTGCATACATTTTGAGTAATTAATATTGTAAGTTGTTCTACATGCTTAGTACATGTATGATTCAAACTATTTACATTCATATTGTTGCTTATTATTGAATATTATTTGATATATTATTAGCCTTGATATACATATTAATTTTCTCATATTAATCTACTTACATCATTATCTTGACCTTATTGTATTGTGGCTATATTATATTTGATCTTGGCTTAAAAATTTGTCATGATCGATGGCTATGGTTGTAATTGCAAGGGAAAGGGGGAGAGAAAGAGCACAAAATGAGTTTGCATGTCATAATAGCAAGAGAGGTGGAGAGCTAAAAGTAATGTTAACAATAATGAGGAGTGAATGAACGAATGGTGATTAAATAAGAAAATAAAATGGATATTCATAGTGGAAGAAAATAATAACTTTCCCTTTTAAGGCTATCATTTAAAGTTTAATAAACTACCCTTTTATTTAATGTTTTGAGCTTTAAATTTAAAATGTTAAACTTTTAAATTTTATTTAAATATTTATTTAAAATATTTAAAGTAATTTAACATAAATTAGGAAAAAGTGACACCTGACATCATGGAAAAGAGGAAAAAGATCTACAAAATGCAAATGGCTAGAAGATGGTGGAAAGTGACAAATAAAGACTTTAGAAGGGAATCAAAAACTTTGGCCAACTCGCTCATTATCCTACCTAAATACTAACAAAGTTAGTCCACCCTTGGCCCATATATAGGAGGACAGGACTCCACCATCTACAAAGTTAGTTGTTAGTGCTCTTTTACAAATATAGAAGTGATGCATCAATATATAATCATCCCTTCAAGATAATGGTATTTGAATTACTAGTGATCATTTTACATCATTATGAGTTTCCCATGATTATTGGACAATGATTGATAAGCTTACATACTTCTCCTAGAAACAATTCTATAAGTCACTAGATATTTTAGCTCTTTTATGTTAAGGGATGAGACAATCACATTCTACACTTATAGATAAATTTTATTATAATGAACCTAATATGTACATTTGCTACTCTTATAATTATATTCCTTAAATGACAATTTTAAATACTTTCAATGTATAATAGGCAACCTCATAAACTTGCTTCAAATAACAAAGGATCCTTTCATTTCTATATTTTTAAACTTTTTGATACTATAAATACAATAGAATATAGAGAATTTATCAATGAAGATCTCCCATTATCTTTACAATGTCAATAAATATTAAAAAATTAACTTATTGATTATTCCAAAAAGAGCTTCAAAGACCCTTTTTCCCTTAGCTTTATCCTAAATACTAGTGTTGCATTGATACCCAAGTGATGTCCCAAATCCATGATATTGGTATGTAGTACCTTGGCATATGCCAACACCTCCCTTGAAAGGATATCATCAAACAGTAGTTGAATAAGCACCTCATTTAAAATATTTCATATAACCTTTATCAATTTGATCATGAAGAAACTACTGCCCAATCTACATCTATATCTCATCAAGTTGTTGCTTAATTGCAATATCCATTACCAATTCTATTTAAAATTGCCTATATAGAGTGGACACCTATAAATAGATGTTAGAGTAGAGGCTATTATATTCCACTCCAAAATCTAGAATGGCGTCACTAAAAAAGTAGATCATATTCTATTCCTTAAAAAATATCAAAATAACATGACAAAATATTTGATAAATTTGTTAAGTTCTTTGCAATATCCAAGCAAGAAAAAAAAATATCTAACTATATAGAAAAACAAATCAAAAAGAGCATTTTCAACATGTCCCTCCATCTTAAAATTTCTACATTCCCAAAATATATGCCTAACTAACTCATGGTTTGTGCAAAATGTGCAAGTGAATGTTCATAATCCCAAATGTGTAAGGTGTATTTTTGTTGGGATATTTAAATGCAACACCCTCCAAGCCAATAAGTATGATGAGGAATTTGATATAGATTTCCATATTAATTTATACAGGTCCCTCCACATGGTTTCATCCAACTTATAATTTTTTCTAATTGAGATATGTGGCTAATGGAAAATGGGGTGTTGAAGCTTGATAGAGTATATTTATTTAAAGAGCGAAAATTAATGGCCAACTGGCTAAATTTAGTCCTTATAAAAATTGTAGATCACTAGTATAGATTGAAGAACACAAGCTTATACTGAGAGGGGGGTGAACAATATAAGACCACTTTTTACTTTTTCTTTTCAAATCAATATTATGCAGTGTATAGATAGCAGTATCAATAGCAGTAATCAAAGCAATGCACAAAACACCATACACAATAGAGACACAGATTTTAACGTGGTTCACCCAATGTGGGCTACCTCCATAGAGAAAATATTTCTTCTAAATATTTCTCAAATAATCTCTTGGGAATCCTTCCCAATTACAATGTTTATGGACCTCTATCCAAAGGAGATGTTGATCCCCTAAATATTGATGTGGATCTCTATCCATAGGAGAACTCCTTCTCCTCTGCTCTGGTTGGTGATCCTCTAGAAGACTCTACCTCCAACGCATTGACTATGGATCTCTCTCCACTTGAAGACTCTTGTCCTCACTCAGAAGACCTATCCTCAATGTCCTGGTTGATGGATCTCTATCCACTGGAGACTCTGTCCTCTCTGCTCTGTCACCTCCAAAGCTCTATCTCAATACTGTACTAAACACAGTCTAGTCGGTCTAGCATAGCTCTGCTCAATCTCTTGCACTAAACACAGTACATTCGGTCTAGCACAAATTTGCTCAATAGGTTCACTCAGAACCTGCACAACTCTGCTCAATAGGTCCACTCAAAACCTGCTCAAATCTGCTCAATAGGTCCACACAGAACCTATCCAAATCTGCTCAATAGGTCCACATAGAACCTGATCAAATCTTCTCAATAGGTCCACATAGAACCTATCAAATCTGCTCAACAAGCTCACATAGAACTGCTCAAATCTGCTCAACAAGGTCACACAGAACTTGCTCAAATCTGCTCAATAGGTCCACATAGAACTTGTCCAAATCTACTCAACAAGTTACACAGAACTTGTCCAAATCTGCTCAACAAGCTCACACTAAACTTGTCCAAATATGCTCAACAAGCTCACATAGAACTTGTCCAAATCTGCTCAACAAGCTCACATATAACTTGTCCAAATCTTCTCAATAAGTCCTCTCTAGGACTTGCTCAAATCTGTATTGCAAGCTTCCACAAAATCTCACACAAAATTAGTCCACAAGCCTTCTCAAAGACTTACCTCAAATCAGCTTAACAAGTCCACACAGAACTTGTCCAATCTCATAGAATCATAAAGAGAATTGTTAGAGACTCAATATGTTCTATACTTAATGCTCAATCACTTTCTCAACTCAATCTCATAGAAGCATAAAGATAATTGTTAGAGACTCAATATGTTCTATACTCAATGCTCAATCACAACTCAAATCAATCTCATAGAAGCATAAAGAGAATTGTTAGAGACTCAATATGTTCTATACTCAATGCTCAATCTCAACTCAAATCAGAATATAGAATAGTTTGTTTCATGGAACTTGAACAACCACTTCACATCCACTTGACTAGGCTCAACCAACTCTACTCAACCAATCACCTCAAGGAACAACCCTTTCTCACAAAACCCTAGTCCAAGCATATATCAACCAACTCAAAATATTTCCAACAATGCTCAACAACAAATCTCACATAACAATGATACTCATGTTCTTTTCTAACTCAAGTTCAAGTTCTTTGCATAACCAATTGGCTTCAACAACAATGCTAATAAAACAAGGCTTAATCACAACTCTCAATTCAGAAAACCTTGAAGCATTAACTCAACCACTTTCGAAAAGGAAACCCTAATCAATTCCTTTTCACTCCAAACTTAATTTTCAATCAAGCCAATCAACCAACTCAATAGAGAAGAATTTTGCCCATACCTTTTTGTTGCCAAGAAGTTATCCACAAAATCTGCCACACTTCACAAAAACTCTTTTCCAAACTCACATAAGGGTTAGAGGACTTCAATTAAAATCACAATGCAAAATATAACTTTAAATACACCTTTTTACTCCAACTTAATTTTCACATCCACCAAAGTCCTTTTAGAAGAAAACCCTTATCAAAAATAATAATCAACAAGTCTCAAAATAAATCTCAATTAACACTTTACCATAACTCCTTATACCTCCTAAAATATAACTCTCAAAATAATACTTTCCAAATAATAAAGCTCAAATAATTATCAACACTTCACCTTCAGAAATAATCACAACAACCTCTAATTAACAAAGTTTATTAAAACATTAATAAACCTTATAACATCCTTATCACTCCAACCTTAGGGCATAACCATAAAATTAATTAACACAAAAAATGTACTTGCCTCAAGGGGATTTGACCCCACGTCTTGCCCTCACCATGAGCGCCTTAGCCATGGCTAAGGTTGCCACATGAGCTACACGCTCATTCACAAAGGGGAAGCACCACGTGCTTCCTCTTTGCGCTTTCCTTGCCCACGTTTAAAAATGTGTGCCTTGGCACTTCCACAAAAACTCCACCAAAAACTTCTTCGCAAGAATCGAACGCACGACCTCCGTGCTACCAATGCCTTCACGCTTTCCAAGCTGCCACTAGGCCACACTACCCAATGCGAATTGGGGGTGGTCTCTCTCCACGTTATCCTGTACTCTCCTTTCCAAATGTTTTAACCATGAGCTCATTTTTTGCATGTGCCACTCAATAATCAATCGAGCAAGGATAGATAATAAACAACTTTGGGCATGTATTTATATTGCCCTTCCTCCTTTGTCTAGACATCGATGCTTTTATTGAAATGCATTACGTCGGCGCTTTAAGGCTTCGAAAGCCTTAGTAAACCCAACCTTGGGTTTTAATAAAAATTACTTTTGGACTTTATAAAACCCCTTGCCTTATAAAATATTATAATAAGGATTATAATTATTTTATTTGGGTTTTCACCATGGCAATTTTAATATTATAATAACCACCATTATAATATTAATCCTTCGATAAAGTACCTTTAATATTTATTTATAAAATTTAAATTCATGCTGAATTTAAATAATTTATAAAATAAATATTATAACTCCTTTTTAACTTCTATCTTTTGCATTGTTTCCCTCGATATTTTGCCTTCTTGTTGGATATCAAATAACCATATTTGTCGCCTTTATTTCCTGCTGAAATTACTGATGACCTCATCTGGTGACATCAATGACAACTTTGACTTAGGGACTCAAAATGTCCAACAATCTCCCCCTTTGTCATTGATGGCAACCCATATCCTTTTTACTAAAACCTGATCTTTCTTTTTCTTCTGCTCCCCCTGGGACAATGCTCTCTCAAATATCAAATCTCTCCCCATATCCAATCTCTCCCCAATACACAAATCACACAAATCTCTCCCCCTTTGACATCAATGGCAAAGGGTCACCTTTGGGGCTCGGGGCTAAGAACGAGCCTCTTAGCTTAGCCCCTCCCCCACCTCCATATGAGGTGGTTAATTCTAGGGTGGGAGTATTTCTACTCCCCAAAAGCATTATTCTTTACCTTTATCTTTTTCTCTTCTTTTCTGAGTTTTTTGAATCCTTTGACTATTTCTTTCCAAGTGATCATCCCTGTTCCTATCATCATTCTTGTTCCTATTCATGTTTCTGTTCATACCTATTTCTGGAATATTTGCTCTACACCATCTTGTTGTGTGACCATCATTATTGCACTTATAACACTTAATGTTGTTATTCCTTGGAGGTGCAACTATCTTAGGATTTCTCCTAGTGAAGCCATATCTTCTTCTGTCATGAATCTTGCAATTCATTGCCTTGTGACCAAACTCATTACATGAGTAGCAATACCCTTGGAAAAGTTATCCTTTCCCATATTCCTGTCTTTCATGTGTCCTGCACTGTGAAGCCATGTGCCCAAACTTGTGACATGAAAAACATCTTCCATTGAAGCTTCCTTGTCTTGACCTCATTGGTCTCCTATTCTGATTGTTGTTCCATCTGTATCTTCTCTGTGCATTGTTCCTATCTTTGTTGAACTCTTTGTTGTCCAACTCATCCTCTGATGTCTCACTCCCACTTACACTGTCTTCTTCTGATGTATCTTCTTCTGAAGTTTCTTCTTCTTCAAGACTTGAAGTAGACTCTTCTTCCTTTTTCTTTTGAACTTATTTAGAACCAAGACCTATCTTGTTTGTTGCTCCTCTTTGTATCTTGACTATTTTATCCACACTCTTTGCACTATTTACATACTTGTATAGCTTATTCTTGGAGTCTTCTACATCTTCCTTTAGTAGAGCCACTTCTTGTGCTAACTTCTCACATTCCAAGATCTTTGCTTCTAACTTATCTTTGAACTTGCTTGCCTTAGCCTTTGATTTTTCTAGATCCTCTATGAGCAATAATATTTCTTCATCACATTCTTGAAACTGACTTTCAAGCTTAGAGTGTTGCTTTCTTACCTTCTTTACTATGTCAAGGGCATAGATAAGTTCTCCCTTGAGATCATAACCATTCTCTACTGAATAATCCTCTATTTTTTTACCTTTGTCCATATCATTAATTTCTTTTGGCTTGTCTTCTATAGGATCACTCACTTCTTCTTCTAATGCCATTAGAATATTTTCATCTGGTCTTTCAAGTGCATCTTCAAAATCATCATCACTGAAACTATAACCATCCCTTGTGCAATCATCTTCAAGATGTCCAAATTTACCACATCTAAAACACTTGAGAATAACTGGAGTCCTTTTCTTAACTGGTTCTTTTTCTTCAATCATAAATAGGACTTCATCTCTATCATTGTCTGAAAAACTAGCATCACTATCATTTGAGTACTTACTTGCATTATCCGCATAGTAGCTTCTCTTTTGCCTTTGGAAGAACTTCTTTCCTTGTCTATTTTGTCCATCCTTGCTTTTCTTCTGGTACCTGTATCTTTCAGATTCCCTGTACTTGTGATCCTATTTTTCTTCATCATTGTTGTTCTTTGGCTCTTTACAATCTGTTGCAAAATGTCCATACTTTCCACAATTGAAACACTTAACAGATCTTAGATCTATGGGTCTTCTGGAACCTTTATCTCTTCTACCATAGTTAGCTTCTTCATCACTAGATGACTCACTGCTTGATTCTGACTTCTTACCCTTCATCTTCTTGTTCACTTTGAATGCAACCTCTTTTGGAGGGATAGGATCTTTTGTTCTTATCTCAAAATTCGTAAGCATGCCAAGCAAAGAATTCCTTGTCAGAGAATCACTATCAATTGATGTTTCTATAGCAGAAACCTTTTCATTGTACCTCTTTGGAAGAGTTCTCAAGATCTTATCACAAGCATCAGATTCATCAACCTTCATTCCAAGACCTTTCATCTCATGTATAAGTTCATCAACCTTGTTGAGATAGTCATGAATGTTTTCATCATCCCACATTCTTAGATTCTCAAATTCTCCTTTGAGATTTTTGATCTTAGCTTTCCTGACACTTTTATCTCCTTCATATATGGTATGCAATAGTTCCCACATATATTTTTTTATTGTACACTCCATAACCTTCATAGATTCTGATCTACGCAACCCTTTTATAATTGCATTCATAGCTCTTGAATTTGCATGCATTAGAAGCTTACCTTCCTTGTCTGTAGGAGGATTGACTATTGAATCATATCCCAGTTCCACTGCATCCCAAACTTCATTGCCAAGTGCCATCAGGTGAAATCTCATTAGCATACACCAATACAAGAAGTCACTTCCATCAAATACTAGTACTGCATTATTGATGGACCCGTCCCTTTGATCCTTTTGATCCATTGTGTTCTTAGACCACTTTTCCTTCAAGCTGTCAAACTCTTCTGAAGGAACCCACTCTGATACCAATTGAAGAACACAAGCTTATACTGAGAGGGGGGTGAACAGTATAAGACCACTTTTTACTTTTTCTTTTCAAATCAATATTATGCAGTGTATAGATAGCAGTATCAATAGCAGTAATCAAAGCAATGCACAAAACACCATACACAATAGAGACACAAATTTTAACGTGGTTCACCCAATGTGGGCTACCTCCATAGAGAAAATATTTCTTCTAAATATTTCTCAAATAATCTCTTGGGAATCCTTCCCAATTACAATGTTTATGGACCTCTGTCCAAAGGAGATGTTGATCCCCTAAATCTGGATGTGGATCTCTATCCATAGGAGAACTCCTTCTCCTCTGCTCTGGTTGGTGATCCTCTAGAAGACTCTACCTCCAATGCACTGATTGTGGATCTCTCTCCACTTGAAGACTCTTGTCCTCACTCAGAAGACCTATCCTCAATGTCCTGGCTGATGGATCTCTATCCACTGGAGACTCTATCCTCTCTGCTCTATCACCTCCAAAGCTCTATCTCAATACTATACTAAACATAGTCCAGTCGGTCTAGCACAACTCTGCTCAATCTCTTGCACTAAACACAGTACATTTAGTCTAGCACAAATCTGCTCAATAGGTTCACTCAACTTCCAACTCCTCAATAGGTCCACCTAGAACTTCTAAATCTCTCAATAAGGTCCACATAGAACAACTGCTCCAAATCTGCTCAATAGGTCCACATAGAACTGATGCAAATCTTGCTCAATAGGTCCACATCTTCAATAAGTCTCTCTAGGACTTGCTCAAATACTTTTGCAAGCTTCCATAAAAGCTCATAAAAATTAGAGTCCACAATAGCCTTCTCGAAGACTTACCTTAAATCAACTTAACAAGTCCACAAAACTTGTCCAATCTCATAGAATCATAAAGAGAATTGTTAGAGACTCAATATGTTCTATACTTAATGCTCAATCACTTTCTCAACTCAATATCATAGAAGCATAAAGAGAATTGTTAGAGACTCAATATGTTCTATACTCAATGCTCAATCACAACTCAAATCAATCTCATAGAAGCATAAAGAGAATTGTTAGAGACTCAATATGTTCTATACTCAATGCTCAATCTCAACTCAAATCATAATATAGAATAGTTTGTTTCATGGAACTTGAACAACCACTTCACATCCACTTGACTAGGCTCAACCAACTCTACTCAACCAATCACCTCAAGGAACAACCCTTTCTCACAAACCCTAGTCCAAGCATATATCAACCAACTCAAAATATTTCCAACAATGCTCAACAACAAATCTCACATAACAATGATACTCATGTTCTTTTCTAACTCAAGTTCAAGTTCTTTGCATAACCAATTGGCTTCAACAACAATGCTAATAAAACAAGGCTTAATCACAACTCTCAATTCAGAAAACCTTGAAGCATTAACTCAACCACTTTCGAAAAGGAAACCCTAATCAATTCCTTTTCACTCCAAACTTAATTTTCAATCAAGCCAATCAACCAACTCAATAGAGAAGAATTTTGCCCATACCTTTTTGTTGCCAAGAAGTTGTCCACAAAATCTGCCACACTTCACAAAAACTCTTTTCCAAACTCACATAAGGGTTAGAGGACTTCAATTAAAATCACAATGCAAAATACAACTTTAAATACACCTTTTTACTCCAACTTAATTTTCACATCCACCAAAGTCCTTTTAGAAGAAAACCCTTATCAAAAATAATAATCAACAAGTCTCAAAATAAATCTCAATTAACACTTTACCATAACTCCTTATACCTCCTAAAATATAACTCTCAAAATAATACTTTCCAAATAATAAAGCTCAAATAATTATCAACACTTCACCTTCAGAAATAATCACAACAACCTCTAATTAACAAAGTTTATTAAAACATTAATAAACCTTATAACATCCTTATCACTCCAACCTTAGGGCATAACCATAAAATTAATTAACACAAAAAATGTACTTGCCTCAAGGGGATTTGACCCCGCATCTTGCCCTCACCATGAGTGCCTTAGCCATGGCTAAGGTTGCCACACGAGCTACACGCTCGTTCGCAAAGGGGGAAGCACCACGTGCTTCCTCTTTGCGCTTTCCTTGCCCACGTTTAAAAATGTGTGCCTTGGCGCTTCCACAAAAACTCCACCAAAAACTTCTTCGCAAGAATCGAACGCACGACCTCCGTGCTACCAATGCCTTCATGCTTTCCAAGCTACCACTAGGCCACACTGCCCAATGCGAATTGGGGGTGGTCTCTCTCCGCGTTATCTTGTACTCTCCTTTCCAAACGTTTTAACCACGAGCTCATTTTTCGCATGTGCAACTCAATAATCAATCGAGCAAGGATAGATAATAAACAACTTTGGGCATGTATTTATATTGCCCTTCCTCCTTTGTCTAGACGTCGGTGCTTTTATTGAAATGCATTACGTCGGTGCTTTAAGGCTTCGAAAGCCTTAGTAAACCCAACCTTGGGTTTTAATAAAAATTACTTTTGGACTTTATAAAACCCCTTGCCTTATAAAATATTATAATAAGGATTATAATTATTTTATTTGGGTTTTCACCATGGCAATTTTAATATTATAATAACCACCATTATAATATTAATCCTTCGATAAAGTACCTTTAATATTTATTTATAAAATTTAAATTCATGCTGAATTTAAATAATTTATAAAATAAATATTATAACTCCTTTTTAACTTCTGTCTTTTGCACTGTTTCCCTCGATATTTTGCCTTCTTGCTGGATATCAAATAACCATCTTTGTCGCCTTTATTTCCTGCTGAAATTACTGATGACCTCATCTGGTGACATCAATGACAACTTTGACTTAGGGACTCAAAATGTCCAATATAGATATCTTGGTCAAAATATTGGAACTGACAAAAATTTGAATAATTGAGAGGGCTTGAAAATCCCTTTGTTAACTTCAAATTCCCCTATCAAGATATTGTAATATTTCCACCATTGGTAGTTATATTCCATACATTAGAAAACAAGTGAATTTCCTTTTCATAAGTCCTCTTAAGATGCAAATGAGAAGCATAACCCAATGTTTTACCACTATAACAAATTAGTTTATTCCACCACACTAATAACAAATTAAAGCTCAATCCATGCATTAATGAAAAACCAACACAATACATAAAGGTAATCTCACCCTCTATCCACTATAGCACACTCAATCCTATGCTTGAACAAAATATCTAATGCTTATTTTCCTAAATTACATAAATGATCCACTTGGTTGTAATAGGTTGACCATGTCTGTGTGGATCAATAATCCTTGTCCTACCTTTACTCATTGACAACATATATTTTAACCAAGAAATGGATTTCATTTCCAAGGACCCATCCCATTTGGACTAGAGGCCATGCAGTCATTGTTACTAGAAAACTAGCAAGAGCTATAAAAATCATGTGTAGCAAAAAATATCTTACCAATAAATTAAACTTTTCCTCCTAAGAAAAAAATTTGGATAGCCAATTATCTTATTTCCTCTAGAACTAGTTCCTAATGTCTTTAGAAAACTTCCTAAACCTAAAGGAAATTACAAGATAACTAAATATATCTCCATGGTGAATAAATTTCCAAGCAAGAGTATTCCAATGTGGGTGAGGGTCATCAAGTACAAGGACTTTTATCTTAGTAGTAGAAATTTTCAAAATAGTGTAAAAGAGATTTAATACTTCCATGGCATTTCTAAATTTTCACTATAAAATTTGTAAGATCTTGACAAAATGTAAGTTCAACATTATAAGGTTCCCTAGAATAGAGATCCCCCATATATTTAAGCATATTAATAATAAGTGGTCATTTAACTCAAAGTAAGCTTTATTAAAATCGAATTTTCTAAAAAAAAATCCTACAAAGGATTCCCTACCCATTCTAGTGTTTCTAAGTCCAACAAGATATTATCAAGAATGTATCAACCTTTGATGAATCTAATCTATTCTTACCAAACAATACTTTGTGTCATTGGGTTGAAGTGATTTGTCATGGCCTTGACAATTATCTTGTGTTTCATATTTAACAAAGTGATGGATTTTCATCCCCTATAAATCTTGATTGGATCCTGTAGGTATAATTTCAATGACACTCTAATTAACCATTCTACCCAAATATGCTTTCTTCCAACTTCCTTATATAATATGTAAAAGTCATTCTTATATATAACACATATATAATGTTCTGGGAAACCCATCTAATCCAATTGCTAAGATTGAATGTCTCAATATTTTTAATGGTTAATGAAGACTCGTTTAAATATTGGTTGTATCATCCACTCTTTTTGGAATGCATCCCCCAATTTGGGACAATAGATATTCTAGTTGTGAGTCCTAATAATCCTTCAAAATATTTCTATGGTGATAAAAATATTCTATGTTGATATAAGAGTCTTTTGTCACTATCCTACCATCATCACTTTAATCTAGTGAATCGTCTCCTTTTATGCTTCTATTTGAGAAAATTGGACAAAAAATTAGTCTCTTTATCTTGATGTTATGACCATTGTAAATGCAATATAATAAGGGAACACTTCCCGTGTATTAGACCTCTTTTTTATCATAGCCACTTTAGCATGCACTTCTATGGATGAGGGGTCCATTATCAATTAATGATGAGATACATATGATCTTCCACTTAATGTTTTTTATTTTTTTTATGCTCACTAACGAGTTTCTTGCCAAATTATCTCCAAAATAACACATCAATTAATGTCATCTTCCCACCACAAAATCCATTTGAACTCTCCAACTAGTTTGGGGATACTATCACAAATTGACTCTAAATATCAACAATATTTAACATGATCTAAAAGAGTGATGTTTAATTTAAAGGGGAGGTCAATTAGATTTTTATTAGTAAAATTCATGGAATGGGATACTAGAATAAGATAATGATTAGACATAGTCATGGAATATTCATAAAACAATAGTCCCTAAGAATAATGTGGGATTACTTAAAATTATGGGATAAGGTAAAATTTGGCTATCCCACTAAATTTATGCTCAAAGCTCATTTACAAATTAGACCATGTCAACCATTTATTTCCTTATTCTAGTTGTTTTCTTGAAATGGGATAAAAAATACCAAGGTTACTCCAACTTTACACCCAAGTATTGAACTCCTTATGACATAATGGGATAGTGGTACTCAAGCTCTCATGATAGTAATGCTCAATTACATTGAAATTCCATCCCATTATCCAATCCACTAAGGGTAAAAATTGACACATCCAATCCCATAGTTGAGTATGATATTTTTTTATTTGGAGCATACACAAAATAAAATTCAACCACTTTATTTTTGTTAAAAGCTCTTAACCAAAGGCACCTACCATCTAGATCAACCCCTCAGTCTAACACATATTTATCTAACCAAGATGGCACCCCCATGGTCAATCTTCCCTCCCTTATCATGGTTATAAACAGAAAAATCCTATTATTTTACATAGTTTAGAAAACCTATTTAAATAAAAATCCATGCACTTCACCTTTTATATTATTGACACATTATGATAGTGAAAAACAACCACCTCTTTGAACTTATATTTTCTTTCTTATAAAGATAAACAATGAACATTGCTTACTTCTAATTTATATTGGGAACAAAGTATAAAATATCATACTTTCTTGATATCTCATTGATTACACATTCATTGCAAGTATATTGCCTTTCATATATAATAATCCCATAAAAGTCATTAAAGTAACAAGATAACAGTAAAACTTAACTAGAAACTTCTTGAAATTTAATTAGACATAATGGAGTCAAAATATATTTTTACTCCAAGAAACAAAAATTGATGACAGTAAATTTTCTAGAGTTAAAGGTTTTGTGTGGAAAAAAATAGATTTTGTAGCTAGTAGTGCAAATGGTGCTTCTAGAGGTCTTTTTGTTATGTGGAATCCAGAAGTGGTCGAGGGAGCTTGTTTGGTTAAGAATTGTAGGTATATCTCAATGATTTTTCTCAAAGAATAGGAACTATAAGTGGTTGTTGACTAATGTGTATGCCCCAAATAATTTGGTTGAAAGAAGGAAATTATGGGAGGAACTCATCCAGGTTAGACAAAACTCATTAGATATCCCATGGATGGTTGCGGGTGACTTCAATACAACTTTATTTTTGAGTGACAAGAAGGGAGGGAATCAAGCCTTTTTAGATAGTATGGAAGAATTTGGGAATTTTGTTTCTCAATGTGGGCTACTAGACTTGGATTTAAGGGGAGCCAAGTATACCTGGTCTAATAGGCGACTAGGGGAAAGTCTTATTCAAATTAGATTGGATAGATTTTTGGTTACTCAAGACTAGTTTGCAGGGAATTGTAATGCTTGCCTTTCGATGCTTCCTAAGATTGGCTCAGACCATAACCCTCTTTTGCTGGAAATTGAAGATAATAAGAAAAGTTTCAAAAGCCCATTCAGATTTGAATTAATGTGGCTTTTACATTCTGGGTTGGAGGAAAAAATTAAAGAATGGTGGAATGTTGATACTCCAGGTACATCCATGTTCAAGGTCTCCAAGAAGTTAAGAAATATTAAATATAATCTAAAAAATGGAATAGGGAGGTTTTTGGCAATATTCTACAGTAGAAAGAAAATTTGGTCCAAAATTTAAAGGATATAGAAACCCAAATTCAGGTGCAAGGAATGACAGAGGAAATATTAATGAAAGAAAAATTGTTATTATCATATTTTCACTCTACCCTAGCTAAAGAAGAAGTCTTTTGGAGGCAAAAGTCTAGGGCTCTTTGGCTTAGAGAAGGTGATAAAAATTAAAAAAATTCACCTCTCTACTCTTTGCCACAGGAGGGCAAATAAAATCAAAGAAATAATTAAGGATGATGGCAGCTTGACCAAAGATGAAATAGAAATCTAAAATGAAGCAGTCCTATTTTTCAAAAACTTACTCTCTAAGGAATAGGAGATGAATGAGCAAGCAGTCGAACAACTACTACTTCATATTCCAAGGGTCATTTTAGAAGAAATTAATGAAAATCTCTTAAGACCCTTCTCAAGGGAAGAAGTGAAGAATGTAGTGTTTGGGATGCCAAAGGATAAGGCTCTAAGGCCAGATGGATTTCTAGCTAGTTTTTTCAAGCATTCTGGCATATAATTGGAGAAGATGTTAGTGTGGCTATAAGGGAATTTCAGGTTATAGGTAGTCTTCCAAGAGACATTAACTCTACTTTTTTGGTCTTAATTCCTAAAAAATAGGGGGTAAACAATTTCAAGGATTTTTGGTTGAATAGTCTTTAATATTGTTTATAAAATTATAACCAAACTGATGGCCAATAGATTAAAGGAACTCCTCCCTCTAGTGATCTCTCAGTAGCAAGGAGGGTTTGTGAAGGGAAGGCAAATTTTGGATGGAGTAATTTCTATTCATGAAGTTATTCATTCCATGGAGAAAAGTAAAAATGTTGGGATGATCCTTAAATTGGATATGAATAAAGTGTATGATAGGGTTTCATGGTCCTTCCTCAATAAAATCTTAGAAAATTTTGGCTTTCATGACCATTGGAGACAATGGATTGGGACCTGTATTTCTTCTGCCATGTTCTCGATAATTGTTAATGGGGCACCTGTAGGGTATTTTAGTAGTGAGAGAGGCTTAAGACAAGGAGACCCTATCTCCCCATATCTTTTTATTATCATGGTAGAAGCATTAGGGAGAGCATTCTCTACAACTAGGGTTTCTGCAAGGCTTAAAGGTTTTAAACCAACTTCAAATCTTGAGGTAGTTACTCATCAACAATTTGTTGATGATACCATTTTAGTGGGCCAAGCTTCGGTAATTGAGGTGAGGGAGATAAAAGATATTCTTGAAACTTATGAACATGCTTCTAATCAGAAGATCAATTTTGTTAAGAGCAAGGTTTACTTCATTAATACTCCGATAATGATGCAACAAATAATTTCTAGACTTCTCAACTATGGAGTAGAGGAGTTGCCCTCCTTGTACTTAGGGATGCCCATGTTTAAAGGTAAAATGAAGGAAGAATTATGGAATCCTATTTTGGATAGATTTTAGAAAAAGCTAGTAAGGTGGAAAGGGGTGCTTTTAAGCCAAGTTGGGAAGCTTCAGTTGGTGAAGACAACTCTACAAAGCTTACCTATTTACTACATGTCTTTATTTAAAATGTTGACTAAAGTAGAAAATAGGTTGGAACAAATTCAAAGGAGATTCTTATGGACTAGTACAAAGGAAAAACAAAGAATATCCTTGGTAGCTTGGGATAGGGTTTGTAATCCTAAAAAAGGAGGATTGGGACTGAGAAAAATGAAAGGGTTTAATAAAGCCTTGGTTAGAAAAATTGGATGGAGGTTGATTCAAGAGAATGAGGCCTTATGGATAAAGATAATCAAAGCTAAATATCTAGAGAATAATAACTCTTTTCTAAGATGTGCAAACCCTCCTCCAGGTTCCTCTCTTTGGAATAATTTGGTTAAGATAAGACTACTTCTTTGGAAAGGGATTCAATGGAAGGTTGGAGATGGCTCCCAGATTGATTTTTGGGAAGACTCATGGCTCATGGATACTCCTCTAGGGCTGATTGATGAGTTGAATCCTGCTAGAAATATTTTGGTTGATTCCTTTAGAATAA
Source organism: Wollemia nobilis (assembly GCA_028583015.1). NCBI lineage: Eukaryota > Viridiplantae > Streptophyta > Pinopsida > Araucariales > Araucariaceae > Wollemia > Wollemia nobilis. The sequence goes on along the minus strand of JAQPPZ010013020.1, from coordinate 5,424,420 downwards.
AATTCAAAGATTTTATAAATAGAGGAATTGATGGCAAGCAATGGAAAAAGATCGATAGGCATTCTAGTTTGAGGGACATTCAACAAGCAATTATGAAGATAAATCAATTGCTACAAGGATATCATTTAAGCCAAAAGAAGGACAAAGATACTATTATTTGGGCCCCCAATCCCTCTGGTAGCTATTCAGTTAAATTAGGATATGAATCCTAGATCTCTCCCTCCCTAGGTAGCTTTGATGCAAATAACATTTGGAGCAAGTTTTTAATTCCAAAGATTGCCTTCTTCCTATGGTTGGTTGTACAAAATAAGATTTTAACACTAGATAACTTAATGAGAAGGGGATTTTCTCTCCCTAATAGATGTGTGTTATGTCTTAAAAGTGAAGAATCAATCAAGCATATGTTTATGGAGTGCCCCTTCTCTTCAAGGGTTTTTGAATTGATGATGAAGGAATTTGAAATTCAATGGGTGAAGCCAAAGGATGTTACATATTTATTAGAATAATGGAAATCTCCCTTTTCCAATTTAGGGTTATCTCAAGCTTGGAAGCTAGCCCTGCCTCACTTTTTTGGGGGTATTTGGAAAGAAAGAAATAATATAATATTTAAGGAAATGTATAGGAATGAAATCTCAACCTTCAACAGAATTTTAGCTATAGTTAAGGATAATATCTCTATTATACCTCATCATAATGATGGAGGAAGGGTAGTGGAAGCCATAATTGCTTTAAAATGGGGCTTTCCTGCAAGCCAAAATTATGATATTGACCCCAAAATATTGGCTAGATGGAATACAGTCTAGAAACCACCTCAACTCGGTTGGATTAAAGTGAACTTTGATGGGGCAGCTAAGGGAAACCCTGGTAGGGTAGGAGGAGGGGGAATTTTTAGAAATCCAAGTGGGAAGATCATAACATTTGTGAAATCTTATGGCATTCAATCCAACCATATGGCAGAAACAAAGGCCCTATTCACATGCATGAGCTTAATGAAGCAATTGAATATAAAGAGGGTCATTATTGAAGGTGACTCTTTAAATATTATTAATTGCTTAAGGGGTAAGAATGAAGCTAGTTGGAACATATCAAACATTATATCAGATGCAAGAGAGATCATTGTAGCCTTGGAGGAGGTTAATATAGTGCATATCTATCGAGAGGGAAACCAAGTGATGGATTGGTTGGCCAATAAAGGTGTAGATAGTCCTGAACCAATTCTATGGAGGGATGATTTCCCTAGTGAGTTGAGGAGTATAGTTGAGAGGGAATTGCAAGCTTATGATAGATAAAATTATGGTTAAATTATTAATTAGTGGTTGTAAGCTTTATTCACCTCTTGTAGTCATAGGAAGTGATTCCCTAGTTCCTATTGAGTGGTGCAATAGTGAATATTGTTTTGTGGTAGGGTCTTATTGAGTAGTGCGATAACTATAGTCTCAATAATGGTTGTGGTGAGGTGCAGTGTTAGCATGGCCCATGCAGTGTTTTACAAGATACTATTTGGTAGGGTTCTTGTTCTATGGTAGGGTTACTATTCTATGGTAGGGTTCCTATTGAGTGATGTGGTGGCTATGGTCTCGGTGGTGGGATACTATTCTGTGGTAGGGTTCTTGTTGAGTGGTGCGGTAGTGGGATACTGTTCTATGGTAGGGTTACTATTCTGTGGTAGGGTTCCTATTGAGCAGTGTGGCAGCTATGATCATTGTAGCCTTGGAGGAGGTTAATATAGTGCATATCTATTGAGAGGGCAACCAAGCGACATATTGGTTGGCCAATAAAGGTGTAGACAATCTTAAACCAATTCTATGGAGGGATGATTTTCCTAGTGAGTTGAGGAGTATAGTTGAGAGGGAGTTGCAAGCTTATGATATACAGAAGTATGGTTAAATTATTAATCAGTGGTTGCAAGCTTTATTCACCTCTTGTAGTCATAGGAAGTGAAGCTTTTCAATTTTTTTCCTTTTAAGGGGTTTATGTGACTTCTTGTCTTGTTCTACTACTACACTTCTCTAATTCTTCATTGTTTGATTTAATGTAGAGGAGTGGTATTGTAAAAAAGGGTTGGGGCCCTTTCAAAAACCCCTTCTTTTCACCCTAATAAAAATATAATAAAAATATGAAATAAGACATTATATTCCAACATCCCCCTTTATTACATTATTTGAGATGGAAATTAATAGAATAATTACCCCTTGAATATGGAGGTAAGAGTATTAAAAATGACAAGCTAGATCTAGTTCAAGCTCTAGCATTGATTCTAGCTTAGCTCATGGGCACTGGCTTTAGCACTAGCTCTATTGAATTGAAATATTTGTTTTCTCATAATTATTATGAACTTTGGATCATCTCGATGGATCGCCTTTGGATTAGCATACTAGGTTTTCTTTTATAGTGCTCATTAAACATCTCCTTTATCATACTACATTCCATGATATTCATCCATCTACAATTTAACTAGATATTTGTGTAGTTTCTTTGAAGTTGGTATGTTCAGTGAGGATTGTTCCAACATTTTTTGGATGTATTTCCATATTTTCCATAATATTTGAAACTTATTATTGGAAGACAATATATTGTGTTGTATCAACAAATGGTAGATTCTTCTTTGTTGTTTGTCTTGAATAACCAAGACCTTATAATTTATCCATGGGTAATATGGGTTTTTTAATTCCTTGTTTATTTCTTCATAAACTTGTTCCATTGTATCCCATATTTTACATTATTTTTTAAGCTAATTTTTGTTGTATGCTCTTCATCACAATATTTGTCATTATCAATATATACAATATATTCTTTATCACTGCATATAAAACTTCTTTCTACCATTTCTATCTTCTCAAACAACTTCCATATTGCTAGTGTCATAAATGAAGTCCTTTTGGATATTTTTTTGTATTACAATCAATTTCTTTCAGTTTGATAAGATCACCTATATCACATGTGATATTTTTCATCAAGGGCTTGTTATTTATCTTTGTCATTATTTCTTCTTGTTTAGTATTCTTCTCTTTAAATATATTAAAGGTGAGAAGTGAAATGTATATGATCTTGACTATATTAATGGGTATTGTAACAACTTTCTCATTGTAGTCAACTACTTTATCAAGATGAAAACTTATATAAGTCTTAAGTGTCATGAAAGTATCATCATTAGACTCTTTAAATATTGACTGTAAGTATTTTAGACTATCAACTATTTTGGTAAATAATGTGTATCTAAGAGTTAAGCATTGTATATTCATCTTGAGAATCTTCTTCTTGTGTGTCAAGTACTAGATCTTCATCTTGTTTCTTTTTTCTTTCCTCTAAACTATTTTAATTTTAACATTTTATTTCTTGCCTTTTTGGACATTAGAAATTTATATCTAGTTTCATATTCTCTATCCCTCTTCGATTTTTTCCTTCTTGATATATATTTGTGATATGAAATGACAATTGTACTTTTTGAAGTTGGTGTGGAGATGTAATGATATCTAAATAAAATAATCCATTTTTTCAAGATGCAATAGCTTCCAATTTTTTTGTCTTAAGATAAAACACCTTTTGTATCCATTAACAATTTGAAAATCAAAACTTACTCCTTTATCCATGATTTGAGAAAATGAAAGTATTTTTTTGGTAAGTTATGGTACATATAGCACTTTTTATATTGTGCACTCTAAAAAAGGTAAGTTCGAGGAAATAGTTCCTATTCCTTTTATTTTATAGCTTGTATTATCTACCATTATCACTGGCCAACCATGTATTTCTTGAAGAGTTTCATACCAATATACATTACTAGTCATATGGTTACTTAGTCCAGAATCAGCATACCTGTTATTATCCCTATTTTTTTCCATAGTGTATGTCATCAATATTTTATATGTTACATCTATTTCTTCATCATAATTTGACTCATGTTCTTCCTCTATCACATGCCCTTGTTGTGACAAATAAGTTGATCTATTTTCTTGATGTGTTCTTGGTAAATTGTTAGAATTTCTATATTGGTATTGTTCTTGTTACCTTGTTTGAGAAGGAATTCATGATTGATTCCACTTATTCAAAGCATTATATTTGCATAACCTAGTATCATGACCTTCTTTCTCACATATATGACAATATCTTCTTCTCCATTCTAGTTGGTTTTGTGAAGAATATGAGTATGAAGTAGTAGGACCCCTGGTATTTATTTGGTATCTCTTCCTAGAAATGAGAGCATTGTTTGAAGCATCATCTCTTAATTGATTTTCTAGCTCATGTTGTTGAAGAATATTGATTAGCTCTTCAAATGATACTTTATGGTTAGAAACTTGCAAAGAGGTTATCAATATTATATATAAATCTGGTAGAGCATGCTTTGCAATTGATACCAACAAATTATTATCAATTCTTTTCTCAAGGTTTTTAATTTTATCTTTAATTCTTTAATATTTCAAAGGAAATGTTCCACTTATATTGTTTTGCATTTGTAATGTGTATAGTTGAAATTTTAAATGATGAATAATTGTTTGATTTATACCTTCAAAAATAGTGTATAGGATATCCCAATCCTCTTTTGATGTATTTGCTTTACTAAGTATTTCATCATATATTCCTAATAATATGATTAAATGTACCATGTGATATTTTTCATCATAGTCTCTTTGTGCAGCTAGTTCTTCGGGATATATTTCATCTCTTAATACAATATTCCATAGTATTTTGACTACAATAATAGTTCTCATTTTATTTTTCCATGGAATGAAGTTTGGACCTCTTAATAGTTGTGATTTAGAGAGAAATAGTTTAGGAATGGTCATTATGGATGTTTCCTTATGACTCCCTTTTTAAATAAAATATATTGTTTTATATTTTAAAGTGTTTCAACTATAGCAAAATGTTTTAATTTTTCAAAGTATACTTTAAAATTTTAAAAGATAATACTCAAGAGTTTTGAAATTGGGTATATCCTTAGCTCTTTTGGTTGCACACAAGTTCTTATGCTCAAGCAATTCAAACCCAAATATATCCTTAGCTCTTCTCTAGCTACACAAACACTTTCGAATAGGATTTTATTTCCATGTAGAAAGTTGTATATTGCACACATTTACACTTAGAAGCACACATTCTATTGTACTTCTCACTAAGAAGTATACGTTCTATTGCACATGTTCTCGTATATCTACTACACATATTTCCACTCAAAAGGTTGTCTACTACGTAGATTTGCTTTTATTTTTGTTTTGACTAGACTACCTATATAATCTTTGGGCTAGTTTTTTCTTTCCAAGCAAATATTTAATACAATTCAACTTGTTTGTTGAATTATCTTTCTTGATAAAATGGCATGATCTTCCACATGTATTTATCAAATTAAATTGATAACAATACCTCCACTTTTAATTGTCACTTCTTGTTTCTTTGTTTCAGGGTCTTTTTGAATCTCTAGAAATGTTTTTTTTGTTTATGGGTCTTCATGAGATCTTCCAAAAATGTATGTCACTAATATTGAAATATTCTTTAAAAAATTACTTCCAAGGACGTATTTATCCGTCTCATATTAACAATTTCCTCATAGCATGAATTCAAACATCTATATTCGCTCATGGCTAAGGAATATCTGTAAAGTATGCTTTGATACCACATGTTAGAAATAATTTATAAAAAATAATGTTTTTTTTTATCTCATTGATTACACATTCAATGCAAGTATATTGTATTTCATACATGAGAATCTCGTAGGACAATAATTCCAAAGAAGTCGTTAAAGTAACGAGACAACAAACCAATTGAAAAAAGTAATGAGATAATGAAAAAATATAACTATAAAATTCTCAAAATTTAATTAAACATAATGAAAGTTAGTACACAAAATATGATATGTAATTATATCTAATAAGTTCTAATTCTCATTCAACTATTTAATCAAAGATTATATTATGCTTTCAAGAGATATTAATAATTCTCATTCAGAATGCAAGTCGAGATTGAGTGCAACCAAAAGTGCGAGTGTGATTCTGGAGTGAGTGCAATAAAAAGTAAGAGCATGAGCTCGTAGTGGTTACAACCAAATGCAAGCATAAGTTTGGAATGAGTGCATCCAAAAGCGAGTGTGATCGCGAGCCAAGAGTGAGTGTAGTCGAAAGTGAGTGTGAGCATGATCCAAGAGTGAGTGTAGCCAAAAGTGAGTGTAAGCACAAGTTGGGAGTGAGGAGAAAATATGAGTAGGAAGTAGAAAGCAAAGTGTGATCCAATTGAAGAAAATCTAGTGTGAGCTAGGAGGAAGTGTGATCTAAGAGGGAGTGCAAGTCAAGATTCAGTCATGGCGAAAGAGCAACAGGTTCATTCGGAGTGCATTAGTGCTTTAAATCCTTACCATGAATGTGTGGAACATTGTTTCCTAGAAAATTTTGAAGTGAAGGAACACCGAGAAAAAGAAGAGACAAGGGCTATTGCAAGTCAAGAGGGAGTGCAAGTTGGGAGCGAGTGCGAGGTAAGAGAGAATGCAAGCTGGAAGCGAACGCAAGCGTAGAGGGAAGATGAGCCAAGAGGGAGTGCAAGCCAATAGCAAGCCCCTTTAACTAGTATGGAAGGTAAATCATATTTGAAAGCCCTAATAGGAATTTAGGATGCCCTAGATGGAAGTATGGAGGCCCAAGTTGGAGATAAGCAAAAGAGCAAATATATGGTAAGTTCGATCTAGGTAGCAGAAATTACACCATAAGTGAGTATCAAGGATGAGATGATTGAGCATGATATAATGGTTCTTAAAAATAGATCATGGCCAAGATTTTTGGAGATTCAAAATTGGATCAAGTGGAAGTGGGGATTAAATTCAAATTACTTTTCTAGTTCAAAATTTAAGAATAAAATAATGGTTGGTGGCCCGTGGTTCAAGGGAAGAGAAACACTTTATTTAAGACCATGGAATGAAATTTTTTCTTTTTAGAAAAAAACTATTAAGAAGCTTTTAATTTGGGTTAGGCTTTTTGGACTTCCATATTAGCTTATAAATAAGGATGTTCTAAAGAATATTGGAAATACCCTAGGGCTTAGTTATCAAGTTCGAGTTCATGTTCAAATTTGATACTTTTGAAATTCGAAAAAAAATTGACATGATAAAAAATTTGGAATAAAATTCGACATAAAATTCGATTTGTTATAAATGTGAATATATAAACTTAGTATATGCACATAAAATTTTTCATGGATCCGATATAAAAGCAACATCACGTTGCCCCATACCCTAATTGGAATTGGAAATAACAATAATAATAAACTGGGAAAATTGGGGACAACCCAACTGTAGGGTTTTGGCTTTTCTTTGGAAGGTCCAAGGTTCAAACCGTTGCGTAGAGGGAGTGTGTGGTGGTTGTGTGTTAAATTCCCTATTGATAAGCATACATTTCGATTTTACGAGGGGTCATAGTTGGAAGGAGACTGCTTATCCGTTCGTAAGGGTTTCTCACACTAACCAAATAAAAATAAATAAATAAAAAATAATTATCTAGTTTATTAAATAATTCAAAATAATAACACTTGCATGCAAAGCACTGACTTGATTCCTTGCATAGCTTTCATTTCGTGTAGAAAATGTTTAGGTGTAATGACACAGTTGAAATTAAAAAATTAATGTATCTAAAAAACTATATAATGGTTTTTTTTCATAGAGTGTGAGTGTAAGGGTTTTGGTGTTGTTGTTTTTAGATAATTTTCCATCTGCTCATCCGACTGTTCATCCCAACCCTACTTCAGAACAATTACTATTTCAAACATTAAATATTTGGTAATTTACTTTGCAAAGACTTCGTTTACGTGAAAGAGCCATCATTTTCGGATGTCATGTGAAATAATTTGATACAAATAACTTATTTGTGAAAATTCCATTCATATGGGTCATTCCTAGAGATTATAACGTCATAATCTGAGCGGTGCTTTTGAAGTTCTGTTCCCTGCAATTCTTCTCTACCATAAACGACAAAAAACTTTCCTAGACAAGCTGCTGGTGATTTACACATTTGGGTAACACAAAGTCAGGGATGAACTGATGGGAAATTACCTGGATTCAGAGTGCTTCCTCAAAAACAAAACCACACATTAAAAAAAAACCTAAATTTTTTGGTCGAATTTAGGGTTTGTTCGGCAAATTTATGCGTGAGGGTTTCAAATTCGTTGAATTTTGAACTTCAACTAAAAATTTTGATGAATTTGATAACTAAGCCCTAGGGAAATTCATCAAAGAATGACTAACTACTAAGGAGCGAAAGCATGCTATATATACTTGAATATGTGTTGTTATAGAAATTATAAAACCTTTGCCACAATCCATTAAGATAAAATCCAAATCAAGAGAATGGGATCAACAAGTAGATTATGAAAATATCACATATTATTGCCATAATTGTTATGAAATTGGACACATGTCAAGAGTTTACAAAGTGAAAACTATGAAGAAAGAGAATAAAAATTCTAGCCATGAGATAAACTTCAGGATAAAGCAAGGAAATCATACAGTAATAGAAGCTAGATCATATCAAGGATATTCCACTTTGAAAGAAGAGGCAAAGAAAACCTATCTACCATATCATTTGGCAAGTTCAGAAAGAATTAAAGGTGCAAAATAAGATGTGGAGAGAAATCCTAAAATAAAGACAACAAAAGAGGTCAAGTTTATTCTAGGTAAATCATCCTCATTTTCCTCAAGTAGTACAAAATCCTCTCCAAGTAATAAGAGTGATAGGAATGAAGATGTTATCCCTTGCAATTCAAGGTTTTAAGAGTAGCATAATAAAGAAATAAATATGGAAGAGACCCATAACAATTTAGTTTTTTTTAGAGCAGAATAAGAAGGTATTTGCTACAAAAGAGCATCTTCCACTTTAGGGTTTCTAGGGCAACAAAAAAAATTGTGCTTTTGAGGTTATTCCTTGCACTTAGATTCTTCAAAACAAGGCAAACCTAAAGATGATAAGTCTTACTATGAGCACTGTGAGAAGATTGAAGAGATTGATGAAGTTGAAAGTATTGTTGGGAATGAAAAAGAGAGAAAAACCTAAGAAGCAAAAACAAAGAAAAAAGAAACCCAAAGATATATTGATATAGGAAAACAAAAGCAAATATCACAATTCCTAACAAGAAGTGGGGCTAAACCCACAAATAAAATTAAAAAATAACAATGAAAATATATCGTGGAATATTAAGGGAATGGATAAGAACCCAAAAAAAAAAATTATTAAGAAATTGTGGGGTTATTATAGACAAAATATTTATAGATATAGAAGTTGGGTAGCAAATATTTTAGCCATTAGCAGTGTTGAATTTCATCTTGGCAAAATTTAAATTTCATAAGGCATCTGATATAAAAGGAGTTGATTGTGGAAACTTGGCAGTTTGGGGAAGATGAATATTGATAAAAAGACAAAAGAAGAATATCTTTCATCGAAAGAAAAAATTGGATATGCTTTAATTAACTTGTTAGAAATGTAATGAGAGTAATATAATATCTTATTTTTGTAATAAAAATGACCTTCAATAAAAATTACGCATAACTTATTAAAAAAATAATAACTCTTATTCAACTTATTAATCTAAGATTATATTATGCTTTCTTGTGATATTAATAAATTCTACTTCTTATCTTAGGTATAAAGAATGTTTGCTAACAAGTCTCTTAGAAGCTAATTATAACCAATCTACCTTGTTTTCTTTTTCAAGTGATAAATGACCAACTATCTATCTTTCAACTCAATACTAATCTTTGAAATCCATTCTAACAATTTCGACTCAATACTAATCTTTGAAATCCATTCTAAGGCCTTTACCACATTATCTCTATTCCAAAGTTAAAATTTGTATCTTCTTTCATTGTCTAGAAATTGATTTCTTATCTTTGACCATTAGCTATGAGCTTAATCAACGATCCAAATCGAAAGAGACACATACATGTTGATCCAATATTATAACATAATATAAGATAAAGTGAAAAAACTATTGTCTACGTGGAATTCTTATGGTAAAAAAAAAGACTTGAATGTAACTTAAAAAAAACACTTCTACCTTTTTTATTTTGATGATTTCCTCGTAAAAATATTTTTAAAATTTTATTTTTATAAGAAACAAATCAGATTGAAAAAAAAAAAATCCAAAAACCATGGTTGGAGAAGACGTTTACGTTTTATTAAAAATGAATTGATGGTGTCTTTGCATGCATTATATTATAATCATCCTTATGTTAAAGATGTGGACAATTACATCCTTTTGGACCATAGCTATATATTACATTACTTCACCTACGTCTAATCATATCAAAATAGGTGCGTAATACAAGAGATTGATTATTTTCACTTATAAAATTATGCATGCATAAGTATATAACAATAAAAATCATAAAGTAGTTTTTAATAGTCATTATTTTCTACCTCATAAAGTATTAAATTATTTAATAATATAACATTTTAAATATTATTTGATATCAATATAGAAGGATTTGTAGAATATTCGTTACCATAAATTTAGTTGGTCTCATACTAAGTCTAAGAGTATACTTATTTTATTTTAATTTTATATCTGAAAAAAAAAAAAAAAAAAAAATTTAGTGGTCCATCTGGACAAGTATTTATTTGAGTAAGGAACCTTAAATGAATTTTTTCTACTAGTCCATTTTCATAAGTATTTACTTCAGTAAGGAAAACCCTAATTTAATTTCTGGACAGATACTTTATATATATATATAGATTTTTTTTACTTCTTTAAGAGGAACCTTTTTTATATACATGGATTTTTTCTACTGGTCCATCTCGATAAGTATTTACTTTAGTAAGAGGAACCCCTAATTTAATATTTGAAATGAAATGAAAGATTTTAATTACGTTCAAGAGACTCAAATATGGTCTATGGGACATCAAATATGGAAGACAATTGTTCAAATCATATCATATGATCTTTAATATCTTTGAGAAGGTCGTTCCTTCTCCTGTTGATTTGGGTTAGCAATTCCCCAACTTTTTTTATTTTACTGTCTTTAAATAACTCTGCCATAGATCCGTTTCAAAAAACTCGGGCACTTATAGATGAAGTTTTCCTCTGTGTCTACTTTTTATAGACACAGAGGAACACTTCATCTATAAGTGTCCGAGTTTTTCAGACATCCGTGGCAAATACAAAGAAACACTTGGAAACAGATCTATGGCAAAGTTATTTGAAGACGGTAAAATAAAAAAAGTTGGGGAATTGCTAACCCAAATCAGCAGGTGAAGGAACGACCTTCTCAAAGATATTAAAGATCATATGATATGATTTGAGCAGTTGTACTTCCATATTTGAGGTCCCATAGACCATATTTGAGTCTCCCGAACGTAATTAAAATCTTTCATTTCATTTCAAATATTAAATTAGGGGTTATATATATGGATTTTTTTTACTGGTCCATCTCGATAAGTATTTACTTCAGTAAGGAGAATTTGAAGGGGTTCGATATTAGAACCATCGACCTCACATTGACAAACATTCAACAAAGAATCGATTTTCTCTTATAAAAATTTAAGATTAGAACCATCGACAAACACACAACAGAAAACTGATAAATCTATATATTTGAATAGATACTATACCTATCATTTTTTTATCCTTATAAACTTGCACATTGGTCTTCATAAGACTTTCCAGTCTAGTATTAGATTTAAGTTGATAATGGCAATACTTAATAGGTGCCTTTGTAATGCACAATAACCTTTTCTTTGTCTCCAACCTGTCTTGCCTGCGAGAGGTATATGTTAACATTAGGGATGTGTGTTTCGTTAATGGTGGGTACGATACTTGAACTTTTCTAAGGACTCTGGCCAAAAGAGCACCTCCATAGAATCAACTAGTTAAACATTCTTTATGTGGTTTCATATAGAATGTTGGTGTGGAGTGTGGCTTAGATAGTCATTTGAGAGTGCCTAGGTTGCATGGGCATATAATTAGTACTATGTTTTGGAAAATGAGCTTAGTCTTGATTAAAGCAAGGCTTACCATTAAATTATGAGGTTGGGTATTTGAAATTCAATATAGTATTATTTTTAAGTCTTAGTCAAAGTCACGATAATGAACTTTAATAATGATGTAAAAGGCTTGATTGCAACTTTTGGAATAGTGCCAATACTTCAATGGCACACCTAGCCATGCATGGGCAATTGGGGGTGAGTGATTTAAATAAAACAAAGATCATATCCACTCCATGATGTGCCTTGAAGGAGGAAGCCCATAAAGTAGTTTGTAAAATATTCATAACTTTGATTGATGCAAACATGCATGGAAAATGGGTTTCTTGTAACACATACAAAATGATTTTTTTGGTGATGTGAGAGCCTTGGGTGTCTGCAGTCCAACTAGCCCAAGCATAAATATTTGTAAATTATGCCATTGCTTTAAGTGGTAAAGGAGACAATGTGAAACAATCTAGGCTTTAGAGGAGAAAATGGTGGCCTAAGGGAAACAAAAGCTTCAAATGTGGATGTACTTTTTTATATCATAGTTGTTTATGCAAGGAGTCTAGAACTTTGGGAGCAGAGTCCCTACTTTTTTGCTATATTCTAGGCCAAATTTTTTGAAGGGTGCATGGTGGGATTTAGTTTATATGGACTTTGGAGGCAAGGTGTAGACAACATGGAGCACAAGGATGTGTATTTGAAAGCAAATATATTGATTGGATAAAAGACTTGATAATGCTGTCCACATGAAGGTTGGAAAGGGTGAAACTTTGGATTAAGATATCTAGGCATTTTAGTCTATCAATGTGGAGGAATAGGCTTAGAAATTAGGAAGCAACTATGAAGGTGGTGCACAGTTGTAGGGATAGACCATGTGCATCTATGGTATATTTTATAATAAAATAATAAACTATTGTCAAGAGGGGGGCTAGAATAGAGAGGGGATTATCATGACAATGCAGTTGGTAGATCAAGTTTGACTAACTGCTTTCGATAAGTGACATTTCTCCACCTTAATCCAATAGAATTTAGGATAACCTAAATTGTTGTTGAGACTTTGAATCCATCTAATTGGAACCAACGGTTCAATAACTAAAGGATGCTTTGTTTTTGGTTGATTTTTTTTAAGTATTATAAAGTATAATGTATAGTATAATTGGATCATATTTTTAAGGTATAATAATACAGATTTCTTTTTTCATGATTCAAACAAAGATATCCGAAATAAAATGCAAATGAGATGAAAGAATGTTCCCGATTCCTTTGATATAAAAAAAAAACGAGAAATTGTTAGGGTGTTCGACATAGATTTTGGTTTGAAATTTAAAGGTTTAGGGATCTCCTTTCTCATGATTCAAAACTGAAATAAAATACTAACAGCCTAATTAAAATAACTTAAATAAAATACTAACAATATACGTGGTTTATCACTAAAAACCTCAGATAAATGTGTAAAAAAATATTACTCTAAAAAAATCAAAAAATTAAAAATTTAAATAAACTTATTCTAAAACTTAAAAAATGATAATCATCATGAAAATTAATCTTTGTTAAATATGTTTTGAGATACCAAGAGATTATATGAACCGTGCAAGCAAGGGCATAGGACAAACCTATCCTATTCCTAAGAATAGGGTGACATGTGCCAAAGGAGTTGCTTTCAAACAAGATATAAGGTCTCAGTTATCCAACTTAATATTCTAAATCACACAACCGAATCCTTGAAATTTTGATAAAAGACAACTTGCAATAATTTCCCACCATTTCTTTTTCAAATAAACAAATTTTTATTTTTTGTTTAGAAAAAGATAGGTTGATTGGTAGCGGGTCAAGTGTTTATCAATGGATTGTTTTACATAAATTCTATGAAAGATCGAAATCTTCTTAATTTTATTTTTACCTAATAAATTATAAATTGAAATTAAAGAGGTCCCTACCCCTAAAAAATAAATAAATTTCAGCTCTTTAAATAACACCTTTTTAATTCTTTTATTTTACTTTTTCAAGTATATTATCCAAAGTGTTTTTTATGATGATGAATAAAGGTCAAAATTTTAATTTATACATAACATTTCAAAATATATATATATATATATACCTTTATAAACCTTAAACTTTGGTTTGTTGAGTAAAGATAGAGTAAGGGACGTCCAAAAAATTGAATTTGATAGTTTAAGGACAAACATTGGACCACTATCGAATTTGATAGCCCAAGGACAAACATTGGACCACTATCAACTAACCTATCCTTTAGAATAACATTTTTAGCAATATTAATAATAAAAAGACTATAATTGTTATTATAATGTGACATATTTAACATTTTTAGCAATATTAATAATAAAAAGACTATAATTGTTATTATAATGTGACATATTTGTTATGGTGGTTACTTGACATTCTTGATTATATTCTAATTTATCTTTTTTTTTAATAAATTGAAGTAAAATTGAAAACATATGGAAACCACCTTTCCTATAAATTAAACTTGGATTTTGTTAGAAAAACCTAATACCAAATATCCAGTGCTTTAAGGTATAGGAACCAAATATTTGGTTGGGGCATGCATTAATTTAAGAGGGTAATCACATTGATGTAAAACCAAATATTTGGTTGGGGCATGCATTAATTTAAGAGGGTAATCACATTGATTTAAAACAAGACTTTAGTGGAAACAAAGGTGTTGTTGGGAATCCATTAAACAGCGTTACGTTAAAGGGGAATGACTTTGATTTAAAGCATACCTTTATTTAAAGTTGAACAAATCGTTTCTTTAGTTTTTAAAGTTGATTTATACAGTTTTTGACCGTAAATTTGCATTGAGAGTATGTATGGGTTGTACAAGGACATTCATTTATATTATAATTTAATAAAGTTATAATATTTATAATAAATAATATATTTAAATAAAAGTTAAATAATATTTTATTATATATGTTTTATGTTTTATTTAATTATCAAGGTAAAACAATAATTTAGAAGGAGATGAGTGTGATTTATATAATTTGTTTAGGTTTTATAAATTGAAATAAGTATAAATGAAATTTTTTTTTTTTTGAAAATTTTGAAAAAACTTGTATTAAAACATTGATCAATGTTTAATTGTTTTTAATATATAAAATATTAATTTTAAAAGATGAAAATTTGTTAATAATAAATATGAAAATATAATATTAATATATAATAATTACATTATTAAAACATAACAATTATAAATAATCGTACTAACATTTTTGAATTGTGAGATTTTATTTAACATTTAATTTAATAATTAAAAATAAATTATTTGATTTGATAATTTTTTTTTTTTTTTGAGGAGGAACCTTTTATATACAACATATCCGCAACATGTGAGGGATTTGATAATTTTATGATGTAAAAGTTTATATTGTGATTTTTCTAAATTGTAAAATAAAATGAAAAATGTTTAAATTTTTTATTATGTAAAAGATTACAAATATTTTTGTTGATATTTATGTAACGTGTCTTTGCTTAAATAATAATAAAAAAATATGATAATAATAATTTTAATATTAATAAAAAAATAAAATAAAATTTTATTAATTAATTTTTTTTTCATAAATTATGAAAATATTTGTTTGTTGAAGTAATACGAAGTATAATTGAAAGGATAATTGGAGGTCAAAGATTACTTTCTTCAACCACACAACATTATGGAGATCACCTTCTCCACGATTCAAACATCTTACCCTTTTCAAGAGCAAGACATAACACAACAAAAACTATCCTTCGATGATTCAAACCTAGATACCTTGAATGAGAAACCAACAATATATCACTGAAATATCCTACAAAGATGACTATAAAACTATATATATATATATATATATATATATATATATATATATATATATATATATATATATATATGCATAAGGAAATTAGTTACATCCACATTCCTTTTCTACTACTAGGGCTCAAATTTTGGAGCTACCCCTAAAAGCCCTATTCTACCTTGTTGTTCAAATCTTGGGGCTGCCCCCTAAAAGCCTTAATCTACCTCGTTGTTGTTTAACATGGCGTGAAATGAACCACATGTTGCTCAGAATTGGTAACATCGTTGTAGGATGGCGCACACTCAATTGTTTTAGGTCACACTACTACCTTTACAAATAAGCATGCCCCAAAATTTGGACCTAAAATTTCTCCTTAATAAATACCAAAACTAATCAATTCAACAAAACTATATTTTTTACATAAGAGAGTTGGTTACAACCACTATTTTTAGTAACTGACCAGCGCATGGTTTCAAACCATATGAAACTACTCCCAACAAACCTATCCTTCTCGTTCTTGTTGACCCAGCGTAAGATGGGGACCATTGGTCGTTCGAGGTTTGTATCGTCGTTACTCTTACGCGCACTCACAAGATTCGAAATAGACTACTATCTTTGCAAAGGATTGGCTTTCCTCTAAAATTTAAACCTAAATCTCGTCCTTTCATTCAAAAAAAAACCTAAATCTCTTCTTAGTAAGTGTCCACCCACACTTACACTTACTAATGTTTAACAAAAACTATTTTAAATAACATAAACTTGGACTTAATCCTCAAGAAAAAGCTTGGCATTGACTATATAAGTGCAAAATCTTTAGCCAGATCTGAGTAGCCTTTTCCAAAAATGCACTTTTGTAAATATCTTGCATGCAGATTCCAGTATTCCTTGCCAACTCAAGTCTTTTCCTAACAACCAGACCTATAAATAATGGCATATAAATAATTACCCTTTGGACAAGGTCACCATAAGGAATATACCACTTTGTTTCTTGCTTCTACCACCACAAAATATAGGAATCCCCATGGCTTTAGGTGACCTCCTCATGTTGTCGGATTCTATCTTGCTGTCCACACACCAAAAGCACCCACAAAGAAAAAGCTATTTAAAATTTTCAAGTCAAGGTTAATTTATTTATACATATTATAATAAAATGGTGAGTCTTTATATATATTTTAATTAGTTATATAAAATTGAATCAGTTTTATTTTTATTTTTTATTTTTAAATTAATATTTCTTATATACATTCATCATGGTTTATTATTATTATATACAGTAGTATTGTAATGGTTTACATATTATTTATGTATGAGTTGACAAGATTTGAATTTAAGTTTTTTGCTTAAATCTTTTTTTTAAGAAACTAAATGTTATTTAATAAATTATAAAGTATTTTCAATGACATATTTGTTCTACTTTGACGAACTAAATGTCATTTATAAATTATCAAGTATTTCCAATGACATATTTATTCCACTTCAATACCTCCTCTACTTTAGATATGGATTATTTATAAAATATTTATTTAAATAAAATTTTAATAGCATAAATTAAATATATAATTTTGTTTGTAAAATTAAATAATTAAATTTAAAACATCGGGTTAAAAGAATTACAATTCCATACATTTAAAACTAGATCGACAATTTAGTTTGTCATTTTAAAATTAAATTAAATATATCGAAACCATTTAAAAAAATAATGCTAACAGGATCTCACATTTAAAACTAGATCGACAATTTAGTTTGTCATTTTAAAATTAAATTAAATATATCAAAACCATTTTAAAAAATAATGCTAACAGGATCTGATCTGGTCATGCATCCAAATGCTAATTGAAGAATTAAAAGACAAGAAATGTTTGACAGTTCTATTATGCAAATTTTCTGTCTTTAAATTAAAAGGATCAGTGTTTTAAGGTATCAATAGTACTGTACTTGGAGGTTTCCTTGCTTATAATTGTTGTTTGATGGAAGAAGACAGGTCTGAAAATTTTATTTGAACATTTGAATCCCATCCCAGCCCAACTTGCAAGTACTGTTGTACTGACAAGGAACAGTGGCCGGTTTAATCTCGTGTGCAGAAATAAATATTGCCCAACGACCCGAATACTTAAATATCCCCAGGAGTCAGGACTCCCACCCACAGTAATCCAAGGGAACATGCCATATATTCATTGTGTATCCACCCCTTACTTTTAGGGTTTATGGTTTTATCTAATAAGTCATTGTACTCATAATCCAAACTGTCCCGAGCCTAACTTTTTGAGCCAGTTGGGAACGTGGACTTTTGTTTATATCTGTACTTAGGACTAAACAAACATATATAGCCCAAAGCCCAATGGAGTATGAATAAACAAATGGGAAGTAGGAGTAGATGGGGCGTAGATTGATGGATATAGGCTTTGTTGATGTTTTCAACCTCCTGAAAGTCTTGTAATATGTGTGGAAAAATGGATTCAGATGCAAGGAATGGCAATACAGAAGGGGCTGAAGTAGTGGGAGCAGCAGCAGAAGGAGGTGGCCTAATATATAGATAGAAGTGGTATACACAGGGTATATGCCCCATCAGTCCAATCCAATTTTGTTGATTTTGGAAGTCTCTGCAATGGGCAGAAGTAAAAAATTTGGATATTGGAGGTGGGTTTGGATGGTTTTGGTGGTGGTGATGGATTGTACCAGAGGAGCCCCAAATGGTCCTGGTGGATGGTCTTTGAGGAGCGATGCAAAGGCCTTGATTGAGTTCAAGAAGGGTGTTACAGAGGACCCAAGAAGAGTTTTGGGTGGATGGGTGTTCAAATATGCTGATAATCCATGTGGTTGGCATGGAGTCACCTGTTCTCAATGGAGAGTAACCATGGTTAACCTCAGCAATGCAAGGCTTTCAGGCAGTTTGGGGGTTGAAAAGTTTGCTTCAGTGTTGGATAAGCTTGACACTCTTGTTCTGAAGGGCAACAACTTCACATGGGATTTGGGGTCCAATCAGCATGGCAGAATGGGAAATAGATGCAGCATCAGGGTCTTGGATTTGTCAGAAAACAGGCTGTCAGGGGTCCTCCCTATGGGATTCCTGAATTCTTGTCAGAAACTGGTTTCACTTAACATGTCCTACAACTCCATTGAGGCTTCTAGAACAGGAACTAATTCTTCTTCTGTGAGTTTAGGCTCCTCAGTACAAGTGGTGGATCTCTCCCACAATCTCCTTTCAGGTGATAGTTTTCTATCAGGCATCCTGGCTAACTGCCAGAATTTGGAGCATTTGGACATTTCCTACAACAGGCTCAATGGAAGCCTCCCAAATGGGATAGGCGAATGCATCCACCTGGTAAGCCTCAACCTTTCTTCAAATTTGTTAACAAGCGTAATACCTGCAGACCTATTTGTAAGTACCAACTGCGATAATGGTGGGAATTGCAGTCTTCAGTCAAGTCTGCAAGTCCTGGATCTCTCTAACAATAACATCACTGGACCACTTCCAGCTTTGGAGTTGGGGGATTCATGTGCCCAATTGAAAGTCTTAAACTTGTCCTCCAATTCCCTCACAGACAAAATCCCTCCTTCTTTAGGTAACTGCAAGGACCTCAAACTGCTCAACCTCTCTGCAAACAACTTGCTTGATTCCATACCTGCATCACTAGGAGGTCTAACTAGTATAGAACAGCTTCTAGTTTCCAAAAATAATCTCAGTGGCATCATTCCACCTGAGCTAGGCAAGATCTGCCCAACCTTGCAGGAGCTTGATCTTTCATCCAATAAGATTACAGGGTCAATACCCTCTTCCTTTACTTCCTGTTCTTCACTTAGCATCATCAATCTGAGCTACAATCAGCTTTCAGGCAGCTTCCCTGGTGATCTGATTGGGAGCCTTCAGTCCTTGAAGTCATTAGACCTTTCCTACAACAATCTCACAGGGTCAATACCACTATCCCTCACCAAGTGTAGCACCTTGGAGGTCCTGGACGTGAGCTCCAACAATATATCTGGAACCATCCCACCTGGTATTTGCACCTCTTCCTCTTCCTTGCAAAGGTTGCGTCTCCCCAGCAATTTCATTACTGGGCATCTGCCTCCTGAGCTTGCTAACTGCCGGAATCTTCGCTCCATAGACTTCAGTTTCAATTACCTGAATGGCACAATCCCTGCAGTGTTGGGTACTCTCCCCCATTTGCAAGACCTAGTCATATGGCTCAACCAGCTGGAAGGAGAAGTTCCTGAGGAAATCTGTGACAGTGGAACCTTGGAGACTTTTATCCTCAACAACAATTTCATCACAGGGAAGATTCCGTATAGCCTTGCAAACTGCCGCAACCTTGTATGGATATCTCTCTCGAGCAACAGATTGAGTGGTTCCATACCACCTTCATTGGGCCAATTGAATAAGCTGGCAATACTTCAGTTGGGCAACAACTCTCTTTCAGGTACAATTCCTTCGGAGCTGGGTAACTGCAAAAGTTTAGTGTGGTTGGATCTTAACAGTAATATGCTGAGTGGTTCTATCCCTTCAGAACTGTCATTGCAATCCGGGCATGTAGTGGCTGGAGGTGTATCTGGAAAATTGTTTGCTTTTGTAAGAAATGAGGGTGGAACTGCCTGCAGGGGAGCTGGGGGACTGTTGGAATTTGCTGGAATTCGACCTGAGCAGCTCTCAAGATCTCCCATGTTACATTCTTGTGCATTCACCAGAGTCTACCTAGGTGTTACGATGTACAGATTTACAGACAATGGAACACTCATATTTCTTGACTTGTCCTACAACTCCTTTTCTGGAACTATTCCAGAAAGCATTGGAAATATGTACTATTTGCAAGTTTTCAATTTAGGACACAATCAGATTACTGGGGCAATTCCAATGAGCTTGGGAGGTCTAAAGCAGGTTGGTGTCTTGGATGTGTCACACAATAGACTTCAAGGATTCATCCCTGGATCGTTAGGTGGGCTATCATTCTTGAGTGATTTAGATGTATCTAACAACAATCTTACAGGACCCATCCCTTCCTCAGGTCAGCTCATGACATTCCCCGCTGCCAGATATGACAACAATTCAGGTTTATGCGGTCTACCTCTAGAACCATGTGGATCTCATCAGCCCAGAAATGATGCAGATTCTGGTAGGCAATCCTCTGAATCAGATCATCATGAAGGAAGAAATAGGGCATCTTTAGCAGGAAGCGTGGCAATGGGACTGCTGCTCTCTCTGTCATGCATTTTTGGGCTCATTGTAGTTGCTGTGAAAACCCGAAGGCAGAAGAAACAGGAAGATATGAGAGACAGATACATGGACAGCCTACCTACTTCAGGAAGTGGTAGCTGGAAACTATCTGGGGTTCTAGAGCCCTTAAGCATCAATGTTGCAACATTTGAAAAACCATTGAGGAAGCTTACATTTGCTCATCTACTTGAAGCCACAAATGGATTCAGTGAAGATAGCCTGATTGGTTCAGGAGGCTTTGGAGATGTATATAAGGCTCAATTAAAAGATGGATCTGTTGTGGCAATTAAGAAACTTATTCATGTCAGTGGTCAGGGAGACAGGGAATTCACAGCAGAGATGGAAACCATAGGGAAAATCAAGCACAGGAACCTTGTTCCTCTCTTAGGTTATTGCAAAGTAGGAGAAGAGAGGCTCCTTGTTTATGAATATATGAAGTGGGGAAGCCTAGAAGCAGTATTGCATGAAAAAATAAAGGGAAGCAGCACTCTTGACTGGGCTTCAAGGAAAAAGATTGCAATTGGGTCTGCTAGAGGATTAGCATTTCTTCACCACAGTTGCATCCCCCACATCATTCACAGAGACATGAAATCAAGCAATGTCCTTCTGGATGAGAACATGGAGGCCAGAGTTTCTGACTTCGGGATGGCCAGGCTCATGAATGCATTGGATACTCACTTGAGTGTCAGCACTCTGGCTGGTACTCCTGGCTATGTGCCACCTGAGTACTACCAGAGTTTTCGCTGCACAACGAAGGGAGATGTCTACAGTTACGGTGTCATTTTGTTGGAGCTTCTCTCAGGAAAGAGACCCATAGATCCTGTTGAGTTTGGTGACAACAATCTAGTTGGGTGGATGAAGCAAAATGTGAAATTGAAAAAGGTTTTAGACATATTTGATCCGGTATTAAAGATGGACAAGTCTATCGAGATGGACTTGTATCAGCACCTCAAGATCGCCTGTGAATGCCTAGATGACTGTCCATGGCGAAGGCCTACCATGATCCAAGTTATGGCCATGTTCAGAGAGCTTCAAACAGATGGAGAGACTGAGCCAGATGTTTTCACTCTTCCCGATGATGTGGGTATTAATGAAGAAAGCTCCTCCTGATTGGTTCTAACTTGTCCATTCTCTCTGAGCTCTCTCATATTTTTTATGTAAAATGCATTTCATTCACTTGCTCTTATCATTTTGCAGAGTACATTTGTAAATAATACAAAATGACAACAAACCAAAATCTTCTTCCATGCTTGTAGCAAAATGCAGGAGATATGCTGAAGAAAAAAGATGTTTTTACAACTACCACCATTCAGGAATGATTTATAGTTTTCATGTTTGGGCTAAGCAAAATGGAGTTTGCATAGCAAGCAAGAAGACATATTGATTGACAGTGGATCCTTGGCCATCATGCCCTGGAATCTTAAATGATAGTGGTGGTGATAGCGATGATACACAGCTTACTGTTTATGTAATAGTCTTGGATTGGGAAGGAATGATAATTCGTTCATTCTTCAGTGCATGAAATTTGAGAGAAGATATATTCTGTTGTAGTCTGTATAGAATGAGACACAGAATATATACAATGTATACTTCTTCCCATCAAATACAACTCAACGTAATAAGATTTGCTTCGGAATCAATTATTATATTGATCAGACATTTTATACATATGAGTGGATGGTTGAGTGGTACTTCATGTTTTAATAATTAAGTATCAATGCCCTATAGGATGGTAAGTGCTTAGAGAATATTGCCTTTTTAACCAAATGTGATATGCTCCAAGGTAATGCCGTTTAATTTATACTTGGATAGTAAGTTGTTTGATGAGATCTTATGAAATAGCATTTGAAGCTTAGAACTCCATGGGCTTTGAATTTGAGTCATCTATGTAATTATATTGCAACATATGGTTTTAATTACAAGACTATTATCAAGTTTGAAAAAACACTTAATATGGGGCTTGAACTTGAGTCATTTGTATTGCAACATCTAGCTTCTATCACAAGACTAAGATCCAATTACAGCTTCCAGAAAGACCTGTAGATCATATTTTTAAATTCAGTGTTTGATATCTCTTTGAGATCCATCATCCCAACTAGAATTAAGCTGTTTATATTGCATTGCACCATGTCAGCAAGAGACTGACAAACATTTCTGTATCATTATTAATTTGGTGAAATTTAATGATGACATTTGGATATGCAAGTAAAGGATTCAACCTGTGAAAGTCATGATTTATTCCCATGTGTGAGGAGTAAAATCACAAAATTTTGGTACAGTTGAAGTATTCTCTTTTAGGGAGTGTTTTGTTTTTTTCTTAATTGGTTATATGGATTGAAACGGGTTCTACCTGTATTACATCATGATTACATAATAATATTACAACAGTTTGATAATTATGCATGTATCGCTCGACAAGATTCAAACTCATATTTCCTCCTTAAAAGTTGAGAAATATAAATAATTGATTGAGCTAAATGTGGTTTGATTTATAAAATATTTTGTTAATGTAAAATAATTGATGAATTTTTGTTAGATGTTTCAGTAGCCAGAGAAATCTTTCGAAGTACTTGAATAACTTTTCATTCTCTTTACAGTTTTTCTATAAATGCTAAGATTGAGTTATGTCTCTTGAGTTTTGGTCAGACATAAAAGGCTTTATCACAGTTGGACTTGGTATGCATCTCAATTATTAAACACATCTTAATCAAAGCACTAAGAATCCTCTTTATTGCATTAGTTTGTAGTTGATTTTTTAAATTTGATCCTAGTCAAACTCTTTAACACATGATCAAGAATTCCATTTGATTATAGTCTATGTTTTTAGACTCTTCTAAAACAAATTTGTTCAACTTTTAAAAAATTGGTTAGATGAGATTATATCATTACCTGGTATTTTTTTCTAAATGTTTCAACCAAAGGTATATATAAAACCTTTCCCACAATAAACCCAAGACCCATTAAGGCCAACTTAATCTACAGAATAGAATTTAATGTATTCTTATGCTTTGGAGATCAACTATACAAGTCAATAAACCCAAGAAAGACCCATTATGGCCAACTTATTCTACAGAATAGAATTTCATGTATTCTTATGCGTTGGAGATCAACTATACAAGTCAATAAACCCAAGAAAGACCCATTAAGGCCAACTTAATCCATAAAATTTCATGTATTATTATGCTTTGGAGATCAAATATACCAGTCAAAATCATGATGGGTTGAATTCCGAATAAACTATTGCCAAGTTTCTTTGTAAAGTCCCACACGCTTTGTGCATGTCAAAGGTTCCCTATCATGCAAAATTGGGGGCAACGTGTGTTTCAAAAATTTCTAAGATCGTTCCTTCTACGACTCCAACGCCAAATACAACAAAGTCAGATATCTACCCATCAAGTTATATCACATCAATGGCAATGGTTTCAAAAAGTTTCTCCACCCATCAGAGCCAGATATCCACCCATCAAATTGCACCACATCAAACGGCCCATGTTTACTCCGTACTCCTCTGAACGGACTTGTACCTTGATCTGATGTAATTTGGTAGGCACGTATCCTCCTCACCATTAAGATAGTGCATGGCACGTTCAAGAGATATATGTAAAGAATTCATGGAAGCAAGTACTTTGAAAAGAAAACACATTTTATATTACCTTGTTTAAAGAGAATTTGTCTCTACAAGTAAAAAAAAAAAAGTGATTATGAGTGCTTCTTGTCCCCCTATCCCCCATTGGTCTAGATGGAGAAAATCACATTATGTAAGGTATTCCCCATGCATATTGGTCAAAGAGAATCCTAGTAAAACTTAAAGAAAAATGGGAGAGACCCAACACATTACTCAAGGTGATTAGGACTCCTCATGCCATCAAGTTATTTCAAGGTAATGTTATTTCAAGGTAATGATGGGCTTCATGACCCATTGTATATCTGTCAATATTCGATTTAAACTTGGGTTTTTGTCATTAAAACAACAGTACGACATATTTCGATAAAAATATTAATGTTAATATCCAAAAAGTCTTGGATGGATTCTTCCATATTGGCCCTTCAAAAGTCCATGGGTCCAATGAGTTGGGGACAGTCATGTTCCTCACATGGGCTTTGGATTTGATCCTTGGCTGCTTTTGTTTGTTAACCATAACCATCCATATCAAGGAGTTTAAATTTGTCAAGCAAATAATGGGTGACTAGGCTTAGGGTGGTCCCTTTCTTCAACTATTCTGTTTGATTTTTTTTCCCTTTGACTAGTATTTTTCTGCCATTATTCCTCTGGATTGGAATCGGACATGCATTCATTGCTTTGTTATTGTCATGCATGCATATTTGGACTTTCAACAAAGGAGACAACTGGCCTTTGGGTAGGGTGAAGGTGACACCTCATTTATGATTGGATGTTTTGAACTTATTCACCTCAAGACCAAATTAATTAAAAGAAATTACTGCTGTTCCCTCGACTTCTGATCATTTAGAAATTATTCCATCAAATTGCATTCTAAATGATTCTAAGGTGTTATCTTTAATCTTTATCTATCCAACATTAAGATTCATACTTTGATTTTAAGGTGCTATCTTTAATCTTTATCTAGCCAAAGTTAAGGTTCATGCTTTATGAGTTGGCTAGCAGATATAAGGTTAAATACAATTGCTTATAAGTTAATTGAGATTTACGTATGGGATGGGTTAGCCACTGTATCTCCTTAAAGATTAGGAAAGTAATGTGTAATTATATTAATCAAATTATTAATAATTCCTTGACTTGAAGCCTTATATTGTACTTCTAATGTAAAGGTGTTACTTTTTAAAATTTAGTTTATTTTAATTAAAACTATTTAAAATTTAAGAAATATGTGTTGATGTAAAGGAGTTGGAGAGTAAGTGGATAGTTAAAATTCACACGTTGAAAAAAAGGTTCCAAGTTCAAATCTCTACCCCTCATGTGTTGTGGATACCGGATGCGACTCCCGGGTAACTTTGACGGAAGAGAACCCCCGAACACGAAATCTCTCCCCCGCAAAGGAGTGTGTTTCCAAAAAAAAATATATAAACTCATAATAATAACCAATATTATACATTATAAATTAAAAAATAAAATTTAAGATATAAACTCATAATAATAATCAATATTATACATTATAAATTAAAAAATAAGCAGGTTTTTGGTTGGTTTTGGTTTTTTTCGAGGAGGTCCAAAGTTCAAACAGCTATGTGGGAGAGTATATGAGAAGGTGAGTGTGTGGTAAGGATGTGTTAAATTTTAATAAGGGGGATCATGATTGAGAGAAGACTGCTCAACCTTATTGTAAAGATTTATCACATTAAAAAAATATATACTATTTATTATATTAAATATAAAATTTTATTTTAAAAAATTA
The DNA here is from genome assembly GCA_028583015.1 of Wollemia nobilis. Taxonomy (NCBI): domain Eukaryota; kingdom Viridiplantae; phylum Streptophyta; class Pinopsida; order Araucariales; family Araucariaceae; genus Wollemia; species Wollemia nobilis. Next base: position 5,398,115 of record JAQPPZ010013020.1, on the reverse strand, counting down.
TATAATTAATTAAGAGCATTCTTCGGTGGCTTTGGGAACTTTTGCATGTGTAAATGAAATGATCCGAGATGTATTCCCGTGTTAACCCAAAAAAAAATCCGAGATGTCTACTAAATACTAAATGCTGACGTGGAAGCCCTCGTGGTAGAGGGATTAGAATAAAGTCCAACCAGCTTATTTCCTATCATCCTCCTTCAAGTGAAAGTTAAAATACAAAGCACTATCATTGTTGGCCATAAAGATGGTTGATTGGTCAAACATGTACAAAACACTTAACGTAGCGAACACGTTTACTTTACTTTAGTATTCAATTTTATATTCTTAAATTATTGTTCTAGCACCTATTATTTACACAACTTATCCGTAGGCGGGTTAGAAGGTGTAATATTGGTCTTGGTTTTATTTTTTTTTTGGACGGTAACAATATTTAGGTTAAAAAATGTTTACACATCATAAATGTTTTTTTATAAAAGTAATATCCTTGTACACATTTACTACAGGGATTGAATTCGGTCACATCGGATACGCATCATAAATTTTAATAAAAGATGTTATAATGTTTTATATTTATATAAAGTGGGTTTGAGGGCAAAGATTTTAGAAATTTGAATATGATATATATATAGCAAACAATATCATTTACAAGGATTCTCTCATATAGTTTTATATCTACATAAGGCGGGTTTGGTGACAAAGACTTTAGAACTTTGAATATGAGATCTAGGTTTAAATCTTGTGAATAATAGAGTTGTACATATATTATCTATGAAAATCCTTTCATATAGTTTCTTAGATATATGGGTAGACAATATCATCCATTATATGGTTTCTTTCACATTAAAGACTATTTTACTCTTTTTTTCATATACAGGGGAGTTGGTTACATCCACACTATTTCATTATTTTTTAGTAATTGCCAGGTTTAAGGTTCAAACCATAAGGGTTGCTTCCAACAAGCCTATAGCACCTTGTTAGTGTTGACCCAACATGAGGGGGACCATTGGTTGCTCGGGACTCATACTATCGTCGTCGAAAACACACTCAAAGGATTTAGATCAAACTACTCCCTATCGGTTTGACACACACTCAAAGGATTTAGATAAAATTACGCACTCAAAGGATTTAGATCAAACTACTCCCTATCGGTTTGACACACACTCAAAGGATTTAGATAAAATTACTACCTTTGTATCAAACATGCCCCCAAGGTTTGAACCCAAGTCTCTTCTTGGTAAGTGTCTGGTCAAACAAACAACTACCAATCCACCTAGCCCTTGAGGGCACTTTACTTTTTTTTTTTTATTTGTGGTCTTCACCTCTTAAGGTTTTCCATGCTTTCCTATTTTTCTTATTTTTTTTTTTTTGTTGAAAGTGTTTTTGTTGAAAGTGACTTAAATCTTATCTAAAAAAGAAATAAAAGTACAAATTCAAAAAAAAATTGTATGGAAGCACACCCAAAGCCTATGCAAGAAATTAAACTAGGATCAAAAGGGCATGAAAAAATGAAAAAAATGATGAACATATCACTAAGATATTTGTCACTTACACTGCAAAACTAAAAATAAACTATAACAAAAAAGCTCCAAATTGTAAAACTATAACTTTGGAGAGATCTAACATGCAGAATGGTTGGTTCCGTCAAGCACCCGTGTAAGTAAATATTTCCAAGTATACTTAAAGACTGGTTGCTCCTCTGAGACTCTGTCGTCTTGCTTCTATTCAAGCAATGCCGATGCCCTAAAATTGTTGAAACTATTGGGTTTGGCATTCACCCACCAAGGTTGGGATGGGTAAAACCATTTTTTTGGTAGATTGACCCCATCTTCTTTCCCTTGTCGAGGATTGCATGAACTTCGAAACCGTATAGAAGGGAAGGGATCTTCAGATTTTTCTTCCTCTGTAGGAGCAGCCAATTCCATCAACAATGGCTTTGCATCCAACGACATATTGTCACCGCTAAGATACTCCAACAATTGTAGCTGTTGGAGGAATTATGAACATAACTGCCCAACTAAAATTGGTCATATGAAGTTGCTTCTTTGGAGTGACATCTTCTTCTACAGATTACTTTCATGAGTTGTGGGAGCACCTTGTGCTAACCGGGGGGAATGTACTGGAGGACTGATTGGTTGGGCAGACTACGAAGCAACCACTGTTACAACCCTTGGGTACAAATCTATTGAGACTAGGGAGCCTCATTGTTGACTTTTTCAGTTGAGGGATCAACTTTTTCCTTTTCATACCCTTTTCTACTAGTTTTGAAATGCATGGTTTTGAGACATGCATTGACTTGGTTGTGTACCTTTAGCAACAATCAAATGTGTATTTTTATGTCCTCCTACAATCATCCAACCATCCTCCTGGGACTGAGGAGTGGGCCCATTCGATGTGGTGGGGCTCTAAAGTCGTCCAACCATCCTCCTGGGTTGAGGAGTGGGCACATTCGATGTGGTGGGGTTCTACCTATCTCAACGGATAATATTTGATCTTATATGCTGAGGGCTATTTTAAAAAGAACATCTACCCACCATATCATGGGCATAGCATTTTGCAAAGGTTCTACCTGTCTCAAGGGATAATCATGGGCATATTATTTTGCAGCATATCTGGTCCAAATTTCTTGAGCCTATATTTTCGTTGGTTATTACTTCTTCAGAGGCTTCTTGTATGTAAATATCCTCAATCACCAATGAGCTGCACTTTATGTAGAGTTCCTGATACTGTCAAGCATATATTTTTTGATTGCTTTTTTGCTAAAGAAATTTGGTCATTATTTTGCTCTAATATTTCAGGTTGGAATATTAATGATAATGTTTTCAGGCAGCGATATATTGTTTGGCTATATTCCTACTATGTAGAGGTGTTATAATAATTTTTGGTTGTTGCTTTCGATTGAAGTTTTATGGTATATTTGGTTGGCTAGAAATTTGGACATTTTTTCAGGATAATCAGAGGATTCTTACTGGGTCTCTTAGGAGACTCACAGTTTTCAAAATCTCTTTACAGGTTGCCAGGTTCGTGCTTTGCTTTAAGGATATTTTCAAACACTTTCTTCAGACTTTCCAGGAGCATAATCATAGTGTGAACAACAACGTTGTAGATGGATATAGACACTTTGGTGATTTTTATTTTAACTTATTCCAACATTGTATAAATATGTTTCAAAAGAAATATGATACTTTGTATAATACTAGTGATATATGTACTTAACATCCTTTTAAGGACTTTTGTGTAGTTTGGTAGGCTCTTAGTCTTGATATTATTTCAAGTACTCTGCATTAGGGCTATTTTGTATTACTCTTTTATTTTAATATTATAGTTGTTGATTTTCAATTCAAAAGAAGATAAATAATAATAATTTATTAAAATTTAGTAATGATACAATAAAATATAATATAAGATATATTTCAATCTTATCTAAACATGATGACATAATAATGATTCAATGAAAAATAATAATATAATGATTGTATATGTACGTGAGATTAAATATGTTATATATATATATATATATATATAGTTTATTATATTTGTATAAAGTGGGTTGGACAACCAAGACTTTGGATTTTAAATCTTGTAGATGGTAGAGTTACACATATATTGACCAAACAATATCATATATGAGGATCCACTCATATAGCTTCTTAGTTATCTCTTGTATGTTTTTTTTAATTTACATGGTGGAATCGGTAGCCGTCACAAATATGGAAAGGTTATCCAGTTTTTATGATTGTCACAGTATTTTGCATTGTTTGTCCTAAAAACTGTCACACATTTTTTCGCGTAGTTTGTCCTTATAACCACCATACTACAATCATTTTAAACCTTTTACGTTGCTAAAAGCATTAAAAAAAGAACAACGTTAAGTTTTACGAGGCCCGAGATTTGAACCTTGGACCTCCACCCTCTTACGAGGTTTGGTCGAACCAGTTGATCTACACCTCAAACCTCCTTGCATGTTAAAGACTACTTTATTTTTTTAATTTATGGTGTCCACCTCTTTAGGTTCTCCACGCCCTCCCATCCCCACTATTTAAAAAAGAACATCTACTTTAATAAATAAAAATAATTTATTAAAATTTAATAATAATAATATGATAAAAATATAATATAAGTAGATCTATTTCAATCCTATATACGCGGTTTTTTAGTATTAATAACATGATAGCATAAAATAATGATTCATTGAAATATAATAATATAATGATTGTGTATGTGGGTGACATTAAAGATGCTATAATGTTTTATTATATTTTTATAAAGTGAGTTTTACAGCTAAAACTTTGAAATTTTGAATATGAGATTTAAAGGTTAAATCTTGTGGATGGTAGAGTTGTGCATATAATGGCAAACAATATCATCTATGAAGATCCTCTCATAAAGTTTCTAAGACTTATGGGTAAACAATATCATCCATGCTAAAAACTACTTTAGCTTTTTTTTTTTCTTTTTTAAATTGTGGTCTCCATCTCTTAAGGTTCTTCATGTCCTTTCATCCTTACTATTTTAAAAAGAACATTTACTTTAATAAATAACAATAATTTATTAAAATTTAATAATAATGCATAAAAATATAATATAAGTGGGGTGTATTTCAATCCTATGTGGTTTGATTATATATATAAAACGATGAAATAATAATGATGATTCATAATTTTAATAAAAAAATAATGATGATTTATATCGTGCGTGTTAGTTTATTAACAAGGACACCATTTGCATTATCGGTGATGAGACCCAGGGCGGATGTGTATAAGAAATATAGATAAAAAATAAAAATAAAAAATAAAAAATAAAAAATAATGTTGTCCTCATAAAAACTATGTTAACTTATTGAAAAAAATAACGATGATTATTTGAAATATAATAGTAATATAATAATTTTGTATGTGGGTGAGATTAAAGATGTTATAATGTTTTAATATATTTTTATAAAGTGGGTTTGACAACAAAAACTTTGGAACTTTGAATATGAGGTCAAGTTGTATAAAGTGGGTTTGGCAAGTTAAACTTTGGAGCTTTGAATATGAGGTCCAAAGTTTAAATCTTGTGGTTCTAGATGATAGAGTTGCCCAAATATATTGGGCAAACAATATTAGCTATGAGGATCCTTTCATATATCTTCTTAGAATTCTGGATAAATAATGTCATCCATTATATGATGTCTTGTATGTTAATTTTTTTATTTATTTGTGGTCTCTGCCTTTTAAAGTTTGCCATGCCCTTTCATCCTCATTATTTTAAGGGGTGCAAACCCTAGGTGCAATCAAGTGTTGCAGGAAGAGGATTGTTTATAACCCACTTGTTATACTTAAGAGGACATGAGGATGGAACAAAACAAAAGGGGTATAAATCTTAGGTGCAGTCAAGTATTGCAGAAAGAGGGTTGTTCGCAGCTCGTTCGTTGTACTCAGGAGGATATTAGTCGCTCTTCAATTTGTAAGAAAGCCTCTTCGATCAAAAGAAATGTCTCTCAAGGATCTTTGGGTTCGTAGGTGGAGCTTTATGATGAACCTATACCCTCTATCAAGATTTTGGAGGATGAATTTAGGTTGGATCTAATTGATCATGAAAGCCACATAGTTATCTGCAAACTCAAGGGCAAAAACCCAGGCCTAGAGAAGCTCAAAGGATACATCAAAATTTGGTGGTCCAGTAAATTCCAAGTAACTTTGCTACCCAAAAATTTATTTTATGTTTCATTTGTTGATTTAACGGATAGAGATAGGATAATATATTATAGATACAATTGGTTTTTTCATACAAAGGGGTGTCTATATATAACCTTGGACTCTTGATTTCAACCCCTTTACAGAAGAAGTTGATGGCTTTCTATTCTAGGTGAATCTATATGCTCTCCCTATGGAGTTTTGGAGAGAGAAAATATTTTCCAAAATTGGTAACATCATTGGTGCATTCTAGTATATGGATGTCCAAACAGAGAAAAACTTGTCTAGTTTAATTAATATGAGTAAAGCAATATTGGATATTTGGATGGATGTTTTAGTTCCTTGGCATCAATCCATTACTATCTTCTCAAGCAAAGGGGAATGGATCCAAAATATTGAATATGAAAACTTCTCCCTCAGATGTTATGGTTATCAAAAATATGATCATCTAAAGAAGATATGCTTGATCATATGATCATGCTCTGATTCCTCCTTGGTGGAGAAGAAGGCCTTACATGTGAATAATCCTGAACCTTCAAACATCCCAATTCACAAGGAAGAAGCTCATCCTCCAGCTATGCTAATTGTCTAGTAGGAATCAAGCAAACAACAAAAGAATTAACCTCGAAATAAAATTTGAATTAGATCATTGATAAAAGATAAATGATTACTAAAGACCATCTAGTTAGTTCCATGGAAAATATTAGCACCTCAGATAGTATTCTTGAAGATAATTATGAAATAATTGATGACAATCAATTTTATAAAAATTAAGATCATACAGAATGTGTTACAACTAGATATTACCTCAGGAGCTTGAAGTGCAAGAATGCATTATCAGATCTTGCCATTTTGAAGGAGGAAGAACCTATGATACAAAACAAAAACAATCAAAATATCCATTGGCTACGAACTCTGTAACAACCCCAATGGTTCTAGACTATTTTTTTTGTTATGATTATTTTTGTTATAATAGTATTTTGTAAGGTTGTTGCAACATATTGTATTATCTTACACAACTTGATGTACAAGTTTGGGGACCCTAAAACCCTTTTTTACCTTAATAAAAAAGCTAATGTTTTTTATAGTCCTGATAGGGACACTGCAATGGCAAAAGGTATTTGGCTCTCCTAGCAAAGACCCAAGTTCAATTCACAGGGAGGGTGGCCCCCGATGTGCCCCTAGCTTTTCAACATATTCAAAAATAATAATTTATTAAAATTTAATAATAATGCGATACAAATATAGTATAAGTAGCATCTATTTCAATCATATGTATGTGGTTTCTTAATATTAATAACATGATGACATAATAACGATGATTTATTGAAATATAATAATATAATAATTGTGTATGTAGGTGAGATTAAAGATGTTATAATGTTTTATTATATTTGTATAAAGTGGGTTTTATAGTAAAAATTTTGGAACTTTGAATATGAGGTCCAAAGTTTGAATCTTGTGGATGGTAGAGTTGCACATATATTGGGCAAACAATATCATCCATTATATGGCCTCTTACACACTGGAAAATACTTTATTTATATATTTTTTAATTTGTGGTTTCCACCTCTTAAGGTTATACATGCCCTCTCATCCTCATTTTAAAAAATATTTACTCTAATAAATAATAATAATTTTATGTTACTACGGTGAGCGTGCGATGACGAGCATGGAGGCTGCAATGAGGATGGATATGGGCAACAGGGCTCTTGAGGCAATGTGGAGCCAGGCGAGGGTGAAGCCCACAGGGAATCAAAGCACCAACGATGACGATAACACTTCTCTTCATGAAAGGGGTGTAAACCCTAGGTGTAGTCAAGCGATGCAACAAAGTAACAAATTTGGGTACAATATTCACAAAAGAGATGCAAACCTTAGGTGCAGTCAAGCATTGAAGTAAGAGGGTTGTTCGTAGTTCATCTCTTCAGTCTATGAGAAAGCCTCTTCTATCAGAAGATATTTCTCAAGGATCTTTGGGTTCCCAGGTGGATAAACCCATGCCCTCTATCAAGATTTTAGAGGATGAATTTGGGTTGGATCTGGTTGATCATAAAGTCAGAACAATTATTTGCAAACTCAAGGACAAAAGACCAAGCTTGGAGGAGCTCAAAGGATACATTAAATATTGGTGGAGTACAAAATTCCAAGTAACTCTCCTACCCAAAAATTTCTTTTCTATTTTCTTTTCTGATTTAGTGGATAGAGATAGGGTAATGGATTATAGATATAATTGGTTTTTCGGATAAAGGTCTATTTATATAATACCTTGGACTCCTAGTTTCAACCCATTTACAGAAGAAGTTAATTGCTTCCCAGTCTGCGTGAATCTTTATGCTCTCCCTATGGAGTTTTGGGGAGAGAAGATATTCACTAAAATCGGTAATGCCATTGTTGCATTCCAGTAATGGATGCCCAAATTGAGGAAAATTTATCTAGTAAAATTAATGTCTGAAGCAATATTGGATATTTGGATGGATGTTTCATTTCTTGGGCCTCAATTTATTACTATCTCCTTAAGAAAATGGGAATGAATCCAAAATATTGAATATGAAAACTTCTCCCTAAGATGTTATGGCTATCAAAAATATGGTCATTTGATGAAGAGATACCCGAACATCCGATCATGCTTTGATTCCTCCTTGGTGGAGAAGGACCCAAATGTGAATGATTCGAAACCTTCAAATGTCTCAGTTCAAAAGAAAGAAGCTCATCCTCCAGATGCACCAATTGTCTAGTAGGAATCATGCGAGCAACACAATACTCAACCCCAAAAGGAGAATCTGAATTAGATAATTGAGAAAAACCAAATGGTTACTAAAAACCATCCAAATTATTCCATAGAAAAGATTATCACCTCAGATGGTATTCTCAAAACTAATTATGAAATAATCAGTGACGGTTAACTTTCTAAAAATGAAGATCCTACAAAATGTGATACAACTAGATATTACCTTAGGAGCTTGAAGTGCAAAAATGCATTCTCAGATCTTGCCACTTTATAGGAGAAAGAACCTCTGCTATAGAAGAAAAATAATCAAACCAATTTTCTCTTTGATGGATGACTATTATGTTTGTTTTTCTTCTATTTGCTAGAGTTATGTGTCATGTAAGAGTTGCTCTTGTTGTTAGTTCCTTAACAAAAATTGATTATGAAACCTTAGCAGTTTAAGGAAGATGGAAAATATATTTGATAGAAAAGCAAAGATAGGTATACTTTAATTAAATTGTTATAAATGTAAGAAGAACAATATATCGTTTTGTTTTTTATAATAGGAGTGACTTCCAATAAAAGACACATAACTTATTAAAAATAATAATAATTTATTAAAATTTAATAATAACTCAATAAAAATATAATATAAATAAAGTCTATTTCATTCCTATGTATGTGGTTTTTTAACATTAATATGACATAATAACAACATTCATTGAAATATACTAATCTTATAATAATTGTGTATGCGGGTGAGATTCTCTTTTATATATATATTTTAAATTTTTTTATAAGTTTTATATTATAAATATGTTATAATTAAAAATAAATAAGTAATATAGTCATGTTGAAACACCTTAATGGTCAAAGCTAAAATTAATTAAGATAAAGTTTGTTCATATGACATTCCACTTGTTTAAGGAAAGGTCTATTCAAATGAAGTTGAACTTGCTAAAGGAAAAGTTTAATTGCTCAAAACCAAAATTACTTAAATTAAAGTTTGTTTAGTAGTTATTATTTAAAAATAATTCCACTTAACTCAAAAGTAAAGTCAAACCTTACGTAAGCCAACATTTTGGTTTTACTTAAAAATATTTGTAGATTTAAATTTTTTTTAAAGAAAAAGTTAAGATTATATTAATTCATTAACCGGAACATTACAATATTATGGTGCTAACATTGTCCACCAAGATAAAAATGAGGTGGATAAGGAGTAAAGCATCCATAACTGAATATACATAAGAATAGAAGCTAATAGCAACAAAAATACTATAGCTATATCTTGTTGCAATACACCAGATATCAACACTCATCTGTGGGAGAGCCTGTTATATGGAGAAATTATGGGTGTGTCTTCCATGATATCTTCTGAAGTCTTCAAAGAAGAAATAGAAGTAATCAAAACCTGAACTTGCTCATCATTGTTAACTACCTTCTTTTTAGTTTCTTGTTGGACCTTCTGAAGATCCTGAACCATATGAGAAAGTTGATGAAGTCTGTCAATAACATCTCGAGGTGTGTTGGAAGTTCCATAGACTTGGGAATGAATGTGTCCCACATGTAACAAAATATCAAAGGTCAAGTCTGCTAAAACTATATCCCATGGAGGAGCAGATCCAGTAAACACCTTTTTGCATCTGCACTTCCAAATGTGCTTGAGAAGGATGAGTCTACAAACATCCCAGAGTTTGGGGCACTGATCCAACTGAGAAAAACCAAGCAGAGAAAGCTTCCAAGATCTAGTGAAAGAGGGAAAAAGAAAAGTGTAGAAGACATCCCAAAACTATTTAGCCATGTCACAAAACCAAAACAAGTGAATAAGAGTTTCTAAAGCATTACAAAAATTGCATTGAGGGGAAATGTGTAAAATCGAGGTCAAACTTTCAAAAGTTGGAAGTTTTTGATGCAAAATCTACCATCCAAGAAGTTGAGTTTTGGATTCAATAGGAACTTTCCAAATTTGAGTAGCAAGAGACTACCATTGGGCATTGGTAAAATTCACTTGCCACTTGACATTGAGCTTAGAGTCTAAAGAAGGAGGACACAAAATATTTTTGTATATCCAACTAGAAGTAATGGAAGAGATTCTATGACCATTAAGCCATCTCTAGTCATTCCATATATTATGGGTAGTTGTTCCCAACTTTATAAGGACCTCACAAGGGATGGAAGCCACAACTAAGCCATAAGACTCTTTGAACCTAGAGGGAAGGGAGCAATAATTGTATATCTGGTTCCAGGTAAGAATTGAGCAGCTACCTGGATCCTAGATATCTCTAATTCTATTAATACCTTTCTTCAAAAAAGCTAGACCTTGAATAGCATTGCATAAAGCTAAAGGTTTATCATTATGGAGGATAAGTTTATTCCACCAAAGACTATTTAGATCGATGCTCATACCATGTCTCAAGGAGTCAGACTTCCAAGCCAATAAATGAGAAATTGATTGCCAAGCTTTCTAGTTTTGGGTAACTAGAATAGATCCTTTAACCGTAAAGTAAGGTGCATTAAGGACCTTATCCTCCCATGGGGTTTCTTTCCATTTACCTTTGTGAGTAGCTAGAGAGATTCTGTAATGAAATAGGTGTTTCCAATTTTCATCACCAATGATGGCTCTAGCAACCCATTTTGTAACTAAAATTTTGCTTTGGGTAAGAGGATCAATGATGCCTAGACCTCCTAAAGCCTTAGGTTGAGTACAAAGTTTCCATGAGATGGGTGTCATTCCCACCTCCCCATCCCATTTGGTCCATAAAAATTTATGAATGGCCTGAGTTAATTTGTTATAGGCTACCTTGGGGGCCATCCAACAAGAGGAGTAATAAACATGAGAGGCTACCATAATTTTATTTGCAACTTGAATTCTTCCTGCTAAGGAAAGAAATCAAGTTGGCCAAGCATTAATTTTTTGAAGTCTTTCCATAACCTAGTTCCACATATCCTTAGGAGAGATATTAATCCCAAAGGGAATTCCCAAATAATGCACAATCATACCATGAGGGATGATCTTCCACTCAATCGAGGAGTTGCATCCATGAGGAGAGGAAGAGGTATAGAAGACTTCAGTTTTAGAGTCATTGATATGAGAGCTAGAGACATCACAAAATAGTTGAACAATCTCTTTAGTCGTTTCCACCTCTTGTTGGGTATTTTGAAGAAAAATAAGGGAATCATCAACAAAATGTGAGTTAAGAGCATGCTTATCCCTAGGAAGCTTAATACCTTGAATGAGGCCATCAGAATGAGCCTTATGAAGAAGATAACCAAGAGCATCGACAACCAAAACATACAAAAAAGGAGCAAGGGGGCAACCCTATCTGATAGACCATTGAAGAGGGAAGGAGGGGGAAAGAGCTCCATTAACTTGAACACAAGTTGAAGCATCACCAAAGAGCATACCAATTTGATTACAAAATTTTGGACCGAAACCAAGCCAAGAAAGCATACTAAGAATAAAATCCCATCTGATTCTATCATAAGCTTTGTCAAAATCTAACTTAACTAAGAGGGCATCTTGATTGGAGTCGATAGCCCATTGCGAAGTTTCCTAGGCCATCATAAGATTATCTAAAATATAATGACCTTTAAGAAAAGCAGATTGTTTAGGGTGAACAATCACTTGAGCAACAATTTTGATTTTTAAAGCTATAGCTTTAGCTATGATCTTGTACGAAACATTGAGGAGGGTAATAGGTCTCCAATTGGAGATTTGGTTATGAGTCGTACCTTTAGGAATCAACTTGATAAGCCCTACATTGATATAAGCTCCAAGGGAACTATTATGGAGAGCTTCCAGGTAAACATGATGAAGATCAGAGGAAAGAATATGCCAAATTTTTTATAAAACTCCACTGGAAGACCATCCAAGCTAGGAGCTTTGTCATTCTTCATAGAAAAAGAGTAGTTTGCAGATCATTCATAGAAAGAGGATATTCAAGTTGATCCTGAATAATGGGGTCTACTAGGGAGGGAATATGTTCTTGCACATATTCCATTAAGATACATTGGATGTCATCCCTTGGCTCCATTGTAAAAAGTTGAGAGAAATGAGCTACAAAAAGATTCATGATCTCTTTAGAGTCGAAAAAAGAATGACCTGAAGGGTCCTCCAACTCAGTGATCCTTTCCAAAATATTCTTATGTCTGAGGTAGTTAAAAAAATTAGTTCCCTTGTCTCCTTGGGAGATCCAATTGAGGCGAGATCTAACATGCGCCCCTCTAGCATGGTAAGACTCATAAACTCTAGCTTGATTTTCAACATTAGCTAGATCGCATTGAACAATAGTGTTAGTAGGGTCTTTCATAAGCATGGAATGAAGATGAGAGATCTCCTTATGAAGGTGACTCTCTTGAATCTTCTTCCTCCTGGAAATAGAGCACCCATACCATCTAAGGGATGAAATCATATTGGAAATAGTTATTTCAAACCATTTGATCTAACTAGTATTACCAATTGGTCTAGGAAATCTATTCCAGACATGCTCTACGAGGTGGCAACAGGTAGGACTATCAAGGTGGGACACATTTAATTTGAAAGGAAGTGACATGGAATTAAGGGAGATAGAGGAAGTTTGGATAGAAGATAAGATAGGAAGGTGATCAGACAAAGTTGTGTGAGAAAGGATACGAACTTGCTCATGGATGGAGAATTTATCTAGGAAATAATTACTGAAATAAAATCTGTCCAGATGAACAAGCTTCCTAGCAGAACCTTGATGATAGTTGGACCATGTAAACCAATTATCTCTATGAGAGGAGGCTTTACCAAATAGAGGGTCATGCACACCTAAATGATTATGATAAAACAACCAACTACCAAATTCAACATTAGAAAGGGGTCTACTACTAGTCCAACTTTTATCACTAGGATTCTCAATCATATTAAAGTCACCTCCAAGGATCCATTCTGTAGGAGGGAGAGAAACAACTAACCATTCCCAGAGGGCTATACGACTAGGAGGGTCATTGGGAGCATAGATAGAACAAAATCCAATAACCTGAGAGTTGAGAGCCAATCTAACCCACACACAATGGTGAGCAGGGTCTTCACCATGGTCTAGAATAGCATAACAAAGAGACTTGGCTATGGAAAGGGCAACACCTCCTTTACCATTAATATGAGAAGTAGTAAAGGTAGATGCATATCCACCACCAATGATGTCCATACAATGGGTGAGAGTGTGACCAGTGACTTTCAGTTCTTGAAGGAAAAGAACAGAAATATGATTTTCAGCAACTACTTTTCGAACTTGAAACTTACGGTAAGGGAGGGAGAGCCCCCTAACATTCCAAGATAGAAGATTTAAATTCATGAGGGGTGATTTAGAGGTTGCTACATGAATTAGATCTAGAATATATTTTCACTGATTGGCAATAATTGTGTGTTGTCCAAATGGGTTTGTTGAGCAAGAACCTTATTTTGAGCAACTTGAGAGAAGGATCTAGCAAGATCTTTGATAGAGGGTTTTTTTCCTCTGTATGGATGGAGTGATTTTGGGGGGTCGATGAACGTTGTCGCTTGCCTACCATTCTCCACCCATCTATCATAAGATTATCTTTCAAGAGTTGTGGTGAAGGAATGAGAGCTAACTCAAGACTCATGGTTGAATTTGGTGGGGCTTGTGGATTAATAGGAGTATTTGAGGATTTAGTCTGAGTTATGGAAGAGGCAAGAGGGTTCTTGGGGGGAACGACCTAAGAAGGAGAAGGTTTTTCGAGAATAAGGGGTGTTGAGGGCCATCGGTAGGGAATTTCTTGACTAAATTTTTAGTTGTAGCTTCCATATGAGGGCCATTAGTTGGGATTTTTTTACAATTTTTTAGCGGTCGCTTCCATTTGTTCCTTTTTAGCTAATTTTTTGGATAATTTTTGATCAAGTGTCCAACTTCTCTATAGTAAAAACATGCATTAGGTAAGTTTAGGTAGATAAGAGGTTGACTAACATGGAAACCTGGCCCATTGAGGTCAAGGGAGGGGGCAACGACTTGGATATGTCCATTTCTACACAAATACGAGGGTGCACTCTATAATTAGATAGTTTTTCTGACATAGGGTGAGACCACAAAACCTTACCAAGAAGAGCAACAATTTTATTGAGAAAGGGGTGACATGAAAGAGATAAAAAGGGCAACTCTATCCAAAGAGGGTATTTTTCCCTAGAGGGACCCTCTGGATGAAAATCCAAAGACCAACCTTGCAGATAACAAGTTTACCTGTAGATAACCCAAGTTCCATATTGGAGGGCTTTTTTGGCATGTTCAGGATTTGCAAAGGAGACTGCTATGTACCCCCTTCCCAACCCTCGAATAGCCTCAACTATCCAACCTCTAGTATTTTCCCAAACCCCCTAACCCATTTGAGAAATTCAGCCTCAGGTGGTATCCCCCATAAAAAAATAAAATGATAGTACATTCAGACAAGTCATTAGCTACTTCAACAAAGGAATCAGGAAGAACAACTGAAAGGGGCTTACCTTGCTCTGCATGTGGTTGAGGTGTTGCTGGATTAGGGTTTGATGGGTCAACAGTGTAGCCCTCTGGTAAGCTCCTCTTGCTCTCTAGATTTGTAGGCTTCTCCATGGAATTGTTTGCAAGGTTCCCAAGGGGAGTCAAGGGAACCTGAGATTCAAGACCATTGAGGGATGGAGTTTCATCCATCATAGAAACCTCACATCCCATGCAAACTATTTTTCTGTACCCAAATGCTTCTCCACTACAAAGTTGGGCTTGTCGTCGGATGGCGATGATTGTCCCAATTCTTCACTCTAAGCCCTAAAATATGCACAACTTTCGACAAACTCCAAAGATGGGTAAAAACCCTAAAAATAGCATAGGAGTGCCCTAATTTTTTTTCACAAATCTTTGAAATGTTTGGATGTTCACCGGTGGAAGGAAAATACCCTCAAAATGTTGAAAGCTGAAACCGTGAGCGCTCCTAAAAGCAAAAGCGACCGTGGAAGGGCTCTACGAAACCCTATTCATAAAGCAAAAGCGATCGCAAAAGGGCTCTTCAAAACCCTATTCAGAATATGCATTGTTGTTTCGAAAATCTCAACTCCTAGGGTAAAAACCCTAAAATTAGCATAGGAGTGCCCTATTTTTTTCACAAATCTTTGAAATATTCATCGGTGGAAGGAAAATGCCCTCGGTATGTTGAAGCTGAAACCGTGAGCACTCTTGAAAGCAAACACTATCGCAAAAGGGCTCTTCGAAACCCTATTCAGAATATCCATTCTCTAGAGATCTTAGTATCAAATTTATCAACATTCAAGGAGGAACCTATATTCTAATTGCGAAGGATTAAAAATCCAACTGAAGATTTTATTAATGTACAAACTTTAAATAGGCATACTAGATACCAAATACAATTTGGTAATAATCAAAACAATATCCTAACAAATAATTTGTTAGGATATTTCAAACACATTTTTCGATATTTCTAAGTTGTCGACAAATAATAATAATAAACTTTAGAATAATAATCCTAAAGTAATATCCTATGCCTATAAATATCCATATCATCCCTCTCCACCATAGAAGCATTGGACTCCAATGCTTGTACAAGGAAGTGGAAGAGAAGATATTACAAATAGAAGTGCCCAAAAATGAAATCCTCCAAAGTGGTTCAAAAAATAAGAGAGATAGATGATGTACAAGAGCCCCAAGGAGATCACCACAACTCCATCAAAGGGAGCAACAACGAGCAAAATACATGCTAAAAAAGGGTCCATTTAGGAATCTTCAATGGGATATCAAGGTCTGTTACCTCTTGGATCAGCCTCTAGCATGTAGGAGTGAGCACTACTATGCCTAGCATGTAGGAATGAGCACTACTATGCCTAGCATGTAGGAGTGAGCACTAATATGCCTAACATGTAGGAATGAACACTACTATGCTTAAAAATGGTCTTGTAAAAATGTCTTTCAATATTCAAAAAGTTGCAACTCTTCACACCAACCATGCTGAACCATAAGCATGCACCCAAAACTAAGTACAAATGATCCTGCCAAGCAAGCATATTGTAACTATAGTCGGTGGAGGAAGAGTGGAGGAAAAAGGCATAAATCATGGGGATTCAAAACAAGCATAGAATGGAGTGTCGGGTACCACCAAACTGCACTCCTTATTACAAAAGCATAATATTGAGAAGAAGAAGCTTTTGAAGTGTCAAGGCTCTATAGTCTTCAGAAGTGGTTGTGGTCCGAAGTGTCAAAATCTCTGTAGTCTTCGAAGATGCGGAAGCAATGCTTGATGTGGTGTTGGTAGCTAAAAAATCCATGAAGAGACAAGCCTACTAGGTCTAAAGACAACTCCAATGCATGGAGTACCCATGTGATATCAATGATCACATAGAAAGGGCCAAAGGTCTTATGAAGGAGAATGCACTCCAAAAAGTCTCAAAATATGATGGTGGATTTAAGGAGTGTCGGGTTCAACCGAGAATGCACTCCATATTACAAGAAGTTGTTTATGAAAGAAGGTTTAGACAACATAATATTCCAAGCACCATAAGGTCAATAAGACCTTTACAAAATAGCAAAATTATAGTCTTATTGGAATCATCTCAAAAAGAGCTTTCCAACGACTATATGCAAGCCTATACTTGCAACAATATTAAGCCTTAAAAGTGAGAAAAATAGTAAATCTCTCTGAAAACAAAATAAAAGGAGGTCAGAGCCCTTTTACAATGTAAAAAAAGGAAATATTCCTCAAATTATTTAAAAACAACAAAAATATTCCTCAAAGTATTTAAAAACAACAAATACAATGTAGAAAAATGAAATATTCCTATCACTATTCCTCAAAGTATTTAAACAACAAATACAATGTAGAAAAAGGAAATATTCTTATCAATATTCCTCAAAGTATTTAAAAACAACAAAAATATTCCTCATGGTTTTCCAATTGAGTTCTTTAAGGCTTTTTGGGATGTCATAGGAGAGGATTTAACCCAGACTGTTGAAGAATCTCGTTCAAGCAAAACTATGCTTCGAACTCTAAATCATACTTTTCTCACTTTGATTCCTAAAGTGGGAGAAGCCGCCAGCCTTGGAGATTTTTGCCCGATTGCTCTCTACAATGTGACCTACAACGTTATCACTAAGTTGATAGCTGAAAGGCTTAAAAATATTATGGACAACATAATATCCCAGGAACATAAATTATCAAATAAAAAATTATTAAAAATTAACTTGAGCAACGTTGTGAGAGTCTTGAGCTATTATCCCACATTTATTCCACAATGGCCCTCATGGTGGTATATAAAGCACAACACCCACATAAAGCTTTGCAAATCAGGAAGCAGATTTTTGGGTTAAATGCCCAAGTGGATTCACGCGAACCATGACCCAGCACCTCAAACAAGCGAATCATGTCCTAGCAATATGCTCCATCCTCTCCCATGGGAGCATCGCTCAATGGTGGTGAGTGTGGAATTTTCCCCATGTGTGGTTTCCATTGGTTTTTTCCCTCATGGGACCAAAGTTAATTCTAGGGTCCATTATTTGCTCCTCCCGTACTGCCTAGTCTCATAATTTATCAAATAAAAAATTATTAAAAATTAACTTGAGCAACACTGTGAGAGTCTTGAGCCATTATCCCACATTTATTCCAAAATGGCCCTCATGGTGGTATATAAAGCACACCACCCACATAGAGCTTTGAAAATTGGGAAGCAGGATTTTGGGTTAAATGCCCAAGTGGATGCACATGAACCATGACCCAACCCTTCAAACGAGCAAATCATGGCCCAATAATATGCTCCATCCTCTCCCATGGGAGCATCACTCAATGGTGGTGAGTGTGGAATTTTCCCCATGTGTGGTTTCCATTGGATGTTTTCCCTCATGGGCCCCAAGTTAATTCTAGGGTCCATTATTCACTCCTCTTGTACTGTCCAGTCTCATAATTTATCAAATAAAAAATTATTAAAAATTAACTTTAGCAACGCTATGAGATTCTTGAGCCATTATCCCAAATTTATTCCACAATGGCCCTCATGGTGGTATATAAAGCACAACACCCATATAGAGCTTTGCAAATCGGAAAGCAGGCTTTTGGGTTAAATGCCCAAGTGGATGCATGCGAACCATGACCCAACCCCTCAAACGAGCAAATCATGACCCAAAAATATGCTCCATCCTCTCCCGTGAGAGCATCGCTCAATGGTGGTGAGTGTGGAATTTTCCCCATGTGTGGTTTCCATTGGTTGTTTTCCCCCATGGGACCCAAGTTAATCCTAGGGTCCATTATTCGCTCCTCCCGTACTGCCCAGTCTCATAATTTATCAAATAAAAAATTATTAAAAATTAACTTGAGCAACGCTACAAGAGTCTTGAGCCATTATCCCACAATTATTCCACAATGGCCCTCATGGTGGTATATAAAGCACAACACCCACATAGAGCTTTGCAAATTGGTAAGCAGGATTTTGGGTTAAATGCCCAAGTGGATGCACGCAAACCATGACCCAACCCCTCAAACAAGCGAATCATGGCCCAACAATATGCTCCATCCTCTCCCGTGGGAGCATCACTCAATGGTGGTGAGTGTGGAATTTTTCCCATGTGTGGTTTTCATTGGTTGTTTTCCCTCATGGGTCCCAAGTTAACTCTAGAGTCCATTATTCGCTCCTCCCGTACTGCCCAGTCTCATAATTTGTTAAATAAAAAATTATTAAAAATTAACTTGAGCAACGCTGTGAGAATATTGAGCCATTATCCCATATTTATTCCACAATGGTCCTCATGGTGGTATATAAAGCACAACACCCACATAGAGCTTTGCAAATTGGGAAGCATACTTTTGGGTTAAATGCCCAAGTGGATGCACGCGAACCATGATCCAGCCCCTCAAACGAACGAATCATGGCCCAACAATATGCTTCATCCTCTCCCGTGTGATTATGGCTCAATGGTGGTGAGTGTGGAATTTTCCCCATGTATGGTTTCAATTGGTTGTTTTCCCTCATGGGCCCCAAGTTAATTCTAGGGTCCATTATTTGCTTCTCCCGTACTGCCCAGTCTCATAATGTCAATTAAAAAATTATTAAAAATTAACTTAAGCAACACTGCGAGAGTCTTGAGCCATTATCCCACATTTATTCCATAATGGCCCTCATGGTGGTATATAAAGCACAACACCCACATAGAGCTTTGCAAATCGGAAAGCAGACTTTTGGGTTAAATGCCCAAGTGGATGCACACGAACCATGGCCCAACAATATGCTCCATCCTCTCCCATGGGAGCATCGCTCAATGGTGGTGAGTATGGAATTTTCCCCATGTGTGGTTTCCATTGGCTGTTTTCCCTCATGGGCCCCAACTTAATTCTAGGGTCCATTATTCACTCCTCTCGTACTGCCCAGTGTCATAATTTTTCAAATAAAAAATTATTAAAAATTAACTTGAGTAACGCCGCAAGAGTATTGAGCCATTATTCCATATTTATTCTACAATGACCCTCATGGTGGTATATAAAGCACAACACCCACATAGAGCTTTACAAATAGGGAAGCAGGCTTTTGGGTTAAATGCCCAAGTGGACGCACGCGAACCATGACCCGACCCCTCAAACGAGCGAATCATGGCCCAACAATATGCTCCATCCTCTCCCGTGGGAGCATCGCTCAATGGTGGTGAGTGTGAAATTTTCCCCATGTGTGGTTTCCATTGGTTGTTTTCCCTCATGGGCCCCAAGTTAATTCTAGGGTCCACTATTCGCTCCTCTCGTACTACCCAGTCTCATAATTTATCAAATAAAAAATTATTAAAAATTAACTTGAGCAACGCTGCGAGAGTCTTGAGCCATTATCCCACATTTATTCCACAATGGCCCTCATGGTGGTCTATAAAGCACAACACCCACATAGAGCTTTGCAAATCAGGAAGCAGGCTTTTGGGTTAAATGCCCAAGTGGATGCACGTGAACCATGACCCAACCCCTCAAAAAAGTGAATCATGGCCCAAAAATATGCTCCATCCTCTCCCGTGGGAGTATCGCTCAATGGTGGTGAGTGTGGAATTTTCTCCATGTGTGGTTTCCATTGGTTGTTTTCCCTCATGGGCCCCAAGTTAATTCTAGGGTCCATTATTCGCTCCTCCCCTACTGCCTCGTATCATAATTTGTCAAATAAAAAATTCTTAAAAATTAACTTGAGCAACGCTGCGAGAGTCTTGAGCCATTATCCCACATTTATTCCACAATGGCCCTCAAGGTGGTATATAAAGCACAACACCCACATAGAGCTTTGCAAATTGGGAACCAGGTTTTTGGGTTAATTCTAGGGTCCATTATTCTCTCCTCTTGTACTACCCAGTCTCATAATTTGTCAAATAAAAAATTATGGACAACATAATATCCATGTGATGTGGTCTACCGACAAGGATGCCTCTTGCATTATCGGTGATGTGACCCGGGTTCAATCTCCACGACGGATATGTATATGTATAAAAAGTATTTACTCAATAAAAAAAATATATATCCCAAGAACAAGGAAGATTTGTGGAGTGGCATCAAATTATGGATGGAGTTATTCTAGCCTAGGAGACTATCCATTCTATGCAACATTCTGGTCGAAGAGGCATGTTTATTAAATTATATATGTCTAAGGCTTATGATAGAGTCCCCTAACAATTTTTGGATCAAATGCTTGAGAAATTTGGCTTCTCTCAGGAGTGGAGACAATGGATCATGAGTTGTGTCTCGATAGTTTCCTTCTTTGTTCTCATCAACGACTCCCCCTCGACCCCTTTCCATGCCTCTAGGGGTATTCGTCAAGGAAATCTTATTTCCCTATTTCTTTTTATTATTCTAGCAGAAGGATTGGGCAAATTCCTTCAAATAAATAAGCAACAAGGTCTTTTGGAAGGTGTGCAATTAGGTGAGGAGATGTTAACTCACCTTCAATTTATGGATGATACAGGTCTCTTTGGGGAGGCCAACATTCAAGAGGCTAGAATGTTGAAAGCCATTTTAAAAACCTACATGGATGCTACTGGTCAACAGGTGAATGAGGCCAAATCCAAGGTTGTTTTCTTCAATATAGACAAAAGAATCCAGGATCATATTCTATCCATTTTGAGCTTTGCCCAGGGTACCCTTCCACTTGATTACCTAGGGATTCCCCTTCATTTTAAGAGCCTAAGGGTAGCTGATTGGAAAGCTTTAATGGATAGAATCGCTACTAAAGTTAATCATTGGACTCATCGTTGGCTTACCTTTGGAGGAAGAATGACTCTCATCCAATCGATGATCCAAGCCATGCCTGTTTATAAATTCTCCATCCTAGCTGCCCCTATGAGAGTCCTCAAAGAGTTGGATTCGCTTATGAGAAATTTTTTGTGGGATGGCCCAAGGATGGGTAAGAAGTGGGCTCTGGTTAGTTGGGATAAAATATGTCAGCCTAAAGCTCAAGGGGGCCTTGGTTTTCATAAAGCAACTTTAAACAATCAAGCTCTTGCTGGGAAGCTTTATTGGAGATGGATATCCAACAAGGAGGCTTTCTTCAGTAGAGTCATCACTAGTAAGTATTTGGGTTCTATCCCTCATCAAGAAGTTGACCGCATTCCTCTAAGGGGCCCTGGCTCCATTATTTGGAAGGTCTTGAAAGTTGGTGAACAATTGGTAAAATCTAGACTTTTCTGGAAAGTAGGTAAAGGAGACAAAGCTAACTTTTGGAGTGATTCTTGGGACCAACATCCCCCCTTAATCTATGAGTTTCCAGAGTTGCAACCCTTGCAACAAAGCCTTGAGGGTAGAGGATGGATAAATATGGCTTCATACATTACTTCCCGACAAATTGGAGATTTCTCTTTCTTTTAGTGGAAGAGGTTAGAAGAATGGCCTATTCATGTCCCTCTTCATCAAAGGCTTCTTATTGATAAGATCCTCAAGCAAAGGTGCCTTACAGGGAAAGAGGAAGAGGATAGGATTGCCTGGGGCCTTGGTACTCTAGGTGTCTTCACTATTCATGATGGTTATAATGCTTTGCTCCCTCCTTCGTTGATCCTACAGGATGCCCCATGGGATAGAGTTTGGGTGGCTAAGGGCTGGCCTAAAATTAATTTCTTTGCTTGGGAAGTGATGCATAGGAGCTGTCTCACCTATGATAATCTTATGAAGAGAGGTTTTTATGGCCCTTCCAACTGCATCATGTGTAACTCCCAGGAGGAGACACTTGATCATCTACTTTTCCAGTGTGCATTTGCAAGAGAGTTGTGGAAAAGGTGGTTAGACCTCTTTAAGGTTCACCTAAACTTTTAGGTGACTCTTTCTAATATCTGGGAGATTTGGAAACGCAGAAAATTCAAGAATACCTCCATTCAGCTAGGTTGGTCCCTAGGCCCGAGCTTCATCTGGTGGCACATTTGGCTGGAAAGAAATTCCAGAATTTTTAGAGAGGAGTTCAGTCCAATGGAGTTGGTTTGGCATAAAATTGTTACCAAGATTTTTGAAACTGTCAGAGCTCACTTTAGGGATAAGAAAACTCAGGTGAATGAGGGGACTCCCAAGCCACAGAAGTTGGGACCATGGCAGCCCCCTCCCCTAGGTTGGGAAAATATTAATTTTGATGGTGCAGCTAAGGATAACCCAGGGGCTGCAGGCATTGGTTTTCTCAGAAGAGATTTCAAGGGGAAGATCCTCCATTGGGAGCTAGAGGGTCTTGGAAGGGCTACTAACAATGAAGTTGAAGGCCTGGCTATCAGACAAGGTTCTCTCAATGCTTGGGAGAATGGGGTTAGAAAGATCATAGTTGAGTTTGATTCACAAATTATGGTGGGGCTTCTGGATGCTATTAGAAATTTTAGACCAAAGGCTTGGAGGATAAGAAATATTGTGAGCCAAATTAAGTCCATTTGGCAGCAGTTCGAGGATGCCATCCCGGTCTATGTTGATAGATAAAATAATGCAGTGGTTGACTTTTTGGCTAAACATGGCAGTGAAAGTCCAGTTGGATACATGCTGAATTCTAATCAGGATAGGGACACTTCTGAATGGTAGGAGGTGAACCAAATGGTTCTTAAATTGGCCAGCAAAGACTTAGCTAAGGATGAGGATAGGTCTAGAGTCCACTGAGTCTTGTGGATCAATGGAGGATGAACAATTATTTGTTGGGTTTTTTGCTACCTCTTGCAACACTCTTTGGCCCTTTTTGGGATAACATTTTTATTGGATTTTAGGGCTATCCAAAAGTGGCAGACTTATGACTATAATTTGATTCTTGTTCTATCAATATAAATTTTTACCTTTAAAAAAAAAAACAAAAATATTCCTCAAAGTATTTAAAGACAACAAAATGTAATATTCCTACGAATATTCCTCAAAGTATTTAAAAACAACAAAAATATTCCTCATAGTATTTAAAAACAAAAAAAATATTCCTCAAAGTATTTAAAAACAAAAAAATGTTTTGGTCAAAGTCAACAAGTCTATGGTAATATGTGCACGTCACGTGGTGGTGGCGCACAACTACAACTAGGGTTGTTTGGTTCGGTTCGCTCCAACTGCATAATGTGTATCTCCTAGGAGGAGACACTTGATCATCTGCTTTTCTAGTGTGCATTTGCAAGAGAGTTATGAAAAAGGTGGTTAGACCTCTTTAAGGTTCACCTAAAATTTCAGGTGACTCTTTCTAATAAATGGGAGATTTGAAAATGCAAAAAAATAAGAATACCTCCATTCAACTAGGATGGTTCCTAGGCCCGAGCTTCAGTTGATGGCACATTTGGTTGGAAAGAAATTCCAAAATTTTTAGAGAGGAGTTCAGTCCAATGGAGTTGGTTTGACATACAATTGTTACCAATATTTTTGAAACTATCAAAGCTCACTTTAGAGATAATAAGACTCAAGTGAATGAGGGAACTCCCAAGCCACAAAAGTTGGGACCATGGAAGCCCCCTCCCTTAGGTTGGGAAAAGATTAATTCTGATGGTGCAACTAAGGATAACCCAGCGACTGCAAGCTTTGGTTTTCTCAAAAGAGATTTCAAGGAGAAGATCCTCCATTGGGAGATAGAGGGTCTTGGAAGGGCTACTAACAATGAAGCTGAAGGTCTGACTATCAGACAAGGTTCTCTCAATGCTTGGGAGAATGGGGTTAGAAAGATCATAGTTGAGTCTGATTCACAAATTATGGTGGGGCTTCTGGATGCTTTTAGAAATTTCAAACCAAAGGCTTGGAGGATAAGAAACATTGTGAGCCAGATTAAGTCTATTTGGTAGCAGTTCGAGGATGTCATCCCGGTCTATGTTGGTAGACAAAATAATGCAGTGGCTGACTTTTTAGCTAAATATGGTAGTGAAAGTCCGATTGGATACATGCTGAATTCTAACCAGGATAAGGATACTTCTGAATGGCAAGAGGTAAACTTCTTAAATTGACCAGCAAAGACTTAGCTAAGGATGAGGATAGGTCCAGAGTCCGCTAAGTCTTATGGATCAATGGAGGATGAACAATTATTTGTTGGATTTTTTTGCTACTTCTTGCAACACTATTTAACCCTTTTTGAGATAGTATTTTTATTCGGATTTTAAAACTATCCATAAATGACAGACCTATAACTCTAATTTGATTCTTGTTCTATCAATATAAATTTTTACCTTTAAAAAAAACAACAAAAATATTCCTCAAAGTATTTAAAAACAATGCTTCATCGAACAGGTAACTGGCAATGCAGCCATCCAATCAAAGCTTCACAGATGACTACATCGGCTGCACTTGAGTTGAGTCGAACAAAATGCAAAAACAGATCGAGGCACAGATAGCTAGCGCTAAGAAAACGAGCTTGACCGCGATCGAGCGCAGGGTGCGTCGTAAACCCTAAAATCCTTCAAATGATGCAGATGTGCTGCACTATTGGGGGCTGCCTTCTGCGGCCTCGGATTCTAAATCCTGTCATCGGCCAACGGATTTGGTGATGCTGCTTGGCGCGTAAGACTTTTTCGGACGTAGAATCAAGGGTGCGGGAGGCTTCATCGAGCAACCGGATGTGAGAAATGGCTGTTGTGATGTAAATATGCGCTACGATGTTCATCGCCTGGTAATATCTGTGCTTCAGCAATCAAAAAGTCCACACAAGACCAAGCTGGCCCAAATCTATGGTCGCAGCGGATTTCGAAACACTTTGACTTCGTCATTCTCTCAAGGATCTCACGATGGCGGTGATGGCAACACTTTTTGGCTGTGCAAAAATGGTAAGGTTCACCATTGGGCGGTTGTATAGATGCACGTGGGTGTCACAACTGGTGCCACAGTGGGGCCTTGGTAGGCGAGGTCACGGGATAGGTTGGGTGGTAGCCGCGGAGTGACTGCTGGCTGGTTGTATAGATGCACGTGGGTGTGACAACTGGTGTCACAGTGGGGGCCTTGGTAGGCGAGGGATGGTAGCGGCTGAGTGACTGCTGGTTGGCTACCCCAGTTCGATGTCCTGGAGGGTCGGGATCCGTTGACTATGTTTTACCCAGCGGGCTTAGGGTTTATAGAGGCAACCCATTCATGGAGTTATCGATTTCCTTATGAATAAAAAAAAAATGACAGCGTTCACCAAAGAGAGCCAATTGAGAGGTTGTACAGATCTACGTGGGTGTCACAACTGGTGCCACAATGGAGGTCTTAGTAGGTGAGGTCACACAATGATTGTCGACCAAGGAGGGCTAGTAATCACAATAGCGTAGTGGGTTGTAGCTGCAGTGAGTGGACTGAGATCAACAAAAGGGCTTTTTGGATCTAAACAATCAGTCAAAGTTTGCAATAGAGGTGATCAGAAGTTAACATGGCCAAACTAAAACAAAAATGAAAATTACATAAGGTTGAGGGAGAATTTCCACGAGGAAAATTCTTCCTCACAGATCAAGAGCTTTTCGGCTCTGATATCAATGTGAAGGATTTATAAATCTAACTGAAGATTTTATTAATTTACAAACTTTAAATAGACATACTAGATGTAAAATACAAATTAGTAACAATCAAAACAATATCTTAATAAATAATTTGTTAGGATATTTTTCTAACACATTTGCACACATTTCTAAGTTGTCGAATAATAATAATAATAATAATAATAATAATAATAAACTTTAGAATAATAATCCTAAAGTAATATCCTATGGCTATAAATATCCATATCACTAATCTATCTTACCAAATAATTGTAGATTCAAGTTTTTGATGAAGTAATGTTATTTGAAACATTTAAACTTTTAACGTTTACTTTTATACTTACTTTGCTACATGAATGAGTAAGTAGAGCATGTGTTAAGTATAGACTTCATCCAAGTTTTGAAATTGGACACACAAATACATGCTAAACTAATAACTTCATTTTTAATATTAAACATTACGAGTCCAAAGTTTCAAGATTCAAAGATTGAAGTTTTGAAGTTTCATACTGATAAGAAATCCAAACATTGCCTTTCCTTATCTAATATTTTATTTATTCAAAATTTGATTGTAACTAAAATATTTTTTAAATGTAATAATTAAGATATTTGCTGACATTTTTTTTTAATCTTACATAGGTAATACTATTTGGAAGGTATTGAAAAATAAGATCAACCAATTTTTACTAACTATAAGAAAAATACTAAACTTGAAATAACATTCCCTTTTAAGCAGACAATTGCACAACTATGCACAAATAAAATCTAAACATAGGGAATGTTCTCTTTAAGGAAGGAGTACAACCATTTGAAAACTACTTTAAAGACTGAAGTACCAAATATTGAAATACAAAGTTCAAAGACTAAAATGACAAGTTCATTTGGATGATACTCAAGTTCAAGACTTTTGTATAAAATCTAATTGAAATCTCTAAATCTCATATTGGACATTATTAAGTTTTCAAAGTCTAAAGGTGAAAGGGAGTTCAAACTTTCACCTTAGCCAAGTTTCTCTCTACATTTTAATAGAAGTAGCTTTGATTTCTCACAAGAAGAAATTTCATTATAAAAGTAAACAATGGTTGTTATAATTTTTTTAAAGGTTATGTTTTATAAATTCAAAGTGAAAATTTGGCATGGAGTTTGTAAATGGTTCCAAGAAGATAAATACACCAAAAATATGCATATTCTAAATGGGAGTGTACAACTTCAGTTATGAATAAAAATATATAGAATGCATTCTACTCACTAGGTTAACATCCATTCATAGAACACTATCACAATTTTAATGCATTTAGGCATAAAATCGGTATCATCCATATATAAGAGAAAAATATCAAGCCTAAATGGAATTAGAATCTAATTATAATTCCTTTCAATAGGAATTCAAAAGTTGTAATAAAAGCATTAACTTAAATTCCCACATAATTTGTCAATTTAGGACCTAAATGTCATGTGAGATAACAAATTTAAATACAACTCCAATAGCTTACTTACATCTCACCATGATATTGTAACTACTATTTTGTTATAATAATCTCAAATCTAAATTCTTTCAACATCCATTCACAAGAAGCTTTTATTTCAGGTAAACATTTGTGACCTTAAATTCCTTTATTCATTCAAGAAATTAATCTTCAAATAAGAACATGCTTCAAATTTTAATGTGAAGTCAACACTAAGGTTTACCAGAAGCTTTATTATTAGAATTCATCCCAATAATGTCAACAAATAAAAACAAGATCAACTTAATCTTGCTTTTAAAAAATTGTATGATATGATTAGATTTAAAGAATATGTGCAATATTACATGAAAAATATTTATGAATTGAATTTACACAGAGACCAATTTATTAAAATTAAGTTCTTATCTTCTTTACCAAAAGGTCTAGGACAGTTGGTCTTAGATAAAATTGCCCCACAGGGTGTGGACATAAATACTTTGTATTTTGTTGATATAGTTGAATCAGTGTGATAGAAATGTCATAAAATTTATTTATTTCAGAAGGTTTCCAAAACAAGTAAATCTCTTACAGTAAAAGAATGTTTAGGTATTAAATGTGCAGAAACCTACAAGAAACCTAGAACATTTAGAAGAAAGTTTGTTAAGAGTAAAGGTAATAAGTATAATCCTTTTAAGTATTTTAGAAGACGCGAACAAGCTCCTAAGAAAGACCCAAAGGATGTTTGTTGCTTTACTTACAGAAAAAAAGGCCACTATGCTCATTCTTGCCCATCTAAAGCTCCAAAACTTGTCAAAGCATTATTTGCAAATCCATATGTTAATACTAAATGGGAAATATGTGAAACTGTAGAACAATTAATTTTTTGGAAACAACAAAACGTTTCAGTGTTTAAATGTAAAGTTGAATAAGATACTGAAAGTTCAATTTTTGATGAAGATAATCAACATATTGATGAACAAGAATTACAGTCCATTAATGATATGTTTATGGTATATCCTACTGATCCTACAATGCTTGAATTAAAATATTATAGTGACTTTGAATCTGAAATAGATGAAGATGAAATTGAGGCTCAAGAAGCCCTGTACAAGTCTTATAATAATACACCAGAGTCTTCTTCTTCCAGTTCCTCTTCTGAGCAAACAAATGATGAAATAGATGTTGAATCAGATGCTCTATCTGATTACAATGAGATTCAAGCCACTCAGGATTTACAAAAATATAATCCTTTCAAGGATCCAAAATCTTTGATGCCTCACAAAAAACCAATAAATATTAAAAAACAACAAAAAATTATTTATCATAAATTTCCTTTAGCATCTAAAAGTGCTCAATTATAGATAAACATAAAGGTGCATTCATATCATTAGATTTTGTGTCTAATTCAAATATCAGGAGATGGTGGTATAATTTTTTAGAAAACAGTTGCTTTCATATATATTGGTGTCATGAGAAAATGGTTCAAATTGGGTAGAATCCACAAAGGATTTCAAAGTATCAACAATGAATGGACAAAGAGGTTTGAAGTATTTTGCATTTGATATCCCTATTCAAATCTCTAGTAAAATTATATATGCTAACTTTGTGTAGATAAATGATGCAGGATATGATGTTGGTTTAGGAAGTCCATTATTAGATACTTATGGACCATACACATTTGCTCAACATTGTTTAGTGTTGAATATTGATAATGAAAAAATTATAGTTCCAAGAATATCAATTGTGTTTCATGCTCAAAAACTAAAGACATAGTGGACTCATCCTTCTCTCGAAGATATTATTAGTCTGTTGGACATTTTGAGTCCCTAAGCCAAAGTTGTCATTGATGTCAAGATGCTAGTGAGAGTTCTTCTTCAGTTCAAGTGCAAA
The DNA here is from genome assembly GCA_028583015.1 of Wollemia nobilis. Taxonomy (NCBI): domain Eukaryota; kingdom Viridiplantae; phylum Streptophyta; class Pinopsida; order Araucariales; family Araucariaceae; genus Wollemia; species Wollemia nobilis. Next base: position 5,368,519 of record JAQPPZ010013020.1, on the reverse strand, counting down.
GTTTAATGGAAGTTTATAATGGGTTAAAATATTTTATTTTACACCCAAAAATATTGGGTTAGAAAGAGGTTTTTTCCATGGAAGCAATTCATCCGAAGCATTGGAAGGTTAAAAATATTATAATTGTTATTATAATACTTACCAAAGTGGTAAAAATCTAATTAAATATTATAATTTTTAATTATAATATAATTAGATTTTAAAGGATAAAGTTCATTTGTTAAAACCCTAAGGTTGGGTTTTAGAAAATTAAAATATATTCGAGCGTAATTTTTTTAGAGATTAAAAACCCAATGGTTGGGTTTTACTAAGGCTTTCTAAGCCTTAGAGCATCGACGTGATGCATTCAAATAAAAGCACCGACATCCTAGACAAAGGAGGAGAACAATATAAATATATGCCCAAAGTTGTTCATTAATCATCCTTACTCGAATGAAATTTGTGTGACATATGCGAAAATGAGCTTGTGTGGTTTAAAACCTTTGGCAAAGGAAGCAGAGGATAACATGGAGAGATACCACCCCCCAATTCACATTGGTCAGTGTGGCCTAGTGGCAGCTTGGAGAGCGTGAAGGCATTGAGAGCACGAAGGTCATGCATTCGATTCTCACGAAGTGGTTTTTGGTGGCATTGTTGTGGAAGCACCCAAGGCGCACGTTTTTGTTAAACATGGGCAAGGAGAAGTACAAAGAGGAAGCATGTGGTTCTTCTCCCTTTGCGAACGAGTGTGTAGCTCATGTGGTAACCTTAGCCACGACTAAGGCACTTGCAGTAAGGGCAAGTCGTGGGATCGAAACCCCTTAAGGCAGGTATGATTTTTAATTAAAATTTTATGAGTTATGCCCTAAGGTTGGAGTGATAAGGTTGTTCTAAAGTTTATTATTTTTTAATAAAATTTATTAAATAAAGGTTGTGGTGATTGATTTTTGAAGGTGAAGTGTTGATGATTATTTGAGTTCTATAATTTGGAAATTGTTGTTTTGAGAGTTATGTTTTAGGAGGTATAAGGAGTTATAATAAAGGCTTAATTGAGATTTGTTTTAAGACTTGTTGGCTAATATTTTTGATAAGGGTTTCTTCTAAAAGGACTTTGGTGGATGATAAAATTAAGTGGGAGTAATAAGGTGTATTTTGCATTGTGATTTTTATTGAAGTCTTCTAACCCTTATTGAGATTGGAAAAGAGAAACTTGTGAGTGTAGTAGATTTGTGAGATCAACTCCTTGACATTCAAAAGGTATGGCCAAATTCTTCTTTGGTTGAGTTGATTTTTTGGATTTATTGAAAATTAAGTTTGGAGTGAAAAGGACTTGATTAGGGTTTGCTTTTTGAAAGTGGTTGAGTTATTGCTTCAAGGTTTTCTGATTTGAGAGTTGAGATTAAAACCTTGTTTTATTAGCATTGTTGTTGAGATCATTGGTTGAGTGAAGTGTTTGAGTTAATGCTTCAAGGTTTTCTGAAATTGAGATTTGTGATTAAAACATTGTTTGATGAGCATGGTTGTTGAAGTGAGTTGTTATGCAAAGAACTTGAACTAGGGTTTGAAAAGATCATGAGTATCATTGTTATGTGAGATTTGTTTTTGAGCATTGTTGGAGACATTTTGAGTTGGATGATACATGCTTGGACTAGGGTTTATGAGCAAGAGTTGTTTCTTTAGTGATTGGTTGAGTAGATTTTATTGGGCCTAGTCAAATGGATGTATGAAGTGGTTGTTCAAGTTCCATAAAAGAAACTATTCTATATTCGATTTGAGTTGAGATTGAGTTTTTGAGAATAGAACATATTGAGTCTCTAACAATTCTCTTTATGCTTCTATGAGATTGAGTTGAGAAAGTGATTGATTTTTTGAGAATAGAACATATTGAGTCTCTAACAATTCTCTTTATGCTTCTATGAGATTGAGTTGAGAAAGTGATTGAGTTTTTAGAATAGAACATATTGAGTCTCTAGTAATTCTATTTATGCTTCTATGATATTTAGTTGAGAAAGAGATTGAGTATTTGAGAATAGAACATATTGAGTCTCTAACAATTCTCTTTATGTTTCTATGATATTGGAAAAGTTCTGTGTGAGCTTGTTGAGCAGAGTTGTGCAGGACTGTGTGGACCTATTGAGCAGATTTAGATAGGTTCTGTGTGGACCTATTGAGTAGATTTGGACAGGTTCTATGTGGACCTATTGAGCAGATTTGAGCAGGTTCTATGTGGACCTATTGAGCAGATTTGAGCAGAGTTCTGTGTGGACTTATTGAGCATATTTGAGCAAGTTCTAGAGAGAACTTATGGACAATTTAGTGTGAGCTTTTGAGGAATCTTGCAAGGTAGATTTGAGACAAGTCTTTGAGAAGACTTGAGAGTAGAGTTGATTGATTTGTTCAAACCTTGAGTTAACGTTTAGGGCAGATCCAAAAGAGTTGAGTCAATCCTTGAGTTAGGGCTTGAGAACAGAGATTGAAGATATATTTGTTCTAGACCAACTAGACTGTGTTTAGTGCAGATTTGAGAGCAAATTCTGGAGAATATTTAAGGATAGGTTTGTGCCAGACCAGAGATAAATATTAAGCAGATTTGTGCTAGACCGAATGAACTGTTTTTAGTACAAGATATTGATAGAGTTGTGCTAGACCGAATGAGCTATGTTTAGTGCAAGATATTGAGCAGAATTGTGCTAGATCGAATAAACTATGTTTAGTGCAAGAGATTGAGTAGAGTTGTGCTAGATTGATTGGACTATGTTTAGTATAGAATTGAGACAGAGCTTTGGAGGTGACAGAGCAGAGAGGATAGAGACTCTTGTGGATATAGATCCATCAACTAGGGTAGTGAGGACAAGTATTCTGAGTGGGGATAAGAGTATTTAGTGGAGAGAGATCCAAAAGCCAGTGCAGTGAAGGCAGCCTTCTTCTAGATGATCACCAACCAAAGCAAAGGAGAAGGAGTTCTCTTGTGGATAGAGATCCACAAACCAGATTTAAGGGATCAACATCTTCTTTGGATAGAGGTTCATAAACATTGTAAGGGAAGGAATTCCCAAGAGATTATTTGAGAAATATTTAGAAGAAATATTCTCTATGGATGTAACCCACATTGGGTGAACCACATTAAATTGGTGTCTCTATTGTGTGTGATGATTTGTGCATTGCTTTGGTTATTGCTATTGATATTGCCATTGATTATATTAATTACAACTATTTGGAAAAGAAAAATAAAAAGTGGTCTTATACTGTTCACCCCCCCTCTCAGTATAAGCCAGTGTTCTTCATAGTCATGAATAAACATTGGAGAAACAAAGAATTTAGTAGGAGTTTTTACACTCCTTAAGTGATTTGAATATGGATGTCAGTCCAAAAAGAATACAAAAACTTGTAGAACAAATGAAAGAATGTTGTGTAGAGCATCCATTAGAGAAATGGAGCACCAAGTCCCCAATGGCTAAAATTCCTACTTTTCACAATCAACAAGTTGTTGGAAAAATAATAGTTCTAAATAAAGAATATGATCAAGAGGCTCAAAATTAGACACAAGAACTTTTGTAGAAAGGTTTAATTTGCCCCTCAGATTCTAACTATTCTTGTTCTGCTTTTATTGTCATAAAACATTCAAAGCAAAAAAGAGGTAAGACACCTATGGTTATCAATTACATTCTATCAAATATTATCACTCAGAATATAAAATAGCCTTTACCAAATAAGCAAAAATTAATTCAAATAGTAGGAAAGGGACGATCTTTTTAAAATTTTATTGTGTTTCTGGTTACCACCAGATTAAAATAAAACCAGAAGACATCCATAAAAATACATTCACAATACCTACACATTTATATGAATTTCTTGTGATGCCATTTGGGCTCAAGAATGCACCAGCATAATTTCATATGAGGATGGATAGGATTTGTCAACCTTACCATTAGTTCTTGGTCAATTACATTGATGACTTTTTTATTTTTAGCCAGTATCTAGAAGAACATGAGCAACATGTTCTACAATTTAAACAATTGATGTTAAAACATGGAGTAGGTCTCAGCAGAGACAAAAAGAAATTCCAAATTGTTGTAAAAGAAGTAGAATTTTTGGGTGTTCTACTTAAGGATGGTCAAATTGTAATGCAAAACATGTTCTAGAAAAAATTGCAATGTTCCCTAACCAGTTGATTCTAAAAGAACAATGTTAGTGTTTTCTACGATGCATTAACTATATGAATGATTATTTGCAGCGAGTCTCCATGATTACAAAACCCATCAAATATTGTATGAAAACCTAGCCCTTCTGGTAATCTACAACAAAAAAGGCAATAGTTAATCTAAAATCTTCTTGTGAGAATTGACTGCCTTTAGAACCTGCACTTTCAAGGCCATATATTTTATAGATAAATACAATAAAGGAGTTTTGGGCTTGCATTCTTTTAGTTAAAAAATATTAGATAGAGAAAATTTTAGGGTACAAATCAGGTTAGTTCCAGAAACATGAATTGAATTATTGGCCAGCAGAAAAGGAAATTTTGGCCATAATAAAAGACAGAAAAATACAGAACATTGTTATTACCTAAAGATTTTATAATTCAAACTGATAGTAAAATTTTTAAATGGTTCATGGGTAAGAAAATCTTTGCCCAACTATGTCGTGGTCGCTATGCGTGGTGGCAGAACCTCCTATCCCAATATCAGTTTTCAGTTGAGTACATTCAAGGAAAGGATAATTCTCTACCAGATGCCTTAACCAGAGAATTAGCACATGTGCATATGTTTGGAGGGCATCCTCAGGCATGGCAGTACCGGTCTTTAAAAACACCTGTTGAAAGACAGTCCTTTTGTCAAAGGATACGAGTATTCTTTCCTCAAGCGTCACACACTAGATTTTCCACAAATTATGTGCCTTACATTGATTTTGTATATAATTCTACAAGTCGCATTAATGTGTTTGTCAATTCAGGTCGTTGGAGTCTGTTTACTTCAATAATAATATAACATTGTCTCAATAATGGAGTTTTGGACGATGTGATTATTCTCCAAAATTCATCTAGGGTAATTTCTATTCATTTCTTATATTTTTTCAATATATTTATTTTAGATTCATATTGGCAAAGAAATTTATTCACAGATATTGTAAGAATCAATTTTACAGAGGCTCCATAGGTTTTTGTCTTCGTGGATGAAGAACAAGTTTACAATTCAGATCCTCCTACTCTAGATCCCCCTTTGTATGCTCAACTAGAAGATTTAAACATTGATGTTGTAGTTGCTCGTATGATTCAAGACTGTACAAGCTACCAAGAATCACTAACTGGTATGTGTCGCATACATTAATATTTTATACGCACATATATTGCTATGATTAGACACTAACCTTCATAAATAATGTTAAGACCACTGTTTGTTAGTCATGGTTAGACACTGACCTTCATAAATAAGGTTAAGACAACCGTTCGTTAGTTATCACATGTTAAATAGTTTGTTAGTTGTCACATGATTGAATAGTTTGTTAGTCGTCACATGTTGAGTAGTTTGTTAGCCATCACGGGTTGAGTAGTTTGTTAGTCATCACATGTTGAGAAGTTTGTTAGTCCGACACGTGTTGTAACTACTTTTAGATTGGGTTTATCTTTTGTAACCACTTTTAGTATTGTCCCAATCTTAGGCATACACATGTTCTAATCTCTCGCTTCTTCTCGAGAGTTATTCTCATGAAAAATCTATATAATGAGACTTGATGCTCATTTTTTCCATCAAGAATTTTGTGTGTTGAGCTAATTCCTTTCTCTACTGGTGAGTATAGACTCTAGCCTATTCCTAGGGGAATAATTTCTTTAAATCTGTGTTTCCTTGCATACTCAAGTGATCCACTAGCTTTTTCTGACCTTGAGTTCCTGTTAGGTTCTAGTATTTAGAATTTATCTGAGTTGAATCTCGTACTTTGTTCTATTGTAGTACTTATCCAATTGTGTTATTTGATTTACATTCTTAAAATCTAGCATTTCCCAACAACCAGGGATTAATAACAAAGAAGAGAAGACTGCTTCTAGATTTGAATGCAATCTTCAGAAATCTTAAGGACCCATTTATTGGTATCAGAGCCTTGTTAGAATCCTATAGCCCTATGTTAGCGGGTTTGAATGATAAAATTTTTGATAGTCGTATCCTTAATATTCAATGTAGTAATTGTTTATGCTCTTATGTACCTATTGAAGAAAGTATTGTAGAAGGTATTGATCATGATCAAACACCATCTAATAGTAGCCCGATAACACATATTAGAAGCATCTACAGTAAAACACAGTAAATCTGTAAGTCTAGCTTACATAGATTCTTTTGCATCTAATTCTGATTTCGATGATACTTTGATAAATTATGGGTGTCAATTTGATGAAATAGAATAAAAAAAATTAGACATGGACAATTATGATATTTCTTTACTTATTCCTAAATTATATATAAAATAAGTATACCAACTAGACAAACAAAAGAAACAATTGAAACAATCTGAGTCTAGTTTTATTAGAAGATATTTGCCTCTGAATATATATAGGGTAAAAATTAAAACAACTATTCAGAATTGCTGAAAGTAATATTAAGGTCAATAGGACCAAAGCCTGTAAAAAAATATTAGTGTTCAATCCTTCCGAATCAAAGGCCCTCTCTCAGATGAAATTATAGGGATATAATTTTAAGCACAAATAAAATCTAAGCAAAATCTAAACACAGGGAATGTTCTCTTTAAGGAAGGAGTACAACCATTTGAAAACCACTTTAAATACTGAAGTACCAAATATTGAAATACAAATTTCAAAGACTAAAGTGACAAGTTCATTTGGATGATACTCAGGTTCAAGACTTTTGTATAAAATCTAATTGAAATCTCTAAATCTCGTCTTTGACATTATTAAGTTTTCAAAGTCTAAAGGTGAAAGGGAGTTCAAACTTTCACCTTAGCCAAGTTTCTCTCTACATTTTAATAAAAGTAGCTTTGATTTCTCACAAGAAGAAATTTCATTATAAAAGTAAACAATGGTTGTTATAATTTTTTTAAAGGTTATGTTTTATAAATTCAAAGTGAAAATTTGGCAAGGAGTCTCTAAATGGTTCCAAGAAGATAAATACACCCAAAATATGCATATTCTAAATGTGAGTGTACAACTTTAGTTATGAATAATAATATATAGAATGCATTCTACTCACTAGGTTAGCATCCATTCACAGAACACTATCACATTTTTAATGCATTTAGGCATAAAATCGGTATCATCCATATATAAGAGAAAAATCTCAAGCCTAAATGGAATTAGAATCTAATTATAATTCCTTTCAATAGGAATTCAAAAGTTGTAATAAAAGCATTAACTTAAATTCCTACATAATTTGTCAATTTAGGACCTAAATGTCATGTGAGATAACAAATTTAAATACAACTCCAATAGCTTACTTACATCTCACCATGATATTGTAACTACTATTTTGTTATAATAATCTCAAATCTAAATTCTTTCAACATCCATTCACAAGAAGCTTTTATTTCAGGTAAACATTTGTGACCATAAATTCCTCTATTCATTCAAGAAATTAATCTTCAAATAAGAACATGCTTCAAATTTTAATGTCAAGCCAACACTAAGGTTTACCATTACTGCATGAAGCTTTATTATTAGAATTCACCCCCAATAATGTCAACAAATAAAAACAAGATCAACTTAATCTTGCTTTTAAAAAATTGTATGATATGATTAGATTTAAAGAATATGTGCAATATTACATGAAAAATATTTATGAATTGAATTTACACAGAGATCAATTTATTAAAATTTAGTTCTTATCTTCTTTACCAAAAGGTCTAGGACAGTTGGTCATAGATAAAATTGCTCCACAGGGTGTCGACATAAATACTTTGTATTTTGTTGATATAGTTGAATTAGTGTGATAGGAATGTCGTAAAATTTATTTATTTTAGAAGGTTTCCAAAACAAGTAAATCTCTTATAGTAAAAGAATGTTTATGCATTAAAGGTGTAGAAACCTACAAGAAACCTAGAACATTTAGAAGAAAGTTTGTTAAGAGTAAAGGTAATAAGTATAAGCCTTTTAAGTATTTTAGAAGATGCAGACAAGCTCCTAAGAAAGACCCAAAGGATGTCTGTTGCTTTGCTTGCAGAAAAAAAGGCCACTATGCTCATTCTTGCCTATCTAAAGCTCCAAAACTTGTCAAAGCATTATTTGTAGATCCAGATGTTAATACTAAATGGGAAATATGTGAAACTGTAGAACAGTTAAATTTTTGGAAATAATAGAACGTTTTAGTGTTTAAATGTAAAGTTGAATAAGATACTGAAAGTTCAATTTTTGATGAATATAATCAACATATTGATGAATAAGAATTACAGTCCATTAATGATATGTTGATGGTCTATCCTACTGATCCTACAATGCTTGAATTAGAATATTATAGTGACTTTGACTATGAAATAGATGAAGATGAAATTGAGGCTCAAGAAGCCCTGTACAGGTCTTATAATAATACATTAGAGCCTTCTTCTTCTAGTTCCTCTTTTGAGAAAATAAAAGATGAAATAGATGTTGAATCAGATGCTCTATATGATTACAATGAGATTCAAGCCACTAAGGATTTACAAAAATATGATCATTTCAAGGATCCAAAATCTTTGATGCCTCACAAAAACCAATAAATATTAAAAAACAACAAAAAATTATTTATCATAAATTTCCTTTAGCATCTAAAAGTGCTCAATTATAGATAAACATAATGGTGCATTCATATCATTAGATTTTGTGTCTAATTCAGATACCAGGAGATGGTGGTATAATTTTTTAGAAAACAGTTGCTTTCATATATATTGGTTGTAACTTGAATTTCTATCATGAGAAAATGGTTCAAATTGGGTAGAATCCACAAAGGATTTCAAAGTATCAACAATGAATGGATAGAGAGGTTTGAAGTATTTTGCATTTGATATCCCTATTCAAATCTCTAGTAAAATTATATATGCTAACTTTGTGTAGATAAATGATGCAGGATATGATGTTGGTTTAGGAAGTCCATTATTAGATACTTATGGACCATACACATTTGCTCAACATTGTTTAGTGTTGAATATTGATAATGAAAAAATTACAGTTCCAAGAATATCAATTGTGTTTCATGCTCAAAAACTAAAGACATAGTGGACTCATCCTTCTCTCGAAGATATTATTAGTCTGTTGGACATTTTGAGTCCCTAAGCCAAAGTTGTCATTGATGTCAAGATGCTAGTGAGAGTTCTTCTTCAGTTCAAGTGCAAAGTTTAATGGAAGTTTATAATGGGTTAAAATATTTTATTTTACACCCAAAAAGATTGGGTCAGAAAGAGGTTTTTTCCATGGAAGCAATTCATCCGAAGCATTGGAAGGTTAAAAATATTATAATTGTTATTATAATACTTACCAAAGTGGTAAAAATCTAATTAAATATTATAATTTTTAATTATAATATAATTAGATTTTAAAGGATAAAGTTCATTTGTTAAAACCCTAAGGTTGGGTTTTAGAAAATTAAAATATATTTGAGCGTAATTTTTTTAGAGATTAAAAACCCAATGGTTGGGTTTTACTAAGGCTATCTAAGCCTTAGAGCATCGACGTGATGCATTCAAATAAAAGCACCGACATCCTAGACAAAGGAGGAGAACAATATAAATATATGCCCAAATTTTTTCATTAATCATCCTTACTCGAATGAAATTTGTGTGACATGCGAAAATGAGCTCGTGTGGTTTAAAACCTTTGGCAAAGGAAGCAGAGGTTAACATGGAGAGATACCACCCCCCAATTCACATTGGTCAGTGTGGCCTAGTGGCAGTTTGGAGAGCATGAAGGCATTGAGAGCACGAAGGTCGTGCATTCGATTCTCACGAAGTGGTTTTTGGTGGCATTGTTGTGGAAGCACCCAAGGCGCACATTTTTTTTAAACATGGGCAAGGAGAAGTACAAAGAGGAAGCATGTGGTGCTTCTTCCTTTGTGAATGAGTGTGTAGCTCGTGTGGTAACCTTAGCCACGACTAAGGCACTTGTAGTAAGGGCAAGTCGTGGGATCGAAACCCCTTGAGGCAGGTATGATTTTTAATTAAAATTTTATGAGTTATGCCCTAAGGTTGGAGTGATAAGGTTGTTCTAAAGTTTATTATTTTTTAATAAAATTTATTAAATAAAGGTTGTGGTGATTGATTTTTGAAGGTGAAGTGTTGATGATTATTTGAGTTCTATATTTTGGAAATTGTTGTTTTGAGAGTTATGTTTTAGGAGGTATAAGGAGTTATAATAAAGTCTTAATTAAGATTTATTTTAAGACTTGTTGGCTAATATTTTTGATAAGGGTTTCTTCTAAAAGGACTTTGGTGGATGATAAAATTAAGTGGGAGTAATAAGGTGTATTTTGCATTGTGATTTTTATTGAAGTCTTCTAACCCTTATTGAGATTGGAAAAGAGAAACTTGTGAGTGTAGTAGAGTTGTGAGATCAACTCCTTGACATTCAAAAGGTATGGCCAAATTCTTCTTTGGTTGAGTTGATTTATTGGATTTATTGAAAATTAAGTTTGGAGTGAAAAGGACTTGATTAGGGTTTGCTTTTTGAAAGTGGTTGAGTTATTGCTTCAAGGTTTTCTGATTTGAGAGTTGAGATTAAAACCTTGTTTTATTAGCATTGTTGTTGAGATCATTGGTTGAGTGAAGTGTTTGAGTTAATGCTTCAAGGTTTTCTGAAATTGAGATTCATGATTAAAACATTGTTTGATGAGCATGGTTGTTCAAGTGAGTTGTTATGCAAAGAACTTGAACTAGGGTTTGAAAAGATCATGAGTATCATTGTTATGTGAGATTTGTTTTTGAGCATTGTTGGAGACATTTTGAGTTGGATGATACATGCTTGGACTAGGGTTTATGAGCAAGAGTTGTTTCTTTAGTGATTGGTTGAGTAGATTTTATTGGGCCTAGTCAAATGGATGTATGAAGTGGTTGTTCAAGTTCCATAAAAGAAACTATTCTATATTCTGATTTGAGATGAGATTGAGTTTTTGAGAATAGAACATATTGAGTCTCTAACAATTCTCTTTATGCTTCTATGAGATTGAGTTGAGAAAGTGATTAATTTTTTGAGTATAGAACATATTGAGTCTCTAACAATTCTCTTTATGCTTCTATGAGATTGAGTTGAGAAAGTGATTGAGTTTTTAGAATAGAACATATTGAGTCTCTAGTAATTCTATTTATGCTTCTATGATATTTAGTTGAGAAAGAGATTGAGTATTTGAGAATAGAACATATTGAGTCTCTAAAAATTCTCTTTATGTTTCTATGATATTGGAAAAGTTCTGTGTGAGCTTGTTGAGCAGAGTTGTGCAGGACTGTGTGGACCTGTTGAGCAGATTTAGATAGGTTCTGTGTGGACCTGTTGAGTAGATTTGGACAGGTTCTATGTGGACCTATTGAGCAGATTTGAGCAGGTTCTATGTGGACCTATTGAGCAGATTTGAGCAAGTTCTGTGTGGACTTATTGAACATATTTGAGCAAGTTCTAGAGAGAACTTATGGACAATTTAGTGTGAGCTTTTGAGGAATCTTGCAAGGTAGATTTGAGACAAGTCTTTGAGAAGACTTGAGAGTAGAGTTGATTGATTTGTTCAAACCTTGAGTTAACGTTTGGGGCAGATCCAACAGAGTTGAGTCAATCCTTGAGTTAGGGCTTGAGAACAGAGATTGAAGATATATTTGTGCTAGACCAACTAGACCGTGTTTAGTGCAGATTTGAGAGTAGATTCTGGAGAAGATTTAAGGATAGGTTTATGCCAGACCAGAGATAAATATTAAGCAGATTTGACCGAATGAACTATTTTTAGTACAAGATATTGATAGAGTTGTGCTAGACCGAATGAGCTATGTTTAGTGCAAGAGATTGAGCAGAATTGTGCTAGATCGAATAAACTATGTTTAGTGCAAGATATTGAGTAGAGTTGTGCTAGATTGATTGGACTATGTTTAGTATAGAATTGAGACAAAGCTTTGGAGGTGACAGAGAAGAGAGGATAGAGTCTCTTGTGGATATAGATCCATCAACTAGGGTAGTGAGGACAAATATTCTGAGTGGGGATAAGAGTCTTTAGTGGAGAGAGATCCAAAAGCCAATGCAGTGAAGGCAGTCGTCTTCTAGATGATCACCAGCCAGAGCAAAGGAGAAGGAGTTCTCTTGTGGATAGAGATCCACAAACCAGATTTAGGGGATCAACATCTTCTTTGGATAGAGGTTCATAAACATTGTAAGGGAAGGAATTCCCAAGAGATTATTTGAGAAATATTTAGAAGAAATATTCTCTATGGATGTAACCCACATTGGGTGAACCACATTAAATTGGTGTCTCTATTGTGTGTGATGATTTGTGCATTGCTTTGGTTATTGCTATTGATATTGCCATTGATTATATTAATTACAACTATTTGGAAAAGAAAAATAAAAAATGGTCTTATACTGTTCACCCCCCCTCTCAGTATAAGCCAGTGTTCTTCATAATCATGAATAAACATTGGAGAAACAAAGAATTTAGTAGGAGTTTTTACACTCCTTAAGTGATTTGAATATGGATGTCAGTCCAAAAAGAATACAAAAACTTGTAGAACAAATGAAAGAATGTTGTGTAGAGCATCCATTAGAGAAATGGAGCACCAAGTCCCCAATGGCTAAAATTCCTACTTTTCACAATCAACAAGTTGCTGGAAAAATAATAGTTCTAAATAAAGAAGATGATCAAGAGGTTCAAAATTAGACACAAGAACTTTTGTAGAAAGGTTTAATTTGCCCCTCAGATTCTAACTATTCTTATTCTGCTTTTATTGTCATAAAACATTCAAAGCAAAAAAGAGGTAAGACACCTATGGTTATCAATTACATTCCATCAAATATTATCACTCAGAATATAAAATAGCCTTTACCAAATAAGCAACAATTAATTCAAATAGTAGGAAAGGGACGATCTTTTCAAAATTTTATTGTGTTTTTGGTTACCACCAGATTAAAATAAAACCAGAAGACATCCATAAAAATACATTCACAATACCTACACATTTATATGAATTTCTTGTGATGCCATTTGGGCTCAAGAATGCACCAGCATAATTTCATATGAGGATGGATAGGATTTGTCAACCTTACCATTAGTTCTTGGTCAATTACATTGATGACTTTTTTATTTTTAGCCAGTATCTAGAAGAACATGAGCAACATGTTCTACAATTTAAACAATTGATGTTAAAACACGGAGTAGGTCTTAGCTGAGACAAAAAGAAATTCCAAATTGTTGTAAAAGAAGTAGAATTTTTGGGTGTTCTACTTAAGGATGGTCAAATTGTAATGCAAAACATGTTCTAGAAAAAATTGCAATGTTCCCTAACCAGCTGATTCTAAAAGAACAATGTTAGTGTTTTCTACGATGCATTAACTATATGAATGATTATTTGCAGCGTGTCTCCATGATTACAAAACCCATCAAATATTGTATGAAAACCTAGCCCTTCTGGTAATCTACAACAAAAAAGGCAATAGTTAATCTAAAATATTCTTGTGAGAATTGACTGCCTTTAGAACCTGCACTTTCAAGGCCATATATTTTATAGATAAATACAATAAAGGAGTTTTGGGCTTGCATTCTTTTAGTTAAAAAATACCAGATAGAGAAAATTTTAGGGTACAAATCAGGTTAGTTCCAGAAACATGAATTGAATTATTGGCCAGCAGAAAAGGAAATTTTGGCCATAATAAAAGGCATAGAAAAATACAAAACATTGTTATTACCTAAAGATTTTATAATTCAAACTGATAGTAAAATTTTTAAATGGTTCATGGGTAAGAAAATCTTTGCCCAACTATGTCGTGGTCGCTATGCGTGGTGGCAGACCCTCCTATCCCAATATCAGTTTTTAGTTGAGTACATTCAAGGAAAGGATAATTCTCTACCAGATGCCTTAACCAGAGAATTAGCACATGTGCATATGTTTGGAGGGCATCCTCAGGCATGGTAGTACCGGTCTTTAAAAACACTTGTTGAAAGACAGTCCTTTTGTCAAAGGATACGAGTATTCTTTCCTCAAGCGTCACACATTAGATTTTCCACAAATTATGTGCCTTAAATTGATTTTGTATATAATTCTACAAGTCGCATTAACGTGTTTGTCAATTCAGGTCGTTGGAGTCTGTTTACTTCAATAATGATATAACATTGTCTCAATAATGGAGTTTTGGACGATGTGATTATTCTCCAAAATTCATCTAGGGTAATTTCTATTCATTTCTTATATTTTTTCAATATATTTATTTTAGATTCATATTGGCAAAGAAATTTATTCACAGATATTGTAAGAATCAATTTTACAGAGGCTCCATAGGTTTTTGTCTTCGTGGATGAAGAACAAGTTTACAATTCAGATCCTCCTACTCTAGATCCCCCTTTGTATGCTCAACTAGAAAATTTAAACATTGATGTTGTAGTTGCTCGTATGATTCAAGACTGTACAAGCTACCAAGAATCACTAACTGGTATGTGTCGCATACATTAATATTTTATACGCACATATATTGCTATGGTTAGACACTAACCTTCATAAATAATGTTAAGACCACTGTTTTTTAGCCATGGTTAGACACTGACCTTCATAAATAAGGTTAAGACAACCGTTCGTTAGTTATCACATGTTAAATAGTTTGTTAGTTGTCACATGATTGAATAGTTTGTTAGTCATCACATGTTGAGTAGTTTGTTAGCCATCACGGGTTGAGTAGTTTGTTAGTCATCACATGTTGAGAAGTTTGTTAGTCCGACACGTGTTGTAACTACTTTTAGATTGGGTTTATCTTTTGTAACCACTTTTAGTATTGTCCCAATCTTAGGCATACACATGTTCTAATCTCTCGCTTCTTCTCGAGAGTTATTCTCATGAAAAATCTATATAATGAGACTTGATGCTCATTTTTTCCATCAAGAATTTTGTGTGTTGAGCTAATTCCTTTCTCTACTGGTGAGTATAGACTCTAGCCTATTCCTAGGGGAATAATTTCTTTAAATCTGTGTTTCCTTGCATACTCAAGTGATCCACTAGCTTTTTCTGACCTTGAGTTCCTGTTAGGTTCTAGAATTTATCTGAGTTGAATCTCGTACTTTGTTCTATTGTAGTACTTATCCAATTGTGTTATTTGATTTACATTCTTAAAATCTAGCATTTCCCAACAACCAGGGATTAATAACAAAGAAGAGAAGACTGCTTCTAGATTTGAATGCAATCTTCAGAAATCTTAAGGACCCATTTATTGGTATCAGAGCCTTATTAGAATCCTATAGCCCTATGTTAGCGGGTTTGAATGATAAAATTTTTGATAGTCGTATCCTTAATATTCAATGTAGTAATTGTTTATGCTCTTATGTACCTATTGAAGAAAGTATTGTAGAAGGTATTGATCATGATCAAACACAGTCTACTAGTAGCCCGATAACACATATTAGAAGCATCTACAGTAAAACACAGTAAATCTGTAAGTCTAGCTTACATAGATTCTTTTGCATCTAATTCTGATTCCGATGATACTTTGATAAATTATGGGTGTCAATTTGATGAAATAGAATAAAAAAAATTAGACATGGACAATTATGATATTTCTTTACTTATTCCTAAATTATATATAAAATAAGTATACCAACTAGACAAACAAAAGAAACAGTTGAAACAATCTGAGTCTAGTTTTATTAGAAGATATTTGCCTCTGAATATATATAGGGTAAAAATTAAAACAACTATTCAAAATTGCTGAAAGTAATATTAAGGTCAATAGGACCAAAGCCTGTAAAAAAATATTTGTGTTCAATCCTTCCGAATCAAAGGCCCTCTCTCAGATGAAATTATAGGGATATAATTTTAAGCACAAATAAAATCTAAGAAAAATCTAAACACAGGGAATGTTCTCTTTAATGAAGGAGTACAACCATTTGAAAACCACTTTAAATACTGAAGTACCAAATATTGAAATACAAATTTCAAAGAATAAAGTGACAAGTTCATTTGGATGATACTCAGGTTCAAGACTTTTGTATAAAATCTAATTGAAATCTCTAAATCTCGTCTTTGACATTATTAAGTTTTCAAAGTCTAAAGGTGAAAGGGAGTTCAAACTTTCACCTTAGCCAAGTTTCTCTCTACATTTTAATAGAAGTAGCTTTGATTTCTCACAAGAAGAAATTTCATTATAAAAGTAAACAATGGTTGTTATAATTTTTTTAAAGGTTATGTTTTATAAATTCAAAGTGAAAATTTGGCAAGGAGTCTCTAAATGGTTCCAAGAAGATAAATACACCCAAAATATGCATATTCTAAATGTGAGTGTACAACTTTAGTTATGAATAATAATATATAGAATGCATTCTACTCACTAGGTTAGCATCCATTCATAGAACACTATCACATTTTTAATGCATTTAGGCATAAAATCGGTATCATCCATATATAAGAGAAAAATCTCAAGCCTAAATGGAATTAGAATCTAATTATAATTCCTTTCAATAGGAATTCAAAAGTTGTAATAAAAGCATTAACTTAAATTCCTACATAATTTGTCAATTTAGGACCTAAATGTCATGTGAGATAACAAATTTAAATACAACTCCAATAGCTTACTTACATCTCACCATGATATTGTAACTACTATTTTGTTATAATAATCTCAAATCTAAATTCTTTCAACATCCATTCACAAGAAGCTTTTATTTCAGGTAAACATTTGTGACCATAAATTCCTTTATTCATTCAATAAATTAATCTTCAAATAAGAACATGCTTCAAATTTTAATGTCAAGCCAACACTAAGGTTTACCATTACTGCATGAAGCTTTATTATTAGAATTCACCCCCAATAATGTCAACAAATAAAAACAAGATCAACTTAATCTTGCTTTTAAAAAATTGTATGATATGATTAGATTTAAAGAATATGTGCAATATTACATGAAAAATATTTATGAATTGAATTTACACAGAGATCAATTTATTAAAATTTAGTTCTTATCTTCTTTACCAAAAGGTCTAGGACATTTGGTCATAGATAAAATTGCTCCACAGGGTGTCGACATAAATACTTTGTATTTTGTTGATATAGTTGAATTAGTGTGATAGGAATGTCGTAAAATTTATTTATTTCAGAAGGTTTCCAAAACAAGTAAATCTCTTATAGTAAAAGAATGTTTATGCATTAAAGGTGTAGAAACCTACAAGAAACCTAGAACATTTAGAAGAAAGTTTGTTAAGAGTAAAGGTAATAAGTATAAGCCTTTTAAGTATTTTAGAAGACGCAGACAAGCTCCTAAGAAAGACCCAAAGGATGTCTGTTGCTTTGCTTGCAAAAAAAAGGCCACTATGCTCATTCTTGCCCATCTAAAGCTCCAAAACTTGTCAAAGCATTATTTGTAGATCCAGATGTTAATACTAAATGGGAAATATGTGAAACTGTAGAACAGTTAAATTTTTGGAAATAATAGAACGTTTCAGTGTTTAAATGTAAAGTTGAATAAGATACTGAAAGTTCAATTTTTGATGAATATAATCAACATATTGATGAATAAGAATTACAGTCCATTAATGATATGTTGATGGTATATCCTAATGATCCTACAATGCTTGAATTAAAATATTATAGTGACTTTGAATATGAAATAGATGAAGATGAAATTGAGGCTCAAGAAGCCCTGTACAGGTCTTATAATAATACATTAGAGCCTTCTTCTTCTAGTTCCTCTTCTGAGAAAATAAAAGATGAAATAGATGTTGAATCAGATGCTCTATATGATTACAATGATATTCAAGCCACTCAGGATTTACAAAAATATGATCCTTTCAAGGATCCAAAATCTTTGATGCCTCACAAAAACCAATAAATATTAAAAAACAACAAAAAATTATTTATCATAAATTTCCTTTAGCATCTAAAAGTGCTCAATTATAGATAAACATAATGGTGCATTCATATCATTAGATTTTGTGTCTAATTCAGATACCAGGAGATGGTGGTATAAATTTTTAGAAAACAGTTGCTTTCATATATATTGGTTGTAACTTGAATTTCTATCATGAGAAAATGGTTCAAATTGGGTAGAATCCACAAAGGATTTCAAAGTATCAATAATGAATGGATAGAGAGGTTTGAAGTATTTTGCATTTGATATCCCTATTCAAATCTCTAGTAAAATTATATATGCTATTTGTGCAGATAAATGATGCAAGATATGATGTTGGTTTGGGAAGTCCATTATTAGATAATTATAGACCATACACATTTGCTCAACATTGTTTAGTGCTAAATATTGATAATGAAAAAATTACAGTCCAAGAATACCAATTGTGTTTCATGCTCAAAAACTAAAGATATAGTGGACTCATCCTTCTCTCGAAGATATTATTAGTCTGTTGGACATTTTGAGTCCCTAAGCCAAAGTTGTCATTGATGTCAAGATGCCAGTGAGAGTTCTTCTTTCGTTCGAGTGCAAAGTTTAATGGAAGTTTATAATGGGTTAAAATATTTTATTTTACACTAAAAAATATTCGATCAGAAAGAGGTTTTTTCCATGGAAGAAATTCATCCGAAGCATTGGAAGGTTAAAAATATTATAATTGTTATTATAATACTTACCAAAGTGGTAAAAATATAATTAAATATTATAATTTTTAATTATAATATAATTAGATTTTAAAGGATAAAGTTCATTTGTTAAAACCCTAAGGTTGGGTTTTAGAAAATTAAAATATATTCGAGCGTAATTTTTTTAGAGATTAAAAACCCAAAGGTTGGGTTTTACTAAGGCTTTCGAAGCCTTAGAGCATCGACGTGATGCATTCAAATCAAAGCACCGACATCCTAGACAAAGGAGGAGGGCAATATAAATATATGCCCAAAGTTATTCATTAATCATCCTTGCTCGAATGAAATTTGTGTGGCATATGTGAAAAAGAGCTCGTGTGGTTTAAAACGTTTGGCAAAGAAAGAAGAGGATAACATGGAGAGATACCACCCCCTAATTCACATTGGTCAGTGTGGCCTAGTGGCAGCTTGGAGAACATGAAGGCGTTGAGAGCACAAAGGTCGTGCATTCGATTCTCACGAAGTGGTTTTTGGTGGCAGTGTTGTGGAAGCACCCAAGGCGCATGTTTTTGTTAAACGTGGGCAAGGAGAAGTGCAAAGAGGAAGCATGTGGTGCTTCCCCCTTTGCGAACGAGTGTGTAGCTTGTGTGGCAACCTTAGCCACGACTAAGGCACTCGCAGTGAGGGCAAGTCGTGGGATCGAAACCCCTTGAGGCAGGTATGATTTTTAATTAAAATTTTATGATTTATGCCCTAAGGTTGGAGTGATAAGGTTGTTCTAAAGTTTATTATTTTTTAATAAAATTTATTAAATAAAGGTTGTGGTGATTGATTTTTGAAGGTGAAGTGTTGATGATTACTTGAGTTCTATAATTTGGAAATTGTTGTTTTGAGAGTTATGTTTTAGGAGGTATAAGGAGTTATAATAAAGGCTTAATTGAGATTTATTTTAAGACTTGTTGGCTAATATTTTTGATAAGGGTTTCTTCTAAAAGGACTTTGGTGGATGATAAAATTAAGTGGGAGTAATAAGGTGTATTTTGCATTGTGATTTTTATTGAAGTCTTCTAACCCTTATTGAGATTGGAAAAGAGAAACTTGTGAGTGTAGTAGATTTGTGAGATCAACTCCTTGAAATTCAAAAGGTATGGCCAAATTCTTCTTTGGTTGAGTTGATTTTTTGGATTTATTGAAAATTAAGTTTGGAGTGAAAAGGACTTGATTAGGGTTTGCTTTTTGAAAGTGGTTGAGTTATTGCTTCAAGGTTTTCTGATTTGAGAGTTGAGATTAAAACCTTGTTTTATTAGCATTGTTGTTGAGATCATTGGTTGAGTGAAGTGTTTGAGTTAATGCTTCAAGGTTTTCTGAAATTGAGATTCGTGATTAAAACATTGTTTGATGAGCATGGTTGTTCAAGTGAGTTGTTATGCAAAGAACTTGAACTAGGGTTTGAAAAGATCATGAGTATCATTGTTATGTGAGATTTGTTTTTAAGCATTGTTGGAGACATTTTGAGTTGGATGATACATGCTTAGACTAGGGTTTATGAGCAAGAGTTGTTTCTTTAGTGATTGGTTGAGTAGATTTTATTGGGCCTAGTCAAATGGATGTATGAAGTGGTTGTTCAAGTTCCATAAAAGAAACTATTCTATATTCTATTTTGAGATGAGATTGAGCTTTTGAGAATAGAACATATTGAGTCTCTAACAATTCTCTTTATGCTTCTATGAGATTGAGTTGAGAAAGTGATTGATTTTTTGAGAATAGAACATATTGAGTCTCTAACAATTCTCTTTATGCTTCTATGAGATTGAGTTGAGAAAGTGATTGAGTTTTTAGAATAGAACATATTGAGTCTCTAGTAATTCTATTTATGCTTCTATGATATTTAGTTGAGAAAGAGATTGAGTATTTGAGAATAGAACATATTGAGTCTCTAACAATTCTCTTTATGTTTCTATGATATTGGAAAAGTTCTGTGTGAGCTTGTTGAGCAAAGTTGTGCAGGACTGTGTGGACTTGTTGAGTAGATTTAGATAGGTTCTGTGTGGACCTGTTGAGTAGATTTGGATAGGTTCTATGTGGACCTATTGAGCATATTTGAGCAGGTTCTATGTGGACCTATTGAGCAGATTTGAGCAGGTTCTGTGTGGACTTATTGAACATATTTGAGCAAGTTCTAGAGAGAACTTATGGAAAATTTAGTGTGAGCTTTTGAGGAATCTTGCAAGGTAGATTTGAGACAAGTCTTTGAGAAGACTTGAGAGTAGAGTTGATTGATTTGTTCAAACCTTGAGTTAACGTTTGGGGCAGATCCAACAGAGTTGAGTCAATCCTTGAGTTAGGGCTTGAGAACAGAGATTGAAGATATATTTGTGCTAGACCAACTAGACTGTGTTTAGTGTAGATTTGAGAGCAGATTTCAGAGAAGATTTAAGGATAGGTTTGTGCCAGACCAGAGATAAATATTAAGCAGATTTGTGCTAGAACGAATGAACTATGTTTAGTGCAAGAGATTGAGTAGATTTGTTCTAGACCGAATGAACTATGTTTAGTGCAAGATATTGAGCAGAGTTATTCTAGACTGAATAAATTGTATTTAGTGCAAGAGATTGAGCAAAGTTGTGCTAGACCAACTATATTGTGTTTAGTATAGAATTGAGACAGAGCTTTGGAGGTGACAGAGCAGAGAGGTTAGAGTCTCTTGTGGATAGAGATCCATAAACTAGGGTAGTGAGGACAAATATTCTTATTGGGGATAAGAATCTTTAGTGGAGAGAGATCCAAAAGCCAGTGCAGTGGAGGCAGTCGTCTTCTAGACAATCACCAGCCAGAGCAGACGAGGAGTTCTCCCGTGGATAGAGATCCACAAACCAAATTTAGGGGATCAACATATTCTTTTTATAGAGGTCTATAAATATTTTAAGGGAAGGAATTCCCAAGAGATTATTTGAGAAATATTTAGAAGAAATATTTTATCTATGGATGTAACCCACATTGGGTGAACCACATTAAATTGGTGTCTCTATTGTGTGTGATGATTTGTGCATTGCTTTGGTTATTGCTATTGATATTGCCATTTATTATATTGATTACAACTGTTTGGAAAAATAAAATAAAAAGTGGTCTTATACTATTCACCCCCCCTCTCAGTATAAGCTAGCGTTCTTCATAGTCATGAATAAACATTGGAGAAACAAAGATTTTAGCAGGAGTTTTTACACTCCATAAGTAATTTGAATATGGATGTCAGTCCAAAAAGAATACAAAAACTTGTAGAACAAATGGAAGAATTTTGTGTAGAGCATCCATTAGAGAAATGGAGCACCAAGTCCCCAATGGCTAAAATTCCTACTTTTCACAATCAACAAGTTGCTAGAAAAATAATAGTTCTAAATAAAGAAAATGATCAAGAGGTTCAAAATTAGACACAAGAACTTTTGTAGAAAGTTTTAATTTGCCACTCATATTCTAACTATTCTTGTTCTACTTTTATTGTCATAAAACATTCAAAGCAAAAAAGAGGTAAGACACCTATGGTTATCAATTACATTCCATAAAATATTATCACCCAGAATATAAAATAGCTTTTACCAAATCAACAACAATTAATTCAAAGAGTAGGACAAGGGAAGATCTTTTCAAAATTTGATTGTGTTTCTGGTTACCACCAGATTAAAATAAAACCAGAAGACATCCATAAAAATACATTCACAATACCTACACGTTTATATGAATTTCTTGTGATTCCATTTGGGCTCAAGAATGCACCAACATAATTTCAGATGAGGATGGATGGGATTTGTCAACCTTACCATCAGTTCTTGGTCAATTACATTGATGAATTTTTTATTTTTAGCCAGTATCTAGAAGAACATGAGCAACATGTTCTACAATTTAAACAATTGATGTTAAAACATGGAGTAGGTCTCAGCTGAGACAAAAAGAAATTCCAAATTTTTGTAAAAGAAGTAGAATTTTTGGGTTTTCTACTTAAGGATGGTCAAATTGTAATGCAAAAACATATTCTAGAAAAAATTGTAATGTTCCCTAACCAACTGATTCCAAAAGAACAATGTCAGTGTTTTCTATGATACATTAACTATCTGAATGATTATTTACAACGTGTCTCCGTGATTACAAAATCCATCAAAGATTGTATGAAAACTGAGCCCTTCAGTTGGTAATATACAACAACAAAGGCAGTAATTAATCTAAAATCTTCTTGTGAGAATTTACCGCCTTTAGAACCTGCACTTTC
This sequence comes from Wollemia nobilis, assembly GCA_028583015.1. NCBI lineage: Eukaryota > Viridiplantae > Streptophyta > Pinopsida > Araucariales > Araucariaceae > Wollemia > Wollemia nobilis. Next base: position 5,345,618 of record JAQPPZ010013020.1, on the reverse strand, counting down.
AAGGCCATATATTTTACAGATAAATACAATAAAGGAGTTCTGGGCTTGCATTATTTTAGTTAAAAAAGGTCAGATAGAGAAAATTTTAGGGTACAAATTAGGTTAGTTCCAGAAACATGAATTGAATTATTGGCTAGCAGAAAAGGAAATTTTGGCCATAATAAAAGACAGAAAAATACAGAACATTATTATTTCCTAAAGACTTTATAATTCAAACTGATAGTAAAAAATTTAAATGGTTCATGGGTAAGAAAATCTCTGGCCAACTATGTCATGGTCGCTATGCGTGGTGGTAGACCCTCCTATCCCAATATCGGTTTTCAGTTGAGTACATTCAAGGAAAAGATAATTCTCTACCAGATGCCTTAACTAGAGAATTAGCACATATGCATATGTTTGGAGGGCATCCTCAGGCATGGCAATACTGGCCTTTAAAAACACTTGTTGAAAAACAATCCTTTTGTCAAAGGATACGAGTATTCTTTCCTCAAGCGTCACACATTATATTTTCCATAAATTATGTGCCTTACATTGATTTTATATATAATTCTACAAGTCGCATTAATGTGTTTATCAATTCAGGTCGTTGGAGTATGTTTACTTCAATAATGATATAACATTGTCTCAATAATGGAGTTTTGGACGATGTGATTATTCTCCAAAATTCATCTAGGGCAATGTCTATTCCTTTCTTATATTTTTTCAATATATTTATTTTAGATGCATATTGGCAAAGAAATTTATTCACAGATATTATAATAATCAATTTTACAGAGGCTCCATAGGTTTTTGTCTTCGTGGATGAAGAACAAGTTTACAATCTAGATCATCCTACTCTAGATCCCCTTTGGATGCTCAACTAGAAGATTTAAACATTGATGTTGTAGTTGCTCGTATGATTCAAGACTGTACAAACTACCAAGAATCACTGACCAATATGTGTCGCATACATTAATATTTTATACGCACATAGATTGCTACGGTTAGATACTAACCTTCATAAATAAGGTTAAGACCACTGTTTTTTAGTCACGGTTAGACATTGACCTTCATAAATAATGTTAAGACCACTGTTCGTTAGTTATCACATGTTAAATAGTTTTTTAGTTGTCACATGATTGAATAGTTTGTTAATCGTTATATGTTGAGTAGTTTGTTAGTCATCACGTGTTGAGTAGTTTGTTAGTCATCACATGTTGAGAAGTTTGTTATTCCAAAATGTGTTGTAACTACTTTTATATTGGGTTTATCTTTTGTAACCACTTTTAGTATTGTCCCAATCTTAGGCATACACATGTTGTAATCTCTCGCTTCTTCTCGAGAGTTATTCTCATGTAAAATATATATAATGAGACTTGATTCTCATTTTTGCCATCAAGAATTTTGTGTGTTGAGCTAATTGCTTTCTCTGCTGGCGAGTATAGACTCTAGCCTATTCCTAGGGGAATAGTTTCTTTAAATCTGTGTTTCCTTGCATACTCAAGTGATCCACTAGCTTTTTCTGACCTTGAGTGCTTGTTAGGTTCTAGTATTTAGAATTTATCTGAGTTGAATCTCGTACGAGGTGTCCATTAATTTGGCCAGTTTAGGTTTGGTCTATTGTAGTACTTATCCAATTGTGTTATTTGATTTACATTCTTAAATCTAGCATTTTCCAACAACCAAGGATTAATAACAAAGAAGAGAAGACTGCTTCTAGATTTTAATGCAATCTTCAGAAATCTTGAGAACCCATTTATTGGTATCAAAGCCGTGTTAGAATCCTATAGCCCTATGTTAGCGAGTCTAAATGATAAAATTTTAGATAGTCGTATCCTTAATATTCAATGTAGTAATTGTTTATGCTCTTATGTACCTATTGAAGAAAGTATTGTAGAAGGTATCGGTCGTGATCAAACACCATCTATAAGTAGCCCTATAACACATATTAGAAGCATCTATAGTCAAACATAGTAAATCTGTAAGTCTAGCTTACATAGATTCTTTTGCATCTAATTCTGGTTCGGATGATACTTTGATAAATTATGGGTGTCAAATTGATGAAATAGAATAAAAAAATTTAGACATTGACAATTATGATATTTCTTTAATTATTCCTAAATTATATATAAAATAAGTATACCAACTAGACAAACAGAAGAAATGGTTGAAACAATCTGAGTCTAGTTTTATTAGAAGACATTTGCCTCTGAATATATATAGGGTAAAAATTAAACAACTATTTAGAATTTCTGAAAGCAATATTAAGGTTAATAGGACCAAAGCCTATAAAAAATATTAGTGTTCAATCCTTCCGAATCAAAGGCTCTCTCTCAGATGAAACTACAGGGATATAATTTTAAATATTTTGGAGCAACCCAAATTGTAATTACTCCATTATTTCGTAAGGGTTTGCTAGGACATACCTACTATGGCTTAGTAGACAGCCGATTCACTTCATTCGACCAAGCTATTATTGGGAAAACTATGGCTTCATTATCAAATGTGGTACAATATGTAACTTTTTACCCTGACTTCCCATATCCGTTGTAGGATGATACTTTTGGGAAAATATGACAGATGTTAATAAAAACCAGAGGCTTGGATTTGAAACCAGGAAGTTTTGAACTTTCAATTATAGTAAAATTTTTGTATCAAGTGTGTAATACATTAGTTCATATTATATTCAATTTTGAAAAAAGTAAATATGTAGTTCCAGTCAACATGTGTTCTGATGAGGCAAATTCAATGCCTATAATATTTTTTGATTTTGAGATTTCGAGAGAATGAGAGTTGAATCTACACTTAGTGGATCCAATGATTTTTTTTTTTGAATATCAAATTGATGTATCTAATGATAGACAAAAATCCAAAATCACATTTAATCAACCTCCTCTATCAAGGGAAACTTCTTTGAGAATACCTCACCCATTACCTATCATCCAAAATATTCCATGTTTAAGAACTCAACAGTTTCAGAATCCTATACAGAATCAGTATAGTCAAAAAGCTACTCTTCCTTCTCCAGTTTCTAGTATTCATATCTATACATCGGATAAAAATAAAAAAGTGAATGTACAACCTATCAATAACATGCATATGATGTCGTCTTATCCTGGTTCCTCTTCTTCATTAAAATAGAATCATAAAAACAAAATCTTCCATAAAGGTGGGAAATGACCCCTTAAAGGGAAACATTGCATAACCACTTCAAATACTGAATTACCCACAGTAAGAAAAAATATATTGCATTCTTGAACATAATGTCGATGATATTACAGATAAATATGAATCTGTAAGACAAATGAATTACATCAACAACTGAAATCAGTATGCTGAAAAGCATTTTGATAAAATATAAGTATATTTAGGAGAAATACAATCAAAATTACAGGAAGGTAAATAAAAATCTGGTAGTAGTCAGATTATTCCAAGAAAAATAGAAAAATATAGTAAAGACAAACAATAAAAAAATAAAGTCTAAGGCAAAACCAAGTATCTCTATAAAATTAACTAAAGCATCTAAGCCAATTAACATAACTCCTACAGGTTATCAAAACCCTACAAAAAAATTAGGAAAATAAAAAGAAACACACTCATCTTTTGTTAAACCACAAATGAACATGGCCAGAGTTGAAGGAACAACACAACAGTCTAAGTTTATGTTCCCTTTTAACATAAAACAAGGTGCATTTATTTTAAACATTGATGACAACCCTAATCCTCAAGAGGTTATCCATATTTGGGTTAACCATTATAGCTCTCTGCAAGCAATACATAATTGTGATAACAATGCAATCATTGAGTTGTGCAACAAAAACTTTGCTGACATGGTATTACAATGGTTGGTACATGCATCAAATGAGTCAATTCTTATCTTCTTTACCAAAATGTCTAGGAGAGTTGGTCTTAGATAAAATTGCTCAACAAGGTGCGGACATAAATACTTTGTATTTTGTTAATATAGTTGAATCAGTACGACAAAAATATCATAAAATTTATTTATTTCAGAAGGTTTCCAAAATAAGCAAATCTCTTATAGTAAAAGAATGTTCAAGTATTGAAGGTGTAGAAATCTACAAGAAAACTAGAACAATTAGGAGAAAGTTTGTTAAGAGTAAAGGCAAGAAGTATAAGCCTTTTAAGTATTTTAGAAGACGTAGAAAAGCTCCTAAGAAAGACCCAAAGGATGTTTGTTGCTTTGCTTGCAGAAAAGAAGACCACTATGCTCATTCTTGCCCATCTAAAACTCCAAAATATGTCAGAGCATTATTTGTAGACCCATATGTTAATACTGAATGGAAAATATGTGAAACTATAGAACAAATAAATTTTTAGAAATAATAGAACGTTTTAGTGTTTAAATGTAAAGTTGAATCAAATACTAAAAGTTCAAATTTTGATGAGGATAATGAACAAATTGATGAACAATAATTGTAGTCCATTAATGATATGTTTATGATATATCTTACTAATCCTACAATGTTTGAATTATAATATTGTAGTGAATGTGAATTTGAAATAGATGAAGATGAAATTGAGGCTTAGGAAGTCCTATATAGGTCTTATAATAATACATCAGAGTCTTCTTATTCCAGTTCCTCTTCTGAGCAAATAAAAGATGAAATAGATGTTGAATCATATGCTCTATCTGATTATAATGAGATTCAAACCACTCAGGATTTACAAAATTATGATCCTTTCAAGGATCCAAAATCTTTGATGCTTCACAAAAAACCAGTAAATATTAAAAAACAACCAAATTTTGTTTATCATAAATTTACTTTAGCATCTAAAAGTGCTTAATTATAGATAAAAAAAATAGTGCATTCATATCATCAGATTTTGTGTCCAATTCGGATTGCAGGAGATAGTGGTATAAATTTTTAGAAAACTATTTCTTTCATAGATATTGGTTGTAACTTGAATTTCTGTCATGAGAAAATGGTTCAAAATTGGGTAGAATCCACAAAGGATTTCAGAGTATCAACAATGAATAGATAGAGAGGTTTGAAGTATTTTGCATTTGATATCCCTATTCAAATCTCTGGTAAAATTATATATGCTAACTTTGTGCAAATAAATGATGCAGGATATGATGTTGGTTTGGGAAGTCCATTATTAGATACTTATGGACCATACGTAGTTGCTCAACATTGTTTAGTGCTGAATATTGATAATGAAAAATTACAGTTCCAATAATGCCAATTGTGTTTCATGCTCAAAAACTAAAGGCACAATGGACTGATCCTTCTATCGAAGATATTATTAGTCATGAACAAACATTGGAGAAACAAAGAATTTAGCAGGAGTTTTTACACTCCTTAAGTGCTTTGAATATGGATGTCAGTCCAGAAAGAATACAAAAACTTGTAGAACAAATGGAAGAATGTTGTGTAGAGCATCCATTAGAGAAATGGAGCACCAAGTCCCCAATGGCTAAAATTATTATTTTTCACAATCAGCCAGTTGTTGGCAAAAGAATAGTTCTAAATAAAGAAGATGATCAAGAGGCTCGAAATCAAACATAAGAACTTTTACAGAAAGATTTAATTCACCCCTCAGAGTCTAACTATTCTTGTTCTACTTTTATTGTCAGAAAACATTCAGAGCAGAAAAGAGGTAAGGCACATATGGTTATCAATTACATTCCATTGAATATTATCACTCAGAATATAAAATGGCCTTTACTAGAAAAACAACAATTAATTCAAAGAGTAGGATAGGGGAAGATATTTTCAAATTTTGATTATGTTTTTGGTTACCATCAGACTAAAATAAAACCAGAAGACATCGATAAAATAATATTCACAACACTTACAGGATTATATGAATTGCTTGTGATTCCATTTGGGCTCAAGAACGCACCAACACAATTTTATATAAGGATGGATAGGATTTGTTAACCTTACCATCAATTCTTCGCCAATTAAATTGACGACTTTGCGGTTTTTAACCAGTCTCTAGCAGAACATGAGCAACATATTTCTCAATTTAAACAATTGATGTGAAAAAATGGAGTAGGTATCAGCAGAGACAAAAAGACATTCCAAATTATTGTAAAAGAAGTAGAATTTTTGGGTGTTCTACTTAAGGATGGTCAAATTGTAATGTAGAAACATGTTCTAGAAAAAATTGCAATGTTTGCTGACCAGCTGATTTCAAAAGAACAATGTCAGCATTTTCTATGATGTATTAACTATATGCATGATTATTTGCAGCGTGTCTCCATGATTACAAAACCCATCATATACTATATGAAAACCAAGCCTTTCAATTGATACTCTAAAACAACAAAGGCAATAGTTAATCTAAAATCTTCTTGTGAGAATTTACCGCCTTTAGAACCTGCACTCTCAGGGCCATATATTTTATAGACAAATGCAAGCAAGGAGTTTTGGGCTTGCATTATTTTAGTTAAAAGAGATCAAATAGAGAAAATTTTAGGGTACAAATAAGGTCAATTCCAAAAACATGAATTAAATTGTTGGCTGGTAGAAAAGGAAATTTTGGCCATAATAAGAGGCATAGAAAAATACAGAACATTGTTATTGCCTGAAGACTTTATAATTCAAACCAACAATAAAAATTTTAAATGGTTCATGGGTAAGAAAATATTTTCCCAAGTCTGTCATGGTTGTTATGCGTGGTGGCAGACCCTCCTATCTCAATATCAGTTTTCAGGTGAGTACATTCAAGGAAAGGATAATTCTCTACTAGATACCCTAACCAGAGAATTAGCACATATGCATATGTTTGGAGGACATCCTCAGACATGGTAGTACTGGCCTTTACAAAAACCTACCAAAAGACAATCCTTTTGTCAAAGGATACGAGGATTCTTTCCTCAAGAATCGCACATTAGATTTTCCATAAATTATGTGCCTTACATTGATTTTGTATATAATTTTGCAGGTCACATTAATGTGTTTGTCAATTTAGGTCGTTGGAGTTTGTTTACTTCAACCATGATATAACACTGTCTCAGTAATGGAGTTTTGGATGATGTGATTATCCTCTGAAATTCATCTAGGGTAATGTCTATTCCTTTCTTAGATTTTTTCAATATGTTTATTTTAGATTCATCTTGGCAACTAAATTTATTCATAGATATTGTAAGAATCAATTTTATATAGGCTCCACAGGTTTCTATATTTACGGATGAAGAACAAGTTTACAGTCCAGATCCTCCTACTCTAGATCCCCTTCCGGATGCTCAACTAGAAGATTCAAACATTGATGTTGTAGTTACTCGTATGATTCAAGACTGTACAAACAACCAAGTATCACTAACCGGTATGTGCCGCATACATTAATATTTTATGCACACATAGAAATTAAATTGTACATAGACTGCTACGGTTAGACAATGACCTTCATAAATAAGGTTAAGACCCCTATTTGTTAGTCATGGTTAGACATTGACCTTCATAAATAAGGTTAAGACCCCTATTTGTTAGTCATGGTTAGACATTGACCTTCATAAATAAGGTTAAGACCACCGTTTGTTAGTTATCACATATTGAATAGTTTATTAGTTGTCACATGTTGAATAGTTTGTTAGTTATCACATGATTGAATAGTTTGTTAGTCGTCACATGTTGAGTAGTTTGTAATTCATCATGTGTTGAGTAGTTTGTTAGTCATCACGTGTTGAAAAGTTTGTTAGTCCCAAATGTGTTATAACTACTTTTAGATTAGGTTTATCTTTTGTAACTATTTTTAGTGTTGGACCAATATTAGGCGTACAAATATTCTAATATCTTGCTTCTTCTCGAGAGTTATTTTCATGTAAAATCTATATAATCAGACTCAATGCTCATTTTTGTCATCGAGAATTTTATATGTTGAGCTAATTGCTTTCTCTGCTGGTGAGTATAGACTCCAGCCTATTCCCAAGGGAATAGTTTCTTTAAATCTGTGTTTCCTTGCATACTCAAGTGATCCACTAGATTTGTCCGACCTGTTAGGTTCTAGTATTTAGCATTTTTCTGATCTGAATCTCGTATGAGGTATCCATTAATTTGGCCAGCTTAGGTTTGTTCTTTTGTAGTACCTATCCAATTGTGTTCTTTGATTTGCATTCTTAAAATATAGCGTTTTTCAATTGTGTTCTTTATATGAGAAATAAGTATACCGGTTAGACAAACAGAAGAAACTATTGAAACAATCTAAGTCTAGTTTTATTAGAAGATATTTGCCTCTGAATATATACTGGGAAAAAATTAAACAAATATTTAGAATTGTTGAAAGCAATATTAAGGTCAATAGGACCAAAGCCTATAGAAAAATATTAGTGTTCAATCCTTTCGAATTAAAGGCCCTCTCTCAGATGAAATTACAAAGATATAATTTTAAATATTTTGGAGCAATCCAAATTATAATTACTCCATTATTTCGTAAGGGTTTGCTAGGATATACCTACTATAGCTTAGTAGACAGTCGATTCACTTCATTCAACCAAGCTATTATTGGGTAAATTGTGGCTTCACTGTCACATGGGGTACAATATGTAACTTTTTACCCTGACTTCCCATATCCGTTGTAGGATGATACTTTTGGAAAAATATGGTAGATGTTAATAGAAACCAGAGGCTTGGATCTGAAACCAAGAAATTTTGAAATTTCAATTATAGTAAATTTTTTGTGTCGTGTGTAACACATTAGTTCCTATTAAATTCAATTTCGAGAAGAGTAAATATGCAGTTCCAGTCAACATGTGTTATGATGAGGCAACTTCAATGCCTATAACATTTTCTAATTTTGAGATTCTGAGAGAATGTGAGTTGAGTCTACACTCAGTGGATCCAATGAAATATTTTTTGAGTATCAAATTGATGTAGTTGATGATAGACAAAAAGCCCAGATTACATTTAATCAACCTCCTCTATCAAGGGCAACTTCTCTAAGAATACCTCGCCCATTACCTGTCAGAAAGCTACTCTTCCTTCTTTAGTTTATAATATTCATATCCATACATCGGATCCAAATCCAAAAGTGAATGTGCAACCTATAAATAGCGTGCATATGATGGTGTCTTCTCCTGGTTCCTCTTATTCATTAAAATGGAATCATAAAAACAAAATCTTCCATACAGGTGGCAAATGGCCCCTTAAAGAGAAACATTGCATAACCACTTTAGATACTGAATTACCCATAGTAAGAGCAGATGTATATTGCATTCTTGAACATAATACCAATGATATTACAAATCAATCTGAATCTGTCAAACAAATAAATTACATCAACAACTGAAGTCAGTATGCTAAATTTTTTTTTTGATAATATGGAAGTATATTTAAGAGAAATAAATTAAAATTATAGAAGGTAAATGAATATCTGGCAGCATTCAAATTATTTCAAGAACTAGAAAAATGCAGTAAAGACAAACAATAAAAAAATAAAGTCTGAGGCAAAACCAAGTATCCCTATAAAATTTGCTAAATCATCTAAATCAATTAACATAACTCCTACGAGTTATCAAAACCCTACAAAAAAAATTAGGAAAATAAAAAGAAACACACTCATCTTTTGTTAAACCACAAATGAACATGGCCAGAGTTGAAGGAACAACACAACAGTCTAAGTTTATGTTCCCTTTTAACATAAAATAAGGTGCATTTATTTTAAACATTGATGACAACCCTAATCCTCAAGAGGTTATCCATATTTGGGTTAACCATTATAGCTCTTTGCAAGTAATACATAATTGTGATAACAATGCAATCATTGAGTTGTGTAACAAACACTTTGCTGACATGGTATTACAATGGTGGGTACATGCATCAAATGAGTCCAAGATACAGGTTTATGAATAAGGTTTACCATTACTGCATGAAGCTTTATTATTAGAATTCACCCACAATAATATCAACAAAGAAAAATAAGATCAACTTAATCTTGCTTTTAAAAAATTGTATGATATGAGTAGATTTGAAGAGTATGTGCAAGATTAAATGAAAAAAGTTTATGAATTGAATTTACACAGAGACCAATTTATTAAATTTTAGTTCTTATATTCTTTAACAAAAGGTCTAGGACAGTTAGTATTAGATAAAATTGCTCAAAAGGGTGTGGACATAAATACTTTGCATTTTTTTGATATAGTTGAATCAGTGCGACATGAATGTTGTAAAATTTGTTTATTTCATAAGGTTTCCAAAATAAGCAAATCTCTTACAGTAAAAGAATGTTCAGGTATTGAAGGTACAGAAACCTACAAGAAACCTAAAACAATTAGAAGAAATTTTGTAAGAGTAAAGCTAAGAAGTATAAGCCTTTTAAGCATTTTAGAAGACATAGACAAGCTCCTAAGAAAGACCTAAAGGATATATGTTGTTTTTATTGTAGAAATAAAGACCACTATGCTCATTATTGCCCATCTAAAGCTCCAAAATATGTCAGAGCATTATTTGCAGATCCAAATGTTAATACTGATTGGGAAATGTGTGAAACTATAGAACAGTTAAATTTTTGAAAACTGTAGAACGTTTCAATGTTTAAATATAAAGTTGAATCAAATACTGAAAGTTCAATTTTTGATGAGGATAAGGAACAGATTCATGAACAAGAATCACAGTCCATTAATGATATGTTTATGGTATATCCTATTGATCCTACAATGCTTGAATTAGAATATTGTGGTGACTGTGAATCTGAAATAGATGAAGATGAAATTGAGGCTCAGGAAGAACAATGTCAACATTTTCTAGGATGTATTAACTATTTGCATGATTATTTGCAGTATGTCTCCATGATTACAAAACCCATCAAGATAAGTATGAAAATTGAGCCTTTCAGTTGGTCCTCTACAGCAACAAAGGTAGTAGTCAATCTAAAATATTCTTGTGAGAATTTACCGCCTTTAGAACCTGCACTCTCAGGGCCATATATTTTATAGATAGATGCAAGCAAGGAGTTCTGGGCTTGCATTATTTTAGTTAAAAGAGATCAGATAGAGAAAATTTCAGGGTACAAATCAGGTCAGTTCTAGAAACATGAATTGAATTATTGGCCAATAGAAAAGGAAATTTTGGCCATAATAAAAGGCATAGAAAAATATAGAATATTGTTATTGCCTGAAGACTTTATAATTTGAACTGACAGTAAAAATTTCAAATGGTTCATGGGTAAGAAAATCTCTGCCCAACTCTATCGTGGTCACTATGCGTGGTGGCAGACCCTCCTATCCCAATATCAGTTTTTAGTTGAGTACATTCCAGGAAAGGATAATTCTCTACCAGATGCCCTAACCAGAGAATTAGCACATATGCATATGTTTGGAGGACATCCTCAGGCATGACAGTGTTGGCATTTACAAACACCTATTGAAATACAATCCTTTTGTCAAAGGATACGAGGATTCTTTCCTCAAGTGCTTTAGATTAGATTTTCCACAAATTATGTGCCTTACATTGATTTTGTATATAATTTTGCAGGTCGCATTAATGTGTTTGTCAATTTAGGTCGTTGGAGTCTTTTTACTTCAGCCATGATACAACACTGTCTCAATAATGGAGTTTTGGATGATGTGATTATTCTCAGAAATTCATCCAGGGCAATGTCTATTCCTTTCTTAGATTTTTTCAATATGTTTATTTTAGATTCATCTTGGCAAAGAAATTTATTCACACATATTGTAAGAATCAATTTTATAGAGGCTCCACAGGTTTCTGTATTTGTGGATGAAGAACAAGTTTACAGTCTAGATCCTCCTACTCCAGAACCCCCTCTGGATGCTCAACCAGAAGATGAAAATATTGATGTAGTTGCTCATATGATTCAAGACTGTATAGACTACCAAGCATCACTAACCGACATGTACCACATACATGAATATTTTACATGCATCGATAGAAATAAAATTGTACATAGACTGCTATAGTTAGACACTGACCTTCATAAATAAGGTTAAGACCATTGTTTGTTAGTCATGGTTAGACACTGACCTTCATAAATAAGGTTAAGACCACCATTTGTTAGTTATCACATGTTGAATAGTTTTTTAGTTGTCACATGTTGAATAGTTTGTTAGTTGTCACATGTTGAATAGTTTGTTAGTTGTCACATGTTGAATAGTTTGTTAGTCATCACGTGTTGAGTAGTTTGTTAGTCATCACGTGTTGAGAAGTTTGTTAGTCCAACACATGTTGTAACTACTTTTAGATTGGGTTTATCTTTGGTAACCACTTTTAGTTTTGGCCCAATATTAGGCATACACATGTTCTAATCTCTCACTTCTTCTCGAGAGTTCTTCTCATGTAAAATCTATATAATGAGACTCGATGCTCATTTTTGTCATCGAGAATTTTATGTGTTGAGCTAATTGCTTTCTCTATTGGCGAGTATAGACTCCAACCTATTCCCAAGGGAATAGTTTCTTTAAATTTGTGTTTTCTTGCATACTCAAGTGATCCACTAGCTTTGTCCGACCTTGAGTTCCTGTTAGGTTCCAGTCTTCAAAATTTGTCTGAGTTGAATCTCGTACGAGGTGTCCATTAATTTGGCCAGCTTAGGTTTGTTCTATTGTAGTGCTTATCCAATTATGTTCTTTGATTTGCATTCTTAAGATCTAGTGTTTCCCAGAAACCAGGGATTAATAGTAGAGAAGAGAAGACTGCTTCTAGATTTGAATGCAATCTTGAGAAATCTTGAGAACCCATTTATTGGTATCAGAGCCCTGTTAGAATCCTAGAGCCCTGTGTTAGCGAGTCTGAATGATAAAATTTTAGATAGTCATATCCTCAATCTTCACTATAGTAATTGTTTATGCTCTTGTGTACCTATTGAAGAAAGCATTGTAGAAGGTATCGATCATGATCAAACACCATCTACAAGCAGCTCGACAACACGTCTCAGAAGCATCTACAATCAAACATAGTAAATCTGTAAGTCCAGCTTACATGGATTCTTTTGCATCTAATTTTGGTTCGGATGATACTTTGATAAATTATGGGTGTCAAATTGATGAAATAGAATCAAAAAATTCAGACATGGGCAGTTATGATCTTTCTTTACTTATTCCTAAATTATCTAAAAATAAGTATACCAACTAGACAAACAGAAGAAACTATTGAAACAATCTGAGTCTAGTTTTATTAGAAGATATTTGCCTCTGAATATATACAGGCCAAAAATTAAACAGCTATTCAAAATTTTTGAAAGCAATATTAAGGTCAATAGGACCAAAGCCTGTAGAAAAATATCAGTGTTCAATCCTTCTGAATTAAAGGCCCTCTCTCAGATGAAATTACAGGGATATAATTTTATACATTTTGGAGCAATCCAAATTGTAATTACTCCATTATTCCATAAGGGTTTGCTAGGATCTACCTATTGTGGTCTAGTAGACAGTCGATTCACTTCATTCGACCAAGCTATTATTGGGTAAACTGTGGCTTCACTATCAAATGGGGTACAATATGTAACTTTTTACCCTGACTTCCCATATCCATTGCAGGATGATACTTTTGGGAAAATATGGCAGATGTTAATAGAAACCAGAGGCTTGGATCTGAAACCAGGAAGTTTTGAACTTTCAATTACAGTTAAATTTTTGTGTCAAGTGTGTAACACATTAGTTCCTATCAAATTCAATTCCGAGAAGAGTAAATATGCAGTGTCAGTCGACATGTGTTCTGATGAGGCAACTTCAATGCCTATAACATTTTCTGATTTTGAGATCCCGAGAGAATGGGAGTTGAGTCTACACTCAGTGGATCCAATGAAATATTTTTTTGAGTATCAAATTGATGTAGCTGATGATAGACAAAAAGCCAAAATCATATTTAATCAGCCTCCTCTATCAAGGGTAACTTCTTTGAGAATACCTCACCCATTACCTATCATCCGAAAGAGTCCAAGTTTAAGAACTCAACAGTCTCAGAATCTTGTACAGAATCAGGACAGTCAGAAAGCTACTCTTCCTTCTTCAGTTTCTAGTATTCATATCCATACATCGGATCCAAATCCAAAAGTGAATGTGCAACCTGTCAATAACATGCATATGATGATGTTTTCTCCTGGTTCCTCTTCTTCATTAAAATGGAATCATAAAAACAAAATCTTCCATAAAGGTGGCAAATGGCCCCTTAAAGAGAAACATTGCATAACCACTTCAGATACTGAATTACCCATAGTAAGAGCAGATGTATCTTGCATTCTTGAACATGATGTCGATGATATTGCAGATCAGTCTGAATCTATCAGACAAATGAATTACATCAACAACTGGAGTCAGTATGCTGAAAAGCATTTTGATAATATGGAAGTATATTTAGGAGAAATACAATCAGAATTACAGAAGGTAAATGAAAATCTGGCAGCAGTCAGATTATTCCAAGAAGAACAAAAAAATGTAGTAAAGATAGACAGTAAAAAAATAAAGTCTGAGGCAAAACCAAGTATCCCTATAAAATTGGCTAAAGCATCTAAGCCAATTAACATAACTCCTACGGGTTATCAAACCCTACAAAATAAATTAGGGAAACAAAAAGAAACAGAATCATCTTCTGTTAAACCACAAATGAACATGGCCAGAGTTGAAGGAACAACACAACAGTCTAAGTTTATGTTCCCTTTCAACATAAAAGAAGGTGCATTTATTCTAAACATTGATGGCAACCCTAATCCTCAAGAGGTTATCCATATTTGGGTTAACCATTATAGCTCTCTACAAGCAATACATAATTTTGATAACAATGCAATCATTGAGTTGTGCACCAGACACTTTGTTGGCATGGTATTACAATGGTGGGTACATGCATCAGATGAGTCCAAGATGCAGGTTTATGAACAAGGTTTACCATTACTGCATGAAGCTTTATTATTAGAATTCACCCCCAATAATGTCAATAAAGAAAAAGAAGATCAGCTTAATATTGCTTTTAAAAAATTGTATGATATGAGTAGATTTGAAGAGTATGTGCAAGATTACATGAAAAAAGTATATGAATTGAATTTACACAGAGACCAATTTATTAAAATTCAGTTCTTATCTTCTTTACCAAAAGGTCTAGGACAGTTGGTCTTAGATAAAATTGCTCAACAGGGTGTGGACATAAATACTTTGTATTTTGTTGATATAGTTGAATCAGTGTGACAAGAATGTCGTAAAATTTATTTATTTCATAAGGTTTCCAAAATAAACAAATATATTATAGTAAAAGAATGTTCAAGTATTGAAGGTGCAAAAACCTACAAGAAACCTAGAACAGTTAGAAGAAAGTTTTTTTAAGAGTAAAGGTAAGAAGTATAAGCCTTTTAAGTATTTTAGAAGACGCAGACAAGCTCCTAAGAAAGACCCAAAGGATGTCTGTTGCTTTGCTTGCAAAAAGAAAGGCCACTATGCTCATTCTTGCCCATCTAAAGCTCCAAAACATGTCAGAGCATTATTTGTAGACCCAGATGTTAATACTGAATGGGAAATGTGTGAAACTGTAGAACAGTTAAATTTTTGGAAACAACAGAACGTTTCAGTGTTTAAATGTACAGTTGAATCAGATACTAAAAGTTCAATTTTTGATGAAGATAATGAACAGATTGATGAACAAGAATTGCAGTCCATTAATGATATGTTTATGGTATATCCTACTGATCCTACAATGCCTGAATTAGAATATTGTAGTGACTGTGAATTTAAAATAGATGAAGATGAAATTGAGGCTCAAGAAGCCCTGTACAGGTCTTATAATAATACATCAGAGTCTTCTTCTTCCAGTTCCTCTTCTGAGCAAATAAAATATGAAATAGATGTTGAATCAGATGCTCTATCTAATTACAATGAGATTCAAGCCACTCAGGCTTTACAAAAATATGATCCTTTCAAGGATCCAAAATCTCTGATGCCTCACAAAAAACCAGTAAATATTAAAAAACAACAAAAATTTGTTTATCATAAATTTCCTTTAGCATCTAAAAGTGCTCAATTACAGATAAACAAAATGGTGCATCATATCATCAGATTTTGTGTCCAATTCGGATTGCAGGAGATGGTGGTATAAATTTTTAGAAAATAGTTGCTTTCATAGATACTGGTTGTAACTTGAATTTTTGTCATGAGAAAATGGTTCAAAATTGGGTAGAATCCACAAAGGATTTTAGAGTATCAACAATGAATGGACAGAGAGGTTTGAAGTATTTTGCATTTGATATCCCTATTCAAATCTCTGGTAAAATTATATATGCTAACTTTGTGCAGATAAATGATGCAGGATATGATGTTGGTTTGGGAAGTCCATTATTAGATACTTATGGACCATACACAGTTGCTCAACATTGTTTAGTGCTGAATATTGATAATGAAAAAATTACAGTTCCAAGAATACCAACTGTGTTTCATGCTCAAAAACTAAAGGCACAATGGACTGATCCTTCTCTCAAAGATATTATTAGTCATGAACAAGCATTGGAGAAACAAAGAATTCAACAGGAGTTTTTACACTCCTTAAGTGCTTTGAATATGGATGTCAGTCCAGATAGAATACAAAAACTTGTAGAACAAATGGAAGAATGTTGTGTAGAGCATCCATTAGAGAAATGGAGCACCGAGTCCCCAATGGCTGAAATTCCTACTTTTCACAATCAGCCAGTTGTTGGCAAAAGAATAGTTCTAAATAAAGAAGATGATCAAGAGGCTCAAAATCAGACACAGGAACTTTTGCAGAAAGGTTTGATTCACCCCTCAGAGTCTAACTATTCTTGTTCTACTTTTATTGTCAGAAAAAATTCAGAGCAGAAAAGAGGTAAGGCACGTATGGTTATCAATTACATTCCATTGAATGTTATCACTCAGAATATAAAATGGCCTTTACCAGACAAGCAACAATTAATTCAAAGAGTAGGACAGGGGAAGATCTTTTCAAAATTTGATTGTGTTTCTGGTTACCATCAGATTAAAATAAAACTAGAAGATATCCATAAAACAACATTCACAACACCTACAGGTTTATATGAATGGCTTGTGATGCCATTTGGGCTCAAGAATGCACCAACACAATTTCAGATGAGGATGGATAGGATTTGTCAACCTTACCATCAGTTCTTGGCCAATTACATTGATGACTTTTTGGTTTTTAGCCAGTCTCTAGCAGAACATGAGCAACATGTTCTACAATTTAAACAATTGATGTTAAAACATGGAGTAGGTCTCAGCAGAGACAAAAAGAAATTCCAAATTGCTGTAAAAGAAGTGGAATTTTTGGGTGTTCTACTTAAGGATGGTAAAATTGTAATGCAAAAACATGTTCTAGAAAAAATTGCAATGTTCCCTGACCAGCTGATTTCAAAAGACCAATGTCAACGTTTTCTAGGATGTATTAACTATCTGCATGATTATTTGCAGTGTGTCTCCATGATTACAAAACCCATCAGAGACTGTATGAAAGTCGAGCCTTTCAGTTGGTCCTCTACAACAACAAAGGCAGTAGTCAATCTAAAATCTTCTTGTGAGAATTTACCACCTTTAGAACCTGCACTCTCAGGGCCATATATTTTACAGATAGATGCAAGCAAGGAGTTTTGGGCTTGCATTCTTTTAGTTAAAAGAGATCAGATAGAGAAAATTTTAGGGTACAAATCAGGTCAGTTCCAGAAACATGAATTGAATTATTGGCCAGCAGAAAAGGAAATTTTGGCCATAATAAAAGGTATAGAAAAATACAGAACATTGTTATTGCCTGAAGACTTTATAATTCGAACTGACAGTAAAAATTTCAAATGGTTCATGGGTAAGAAAATCTCTGCCCAACTCTGTCGTGGTCGCTATGCGTGGTGGCAGACCCTCCTATCACAATATCAGTTTTCAGTTGAGTACATTCCAGGAAAGGATAATTCTCTACCAGATGCCCTAACCAGAGAATTGGCACATATGCATATGTTTGGAGGACATCCTCAGGCATGGCAGTGTTGGCCTTTACAAACACCTATTGAAAGACAATCCTTTTGTCAAAGGATACGAGGATTCTTTCCTCAAGCATCGTAGATTAGATTTTCCATAAATTATGTGCCTTACATTGATTTTGTATATAATTTTGCAGGTCGCATTAATGTGTTTGTCAATTCAGGTCATTGGAGTCTGTTTACTTCAGCCATGATACAACACTGTCTCAATAATGGAGTTTTGGACGATGTGATTATTCTCAAAAATTCATCCAGGGCAATGTCTATTCCTTTCTTAGATTTTTTCAATATGTTTATTTTAGATTCATCTTGGCAAAGAAATTTATTCACACATATTGTAAGAATCAATTTTACAGAGGCTCCACAGGTTTCTGTCTTTGCGGATGAAGAACAAGTTTACAGTCCAGATCCTCCTACTCCAGAACCCCCTCCGGATGCTCAACCAGAAGATTCAAAAATTGATGCTGCAGTTGCTCGTATGATTCAAGACTGTACAGACTGCCAAGCATCACTAACCGACATGTGCCGCATACATGAATATTTTACGTGCATATAGAAATTAAATTGTACATAGACTACTACGGTTAGACATTGACCTTCATAAATAAGGTTAAGACCACTGTTTGTTAGTCATGGTTAGACATTGACCTTCATAAATAAGGTTAAGACCACCGTTTGTTAGTTATCACATGTTGAATAATTTGTTAGTTGTCACATGTTGAATAGTTTGTTAGTTATCACATGATTGAATAGTTTGTTAGTCATCACATGTTGAGTAGTTTGTTAGTCATCACATGTTGAGTAGTTTGTTAGTCATCACGTGTTGAGAAGTTTGTTAGTCCAACACGTGTTGTAACTACTTTTAGATTGGGTTTATCTTTTGTAACCACTTTTAGTGTTGGCCCAATCTTAGGCGTACACATGTTCTAATCTCTCGCTTCTTCTCGAGAGTTCTTCTCATGTAAAATCTATATAATGAGACTCGATGCTCATTTTTGTCATCGAGAATTTTATGTGTTGAGCTAATTGCTTTCTCTGCTGGTGAGTATAGACTCCAGCCTATTCCCAGGGGAATAGTTTCTTTGAATTTGTGTTTTGGACTGTATATATATTGTGTTTTTATGTTTTTCTTTTTTCCTTAATACTTATGTTTGCTCTTCTCTTTCCCTTCCTTCCTACCAACCTCCATTGCATTATGGTTAAGAGAGCAATCATGCCACTTCCTCCACCACTCCCATGTGGATCCAATTAAGTAAAGTGGAATTAGTTAGGTTTAAATATTTTATTTTATACTTACTTCTAAAATTAGATTTTAAGTGGTTAAATGATGTGTTTTTTGGCAATGATTCCATGTTATTTTTCTTTCATGAGTTTGGGATTTTTTAAGCCTTCATAATCATTAAAATAATCTAAAGTATTAAGATTTAAAAAAAAAAAAAAATTAATGGTTAATTTGACTATATTAGTAACATACTCTCCTTGCCATGCTAGGGTATGCGCATGCACTCCAAACTTGACCTTTAGCACAATATAAGTTTCACAATAATTTTAGTTCCTAGGTTGCAAGCAACAACATGACAACATGATGCTAATATAAGATCCTTATGATTTTTAAATCACTTTATCTCAACCTCACTTGTGGTCTTCACTTGCAAAACACATGAACACTTTACTTTTTCCACATAGCTAATATAAATCCATAAGATTATGACTATTACATACTTCAATTTGTTAACATCATACAGTAGAACTATTACATGAATTCTTAACAATAAAAAATATTAAATTCAATGTAACATGGTATCATAAAGCATGGTACATCACATTAATATATCCTACTTCTCTATCATGTACTGATGTATATCATACATCACTAATATCTATGTTATACCAACAATACTCTATAAATATTTTAAAAAAATTTAGTCTATTAAAGGGTAAAAAAGGTGGGCATTACATGCCCCTCCCCTTGTAAGAACTTTCTCCTAGAAGTTAGTCAAAAATATGTGGGTGAGTTTGTAATATTTCATACAAGTATTCACATGTAAGAAAAATTTCACAATAGCTATCCCGTTGAACCAAAACTTGATCTATTGTTCTATTTCTAAGTTATTTAGTTCTTTTATTGAGTATATCAATAGGCTCAATACTGAAGTCTCCATCCTCTTTCACTTGCGATTGCATCTAATTAATCACATGAGATGCATTAGACACATTTTGTAGACACTTAAAAATATCACATTTATCCTTATACAATGATAACGATTGATTAATTTGCAAAACTCATAAAATTTGCATAATTTGCCTAAAAACATTATTCATCAAGCTTAAGCCTCTTTTGGCCACTTAAGCCTTTTCCTATGCTTAGCCCTTGATCACCATGTGACCACCCCTTAATCCTAGCTTAAGGCCACCTCACCCTAGTCTACCCTTTGACTAGCCTAGCTTCCACCTAAGCCTAGCCTACTCTAGCTTAACCATGGTAAACCTAATCCATGGTCAACCCTACCCTAGTCTACCCTTTGACTAGCCTAGCCTCCACCTCACCTTGGGTTAACCCATAACCCTAGTCTAACTTAACTCTTGCTCCCCTCATCCCCATGTGCATTCAATACCATAAATAATATTTGAAGACTTTCTTGTTTAAGACATTCAAGGCATTGATGAGTCATCTTCCACCATGTCATAATGGATGAAGATTTTTATCCCCATGCATTTATGAGGTATGGTGCACTAATACCAATTTACTGCATGTGGATGGGTGAGGGCTTATCTCATCCAAAATCATTTATGAGGTATGACACACCATGCCACCTTAGGGGCCACCTCACTAAACACCTCATAGGACACATCAACCCCTCCTAAATTTGGCCAAATCTCTAAATAAAAGGTAATTTTCATCATTTAGAAGAACCACACACTTGCATACTCAAACTCTGTCAAAATCACTCGACACTATCACACTCACATCCTCACTTGCCATCAACCACTATGGATGCTCTTATGTTCCCTTTGCCATCCCATTTTGCATTGTAAACTACTCTTACCTGTAGGTTCAAAATGCTACCTGACTTAGATAGAAGCTCCAATAACACTAGAAGGACCTTCTCACCAAAGCAATTTTCTATCTGAACAACACAAAGTTGATCGTACAGATAGGTGCAATCATATTAGACCATACCCAGGAGTACAATCCCCTTCATGATCATGTTTTAGCAAACAACAATATAAAAACCCTTCAACTAGGTAAACAACACTATCTTTATCAATTTTGTAACTATTTACAACACTTTGGTAACATAGTAGATTAGATTTTAATTGTATCTTTTGTCTTTTATCATAAGGGGTTTGATTGACACATGCCCCCATACTCCATTAATTGTTTTTATTAGGTTGTGTAGGTTTACAAGACCTTTACAACTAATAGTGGCCCACGTGTAGTAAGCCCACTCCCCTTGAGGTGCTCATAGAAGATCCTTTGTGTTGTTAATTCGTTCATTGAAAGAGGGCTTCCACCTTGGAAGACCCATATTATAGTCCATGGAGCATGTTGTGTAAAAGGACATATTTTGTACCCATTTTATTATTAATGCAAATGACACGTTTTCTATAAGCACATTTTGACATGTACGATCAAACTAACCGTATGGACATGTACGGTTGAGAAAAGTGCTCCAAAAATTAAACCCACCAAGTAGGTATCAGTTTATACACAACCAACACAACAACCCAACATTTGTAGGTAAGTTGGGAATGAATTTCCCTCATTGAAATTGTTCTCACTTGCCATCTCACCTCTTTAGACCAAACCGCCTCACAAAAATGACATCTCCAAGGTAACTTCACAAAAGCCACTTTCTATATTATATAGACCACTAGCAACATCACGAACTTAAAAAAACCACCCTTGCTTTCGAGTGTACGAACATGTGTAATCAAATCTTATCACAAGGACCTATCCAATCGAACTCAGACATAGTCGAGAGCTTATCAAAATTTCCAAACAACATTCTAGAAGCTTGAGACCATATGTAAGTACTTCAAAACCTTGTATTCTCAGTTGTATCACACTTTATTTTTCAAAATCACAAAGTGCTTTACAAATAATAAAAATTAAATTCTTTTTTTTAAATACATAGGGAATCAATAACACCATTGGATGCTCCACTATAAACTCTAGTCTATTAAACACAATCAATGGGACCTTTGACTTCGAGGGAATCAAATTAGGGCTACCATCCAACCTACTTTGTTTGGGTACACCATGGTTTGAACCTTGAACCTCTCCAAAGAGAGGCCAAAGCCCTAACCACTGCGTTGTCCTTGTTAGACATATAATTTAGTTTACACAGGGTTTTTATGAGGGGTCCCAAGCCTCTCATACTAGATTTAAACTTAGGTCTCGTGGATGAAAACCAAAAAACTTACAACTATGATATCCTCACAGGTTTAAAAATTAAATTCATGACATAAAACTTTTTCTTTAAATATTTTATGGATGATGTAAAAAGTTTAAGATATAAGATTAGTAAGATAATTTGTAATTATATTAATGAAATTATTAATTGTCTTTCTAAATTAATTTTAATACTGAGTCTATTCTAATTTATTATTTAAATCATTATTTTAATGATTTAAAATTAAAAAATAAATTCAATCAAGAGTATACAAAAATAGTGTGGATGTAACCAAGTTCTATGTATTAAAAAAAAACCAATATTTTTTTCAATGACTTTACACAGATTTTTATGAGGGATCGTTTTGAACTTTAGACCTTTCAAAGAGAGATCAAAATCCTTATCATTACGATAAACTTACAGCTATAAAAAACAATAACCAATATATTATACGTTATAAATAAAAACAATAAAATAAAAAATATTATAACCTTATTTAAAGAGACTGATATTATTTATTATATTAAATATAAAATTTTATTCCATAAAAGAATTATATAATTAATTAATTAAGAGCTTTCTTCGGTGGCTTTGGGAACTTTGCATGTGTAAATGAAATGATCCTAGATGTCTAGGAAATGCTGACGTGGAAGGCCCTTGTGGTAAAGGGGTTAGAATCTAAGTTCAACCACCTTCTTTTCTATCATCCAATTTCAAGCGAAAGTTAAAAAACAAGCACTATTATTGTTGGCCATCAAGATAGTTGATTGGTCAAACGTGTACAAAACATTGAATGAGCCATAAACACTTAACGTAGCCAACACGTTCACTTTTGTATTCAATCTATATTCTTAAATTGTTGTTCTAGTACCTATTATTTAGACAAATCTACAGGTTGGTAGCCGTAATGTTTGTTGTGGGTTATTTTGGTTTATTTTATTAAACGGTCTGAGTTTTGTTTTTATTTTATTTTTAGCATTTAAATTTAGTAAAAAAAAAAAAATATTACACAACCAACCATAATGTTATAATGTTATATATATATATATATAAATAAATAAAGCTAGTTTAGTTTAGCGGCACTGCCTTACTCCACAGATTCGACGATTCGCCGGGGATGGAATAGAAGAGTCAAGGCCATCTTTCATCATGAGCCCTCCTTTCAATGAGAGAAAGAGTAGTTACCCTTATCTACGTAGGCGGAGACCTCGAAAAGTAGGGCCTTATATCCACATATTATTGGATGAGGGGAAGCAAGGGAATCGACATCTTTCTCATTAGCCATCTATCACAGTTGTTTATTCGCCTCTTGATCATTAGCCATAAACTGATCCAACGATTTTGGAATTTTGAATATGAGGGTGAAGGTTTAAATTTTGTGGATGGTAAAGTTGCCCATATATATTGGGCAAATGAGATCTTGGCTTTATGTCTCAATAAAGTGGGTTTGGTGGTGAAGACTTTGGAACTTTGAATACGAGGTCAAGGTTTAAATCTTGTGGATGGTAGAGTTGCACATATATTTGGACAAATGGGGATCCTCTCATATAGCTTTATGGGGAACTTTGAATATGAGGTCAAGGTTTAAATCTTGTGGATGGTAGAGTTGCACATATATTGGGCAAATGGATCTCCTTTCATATAGTTTAATGTCTCAATAAAGTGGGTTTGGTGGTGAAGACTTTGGAACTTTGAATAGGAAATCAAGGTTCAAATCTTGTGGATGGTATATAGCTGTATGGGGAACTTTGAATACGAGGTCAAGGTTTAAATCTTGTGGATGGAAGAGTTGCACAAATATTGGGCAAATGGATCTCCTTTCATATAGTTTAATGTCTCAATAAAGTGGGTTTGGTGGTGAAGACTTTGGAACTTTGAATAGGAAATCAAGGTTTAAATCTTGTAGATGGTAGAGTTGCACATATATTGGGCAAATGGGGATCCTCTCATATAGCTTTATGTCTCAATAAAATGGGTTTGGTGGTGAAGACTTTGGAACTTTGAATACGAGATCAAGGTTTAAATCTTGTGGATAGTAGAGTTGCGCATATATCGAGCAAACAATAATATTAATGAGGATCTCTCATATAACTTTATATATAAAAATAAATAAAGTGGATTTTTATATAAATAAAGTGGATTTGAAAGCGAGGACTTTGAATATGAGTTCTAGGGTTTAAATGTTGTGGATAGCAGTGCACATATATTAGGCAAACAATATCATCTATGAAAATTCTCTCATATAGCTTCTTAGACTTAGACTTATAGGCAAAGAATATCATCTATTACATGGTCTCTTGCATGCTATAGACTATTTTACTTTTTTAATATTTGTGGTCTCCACCTCTAAAGATAAAATAAAGTGGAATTGACAAGGAGGACTTTGAAACTTTGAATATGAGTTCTAGGGTTTAAATCTTGTGGATAGTAGAGCTGCACATATATTAGGCAAACGATATCATCTATGAAAATCCTCTCATATAGCTTCTTAGACTTAGAGGCAAAGAATATGATCTTGGTCTCTTGCATGCTATAGACTATTTTACTTTTTTAATATTTGTGGTCTCCACCTTTTAAGGTTCTCCAAGCCTCCTTATTTTAAAATAGAACATGTATTTTAATAAATAATAATAATAATTTATTAAAATCTAATTATAATGGGATAAAAATATAATATAAGATTTATTTCAATCGTATGTATGCGGTTTGTTAATATTAATAACATGATGACATAATAATGATTCATTGAAACATAATAATATAATGAATTGTGTATGTATGTGAGATTAAAGATGTTAAATATTGTCTCGATGGAAACCACAAATTTATTGCACTTGGGGGTGCAGTGCAACGATTTGGGCTTTGGCTCTTCTTCGAGAGGTCCAAGGTTCAAACCGCGGCGTAGGTGAGTGTGTGAGGGGTAAGTGTGTAGTATTTTTGTGTTAAATCCCCTATTGATAAGTATAGCTCTCAACTTTAAGAGGGATCATGGTTGGAAGGAGATTGTTCATACATCGGTCACAGGGGTTTCTCATAAATACCAAATCCAAAAAAAAAAATTATTGGGTTTCTTACAATAACAAAAAAAAAAAAAAATAGTCTTAATGGGGACAACACAATGGTTAGGGCTTTAGCCTCTCTTTGGAAGGTCCTAGGTTCAAACCGCGGTATGCGTACAATTCCGTGTGATTTGAGCTTTGGTTTTCGTGTATATTATAAAAAATCACTGTATGATGGTGTGTTGTGTGTTGACAAAAAAAAAAAAAAATGTTATAATATTTTATTATATTTGTATAAAGTGGGTTTGGTGATGAAGACTTTAAAACTTTGAATATGAGCTCTAAGGTTTAAATCTCGTGGATGGTAGAATTATATATATATATATATATATATATATATATATATATATATATATAAGGCGAGGATCCTCTCATATAGCTTCTTAGACTTATGGGTAAACAATATCATCCATTATATAACCTCTTGTATGCTAAAGACTATTTTTATTTTTATTTTTTATATTTGTGTTTTTCACCTATTTAGGTTCTCCATGCCCTCTCATCCTCGTTATTTAAATAACATATACTTTAATAAACAATAATAATGTATTAATCAAGTGAAATTAACTCAACCGGTTTAATTCTTCAACATTTAAGGAGACAAGGTTTGAATCTTGCCAAGCAATACATGGATAATATCTAAGCTTTGTTATAATACCACTATGTGGTGATGATGTAATATGGTCTTATGGACGAGACCCGTTTCAATCCCATAAAACCAATTGAAAATAATAGTAATAATTATTACAATTTAGTAATAATGCAATAAAAATATAATATAAGCACAGTTTATTTCAATCCTATGTATGTGGTTTGTTAATATTAATAACATGATGACATAATAATGATGATTCATTGAAATATAATAATAATATAACAATTATGTATGTGGGTGAGATTAAAGATGTTATAATTGAAACATGTTTCAATTCCATATAACTAATTGAATTTTATTTATTTATTTATTTATTATATTGAACATCGTTTACAAATATTTACAAATATCAGCGCTTGTTCGAGAAAACACAAGAGGAATCGACCTCACAACCACATGGATGAAAAAAACTAGGCAACTGCCATTACAATAATGCAATTTAGTAAAATTTATTTATTTATTAAAATTTAGTAATAATGTAATAAAAATATAATATAAGTCTATTTCAATCCTATGTATGTGGTTTATAAATATTAATAACATGATGCCCTGATTGGTAGTTGCTTGTGTGGCCACACACTTACCAAGAAGAGACGTGGGTTCAAACCTAAGAGGTGTCAATTTGCAAAGGTAGTAGTCTGCTTTGAATCCTTTGGGTGTGTGTTGGACTGATGATGGTATAAATCCTGAGCGATCGGTGGTTGCCCTCTTACGTCGGGTCAACAACGAGTTGGAATAGGCTTATTGGGAGCAGTCCTTGTGGTTTGAACTTTGCACTTGTCAGTCACTAAAAACAGCGTGGTTGTAACCAATTCTCTTATGCATATACAAAAAAATATTAATAAAATGATGACATAATAATTAAAATATAAACATAATATAATAATTGTGTATGGTACTTACCAAGAAGAGACCTAGGTTCAAACCTTGGGAGAAGCCTATTGCAAAGGTAGTAGTCTAATCCGAATCCTCTGCATACATGTTGAATTGACGACGATGGTATGAATCTTGAGCACCCGATGGTCCATTTCACGTTAGGCTATAAAACAATGAGGTGGAATAGGTTTGGTGGATGCAACCCATGTGGTTTGAACCCTGCACTTTCCAGCTACTAAAAATAGTGTGATTGTAACCAACTCTCCTATCAAGCAAATATATATATATATATATATATATATATATATATATATTGATTTGGTTAGTGTGAGAAACCCTTACGACCAATGCATAGGGTTGAGTAGTCTTCTCCCAACCATGACCCCTCGTAAAGTTGAGAGCTATGCTTATCAATAGGGAATTTAACACACAACCACCACACACCCACCCCCTCACACACTTGCCCACGTCGCGGTTTGAACCTTGGACCTCCCGAAGAAGAGCCAAAACCCGAACCCTTGCGTTGTCTACCAGGGACAATGTTTTATTATATTTGTATAAAATGATTTTGCGACAAAAACTTTGGAACTTTGAATATGAGATTAAAAGTTTAATTTTTTTTTATTTGATGGACGAAGGAGTTTTGAAAGGACCTCCAAACCTTTTTACAGAGCGAAGCTAGTCACCGAAAAAGTGATAGAACACTTCAACCAAAAAACAAGCTACCGGGCGGTACTTACAACAACAAAAAATTTAAACATTAAGCACAAATTGCTGTCCAACCAAGATAGAATCCAGCACAATAATCGAAACAAGAGCAAATGAGCATCCCACCCATCTAAACAAGATCCAGGCACCAAAAACCATTGAAAATATTAAACCAGAAATAACACACTGGTTTTGTGCCCAAATCGATAAACTACACAAAGGTCATTCTGCCCTCGCCATAAGAGATAATCTGGATCTCTGCTGGAAGAAAGGCCTTGCTTGAATCAACCCAAACACCCCAACAACAAGGTGAAATAAAAAAATCCCAAAAAGATAGCCATGTAACCCTAGGATCAAACACAACCACCAGTGCTGGAACTGGAGATAAAAACTCTGTAAACAACAAAAGCTAACCAGAGTAACAGAGCAACCAGAGCCATCGCTAGTTCAGGGAACAAAAGCTATACATTACCACAGCAATAACAACCCAATATCACCCCCAACGGGTTTGGGTCGGTGTTTGGCCCTATCCCCTTCAAGGACCTCAACCAAATTTTCAATAACAATCCAAACCCATAATGATGCAGGAGCATCCAGCGACAGTAGGGCAATCTTGCATTTTCTAAAATTTTTTCATATTTTTCTAAGTACTTTACATTTTGACTTTTTTTCCCCAAGAAGGAAGTTTTGTAAAGCAAGGGGGGAGGGGTCGCGAAATCGTGACATGTTGCGAAATCGCGACCTCAAAGGCTGCGGTGAGACATTGGCGAGTTTCGTCGCGATATCGTGACGGTGATTCGCCAATGTCTCACCGCAACCTTTGAGGTCGCGATTTCGTGACATGTCGCGAAATCGTGACCTCAAAGGCTGCGGTGAGACATTGGCGAATACCGTCGCAATATCGCGACGGTATTCCAAAGACTAAGGCAAGGGGGAAGTCCCGTCGCGATATCGTGACCTGTCACAATATCGCGACCTGTGGTAAGCTGCCACGTGGCAGGAGTTCGAGACAACATCAAAAGCAAATAAGGCAAGGCGGAGAGCAAAGTGAAGACAAAGGGGGGGGTCACAAAATCGTGACCCCCAAGGGGCTTCGGCAAGGCAAAGGCAGTGGGGGTCACGAAATCGTGACCCCAAAGAGCTGCGACAATAGGAAGGCGCTTTTGGTCACGATATCGCGACATGTCGCGATTTCGCGACCTGTCACGATATCGCGGCCAGGTGAAGGCACAGCCAAAAGGGAACCAACGGACGGCCGGGCAAGGCCAAATTTGACACGTGGACAGCCACGTGTATCAAGACAGTTATGAGGGGCACGTGTTTTAAAAATATTATGACAAAAATAAAGCAAAGCCAAGTATCCATGCGGAAAGCCAAGGAAGGTCGAATTAAACACGTGGACAGCTACGTGTATTAAAACAAGATGAGGGCCATGGCCGCGCATATTTTTTTATTGTTGGCAAAGTAATAGGTACAGGCATTGGACATTATGGAGGAGACCACGGTGCAAAAGAACAATTTGACCAAGATGGCGGTTGTAGGTCAAGGAAGGCCATTAATGCGAGCTTCATGGTGGATCGGGCAGTTGCCCATTTATGGCAAAAAATTTGAAAACTCGACCTGGGGGGAAAATCGAATTTGAAATTTTGTTAGGCGGGGGCATTAATTGCCTAGAGGACCGAGACCTCAATAAAAACTCGAATTTTTGGTAACAATTGGGGGGGGGGGGACTGGAGAACGGGGAGAAGTAGCACAGTTAGTGAGACCGAAGCCGAGCTTGGTCATTGTAAAGCCTACGGGCTGTTTTATTTTGATGTGTGTATAATTTTCAGAAGATTTTAATGAAAAGCATGAAATTTTTGAAGGTGTGATATTCCGGTCCCCATCAGTGGTATCAGAGCCGAAGTTGTTCTTGAGTGTGTGACAGATCACCGAATGTGAGGCAGTCGCACCAGGATCTGTGGGAAGGCTCGTGAGAAAGTGAGAAGATGCCTCCGAGAAGAAACCCCATTGGTGGGAGAGGCATGGCAACAACAGATTTTTGAGCTTTGCAGCGGCAAGTTCAGGCCCTGCAAGAAGAACTGCGCAGAGGACACGAACCAAGAAGAGATGCAGACAGTGAAGATGAAGTAGATGAAGAAGAAAACCAGTTTGAAGAAGAAGAAGAAGAAGCTATAGATCCGACACAAGCCAGACTGTACAAAGCCATATCCCAGATCGAGAAGAGGCCGAAGATAGAAGTTTCCACGTATTTCGGGAACTTGAATCCGGAGGAATTGATTGATTGGATAAATGACCTGGAAGAATACTTCGAGTATGAAGAAGTTGAAGATCCTGAGCGGGTCAGATTTGCCAAAACCAAATTAAAAGGTCATGCCAGCATATGGTGGAAGGGGGTACAGCTGGAATGGAACAGAAGAGGAAAATAACGGATAACAAGATGGGAACGAATGGTAGAAAAATTAAAGAGAGTTTATTTCGGCAGATTACGAGTTGGATCTGCTAAGAAAAATGCAAGGTTTAAGACAGATGAATAAAACTGTCCAAGAGTATACAGAGGAATTTTATAAAATCTCCATCAGAATCGGCCATTTAGAAGCAAGCAAGGAAAAGGTGGCCCGTTATATTAATGGGTTGAGACCCAGTGTCCAGGAAGAGTTGAGCTTAGTGCGGGTGAGCACCATCGAAGATGCTTACCAGTTTGCTCTGAAGGTTGAAGAAAAACTGAACAGAAATTTTGAGAGCAAGCAAAGAGGAAGAGGGCCTGGAGGAAAGACCGGTGGAAGAAAGGATGAAGGAAAAGAGGAGAAGAAAGAAGAGGCTAGCAGCAGTCGAGATCAAAAAGAAGATGAAGAACCCAAATCGCAAGTTCAGAACAATGGCTACCCAAGAGGAAGAGGTAGATCTGGATGCGGGTATGGAAGAGGAGTGTTTCGGGGAACATGTTTCCACTATGGAGAAGAGGGGCATCGGGCATATGAGTGTCCCCAGCACCCCGAGAGAGTGAACAAGAAACAAGTGGGTCCTGCCAGAGTTGTTGTGGCAGTTGAAGATCCTGACTCAAAACATTCTGAAGAAGCTGAGAAAGGAGAAGCAATGATCGTGAGGAGGATCATGTTGATTGATGAAGACAAACCAGAGCAGAGAAGAAGCCTGTTTCGCATACGGTGCAAAAGTGCAGGCAAAGTCTGTAATGTTATTATAGACAATGGGAGTACAAATAACTTAGTTTTCGAGGAGATGGTTGCTAAGTTACAGCTGGAGAGGAGGAGACACCCGCATCCATACCGGATTGCGTGGTTGTGGAAGGACCACAGAGCATGGGTCCGTGAACAGTGTTTAGTCACGTTCCAGATTGGGAGATACCAGGATGAAGTCCTATGTGATGTTTTCCCCATGGATGCTTGCCATTTGCTGTTGGGAAGGCCATGGCAGTTTGATCGGAGTGCAGTGCATGATGGTCGTGCAAATACGTACTCCTTGATGAAAGATGGAGTGCGGCACAAGTTGAAGCCATTACAGATAGTGGATGAGAAGGTGTGCAACAATGCCAAAATTTGTCTGGTAGAGGGCAAAAAATTTTCTTGCCATGAAACGGGATTGGAGCAAGTTGTAAAGGTTGATGAGTGTTCGAAGATATTATAAAGGACGCGGACCGAACAACATAGAAGTGAAGGTAACTTCTCCTTTTTACCCGAGGTGTCTGATGCAGGAGCATCCGGCGACAGTAGGGCAATCTTGCATTTTCTAAAAAAATTTCATATTTTTCTAAGTACTTTACATTTTGACTTTTTTTCCCCAAGAAGGAAGTTTTGTAAAGCAAGGGGGGAGGGGTCGCGAAATCGTGACATGTCGCGATTTCGTGACATGTCGTGAAATCGCGACCTCAAAGGCTGCGGTGAGACATTGGCGAGTTTCGTCGCGATATCGCGACGGTATTCCAAAGACTAATGCGAGGGGGAAGTCCCATCACGATATCGTGACCTATGGTAAGCTGCCACGTGGCAGGAGTTCAAGACAACATTAAAAGCAAATAAGGCAAGGCGGAGAGCAAAGTGAAGACAAAGGGGGGGGGTTGCGAAATCGCGACCCCCAAGGGGCTTCGGCAAGGCGAAGGCAGTGGGGGTCATGAAATCATGACCCCAAAGAGCTGCGACAATAGGAAGGCACTTTTGGTCGTGATATCGCAACATGTCGTGATTTCACAACCTGTCGCGATATTGCGGCCAGGTGAAGGCACAGCTAAAAGAGAACCAGCGGACAGCCAGGCAAGGCCAAATTTGACACGTGGACAGTCACATGTATCAAGACAGTTGTGAGGGGCACGTGTTTTAAAAATATTACGACAAAAAGAAAGCATAGCCAAGTATGCACACGGACATCCAGGGAAGGTCAAATTAAAAACGTGGACAACTACGTGTATTAAAACAAGATGAGGGCCACGACCATGCATATTTTTTTTATTGTTGGCAAAGTAACAGGTACAGGCATTGGACATTATGGAGGAGACCACGATGTAGAATAACAATCTGACCAAGACAACGGTTGTAGGTCAAGGAAGGCCATTAATGTGAGCTTCATGGTGGATCGGGTAGTTGCCCATTTATGGCAGAAAATTTGAAAACTCGGCCTGGGGGGAAAATCGAATTTGAAATTTTGTTAGGCGGGGGCATTAATTGCCTAGAGGACCGAGACCTCAATAAAAACTAGAATTTTTGATAACAGTTGGCGGGGGGGACTAGAGAACGGGAAAAAGTAGCACAGTTAGTGAGACCGAAGCCGAGCTTGGTCATTATAAAGCCTGCGGGCTGTTTTATTTTGATGTGTGTATAATTTTCAGAAGATTTTAATGAAAAGCATGAAATTTTTGAAGGTGTGATATTCCGGTCCCCATCACATAAGAAAGCAGAGTAATCTAACCAAGGGCCCTCAAATGACAACCAACCCTAGTAACATCGTCACCTAACAACCAACCAAAGTAACATAGAGTCAAAGTCGGCCAAAGGGATCAACAACTATAGGTAGGAAAATATACATTTCTAAAAAAGAAGAAATGACAAGGCACAATGTGAGATTTGCATAATTTTGAGTAAAATGTACAATTTGGTATAAATTGTACAAGTGGAAAGTAAAATGTACAATTGGGTGAAATTATACAAATTAGAAAACAAATTTAAATATAGATAAATGTAAAATGCATGTGAAATGAAATGAAATGTAAAGACGTGGATGAAATGTAATTTGATAAAAATTACATTAAACTTTAGAAACATTAAATTATTACTAACGTGAGTTACAGGCAGTTGTAAATAATGAACTGTTCCAGAAAACCACTTTGGAATGGCTTGGACAACCATTATAAGCCCCCCATTCAAATTTTTATATTTTTGATTGATTGGTTGTGTTGTTGTTGGGTGTTGGTGGATTGTTATTATTCATGGCTACCTTTCATGTGTAGTTCGTGGGTTGAGAAGAAGGATTTAATGCTACAGTTTATGCTATGTGCAATGCTGTAACGTACACTACCTATGTACAATACCTAGAATAATATAAATCTTCATTTAAAACAAATTTGTGAATGCATGGGTGGGAATCAGAGGGCAATCTCAATAATTATATTGTGGTGGAGTTTTATTGATATTGCAGGTATTGTTGATTTCAGATCTGTGGTATAAGTGCACACCCAAAAAACGTGCAATCAACCATGTGCCATTATGTGAAATAGATAAATAAAGAGAAAATAGGATTAATGGTTGTTACCCATTATTGGCAATAATATTTGTGTTATTAATATGGAAATAGGTATTTTCCAAAATTAATTTATTGGGCATAACGAGGGTTTTTACCAAACCGTACAAACATAGTACCAAATCGTACAAGGGTTTGTAAATTTGTACAGTTGATGAGTTTTGGTCTGAAATTGTATTTTTAAGCATTCTAGAGGTAGATCAATGGATTTCCAAGTGAATAATTGCAAAGTGATTAGGATTTGAGCAATTCCAATATTCTTGGAGAAAATGTACAAGTGAACAGTTGTAACTGTACAACTATACGTTTTAGGGTTGTACAGTCTCTAGTTGTATGTTTTGAGGATTGTATAGTTGTGAACTACACAACTATATGGATTGGACCAGGTTAAGTGTAAAAAGTTGGAATTCATCTTAAAATCTCTCATCACACCCCCTTCGAGAATACTCCACTCCACTCGTGCTACAATAGCCAGAACTTTTTACAATGATACAAATAGCCCAAGATCATCCCCTATAGGTTTGGGTCAGTATTTGGCCCTATCCCCCTCAGGAATATCAACCAAATATTCAATGGCAAACCAAAACCAAAAGAAATACAAAGCGAACCAACAAGACCCCTTATAGAGGGGGAAAATTGCCCTACCACATACAATTTTGAAAACGTTGGATCCACAAGAGAGGAGAGAAGCCTTATGGGGTGAACCGTGGGGGTTGTGTTATTCTCTACACTCAGTGCTAGGGAGGATGAGTTCACCAGGAATGGATTTAAGGACTCGCTCCAAGTCCACGATATTTTCAAGACTGTTTGATGTATTCGATTCAAGAAAAACACTTGTATTTGACCTTTCTAGATCTATGCTATAATAGATAAAGGACAATGCAAAAATACAGAATGTAGGAATACAAGAGCTAACCCTAGAATGATTCTTTTCTTTGAATGCTTTTCTAACCTAGGGTTCTAAATAGGTAACCTTTAAGCAAGGGCTCAAGAAGGGATGCACAAACAAAATTAACCCTAAGTGCACACTATATGTTGTTTTCTTTTCAATGCCTAGAATTAAATAAAAATATATATTTTTAAATTAGATCTAGGGTTTTTACAACAAAAATAAAAGCACTCAACAAATAGCCTAAAATACTATTTAGAATACTTAGCCTGTTTGGTGATTGATCTTTACTTTCATCCATTTTCCAATATTAATAACGTCTGTTCCTGCAAGATAACTTAAGAAAAAATTGAAAATGGGATTAGTGTTAGGGGGCCTACTTAGGCTGTTGTACAATAGTGCTTGAAGGTGCTTCAGTCAAGCCCCCTAGGTCATTTTAGCTAACCTTTGATAATTAAAAGAGGAAATTGAACTTTGGAGGAAAACAAACATTAATGCAATATAACAAAAAAATACAAAAATCATAAAATAAAATATGCCACTATGCTCTAGATGCAAATTAGAATGCAATGGAGAAAACATGGAAAATATATTACCCCCAGTTTGGTCTTAGGAAAAATCATGCCCCGTAATGGGCGACCGTGATAACGCCAGGTGAAGTTGCACCTCATAGCAGACCGGGTGTGATTTTGCATAAACTATGTAAAAAATAAAATATGAATACAGAAGCTCAATTACGTCATTCAAAAAATCTAAATGTGAATGCAGAAGAGTGAATTCACCTAGTAGAGAGTGCAGAAGCAAAAAATAAGGGTTTTAGATCTCCCGGATGGTCAATATCTCCTTAGGGCTCCAACAACAATCCACCAAGAGCGAGGAAGAACAATGCAACAGACAATCAAACTCCAAACTTCAAAGTTGCTTGTGAGAGAAGAAGAAGAAATATGCAGACCGAATAAAATACTTTACAAGAAATCAAATGCGAGTAATATAATCATTAAATTTCAATTATGTGAGAGTGTGTTAACTTATGTGCTATCATGAATGAAAAGTGAATTCAAAACCTCCTTATATAGTGGATTTGAAGGTGAAAAGAGCAAGAAAACCAAGGAGGGTCGACGTAAAACATGCCATCCCCAAAAAATTAGGGGTTTAATGCGTCAAACCCTAAAAATGTGAAATTTTACCCCATTTGGGTCGACCACGATATCGTAATGCAAAGTCGCACCCCGTCAAGGAATGGATGCGATATCACATAGAGAGAGAAAACAAGCAAAACAAAGGAGGGAAGGCCTTGTGCTTTCCTTAGGCAAGTCTAAGGGGTCCCCTAAAGGGCTCATGGAGGATTGCCCACTAAAGTGGGTTAATTTTTTGTGTCTACATTTTACCCCATATTTAATTCATTTATGGCCTAATAAATATATCAAAGAAGAGATGTAAACACCCACAAACAAAAAACGACAAGCAAAAACAAGGTGGCTAGTTTAGAAGAAAGAGATGGTGCAAAAATGATGTTATTCCAAAAACTTTCAAATATTACACGTAAATCAAGACATTAAGGAAATTAATGCCTCTAAGGCTAGGGTGCCCCATCGAGATTTATGAGGGACACATTCCTCATGAAAACTCAAAAAGGTAGACTCAGAAGAAGAAGAAGAAAAAAAGGAAAAAAGGAGAAAAAACACACAAAAACAGGGTTAAAAGTGAAAAGGGGGCAAAACCCTAATTTATTTTAACCATGCAAGGTAGAAGAAAGGATCTTTGGAGAAAAGGAGTAGATGGCGCTACCGATATACTGTTCAGGGATTGTGAGGGGCGAGGTCAATATGGAGGCAGATCGGGCACAAGTAGGATTGAAAATCCTTCCTTGCATGTCAAATTTTCAATTTTTTTTTCATGCATATTTAGTGATTTTTTGCTAAAATCAACGATTTTATCACATACGAACTAGGCGTAATCTCGTAGCTCGACTGGGATTTCACCCTGGGTAGCAACAATAAAATCATGCCTAGCAAAATTTGACCATGCGCAATTTCACAAAAACGTGCCTAGCGAGCACAATTTCACCAAAAAGGGGAAAGAGAGAAAAAAGAGGAAAACAAAGAGAAAAAGAAGGAAGAAGAAGGAAAAAAGAATGCAAGAAAACAAATTTAAAGATGTAGAATTTAATTTTTTTATGGATTTAGATTGATTTAAAATTAATTAATTAATTTTTTAATTAAAGTAATTAATGGAAATTTTTTATTTTATTGTTATTGCAGCTTAGGGTACTTGAGAGTCGCGAGTGGAGAGCGAGCTTTTGGGAGGTGGAGCTAGAGGTACTCGAGTAGGAAGAGAGGGATACATTGGCAGGGGTGGGGTTAGACCACCTAGCTAGACAACCTCGAGTGGAGGCAGACAAGCTCTACTGCCGGTACTAGTAGAGATGTGGTACCCAAAGTCATCTACCTTTTGGCTACCCACGGGAGATATTATCATCACACTAGAGGATGTGTGGCACATCTTGCACATCCACATTAAGGGAAGAGCAGTTTACAAAGTGCAAGGGAGACCATTGATCTTGTAGTGATTATCAAAAGGTTGGACCCACCAGGTGCGAGAGAGCACCATAGCTATAGATGACCTTGTGGGGCAGTATGGGGCAGACCCATTGATGACCATGCTCTATGGGGTGGTTGCAGGTATTGATGAGGCCAGGAATTGCCTCATCCATGAACACTTTTTGATACATTATAACTATTTGACTCACCCTTTTTACTATGTTTTTATGTTAATTATGGGAAAAATGCATTATATAATGATGTTTGCATATTCTGAAATGACAAAGTGCATATACTCTGTTTTACTATTTTTTACTGCAATTTCACCTATTTTTTAGTTAATTAATCAGTAGTATTATAGCAATTCAGACCTTGTTGAATATCTGGTGCTTAGTAATATTGTGTTCCTCTGTTTAAACTAATTCAAATGGAAAAAGGCGCCAAGAACTTGTCCACTGTAGCTGACTATGCAGGAAAACAGGTTGTAACTATGACAGTTCCAACCAGCTGTACATATACAAGGGGCTTGGAATCAGTCACTCCAGCACGTGCCACCAATGCAGAAGGGTGTACAAGATAAGGGAAAAGTCAACAAGTTACTCCCTATGCATTTGGAGCACAGATCAGCAACGAATGGTCACCTGCCTGTTATTCCGGAGCAGTGCAGGAATAAGCGACGCAGGAATAGGGAATAGCGCAGGAACAACAAAAAATGGTCAAAATGCACCAAAAACATGGAAATCATGATTGGAAATTGACCAAGCAGTTAGTCCACCCTATTTGGACTCCGTTCCTTCACCATAGGCGGACCAGCTGGGATAAAGGGATAAAGGTTGACAAATTATAACCCTGCATTCCAGGAAACTATTTTGTAAACAGTTGGAAATCCCTAAAACTCAGCAAACAGATGTATCAACTTTGTCTTATAAATAAAGCTCCCAGCACGGTTGAGCATAATAGATAATAGAGATATAATTAGAAATAGTCATTAGCAGAAGTGAGTAGAAGAAAAAGACTTTGTAGCATTACAGTAAATTGCAGATTTTTCCTGCATTACTGTAATGCAATTGCAGATGGAATAAAAGGTGCATTTTTCAGATTTTATTAGCATTTGATGGTTTATAGTGCACATTTAATTTACTTGGTATAATTTTTCACCCTCTTCTAGTTCTGGAAGCAAGGGCCCACTTACAGGATCAGAGGAAGGGCAACTTAGTGACAGGAAAATCTTGTTGATTTCTTGCTGCAGTAGAACAATAGAACTCTGTCAACAATTATTTGCAGCATTAAGTTTCATTTCAGAATTGCACCATTGCATCTAGAATAGGTTCAATCATGTGTTAGAATAGTATTTAGCATTTGACCTGTAATAGCATCATTTCCAGCATTTTTTGCAATTTCTAGAATTACATCATTTTCAGCATTTTTTGCAATTTCCAGAATTATGTTTTACTGCAATAAACATTAATTTGGTTCCACTTATGTTCAGATCATTGTGAGTTTTATCATTGGTTAATTTTTGCAAGTGTGTGTGTGAATTTCCATTCTGTAGTTTACTTTTCTGCAATTTGCTTTGTGGTCAATTTAGCAGCATTTTATTTCTTGTCAATTTCAGATTTTGCAGTTTCATTTTCCTGCAGTTTAAATTCAGTTTCAGCTTCTGCAATTTGATTTCCTTTGTTAGACATTAGGAAGATACACCAAACCCCCCAAAACACTAACTGATCCATCAATAAAAACCTGTTCTTGGATAAACTGAACCTGCAACTGTGACACCTCCTATCGTATACAACCTTTGGACACCGCCCTGGACTGACATATAATTACTAAATGATGAATGATCAATGACCCTCATCATTTTTGGCACCGTTGTCGAGGAACAAATGGTGTTGTTAGGAAAAGTGAAACAGGTCAAGAATTGTGTTACAATTTTTGAAATACTGCATTTCAGTTTATTTAGTGAATAGGCATGAATGCATAGGCCAAGAGACGAAAGAGGGAGGTTTATCAGAACTAGTTCTGAACCACCAAGGCGTTCTTCATGATCAGATGAAGAATTTCCTGAGCAAGAAATACCTTCTTCACCAACTGAAGCTTTGGAAAGATTAGAACAAGAGCTTTTTGCAGCACTTTCTGCTAAACATTCCCTTAAGCCTGAACCATCCACATCAAACTCAAGAAAGAAAACAACTATGGCAGCAGCACCACCACCACTAGGTGGGTATGCTGATGATCCTCCTAGGACTTTTGAATACCCCATACGGTTGGATCCAGCTCTAGATGCTCCCATGAAAACTATTTCTCCATCCATATTGCCAATTTTTAGGGGAACTATTTCAGAAGATCCTGATCAATTTTTGTTTGAATTCAAAGTGTTATGTCAGACTTATGACTACATAAATGATAATCAAAAATTGAAATTATTTCCTTCCACGCTTAAGGATGCTGCTCTCCGATGGTTTATGAGTAATCTTGAACCTAATTCAATCCATACTTGGGATGACATGGAGACTGCATTCTTACATAAATATCAAGATTATTGTAGAGTACGAAACAGGAAAGATGAGTTGTTTCGGATCAAGCAAGAAGAAGATGAGAGTTTAGAGGATTATCTTGATCGCTTTGCCTTTGTCCAAAAGAGATGTGGTCCTGTAGAACCTGATTTCTTAAAGCCTATCTTCTTAAGAGGATTGCAGGATGAATCTAGGGAAGTGTTAGATTTAATGGGAAAAGGAGACATAGATCAACTTGACCTTGAAGATATTGTGGAGTTATGTAGAAATTATTCCCGCACTCACCAACGAAGAAAGAAATGAAATTCTGGCAATAATGACATAAAGGAGTTGATGGAGGAAATGGCTAATTTAAAAACTGATATCCTTGTTCAACTTAATTCTGCATTAGGTGAGAGAAACACAAAACCCAATTCTACACCACCTTTGGCAATTTATTGCCCGAGATGCAGAAATAAGCATGCCTTGCAGGATTGCCCTTTAAACAAAACTTCTATTTGTGGAATTTGTTCCAAGGAACATTCAACAGATAGATGTCCTTTGTTGCCTCATCTAAAATCTATTTTAGGCACCCAAATAGAAGAACTTAATGCTATTGGTCAGAGATCTGGTGGTGGCTATACACAATATCCCAATGCTCCTCGGTTTCCAAATTGGGGACAACCTCCTTGGAATATGAATATGCCATGGGGACATGCAGAAGTCTCTGCACAACCTTGGAACCAACCTTGGACAGCTCCTCCAGATTGGTCACATTCTGGGTGGATGAACCCACCTTGGCATACAATTCATCCACAATGGACACAACAAGGACAAAGATGGGGACAACAATATCCACCATATCAAGGACAACAAAGGTATCAAGGGCAAGCTCAAAACTTGCTGCCTGCTCCTAATCCAAATTTTTAGGGAAGAACACAACATCAACAAACACAACCAGTGAAACAACCTCCACTCCCAGCTCAGCCTGTGACTAACCCAAATAATACCAGACAAACAACCCCTGTTTATGAGGCTGAGTCTGAAGACTCTGTTGTAGTTCATGTACTTGACTGTAGTAACATCCAGCTGCGTTCAGGGAAGGTTTTACCTGAACCTGTTCCACCCACCATTGAAGAAATTAGTGAGAAACAAGAACCTCCAAATCAGGAGATAGTGCAACAAAAACAAAAAGAAGAAGTAACAAAAAAAATGTAGGAATCTTCTCCAGTAGCATTACCATACCCTGAAAGGTTTGATCATATTGATACTGCCTCTGAATCAGAATTAGTGACAGAACTTAAAAAGATGTCAATTTCTCTCCCTTTGTTGCAAGCAATAAGGGATGTGCCTTTAATCAAAAAGACTATTCAGGAGTTATGTATCAAGAAACCTGGTAAAAAGAAGGCCTTTCCTAAAACTGTTCAGGTAGAAGGAAAATTAGCTGATTTATTGTCCGGGAAACTAGTTCCTCCCAAATATAGTGACCCAGGTAGTCCAATAGTTACAATTACTATTGGATTAATGCAAATTCCTAATGTGCTAATTGATCTTGGAGCTACAATTAATGTCATGACTAAGGACACAATGCAAAAACTATAGCTCAAAAATCTCAGTCCTACCACCACAGTTTTGGAAATGGCAGATAGGTCAGTTGCTAAACCAGAAGGTATCCTAGAAGATATATCCATTGAAGTCTCTTCTTGGGAATATCCTGTAGACTTCTTAGTGTTGCAGCCTAGAAATTCAGTCAATGGATACCCTATCATTCTAGGATGACCTTGGCTGGCTACTGCAGCTACTTTTATAGACTGCAGGTCAGGGGAAATGACCATTTCTAATGGTGTTGACCTGAAGAAAATTTCTTTGTATCCACCAGCTCAACCTTCAACTAAATTTTTTGGACAAATTTGGTATCCTGAATCTGATGAAGAACAAGAAACCATTGCCACTTTGGCTACAGTTGTAGTGAAGGAACATATTGAGGAAATCACTACACCAGAAAGAGAAATATTCGAGAATGAAACTGTCCTAATTGAAACATTACAATCAGAAGGACTAACTGATGATCAAATTCTTGTTCATCGGTTGTTGTGGAAAGAGGAGGAACAAAATTTAGAACCTCTGTCATCCATGCCTAGTCAGGAAAGATCATTCATACTACCACATGGATGGCATCATCATCTCCTTAACACCTTCAAATGTCCTCTGATTCCATCAGGTATCATCTCTGAGATAGATTCTAGAGTATTTCATACTCTACAACCACATCATTGTCCATTAAATGCATTAATCAGTAACTATGAAGCAGCTAGTTCTATCCATCCAGGGATCAAACAAATTGAAATACAACTAGGTAAATTTTTGAACATTAATAGCTGGCTAACTGAGGACCAAGAAACCAAATTGTTTGCAGTCTTACAAAAACATGTTCAAGCTTTTGCATGGAACTATAAGGATATGATAGGCATTCATCCTGAGGTATGTACACATAGGATATACACAGAAGATGTAAAACCAGTAAGGCAACCTCAGAGACGCTTGAATCCTGCTTTAAAGGAGATTGTGAAAGAGG
This sequence comes from Wollemia nobilis, assembly GCA_028583015.1. Lineage (NCBI taxonomy): Eukaryota > Viridiplantae > Streptophyta > Pinopsida > Araucariales > Araucariaceae > Wollemia > Wollemia nobilis. Next base: position 5,303,802 of record JAQPPZ010013020.1, on the reverse strand, counting down.
AAATTGAAAAACTCTTAGATGTTGGATTCATTTATCCAATTTCAGACAGTAAGTGGGTTTCACCACTGGTCATTGTTCCAAAGAAAAATGGTAAAATGAGAGTATGTGTGGACTATAGGGAGTTAAATAAGGTCACACATAAGGATCATTTCCCATTACCATTCATAGACCAAGTATTGGATACCCTTGCTGGAAAGAAATTTTTCTATTTTCTTGATGGTTTCAGCGGGTATAACCAGATACAAGTTGCGCCAGAAGATCAAGAAAAGACTACCTTTACATGTCCTTGGGGAACCTTTGCTTACAGGGTTTTACCCTTTGGGTTATGTAATGCTCCAACAACATTTCAGAGAGCTGTTTTAGCAATTTTTTCTGATTTAACAAATGAAAGTGTTGAAATTTATATGGATGATTTCACAGTATTTGGAGATAGTTTTGAATATGCATTAGAACAACTTGAAAAAGTGTTGATTCGCTGTGAAACATACCACCTCTCTCTTAATCCTGAGAAATGCTTCTTAATGATGGAGGAAGGAATTGTTCTTGGACATCATATATCTTCTTATGGAATCAAGGTTGATCCTAAGAAGGTTGAAGTCATCAAAAACCTCCCTCCTCCACAAACTCAAACTGATGTACGTAGTTTCTTAGGACACATTGGTTTTTATCGTAGATTCATTGCTAACTTTAGTACCATAGCAAATCCTATGTTTGCCTTACTCATGAAAGATTCTGAATTTGTTTGGTCTTCTGAATGTCAAAATTCTTTTGAAGACTTAAAGGAGAAGTTAACCACTCCACCTATACTAAGAGGTCCTAATTGGGAGTTACCTTTTCATATTCAAACTGATGCTTCCAATACTGCTATTGGAGCTGTGTTAGGATAGATTGAAAATGGGGAACATTATGCTATTTATTATATCAGTAAAAACTTGACAGGAGCTGAGAAAAACTACACTACCACTGAAAAAGAATTCTTGGTTGTAATCTATGCTATTAACAAATTTTGACACTATATCATAGGGTACCAAGTATTCATCCATACGGATCATGCTGCAATCAAATATTTGATGAATAAACCATTGGTTAGTGCAAGAATTATTCGTTGGTTGATTCTGTTGCAGGAATTTGATGTTACCATAGTGAACAAACCTGGGAAATCTAATGTAGTCATAGATTTCTTGTCAAGAATACCAAATGCAGATACAGGAGAAGTGGTGGAAGATACCTTTCCAGATGAAAAGTTGTTTGTTGTCTCTGTACAATCTCCATGGTTTGCAGACATAGCTAATTACTTAGCTACAGGGAAGATTCCTCTTCACTTTACCCCTAAACAAAAGAAATAGTTAATCAAGCAAAGCTCTTCTTTTAAATGGATAGAAGGATTACTGTTTAAATGCAGTCTTGATCATGTTTTACGTAGGTGTATCCACCAGGATGAAGTATATGATATCCTACGAGCATGCCATGATGAACCATCAGGAGGGCATTATTCAGTCAAAAGCACTATTCACAAAATTTTGGGAACCGGATACTATTGGCCATCTTTGCACAAAGATGTAAAAAGGTACATTAGACATTGTGATGCCTGCCAACGAATGGGAAAACCTACCTTTACTAATGAAATGCCATTACAACCTCAAATAGGAACAGAACCATTTGAAATATGGGGTTTAGATTTCGTAGGACCCATTAATCCTCCTTCCCAAGGCAAAGTGCATATCTTGGTATGTACTGATTATGTTACCAAATGGGTAGAAGCTCGTGCCTTTAAGCATGCTAGAGAAGAAAAAGTTGCTGATTTTCTGTATTCATAGATTTTTTTGCGTTTTGGAGCCCCACAATCCATCACCACAGATCAAGGACCCCAATTTACTTCAAAAGTTATTGAAGCCTTCACTCAACTCTATCAAGTCAAACACAGAAAGTCCTCACCTTATCATCCACAAGCCAATGGCCAAGTTGAAGTGACTAATAGGGAATTAGAATGAATTCTGACCAAAACCATAGCAGTCCATAGAAGAAATTGGTTGGACAAGTTACCAGAAGCTATTTGGGCTTATAATACCACTTGGAAATCTACCATTGGATTTACGCCATATGAATTAGTTTATGGAAAAAAACCTCTTTTGCCTATTGAGTTTGAATTACTAACTCTTCGAACTGCTTTGGAAGTAGGTATTGATCTATCACAGGCACAAGAAGATCGTATTCTGCAACTTGATGCATTGGATGAACTACGCATGGATGCACTACATCAGACAGAGATAATCCAAGCACAGCGAAAGATGTGGCATGATAGTCACATAAAGCAGCAAAAATTTTAGCAAGGTGACTGGGCCTTGTTGTTTGATTCACAATACAAGGATTTCCCTGGAAAGTTGCAGACCAGATGGCTTGGACCATACCAAATTGAGGAAGTGTTTGACAATGGAGTTGTTCACCTTACACCTATTGATGACTCACGATGCAAGTTGTTGGTGAATGGACATCGTCTTCGTATGTACCACAAACCATACAACAAGGAAGAATTTCTCAAGCAAGTGGAAAATTTGGATGTACACATTTGGGAAGAAAACACTTCTTCCATACCGAATTCAGCAGATTGACACAATATTTAAAAAATAAAAAATAAAAAAAAAAAATAAAAATAAAAATAAAAATTCAGGAAGTGAAAACCTCTTTGAGGCGCTCCTGAGTTGGGTTTACATGAAAACCGGTGTTCCGGCATGTTTACCTAGTTGGTTTCACTATCATTGTTCGGTCTTGTCTCATGACCATTGTTTCATCTATTTTCAGATTGCACCTACCTTAGTTCAAAGATTGATTAGCTGGAAATCTCAGCAGGAGCACCCCGAAATGTAGATAAAATGGTTATAACAGGTATGTGTCTTTTTCATTCTCTGAATAATGTAAATCATTAGTATATAGTGTATATATCCTTGATTAGTATAAAAGCATATAAAAAGGGGAATAAAAAATGGAAAGTTCTTGTCAGTGTTTCAAAAATGCCTCTGCCTAGTTCTGCTCTAGAATGAAAAAAACAAAAGTGCACTGGAATAAAAAAGGGAAGCACAGGAATAAACTATTTATATTCCAAAGCGTAGGAATGATCCATCAAGCATAGGAATAAATTGTTTATATTCCAGAGTGTAGGAATGATTCATCAAGCGTAGGAATAAGTTGTTTATGCTTTAGGCGTAGGAACGAGCTATGTATAAATGCTAGAATAACTTATTAAGCGTAGGAATAAATCACTAAGCGTAGGAATGAAGTTTTGTTCAATAAAGTCTATGACACGTGGCCTGTAGTGATTTAATTGGGTTTGAAAAAGGACAAGTCACGATAGCATGTGATAGCTGGCACCCATAACAAGAATGAGCAAAATTTAGGATTGACAACTTCACGTACGCTGCCACGTCACCTGCCCTGATTACTCTGCAAGTTTCGAAGCAGTTCCTGCACTGCTATAATTATTCTTGCTACGATGATTAAAACCCTAAAATTAGATGCACGCTCGTACTGTCCACCAATTTACAGATACTACAAAATAGAAGGCAGAAAACTACACCATGGGGGGAAAGAAAATCAGAGCCGAACCTAAAAATATTAGCTACCTGGAAAGTGATCCTGCATCTCTACAAATATTTATTGATGGAGGATTTCTGCCGTTCCTACAAAAATTTGATGGCTATTCCGAGGGCTTGGCGGCAGAATTCGCACGCACCTTCCACAACAATCGAGTGCACATTAATGGGATGACCATCCAGGTAACTCCCAAAATACTCAGCCAAATCACTGAATTACCCCTTCAGGGTTTGCAGATTGTGAAAACTAGGAGAAATATTTTAGTTGACCTAGTTAATCAGTTTAAGGAAGAAGGGGATGGACAAATTGAATTCTTGATGCATAGGAATGTTTGTAAGGGGGTAAAAAGACCTAGTTTACCATCCCCTTGGGATGAAGTGGCAATGTGGGTTATGAGATACATCACTTGTGATGGCCAATTTCTTGTTGTATCTGGCCCACACCTTCGTATTCTCAACCATCTGTGCCATGGATCAGTAAAACCAGAATATAGGGTCAATATTCCCTTATATCTTTATCAGGAGCTAAAGGCTATGGCCCTAAAATACCAAGCAGGGAAGGGAAGCCCTAAACACCATGGGCTCATCAAACTCATTTGCAAGTATCACTTTAGGGGAAACCCTAGGAATTTTGACCGCTTCTTCTCTCCTTGGGCAGAAACAAATGATTCTAACTCTGCACCAGAGGAAGAGGAAACAGAGGAAGAATCTAAGGAAAACCCTAATCCAGAGCCCTCTGAAATCAGAATTTCTCCTTCTCCAGATGGTCCCCCATCTTCATGAACTAGAAAACAGCAAGCATCCACATCTGGTTCCCAGTTAAAAAGAAAAAGGGTAACATTTGTAGAAACTGTACAACCCAATAGAGAAATTGGGAGTTCAAGTGAACATGCATCTGCTCCAGAATCAATAGAAGAACCTGTATCTGCTCCTGAATCAATAGCAACATCTGCAGTTGCTCCAGAACATCCAAAAACTGCACCTGCTAAGAAATATCTAGGTTCTACAGGGTTAAGAAGGTCTGCTAGACTTCAAAAAATTAAAACCCTACCAGAAACACCAATAAATATCATGGACCCAATCTGTCTATCAAGTGAAGGAGAAGTTAGAATAGAAGATGCATAGGAAAAGGACATTGAAATAGAAATGATAGACATAGGGATACAGCCAATGGAACTGGATACAACTATGGAAGAAACTCCAATAAGCCCTATACGTCCACTAGTTGATTATACTGACTCTGATCCTGAGGAGCATTTGAATTCTGATTCTGAACCAGCTGAGGTTGATGTGCATATTCTAGTGCATGCTGAGTCTGAGAAATATTCTGAGTCTGAGTCTGAAGAAGAAATCGATATCCACACTCAATTGCATGCTGCAAAGAGTGTTATTAAAACCTAGACCCATTGGATTGAATAGGCTGAAGAAACCATAAAACACAAAGATCAACAAATTTCTCTGCTTCAACAACAAATTCAAGATTTGCAGAACAAATTGTCTCAACTGGAATATCAATCTACAGAGTTAGCAGAGGCATCACCTGATGAATGGGCATAGATCCTCTTGGATTTAGCTGAACAATCAGAAGCTAACATAGCACCTGCACAAAGATCACCTATCAGAGAGGAAGCAGGAATAGCAATATCTGATGATGTGATTCAACATGAGAGTCCATCAAAAATTCTGATGAAAAATGACACTGCCCTTCAGCAGGAAACACAAACACTTTCTATGGAGGAACAGGAGGTTGCAGCTCAAGACCAGGTATCCACACTCTCTCCTCTTACTAATCCAATTAGTACAGTTACAACAGAACAAGGAACACAAACAGATTTTCCAGTTGTAACACCAACTGTGGAAGTTGGTGTACAAGTAAATATAGTGGCACAAATGCAACCCATTGTAAGGCCCCCAGACATAGTGTCTTTAACTAGGTACAATGAAGACCTAGCATATTGGATGACTCAGTGTCATCAGTTAGAGGGAAAGGTTGCCACTTTGAACTCTGAAACAACCAAATTAGAAGAGAAGGAAACATAAATTAATAGGTTAAAAGCACAGGTGCAGGATGTATGCCAGATTGCAGAATATGCAATACAGTGCAGAAGACCACCTAGGTTTTATAGCCTCCTACTCAAGGAGAAATACCTTCATTGGAAAATCATGAGACTTGCTTCTGAGCTGCCTCATCAGTTGAAAACTCCTGAAGAATTCGTAGAGACATTTATGCAGAGTCCAACAGAGCAACAAAACCTATTATGTGAGTTATTTTTGCATAATTTCTTTTTGCCAATAGAAAGTATGTTTCTACCTCATATTTATACAGGTGACTTACAGCTGAGAGCCTTCATGTCCACTCTGCAAAATCATATCTATTGGGACATAGAAAAGAAATTAACTAAAGAATTGGAATCACAAGTTGTTTTACTTATCAGGCCTGCTCCCCTGAATCACAGGGATTGTACAAATGTTCATTATACCTTCATGCGGGATATCAGAATGAAACAACTCTATCTAGGGAACCTTCACAGATGTATAACTCAGTTTTAGACTTTTTGTGCAGACTTCTTTGATGATGCTTTGGCAGCCTGTAAAAATAGATGGGGTGAGTTATCTATCTCTCTACAGAAAAGGGAGCCAATTTCTCCCACTAATTTGTTGTGGTCAAGGAGAAGGGCAGAAGGCATTGTCCAAATTATCTCAGAAATCAAGGAGCTTTGGATAGGTCTGAGATACAGGATGCCCATAATTATCACTCCTGTCCCCTACTTCTTTGATACTGACCCACAACCTGATATGCACTTCCAACAGTGGTTTCAGTCCATCAAAGCAATCAGCGGATTCTATAAAATTGGTGGCGCATTACTCAAATTTCATGAAAGATATCTAGACCTGGATCTGTGTGCCGCTGTAGCTATACAAAATGCATGAGGGCATGCATTACCATAAGTTGGGGGGAATGATGAGGCCAGGAATTGCCTCATCCATGAACACTTTTTGATACATTATAACTATTTGACTTACCCTTTTTACTATGTTTTTATGTTAATTATGGGAAAAATGCATTATATAATGATGTTTGCATATTCTGAAATGACAAAGTGCATATACTTTGTTTTACTATTTTTTACTACAATTTCACCTATTTTTTAGTTAATTAATCAGTAGTATTATAGCAATTCAGACCTTGTTGAATATATGATGCTTAGTAATATTGTGTTCCTCTATTTAAACTAATTCAAATGGAAAAAGGTGCCAAGAACTTGTCCACTGTAGCTGACTGTGCAGGAAAATAGGTTGTAACTATGACAGTTCCAGCCAGCTGTACATATACAACAGGGCTTGGAATCAGTCACTCTAGCACGTGCCACCAATGTAGAAGGGTGTACAAGATAAGGGAAAATTCAACAAGTTACTCCCTATGCGTTTGGAGCACAGATCAGCAATGAATGGTCACTTGCCTGTTATTTCGGAGCAGTGCAGGAATAAGCGATGCAGGAATAGGGAATAGCGCAGGAACAATATAAAATGGTCAAAATGCACCAAAAACATGGAAATCATGATTGGAAATTGACCAAGCAGTTAGTCCACCCTATTTGGACTCCGTTCCTTCACCATAGGCGGACCAGCTGGGATAAAGGGATAAAGGTTGACAAATTATAACCCTGCATTCCAGGAAACTATTTTGTAAACAGTTGGAAATCCCTAAAACTCAGCAAACAGATGTATCAACTTTGTCTTATAAATAAAGCTCCCAGCACGGTTGAGCATAATAGATAATAGATATATAATTAGAGATAGTCATTAGCAAAAGGGAGTAGAAGAAAAAGACTTTGTAGCATTACGATAAATTGCAGATTTTTCCTGCATTACTGTAATGCAATTGCAGATGGAATAAAAGGTGCATTTTTTAGATTTTATTAGCATTTGATGATTTATAGTGCACATTTAATTTACTTGGTATAATTTTTCACCCTCTTCTGGTTCTGCAAGCAAGGGCCCACTTACAGGATCAGAGGAAGGGCAGCTTAGTGACAGGAAAATCTTGCTGATTTCTTGCTGCAGTAGAACAATAGAACTCTGTCACCAATTATTTGCAGCATTAAGTTTCATTTCAGAATTGCACCATTGCATCTAGAATAGGTTCAATCATGTGTTAGAATAGTATTTAGCATTTGACCTGTAATAGCATCATTTCCAACATTTTCTGCAATTTCCAGAATTACATCATTTTCAGCATTTTTTTGCAATTTCCAGAATTATGTTTTACTGCAATAAACATTAATTTGGTTCCACTTATGTTCAGATCATTGTGAGTTTTATCATTGGTTAATTTCTGCAAGTGTGTGTGTGAATTTCCATTCTGCAGTTTACTTTTCTGCAATTTGCTTTGTGGTCAATTTAGCAGCATTTTATTTCTTGTCAATTTCAGATTTTGCAGTTTCATTTTCCTGCAGTTTAAATTCAGTTTCAGCTTCTGCAATTTGATTTCCTTTGTTAGACATTAGGAAGATACACCAAACCCCCCAAAACACTAACTGATCCATCAATAAAAACCTGTTCTTGGATAAACTGAACCTGCAACTGTGACACCTCCTATCGTATACAACCTTTGGACACCGCCCTCGACTGACATATAATTACTAAATGATGAATGATCAACGACCCTCATCGGGTATGTTGATATGCCATACTAACAGGAAAAATATACAATGGGCGATGGTGAGTGTAGTGGAAGACATGCGAGACCAAAGAGCTAGGTTTACATGGGGTCCATATGTGTTGCCTTTCTTGTACAGGATGTACAACTTCGTATACACGTGACATATAGGGATAGTGTGTATAACATTGCTATAGGTATGGAGCTGGGAGCACATAGCGGTGTGGAGACATGATGCACTACTAGGTCCATTGCACACTTTGGAGTGACCAACAACATACAGGTGGTCTAGATCCCTAGAGTAGGTTGTGAGGACCTACATCGAACATCTACCATTAGCGAGGTAGATAGCAGACGAGCTGAGGAAGGCCAAGATAGTATGGTGACCTCGGTGTCTACATTCCAGATGGTCTGAGGATAGTATAGAGTTGGCGAGGGTCAAGAGGATCAAGTGGTTGACTACGAAGAAGGGAGAGCTAGAGGTCTTCAAATTTTATCGAGTCCTAAGGTAGTTGGGGATCTTGTAGGGCATCCCAAACCTGGGGAACTACTGGTACAAAAGAGTCTATCAAGACCCAATAGGGGTAGGAGGTGTAACAAACCTGACTAGGTGGGCCAAGGAGGATTTAGATGATCCTCATTATGTGGATCCTAGGATGGACAATGCGAGAGTGGGATTCAGCTACTGGCAATGGTACAGATGAGTCATACCCTATAGGGTCTCCCCATTAGTTTTGATATAGAGGTGCTAGGTGATGGGCTCAGGCATGTAGTGAGCATTTTGAGAGGTTGCTCGTAGGGCCACATAGAGGGATTAGAAGGGACTAGTAGCTCCAAGGTAGGATCAGTTTAGGATTGAGTTGGTGATGAAGGACACCAACATTTTTGAGACCAAGGAGGTAGGGGCATCTAGAGTTGCCCCTACAAAGGTGAGGATACCACCATGCAAAGGATTGGGAGAGACCTCCACATCAATGGTAGCTGGCCAGGGTTAGGCTCTAGGATGAGGGGATCCGAGGGAGGAGGTAGAGGTGCTACAGGAACAAGTGGTGACTCTGTAAAGGTAGGTGGACCTGCTCTAGGAGGATAGGTCCAAGAAGATCAAGGGATTGCAAGGATCACTAAGCATCATGAAGAGGGAGAGGGATGTGGCTTAAGAAGAGGTTGATCATCTCTAAGAGGAAGTAAGTCTATTGGAAATAAAGTGTTAGAGAGCTTGGGTAGAGGGGATGACTATTATCGAGAGCATCCAGACTAGCAATGGAGTCCACATTTTACAAGTGGATCTATAGAGGGCAAGGTAGAGGTTGGAGGTGGTCATTACATGAGCTACCTTTTATGAGACCATGTAATAATAGGAAATACTAGCAAATCAGAGAGTGACACTCCCTTTGTCCCTCTAGTCAGCTAGTAGGTCACGATATCGATCACGAACATTCTTGGTATCTCCATTTGTGGGTATGCGATTTCCTGGAATACCTCCTCCTCTGGGTGGAGTAGAAGAGATAGGCTATCAAAGCTAGGCTAGGGATCAGGATGACATGCTAATTTTTATTATGGCATGCAACCCTAGGGATTGGTTGAATGTACAGAGATTGGACTATGGTACACCAACCAGAAATGACTATATCTCTCTCTTTTTCATAGAGTAATACATTAATTTATTTTTTATGTTTTGTGAATGTGTGCATGTGATTTTAATTGTTATATTACTTTTTAATTTAATGTTTCATGTATGCAATCTATCTTAAATGCAATGCTATTTGAAATGCATGTATGAAAATATATGGAAGAAAGGAAAACATGAGATGAAGAAGAAGAAAACGAAGAAGACAAAGAAGAAGATACAAAAAAAAAATCCAAAGGTCAACCATCTAAAATAGAGAAGGATGGGCAAAACATAGTATTGAAATCAGCGTAGGTCACAAGGGACCAATGTGACTAAATACTATGAATCATACCAAAAAAGAGGGAGCTAAACTCGTTATTAATGTAGTGCTCATCGTAAAGAATGAGGTGTTGGAGTCTGACCCGCTATGGGTGGTTGCTCACTTATTGACTATTGTGGGGTGATTACCTGCTAGGATGTATGTTGAGGCCTATTGAAAATGGCCAAGGAGTTTATCCTGTACTGGGGTGTTGAGCCTGTTGAGTCAAAAGGGAGTATAACCCAATAGAAGATCATATTCGATAAGTTACCCATTAGGATGTATAGCTATCCCATGTGGGGTGTAATATATAATGATAAAATATATATTAGGTGAGTGCTACCCTCGATAGGGGTTTAAAAACTAAACACAAGTGAGTGTGTGCAATTGTGTAGAGAAGACAACTTAAGAATGACAAAAGAAGAGATAAAATACACGTATATCCTTGTCAAAAGCAAAAGAAGACAAATGAAAATAGGACAATAGAGAAACAACAAGGAGATATTAATAAACTATCACCTTTGATCTAATATATACTCACATTATTTTTGAGATTAAGGAAGATAAAGCAAGAAAGAATACTGAAGAAGAAAACCCTACGTGGGTACCTTACTAGGCATAAGAGTCCTAGAGGGAGTGCAATGCATGTGAGCTACAACCTAACTAGGTATCATCACATACCATTGTCACAAGATACCTAAAAATCTATATGATCAAGCAGTCATGAACAAGCAACCATACAAAATATGACATTCAAGCATGCAGGTTGGATTAAATGTCAATGTAAAAGGATGACAGGAAACAATGCAATATGAACAAGTAAATGGATGCAATGGAAATGCAAATGAACAACTAAATGATGATTAATTTATTTGATGCAATTTTTATTTGTTTTTATGTTTTATTATTAAGTAATTTAAATTAATTAATTTAAGCAAGCAAAACGAAAGTCAACACAACATCTAAGTGTGCCGCCTTTCTTAACAAAAAGAACATGCATGCCATGGATTGTTTTGTCAAAGAAATATCTAAAATTTAAGCCTTATCAATAATTAGAATTACGAAGAGGCTCCTTCATATCTTTTTCTTTGGTAGCCATAACACAATAATCAATGCACTCACGAACATAACCATTCCTTTTAACATAAGGAGGCGCAATTCCTAACTTCGAAAGATCACTATTAGACAATGAAGTAGGGTCCTCTACTATAAAAAATGGTTTACTTTTAGAACACACATAATAAATTATATTGCAAAATAATACATTAGGAGAATAAGGGGGACCATCATCCTCATCACCCACTCCTAAATTTTTATAATCCATATATTCAGCGTAAGTCATAAGATGATCATCATTGTCAAATGGTAAAGGTTGGTCTTTGCTAGGTATAAAACCTATGCCACATATCCTAGGCTATATTTTGACATCCAAAGGCTCTTAAATGCCCTTATGTTGTGGCCCCAAGCCTTTACCTACATATCCCATACTAGATAAGATCTGTTTAGAAAGTGGGTAATCATTGGAAAGGTAACAATGAGCAAAAGATCACTCAATGGGAGAGGGGTTGCTACCATGTATCTTATCTTCAAAAGCAGTTATTGTGAAGATAAAGGTACATGTGCCAAAGTGTACAACATTACCTTTCTTATGGGGCAAGCCCATGGTTCTTGGTGATAGTGGTAGCCTAACTAGATCCATAAGAGGCTCTTGAAGAAACTAATTATCATGATCACAAGATGAAGAATTTAAGAAATGTCCCTCACTCATTTTAAAATTGTTCTAATATTTGATATGAGGAACATGGAGAAACCATTGAATATATTGAGGTACATAGGTCGAACTTAGATCGAGATCGCTCTATATTTGAAAAAAATCAAATTTTTGAGGGTCGCCCAGAATGGTGATAACTTGAGTCTGAAACTCAAACTTGAGACATTGATGAAGAATAGAAGGGACGACCTTCATTGCATGAATCCAAGGACATCCGAGAAGAAGATTAAAATATGCAGGATAATGTACCACATACAATAAAGTATCCAATATTTTAGTCCCAACTTTGAGAGGAAGAGATATGACACCATATGCCTCTTGAGACTCATTGTTGAAATATTTTATAATGATATCGGATTTTTTTAAGTCTTCCTATTTTAATCCAAATTTTTGAAAGAATTGATATGTACATAAATTGAGAGAAGAACCATTATCAATCAGATTTCTCTTGATAAAAGTATCCCCAATAAGTGCGGTGATGTAAAGTGAATAATCTTCTTACAATTTTGATGAAGGTTTATCATCTTTTGAGAATGAGATATGATGTATCCCAAGAGAACCTAAGACATCAACTATAGCATTGGGAAAAATATTTGAAGGGACTGATTGTTGCTTTAAAATTCTATCAAAGCATCTCTATGGTTGAGAAAGGTTTGAAGGAGTTCTAAAACTGATATCTTTGCTGGAGTACTAGCCAACTTCTTTTTGAGATCAAATGAAACCTTAGGTTGTGATCTCAATACAATAGCCATAGTCCCTGTATCTGAAAAGTTTCCTTGATTATTATTCAAAACTAAATTGGGTCGTAACATAGAATTATATCCTTACTGAGGATGCTAAGTTTGAGCTTGTCTTCTTTTAGTTATCCCAACCATGCCAACCATATTACCGTAAGGAGGAGGCTCATTCTGATGAGCCACCTGATTTTCTTCTTGTTTATTATCTTTTGGCAATGGATCTTTAAATATTTTCATATCTTGATTGGTAGCCACATTTTTTTGGATAGGTACTTGATTATTCACTACCTGAGAATTACCTAAGTCAATGCATCCTACATCAATCTGATCCTGAACCACATGTTTCAACTTCTTACAAGAATTCGTCCAATGTCCTTCCACTCTATGATATACACAATGCTGACCTACCTTATACCAATGATTTGTAGTATGTGGTTGTGTAATAGGAGGTAACTCAATTGTATTAGCTTCTAAGAGTTGTTTCAAAACTTCTTCTATGGACATATTAAGCCTTGTAACATCTCTTTGTGGAGGTTTCTAAAGTACTATATTTTATAGGTTATTAGTAACATTGTTAACAGGCTTACTATCCATTCCATTATCACCTCATATGTGCATATTCTTGTGTTGAGACTTAGTAGGTTTATCTTCCTTAACTTTGAGTTGGTCTCTCTTGATGAGAGCCTATTCTACTTTTCTTGCTAAATCAATTGCTTGATAAAAAGATGTAATAGTAGTAGTATTTAATGCATAAGAAAATTGTTGTTGTAAATTACCAATAAATATATTTAGCATATCTTTAAGAGGTAAAGTACATCTCAAACATTCAACTAAACTTCTCCAACAAGCCAAAAATTCTAAAAAGATTTTTTTTTTACTATCTTAAATTATACACATCTTTCATTATCACTTCATTTTCAATATAACCACCAAATTGCAGAAACAAATAATTCTACTATCTCTTCAAAAATATTTAAGGAATAATTAGGCAAATGATAATACCATTCTAATGCCATGCCACCAAGATTTTTAGGAAATGTTTTAAGCAATAACATATAATCATAAAGTGACATGGTGGTTATAGGGACGGACTACACGAAGATCTGTGTGGCGGCTTTCGGGGTGGACAACATAGAATATTGTGGCGGCCATAAAAAGCTGGACAACCTACCTGGATTCATGGCGGCTACCGATTCCACCATGTAAATACAAAAAAAAAACATATAATCATAAATGAGATCATGGAAATATTTTACAAATATTCTTAAATGTTTTATTGTATTGTTGGACACAAATCTGCCTAAGTACAAGATTTCATCACTTGTGCGCCCTAGACTCGGACAACATTGAAAGACCGAGAGAAAGAGAAGTCTCCTGGGACAATATCCAAAGAGGGCTAGCTCCCAAACTAATCTAAACTGGTTTCAAGATAAGGATGTAGGAAAGAAATGGGAAAATACGAAAAGAAATGGGAAATAACGAAAAGGGATGTAAATATGGCCGAAGCTGATCGTTGATGGGGAGAACAACCTTGAACAACAATAACCTCAACTAGATCCTAAAGCTAAGCAACAACTGCCTCTTAGAATGCATATACAAAGATTGGATCATGCATTAGCCGTAAGTTCGCTTCCAATTGTACTCCAAATGCTCAAATGCAAATACAGCCAAATTCAAAACAACATAATTTAACTTATATTAACACTGGACTAACAGAAGTGACTCAGATAGAAAGCAAAACATGCACAACAGTTTAGATCACCAACTCTAGAAGACACCCCCCTCCCAGTATAAGAACATGTTCTTGAATTGGTATCAAAGTGGGTCTCTCCATGAAGAGTCTAAAAACTTGGAAGAGGATCCTTTGGTAGCACACATGACTTCATAGAATGAATTAGAGACCATGTTTGATATGAAAGAAGATTTATTTGCTACTATCAAAAAAATGGAAAAACTAAGAGAGAAAAACTCAATTCTGGAAGATTAAATTCATGAAGATGAAGAAGCAAGAGTGGTGTAGCACCCTAAAATTGGTGTAGTTAAACCATCAGTAAAAAGGTAGAAATTTGAATTTTAACCCCGAAACCACTCGTTAACTACTCATCTCATTTTTCATGCCATATTTAGAAGTTGTTTTGACCATTGGATGATATCGTAACTGATCTGACGATATCGTCCCAATTCGGATGAATTCGTCTGGAATAGAATGTCCAAATGATTTCGTCCCAAAACCAAATTTTCATAATTAGCTTTTGTTCCAAAAACCTCTCCAAATTGGGTAGAAGCATGTCTACGCGGTTGGATATTCCCACATTGAGGATCTCCCAGATTGGGATGATCCCCAACCTCCTAACCTCCCCCTAATCCTATATAAACTAGGATTTTTCTAGTTTATCCCCTTGATTCCCTGACTACCTTCTTCCCCTACCTCCCCTGACTCTCTCCCTGCTTGCTCTCCCTAATCTCCCATCATTCGCATTTGTGTTTCAAGTTTTTGTTGCAGGATTTCACTGTGTTTTAGTCAAAGATAGCTTGGATCGTCGTAGGCGATTCAACCACAATTTTGGGCGATCCTGTCAAGATCAGTGACGATATCGTACGATTGCAGATGATATTGATTGCAATTCAACTTGGGGGCAATCAAATTCCTAAGTTTGCATTTTCTACCTCGTTTCTTTATTTATTGGTGCATTAGATTAATTTACTTTTGTTTTGCATCTTGGAGTTCACTTCATTTATCATAATTGCATGATAAAATTTAAAATAAGTTACCAAAACATTGCATCTCATTTAATTGATATCTGGATTTTTTATTTAAACATCTACACTCTCATTTCTATCACTTTGCATCATTCTTCCAATAGTATTTTTGGTTTTTTGTGTCTATTTTCTTGATTGTAGGTTTCTAACGAATTCATCTGACGAATTCGTTAGGTCGTTGACAATCCTGGGTGATCTTAGATGATCGACTATGATTTGGGATGATTATGTACAATTATAAACAATCCTATCATATCCGGGATGATCTGGACTCTTCCAAGCTGTTGAGCAAGGTGCAGCAACCGTATTGTCATTGTTGTCAACACAGTCAGATAGATCTGTTAATGCAGTGGATAGGAAGTTCAAAAGCTATTCAGATGTAGAAGACAGGAATTCAAAGGTTACTCAGAGTATGTATAGTGATTTTCTAAGAAGACCGAAGTGGCCCATATGCAAAAGATCAAAGAAAAAGACAAGTAAGAAAAGTGTCATGATATCGCGACATATACAACAGGCAAGAAAAATTGTCGCGATTTCGTGACATGTTGGAAGAGAGAGAAAAAGTAGGAAAAACTATCACGATTTCGTGACATGTTGGAAGAGAAAAAGGCAAGTGGAAAAACTGTCACGATTTCGTGACATGTTGGAAGAGAAAAAGGCAAGTGGAAAAATTGTCACGATTTCACGACATGTTGGAAGAGAAAAAGGCAAGTGGAAAAACTGTCACGATTTCGCAACATGTTGGAAGAGAAAAAGGCAAGTGGAAAAACTGTCATGATTTCGTGACATGTTGGAAGAGAAAGAGAAAGTAGGAAAAAGTGTCATGATTTCGTGACAATTTCGAAGAAAGAAAACAAGTAAGAAAAGTGTCACGATTTCGTGACATGTCGCATTTTCATGACTAAAATAGGAGAGAGAAAGTAAGTTGGAAAAGTGTCGCGATTTCGTGACATGTCATTTCGCGACTAAAAGAAAGAGAGGAAGCATACGAAAGCAGAACTATCGTGATTTCATGACAAAAGAAAAGAATCTAAGTACAAAAGCATAAGTGTCACGATTTCATGACAAAAGCTAATTTGAAGACTACAGAGGCAGAAGTGTTGCGATATCGCGACAAAAGCAAAGTTAAAGTCTTTGGAAGCAGAAGTGTCATGATATCACGATAAAAGAATAGAGAAAATATACGGAGGTGAAAGTCTCATGATATCGTGACATGTATTTTCATGGGCCAAAGCTAAGAGAAAGAGCAAGGAGAAAAAGTGTCGCGATATCGCGACATGTTGTATTTTCGCGGGCCAAAGCAAAGAGAAAGAGCAAGGAGAAAAAGTGTCGCGATATCACGACATGTAGCATTTTTGCGGTCCGATGCAAGGAGAAAGAGAGAGAAAGAAAAAGTGTCACGATATCGTGACATGTTGTATTTTCATGGTTGAGTTGAAGCCGACGAAGACCGATGACAACCGACTAAAATTAGGGTTTACAGTTGTTATGAAAGCCGACTAAGATTAGGGTTTACAGCCGACTAAGATTAGGGTTTTCATCATGAAAATGTTGTTATAAAAGGAGGGTTGTTTGGAGAATTGAAATGATGTCGAAGGTGTGTGAGATACGATCGATGTGCATAGAGAGCAAGTCGTGTCGAATCGTGCTAAGTGCAAAATTTGCAAAGAGAGCAAAGTGCACAAAAGGGAGAAGACGATCGTGAAGTTTGACTATAACAAAGCAAAGTGTGTGAAGTGATTGCATAGAGAGAGCAGAGTGCATAGAGAGCAGAGTGCATAGTGATTGCGTAGAAATAGAGTGCATAGAGAATGCAAAGGTGAAGAAGACCAGTCAGGGTCTTGCAAAAGCAAAGGTATTTTACTGTCAATCTTCTAGTTTCAGAATTGAAGTCCAAGTTGGTGCTTGGCATTAGGGGTTGGTGCTCCTTCTAGTTGGTGCTGGTAAATCAGGGGTTGGTGCTCCTTCCAGTTGGTGTTGGTAAATCAGGGGTTGGTTCTCCTTTTTGTTGGTGTAGATAAATAAGGGGTTGGTGCTCCTTCTAGTGGGTGTTGGTAAATTGATTGTAAAGTTGGTGCTTTGTAAAGGCTAGATTTGGATGGTAGTCCAAGCAGTCATTATTGAGGAGTAGCCAAATTGGTGAACCTCGTTAAATCTTGTGTTGTGTGATGTTCTCTTGTGATACTTGCTTTATCTAGTTTTAAGGTTTCATTATTTTAGTTTTAAGAGCTATGAATTTAAGTTTAAAGAACTACACTGATTCACCCCCCCTCTCAGTGCCATTGTAAGACTAACAATTGGTATTAGAGCTAAGTTCCTGTACAAGCTTAACCGGCTAGGGTGATCTTGGAAGTAACACAATGGCAGGTGGTGAAGGCTTCTCATCAAACAAAGCACCATTGTTTGATGGATCTAATTACGTGTTCTAGAGAATCAGAATGTAGAATTATCTCCATGCTTTGGGATACGACATCTGGGATTCAGTAGTTAGTGGATACACAATACCCATCACTCCTCCAAAAGAGGCTGACAAAAAGAAACTGTTTGAAAATAACTCAAAAGCAAAGAATGCTATCATGTGCGGATTAGTAGACAATGAACTAGTAAAGATCATGAGCTGTAAAATGGTAAAAGAAATATGGGACAAACTGAGGAGTATTCATGAAGGAGACAATAAGATCAAGGAGGCCAAGTTACAGACACATCGAGCTCAATTCAAAGCATTAAAGATGAATGACGATGAAAACATTGAGGCATATATGCTAAGATTTAATGGAATCATTAATGCGATCAAAGGACTCGATGAGGATATCGAAGACTCTGCCATCGTGAAAAAGGTATTAAGATCTCTTCCTCAAAGGTTTGATTCTAAAGTCTCAGAGATAGAAGAAGCTAAAAATATAAATTATTTTAGTATAGATGAGATGTATGGTTCTTTGAATGCATATGAGATGAGGATAGGAAGATCTAAACCCATAGACAGAGAAGCGGCTTTTAAAACCCTTAAAAATAAAAACGCAAAACAAGAGTCCAAGGAAGAAGAGACATCAGATGAAATGGAAGCAAACTTTGTTAGAAAACTAGAAAGGGGAAAAGGAAAATACAGAGGAAAGCTATCGTTTAAATGTTTCAACTATGGAGGCATTGGGAATTTTGCGACTAAATGTCCACTTAATGAGAAGAACAAAGATGATGAAGGATCACACCAAGAAAGAAGTGACTAGAAGAAGAAAATGAATTTTAGAAAAGGCAACTTCAAGAAGAAAAGTTTCATCTCCAGGAATGCCAGTTCATCAGAAGACAGCTCCGGTGAGGATTTTGAAGAGGAAACGGGTGAAGCTCTTTTCATTGCATTTGAAGAAGTAAAATACAAAAATGAAGAAGGAGTGAACTCTGAAGTATGTGGTGAAAACCCTGAGGCTAAAGTAGATCTAGAAGATTATTGCAACAAGCTAGAAGAAGAGATTGTTTTATTGAAGAAACAACTAGAAGAGGCCAATACAAATCTCAAATTCGAGAAGAGCACAGAGTTGCTAGATAAAATGATAAGCCAACAAAGAAGGTCCACGGATAAGCGTGGTCTTGGATATGAAGCTGAACAACCTTCATCTTCCAACTCTATAGAGAAGAAGTTCACTGTTGAAGGATCGAAGCAAGAAAATTTTGAAGCTAAATCTTCAAAAGGAAGAAAATATCAAAGGAGATCTACAGCAAAGCAACCACAATAAAAGAGGTTCTATCACTCTCACTCTATTCATAATAATACTTCTAATGGCTATTGTTTTAGATGCAACCAGTATGGTCACAAGGCAACTTATTGTGGATTGAATAATAAATCAAAGAGTTATGTTGGTAGAAATACATCTGCATTTCTGAGTGAACACTTTGTACAATGTTTTCAATGTAATGGTCATGGGCACATAGCAAGGTTTTGTCCAAGCACTTTTGTATCTAATCTAAGGCAAAATAGTAGATTTCATCAGATGCAAAGAACGCAACACAGACAAGGAATAAATCATGTACATAAAAGAAAGGAAAATAATCATTCATCAAGGATGCACAAGAGACAACCACACAAGAGAAATTTTCGAGTTCACGAAAAGGTGCAAAACAGGGATGTAGTTGAAAAATCCAAGCCCAAGTTCAAGAAAGTTTGGAGAAATATAGAAGAAAGGAAATTGTGTCTCCTTGGACTGAAGGAGACTACTCCTCTATTGCACTAAGCAACTCCAGATAGCACATCCTCAGGGGGAGCAATATTAAAGTTTTATTTTAATGCTCCTATGTTGTTTGGTTAGCTGAGGATGAAAGGAAAGTAGTCAGGGGGAGTTGTCATATAGTTGTCAAAGTGTGTTTTCAGTTCATGTAGTTGTTTGTGGAGGTAATAAGAGAGCATTAATTTTCTCTAAAGAAGCAACCATTATAAACCAGAGACATTGAGTTGCACAACTGATGCGAGGCAAAGTCGTCAATCACGGAGGAGATGGCAGTCAAAAGGCTGAAGAAATTACACGCAGGCTGCCTGGAGAGTCGATCAATTTTTTTTTGGGAGTAACTTTTGCACAGTTGAAAGTTAAGTGTTGATCATACTATACTAAATAAGTAAAAGCAAGGTACAACAGGAATTCTAATATGATGAGCAGAGATTAGAGTTCCTATCCAAGAAGACCTTATGACAGAAAGAGTACCAATGGAGGTGCATTCTATCTTGGAGACAGGTTGGTCACATGGAATAGTAAGAAACAAGAGTCAGTTTCCTTATCCACAACAGAGGCAGAATATATTGCAGCGACAACGTGTTGTACGCAGGAGAAAGTTGCAAAAAGTGAGGTTAAGTTGGATTTTTGTTCCAACAATAGAGCAAGTAGTGGATATCTTCACAAAACCATTGCCCAAGGAAGTTTTTGAGTACCTTCGCAATAAATTGGGAGTGGTCATGCTTCCCAAGAATTGACTAGCTATCGAGATCACATTCTCAGGGGGAGCATTTGTGTATTTGTTTATCTTTTTGCTCATGTTTGTGATTTTTGCTAAGTGTAATAATTTGTGCCTGAGAATGTTGTGCATGGACTCAGGGGGAGTCTATAGTAGCCCTTTGGTATTATTGTCAAAGGGGGAGAAGAGTTACAAGAAATTGCACGTGTTGCCAACAATTCCAAAGGGGGAGATTGTTGAGCAAGGTGCAGCAATAGTATTGTCATTGTTGTCAACACAATCAGATAGATCTGTTGATGTAGTGGACAGGAAGTTCAAAAGCTATTCAGATGTAGAAGATAGGAGTTCAAAGGTTACTCAGAGTATGTACAGTGATTTTCCAAGAAGACCAAAGTGGCCCATATGCAAAAGATCAAAGAAAAAGACAAGTAAGAAAAGTGTCGCGATATCGCGACATATACAATAGGCAAGAAAAACTGTCATGATTTCGTGACATGTTGGAAGAGAAAGAAAAAGCAAGAAAAACTGTCATGATTTTGCGACATGTTGGAAGAGAAAAAGGCAAGTGGAAAAACTGTCATGATTTCGTGACATGTTGGAAGAGAAAAAGGCAAGTGGAAAAACTGTCGTGATTTCGTGACATGTTGGAAGAGAAAAAGGCAAGTGGAAAAATTGTCACGATTTCGCGACATGTTGGAAGAGAAAAAGGCAAGTGGAAAAACTGTCACGATTTCACGACATGTTAGAAGAGAAAGAGAAAGTAGGAAAAAGTGTCATGATTTCGTGACAAGTTCGAAGAAAGAGAACAAGTAAGAAAAGTGTCGCAATTTCGCGACATGTCGCATTTTTGCGACTAAAATAGGAGAGAGAAAGTAAGTTGGAAAAGTGTCATGATTTTGTGACATGTCACATTTTCATGACAAAAGAAAGAGAGGAAGCGTACGAAAGCAAAACTGTTGCGATTTTGTGACAAAAGCAAAGAAGCTAAGTACGAAAGCAGAAGTGTCGTGATTTCATGACAAAAGCTAAGTTGCAGACTATAGAGGTAGAAGTGTCGCAATATCATGATCTGTAGATTAAAGATACAACGCCAAACAGAAATAAAGAAATCACAATAAAGGAATGCAGAACGGTTGTACAAAATGAATGATTTTTATTAATCAATGGAGTTTAGAAACTCCTTTTAAGTACAACAGGGCTTGTAACCCTTTTCGTGATACAAAGTTACAATTTGTGCTAGGGTTCTCCGAAACCCTAGGCGGCACAATGTGGTGGCGTCTCCGAAGAATGTATCCTTAACCTCAACGAGAATGAGTGGGCTTCGTTGTATCCTTTGGCTCGGACCACTCCGAGCTTAGCGGACTGCTATCAACAAATCGAGATCTACCACTAGAATCCTGCACACATTAAAATTATCAAAGAGTTAGAAACTAATAAGAGGGCTCCACTGTGTGAGCCCTCAAAAACAGATCTAAAACCCTAGATTTATGAAATAAAAATAAACAGAATGCAGAATTCAACAGCAGATTAATACATAAAGAAATATTACTTGCTTTAGACGAATCTATACCTTTTCCTGTTAACGCGGCGAGACCAGGCGGCGGCGATGGATGCGGCGAAAGGGTTTAGTTCAGACTTAGGGCCGTAGAAGACTCAGAAGACTCAGGATTAACAGCAATAGCCAACTCCAGAACTTAGATAGGGAAGATAAGTAGGTTTAGCCGAAGAGATAGATAGGGTTTGAGCCATCAAGGTGACTCAATTTATAATCTACTCTTAGGGCACACTTTAGGGTTTTAACGACACTTTGAACGTGTGGCTAAGATTAAAGTGGATCCAAGGGTAGAGAATAAATCTAGGTTGTGAAACGGATTAAGATGGATGGACGGATGAGATTAAATGAAGGATGGACGGCTCAGATTAAATCACTTAAACTTTATTTATATATATATTAAAATATATAAAATATATATATAAATATTAATTTAAATAAATTTGGGGATGAAAAATGGCGAGAAAAGTGAAATTGGGCCAAATAATGGTGGGAAAGTGTGGATTTGGGCCAAATAATGGCGAGAAGGATGGATGACTGACACGTGGCTGGTAGGAAGGTATAGATGACTTACAAGTGGCTGGATTTTGGTGTCTACAGATGCCCCTTTTTGAGCTGCTTTGTGTGAAGACACAATGTAGCACAAAAACTTAAGACACCTGAAAAGCTGGATCAGACGCAACTCTCTCTCAAGACTAAAGCACAACTTTGAAGACCAAAGAATAAAAGAATATTTAAAAATTTTCAGCTTACCCCCTCAATTGGCGAGCGAGAATGGTTCTCACAAGCCAATTGGAAGAAATTCGGAAGATAATGAACCGTTTTTGCCCCAACGGTGAAAAAAGGGGTTGGTGCATGCACCATCTGTTTATGTCCCAACAGAAAAGGGGTTGGTGTACAAACCGAGAAAAGAATATGATTGAAGACGATATGAGTGATGTGAAAGATGGACCGTTTTCTGCCCCAACGGTTATAAAGGGATTTTTGCCAAGCTGTAAATTCCATGATCATGTAAGATGAATTCCACTATAGGAAAATTAGAAATTGATAACGGATGCCCCAACTCCTGTGTGTGAATCCATCCTGTTGATGAAATTGCCTTGTTGGCGCCATTGATATGGAGAGATGAAAGATGCATGAAAGAGTCCAGAACTCAGAGATGCTCCTAGTGACTGTATGGATAATTCCTCGGGTCGGAACCAATCAACCTAGGTAGCCACAATCTCTAGCAAGACTTAAAATAATGACGATATGAAAGATTGTCCATGTTTAAGGCCCCATGAACTAGGCCATCAATGACAACTGTTGAGCAAATTAATCTTGGTATGAGGTCACTTGAAAAGTAGAATACCCAAAATTGATTTCCAATTTTCAAAAAGTGAAATAATTGATGATGATAAATGGTAAGTGTCCTTATGGTGGTTTAATCCTCTTACCGAATTGCATGGATTCAAATCGTCTGCAATCGCCAAGGTGATAGAATATACCACTAGATCCGAGGTTTACTTTAATTTGATTTGGCAAAAATATGCATGATGAAAGAAGAATGAATGAAATTGACGATAGATCAGAAGAATTGATGAATGTGGTTAATTTTGTGAAGGTTTTGAATATTTTTAACCCAATTTGTAAAACAATGATGAATGATGCGCTTTTTGAGAGAAATGACAAAATTTGTGTCCAAAACTGTTGTAACCTTCACAAAATGTTTTATTATGATAAGAAGAATGGATGAATGCAATTTGATGAAATTTGGAGGAGGTAAGCTTCAATTTTGTAGGTTTTGTTCCTTTATTCAATACTGACACCAAACGCCGGTCTGCGTTTGTGGTTGGCAGAGACGCCCATCGGTGTTTAGGCGCTCTGCAGATGCAGGACTGCATCTGAATCCGCCATGAAATGCCCAACTGCATTTCAGGGCACCAAAATCAGCTATTTAAACAGTTTCAGCGAGAATTTCGCTCATTTGTGCGTTCGAGCTTAAGAGAAGTGCGTCTGAGGGAGTGGAGTGAAGTGGAGTGAAAGGTTGTGTGGGAGAGTGAAGCACGCGGGAGCTATGGCGGAGATGGGAGCGGACGCGCCAGTGCAGCCAGTGAGGTATTTGTTCATTTAAGCAAGTACTTATTATGTGTTTTTTTTTTTTTTGGAAAAATTTGTAACAAATTTTTGTTTTGTTGTTTTGCAGCTTAGGGTGTTAGAGGCACGACACCGATTCTCCCCTATCATTCCGGGGATGAGGAGGTCGTTGTCCCAGGTAGACTGGGAGATATTGGATGCAGTGGGGCTAGCGGAGGCAGCCCGGTTGGAGGTAGTTCGGGCGGATGAGGGGTACCTCTTTTGATGGTTAGCTTAGTGCTTAGATGCACTCTTTATGAGCCTTGGTGCTCTATTGTATATTGTAGCCTTTTGGCATTCATTGTACAGTTTGACCTTTATACATATATATATACATGGCTTTTATTTATTTGGTGTTTTACTCTCTTTTGTGTGAATGCCTATGTTTTTGTGATGCATGTTTTTATATGTTTTAATGTTTTTGATGCATATGTGATGGAATGGAATGCAAACTTATAGATGATTAATGCGAGACTAAGTATATAACATACAAATCTATGGATGATTAATGCAAGACTAAGTAAATGATATGTAAATCTATGGATGATTAATGCAAGACTAAGTAAATGAAATATGCACTAAGAAGCACTCATACTTTTAGATAGTTAGATTTAGCCAACTGTTATCATAATTGTTTAATCAGGGGCACCGAACTTGGTGGCTTGTGAATGGATGACGTATGGAATGACATGAATATGGAAGAAGATATGGAGGGTGATATGGAAGAATATATGGAGGAAGACTGTTTTACAAAGACTCAAACATGCTAGTGGTATCAAACAAACTTACTAACACTTGCCTAATTCAACTAGGACCAAATGTGTGTGCATGCGAGTTCATTAACCAAATCGGAAGCATGGTAGTGACTCTAGGCAATCAAAAACCTGTGTGTGTGCAAGTGTGTTCATTAACCTCATCTTGCATAAATTAGGTAACCCTGTTATGGAGAAGACCCCGAAGCTAGTTTGTCCGTATGAGCATTCAGAGGTCTCTTTTTGAGGAGAGACATGTCGCCACGCAATGAGTATACTCCACTGCCAGTCAAGCGTCTATAGCCCCGGTGAAGGTTAACTCCATAGTCCATGTTGTTTTTGACCTTTGTAAGCCTTGGGGATGACTACCTATCCGTCTGATTGGACAAGTAGTACGATCCTTACAACTTATTTGGGATCAGTGGTGTGTGAAAAATGTTCATTTCCTTAGAGCTTTGGGGAATCGGATTCTCAACCGAAGTATGATGAGAATTTTACCCTATCCTTACTACTCTGTTTATATTTATATTTTGTGATTGCTTGTGATAGTGGTAAGAACCACTTGTTTTATGGACTATGTTTGCATGATAGGACAAACGAGGATTACCCTTTTCACTTCAAGGCACAACCCAAGGATGGTGTTATCTCTCTTTGACACAAGATGTTTTTAAGATGTGAAAATGTGATAGGTTCAAGACCGCTTTTGAAATCATTTCCCAATACTCAAGATTTTATTTAGTGTAATTTGTGATATGGCCCTAGAGAACTTTGACATGCATTTCGAAGTTTGCTTAAAACACTAGGAATGGCTGAGTGGATGAAAACATTTTGGCAATGTAAATATGTGCAAATGGAAAATGGGTGTACGAATGACAATTCGGTTTGATGGATTTTATGAAGGTGCCCCTGATTAAGGCAACATGACTTTTGCTTGACCAAATTTTATATCCAAAAGATAGAATGGTCTCTAACATGATATGCAACTATGGCTGAAAATGAAATGTTATGGTTTTCAATGAGATGTATGCACATGAAATGCAATGTTTTTGAATGAGATGTATGCAACTA
Source organism: Wollemia nobilis (assembly GCA_028583015.1). Lineage (NCBI taxonomy): Eukaryota > Viridiplantae > Streptophyta > Pinopsida > Araucariales > Araucariaceae > Wollemia > Wollemia nobilis. The sequence goes on along the minus strand of JAQPPZ010013020.1, from coordinate 5,277,937 downwards.
ACAATGAAATGCAAATTCTTTTTATTTTATTTGTTTTTTTTTCTTTTTTTTGTTGTACAAGCCATGTATATATGTACATATAAAATTCAAACTATGCGTAGAATGCCCTCAAGTGTATAACATTAAGTGGTTCGGGTTCTTCCTCTCCCTCTAAACTGGCAAGTCTATAAGTTCCATTACCCACTCTTTCGGTGACCATATATGGACCTAACCAATTAGCCGCGAATTTATCTCGAAGATGCGGCAATGCATTGGTGTTTTGTTGATTCTCTTTAAGGACAAGATCCCCTACTTGAAATTCTCTTAGATGAACTTTGGCATTGTAAGCACGTTTCAATCGGTCTTGATAAACTCGCAAATGCTCTAAAGCATTGATTCATTTTTCATCTATGAGTGTGAGTTGATCAAGACGTGCTTGTCTAGCGAGTATCATCATCGATAAATTCCTGCCAAAGAAATTCGCAAGGAAGGGATCTCGAGCTCAAGAGGCATGATTGCTTCGACTCCATAGACCAAAGAAAATGGCGTTGCCCCAATGGGAGTTCTGATGCTTGTTATGTAAGCCCATAATGCTAAGGGGATTTGTGTATGCCAATCTTTATGATTTTCTTTAACAAGTTTCTTAAGAATAGCAATTATGGTCTTATTGGAAGCTTCGACTTGTCCATTGGCTTGTGGGTAGTAAGGAGTTGAGAAACTATGTTGGATATTATACTTTTCGCAAAGAGCTCGAACATCCTTATTCTTAAAAGACTTGCCGTTATCAGAAATAATTTTAGAGGGAATACCAAAACGACAAATGATATGGTGAAGTATAAACTCCACAATTCTAGGACCTGTCGTACTGGCTAGAGGAACAGACTTCAACCCACTTTGTGAAGTATTCAGTGGCTGTAATGATGAAAGTATGCTTGTCTGAAGAGGCGGGTGAAATCTTGCCAATTAAATCGAGACCCCATTGTGAGAAGGGCCAAAGGCTTTGGATGGGCTGTAAAACTTGTGATGGTATATGGGTTAAATTAGCGTGTTCTTGACACTTTTTACATTGTTTAACATATTTGCAACAATCTTGTTCCATAGTGGGCCAATAATACCCCATACGTAAAATACGCTTCGCAATGGCCATTCCACTAAAATGACCACCACAAGTACCATCATGGGCTTCAGCAATAGCTCTATGTGTTTCACCTGCTTCTAGACAGCGGAGGAGTACTCCATCATATCCACGTTTATACAACACATCCCCCAAAAGAACAAAACGAGCTGCCTTTTGCTTAAAACAGCGACGGGCAGTTCGAGACAAATCAGATGGGAGTGTTCCAAACTTGAGGAAGGCTACTATCTCACTAGACCAAGGCTCATATGGATCCGAATGGATAAAGCAAACATCTTTTTCATCCTTAGACTCAGCACGGACAATTGCGAGACTTAGAGATTGTGGAAATGATTAGGGGCTGTACCTCTCCAAGGGAGTCCTTTGGAATCAATGATCCAAGAGAGGCCATGGCATCCGCAAATCTATTAGTCGAGCGAGGCAAACTAGTGATCTCATACCAATCAAACTTAGAGAGCAACTTCATTGCTACATCATGATAAAGCTTAATGGTAGGTTCTTTGGCTTGGTATTCTCCTGTAATTTGTTTAACCACGAGTTGAGAATCCCCAAATATCCGAATACGCTTAATGCTCATAGCTATGGCTGATTGAAGACCTAAAATTAAGGCTTCATACTCTGTTGTATTATTGGTGCATTGGAAGTCTAGTTTGAATGATAAAGGGATGGGAATCCCTTGAGGTGTATGAAACACAACTCCAGCGCCTTGACCTTTCGCGCACTTAGAGCCATCAAAGAATAGCGTGATGTCAACATCTTCCTCCGGAATGATGTCCTCTTCTTGTTCAGTGATAGCAAATACCGAATCATCTGGGAGCTCAATAATCAAAGGATGATCACTAGGTAGTGGAGCTTCCGCAAGTTGATCGGCTATAACTTGACCTTTAACGGATTTTTGGCTAATGAATTCAAGATCGAATTCGGTAAGCAACATTATCCATTTAGCGGTACGAGTGTTATTATAAGTGCGAGACATCATATAACGCGAGAGGTTTTTCTCTAGCTATGACATATGTTGTATGGCTAAGCATATAATGACGAAGTTTCTTAGTGGCAAAAACCACTTGCTAAGCACAACTTTTCCACATAAGCATATCGGGTTTCATAGCTTACCAATGTTCGACTAATATAATAGACAGCTTGCTCACGATTTTGTTCATTCTTTTGTGCAAGCATTGTCCCTAAGGCAAAGTCCGTTGCTTTGAGATATAAAGATTGAAAGGGACCCCTGGACGAGGCGGAGCTAAGACTAGCGGAGACGCTAAGTATTGCTTGATGTCATCAAAGGCTTTCCGACACTCATCTGTCCATGAAAATTGTACCCCCTTTTGTAGTAGGTGGCAAAATGGCCTACATTTATGAGAAAGTTGTGCAATAAAGCGACGGATTGAATTAATCTTTCCTTGCAAACTACGCAACTCCTTCAAATTAGTTGGGGGACACATTTCCATAATGGCTTTGACCTTGTTTGGGTCCACCTCAATACCTCGTTTAGAGATAATAAAACCTAGGAGTTTGCACGAGGTAACACCAAAGACACATTTCTTAGGGTTCAACCTTACTTTATGCTCTAGAAGTCTATCAAAAACTTTTTCCAATACATCAAAATGCTCTTGTCGAGTTTTAGATTTTGCCAATAAATCATCCACATAATCTTCGATAATCTTATGCATATAATCATGGAAAATATAAGTCATGGCTCGTTGATAGGTTGCACCTGCGTTCTTAAGGCCAAAGGGCATCACCCTGTAACAAAAAGTTCCCCAAGGTGTGGTAAATGTTGTTTTGTGTTGATCTTCAGGGTTTATTCGATTCTGGTTGTATCCTGAAAATCCATCCATGAACGAAAGCATTTCATGACCAGCACGAGTGTCGACAAGAGTATCAATGTTTGGAAGAGGAAAGTCATCCTTAGGACACGCTTTATTTAGATCTCAAAAATCGGTGCAAACACGTATTCCCCCGTTAGGCTTGCGAACGGGTACCATGTTAGAAAGCCACTCAGGATAATCAATCGGGACGACAAATTTAACATCCAGAAGTTTTTGAATCTCCGATTTAACTATGAGGGCCACGGTAGGATGCATTTTCCTAAGTTTCTGTTTGAGAGGTTTAGCATCTTTTTGTAAGGTGAGGTTATGGACAACCAAATTAGGGTCTAGGCCTGGCATGTCTTTGTAAGACCATGCAAATATCTCCTTCTTCCGCTTGAGTAGAGCAATCATTTGCTCTTGTTCCTCCGATGATAGACTTTTAGCCAGTTTCACAATTTGGGTGCCATCTTGGTATGGACTTGCCATATTGGTCTGGACTAAGGTCTACATCGATAGTTTCTTCAATAGACATGTGGGAACCTTCCTCAAGGTGATGGGGAGTAGGGATCGGATTTATGTCATCTAAAATGTCATCGAGCTCCTGTGCCTTGCTCTCGTCTATGTCTTCTGGAAGACCTCCGGCTTAGAAGATGAAGGTGAATGTGGAGGTGAAGGAGGAATGTAGTTGGCGGAAGCCCTTAACAATTCCTCAGAAAGGATGAACTACGAAATAGATGGAGGGGATGAAATCCGATCCATGTCAATCAAGTTTGGGTTGATCGGGATTGGCTTATCCGGATCATATGGATTATGGAGCGGGGTGAATAAGTCTTCAAAATTCATTGTCGACTTATGGAAGAAAGGATGGGCGGAATGGAAGGGAAAACCGGTGAAGACCTCGGAAGACCTGAAATGCAAAACAACATAGTTTTTCAGTTTTTTTTTTTTTTTTGTAGTTTGAGTTTTTTTTTTTTTTTTTGTAGTGGTGAAAACCACTATTACACACATACATAAAGCAATAAAGTATTTTTATATATTTTGATTTTTTTTTTTTTTTTGGGAATTTTTTGATTTTTTTTTTTTTTTGGTAGTGGTGAAAACCACTATTTTAGTATATACATATAATACAGGTTTGGATTATGGCTTATGGATGTGGCGGAGGGGGTGGTTCACCTCGTTCTTGTGGAAGAAGCAAGCGAAAGATGGCCTCTTGGAGAGGGAACAATTGGAGATAAAACTCGTCTTGTTCGGTGAGGGGAACAATGGGCGCCGACTCTTCTTCAGATTCATCACCATTTGACATGACGTCAAATTCTTCATAGGCTTCATCTTCGGATTCGTCGGGGTGGAGGATTTCTTCTTTCGAATTAAGATTAATGCTTTGAAAAGCTTGTTCAAAAGAAGAAAGGGATGGAAGTGGTTGGTAGCCCAGACCAAAACGCTCGGTGGGTCTACGGTATGGCATATCGATGCGTTCAGTTACCCCTTGCTCGTATCGACCTAGGCCAAATTGTTGCCAATTATGTCTGTGGAAATAGCGAGAGGGAAAACCCTCCATCCTTTCGATATTGGCAGGGACTGGATGCTTGGGTTCTAGTATGGTGGTAGGACTAGAAGATGACTCTATTCCCCCATATACAAAATTAATGGAATTTGGCATAGAACCCATGTTATAAACCGATCCAATGGATAAATGTTGGTCATGTGGACGACCAAAATCTTTAACTTTTTGCACATTGAACGGTGTGATGTGGACATCTTGGATGGCATACTCACCAATACCTGCATGAGTGAGATGGACCTTGACTTGGGAGGGAGATGGACTAGATGATGGAATAGAAGAATGTGGGATAGAAGAATTGGAAGGATTTGGTTGGGTTGATGCTTCATCGACTTGTGAAACATCGGTTGGTGATGGTTGGGAAGATGGAGGAATAATAGGTGATGTTGAAGAAGGTGTAGAAGAAGGGGGTAATGACGTGGAAAGAGATGATTGGTCATGGCCACATGTGCATGTGGTCAGTGATGAAGAAGAAGGAAGATTAGGAGATGAAGAAAGTGGTGAATGAGATGGAATAGCGGAAGAGGAAGATGGTTGCGATATGATGGGTAGCTCCTCAGGAATGGGAGCTTTAGAAGAAGATGGTATAGAAGAAGTAGATGGGGTCAAGAAAAGATGAGTGGATGGCAACACAATCTCATAAGGATTTGAGACATAGTTGCAATGTTTGAAGGGTTCAATGTCGGCGGGTACACAATGAACTTTGTCCCTCATATACATACTTCAGACATTGATGCAGTATAGAAGGGACACATCTCATCTCCCTAAGCCAAGGCCGTCCAAGCAATACATTGTATGCCATGGACCCTTCCAAGATGTGAAACAAGGTATGCAAAGTTCGGGCCCCTACCTCAATGGGCAAGATAATCGTGCCAACCGTGGAAGATAAAGCATCATTGAATGCTTTAAGAGTAAAAGTCGACTTGGTGATAAGGGATGGCGACAGCTCTAGATGACTCAACGCCGATGTTGTAATGATATTGATTGAGGAACCGGTGTCAATTAAGACTCTCTTGAATGGCTTGTGATCGATCTTGGCCATGATATGCAGTGGAGGATCTATACTTTCCGTTGACAAAGGTTTGATTTCAAAATCATAGAAAGTGATGGAGGGCTCCATGCATGTTTGAATACTCCCCACAAAGTTGTTGAAGGCATTAGTATCTTGAGTTTGAAGCTCGATTGACTTTAATATTTCCATTAATGCCTCTCTATGCGGGGGAGATTGTTGAATGAGGTCATAGATCGATAACTTGGCGAAGCCATTTTTAAGCTGGTAGTTAATCGGCTACTCAATGACATGATGGGTCGTTGGCGTTGAGTAGAATGATTTAGCGGTTGTTGAGAAGTACTAGCACGTCGTTGGGTCATCTGTTACATGAGGTGGGTGGGGGTTTGTACAGGTGGTTGTGGTTCAGCCTGATTTGGTTGGTTCGCCCTTTGACCCCGGGTTACTACGTTAATAGTACCCACAAAACCTTGGTATTGTTGTACATGGTTGACTTGATTAGGAGGAGTTACCCGAGTTACTCCCCCTGAAGTTGTTGGAGCTTCCTCCCGATGTGGAAGGGGTGTTTGAAATACACCAAGATTTTGATTTTGTTGGGCTAAGGGGCTATCCAATTTAATGGCTCCAATCTCAATAAGATCTTGGATCACATGTTTGAAAGTTGTACAATTATTGATATCGTGTCCATTTTGCCTATGATAAGGACAAAATAGGTACTCCTTGTAATACTTCCCCCTTCTAGATGGTTCTAAAGGTTTAAACTCAGGTAAAGTTAACCGATTTGTGCTATATAACTTGTTGAATATGACCGCATATGGTTCATCTAAAGGTGTGAACTGTCGCTTGGGACGATTTGTTTGCCAAGGTCGAGTTTCCATGGTTGGCCCAGTATTGTGAGTTGGTTGAGGAGGGGCGGGTACCGCATGATAAGCAATTGGTTGCGGTTGACTTTGCATTACTTGTTGTTGTTGAGCCATTACGGGCTGGCTCGCCACCACTTGATTAACTTGGTTAACATTTGAGGTTGTACTAGCTTGTGCTTGTTTGTTTTGGCCATAATTATTATTTCGTTGTTGGCCCTTTTGTTGCCATTCTTTTCTACGGGGTTTTAAAACACCCTCTTGGACTTTAATGTCTTCTATGATACTTGCTTGGGCCAAAGCCTCTTCAAAAGTCTGTATTGTTGTAATTGGAGTAACCAAGAGATAGGTTTTAGACAACTCCGGGTGAACATTTTGGTTAACTCCTCCATTGGTAGGGAGAATGGCAATTTATTAATGATAGCCCTCCAACGGTTTCCAAAGTCATAAAGAGTCTCATCGTCATGTTGCTTGAGCTTGTATAAGTCGGACAATGAGACTTTCCTTTGTACATTTAGGGAGAATCGTTCTAAAAATAGATTAATCAATTGCTCGTAAGCATAAATGCTATGGTGAGGTAAATGATTGTACCATTGTACAACATCTCCTCCTAATGTATGAGGAAAATTTACGAGCATAAGAGCGTCATTATTTTGGATTCTAAAGCGAGGCATGCATGAATGAGCTCACATGTTCATGAGGATCCTCGGTTCCTCAAAATTTGTCAAACTTCGGTAATGTGAAATCGGTCGGATATGGCGGTGAAGGTACCGAAGGATGAATTGGTTGATTGATCAACGACCTTAGCGTAGGTTTCGACTAGATGAGCCGGGCATGTTGAGCATAAGGTTGTCAATCTGTTGTTGCATAGCATGGAGTCGAGAATCTTCATGAAAATTTTGATTCGTTTGATGATTATGATGATGCAATGGAGGAGTGGAAAAATGATGAGATGGGATGAAATTGCCTGGATTAGGCGGTGTGGAATGGACAGGTTGTTGGTATGGATGATACCGAAAAGAAGGTGATTGGGGTGAATGATGAACTGGACTGGGTTGGGAGAAAGGTGGGGTAGGAATGGACACCACCGAAGATTGGGGTACCCAGGTGGGGCCTGAGCTAAGAAAAGCTGGTTGGGTAGAAATTGGTTGGGGTGTAGGATTTACTACGACAGGTGGTTGGGCATTTTGTTGTTGTTGTTGCTGAAGCAACTTGTCGAGGTACTCCCTAACCTTATTAATTTCTAACCCAAGGGATGTGGGATGATTGGATGAAGGTGGAGGGCAGGCTGCCATGGTAGTCACGGAGACTGCGTAGCAAGGGCAATGAAGGTGGCTGAAGTAGGCGGTACACAGGAAGAAACGATGAGACTGTGCCCCGGGTAGGGTGAAACCATAAATGGTTTGGGAAGAAGAGGGTTGAAATTGGTCATGGCTAGAGGAGGTTCCACCGGCCTCATAGAGAGAATTGGTGTACAACCGGGTAAATGGAGGAGAAAGTGGTCGGGAAGACACTACATTTGTCTCCAAAGGAGGACAATTGAGCATCCGGGAAGATGTTGGAGATGAAGTCGGTGAGCGGATACAACATTAGCCTCAAAAAAAGGGTTAGTGTAGACTTGAGTGAAACCAGCGGGTATGGTTGATGCAATATCCTGTTGAAAAATAGAATCTTGCATAGGGGAATCTTGGATTGGCTCAAGGACATAACCAGTGCCATCTCTTAAGTGAGTTTGCACTTGGGCCATATCAATGTGGGTAATATGACGGGAATTGTCTTCCTCCATGGGCATGGCCATGCGATAGACGGTAGAAGGACGTGAAAGACACTGCGAGCGAACACTGCTGAAATTCACTAGGATAAGTGGTCATGTTGGTGGTGGGGATGTTCCGTGAATTATTCATTTGATTATTTAGATTTAACACTTTAGATTGATTCCTTGTTAAGACCATAACGCAATAAATCTAAACAAATTCGAGAAAAGAAGAATGCAAAACTTGAATGATAAATTTACACTAAAGAAATTATCAGAAAACAGTCACAACCTAGGTTTCAACCAATGTGTCTTACCTGCGGTTAATTACTTATTTTCTGATCTTAATCTGTAGTAAATTTTAAGTGTCCGGTTTATGAGTTTTGCATGTGATCTAATCTTGAATTATTCACAAAAAAAGGTAAAAACTATGGCTAGGAAAGGACAACGAGATTCTTACTGGTGATGAAATCCAGCAAGTTTGCTCGGGGGTGACCTATGGTGTCTGAGGCAGAAGTTTAATGGATGGAGATGAATTCCACCGTCACTAAACTTCAAGCAATACCTGGTGATGAAATCCGGATATTACTTGTTTTAAATGCAATATGAAATGCAGTGAATTTTATTTTAAGTGTTTTAGTTGTCTAATGTATACATACAAAGCTATAAATCAAAAGTTCTAATGATCTAAGCAAGAGGCCATTGAAAATATGCCATTTCCTCTGAAGAAGTGGAGTACACCATTTAAAACCCCCTGCCTACCAATGATATCAGATATCAAAGGAGCAACCGGAAGGTTCGTCCACTTCTCTGCCTGGAATCACCCAATGGCAGGAGTACTATTGACATCCAATCAATAGTCCTACTTAGATAACTAAAACAGATAATTCGTAGCTATTCTAATATGCGGCTAGGTATGCAATTTTTTTTTTTATGCAAGCAACAACCAATAATGCAATGCGAGAAAAATGTAACTAAAAAAATGTAACAAAAAAAAATGTATATACAGCTTAACTGTTCTTTTCAGGATTACTTAGTTTTTGTTCATTTTAAAGCAATGATCTGAAAAAGAAACAGAATACGACGAGAAAAACCAAAAACGTAAAAAGTACAGTTTAACAAAGAAAAAAAAAATGCACTTACTCGGAAGCCTACGCTTTTTCTGTAAAACTGCCTTCAAACGCCCAAGGGAGTCTGCGCAGGCTGAAACGCACCTCTGCGTTTTGGATCGGACTTCCAGACGCCGCTCTGCATCTGCTGCGTTTTTTGCAAACTCCTCAGAAACCCTAGTTCGTTGGAACAGTGAATTTCATGATTTTTGGAACCTGCAAAATAAAACAAAAACAGGAATAGATCAGTAAAGCAAGTATTAAAAACATGAAACCCTAGGGGGTCCCACCGTGATCGCCATTTGTAGATTAAAGATACAACGCCAAACAGAAATAAAGAAATCACAATAAAGGAATGCGAGAACAGGTTGTACAAAATGAATGATTTTTATTAATCAATGGAGTTTAGAAACTCCTTTTAAGTACAACGGGGCTCGTAACCCTTTTCGTGATACAAAGTTACAATTTGTGCTAGGGTTCTCCGAAACCCTAGGCTGGCACAATGTGGTGGCGTCTCCGAAGAATGTATCCTTAACCTCAACGAGAATGAGTGGGCTTCGTTGTATCCTTTGGCTCGGACCACTCCAGCTTAAGCAGCTGCTATCAACAAATCAGATCTACCACTAGAATCCTGCACACATTTAAAATTATCAAAGAGTTAGAAACTAATAAGAGGGCTCCACTGTGTGAGCCCTCAAAAACAGTCTAAAAACCTAGATTTATGAAATAAAAATAAACAGAATGGAGAATTCAACAGTAGATTAATACATAAAGAAATATTACTTGCTTTAGACGAATCTATACCTTTTCCTGTTAACGCGGCGAGACCAGGCGGCGGCGATGGATGCGGCGAAAGGGTTTAGTTCAGACTTAGGGCCGTAGAAGACTCAGAAGACTCAGGATTAACAGCAATAGCCAACTCCAGACTTAGATAGGGAAGATAAGTAGGTTTAGCCGAAGAGATAGATAGGGTTTGAGCCATCAAGGTGACTCAATTTATAATCTACTCTTAGGGCACACTTTAGGGTTTTAACGACACTTTGAACGTGTGGCTAAGATTAAAGTGGATCCAAGGGTAGAGAATAAATCTAGGTTGTGAAACGGATTAAGATGGATGGACGGATGAGATTAAATGAAGGATGGACGGCTCGGATTAAATCACTTAAACTTTATTTATATATATATTAAAATATTAAAATATATATATAAATATTAATTTAAATAAATTTGGGGATGAAAAATGGCGGGAAAAGTGAAATTGGGCCAAATAATGGTGGGAAAGTGTGGATTTGGGCCAAATAATGGCGGGAAGGATGGATGACTGACACGTGGCTGGCAGGAAGGTATGGATGACTTACAAGTGGCTAGATTTTGGTGTCTACAGTGACAAAAGCAAAGTCAAAGTCTTTGGAAGCAGAAGTGTCGCGATATCGTCACAAAAGAATAGAGAAAGCGTACAAAGGTGAAAGTGTTGCGATATCACATGTATTTTCACGGGCCAAAGTTAAGAGAAAGAGCAAGGAGAAAAAGTGTCACAATATCATGACATTTTGTATTTTCGTGGGCCAAAGCTAAGAGAAAGAGCAAGGAGAAAAAGTGTCACGATATCGCGACATGTAGCATTTTCACGGTCCGATGCAAGGAGAAAGAAAGAGAAAGAAAAAGTGTCACAATATCGTGACATGTATTTTCATGGTTAAGTTAAAATCAACGAAGATCGATGATAGCTGACTAAAATTAGGGTTTACAATTGCTATGAAAGCCGACCTAGATTAGGGTTTTCATCATGAAAATGTTGTTATAAAAGGAGGGTTGTTTGGAGAATTGAAATGATGTTGAAGGTGTGTGAGATACGATCGGTGTGCGTAGAGAGCAAGTCATGTCGAATCGTGCTAAGTGCAAAATTCACAAAGAGAGCAGAGTGCACAAAAGGGAGAAGACGATCGTGAAGTTCGACTGTAACAAAGCAGAGTGTGCGAAGTGATTGCGTAGAGAGAGTAGAGTGCACAAAGAGCAAAAAGGTTGAAGTTTGACCAGGTGCTGTTTTGATTGCACAAAAAATGCAAAGGTGAAGAAGACCAGTCAGGGTCTTGCAAAAGCAAAGGTATTTTACTGTCAATCTTCTAGTTTTAGAATTGAAGTCCAAGTTGGTGCTTGGCATCAGGGGTTGGTGCTCCTTCCAGTTAGGTGCTGGTAAATCAGGGGTTGGTGCTCCTTCCAGTTGGTGATGGTAAATCAGGGGTTGGTGCTCATTTCTGTTGGTGTAGATAAATAAGGGGTTGGTGCTCCTTCCAGTGGGTGATGGTAAATTGATTGTAAAGTTGGTGCTTTGCAAAGGCTATATTTGGATGGTAGTCCAAGCAGTCATTCTTGAGGAGTAGCAAAATTGGTGAACCTCGTTAAATCTTGTGTTGTGTGATGTTCTCTTGTGATACTTGCTTTATCTGGTTTTAAGGTTTCATTATTTTAGTTTTAAGAGTTGTGAATTTAAGTTTAAAGAACTATACTGATTCACCCCCCCTCTCAATGCCATTGTAAGACTAACACAAGCTTCAAAATATTCATCAGATATCAAAAATCAGGTGTACTCTTCTCCATTTAACATATTCTTTGCATTTAATCACATTAGGATTTATTTATGTTTGTTGTCTTCATATAAATCAGAATTGTCATATAGAATATCTTAGCTTCATTTTGGCCAACCTAGGAATCTGAATGATTGAACATAAAATGAACAAATCAAACCCATTCTCAACCTAGGCATTGAAACTACCACTCAAAGTTTCCTGGTGAACCCCACCATCCATCGAAAATTCACCTTTATACCCCTGAGTTCCTAGATCTGTGTTGTATCAAGAGTATTTCCATGAACTTTATTTTTACATGTCAGAGTCTGAAATAGATCATATTACCATAGCACACTTTGTCAAGTTCTTGAAAAACAACTTCCAATTTGAAGAGGAGAATTTCATGACTCTTGATGAACTTGACCCTATCAATGATATCCATAAAATATTCATATAAAACTAAGTGATTGTTTCTACTATTGTTTCTTATAACTAGCATGATGTTTGTTATTTTTATTCTCGTAAAATAATAATATAATAAAAAAAACAAAATATTTCCTTTTTAAGTATTATAGTAGGTATATAGTTAAAATATATACCTCTCAACCCTATCACATATATATATATATATATATATATATATATATATATCTATAAATATATATATATAAGTATATATATTTGCTAAAACCTAAGTTTAGCACAATGCCTAGACTTAGGAATGGAAAACAAACCAAATAAGATGAAGATTGACCAAAATGTTCCTCCTGAGGACCAAGTTCAGGAAGAAAAAATCCTAGACCAGTAAGAAGAAGAGCTTGATGTAGGAAATGAACAAGAAGAAAATTTTAAAGAGGAAGGATCTTCATCCCCTAAAATGTCTCCGAGAGGAGCCATAACTTTTGAGAACATGGAACAATTCTGGAAGTTCATTAATACTAATATTGGTGTTTTTAATAGAGCAGCCTATATGGACAAGGATCGAATTAGTGACACTCAAGCAACTCTAGAAGAAGTATTTCAAACACACACTAATCCCTTGTCCTTTATTGATCAAGAGAGTGATCAAGCTAGACCATCCAATTTGGATATGGCAGTTGTGATCCAGAACATGCAACAACAGTAGGTTACCCAACCATATAAAGTTCCTGTTAACAAGCCTAGGGTCATTCCCGTACAAAAGAAACCATCATTTACTGATCTATTTTGCCAAGCTCTTGATCAATATACCTTAAATCAACAAAAACCCAAGACAAAACCGAAAACCAATTACCAACAATCTAAGTTACAACATAATACTATTACAAATCCCCTTCATAATACTCTTCCTACCAACACTTTGCATAATAGCAATATAACATCTAATCCTTGTGTCACACCATCATATGTTCATAGATCCCATACCTATGTGCCACCGAACCAATATGGTGGACAAACTAGCAATCTGGAAGCCGTGGTGAAATAGTTAGTTTCCCGCATGGACCAGATAGATCCCTATCGTCCCTCGTACAATTATCGAGAGATGTGTAGTTAGCCTTTAGTCCTATAGTCGTAGCACAGCCGTATCCTAAACATTTTCCTATGCATGTTATTCCCATATATAAAGGAACCGAAGATCCCATAGAGCATATTCGTATGTTTAGGATAGCATGTCATGATATATCACATGATGACTTGTTATTACTAAAAATATTCCCAAAAAGCTTGGGAGGAATGGCATTAGAGTGGTATTATCAATTGCCCACTAATTCTTTGAGGAATTTCAAAGAAATTGCTGAGTCGTTTGTTCATCAATTTAGTGCCTACATCAAAAAATATGTGACCATTAAAGATTTGTATAACTTAAAATAGGGTAAAGAGGAATGCTTTGTTGATTTCCTAGCTAGGTGGAGATAGTTGATAGGAAAATTGCACTTTGTGTTACCTTATAGGGATATTTTGGACATCTTTATTAATAATTTGCAAGAGCAACTATCTTACGAATTATCAACTGCTACCTTGACCACCTTCGATCAGGCTATAGACTTAGCCCAAAGAGTGGAAGATGCTCTCATTAGGAGAGGCCAACTTAAAAAGAGAGATGATGAGAAGACATCCAAAAATAAATATAAGACTAAACAAGTTGTGGGTGATGGAGTCACTGATAGCAAAAATATTGCTAATGTTAATGCTGCGAGGATAGCGGAGAAGTTTGTACTGAAACCTCTTGATAGACCTCTTCGAGAATTTACTAGGTTAAATCAACCTTTATCAACTATTCTACCATAATTATTAGAATGAGGTTTGATTCAATTACCAAATATTCAGGAAGCTAATCCAACTATACTCGGATACCGAGCAGATTTACACTATGACTTCCATAGAGGACCTGGACACACTACCAACTCTTGTAAAATATTAAAACATAAAATACAGGAATTGATTAATAACAATGAGATGGAGGTGCAAGCCTTTCAACCTAAGCAAAATCCTCCTAATAATGTTCAAAAGAATACCCCACAAAACCAGAATCAGAATGCCAATCAATCATTGGAAATATTTCAACATCCCTTACCAAAACATGGTAAGGAGGTGGCTAATCAAGTTGAACATCATAATGTCCCTCCTCCTGCCCAATATGTAGGAACTATTAGTGGGCATTTACCTGTTCATGATTTGGAAATCTTTGACACAACTTTATCCATTGTTACAACCAGGCCTCTATATAATATTCATATACCTGATCTTAGTGATACAGAATACGAGATAGAGTCATATGGAAATCACATCAAATAAATCGAATAGTTCTAAAGATGAATCAGATCCTATTCACCCTATCACAAGTTATATGGTTCTAGAAGAGCCATTTCCAAGAAGAGTCACTACTAGACCATCATCTCATCGATTACTTTCTAATGAGCTAGCTATAAACACTAGACCAAGACCCATTCATCATCCATAAAATAATATTGTGGGTACCATCAGAGCTGTTACTAGAGAACAGGCTCAAAATTCTCAATAAGATCAAATTCAGAATGGTGGATCAGCTCCATTTGTTTTGAAGGTTCCTAATAAAGGGAATCATTCACCTAATGTTCAGCCTAAACCTCCTTATAATATTAATGAATAATTATCAAATATTACAGCTAGAATTTCACTCTTGGACCTTTTAAGATCTTCTCCTACACATAGAGATGAATTAATGCTCACATTAAGTCAGATGATGGTACCACAAGACATTCAACCTGAAGCCATGGCCCATACTATAATAACTCATGAAGTTGATTGTATTGACTTTCGGGATAGAGACATACCGCAACATAGTTTACATAAAGATAACCCCTTGTATATTACTACCTTAATTGGAGATGTAGCAGTCAAACGAGTCTTGATTGATAATGGTTCATCTTTAAATATCTGCACTTTTGACTTCTACAAAATATTTGGGTTTAGAAGTGATAAAATGAAAAGAACTGATATGATCATAAAAATTTTTAATGATAAAACACAAGAAATATGTGGAGTTATTACCATTCCATTGTAGGTTGGTCCAAGAACCTTGGATATGACTGTGTTTATTGTACATTGCCTTGCATCGTATAATATAATCTTGGGTCATCCTTGGATCAACGCGATGCAAGCTATTCCCTCAACTTTACATCAATGTGTTAAATTCAAATTTAAGAATCAGTTGGTTACCATTCATGGTGATCCAAGACCCTTTGATATGTGTGCTTTGGCAGAACCTATTGGAGTTCAATTTTGCCCTGCTCTGTCATCCACACATCCTAATTCTCATTATCCATCTAAACGTGTGAAACTCACACCCGCAACATCATCTACTTCTTCTCCATAAATTGCACCTCCACATATAGCTCAACCATATTTTGAACAAACCGCATTAGGACCCAAGAAAGATCCTAATCCCACAACCAATATATTTTGTTCTACTCCTATAACTTCCATACCTTTAATAGACCCATCTATCGAATCCTCTACACCATCTACATCCACCAAATTCATATTTTTTGCATCATAATATGTAGGGAATGTTCCTTCTACCTCTTATGCTCTTACCGACGAGCTCTTACCCGATCTATCTAAAATCCTTATATCAGAAGAAACGAATGCTTCTATGCAATATTCCATTATTTTAAATAATTTGCCACCATATCCTTGTACCTTAGGCCTCCCATAGCCTATGGGAAGTATTTACCAAGTCGAGAGCTGCGCCTTTATTTATAAGGGATATGACTAGGGTAGAATACCCAAAAACATCAAAACTCATTATGATGGATATGCTCGATGTTATTTTACTAATGAGTATATTAAAGCCAAACCTATAATGCTTAAATTGGGATGTAAAGGGAAAGGTTTGGGACATTTCCAGAATGGTATGAAAGAACCTTTTGAGGTAGAAGTGTGGCCCGCCCGATGTGGCGTGGGCCTATTTTATAGTAAAGGTCAGCCATTCCCATTTGAGGATGATGACCATCTTATATGTTACCAAGATTATTTAGATGAACGTGATGCTTTGCATTTAATGAATAAGACATTCACATGTAATATGCTATCTATAGCTTATCCTGAGATGATCACTAAATCCGACAATGAGTTGGAGGGAGATATCTTTCACGATGTCTCCGTTGAGGAATTATTACATAATGGATTTTATTTTGATGGTTCTATACCTAGTATAGCCCAGCTTGAGGCCATGACTCCTCAAGACAAATTATCCAAGCTAACCTTGGAAGAATTACAAGAATTGGGCGTTTCACCCACCCCACCTAATTTTGAGAGATATCTACACATGGAAGTAGAAAATTTCATAAAAATTAACATTGGAACCAACGATAACCCTCACATAATCAACATTGGATCAAAATTGAGTCAAGAAAAATAGGATAAATACATTGCATTTCTTAAAGAATATGAAGATGTATTTGCTTGGACATATGAAGATATGTCGGGTTTAGACCCTTCTGTAGCTATGCATCACCTAGTAGTGCATCCGGATGCTAAACCTGTTAAGCAGAAGCTTAGAAAAATGCATCCTAAAGTGGCCTTACTAGTCAAAGGGAAGTTAGAAAAACTCTTGAATGTTATTTTTATACAAGCCATTGATTATGCTGAATGGATCTCGAATGTAGTTCCAGTAACTAAGAAAGAAGCTACTAAGATTAGGGTTTGTACAGACTTTAGAGATATTAATGCTACATGCCCTAAAGATGATTTTTCCCTTCCCAATATGGATCAGATCATTGATTTTATTGTTGGGAGTGGAATGATATCCTTAATGGATGGATTTTCTGGTTATAATCAGATCAGGATAGCTCTTGAAGATCAAGCTAAAACAACATTTATTACCCCTTGGGGGACTTTCTGTTGGCAAGTGATGCCATTCGGTTTGAAGAATGTAGGTGCAACCTATCAATGAGCCACGACTTATATATTTCATGATATGATGCATGATATACTACATGATTATGTAGATGAAATTATAGCACGTTCTACTGAAGAAGATGACCATTTAGATGACTTGAGAAAAGTACTTGATCGGTTAAGGGAATATTTTATCCGATTGAATCCAACCAAATGTATATTCAGAGTTAAGTCAAGTAAATTATTGGGGGTTATATTTTCTTTACGTGGCATTGAAATTAACCCTCTCAAGATTATGACTATCACTAATATGCCCGCACCTACAAATATATCTAAATTACGGAGTCTATAAGGTAAGCTTCAAGCTATCCGTCGCTTTATCAATAAGTTGGTAGATAAAATTGGACCCTTTCTTAAGCTTCTTAATAAGGATGTCTCTTTCCATTGGGACGACGAATGTAAGGAAGCATTTGAACTCCTCAAACAATATCTTCTTAACCCACATGTACTTTCACCAACTAAACCTGATTGCCCATTTATCTTGTATATTTCTACTTCAAATTTTGCTTTAGGAGCTATGTTAGCTCAACTTGATGATGAGAAAAGAGAGTGTGCTAATTATTACATTAGCAGAACATTAATTAGTTATGAAACCCACTACACAACATTAGAGAAGTTATGTCTAGCAGTATTATTTTCTACACAAAAATTACGCCATTATATGCTTAGTCAGAAAACATACGTTATTGCTAAATTTGATCCCTTGCATTATCTCATGAGTCGACCATATTTATCTGGTCGCACAGTGAAGTGGGTTCTTGCTCTAAGCAAGTTTGAACTCATGTTTATAAGACATAATTCTATTAAGGGTCAAATCATAGCATATCAATTAGCTATTGCACCCTTAGAGTCCACCCATCCCCTCGCCATTGAGTTTCCTGACAAATGCCTTAAACTAAAGGTAGATCATTCAGAGCCATGGTCCTTATACTTTGACGGAGCCCGATGTATGAGTGGGGTTGGTGCAGGTATTATTTTGATATATCCATAGAAATATATCATACCTCTATCGTTTAAATTAATGTTTGCCTGTACTAATAACACTGCTGAATATGAGGCTCTAATCCTTCGATTACGAGCTGCCCTGGCACTAAAAATTAAAAATCTATTAGTTTTCGATGATTCTCAACTTGTTATAAATCAAATTAATGATGTTTATCAGACCAAAGATGATAAATTATGCCCATATAAAGCATATATATTAAAATTAATATCTTTATTTGATCAAGTTACCTTGGAAGCTATTCCTAGAACTAGCAATTGTGTGGCTGATGCTATGTCCACAGTTGCATCTCTTTTAACCTTGGAGTTAGATGAAGAATATGCTACCATCATTATTCGTTGACTCCAGGAACCCACTTAAACTAAATCATGCTTGGAACCTTTGGACGTGTTTCTAATCAACAAAATTATTTCTGAACTTTGGTACACTCACATCCTCATTTTTTTTCAAAATGGGACCTTCCCTAAAAGTTTTAATATAAACCAACACCGGTTATTACGTAGTTGAGCAAGTCATTTCGTAATAATTGGCAATACATTATATAGGAGATCTTTTGAAGGTATCCTATTGAGATTTTTAAATCTAGAAGAGTCTAGATCAGCTTTGAGTGAAGCCCATGATGGATCTTGTGGGGGACACTTTAGTGGTAGTGCCATTGCTAAGAAGCTCCTTAGGATAGGATATTTTTGGCCTACCATGGAGAATGATGCACATGATTACGTGCACCATTGTGATAAGTTACAGAAACATGCTAACCTTTTACATGCTCCTGCATAAGAACTGCAGGCTATTTCATCTCCTTGGCCCTTTTAAAAATGGGGCTTAGACATCATCAAAAAAATCAATCCTGTGTCATCTTATGGACATAAATTCATCATAACCACCATCGAGTATTTTACGAAGTGGGTCGAAGCTATGCCCTTAGCTTCTTGCACTGGAACACAAGTTTCCAAGTTTATTCTTAATCAAATTATTTGTAGGTTTGGAATTCTTGCAAATCTCATCTCGAATAATGGAACTTGTTTCAAAAACAAATATGTAAAGAAACTATGTCAAAAATATAAAATTCAACATCGTTGGTCCACTCCCTATTATCCTCAGGGTAATGGCCAAGCAGAAGCATCTAATAAAACATTAATTAAAATCCTCAAGATAATGGTCAATAAATCTGGCCGTGATTGGCACATTCAATTATATCCTACTTTGTGGGCTTATCGAACTAGCATTCGTACTCCCACGGGCACTTCACCTTTTGTTTTGGTTTATGACACTGAAGCTATTTTTTCCTTTGAATTAGAAGTTCCTTCTTTGGCTCTGCTACTTCAAGATACTGAAGTAGGAGATGAATATCATGCCGACAGATTTAGTCAGCTAGAACTCCTAGATGAGAAGCACATTAATGCTTTGGAGCATCTTCGTGCCTACCAAAACAAGCTCAAACGAGCATATATCAAGAAAGTTCATAATCGATCCTTTGAGATCGACGACCTCGTCTTAAAAGAAAATAAAAAAAAATACTAATGCAACTAAATACCTTAAAGGCAAATTTGAGCCTAACTGGCTTGGGCCATATATTATCACTACTAAATTTGGATCATGAGCATACAAATTAGCTACCTTATATGGCAAAGATCTTAAAGAACCTATGAACATTATGCATCTTAAGTGCTATTATACATAAATCTGGTAATTTCGTCACTGTATATATTATACATATTGTCTCATATTAGTAATTCATATAAAAATTTCAAAAAAATGGTAATATTATGTATTCTCTCAAATCATAATTAAAAATAAAAATATAAAAAAATCAAAATCATCAAAATGCTCAAAAACATTTTCTATTTTGCACCTGTCAATTCTTGAAGTATTGCATTTATATTTTCAGTTATTTTGGATAAATTAGCATTTATCTGGAATCCCTCACTTTCACACTCACATGAATAAATATCTTGATCTTATTTGGTATGATTATTACTATCTCTTATATCGAAGTCCACAGTTGAATTAAATAAAGTTTTGAGCATAGAGAACTGATTTTGTTATCTACTTGAACCAAGTACACCTTTCACATTAAAATGATTTCATTGCAAATTCAAAATGATGCTACATAGTAGAAGTGGTCTCTTGAGCGAAAAGTTTCCCCTGCTATCCTATCATGCACATGGTCTAGAATATTTGAGAATTGACAAAAGTACAAGCTCACCCCTGCCCAGAATAAAAATCCCTTGCTCTACAGCCAATCCGAGCAAGTATCCCTAGTCTAGGAAGAAAAAGAAAAAGAAAAAGAAAATCAAGAAAAATCATGAGAAAAAGAGAAAATTATTCAGAAGCATTATCATTTTGTACCATCTCAGCAATATTTTGGCATTATCTCAGTGTCAAGTAAAATACAAAAAAAAAAAAAAAAGCAAAAAGCAATGATTCCCTTCCCCCCACTTTGAAAGAAAAGAAGGGTGAATGAGCTTGAATCCCTGGAATTCTCAATTATTTGAAAATCATGAGGTAAGCCCCATAACAGGTGGTTTGTGCCCAACCCGCTTGGCCTTGGGTAACTCATAGCATGGTGATATGTCTGTCACATTAGCGACCTTCTTTTGTACAGACCTATGTCTGCTCATGGATCAGCTAGATCTTGATGACCCAACATACATAGTAGTCTGGTACGGTTACATGCATATAAATCATGGTCAACGAACACTCATTTGGTTAATTCATATTACTTGTATCAAATTATCTTGCTCAAAATCGGTAAATGAACATTACAATTACACACACATTTGTGTTTGAGATATTTTGTATCATTATGATAGATCAAGATCGGCAACGAACTCACATATGCACACGGGGTTCCTTATAAATATCAAATTTGTCTTTGAGATAATTTAAAATATTTATGCAAATCTTCTTGAATAATTTGATTTTTTTACTTGAGAATATCTGTTTAGCGTAAAATCAATTAAATACATTTTTTTTCAAAAAATCCAAAATTTTCTTGCAAAACATGTTCAAAAGCTAGCAATAAAGTCACATTTATATTTTTGACTTTCGCGACGATGGTATAGTTCCTAAACCTAAATTGGAATTTTATGCCTAGTGCAAGTCCTCATTTTTATATATATTTTTATCTCAAAATAAAAAATCAACTATGCAATAAAACTATTATATCAATTTCTTCTTTGGATTTCGCGATGATGGTATAAGACTATATCTAAAATTCTTTGCCTGGCACAAACCATTGTTTTAATTTTATTTCCCATTTATTTAATCCATAAAAGCATATGGCTTAAATCATTATGTTACACAATTGTGCTTTAAAAAGAACGAAAACTTTCCTATTTCATTTCATTATGTCAAAATTCATTTTTTTTGCGATGATGGTATAATCCCTAGGGAATTGTTCAAATTTATATCATACTTAGGAATTTTATGCCTAGAAAAAATCATATTTTTAATATTTCATGCATAATACTTTCATGGAAATCTGAAAACAAATCATCACTATCATCATTTTTCATCATCACAACACAAAGTCTTAAGAAATTCTCTTAAGAACCCTTTTACTTTTAGCAATATTTCTCTCATACCGGGATTAGCTTAATGACCTAGCAAGCGACGACTCCATGAAATGGTCATGTAACAGTGACAATGTCCTTTGAAATTATTGTTAGAAGTCACTTTATTTTCATCAAAACACACCATAACAACCAGTTTTTTTACATCAGATTATTTCATTTAATTTTATAGCATGACATAAAATTATAATATTTTCAACGACATAATTACATGAATAGTCAATCAAAAATTGAAAATATTAAAGCATCATAAAACATATGCACAAATCATATCACAAAAAGGAACATCATATATATATCAAGAAGTATATACATCATATCAAAACAAATTGGTATGCCATAATCTATACCCTGGCATACTCAATCCTCTCAAAATAAATAGTCTATGTACAATGTGCGTTTAGTATTGAGAAGCCCTTGAGCTCTCAGCATCATCTCCTCTCCCACCCTGCGATGGAGGAGGTGGTCCCATCAAAGCCCATCCTATGTCATGGGTCCTTGACGTCGATCGTGATGATGTCCTCGACGACCCCATCTTGATCGGCTCTGTAATGCCGGCTGGTGACTGTATCCTCTAGCCCTTTGGCACCAACTGGTAGTACACTCCCTGATAGAACATGGTCTGAGCAACTAATCACGCTAGCTCTAGAATGCTCGCCCCTTCGCTCTAAGCCCTGAGTCATGTAGCCTCATCCTACAGAGTCTACACTTGAGCTCGTAGGTGGGCATTCTCTGCTCGAAGAGCTACCATCTCGCTGCTCTCCCCCACCTTGATACCCTTGCCCCTATCAAGCGATGGTGGCCTATATCGATGCTGAGAAGGGAGTCTCTCTCTCCTCTCCTCCCTCCTCTCTGGCTGTTGTTGTCTCTCTAGAGCCTATGGTATTCTTCGATGTCTCTCCTGAGGAAGCCATCGCTGATCCCTCCCTCCATGAATCCTCGCTACATGATGGTATCCTGACACTGCCTCTCCATCCTTTGCACTATAGCTTGCATCGAACCTTGTGCCCTCATCATTCGAAGAGGGTTGATGCCTACATACCAGGCATCATACCCATATGCTACCCTCGCATCATCCCCATCCACTGGATGAATGGGGGCATCATCAACATCCTAAATTCAGAACCACCACATATTTGGAGCCCTACTCAGTGTGGTGTTATCCCACACAGTTTGGGAGTAATCATAATTCCTAAGAGAAGATATCCCCTATTGTAGACCGAACTACCTCAAAACTCGATCATAACGATGGAGCTCTACCTCTCCCTGCTCTGTCCTCAATCATATGACTCGCTTGATGCAAGCCAACTCTTGTCCATCCTATGCCCACCCTATATGCTCTCTCCATGGTCTCCAGGTGATCTGATCTGTGGTGAGGTCATCCAGCAACCTCTAGGATGTCGACAAATCTATCTACCACTGTGACCCTCTAGAGCCACCAATAGAAAACCTAGGGTCTCTCCCGATCAACTCCTATCAGTGGAAGCCCTATCGGCCTCCACACCACAATGTGCTCCAAGCACCAAACCTGTAGAAGTGATGTCAGCACCAAAAATTGACCCCCCTTGTATACGACCTTGTAAATGATCCTATACAACTAACACAATACAAAGCTGCCCCAAGCAAACCTGTATCTGTCGTCTCTCATTTCATAGACCACATATTATAGTAGCCATGGTAATCTACATCCACTATGGTGGCATAGAAGAAGGCCACCCACCACCCTTGCCAAAACTCGGGTCAACCAAGACGCCCTAGGCATCCGCCTCAAAGCCTCGATGTTCACTTTGCCCTTCTCTAGGGCGAATCTTGGGTCACTACATAATATCATCATAGCATGGCTCTGATTGGCCGAAGGGGTCATGAATTGACCATGTATGGGGATCCTCAAGATCCTCCATACATCCTCTAGAGTGGGAGTCATCTCCCCCGTCGATAGCCAGAAGTAGGACGACTCCGAATACCATCTCTCTGCTAGAGCTGTCAGTAGCCTCATGTCTGTAGGAAGTTGTGCCATCTCTGACACATGCTGCAGTCCTACCTCTCCCAGTATGTATCACTCGACCTGATCGAGTGTGGCTAAGTCATCCCTTAGACCTCCGTATTTACACTCTCGACTCTTTAGTAATCCCCTCTGCAAAATAAATAATAAAACAACAAAAATCATTAGTACATAATCATTAAAAAATTAATTAAAATTAAAATCACCCCATAAAAGTTTATATCACCCATTATTGGATGATATCGTACCAAATTTAGACAAAATCATCCTTAATAGGATGAAATCATCTCCGTTCTTCAATTTGGGGATCACCCCTTATTGGACGGGATCACCCCTATTTCTTTGATTTTGTCCTTAGACGAAATCGGTGATATAGGGACGATTTCGATGAAATTGGGACGATTTCATCTCAATGTCGTCGACGACCTAAAAATGGCCACGATGCCCAAAAAAAATTAAAATTAAAATAAAAAAATCAAGTAAATCAAGTTAAAAACATAGTATACTAGGTTTAGATCCTTACCCACACCCCGTGTCAGATCTCTGTCGATCTGTGTGTCATTTCCACCATTTTTCCTGTAGAGCTCTGAAACAACAAAAGTGAACAGTAAAAATGAATTAGGGTTTTACCCTATTTTTCTTATTTTTATTTTAAAATGACATTTTTCAATTTTTTCTTTTCCGCACTTTTACCTCAAACGTTCGATTTGGGTAAAAACTCGAAGGGGGCACCATAGCAAACAGTCATACGATTCAACCTAGAATCGTCGTCTAAAAAATGGAATAAATTTTTGCTTTCTCGTAAAGTGTAAAGAACTTGTATTTAATGCATTTTCTTCAAAAAAATCACTAAATAGGGGGCAAAATGTAGCACCCTAAAATTGGCGCAGTTAAACCATCAGTAAAAGGTAGAAATTTGAATTTTAATCCCGAAATCGCTCGTTAACCGCTCACCTAATTTTTTGCACCATTTTTAGAATTTATTTTGACCATTGGACGATATCGTCACTGATCTGATGATATTATCCCAAATCAAATGAATTCGTTTGGAACATAACGTCCAGACGATTTCATCCCAAAACTAAATTTTCATAATTAGCTTCTGTTTCAACGATCTCTCCAACTTGGGTAGAAGTGTGTCTGCATGGTTAGAGATTCCCACATTGAGGATCTCCTAGATTGGGATGATCCCCAACCTCCTAACCTCCCCCTAATCCTATATAGACTGAGATTTTTCTAGTTTATCCCCCTGATTCCCTGACTGGTTTCTTCCCTTGCCTTATTGACTCTCTCCCTGCTTGCTCTCCCTGATCTCCCATCATTCACATTTGTGTTTCAAGTTTTTGTTGTAGGATTTCACTGTGTTTCAATCGGAGATAGCTCAAATCATCGTAGGCAATTCAACCACAATTTTACGTGATCCTGTCAAGATCGGCGATGATCTTGTATGATTGCAGAAAATCTTGACTGCAATTCAGCTTGGGGGCAATTAGAGTCTCGAGTTTGCATTTTCTACCTCGTTTCTTTATTTATTGGTGCATTAGATTAATTTACTTCTATTTTGCATCTTGGAGTTCACCTCATTTAGCATAATTGCATGATAAAATTCAAAATAAGTTACCAAAACATTACATCTCATTTAATTTGATATCTGGATTTGTTATTTAAACATCTACACTCTTATTTCTACCACTTTGCATCATTCTTGCAATAGTATTTTTGGTTTTTGGTGTCTTTTTTTTTTATTGCAGGTTTTTGACGATTTCATTTGATGAATTCATCAGGTCGTTGACGATCCTAGGTGATCTTAGAAGATCGACTATGAATTGGGATGATTCTGTACAATTACAGATGATCCTGTCATATTCGGGACGATCTGGACTCCTACAAGCTTCAGAATCTTCATCAGACATTAGAAATTAGGTGTACTCTTCTCCATTTAACATATTCTCTACATTTAATCGCATTAGAATTCATTTATGTTTGATGTCTTCATATAAATTAGAATTTTCATATAAAATAGCTTAGGTTCATTTTGGCCAACCTAGGAATCCGAATGATTGAACATAAAATGAACAAATAAAACCCATTCTCAACCTAGGCATGGAACCGCCACTCAAAGTTTCCTAGTGAACCCCACCATCCGTAAAAAATTCACCTTTATACCCCTCCCCCGATAGGTGCAACCTTCAAAGGGCCTCTCCGTCCGAGGATTGTTCCATCCTTTTCGCATCCCCCTTTTGGGCACGGATCCTTTAGCCTGAAGGTAAGGGTGCAAAAAATTTGGGCGATACAAGTGGAATTCATACAGAATCTCATAGAACTCAAGATCAAGGTAGAAGGAAAAATATTGAGCAAGATATGGCAGATATTCTGAAATAAATGGAAACAGAATGTGGAATATTGGAAGAAAAAATTGTTCTCCTAAGGAATAAATTTGAAAGAACTAAGATACTACAAGAAACATAATATGAGAAGCAGAAAGAGGAATCAAGCTTCCAAAAGGTAGAAACTTCAAACAAAGAAAAGCAAGCAAAGGACATCAGAAAGGAAGAAAGCAAAGAAGAACCCTAGATAAGGGTTAATCACAAAAATAATATGACTTCGTCACAATATCCAAGATCTCCAAACAAGTTACATAACTTCTTCCATGGTCACTATTTTTCTTGCAATAAATATGGACATAGAGCTGCTCACTGTATTCATCATGCTAGATACAATAGAAATTTCAATTCCTTTGCACCTCTCATGGATGATGATGTTATATGTTACAAATGCAATAACTTTGGGCACAAGGCTAGGTGGTGTAAAATGATATTTTTTGAGTCTAGAAAAACAAAGGATGAAAGAAAGAATGTTAGGGATAGATCTATGTTAGTACAAACAACCCTGCATGCTCAAGATAAAAATGAACAATGGTATCTGGATAGTGGTTGCTCTAGTCACATGACAGGAGACAAAGACAAGTTCATTATTCTAAAGGAAACAAATAGAGGATCAGTAAGTTTTGGTGATAATGGATCAACAAGGATTATTGGGAAAGGTACTCTAAGTCTAGACAATGGAAAAAAAAAAACAGAGAATGTTTTGTATGTCAAAGGGTTAAAACACAATCTAATGAGTATAAGTCAACTTTGTGATCAAGGATACATGGTTACTTTCCATCTAGATAGATGTGAGATAAGGAAAACATAAATAGGAAGAATTATTGCAAATGCAAGAAGGACCCCAAACAACTTATACATGCTCAATGAGATCAAAGGGGAAAAGTGCTTTCTATCACAAGAATATGAGAGCTGGTTGTGGCATAGAATATTGGGTCATTTGAATTTTGACAACATAGTCAGCATAAGCAATAAACAAGCAGTCAGAGATTTACCCAAAATAAGAAGACCGCAAAATACAATTTGTGCACCTTGCCAACATGGAAAGCAAACTAGGACAACTTACAAACCAAAAGGCTATATGTCTTCTGAGCCTTTGAGTCTAATACATATTGATTTATGTGGTCCTACCAGAACACAAAGTCTTCAGGGTGAGAGTTACTTCATGTTGTTTGTAGATGATTATTCCAGAATGGTTTGGGTAACTTTCCTAAAAGAGAAGTCAGAGGCCTTCGAAAAATTTAAAGCATTCAAGAAGTTGGTTGAAAATGAAATAGGCAAAATGATTAAGTGTCTACGATACGATAGAGGAGGAGAATTCACTTCAAATGAGTTTATAGAATTCTATGAACAACATGGAATTAAGAGAGAGTACTCAACAACAAGAACTCCCCAACAAAATGGAGTAGTTGAAAGGAAGAACATGACTATTGAAAACATGGCTAGAGCTATGTTAAATGAATCTAAGTTGTCATATGGTTTTTGGAAAGAAGCAGTATCTACAATTGTATACATAATTACTAGGGCTCAATTAAGGGTAAATCACCACAAGACTCCTTATGAGCTTTGGAAAGGAAGACCTGCTACTATAAAATATTTCAAGATATTTGGAAGCAAATGTTACATAAGATGGGAAGATCAAAATTTGGGTAAATTTGATCCAAGATGTGATGAGGGAATTTTTCTTGGTTATTCTACAAATAGCAAGGCTTACAAATGTTACAACAAAAGAACACGCACTATGGTGGAAAGTATGAATGTGACAATTGATGAGAAGATAGATTCCAGAGAATCAGTTCAACAAATTGTGTACCAAGAAGATGGATGTTGTCCAGAAGAATTTTGTGAGGAATTAGATAATGATGAAGAAGAAATACAAAGGCTTCTTCCTAAAAATCCTTCTAGGTATGTACAAAAACATCACCCAAAATATCAGATCATCGAGAATCCAGATGAAAGACAGACAAGGAGAAGAATAATAAAACCATCTCAACAAGCAAAATTTTCTTTGCTATCTAATATTGAGCCAAAAAATTTCACTCAGGCTAGTGAAGATGAATTTTGGGTTAAAGAAATGAATGAGGAATTGGATCAGATAGAGAAGAGCAAAACTTGGGAACTTGTTCCATGACCAAAGGACAAAAATGTGATTGGTACAAAATGGGTTTTCAGAAATAAGTTGAATGAAGATGGACAAGTGGTCGAAACAAAGCAAGGTTAGTATGCAAAGGTTATGCACAAGTAGAAGGAATTGATTTTGATGAAACCTTTGCTCCAGTTGCATGACTTGAAGCTATAAGGATATTTTTAGCTTTTGCAAGTTTCAAGAACTTCAAGGTATATCATATGGATGTCAAGTCAGCTTTTCTAAATGGGGTTCTAGAAGAAGAGGTCTACATTGAACAACCAGAGGGATTCATACTAGCAGATACACCAGATCAGGTATGCAGATTGAAAAAGGTATTGTATGGTTTAAAGCAGGCTCCCAGAGCATGGTACTCAAGATTGGATAAGTATCTACAGGAATAGGGATTCAGGAAAGGAATAGCAAACAGTAATTTGTATATCAGAAATGAAGGAAATGATCTTCTAATAGTGGTTGTTTATGTTGATGACATAATTTTTGGAGGAAACAATGACAAGATGTGCAAAGAATTCACTAAGAATATGCAAAGTGAATTTGAGATGTCTATGCTCGGTGAATTATCCTTCTTTCTTGGTCTTCAAATTTCACAATAAGGAAAGGGAGTGTTTCTTTCTCAAGCCAAGTACATCAAGGAGATGTTGAAGAAATTTAGGTTAGAAGATTGCAAACCAGTAAGTACTCCTATGGTCATAGGGTGCAAGTTGAGTAAGGATGATGAATCTCTAGAGGTAGATCAGAGACTATACAGATCCATGATTGGTAGCTTATTATATGTCACGGCTACAAGACCAGACATAGTGCAGTCAGTGGGATTAGTGGCAAGATTTCAGGCAACACCTAAGGAAACACATGTAGCAGCAGTAAAAAGAATTTTCAGGTATCTAAAAGGGACTATGGATTTTGGGCTTTGGTATCCCAAAAGTGATAGTTTCACACTCACAACTTATACATATGCATATTGGGCCGACAACATTGATGATAGAAAAAGCACAAGTGGAGGAGCTTTCTTTCTTGGAGAAAGTCTAGTCTCCTGGTTAAGTAAGAAGCAGGTTTCAGTATCACTATCTACAACAGAGGTAGAATATATTGCAGTAGTAGCCAATTGTACATAAGTGTTATGGATGAAGAGAACTTTAGAAGATTTCAAGATAAAGCATGATCAGCCCATTCCTATACTATGTGATAATACCAGTGCCATATGTATCTCAAAAAATTCGGTAATGCACTCCAGGACGAAGCACATTCCGATTAAGTATCATTTTCTGAGAGAACATGTGTCAGATAAATAGGTCATATTGGAGTATGTCACTACAAAGGAACAGATAGCAGATATTTTCACTAAGCCACTCTCAAAGGAGAATTTTGAGTATCTTCGAGGAAAATTGGGAGTGAGACTCCCACCCCGGAATTAACCACCTCATGTGGAGGTGGGGGAGGGGCTAAGCTAAGAGGCTCATTCTTAGCCCCGAGCCCCAAAGGTGACCCTTTGCCATTGATGTCAAAGGGGGAGATATTTGTGTATTGGGGAGAGATTTGTTATGTGGAGAGATTTGATATTTGAGAGAGCATTGAGCCAGGGGGAGCAAAGTCCCAAGGGGAGCAGAAAAGAAGGTCAGGTTTCAGTAAAAGGATAAGGGTTGCCATCAATGACAAAGGGGGAGATTGTTGGACATTTTGAGTCCTCTAAGTCAGATTTGTCATTGATGTCACCTGATAGAGTTATCACTCATCTCAAGGAATTCGGTAAGAAATAAAGTCACCCAAGTCATCCAGGAAAAAGCTTCATCAGTGCAAAAGTGAAAGGAAAAAGGCTCCATAATATTTTAATATTATTGGGAGCACAGGTTAAATGATTGGTTTATAAAAACCCAAGATGGGTTATTGCAAAAGTTAAAAATGAGGTTTAATAATTATTTATAAATCATTTAAATTCACAAGGAATTTAAATTTTATAAATAATACCAAGGTTGGGCATTAAGACAAGGTTCTAAGGTTTTATTAAACCTAAGGTTGGCTCTTTAAGACAAAGTTCTAAGGTTGATTTTAATTTATAATATTTAAATTTAAAATAAAATTTAAATTTATTATAAATTAAATCACGTCGACGTCGAATTCATTCGAAGCACCGACGTGATGCTAAGGAAGGCAAAAGGCATTATATAAATGCCAAACAAATTCATTTACCAAGTATCCCTTGCTATTGTTTTCGAAGTGCATGCGAAAGAGATTTTTGTTTCAAAAGCCTTACGATTTTCGTGAAGGTTAAAGCTGTGAAGATTCGAAATCCCTAAGCGCAAAGGCCAGCGTGGCCTAGTGGTATGTTGGCTCGGTGCTAAGGAGGAGGTTCTGAGTTCGATTTGCATGAGGTCTAGTTTTTGGATTGCAAGGAAGAAGCGCTCTATGCGCTTGTTGTTTTTTGGAGGTTCGTTGTTCGAAGATATTGCATGGTGGACGTGCCCTTTTAGACACGTCACGGTGCATGGCCCAATGATGGCTTGGATGTGGCTAAGGCATTGGGAAGAAAATAGTTGGGGGATCGAATCCCGCTGAGGGCAAGGCAAGTGAATTTAATTTTTGTTTAATATTTTATTTTCTGCCAAGGTTGCCTAAGGAGAAATAAGGTTATGGTATGCCCTAGGAAAGATAGATATTTCTGCTGATTTTCTTTGTGGAAGTATATCATATTATATATCATTGGAAAGCTATTTTTGAGAGCTACTTGTTTAGATTGCTTTGAGGGAGAAATAAGGTGTGTGCAAGAAGATATTTCTGGTTTTGTCAAGGAGTTCCAAAAGTAAGTTTGATTCATTCTTTTGAGGGATTATTTCTTGCATAAGAGGGTTTGGTGCATTTTTATTAAGTAGGAGTAATAAGGTGTTATTGAGATATTATTTTTATTATTGTGTTATTACTCATGACCTCTAACCCTTGTTGATATTGGAAAAAGAAAGTGTGTTGAGTGTGGCAGATTTAGTGGACAACTCATAAGGCATCAAAAAGGTATGGGCAATATTCTTCATTGACTTATGTGGGTGATTGATTTCTAAAAATATCTTTGGAGAGAAAAGGATTGATTGTGGTTAACCTTTTTGAGAGTTGTTGGTTTAATGCTTCAAGGTTTTCTAAATTGAGAGTTGTGATTAAACCTTGTTTATAAGCATTGTTGTTGAAGCCCATTGGTTGTGCAAAGAACTTGAACTTGAGTATCATTGTTATGTGAGATTTGTTGTTGAGCATTGTTGGAAACATTTTGAGTTGGTTGATACATGCTTGGACTAGGGTTTGTGAGAAAGGATTGATCCTTGAGGTGATTGGTTGAGTAGAGTTGATTGAGCCTATTCAAGTGATTGTGTGAAGTGGTTGTTCAAGTTCCATGAAACAAACTATTCTATATTCTGATTTGAGTTGAGATTGAGATTTGAGAATAGAACATATTGAGTCTCTAAAAATTCTCTTTATGCTTCTATAATATTGATTTGAGTTGATATTGGGATTTGAGTATAGAACATATTGAGTCTCTAACAATTCTCTTTATGATTCTATGTGATTGAGGCAAGTCTTTGAGAAGGCTTGTGGACTGATTTTGTGTAAGCTTTTGTGGAAGCTTGCAATGCAGATTTGAGCAAGTCCTAGAGAGGACTTATTGAGCAGATTTGGACAAGTTCTATGTGAGCTTGTTGAGCAGATTTGGATAGGTTCTGTGTGGACCTGTTGAATAGATTTGGACCTCTTGAGTAGATTTGAGTAGGTTCTGTGTGGACCTATTGAGCAGATTTGAGCAGGTTCTGAGTGGACCTATTGAGCAGATTTGATAGGTTCTAAGTGGACCTGTTGAGCATATTTGAGTAGGTTCTTAGTGAACCTATTGAGCAGATTTGAGAAGGTTCTGAGTGAGCCTATTGATAGAGCTTTGGAGGTGATAGAGTATAGAGGACAGAGTCTCGGTGGATAGAGATCCAACGGCCAAGACAATTGAAGACAGATCTTCTGAGTGAGGAGTCTTCAAGTGGAGAGAGATCCACCAGTCAGTGCAACAGAGAGACAAAGTCTTCTAGAAGATCACTAGCCAGAGCATAAGGGGAAAGAGTTCTCCTGTGGAAGAGATCCATGAACTTGATATTAGGGGATCAACATCTCCTTTGGACAGAGATCCATAAACATTGTAATTGGGAAGGATTCCCAAAGATATTATTTGAGAAATATTTAGAAGAAATATTTTCTCTATGGAGGTAGCCCACATTGGGTGAACCACGTTAAAAATGATGTCTCTCATGTGTGTGATGCTTTGTGTGATGTTTACTATTTTATTAATGCTGATGCTACTATTTGGGAAAATATTTATGTTATACTGTTCACCCCCCCTCTCAGTATAAGCACATGTTCTTCAAAATTTTGGCAAAAAGTGAAAAAGAATCATCTCATGATTCTCCTCCTAAGTTTAAAAAACCAAAGCTGGAAAACTCTTCGATCAAGAATCAACCTCAGCTTGGGGGGGAACAACTAAACTTATTGTAATATTTTCAAACATGTTGGACAATATTTCAATGTCCTTTACAATGATGTGGTCCATCCTCGAACAAGCTTATAAAATCATAAATTCCATTAAATATCTCTCCAAGGAGAGTCCCAAAACTACTAAAGGTTGTTTTGTTAGCCCATATAACTAGGTTGAGTAGGTTTTGCCTATTGAATTTTTGTGATGTTTTTGTTGTTTCCCTTCATGGATTCTATTACGGTTATCCCTAAGTAGATCTTTGGTTTTTTTCTTTGTATGGTGGTTCAATTTTTGATGTTCTTAGGTGTCCCTATGTGTGCCTATTTTGGTTTGCTTGTAAAATGTTTAGGGACCCTTTAAAAACCCTTTTTTAGCCAATACAAAAAAAACATTTTTTATTTTTCGCCAGTATTATTTGTTTGAACTAAATATGGGTCTTGATAGTTTGTGTATAGATTTTTGTGAGATCAATAAGTTCACCATTAAGGATAAGTTTCCTATTCCTATGGCAGATGAATTATTAGATGAGCTACATAGTGCTATGTCTTTCTCCAAGATAGATATTTGCTCGAGTTAACATCAGATACAAATCAAGGAGGATATCCCCAAAACAACATTCCACACTCATGAGGGCCATTATGAATTTTTGGTTATGCCATTTGGCTTGACAAATTACCCTTCCATATTTTAGAGCCTCATGAACAATATTTTCCACCCATTCCTTTGCAAATTCATTTTAGTTTTCTTTGATGATATTTTGGTTTATAGTCACTCTTGGGAAGAACACCTCATCCATGTGGATCAGACTTTATAACTTTTGTCTTAGCATCAAATTTATGCTAAAAGGTCCAAGTGTTCTTTTGGGTTGACTAAAGTAGAGTATTTGGGATATATTGTCATCAAAGATAGAGTTAAAGTTGACCCTAAAATATTCAATCCATTCAATATTGGCAAAAGCCTCACACTCTTAAGGGCCTTTGTGGATTTTTGGGACTCATAGGGTATTACCGTAAATTTATTTGCAACTATGGTAAAATCATTGCTCCTTTAATGACCATGTTAAAAAAAATTCTTTTTCTTGGACAAGTCCAGTTAAGTAGGCTTTCCTTCATCTAAAGCATGTTATGAAAACCACTTCAGTCATAGCAATGCCTAATTTCTCCAAACCCATTTATAATTGAAAGTGATGCTTTAGGCAATGGCATTGGAGCCATGTTGATCCAGGAAGGATACCCTTTGGAATTCACTAGTAAAGCACTTTCAAGTCAAAATATGGGTAAATAAAATTATGCAAAGGAGATGCTCACAATTTTACATGTAATTACTCACTGGAAACCCTTTCTCTTTGGGCATAATTTATCCATCAAAAAAGACCACAAAAATCTCAAGTACTTCATGGAGAAACAAGTCCACCACCCCAAAATAACAAAAGTGGGTATCTAAACTCATGGGCTATTATTATGAGATTACCTATAAAAGGGAAAAGGAGAACATTGTGGCAGATGCACTTTCTCACCAATTTGAGGCTCAAAGTATGCTATGTTCCATCTCTTCACCCATACCTTAGTGGATAAATTCTCTTTGAGTGAACTTGCTCAAGGAATCTAGATTGCAAAAGTTGATTACCACACTTAAAATAGTTCCTAACTTATGTCCAAGATACACTTGGGATGGATAGTATTTGAGATATCTTCAATACCTGGTTATTCTCCACACTTCTCAACTACGAGAACTCATCTTGAAGCAGATGCATGCTTCACCCACTACAAGCAATTCCAGATTCCTCAAGACATATGAAATGATTAAGCGTACTTTCTTTTGGAAGGGTATGAAGAAGGACATTCAAAATGTTATGGTAGAGTTTGATATATACCAATGGATGAAAGGAGAAACAATGCATTCCCTAGTAACTCTTTAGCATTTTTCTATTCCCAAACAAGTATGGGCAAATATTTCCTTGGAATTTATTGAAGGGTTCCCTAAGTCTAGAGGCATATACATTATTTTGGTGGTGGTGGATCGTCTCATAAATTATGCTCATTTTTGTTTCATCTCCAATCCTTACATGACTTCAGTAGTCACCCATTTTTTTCTAGATTCTATTTTTTGCCTTCATGAAATACCCACATCCATTGTATTCGATCAAGACCCTACCTTTATTAGTATTTTTCGATAAGAATTATTTAAGTTGTAGGGAAATCAACTCAAAATGAGTTGAGCCTATCATCCATAAATGGGTGGTCAACAAATGTTTGGAGATCTACCTCCGTTGCTTTACCTCTAATCATCTTACATAGTGGGCGAAGTGGTTTCCCTTGGTTAAATTATCGTATAACACTTCATATCATACTACAACCAAGGTTACCCATTTTTAAATAGTTTATGGATGACCTCCATCAACACCCTCCTCCTACATTCTAGATAGATCCAAGGTCTATATTGTTGACACTACACTTTTTCAAAGTGTCGTAGTCTTCCATAAGTTGAATATGAATATGGAGTTGGCCTAGAACTAGATGCACCAAAAAGCTCATCAACACCATTTTGAGCATAAATTTGAAGTTAGAGATATGGTTTTCCTTTGCTTACAACCATATAAATAGTCATCACTCTAGCTTTGTAGGTTCCAAAAAATCACTACCAAATACTATGGGCCCTACTAGGTCTTACATCATATTGGTGAAATGACCTATAAATTAGCCCTCACATATACATCCAATCTCCATATTATATTTTATGTATTCTCTCTCAAGAAGGTTGTGGGAAATTAGGTATAGGTTCAATATATTTTAATTGAACTAGATGAAGAGGGTTTTATCTTGCATGATCCAGAATAACTATTGGACCATCAATCACACACTCTTTGGAACTGTGTAATCATTGAGGTTATTGTTCAATGGTGTGGACTACAACTATAAGATGCTAATTGGGAGTCTCTCTAGTAGCTACAATACAAATTTTCTCATCTATAGCTTTGAGGACAAAGAATTTTGAATGGTAAGAGTATGTTTTTTTCTCAATGGATTATATAGGATTGAAATGGGTCCCACCTATATTACATCATCACCACATAGTGGTATTACAACTAAGATTGGATATTATCCATGTATTGTTTTACAATATTCTAACCTGGATCTCCTTGAAATGTTGAGGAATCTAACTAGTTGAGCTAATACCACTTGATAAGGGGAAGGGCATATTAGGATCCCATCCTAACACAATTTTTGTAGTTCTCATATGACTATGTAATGACCCCCTTCCAATGTGGGGACCCATTTATAATGTTATTTTATAATAATTTGTAATGGTACATGGTAAGGCACCTAGACAAGTGGGGCCATTTCAAGTAACCATTATCAAGAATGTAACCGATGTTTGGTAGAATATTCTAGCTTGGGTGGCATTTTACATGTAAGCAAACTATTGACCATTAGGTTAGGGTTACATGAAGTGTGTCTTTAAAATATATGAATCCATGAAAAAATACATCTTTTTGCAAATTAATGAAAGTATTGAAGGAGGTTTCTCCCTCGAAGATGTCTGTTATTTTATGTTTTGCAAGATTGATTTAATTTTACATTTAAATTCTATATTACATGATGTTATTTCATGAATATTTATTTTAATTGCAATATTTATGTGAATGAGTTTATTTTCAATAGAAGGTTCCTAACACAACTACCTTTATCTTCTAGTAGATGCATAGTCCTTGTGATGGGTGGTTATTCTATTACATGGGCTATGATGTAATAATTCTCAATTGTTGGGGGGCCAGGAGTGACCCCCTTATGCTCAATAGATATTGCAACCCCCCATGGTTGTAGCCTCAACATCTATCATTACCTTGTTTGAGTGGGTGTGTCTGGTACCTTATGCTTTGTGTAGGACCACTATTCTTGGGAAGTTTGTGGAAGCATGGAATGTGGCTCCAATTGGATGACCTTCAGGGTATTTTACCCAAGGTCAATTTCTTGCTTCTATATATCTTCTTTGGTGCTCATCATTTTTATCCCACTATGCTACTGTACTGCTAGTCCTAGGCTAACTCAAAGGGAAAAGGTAAATAGGGGACATAAAATAGATTATGGAAAGTTGTAAAGTATATGGAAAGTAAAGGAAAGCGGTAAAGTATAAGAAAAATAAACCTATCTAGCCTAGACTAAGAGGTGGTGATGCACCAAAGAAAAGAGAATAATACTCTCCTAACATCTCAACGAGTTTGGATGAACACATGGGTGGTGGTTGATAGTGCACAAGGAACATAAGACCCTTTTAGGAGCATGCTGTAATACTTAACACCCATGCCCTAATCAAGATAGAGATTAACAAATAGTCACATATTCTTTATTAACATGAAATTTGAGTTACATACACACAAATGGAATATGTTATAAAACTACTCGATATACCACACAAGGCTCGAGCTAGGATAGGATATAGAGGAGAATTAAGGAAATCATCCTTTAGATGGATGGAGGGCTTCGATAATTACAAAAAATATAAGAATACATATTTATAGAGAATACATGGGGCCCCTTTTGAATTTAAAATTTCACTTGTCCAATTTTTTTGCTCATATTACTTTTGCATTGATGGTGTAGGATCCCAAGGTTACTTTATCTTGGAGTCATTGGAGGTGAGATCATGTTTCCCATGTTAGAGTTTTACTGTAGAGATATACCATTAATGTTCTTGGATTTGTGGCCATTTCTCTAGAGGTCTAATGATGGTGCATTAAATGTGATACCTCCTTTTAGAGAAAATACTGTTCATCCAAGGAACTATACATCTTTCGATAGTATATGGGGTTTGGAGTAGAGATAGAATACTCGAATAGGGGGAATGGGGGGCCAATGGCCCTGCATGAAGGGGTTTGGGGTGAGAGCCTCCAAAGAAAAAAATTTCCTTCTAAAATTTTGGAACACAATTGGATGTAGTCTGACCAAAAATAACAATCCCTTGGTCTAATTAGCATTCCCCTAGTAGTCACCCATCTCTTTATTTATTTGTTTGTTTTGGTTACCATCGCTAGCTAGATGGGTCTAATTTATTGATATGGTTAGGTATCCCTAGGCCAAACTATTACTCTGATCCTAATTCAATGTGGGACCTTGCAATCAAAATTTTTGGTTATGCATTTCATAAAGAGAGATCTAGTCCTTAAAGCTTTTATTTCTACTTTCTCTTATTCTTTGGTCTATCTAGTTCTACCTGTGTATTTGTCTATTCCCTAGGTGATTCAATCCCCTATCAGGTTCAACCTTAAAATTTGGCCAAAAGGCTCTACTCCTCCCAAGTGTAGTGAGAAATCACTATAGTTTTGGTTACTCATAGGGGGCCCTCAACATGCTAAGGACAAGTAACTTAAAATGCCATCACCTTATCCATTGGGTACAAAGTAAAAATTTAGATAAATGCTACTCTCAAAATCCTTGATATCTATAAAATTGGGACCCTTTCTTTGAGTTTTGAGGTATCTCTAGGCAATATTGGTTACACCACATTTGATTCTACTTCATTTTATAAAAATTTTGCTTTAAGGGCTGATGGGATGTTAAGAGGTGAACATATAAATATAGACTTCCCAAATTAGGAAAAGTCATCATCATTTTATACCCCAACTCCTCCTTTTGTGATAATATTTGCTATGAGTGAATTAGCAACAATGTTTATGCTCTAACTTTTGTAGTTTGCACAACCTCTTCTCATGTGAAATCCTTGGACACACCTCCCAAGCCTTCTTCAAATATTAGCCTTAGCTATTTTTCCTTTCTATATGTCATCGCTTGGTTCTACCAATATCTAAGTGACATAGCATGACCATATTTATTTGTAAAGACCATGTATTTAAACTATGGTACATAAAATTTGGCACAGTTTTAGGTATCGTGTGTATCACGTGTCATTCTTTCATAAAAATCTACAGTGTTCAAACCAAAGTGATCCAAATTTTTGCTTCTCTTGCATGTTCATCCTCTCAAACACATGACTTGCTATTTCCCAAGGAATCCTACTAGCTTGCCATGTCAAAGAATGAGTTGCTAGGCTTGTTCTAGATATTACATTGGAAATTGGTATAGATATATCATCCTCTTAGAGATTGGGGCCTCCATCACCATTTTTGGACATACAAGGATTTCCCTCCTTGGTCCATAAATATTCAATGTTAGATTATAATTGGGTGGATGTGATCATTGGGCTTAGTTTCCTTCAAGGGTGGGTCCAATTAGATCTTTAATTTTTACTAGTTTATGCTTCGCATTGGAGTAAACTCTTCCATGGAGGGGACAAACTCATGTTGGGGAGGCATTGGAATTTCTTGTTGATCTCAAATTTCTTTAGTGGTTGTTTCTATTATGAACCACTCCATGATAATATTAGATATTTAGCCCTAAGTATTGATGGAATGGGGAGGAAAGGAATCAAAACATTGATGGACCCTTCCTCAAAAAGAGCTTGTCAATAGCTTAAGTGCCATGTCGTGCTTGGTAAAATTATGTATCTAGTACACAAAGATCATATCCTACAAGTTCTCAAAAGGAGATATTGGGTCTTCACCATTGTATTCAAACATGACCTCAAGTTTTGATGTTGAAAACTCTTCCCATTCAACTGGTGGCTCTAGGGGGTTCAAGGAGATTCTATCATCATTTTTAATTGAGGGTGCTAATAAGGCAATCATATTATATTCCTTGGTTGTAGAAAAGGTGAATATGCTTCAGGTTCTTGCAAGCAAATGGATTGAGGTCTTCACCAAAATCTTAACCTTGGGCTCTTCATGGTAGCTTCTTCAAGTTCTTTCTTGTAGTAAATTCACAAGGTGAGTGAGAGTGCTGGTCAAATAGAGGTTCCCACTGTCACCTCGCATGGAATTATAGCTTCTATTATTTTGGGTTCTTCTTTAGCACTGAATTAACTAGGTGAATCTATAGTGTGCTTCAAAAAGTTGATGACTGTGATCTTCAATAGAATTATTGTTTAACTTCTAGATCAGGGGATAAATGTTATTAAGTATGGGTCCCATCGTGTATACCAATATGAACTATTAGGGACCTAGAGTGATCCTTTTATGCTCCTTAGGCATTGCAACATCCCATGATTATGGCCTTAGAATATACCATCATCTCAATTAAATGATTGCATTCGGTTCCTAGTGGCTCATGTAGAGGTACAAGTCATAGGAAGTTTTGGGAAGCATGGGATACGACTCCCATCAAATGACCTATAGGGTTTTTTATCCAAGGTTGGTTCCTTCTAGATTTCTTCTTTGGTTCTCACCAGTCTTCTCCTGCTATTCTACTCTATTCCTAGTTCTAGGCTAACTCATAGGGGAAAAGGGAAAGAGGGGACATAAAATAAATTACAAAAAGTTATGTGTAGGGAAAGTAGAGGAAAATAATAAAGTGTAGGAAATGTAAACCTATATAGCCTAGACTAAGGGGTGGAAATGCACTAAATAAAAGAGAATAAGACTCCCCCAGTGCCCCAATGAAATTGTATTAACACATGGGTGATGGTCTATAATGCACGATGAACATAGGACCCTTTTAGAAGCATGTAATAAAACAAAACATCCATGCCAAAATTATGATAAATATTAACAAATAGTCAGATTCTTTATTAATGTGACGAGTTACATACACCTAGAGGAAAGAGGTTCAAAAAATGCTTGATAGGTCACACAAGGCTTGGCTACATGAGAAATAGAGCAGAATTAAGAAAATTACCCTCAAAAGGATGGAGGGCTTTTGATAGTTACAAAAAAGAGAAGAATACATATTTATAGAGAACACATGGAACATTTACCCCTTTTGAATTTATAATTTTCCTTTTCCAAAATTCTTGCTCATAGTACTTCTACATTTATGGCATAGGATCCAAAGGTTTCTCAATCCTAGAGTCATTGGAGGTGAAATAATGTTGCCATTGCTATATATTTTCTAAGGAGATCTCTTGCCATTAATGTTCTCAAATTCATAGCCATTCATTTGGAGGTCTATTTATGGTGCATTAAATAAGATACCTTTTAGAGAAAAGATCATTCACTTGAGAAACTGTGCATCTCTACATATTTTATGGGGTCTAAGACAACAATAGTAACCCTAAATAGGGGAAATGAGGGGCCAACGACCCCATATGAAGGGGTTCAAGTGAGAGCTCCCAAAGTAAAATATGCCCTCCTAAAATTTTAGAGTGTGATTGGATGTAGTCTAACTAGAAACAATCATCCCTTGGTCTAGTTAACATTCCTCATAGTAGTCCCTCCTCTCTTGCTTTATTTAGTTATTTTGATTTCCACCCCTATATGGATGGGTCCGATTGCTTGATCTAGTCAAGCATCGCCAAGCCAAAATACTACTCTAGTCCTAATGTAATGTGGGGTCGTGCAGTTGGAATTTTGGTTATGCCTTTCATTGAGGGAGGTCTTGTCCTTGGAGCTTTTATTTTTGCTTTCTTTGATGCTCTAGTATGTACAATTCCACATAATTCTTCATTCAGTCCCTGGGTTATTCGGTCCCTATTAGGTCCAACCTTCAAAATTAGCCAAAAGGCCCTACTCCTCCCAAGTGTAGTGAGAAATCACTACACTAATATACCCCCCTTATTACATCATAGTCTTAGGTCCAAATTAGACTCTTGCTCTTGGATTTAGCTCTAGTTCATGTATTTGGCTCAAGCTCTTGGGATTTAGACTTGAAGGAAAATAAGTTCTAGGGTGATGTTGTATTCTCTAGATTTGAGACAAAAATTCCCCCTTCAATGTAGACTTTAAAATATAATGCTTAGGAGTGTCAGGTTCCACCAATCATGCACCCCAAATACATACTTATTATAAATATCTAATACTTATAAATTTAATGCATGAAATATATACCTCTTCCAATGTCTTCATATAGAGGATGTGCTACCATGCATCCCATGTTGACTATTGAATTGATTTTTTGTCAATTTTTGTCTTGCATGTGATAGGAAGAAAGTTGTACAAGGCTTATTCTACTTATTCATTTTCTTCTACTTTCCACTTATCTTATCATAATTTTATTAGTAATATTTGGATTATTTGCAAGTTCCCCTTTAATCATGGGTTCTTTAATATGATAAATAGGATGTATGTTTTGAATACAACCTTTAGCAATTATACATACTTATTTTAGCCCCTTAAATAATTTCATAGATGCTAATCCTTTTTATTGAACATGAATGTAGCATCCTATCAAGTGCTTAATAGCCTTTATCGCCAAACCATTAGGGCCCAACAATTACTGATGTTGTTTAATAAATATCCTTTATTAAAGATTATGTTATCAATTTTGATGATATCACATCACATCTTGTCATCTAGTATCTTGATTGCTTATGATGCTAGTACACTTCTTTGCAAAATATTTATGAGATCTCAAGCTTTGATAAAGGATCCTTATTTTTGCAAGTTGTAGAAACAAAAATTATTCTCTCAATAAGATTGAGTTTATTATTTATGCCATGCTTCTTAAAATCTTGTGTCTCGATAGGCCACATATTCTACAAATATTTTCTCTATACTGAGCAAAGAGAGTAGTAAAGGAGTTACCTTTGAGCAAAATATCTCTATTTTGTTGGGATTTATTACATCATAGACCATTTGAGTAGTCAAGTGATATATCAACCCATTATAAGGTACATGCATGTAGTATAGGACAAGGCATTTTACAATTTCTTTTTAGGGTTATTTATACCTAAATTAGGTATCCTATGTTCTTAGATACCCTTAACTACCATAATATAATCAATTCAAATCATTAAGATCTAATATGTGGCATTAGAGCAGGGATAATGAAGAAATAATTCACCTTTTGATCCTCCTCTAGCTTTGACATAGAGAAAGCCAAGGTGCACTCTATTTGAGAGAAAAATTTCAAGTTTTAGATAAGAGGTTTCGAGGGTAAAATTATCTTGTGTAAGATTCTAACTGTGAAGAAAAATTCCTTGGCATTTTCAAGAAATTCCATGATGAAAAACCCTTGACAAAGGAAACATGTTGAAAGTAAAAAATTAGGATAATTAAGACAAGATAAGGAAGCCATTTTGGGGCTCCTCAAAATTGCAAAAGGGAAGCCATAGAATCCCCATTGAAAATTTAAAAAAGGAAAAAATAATTAAAGCCAATTAAAAGGTATTACAAAAACTATTGCAGAAATTTAAAACATAAGCCCATAAAATCTCATAAAAAGGCATTAAAGACTATCAAAGCTGCAAGAAGCAACGTTGTACAAGTTGTAAAAGAAAATTTCTCATAAAAAGATAAAAAAAATCTAAGAAGAACATGCTTGGAAATAAAAAATTGAAGGTAATTTTAGAAGAATTATTTAGTGAAAAGCCTATAACAAATACCCAAAGGCACTTTAGAAAAAGTAAGAGACCAAAGCCAAAATAATAACAAAGTATTTAAATTACTAAATTGGAACATATGTTCCAAGTTAGAATGACAAGGCAACTAGATATTTCATAGGATACATCCAAAATTAAGAAGCTAGAATTAGAATTTGAAGAGGCACATAGGAAATACGCTATTTTTGACATTCACATTTGACCAGAAAGGTACACAAATCTTATAAAAAAATTAGATAAGTGCAAAGGCTTGTTCGTCAATGGGTCAAACCATCTTCAAAAGGAAAATATAAAGGATAGAGAAAATTATAAAATAATTT
This sequence comes from Wollemia nobilis, assembly GCA_028583015.1. NCBI lineage: Eukaryota > Viridiplantae > Streptophyta > Pinopsida > Araucariales > Araucariaceae > Wollemia > Wollemia nobilis. The sequence continues at coordinate 5,234,436 of JAQPPZ010013020.1, read as the reverse complement.
GCTCATTGGAATATTGGAAAGGCATTTGCTCATTTGGAAAAAGCATTCGTTTGATAGAGCATCAATAAAAATGTGCACTTGTCAATGGTTTGATAACACAATTTTCGATATGAAGAAGTCAAAGAAAAGAGGATGGTGTAAAATTAGAAATAAATTATTTTTAAGAAAGTGTTATGTAGAAAAGGTGCACCATCCCAAGCACATATGTAAAAAACATTATCACCTAAAGTGACGTATCACTTGGTGAAGGAAGAACCTATGTGGCAGAAAGGAGACAAAATCTCTAGAACTTTTTAGTAGTCATAATAAAAGTAGGCAATTGAAAATAAGATAGAATATGACTAGAAGCAAGATAGTAGGTGATTGAACTAAATATAGTAGACAATTGAAAACAAGATAGTAGGAAATTGAAAACAAGATAGTAGTCAATTTGAAAAAAGCAAGCTATTGAAAGAAAGCAAGCATTTAAATATGTAGCATTATTTCTTGAGCACAAAAATTAGTAATGTAAGTAATCACAAGAGATGATCGAAGCATTTCTAGAATGCAATAATTTTAGAATATGGTAGCAACATTTGAATATTATCAATACACCTACCATAAATATTCAAAAGTTAAGAGAAAATATAGGAAGAGAGCATCACATGGACAAAACAAAATTGAATAGGTGGATATTTATTCAAATAAAGTGGAAAAGAAAAATCGATATTTAAAAAAGGAGGAAGAGAATATTCCATACAGGAAAAAATATTTGCTCTACCCCTATTTGGTGAGACACATTCTATATCGCACTTATGAAGCATCAATTGAAATCCAATTATAGGCATATATATACTCATCAAACATAAAATTTTAGGGAAAAATTAGTAAAAGGAAAATATTTAGATTTTGTGAAAGTTTACTATGGCTAGTGGAGCACCAAAGTTTTTATTTCTAGATTCCCAATTGTTGAGGGGAATAATTATGTTGCTTGGAAGACCAAACTCATGACATAGCTTGAAATAGAAGAAGTTTGGCATGTAATATATGGAAGCACTACCCATCCTACTATAAAATGAAAAGATCAAACAAATTTTGACAATGTAGATAGAAAGGAAAGACTAATAATCATGTTCAGAGTAGCAGATGAGATCTAAGAATACATTAGAGATATAACCATAGCCAAGGATGTGGGAGAAGTTAAAGATAACATTTGAATACAAGAATCAAAATTAAATTATATTCCTTTAAATCCAACTCCATTGTCTAAAGGTGAAGAGTGGAGAAAAGTTGAAGTTATTCATGATAAGAATAGCAAAATTATGAGCATCATTACAAGCATTAAGAAATCAGGTATCTGATGAAATATTAGTTTTTATTATTTTGAGATCACTCCCATATAACTACATAGTTTTTATGACTACATTAAATATTACTGATCAAACACTAAGCTTTGAGAAGCTAGTAAACCTACTTCATAAAGTAGAGACCTCATATACTACAAAAAAGAACAATTACTAGTTACAACTCAAAAAGTGAAATAAGCATTCAAAATAGGCATGAGACCTTCACAATGCTTCCAAAAAATAAATAATTATTAAATATTTTATAATCAAAGAAATTATTATCAAAGGAGTAATTGCAACACAAAAAAATGTGATAATGATGAAAAAATTAGACACACTATGAAGGATTGCTAACACATTCCATTAAAAAAAGGATCACCTTCATGAGAGATGAACCGAAAACATGATAGGCCATCTTCAAAATGACAAAATCAAAGTTGCAAAAAATACACGCCAAACAAAAAAAATAAAATCACAATAACAGAGTACAGAATAGTTGCACAAAACAAACGATTTCTATTAATCAATGGAGTTTAAAAACTCCTTTTTGAATACAACTGGGCCTGTAACCCTTTATTTGTGATACAAGATTACAATTCATGCTAGGGTTCTCCGAAACCCTAGCTGGCACAAATGGTGGCGTCTTCGAAGAATGTATCTTCAATCTCAACAGAACGAGTGGGCTTCGTTATATCCCTTGCTTGGACCACTCCAGCTTAAACAGCTGCCATCAATAAACCAGATCTGCCGTTAAAAACCTGCACACATTAACACTATCAAGGAGTTAGAAATTAATAAGAGGGCTCCACTGTGTGAGCCCTCAGAAACAATCTAAAACCCTAGAAAAATAGAATGCAGGAATTCAACAACAGATTAATAAAAGAAAAGAAGTTACTTGCTTTAAACTAATTTATACCTGTTCTCTGTTAACGTAGCTAGACTAGGCGACACCTGGAAGTAATGTGGCTATCAAATCGGCTGTGGAAGGCACCCTGGTGCACTCACTGAATGCCCACGTGCTTCTGGATCTGGGTTACAGACGCCGGTCTACGTCTGTGGCTGTGGATAAACGCCCGCGGGCACTTAATAAATGCCCGTGGGCACTTGCGACAAGGGGTAAACACCCGTGGGCACTTGCGAAAGGAATGGGAGATTCTGCAGAATGCTATAGAAGGAATGGCGGCAAAAGCGGCGACGAAAGCGACGAAAAAGGACGATGATAGATGCGACAAAAGGGTAGCAGAAGAATTAGAATCCGAGATAGCCGAGATAGATGAAGGGATAGAAGAAGTTAAGAAGATAGAAAAGATCCAGGATAGAAGTAGCAAAGGACATAGGGTTTGAGCCATCAAGGTGACTCAATTTATAATCTACTCTTAGGGCACACTTTAGGGTTTTAACGACACTTTGAACGTGTGGCTAAGATTAAAGTGGATCTAAGGGTAGAGAATAAATCTAGGTTGTGAAATGGATTAAGATGGATGGACGGATGAGATTAAATGAAGGACGGACGGCTCAGATTAAATCACTTAAACTATTATTTAAATATATATATTAAAATATTAAAATATATATATATATATATAAATATTAATTTAAATAAATTTGGGGATGAAAAATGGCGGGAAAGGTGAAATTGGGCCAAATAATGGTGGAAAAGTGTGGATTTGGGCCAAATAATGGCGGGAAGGTGGATGACCGACACGTGGCTGACAGGAAGGTATAGATGACTTGCAAGTGGCTGGATTTTGGTGTCTACAGATGCCCCTTTTTGAGCTGCTTTGTGTGAAGACACAATGCAGCACAAAAACTTAGGACACCCGAAAAGTTGGATCAGACGCAACTCTCTCTCAAGACTAAAGCACAACTTTGAAGACCAAAGAATAAAAGAATATTTAAAATTTATCATCTTACCCCCTCAATTGGCGAGCGAGAATGGTTCTCACGAGCCAATTGGAAGAAATTCGGAAGAAAATGAACCGTTTTTGCCCCAACGGTGAAAAAGGGGTTGGTGTATGAACCATCTGTTTATGTCCCAACAAAAAAGGGGTTGGTGTACAAACCAGAAAAGAATATGATTGAAGACGATATGAGTGATGTGAAAGATGAACCGTTTTTTGCCCCAACGGTTAGAAAGGGATTTTTGCCAAATTTTAAATTCCATGATCATGTAAGATGAATTCTACTATTAGGAAAGTTAAAAATTGATAACGGATGCCCCAACTCCTGTGGGTGAATCCATACTGTTGATGAAATTGCCTTGTTGGCGCCATTGATATGCAGAGATGCAATATGAAAGAGTCCAGAACTTCAGAGATGCTCCTAGTGACTGTATGGATAATTCCTCGGGTCGGAACCAATCAACCTAGGTAGCCTTAATCTCTAGCAAGACTCAAAATAATGATGATATTGAAGATTGTCCATGTTTAAGGCCCCATGAACTAGGCCATCAATGACAACTGTTGAGCAAATTAATCTTGGTATGAGGTCACTTGAAAAGTAGGATACCCAAAATTGATTTCCAATTTTCAAACAGTGAAATAATTGATGATGATAAATGGTAAGTGTCCTTATGGTGGTTTAATCCTCTTACCGAATTGCATGGATGCAAATCGTTGCAATCGCCAAGGTGATAGAATATACCACTAGATACGAGGTTTACTTTAATTTAATTTGGCAAAAATATGCATGATGAAAGAAGAATGAATGAAATTGACGATAGATCAGAAGAATTGATGAATGTTGTTAATTTTGTGAAGGTTTTGAATGTTTTTAACCCAATTTGTAAATCAATGATGAATGATGCGCTTTTTGAGCAAAATGACAAAATTTGTTTCCAAAACTGTTGTAACCTTCACAAAATGTTTTATTATGATAAGAAGAATGGATGGATGCAATTTGATGAAATTTGGAGGAGGTAAGCTTCAATTTTGTAAGTTTTGTTCTTTTATTCAATACTGACACCAAACGCCGGTATGCATTTGGAGGTGGCATAAACGCCCGCCGGTGTTTGAATGCATCATGAAATGCCCCACTGCGTCTGAATGCGCCATGAAATGCCCCACTGCGTTTCAGGGTGCCAAAACCAGCTATTTAAACAGTTTCAGTGAGAATTTCGCTCATTTGTGCGTTCGAGCTTGAGAGAAGTGCGTCTGAGGGAGTGGAATGAAGTGAAGTGAAGTGAAAGGTTGTGTGGGAGAGTGAAGCACGCGGGAGCTATGGCGGAGATGGGAGCGGACGTGCCAGTGCAGCCAGCTGAGGTATTTGTTTATTTAAGCAAGTACTTTTATTTGTTTTTTTTTTTTTTTTGAAAAAAAATTTGTAACCAATTTTTGTTTTGTTGTTTTGTAGCTTAGGGTGTTAGAGGCACGACACCGATTCTCCCCTATCATTCCGGGGATGAGGAGGTCATTGTCCCAGGCAGACTGGGAGATATTGGAGGCAGTAGGGCTAGTGGAGGCAGCCCGATTGGAGGTAGTTCGGGCAGATGAGGGGTACCTCTCGGCTTTGGCCGAGAGGTGGGATCCAGATCGGGGGACGTTCCAGCTCCCGATTGGAGAGATGACGGTGACGCTTGAGGATGTATACCGCATCCTCAAGGTGCCCGTGGAGGGGGCACGGGTGGAGGTTGGACGAGATAGGGCCACGGAGATGGCCAAGTTGTTTGGGGATGACTGGAGGGAGATCCGGACGGAGAGCGAGGGGATTCCTTACTTGGCCATGTATACGGCCAAGGAGTTGGTAGCGGTGGAGGCTCTGATGATGTTCGTATTGGCCAACATTGTGGCCCCGAACAGCATCGGGTGCAGGTTTCCATGGAACCTGATGGGTGTAGTGAGCGAGATGCTCACTAATAGGGTAGTGTATGCCTGGGCGCCCGCTTTATTGGCGCAGGTGTACCGGGAGTTGTATGAGGTTCGAAGACGGGGCCGGAAGGGCCTAGGCTATAGTTTGGTTCTCCAGTGCTGGGGCTGGGAGCACTTCAGAGTGGCCCGACCGGAGGGGTTGCCATGTGCTTACTGGGACATGAGCCAGGCTTATGGTAGGAGATGGCTAGTGGTGGAGGAGAGACAGTCGAGCCGCCCCGTGAGATCGAGGCAATGGTATAGGAGTTTATGGGCAGACTTGACAGATGCCCAAGTCATTTGGAGGCCCTGGCGGGAGGCAAGGTGGATCGGGGATGGAGAGCATCTGAGATGGGTGCGACAGGCTAGATGGGTAGTGGGTCGGGGCCACAGTGAGGCGGAGTACATACAGATGTCTCGAGTGCTCCGCCAGGTCGGATTGAGACAGGATGTCCCCGGTGAGCCAGTGCACTATCGGAGGCACAGATCAGAGGGGGATTTGCCATGTGCCGAGTCGTGGAGGGAGGCGACAGAGGACGATGAGGACATGGAGATCCCCGACGTGGATGACGTCGAGGTGACAGCTGAGTATGCAGCATGGATGGCCGCAGAGCCGAGGTGGGAGCCACCATTGGTGGCTGTTGGAGCTGGAGAGGACGAGGGAACCGCAGAGGTTCCCAAGCGCAGGGAGGGTCCCCGCCTTCGATCTGACAGTCGAAGGCGAAAGGGGAATATGGCATGACAGGCACCGAGGAGCGGAGATGACGAGGAGGATGATGGCGAGGGCCTAGGAGAGGCCGCAGGAGAGACTAGGGAGGTACCCCCTAGCGGGCACGAGGATGATCTGGCGTAGCTGCAACAGTAGATAGCAGAGCGCGATGCTATGCTAGCTGTCCAGGATGAGAGGATAGCTCGGTTGGAGCAACAGGTTGCAGAGCGGGATGCCCTGATAGCTGTTCAGGAGGAGAGGATGGCCCAGATGCAGGCGGACTTGGATGGAGCGACTAGGGTGCCCCAAGATGACAGGGTGACGAGACTCCAGGCAGAGCTAGCAGAGCGGGAGCGACGACACGGGATAGACATATCTAGACTTAGGTCTAGGACTCGTTATATTGAGGCTCTGGAGGACACATTGTTTAGGCATCACATTGTGTTGCCTGATCCTCCATCCTCCTTTGTCTCTAGGCGTAGTGAGTCTAGGCACACCACTAGGTCTAGGGCTCCTACTAGGTCACAGGGATCCTCTTTTGATGGTTAGCTTAGTGCTTAGATGCACTCTTTATGAGCCTTGGTGCTCTATTGTATTTTGTAGCCTTTTGGCATTCACTGTACGTTTTGATCTTTATACATATATATAACATGGCTTTTATTTATTTGGTGTTTTACTTTCTTTTGTGTGAATGCCTATGTTTTTGTGATGCATGTTTTTATATGTTTTAATGCATATGTGATGGAATGGAATGCAAAGTTATAGATGATTAATGCGAGACTAAGTAAATGAAATATGCACTAAGAAGCACTCATACTTTTAGATAGTTAGATTTAGCCAACTGTTATCATAATTGTTTAATCAGGGGCACCGAACTTGGTAGCTTGTGAATGAATGACGTATGGAATGACATGAATATGGAAGAAGATATGGAGGTTGATATGGAAGAAAATATGGAGGAAGACTGTTTTACAAAGACTCAAACATGCTAGTGGTATCAAACAAACTTACTAATACTTCCTAATTCAACTAGGACCAAATGTGTGTGCATGTGAGTTCATTAACCAAATCCGAAGCATGGTAGTGACTCTAGGCAATCAAAAACCTGTGTGTGTGCAAGTGTGTTCATTAACCTCATCTTGCACAAATTAGGTAACCCTGTTATGGAGAAGACCCCAAAGCTAGTTTGTCCGTATGAGCATTCAGAGGTCTCTTTTTTAGGAGAGACATGTCGCCATGCAAATGAGTATACTCCACTGCCAGTCAAGCGTCTATAGCCCCGGTGAAGGTTAACTCCATAGTCCATGTTGTTTTTGACCTTTGTAAGCCTTGGGGATGACTACCTATCCGTCTGATCGGACAAGTAGTACGATCCTTACAACTTATTTGGGATCAGTGGTGTGTGAAAAATGTTCATTTCCTTAGAGCTTTGGGGAATCGGATTCTCAACCGAAGTATGATGAGAATTTTACCCTATCCTTACTACTCTGTTTATATTTATATTTTGTAATTGCTTGTGATAGTGGTAAGAACCACTATTTTATGGACTATGTTTGCATGATAGGACAAACGAGGATTACCCTGTTCACTTCGAGGCACAACCCAAGGATGGTGTTATCTCTCTTTGACACAAGATGTTTTTAAGATGTGAAAATGTGATAGGTTCAAGACCGCTTTTGAAATCATTTCCCAATACTCAAGATTTTATTTAGTGTAATTTGTGATATGGCCCTAGAGAACTTTAACATGCATTTCGAAGTTTGCTTAAAACACTAGAAATGGCTGAGTGACTGAAAACATTTTGGCAATGTAAATATGTGCAAATGGAAAATGGATGTACGAATGACAATTCGGTTTGATGGATTTTATGAAGGTGCCCTTGATTAAGGCAACATGACTTTTGTTTGACCAAATTTTATATCCAAAAGATAGAATGGTCTCTAACATGATATGCAACTATGGCTGAAAATGAAATGTTATGGTTTTCAATGAGATGTATGCACATGAAATGCAATGTTTTTGAATGAGATGTATGCAACTAACAATGAAATGCAAATTCTTTTTATTTTATTTGTTTTTTTTTTTTTTTTTACAAGCCATGTATATATGTACATATAAAATTCAAACTATGCGTAGAATGCCCTCAAGTGTATAATATTAAGTGGTTCGGGTTCTTCCTCTCCCTCTAAACTGGCAAGTCTATAAGTTCCATTACCCACTCTTTCAGTGACCATATATGGACCTAACCAATTAGCCACGAATTTATCTCGAAGATGCGGCAATGCATTGGTGTTTTGTTGATTCTCTTTAAGGACAAGATCCCCTACTTGAAATTCTCTTAGATGAACTTTGGCATTGTAAGCACGTTTCAATCGGTCTTGATAAACTCGCAAATGCTCTAAAGCATTGATTCGTTTTTCATCTATGAGTGTGAGTTGATCAAGACGTGCTTGTCTAGCAGTATCATCATCGATAAATTCCTGCAAAGAAATTCGCAAGGAAGGGATCTCGAGCTCAAGAGGCATGATTGCTTCAGCTCCATAGACCAAAGAAAATGGCGTTGCCCTAATGGGAGTTCTGATGCTTGTTCTGTAAGCCCATAATGCCAAGGGGATTTTGTAGATTAAAAATACACGCCAAACAAAAAATAAATAAAATCACAATAACAGAGTATAAAATAGTTGCACAAAACAAACGATTTCTATTAATCGATGGAGTTTAAAAACTCCTTTTTAAATACAACTCGGGCCTCGTAACCCTTTATTTGTGATACACCGATTACAAGTTATGCTAGGGTTCTCTGAAACCCTAGCTGGCACAAATGGTGGCGCTCTCCGAAGAATGTATCTTCAATCCCAACAGAGTGAGTGGGCTTTGTTGTATCCCTTGCTTGGACCACTCCAGCTTAATCAGCTGCCATCAATAAACCGGATCTATCATCAAAAACCTGCACACATTAACACTATCAAGGAGTTAGAAATTAATAAGAGGGCTCCACTGTGTGAGCCCTCCGAAACAATCTAAAACCCTAGAAAAATAGAATGCAGGAATTCAATAACAGATTAATAAAAGAAAAGAAGTCTACTTGCTTTAAACTAATTTATACCTGTTCTCTCTTTAACGCGACTAGACCAGGCGACACCTGGAAGTAATGTGGCTATCAAATCGGCTACGGAAGGCGCCCTGGTGCACTCGCCGAACGCCCGCGTGCTTCTGGATCTAGGTTACAGACGTCGGTCTGAGTCTGTGGCTATGGGTAAACGCCCGCGGGCACTTGGTAAACGCCCGTGGGCACTTGGTGAAGGGGTAAACGCCCGCGGGCACTTGCGACAGGAATGGGAGATTCTGCAGAATGCTACAGAAGGAATGGCGGCGAAAGCGGCGACAAGCGACGATGGATGCGGCGAAAAGGGTAGCGGAAGAAAGAGAGATAGCCGAGATAGAAGAAGGGATAGAAGAAGTTAAGAAGATAGCAGAAGATAGGAGATAGAAGTAGCAAAAGACATAGGGTTTGAGCCATCAAAGTGACTCAATTTATAATCCACTCTTAGGGCACACTTTAGGGTTTTAACGACACTTTGAACGTGTGGCTAAGATTAAAGTGGATCCAAGGGTAGAGAATAAATCTTGGTTGTGAAATGGATTAAGATGGATGGACGGATGAGATTAAATGAAGGATGGACGGCTCAGATTAAATCACTTAAACTATTATTTAAATATATATATTAAAATATTAAAATATAAAAAATATATATAAATATTAATTTAAATAAATTTGGGGATGAAAAATGGCGGGAAAGGTGAAATTGGGCCAAATAATGGCGGGAAGGTGGATGACCGACACGTGGCTGACAGGAAGGTATAGATGACTTGCAAGTGGCTGGATTTTGGTGTCTACAGATGCCCCTTTTTGAGCTGCTTTGTGTGAAGACACAATGCAAGCACAAAAACTTAGGACACCTGAAAAGTCGGATCAGACGCAACTCTCTCTCAAGACTAAAGCACAACTTTGAAGACCAAAGAATAAAAGAATATTTAAAATTTATCAGCTTACCCCCTCAATTGGCGAGCGAGAATGGTTCTCACGAGCCAATTGGAAGAAATTCGAAAGAAAATGAACCGTTTTTGCCCCAACGGTGAAAAAGGGGTTGGTGTATGAACCATCTGTTTATGTCCCAACAGAAAAGGGGTTGGTGTACAAACCAAAAAAGAATATGATTGAAGACGATATGAGTGATGTGAAAGATGAACCGTTTTCTGCCCCAACGGTTAGAAAGGGATTTTTGCCAAATTTTAAATTCCATGATCATGTAAGATGAATTCTACTATTAGGAAAGTTAAAAATTGATAACGGATGCCCCAACTCCAGTGGGTGAATCCATACTCGTTGATGAAATTGCCTTGTTGGCGCCATTGATATGCAGAGATGCAATATGAAAGAGTCCAGAACTTCAGAGATGCTCCTAGTGACCGTATGGATAATTCCTCGGGTCGGAACCAATCAACCTAGGTAGCCTTAATCTCTAGCAAGACTCAAAATAATGATGATATTGAAGATTGTCCACGTTTAAGGCCCCATGAACTAGGCCATCAATGACAGCTGTTTGAGCAAATTGATCTTGGTATGAGGTCACTTGAAAAGTAGGATACCCAAAATTGATTTCCAATTTTTAAACAAGTGAAATAATTGATGATGATAAATGGTAAGTGTCCTTATGGTGGTTTAATCCTCTTACCGAATTGCATGGATGCAAATCGCTGCAATCGCCAAGGTGATAGAATATACCACTAGATACGAGGTTTACTTTAATTTAATTTGGCAAAAATATGCATGATGAAAGAAGAATGAATGAAATTGACGATAGATCAGAAGAATTGATGAATGTTGTTAATTTTGTGAAGGTTTTGAATGTTTTTAACCCAATTTGTAAATCAATGATGAATGATGCGCTTTTTGAGCAAAATGACAAAATTTGTTTCCAAAACCGTTGTAACCTTCACAAAATGTTTTATTATGATAAGAAGAATGGATGGATGCAATTTGATGAAATTTGGAGGAGGTAAGCTTCAATTTTGTAAGTTTTGTTCTTTTATTCAATACTGACACCAAACGTCGGTATGCATTTGGAGGTGGCAGAAATGCCCGCCGGTGTTTGAATGCATCATGAAATGCCCCACTGTATTTGAATGCGCCATGAAATGCCCCACTACATTTCAAGGTGCCAAAACCAGCTATTTAAACAGTTTCAACGAGAATTTCGCTCATTTGTGCGTTCGAGCTTGAGAGAAGTGCGTCTGAGGGAGTGGAATGAAGTGAAGTGAAGTGAAAGGTTGTGTGGGAGAGTGAAGCACGCGGGAGCTATGGCGGAGATGGGAGCGGATGCGCCAGTGCAGCCAGCTGAGGTATTTGTTTATTTAAGCAAGTACTTTTATTTGTTTTTTTTTTTTTTTTTTTTTTTGTTTTTTTTTTGGAAAAAATTTGTAACCAATTTTTGTTTTGTTGTTTTGCAGCTTAGGGTGTTAGAGGCACGACACCGATTCTCCCCTATCATTTCGGGGATGAGGAGGTCATTGTCCCAGGCAGACTGGGAGATATTGGAGGCAGTAGGGCTAGCGAAGGCAGCCGTTGGAGGTAGTTCGGGCGGATGAGGGGTACCTCTCGACTTTGGCCGAGAGGTGGGATCCAGATCGGGGGACGTTACAGCTCCTGACTGGAGAGATGACGGTGACGCTTAAGGATGTATACCGTATCTTCAAGGTGCTCATGGAGGGGGCGCGAGTGGAGGTTGGACGAGATAGGGCCTAGGAGAGGCTACAGGAGAGGCTAGGGAGGTACCCCCTAGCGGGCATGAGAACAAGCTGGCATAGCTGTAGATAGCAGAGCGTGATGCTATGCTAGCTGTTTGGGATGAGAGGATAGCTCGGCTGGAGCAACAGGTTGTAGAGCGGGATGCCCTGATAGCTGTTCAGGAGGAGAGGATGGCCCAGATGCAGGCGGACTTGGATGGAGCGACTAGGGTGCCCCAGGATGACAGGGTGACGAGACTCCAAGCAGAGCTAGCGGAGCGGGAGCGACGACACGGGATAGACATATCTAGACTTAGGTCTAGGACTCGTTATATTGAGGCTCTGGAGGACACATTGTTTAGGCATCACATTGTGTTGCCTGATCCTCCATCCTCCTCTGTCTCTAGGCGTAGTGAGTCTAGGCACACCACTAGGTCTAGGGCTCCTACTAGGTCACAGGGGTCCTCTTTTGATGGTTAGCTTAGTGCTTAGATGCACTCTTTATGAGCCTTGGTGCTCTATTGTATATTGTAGCCTTTTGGCATTCATTGTACGTTTTGACCTTTATACATATATATACATGGCTTTTATTTTTTAGTGTTTTACTTTCTTTTGTGTGAATGCCTATGTTTTTGTGATGCATGTTTTTATATGTTTTAATGTTTTGACATATGTGATGGAATGGAATGCAAAGTTATAGATGATTAATGCGAGACTAAGTAAATGAAATATGCACTAAGAAGCACTCATACTTTTAGATAGTTAGATTTAGCCAACTGTTATCATAATTGTTTAATCAGGGGCACCGAACTTGGTGGCTTGTGAATGGATGACGTATGGAATGACATGAATATGGAAGAAGATATGGAGGTTGATATGGAAGAAAATATGGAGGAAGACTGTTTTACAAAGACTCAAACATGCTAGTGGTATCAAACAAACTTACTAATATCGCCTAATTCAACTAGGACCAAATGTGTGTGCATGTGAGTTCATTAACCAAAATAGAAGCATGGTAGTGACTCTAGGCAATCAAAAACTTGTGTGTGTGCAAGTGTGTTCATTAACCTCATCTTGCATAAATTAGGTAACCCTGTTATGGAGAAGACCCCAAAGCTAGTTTGTCCGTATGAGCATTCAGAGGTCTCTCTTTGAGGAGAGACATGTCGCCACGCAATGAGTATACTCCACTGCCAGTCAAGCGTCTATAGCCCCGGTGAAGGTTAACTCCATAGTCCATGTTGTTTTTGACCTTTGTAAGCCTTGGGGATGACTACCTATCCGTCCGACTCGGACAAGTAGTACGATCCTTACAACTTATTTGGGATCAGTGGTGTGTGAAAAATGTTCATTTCCTTAGAGCTTTGGGGAATCGGATTCTCAACCGAAGTATGATGAGAATTTTACCCTATCCTTACTACTCTGTTTATATTTATATTTTGTGATTGCTTGTGATAGTGGTAAGAACCACTGTTTTATGGACTATGTTTGCATGATAGGACAAACGAGGATTACCCTTTTCACTTCAAGGCACAACCCAAGGATGGTGTTATCTCTCTTTGACACAAGATGTTTTTAAGATGTGAAAATGTGATAGGTTCAAGACCGCTTTTGAAATCATTTCCCAATACTCAAGATTTTATTTAGTGTAATTTGTGATATGGCCCTAGAGAACTTTGACATGCATTTCAAAGTTTGCTTAAAACACTAGGAATGGCTGAGTGACCGAAAACATTTTGGCAATGTAAATATGTGCAAATGGAAAATGGGTGTACGAATGACAATTCGGTTTGATGGATTTTATGAAGGTGCCCCCGATTAAGGCAACATGACTTTTGCTTGACCAAATTTTATATCCAAAAGATAGAATGGTCTCTAACATGATATGCAACTATGGCTGAAAATGAAATGTTATGGTTTTCAATGAGATGTATGCACATGAAATGCAATGTTTTTGAATGAGATGTATGCAACTAACAATGAAATGCAAATTCTTTTTATTTTATTTGTTTTTTTTTTTTTTTGTTACAAGCCATGTATATATGTACATATAAAATTCAAACTATGCGTAGAATGCCCTCAAGTGTATAACATTAAGTGGTTCGGGTTCTTCCTCTCCCTCTAAACGGGCAAGTCTATAAGTTCCATTACCCACTCTTTCAGTGACCATATATGGACCTAACCAATTAGCCGCGAATTTATCTCGAAGATGCGGCAATGCATTGGTGTTTTGTTGATTCTCTTTAAGGACAAGATCCCCTACTTGAAATTCTCTTAGATGAACTTTGGCATTGTAAGCACGTTTCAATCGGTCTTGATAAACTCGCAAATGCTCTAAAGCATTGATTCATTTTTCATCTATGAGTGTGAGTTGATCAAGACGTGCTTGTCTAGCAATATCATCATCGATAAATTCCTGCAAAGAAATTCGCAAGGAAGGGATCTCGAGCTCAAGAGGCATGATTGCTTCAGCTCCATAGACCAAAGAAAATGGCGTTGCCCCAATGGGAGTTCTGATGCTTTTTCCGTAAGCCCATAATGCCAAGGGGATTTGTGTATGCCAATCTTTATGATTTTCTTTAACAAGTTTCTTAAGAATAGCAATTATGGTCTTATTGGAAGCTTCAGCTTGTCCATTGGCTTGTGGGTAGTAAGGAGTTGAGAAACTATGTTGGATATTATACTTTTCGCAAAGAGCTCGAACATCCTTATTCTTAAAAGACTTGCCGTTATCAGAAATGATTTTAGAGGGAATACCAAAACGACAAATGATATGGTGAAGTATAAACTCCACAATTCTAGGACCTGTCATACTCGTTAGAGGAATAGCTTCAACCCACTTTGTGAAGTATTCAGTGCTTGTAATGATGAAAGTATGCTGTCCTGAAGAGGCAGGTGAAATCTTGCCAATTAAATCGAGACCCCATTGTGAGAAGGGCCAAAGGCTTTGGATGGGCTGTAAAGCTTGTGATGGTATATGGATTAAATTAGCGTGTTCTTGACACTTTTTACATTGTTTAACATATTTGCAACAATCTTGTTCCATAGTGGGCCAATAATACCCCATACGTAAAATACGCTTCGCAATGGCCATTCCACTAAAATGACCACCACAAGTACCATCATGGGCTTCAGCAATAGCTCTATGTGTTTCACTTGCTTCTAGACAACGGAGGAGTACTCCATCATATCCACGTTTATACAACACATCCCCCAAAAGAACAAAACGAGCTGCCTTTTGCTTAAAACAACAGCGGGCGCTTCGAGACAAATCAGGTGGAAGTGTTCCAAACTTGAGGAAGGCTACTATCTCACTAGACCAAGGCTCATATGGATCCGAATGGATAAAGCAAACATCTTTTTCATCTTTAGACTCAGCACGGACAATTGCAGACTTAGAGATTGTGGAAATGATTAGGGGCTGTACCTCTCCAAGGGAGTCCTTTGGAATCAATGATCCAAGAGAGGCCATGGCATCCGCAAATCTATTAGTCGAACGAGGCAAACTAGTGATCTCATACCAATCAAACTTAGAGAGCAACTTCATTGCTACATCATGATAAAGCTTAATGGTAGGTTCTTTGGCTTGGTATTCTCCTGTAATTTGTTTAACCACGAGTTGAGAATCCCCAAATATCCGAATACGCTTAATGCTCATAGCTATGGCTGATTGAAGACCTAAAATTAAGGCTTCATACTCTGCTGTATTATTGGTGCATTGGAAGTCTAGTTTGAATGATAAAGGGATGGGAATCCCTTGAGGTGTATGAAACACAACTCCAGCACCTCGACCTTTCGCGCACTTAGAGCCATCAAAGAATAGCGTGATGTCAACATCTTCCTCCGGAATGATGTCCTCTTCTTGTTCAGTGATAGCAAATACCGAATCATCTGGGAGCTCAATAATCAAAGGATGATCACTAGGTAGCGGAGCTTCCGCAAGTTGATCGGCTATAACTTGACCTTTAACGGATTTTTGGCTAATGAATTCAAGATCGAATTCGGTAAGCAACATTATCCATTTAGCGGTACGAGTGTTATTATAAGTGCGAGACATCATATAACGCAGAGGGTTTTCTCTAGCTATGACATATGTTGTATGGCTAAGCATATAATGACGAAGTTTCTTAGTGGCAAAAACCACTGCTAAGCACAACTTTTCCACATAAGCATATCGGGTTTCATAGCTTACCAATGTTCGACTAATATAATAGATAGCTTGCTCACGATTTTGTTCATTCTTTTGTGCAAGCATTGTCCCTAAGGCAAAGTCCGTTGCTCGAGATATAAAGGTTGAAAGGGACCCCCGGACGAGGCGGAGCTAAGACTCGGCGGAGATGCTAAGTACCGCTTGATGTCATCAAAGGCTTTCTCGACATTCATCTCGTCCATGAAAATTGTACCCCCTTTTGTAGTAGGTGGCAAAATGGCCTACATTTATCGGAAAGTTGTGCAATAAAGCGACGGATTGAATTAATCTTTCCTTGCAAACTACGCAACTCCTTCAAATTAGTTGGGGGACACATTTCCATAATGGCTTTGACCTTGTTTGGGTCCACCTCAATACCTCGTTTAGAGATAATAAAACCTAGGAGTTTGCCTGAGGTAACACCAAAGACACATTTCTTAGGGTTCAACCTTACTTTATGCTCTAGAAGTCTATCAAAAACTTTTTCCAATACATCAAAATGCTCTTGTCGAGTTTTAGATTTTGCCAATAAATCATCCACATAATCTTCGATAATCTTATGCATATAATCATGGAAAATATAAGTCATGGCTCGTTGATAGGTTGCACCTGCGTTCTTAAGGCCAAAGGGCATCACCCTGTAACAAAAAGTTCCCCAAGGTGTGGTAAATGCTGTTTTGTGTTGATCTTCATGGTTTATTCGAATCTGGTTGTATCCCGAAAATCCATCCATGAACGAAAGCATTTCATGACCAGCGCAGTGTCGACAAGAGTATCAATGTTTGGAAGAGGAAAGTCATCCTTAGGACACGCTTTATTTAGATCTCGAAAATCGGTGCAAACACGTATCCCCCCGTTAGGCTTGCGAACGGGTACCATGTTAGAAAGCCACTCAGGATAATCAATCGGGACGACAAATTTAACATCCAGAAGTTTCTGAATCTCCGATTTAACTATGAGGGCCACGGTAGGATGCATTTTCCTAAGTTTCTGTTTGACGGGTTTAGCATCTTTTTGTAAGGTGAGGTTATGGACAACCAAATTAGGGTCTAGGCCTCGGCATGTCTTTGTAAGACCATGCAAATATCTCCTTCTTCCGCTTGAGTAGAGCAATCATTTGCTCTTGTTCCTCTCGATGATAGACTTTTAGCCGCTTTCACAATTTGGGTGCCATCTTGGTCCGGACTAAGGTCTACATCGATAGTTTCTTCAATAGACATGTGGGAACCTTCCTCAAGCCGATGGGGAGTAGGGATCAGATTTATGTCATCTAAAATGTCATCAAGCTCCCGTGCCTTGCTCTCGTCTATGTCTGCCTGGAAGACCTCTGGCTTAGAAGATGAAGGTGAATGTGGAGGTGAAGGAGGAATGTAGTTGGCGGAAGCCCTTAACAATTCCTCGGAAAGGATGAACTCTGAAATAGATGGAGGGAATGAAATCCGATCCATGTCAATCAGGCTTGGGTTGATCGGGATTGGCTTATCCGGATCATATGGATTATGGAGCGGGGTGAATAAGTCTTCAAAATTCATTGTCGACTTATGGAAGAAAGGATGGGCGGAATGGAAGGGAAAACCGGTGAAGACCTCGGAAGACCTGAAGTGCAAAACAACATAGTTTTTCAGTTTTTTTTTTTTTTTGGTTTGAGTTTTTTTTTTTTTTTTTGTAGTGGTGAAAACCACTATTACACACATACATAAAGCAATAAAGTATTTTTATATATTTTGATTTTTTTTTTTTTTTGGAATTTTCTGATTTTTTTTTTTTTGGTAGTGGTGAAAACCACTATTTTAGTATATACATATAATACAGGTTTGGATTATGGCTTATGGATGTGGCGGGGGTGGTGGTTCACCTCGTTCTTGTGGAAGAAGCAAGCGAAAGATGGCCTCTTGGAGAGGGGAACAATTGGAGATAAAACTCGTCTTGTTTAGTGAGGGGAACAATGGGCGCCGACTCTTCTTCAGATTCATCACCATTTGACATGACGTCAAATTCTTCATAGACTTCATCTTCGGATTCGTCGAGGTGGAGGATTTCTTCTTCTGAATTAAGATTAATGCTTTGAAAAGCTCGTTCAAAAGAAGAAAGGGATGGAAGTGGTTGGTAGCCCGGACCAAAACGCTCAGTGGGTCTCTGGTATGGCATATCGATGCGTTCAGCTACCCCTTGCTCGTATCGACCTAGGCCAAATTGCCGCCAATTATGTCTCGTGGAAATAGCGAGAGGGAAAACCCTCCATCCTTTCGATATTGGCAGTGGACTCGGATGCTTGGGTTCTAGTATGGTGGTAGGACTAGAAGATGACTCTATTCCCCCATATACAAAATTAATGGAATTTGGCATAGAACCCATGTTATAAACCGATCCAATGGATAAATGTTGGTCATGTGGACGACCAAAATCTTTAACTCGTTTGCACATTGAACGGTGTGATGTGGACATCTTGGATGGCATACTCACCAATACCTGCATCAATGAGATGGACCTTGACTTGGGAGGGAGATGGACTAGATGATGGAATAGAAGAATGTGGGATAGAAGAATTGGAAGGATTTGGTTGGGTTGATGCTTCACCGACTTGTGAAACATCACCGGTGATGGTTGGGAAGATGGAGGAATAATAGGTGATGTTGAAGAAGGTGTAGAAGAAGGGGGTAATGACGTGGAAAGAGATGATTGGTCATGGCCACATGTGCATGTGGTCACTGATGAAGAAGAAGGAAGATTAGTTGATGAAGAAAGTGGTGAATGAGATGGAATAGCGGAAGAGGAAGATGGTTGCGATATGATGGGTAGCTCCTCAGGAATGGGAGCTTTAGAAGAAGATGGTATAGAAGAAATAGATGGGGTCAAGAAAAGATGAGTGGATGGCAACACAATCTCATAAGGATTTGAGACATAGTTGCAATGTTTGAAGGGTTCAATGTCAGCAGGTACACAATGAACCTGTCCCTCATATACATACTTCAGACATTGATGCAGTATAGAAGGGACACATCTCATCTCCCTAAGCCAAGGCCGTCCAAGCAATACATTGTATGCCATGGTCCCTTCCAAGATGTGAAACAAGGTATGCAAAGTTCGGGCCCCTACCTCAATGGGCAAGATAATCGTGCCAACCGTGGAAGATAAAGCATCATTGAATGCTTTAAGAGTAAAAGTCGACTTTGTGATAAGGGATGGCGACAGCTTTAGATGACTCAACGCCGATGTTGTAATGATATTGATTGAGGAACCGGTGTCAATTAAGACTCTCTTGAATGGCTTGTTATCGATCTTGGCCATGATATGCAGTGGAGGATCTATACTTTCTGTTGACATAGGTTTGATTTCAAAATCATAGAAAGTGATGGAGGGCTCCATGCATGTTTGAATACTCCCCACAAAGTTGTTGAAGGCATTAGTATCTTGAGTTTGAAGCTCGATTGACTTTAATATTTCCATTAATGCCTCTCTATGCGGAGGAGATTGTTGAATGAGGTCATAGATCGATAACTTGGCATAAGCCATTTTTAAACTCGGTAGTTAACCGGCTACTCAATGACATGATGGGTCGTTGGCGTTGAGTAGAATGATTTAGCGGTTGTTGAGAAGTACTAGCACGTCGTTGGGTCACCGTTACTCGAGGTGGACTCGGGGTTTGTACAGGTGGTCGTGGTTCAGCCTGATTTGGTTGGTTCGCCCTTTGACCCCGGGTTACTACGTTAATAGTACCCACAAAACCTTGGTATTGTTGTACATGGTTGACTTGATTAGGAGGAGTTACCTGAGTTACTCCCCCTGAAGTTGTTGGAGCTTCCTCCCGATGTGGAAGGGGTGTTTGAAATATACCAAGATTTTGATTTTGTTGGGCTAAGGGGCTATCCAATTTAATGGCTCCAATCTCAATAAGATCTTGGATCACATGTTTGAAAGCTGTACAATTATTGATATCGTGCCCATTTTGCCTATGATAAGGACAAAATAGGTACTCCTTGTAATACTTTCCCCTTCTAGATGGGTCTAAAGGTTTAAACTCAGGTAAAGTTAATTGATTTGTGCTATATAACTTGTTGAATATGACCGCATATGGTTCATCTAAAGGTGTGAATTGTCGCTTGGGACGATTGTTTTGCCAAGGTCGAGTTTCCATGGTTGGCCCAGTATTGGGAGCTGGTTGAGCTGGTTGAGGAGGGGCAGGTACCGCATGATAAGTGATTGGTTGCGGTTGACTTTGCATTACTTGTTGTTGTTGAGCCATTACGGGCTGGCTCGCCACCACTTGATTAACTTGGTTAACATTTGAGGCTGTATTAGCCTGTGCTTGTTTGTTTTGGCCATAATTATTATTTCGTTGTTGGCCCTTTTGTTGCCATTCTTTTCTACGGGGTTTTAAAACACCCTCTTGGACTTTAATTTCTTCTATGATACTTGCTTGGGCCAAAGCCTCTTCAAAAGTCCCGTATTGTTGTAATTGGAGTAACCAAGAGATAGGTTTTAGACAACTCGGGTGAACATTTTGGTTAACTCCTCCATTGGTAGGGAGAATGGCAGTTTATTAATGATAGCCCTCCAACGGTTTCCAAAGTCGTAAACTAGTCTCATCGTCATGTTGCTTGAGCTTGTATAAGTCGGACAATGAAACTCTCTTTTGTACATTCAGGGAGAATCGTTCTAAAAATAGATTAATCAATTGCTCGTAAGCATAAATGCTATGGTGAGCTAAATGATTGTACCATTGTACAACATCTCCTCCTAATGTCTGAGGAAAAGTTCTGAGCATAAGAGCATCATTATTTTGGATTCTAAAGCAAGCATGCATGAATGAGCTCACATGTTCATGAGGATCCTCAGTTCCTCAAAATTTGTCAAACTTCGGTAATGTGAAATCAGTCGGATATGGTGGTGAAGGTACCGAAGGATGAATTGGTTGATTGATCAATGACCTTAGCGTAGGTTTCTAACTAGATGAGCCAGGCATGTTGAGCATAAGGTTGTCAATCTGTTGTTGCATAGCATGGAGTCGAGGATCTTCATGAAAATTTTGACTCGTTTGATGATTATGATGATGTAATGGAAGAGTGGAAAATTGATGAGATGGGATGAAATTGCCTGAATTAGGCGGTGTGGAATGGACAGGTTGTTGGTATGGATGATACCGAAAAGAAGGTGATTGGGGTAGATGATGAACTGGACTAGGTTGGGAGAAAGGTGGGGTAGGAATGGACACCACCGAAGATTGGGGTACCCATGTGGGGCCTGAGCTAATAAAAGTTGGTTGGGTAGAAATTGGTTGGGGTGTAGGATTTACTACGACAGGTGGTTGAGCATTTTGTTGCTGTTGTTGCAAAATCAATTTGTCGAGATACTCCTTAACCTTATTAATCTCTAACCCAAGGGAGGTGGGATGATTGGATGAAGGTGGAGGGCAGGCTGCCATGGTAGTCACAGAAGACTGCATAGCAGGGGCGATGAAGTTGGGAGGGCAGCTGCCATGGTAGTCACAGGGGACTGCACAGCAGGAGCAATGAAGGTGGCTGAAGTAGGCGATACCTGGGAAGGAACAAGAGATCGTGCCCAGGTAGGGTGAAACCATAAATGGTTTGGGAAGAAGCGGGTTGAAATTGGTTATGGTTAGAGGAGTTTCCACCAACTTCATAAAGAGAATTGGTGTACACCCGGGTACATGGAGGAGAAGGTGGTCGGGAAGACACTACATTTGTCTCCAAAGGAGGACAATTGAGCATCCGGGAAGATGTTGGAGATGAAGCCGACTGAACAGATACCACATTAGCCTCAAAAAAAGGGTTAGTGTAGACCTGAGTGAAACCAACGGGTATGGTTGATGCAATATCCTGCTGAAAAATAGAATCTTGCATAGGGGAATCTTGGATTGGCTCAAGGACATAGCCAGTGCCATCTCTTAAGTGAGTTTGCACTTGGGCCATATCAATGTGGGTAATATGAGAGGAATTGTCTTCCTCCATGGGCATGGCCATGTGGTAGATGGTAGAAGGACGTGAAAGTCCTGCAGGCGAACCTGCCTGAAATTCACTAGGATAAGTGGCCATGTTGGTGGTGGGGATGTTCTGTGAATTTCCCATTTGATTATTTAGATTTAACATTTTAGATTGATTCCTTGTTAAGACCATAGAGCAATAAATCTAAACAAATTCAGAAAAGAAGAATGCAAAACTAGAATGATAAATTTACACTACAAAAATTATCGTAAAACAGTCACAACCTAGGTTTCAACCAATATGTCTTACCTTGCGGTTAATTAATTATTTTTCGATCTTAATCTGTAGTAAATTTTAAGTGTCCGGTTTATGAGTTTTGCATGTGATCTAATCTTGAATTATTCACAAAAAAAGGTAAAAACTATGGCTAGGAAAGGACAACGAGATTCTTACTGGTGATGAAATCCAGCAAGTTTGCTCGGGGGTGACCTATGGTGTCTAAGGCAGAAGTTTAATGGATGGAGATGAATTCCACCGTCACTAAACTTCAAGCAATACCTGGTGATGAAATCCAGATATCACTGTTTTAAATGCAATATGAAAATGCAATGAATTTTTTTTTTTAAATGTTTTAGTTATCTAATGTGTACATACAAGGCTATAAATCAAAAGTTCTAATGATCTAAGCAAGAGGCTACTGAAAACATGTCATTTCCTCTGAAGAAGTGGAGTACACCGTTTAAAACCCCCCGCCTACCAATGATATCAGATATCAAAGGAGCAACCGGAAGGTTCGTCCACTTCTCTGCCTGGAATCACCCAATGGCAGGAGTACTATTGACATCCAATCAATAGTCCTACTTAGATAATTAAAACAAATAATTCGTAGCTATTCTAATATGCAGCTAGGTATGCAAAATTTTTTTTTTTTTTTAATGCAAGCAACAATCAATAATGCAATGCAAAGAAAAATGTAATTAAAAATAACTGTTCTTTTCCAGATTACTTAGTTTTTGTTCATTTTAAAGTAATGATCTGAAAAAGAAACAAAATATGGCGTAAAAACCAAAAACGTAAAAAGTAAAGCACTTACTTGGAAGCCTACGCTTTTTCATAAAACTGACTTCAAACGCCCACGGGAGTCTGCACAGGCTGAAACGCACCTCTGCGTTTCGTATTGGACTTCCAGACGCCCCTCTGCGTCTGCTACGTTTTTGCAAACTCATAAACCCTAGTTCGCTGGAACAACGAATTTCACGATTTCTGGAACTCGCAAAATAAAACAGAAAACAGGAACAGATTAGTAAAGCAAGTATTAAAAATATGAAACCCTAGGGGGTCCCACCGTGATCGCCATTTGTAGATTAAAAATACACGCCAAACAAAAATAAAATCACAATAACAGAGTACAGAATAGTTGCACAAAACAAACGATTTCTATTAATCGATGGAGTTTAAAAACTCCTTTTTGAATACAACTGGGCCTGTAACCCTTTATTTGTGATACAAGATTACAAGTTATGCTAGGGTTCTCCGAAACCCTAGCCGGCACAAATGGTGGCGTCTCCGAAGAATGTATCTTCAATCCCAACAGAGTGAGTGGGCTTTGTTGTATCCCTTGCTTGGACCACTCCGACTTAATCAGCTGCCATCAATAAACCAGATCTGCCATTAAAAACCTGCACACATTAACACTATCAAGGAGTTAGAAATTAATAAGAGGGCTCCACTGTGTGAGCCCTCAGAAACAATCTAAAACCCTAGAAAAATAGAATGCAGGAATTCAACAACAGATCAATAAAAGAAAAGAAGTTACTTGCTTTAAACTAATTTATACCTGTTCTCTGTTAACGTAGCTAGACCAGGCGACACCCGGAAGTAATGTGGCTATCAAATCGGCCACGGAAGGCGCCCCGGTGCACTCGCTGAACGCCCGCGTGCTTCGGATTAAGGTTTCAGACGCCGGTCTGAGTCTGTGGCTGTGGGTAAACGCCCGCGGGCACTTGGTAAACGCCCGTGGGCACTTGCTAAAGGGGTAAACGCCCGCGGGCACTTGCGACAAGAATGGGAGATTCTGCAGAATGCTGCAGAAGGAATGGCGGCGAAAGCGACGATGAAAGCGGCGAAAAGGACGGCGATAGATGCGGCGAAAAGGTAGCGAAGAAGAGAGATAGCGAGATAGAAAGGAGATAGAAGAAGTTAAGAAGATAGAAAAGATCCAGGATAGAAGTAGCAAAAGACATAGGGTTTGAGCCATCAAGGTGACTCAATTTATAATCTACTCTTAGGGCACACTTTAGGGTTTTAACGACACTTTGAACGTGTGGCTAAGATTAAAGTGGATCCAAGGGTAGAGAATAAATCTAGGTTGTGAAATGGATTAAGATGGATGGACGGATGAGATTAAATGAAGGATGGACGGCTCAGATTAAATCACTTAAACTATTATTTAAATATATATATTAAAATATTAAAAAATATATATATATATAAATATTAATTTAAATAAATTTGGGGATGAAAAATGGCGGGAAAGGTGAAATTGGGCCAAATAATGGCGGGAAAGTGTGGATTTGGGCCAAATAATGGCGGGAAGGTGGATGACCGAGACATGGCTGACAGGAAGGTATAGATGACTTGCAAGTGGCTGGATTTTGGTGTCTACATTATTATTTTGAGATCACTCCCATATAACTACATAGTTTTTATGACTACATTAAATATTACTGATCAAACACTAAGCTTTGAGAAGCTAGTAAACCTACTTCATAAAGTAGAAACCTCATATACTACAAAAAAGAACAATTACTAGTTACAACTCAAAAAGTGAAATAAGCATTCAAAATAGGCATGAGACCTTCACAATGCTTCCAAAAAATAAATAATTATTAAATATTTTATAATCAAAGAAATTATTATCAAAGGAGTAATTGCAACACAAAAAAATGTGATAATGATGAAAAAATTAGACACACTATGAAGGATTGCTAACACATTCCATTAAAAAAAGGATCACCTTCATGAGAGATGAACCGAAAACATGATAGGCCATCTTCAAAATGACAAAATCAAAGTTGGAAAAAGGTGCATCAAAGTAATGTAGCTAAAGAGAATCAAGTCAAAGAAGTAAAATAAGTTCAAGAAGAAGAAGAACATGAGTTTATCACTCAAAAACACATGAGACAATACATCATTTAGCATAACACCAAACATATGATAGGTTGATAAATTTGGAAACTTCCTAATAATCATACGAGAATATTTCCACTGATTAATAATTGCAAGTGAATTAATCAACATGAGGAAACATTACCTAAAAATAAAGGGAATCATTATAAGCATAAGACGCTAGTCACCTATAAGACCAAGAGGTTCAATACATAATGGAATGGAGATGGTAAGTTTAAAGTCAATTAATTTTTACTTACCCAAATATAGAAAAAAAATATCTATATATGAATGACCTATTGTGAAGAAAGCTTTAAAAATACATGAAATAACTTGAAAACTATATCTTGTTGAGAGAATATTATCTATCTTTGTGACTCATTTAAGAGATTTATACGTTATCATCAAATCCTAAGATCTCATAATATTATTAACAAGAAGTGGACCAAAACTACAAGCTATCAAGATACTAAATGATAAGATGCATTGTGATGTCATTAAGATTATTAATATTATCAAAATAGTTTATAATAAATGTGAACTTGTTAGACAACAACAATAACTATTGGGGCCTGATGGATCAACTCTAAACTCTATAGAGCAATTGATAAGTTGCTACATTTTAGTTCAAGGAAAAACTATAGCAGCTATGGGATCATTCAAAGGACTAAAAAAAGTGCACAAAATTACTAGAGATTGCATTCAAAATATACATCCCATTTACCATATCAGAGATAAAAGAAAAATATAGAAATTATCTAGTTTTTAATTACAATGAAAAATGGAAAAAGGAAAGCAACAAAAGAAGCCATACACAACATAAATTCCACCATATGTAAGACAAAAATTAGTAGATAATCATTTCAAGAAGTGATATTGGATGCATGAGGAGGCCTCCCACTCCCATGCTCTCATGCTATTTCTATCTGAGTGGGAAGCCTCCCTTATTTTTTGATAGTTTTCTACTCTCCAGAGATCTTGTTGTTGGTTACTTGTGCTAGACAGTCAGGTTTTTTGTGGCAAAATCCTTTGGTATTGCCCCTTATTTGATGTAATTATTAGATGGAGACTTATGCCTTCAATGTCTATTGAGACTTGATTGTGCTGTCAGGCCTTTTTGGCTGGTTGTGTTGTCTTTTAATCTGATGGGTTGTTGGGGGAAGTTGTTGGATGCGAGAGCCGTTTAGAGTGATCTTTCTTTGCGATATTTTTTGATCTTGCCCCTTCTCTAATCCAGATACTAGGGGGAGATCCTGTGCTCATTGATCATTGAGGAAGGATTTTGTTGTTAGCCCATTTGTTTGGTAGGGTCTCCTACTTTTATTGGATTGTTGGGAGTGTACCAGTTGATAGTTCCAACTTCCTTGGCTGTGTCAGATCTTGGTGCTTCAAAGCTCCATTTTTTTGATGGGATTTTTTTCTTATTTTGGGTGTTAGTTTGGGTTAATTTATCCTGGATATTTTCTTCAAAAGGTCTCGAGGCTCATTGGACTATTATTGGTTTCTAGTGTTGGGCAGTCAGATTTTTCTTGGTGGAATTATTTGGTATTGCCCCTTCTTTGATGTAATTATCAGGGGGATACCTATACCTTCAATGTCCGTGGAGACATGTTTGCACTATTAGACTCTAGCTAGTTGTGTGGTCCTTTTTTACAATGGGTTTTTAGGTGTAATTGTTGGATATAGGTGCTATTTAGAGTGATATTTCTTAGGGGTATTTTTATGGTCTTACCCCTTCCCTAATATAGATTACAATGGGAGACCCTATGCTCATTGACCATTGAGGAAGGAGTTTGTTGTTGGCCCCTTCATCTGGTAGGATCTCCTAGTTTTGTTATATTGCTAGGGGTGGACCAGTTGTTTGGTCCAGCTTCGTTGGCTATTTTATATCCCAATGATTCAAAGCTTCTTTTTTTGTTGGGATTTTATTTTTTCTTTTGGGTGCTAGTCTAGGCTGGTTATCATGAATATTTTATTTGAAAGGCCTTGAGACTCGTTGGACTCTAGATGTAAGTGGTTTGCTTTTGGGGTTCAAATATTTGGATGTAGAAGTTCCCAGTGCTTCAGTAGTCTAGAATTAGTTGGGACCATCAACCTGATTTTTCTTTGGAAGTACCCTATTCTTCATGGATTATTTTAAAGATGGGGTTGTGTTTCTATTTTGATGGCCCCTGATTCTCAGTGGATATTGGAGGTTAGGGCATATCTTATTCGGTTTGGTTGATCCCTAATGCTTTTTGGTTATGCTTTGTTGGGACATATTTGTTTAAGGATAGAACCATTGTTTGCTGGATTTGGGATTTTTTTCCTCTCTAGTGGTAATTTCTAGCTAAAGCATGAACCTGGTAGGTAGATTTCTCTCATCTGGTTGTTTGGTCTTCCATTTTAGGTAGGATGTTTTTAATTTTAAAAGTTCTCTATGGTCCTTTTTGGGCGCTTCTTGAGATTTTATAACTTTTCATCCTTGATCACTATATTTCTTTTTTCAATTTAGTTATTGGTGGGATGTTGGATCCATGAGGTCTATGTTGGAGAATTATTTATGATGGATTCTTGCTCCATTGTTTGAAATTATGTAGTTATATTCTATCGGTGTATTGATTCACAAATTTAAATATTAGGAGAGAAAATTCATGGTTCCTATTAGTTCTTGTTTGATAGGGTTTCAACTACAAGGTGGGATGTGTGTCATAGGATTGGATTACATGGTTATTTTGATTGTGATTCCTCTTGAGCGCTTTGGTTTGAGCTATATTTATAATTTTTTTAAATTTAAATTGAATTTAGTGCTCTAGGTCCAAAATTTATTGGATTCACCTATGCACTGAATTGTTGGATGGATAGTTCAGGCTATTGCTATTGGATTTGGGATTTATATTGTTAAAAAAAATCCATGATTTTATTAGGTGGGAAGGCCTAATTTGTAATTTACTTTTGATCACCCTTGGGTTTCCATCAACTAGTTATTCTTTGGGTACTCCATTTTAAATTTGATTATCTTTCTAGATTTTAGGTAGGATTGCAGGATTCATGATATCTAATTTGTTGATTCTTCTATTGGATGTTGGTCATTTATGTACTACTCTAATGCTCATTGAATATATTTATGTATTTGTAAAAGGTTTTGGGATCATTTCAAAATCCTTTATCTTACCAAATAAAAAAAAGTGATATTTGATGCATGGTAACACATGTTTCACTTGAAGACATTGAAGAAAAACACTTCAAGCGTTGAAATCCACAATCATTGAATAACTATTTTGTAATAAATGTATTTTGGAGTGCATGATAGGTAGAACCCAACACTTTTAATAATATAAGTACTATGCCTACAATAAGGGGGGAATTTCTCTCTAAAATTTCTATGTCATCCTAGATATTATTCTTTAGTCATAAGAAAAATAGAGCTCTTGACTATGATGTAATAAGGGTGGGTATGTTAGGAGGTATTACATCATAGACCATGTGAGCAGTCAAGTTGTATAACCATGCTTCACAAGGTATATGTATGTAGTATATGACAAGGTATTTTACAAGTTTTTTTGAGGGTTTGTTATGCTTAAAGCATCATATATACTTAAATACCCTTCACTACCATAATACAATTAGTTCGAAGTATTAATATCTAACATATTCTAGGAAGGATCAAATTCCTTGACTTTCCAATGATTAGGGATATCCAATATCTTGGAATTGTTATATTTACTTTTGTATCTTGATGGTCTTCTATCCTACTTGAAGTATTTGAAATCCAATTTGATCTCTTGTTGGTTCTCTAGTGGCTTGAAATCATCAACTAAGTTTTTGAAGTCATTGAATACATTATTTTTTGTATAATTGGATCAATTTGGATGAACATAATTTTCTTGATGGTTCATGTGTTTGGTTGCTTTAGAGTCATGCCAAATATTATTTTGCTGACACAACTAAGAATGTGCAACAAATACATCTTCTTCTTATTTTTCTTTATAATATTTTTTTCTTTTTCTTCTCTAATTTGGCTCTCTTTGACTATATTACTTTACTATACCTTTTTTCCAAATTTTATTCCTCTTATTTGAGAATGACCTATCTTATTGCTAATTTATCTCTCTTGAAAGAGACCCAATTGTGAGTTGATTATGCCAACATTCCTTCATTGTGTGGTTCCTCTTACCATAAAGTTCATACATCTTTTTTGCATGAAAATTATTTTTTTATTATTGCTAATATTCTTGCATGAGAATCATTTCCTTGTTGTTGATATCCTTGAGAATTATTTTTGTATTGTTGGAAGCACTATTGAGGTCCTATACCTCTTATGAATGGTTGCTTCTGTTTTTATTTTTTATTTTTGAGTACTTCTTCTTCTTCTATTGTATGTGAGGCATCTACATTTTGAAGTAGGTTCACCAACTTTTCAAATGTTGGTGTTTTCTTAGTGATATTTAATGTTTTCATAAATAAATTATATTGAGAAGGGAGAGACCTTAAAATTATGGTAAAAATGTCTCATCGGATACCTTTTCTCCCAATGCTTGTAGTGATGTTTGTAATTCAACAATTCTCCTCATAAAATATTTAAGACTATCTACACTCTTCATCTTCAAATAGTCTAGCTAGCTTTAAAGCAATAGAATTTGATTCTTGTTCCTTTCCTTTAATACTATCTAAATTTCCTCTCATGGATCTTTGGATGTGGTAGAATATCAAATATATGGTTGTACTTCATCAACTACTCCAAATATGATAATCAATGGTGCTTTTCTATCTACCTTGTTGAATTTGATCTATTCTTATCCTTTTAAATTTGGATAGGTAATGGTGTCATCTAAAACTTCTAATACTTCTTAAATCTCTACTTGTATTTTGAGTTTGATTTTCTAGATAGCATAATTAAACCTCTAAATAGTTGGGAATCGTGCAATAGGAACTTTGGTGCTCCACTAACCATAACATATTTTCACAAAACTTGATTTTTTCTCTCTCATTGTATTAGCCTCAAAAATTGCTTTCCAATGAGTATATATAAGCCTATACTCATGATTTAATTGATGCCTCAAATGATGAGAAAACAGTGTCTCATCAAGCAAAATAAATAGAGGGAATATGATTGCTCTAAGGAATATTCTTTGGAATAATTTGATTCTTTTAAAAATATAAATGCTTCTTATTATTTTTATTTTCATCAACCAAAAGGAATAAGCTTGCCTTTATAGGCTATAATAAGCCTATCCACAAATTATGTGGGATAATTGAATAGGCATTTTAATGGCCAAAAATTCGATACCTCATGTTCCTTTGCTTTTGCATTCTCAATGTCTAGTTCCCTAGGCCTTTGTGAATAATAAATGTTCTACACATTCCTATATCAAACTTTTTGTAAATGAAAATGACCTAAAATGGTTTGCAGTATTTCCTTTGGATTTTATTGTTTGAGCAAGTCATCAGATGGCCTTTGGATAGGATGTATGATGGAATAATTTTGGAATTGTGTTAGCTATGTCATTTTGTTACTTAAACTAGTTGAGTTGTGCTAGAACAAAAATTTATACAATTAATTTTCTTCTACTTTGAGTGTGCTGATTTGCTAACAAATATTTTATGTGGATATTTCTATTAGAACATAGGGCTCCTAGAAGAAAGATATTTAATCAAATGTTGGTTTATCCTCATGAGTGCAATTAATTTTTACTACATGAAATAAGTGAAAAATATCATTGGTGCTACTATTTTTATTTGCATGCATGAAACTTGTGTTGTAAGTATTGCATTATTTGACCCCCTTATAAATATTAGTTTGGTAGAATGATTTATATTTTATATAATGTATATGTAAATGTGCAAGGTTTCAAGAGAGAGAATGAAGAGTCACATTGATATGTGGAAATATGAGAGTTTTGTCTTAATATGAGAAATATGAAAGGATGCATCTCCAAGATGTTTGAGGAGAGCAATAGTCAGAGCACTAATAAATCATGTAAATTTATATATTAGAGACAAAGTTCCATGCAATGCAATCAAGCAAAATCATTCTTGTAATATTTTGATATTGAATATATTTGAGTTATATTTATGAGATATTGTTGTTATTATAGAAGTGTGATTCATTGTTATTCTATGAATATAATTTATATTGATTTATACTTGATCCTATATTGAGCTTTCTATGAGTTAATCTACTTGAAAAGCTAATAGTGGTATCAAAGCCTCCTTGGTTCAAAGCCATTTTGGTAGAAAGACAGTTTGAGTCTTCCAAGATAGGGAGAGAACGTGAGCTGAAAGAAAGGATATTACATAAGACTAGAGGAGAGAATAGTGGATGAGTCAAAAGATATGAAGGAAGGTCGCAAGCTACAGGAAAGAACAATAAAATGAAACACCTAACTAGAGTAACAAAGACTTTAGGAATGAGGAAAGTATCCTGAGAAGCATTTAGAGCATAGTGCATTAGAACAAAGAAGTTGAAGCCTGAGAGATTCACATCTAGAAATAACATTAATGACACAAAGGAGGATTAAATTGACTATTGTAACATCTCGACCAGTGCCTGATTTGGATACATAAAATATTTTAGCCTAAATCAAATGAATATGACACTAACTTAAGGTATTCTCTAAGGATGCATTTGACTAACATTTTTTCTTTGACATATTTTTGAGAATTAAAAAGTTTTTAATTAGAAGAGTAAAGCATTCAAGATATATAAGATATTTAAAGTTTAAAGAAGTGGGAGTTATAAGGTAAGGAAATGAAGTGACATTTTTTGAAGTGGAATTTAATTAATTATAATTTGTAAGATAATTACTATGTAGATATAATTATTTAGAAGGAAAAATGACATTTGGAAGGTGAAATATTATTCTTAAAGGAGATATTAGCACAAGAGATATTGTGTAGAATAGAAGTTGGCTAAGCCATTACACTCAAGGTCTTAAAAAATTTACTTGAGCCTTAACATGTTGACGAGATGAAATGTATGGATACAAGGGAAAACAACAATTAAAAAATGTATTATATAATATTTCTGTTGTCTCATAAAAAAGGATTTGGAGGTGAGATCAATGTCATTTGCAGTCCATATTCAAAATTGAGATAGACTACAATCTACATTTTTTTGGTTATATAGTAAAGTTGTCACAACCACATAATTTTTAGTATTTGACAACACAAGATTTAAACTACAGTGTTGTTTCCATCAAACCTATTCTACTTTGTTATTGTTGACCTAGTATGAAGGGAACCATCATAGGTCTGAAGTGCACTCAAAAAATTCAGATCAGACTACTACCTTTGCAAACAGACTATCCCTAAAATTTAAACCTGAATGTCTTCTTGATAAATGCTTGACCACACAAACATTTACCTATCCACCTAATCTTTAAAAACTAAATAAATATACTACAATCTACATTACTAAAAGTATCAATGTTTAAAACATCTGCATACTCATATGGGCTTATTGGAGGACATAGTGAACTAGTTGTAACATGCAGTTAGTATCTAGAGAATAGAATTATAGCAGTTGTTGCAAAGGAATTCAAACTCAAGTTCAAAATCTTGGAGGACACAGTGAACTAGTTGTAACATGTAGTTAGTATCTAAAAAATAGAATTATAACAGTTGTTGCAAAGAAATTCAAACTTAAATTCAAAACCTTGGAAGCCACAAGCCTATAGTCTATTGCCACTACTGATCTTCAATATCAGGACATTGAGAAGCACATATTCTTTGGAGTCCTTTGTTAATAGGAGAATTGTTAGACTTGAGCTATGAGGAAGAGATATCATGAGTTTCGTACTTGAGGGAGCGCTACAAAGGAGCAAAAAAGAGAATTGAAATTGTATTAAGGGACAAAAGTAACACAAGAATTCATAGCTATTTTTTTGAACAACTAGTCATAGGGTTAAGTTGTATTGCCTCCAATAGTAGCGTAAAATCATGGTGCTACCACCATTATAACCTTTATCTAGCTTAGGTAAACATGACACAGAGTGAGGGAGACCCTATAACCCTTATCTTGCTTAGGTAAACACGACACAGAGTGAGGGAGACCCTGGTGGCTCGGGGTTTGTATGACCATCGTTAAACTGGCACACATTCAAGGTATTTAAGTCAGACTACTACTTTACTCTAGATTGAACATGTTATTTTTCGAACATCCTAATTATAAAATTAATGCCACTTCAGATTAAGGTAATGTATTTAACTTTATAATTAGGGTTTAGAAAGGAATATTTTAGTTGATTAGGCAGTTATAAGGTTAAAGAATAAATAATTGGAGAGATTTTTTTTAATCGAAAAAGTAAGGAGCTTTTTAGAGAATTTCAAAAGCCATAAAAGAAAATTATTTAGTTGTTCAAAAATCATTGGAGGAATTTTTTTATGGTGAAGTGAATATGACGAGAAGGGAACACATTTTTTAATGACACTTTCTTTATTGTTTTAAAAACTCTGGCCATTGTTTTTAAATAAAAAGCATATGAAGAAAGTTTTTTTTGATGAAAAGCTAAATTATATTAATAATAAAGTTTAACATGAAAAAAGTGGTGGGTGGCAATTATCACACCCTTGGAAGAAACAAACCAACCCTAACCATGGGTTGGGAAACCACAAACCAGAGCTCACTACAAACTAGGCAACATCAATCAAACAGGCAGTGAAACTTGCATGCAATCAGAAAGTTTGTGGCTGCACATCTACGTTGGAGTCCCATGGAATGGCCAAGGTATGTTGTAATCCATCTGTGTGTCCCTGATCCTCATGAACATTTGAATCTCCCCAGCCCTATCCTCGAGATCTATCAAGCTGGCGATTATGTGCACTTATATCCCCTGCATTCTAGGCACGATCCTGTGTGCCACAATTAACTTCCACTAGCTCATCCCAGGCACCTCTGGGTGGAGAAAATGATGGTGATTGAATTGGATATGCATTCCACCCATCATTGTAGGTAAAATTGTCATGTCCCCAACCTCCCTGTGCATGCACCAGACATGGCAGTTGATGAGACCTTGAGCAGGAACAGGACGTCTGTTGTGCGTTGATTGGAGAAACCCTTCTAACTAAGCATGGTGCATTTTTCCAGTCATCCAAAAGTGCCTTCATGTGCGCTTTCTCAATGTCAAGTTTAGCCTACTGATTGCAAATCTAGAACCATGTATCTTGAAACACCTCTATTTTGTCAACTAGAGAAAATTCATTAGAAGGATTTTGATGCTGAAAAACTATCTTGTTTCTAGATTTCCACATGTGAAAAAGAAGACTAATTCGAAAGATGTGCCACACTTTGGAAAAGGGAAGAACAAATTTAATATTATTCCCCTAACAGAGCTTGCTACCATGTAAGGGATTCATCCTGGAATTGGGAAAAAAAATACCATCCCCATTTCGAGGCACTCCTTGCTCTTGTGCAGAACCAAAAAATATGAGGAGAAGATTCATCCTCATTACAGAATGCACATTTAGGATTTGCAACTCCCAAGTGCATGAGTCTGTCTCCTAAGGGTAAACTTTGAAAGAGAAGGCTCCAAGCAAAAAATGATTGTTTTGGCTCAATAAAAGAAGACCAAACTATCTGAAATCGAGCCTTCCAACCAGAAACCGCCACTGGATCTCCCCATTTATCATTAAGTCTAGGGACCATTGGCAAAATTGGGGAGAGCCACTTGTAACCCAATTTAGCCGAGTAATTCAACAATGGTATATCCGAAAACCAGGACCAATATTTCCACCATGGCCTCTAAGAGTGCTGCCCAAACTTGTGCCACATGGAAAATGGGATAATGTCAATTACTGAGTCATAAGTGAGCTTGTCACCAGTGCTCAACTAAAACTGTTGTTTAAAAAGTGGCCAAGGGATCCAATCCCTCGAGGTTTGAGAATAAAAATCAGAAACTGTAGATATACCTTTTTAAAAAAACTTTTGGGCATGAATCCACGGGACCTGAGCAAGAGGAGTTCCCTGAATGTTAATCATCGAAGACCACCAGATGTTTAAATAATTGATAGACAGTCATTTATGGCCTCTATTCCCTTTCCACTTAAGCCAAGGAGTGAATTTATGCCATGATTTCCAAATACTTTTAATCACAAAAGAACCAGAGATTTTCATAAAGATTGGCATTACAATTAGGGAAGGGAGGTCAATTCCTCTCCAGGCTTGTTTGTTCAAAGGTAGCCCTGAAGAAATACAATGTCTGATGAGGATTTTCCAGGCCTCCGAGCCTTTAAGGGCTCGTATGATCCATTTGGCACAGAGAGCCATGCCTTGTCTTTTACAGTCAACCATGCCCATTCCTCCTGAAGCTTTAGGTAAACAACACATATCCCAAGCAACCCGATGAAAACCTTTCTTCTCAGCTGAGTTTGCCCACAAAAAATTCCTCAATAGTCTTTCAAGCTTAAGGTAGCATGCTTGTGAAGGGACCCAACAAGAAGAGTAATACACATGAGTAGAGGCAAGGACCTTAGAAAAAATCTAGAATTTTCCCCGCCGAGACATCTTTTTAGTAATCCAATACTCAAGCTTTTTCTCAACTTTCTCGAGAACATAGTTCCATAACTGAACAGGGGAACCATAAAAGGCAAAAGGGATCCCTAGAAATTTGAACACTTCTCCTAGAAAAATCCAATGCCATTGAAACTATTCTAGCCAAGGAGGGAGTGGGGTAGGGGACTGCCGATAACAAGAAGTTTTTCTCCACTGAATACTAGAACCAGAGGCCTGAAAAAAAACTTCCAAACATTTGAGTGCTTCCTTCACTGAGTGTTCCTCCTCTAAAAGAGTGAGAAAAGAGTCATCAGCAAAGTGACCATCAATGAGCAGACCTTGGTTATCAGGGAGAGAAATACCCTTAATTTTGCCCAGAGAAACATGCCTAGCAAGCAAATATCCAAATGCTTCAACAACAAGGATATACAGAGAAGGAGCCAAGGGACAACCTTGCCGAATAGATCTGAACAAACCGATTGGCATAGTTTGATGATTATTCAAAGATAAAATAGGTGAAGCATCCTGAAAAAGAATATTGATAAATTGAACAAACATAGGCCCAAACCCTAAAGACTGTAACATGGAAAGAATGAAGTTCCATTCAATTCTATCATAGGCCTTTTCAAAATCAATTTTCAAGAAGAGGGCTTGCTAACTAGACCGCCTAGCCCATTCCATACCTTCCCAAACTGCAATGACATTATCCAAGATATATCTGCCTTTAATAAATCATGTTTGCTCTGGCCTAACAATAAGAGGGAACAAGGATCGGAGTTTCAGAGCCAGGGCTTTGGCAATAATCTTATAACTGACATTGAGCAGGGTAATTGGCCTCCAATTTGTTATACATTCAGGATCCCCTTGTTTTGGAATGAACTTGATATTACCTCGGTTCAAAATTGCTCCAAGAGAGCCACTGTGCATGGCTTCAAGGTAGAATTTGTGTAAATCAAAACCAACAAAGTCCCAACATGCCTTGTAGAATTCACAAGGAAATCCATCCAAGCCTGGGGCCTTCTCATTGACCATTTGAGTTAATGTTGAGGCAAGGTCATCAACAAAAAAATACTTTTCACACTCCTCTCTTTGAGCTACAGAGAGTTTGTTAGGGACAACATCCATGCAAAGCTTGAGAGCTTCATCCCTCTCTAGAGAAGAAGACTGAGCAGCAAAAACTTGAGTGTAATGCTTAACAAAAATATCAGCAATACTGGGTAGAGAGGTATGGTGAATACCATTGTCCACAATAGCTTTGAATTTAGTGGAATTGCAAGGAGGACGTAAGTTTTGGAAGAATTCCTTAGAAACTCTGTCCCCAATTTTAAGCCAATGTAAGCGGGCCTTGATCTGAGCACCTTTAACTTCATAGAGCTCTGCCACCTTGAGCTCATGACGAACCTGAGAAGCATGCCCCTGCAAAACAGGATAGAGAGGGTTGGCTTCAAGCCTACAAGAGGCTTTTGTCAGTTCAATGTGTAAAGCAAGCAAAGAATATTTTCTAAACTGAGCAACTTTCTTGCCCAAACTGTGAAGAAGGGCTGTGGTTCGGGATATAGCATCATTCCACCACTCAATCCATCCTTCTTCACCAACAGGTCTGTCCCCAAAATTCCAGACTCTCCGAATATGACACATCATGGAAGAATGCTGAAGAAAGGATGTGTTAAGAAAAAACTGAGACTTAATACCCTAAAAAGGTAACACAGAAGATAAAATAGTGAACATAATTGGGGAATGATCAGACCCAACAGTACCAGCAATAACCTCCACAACTGGAGCATCTCCATGCTTCTGATGAAAATAAAATTGGGTGTGGTCTGACAACATAGCTCTATCTAAACATTTGAGAATCCTTTCCCGCACAACTTGAAAGTTATTCCAGGTAAACCAAAGGTTCTCATCAAAAGAAGCAGGAGAAAGACAGGAATTAGGGTCAGATAAACATATTTTTTTTCATAAAAAACCAAGCTTTATGCTCACCAAGGGCCCACCTATGGTTTAGACCCCCAATTTTATCAGAAGCATGCTCAACCATATTAAAATCTCCATAGACGATCCAAAATGCAGGAGGTAAAGAAAAGGCACACCATTTCCAAAGCAAACAGTGCTTCGGAGAACTATTGGAGGCATATACATTTAAAATTCCAAAGGACATTCCGTCAACTTCAAGCAAAATCCAAACAACTTGGTTAGAAGGGTCAACCCCCCAATCAAAAAAATTCCCATGCCATCTATTGGCCAGGAGAATAATAGCACCACCACGACCGGGAGGGTTCTTGGTGGAAAAAAGTTGACTATTAGGGTAAATGAGCGCACAGGCACACTGCAATTGGAACTCGATGATTTTAACTTCTTGCAAGCAAATGATATTTGGGCCCCCATACTTGGTTGCACAGAAAGTAATATCATCACGAACCATATATCTTCGAACTGGGTCCGTCAGTCCTCTAACATTCCATGATAGAAAAATCATTCTAACCTGTTGAGGATCAAACTTCCTCTGACCTCATCAGAGTAACCCAAAATAGATTGAAACGAGTTGCTAGAAAAGCTTCCCAGTTGTCGGTTTTTGTCTGCATGTAGACCCTGCACTTGACTACGAGACCTTCGTCTTCAGGCATTCATGCCTTATTTTTGCTCTAGTTGGTGAGCAACCATGGAGACAGAGAGGATACCATCATCTTTAAGAGCCATCGACATATCTTTAGCCACAACTGCTGAATTGGAAAGGATTTGAGTACTTGGGGAAGCATTCTGGGATGGAACTGGGACATGCAAGGGTGGTTTGATCACTGTGGCTTAAGCATAGGAGCTAGCAAGTTGGACCTCCTGAGGATTATGGATAGAGGACTGGCCTCCCTGAGGTCCTTTACCAGGGACATGCTTGCCTTTCTTGGAGACCACCTTCCAGTCACTGTCAGACCCATATTTGGTTGGTTGGTTTTTCTCATTAGAAGCTTGATTAACAAGGGTTGGGCCCTTGTATTTAATCTTATCTGCCATTAAGGGACAATATTTAATCTTGTGTGTGATAGACTGGCACCTGTAGCAAGTGTTTGGAAAATTGACATACACCACTCTCTGGTGGATATTAGTATCACCTACCTTACTATCAATAAATTCCTTGAGGGAAGTGGCCAAATCAATTTTCACACAGAGCCGATGGGTAGGCCGAGCATTATAGAAGTGCTGAGGCTCTTCACATACAAATTCCCCAACTTTCATGGCAACATCACAAATAAATGGGACCAATGCCATTGGCAAACTTGGGAATTCAACCCACACAGGGACAACAAGAGAGACACCATTGGCAACCTAGAAATTCTTGTGCCATGGTTGACAAATAAGCAAAGTGCTATGAACATAACAAGGACCCTTGCTAAGAACTTTTTTGACACACTCTGGATCAGAGAACTGAATATGAAAGAAACCTTTGGTCAGGTTTTGCACAGAATATACAAAGATACCATATGGGTTCCAATAGCTTTGAAACCAGTTTCGTAGAATTGCATCAGAGGGGATACGGCCCAAGAAATAGCCTATGATAGTATTTTGCTCTAGCCAAGTACAAGCTTTATTGAAACTATCGAGGGGAATAGAAATGTCTAGCACATTACCTTGTGGAACACCGTGGGAATGAACTTCCGAGGTTGCTTGCCCGCCATCCTTTTCTCCATCGGCTTCACCAGACGATGAACCAGGAGGAACCAAATGTGACATATTAAAAAAAACATAGTAACTCCACCCAAGGCAGATCAATAATGGAAGGACAAAGTAACAGATCCCATCCACTGGCACATGCAATACTGTGACGAGGCCAAAAAACACACATGCAAACGATGAATGCAAAGTCGGCTCGGCTCCTCAGGATGAGTTCATGAAGAAAGTTTTTATTTTTTGGAAATAAATTGATTGAGGAAGTTACATTTTAAAATTATCTTGAAAAGAAAATATTTCTGGAATTAATTGTTGATCAGTCTTTTAATTATGTTGTATGAGATTTGTATTGGTGAATTGGTGGACAACCAAGAGAGAAAATAAGAAATACATGGGGACACGTCTTCACAAGTTTCCAAAGATTAAATATTTTGTTAAAGTATTTTGAAGTCATTCAAAATTATTAATTAGAGAGAGCTATAAATTAATTTATTATATTGTAACATCATGGTTTATAATAATATATATATATATATATATATATATATATATATATATATATATATATATATATATATATATATAGGAAAATTAAATGTGAAAAATTATGATCCCGGAGTTGTTGAGTGATAGATATAAGGAGTTGAAAAGTATTTAAGAAAAATAAAATATTTGGGGATATAAGATAAATGATTAAATTAATATTTGAAATATAAATTGAGGAGTATTTTTATTTTTTAAGTTTTTTTTTGAAATTTTAATATTTGAAGTTTGCAATTAAAAATTTAGAAAAAATTGGAGAAATAAGGTTTTCTACTATAGTTTGAATTAATATTTTATTTTTATTTTATTTTAAAATAAAGTATGGAGTGATAAGGTTTTCTACTTCAAATAGGATTTAAGTTTTTTGGATTTGATTTTTTAAAAGGTTTAAAGTTTGAAGAGTTTGTAGAACAATTTTTTAAGATTTGTATTTTTGAAGTTATTTTAAGTTTTTTAAGTTCTTTTTGAGATTTTGCAAATTTAATTTAATAGGGAGTTAAAAGGATTACTACTTCAAAGGTTTAGAAAATTAAATTTAAAAATTTGCAAAATTTAGTTTTTGAAATTTCAATTTTGGAGCTATAAGGTTGTCAACTTCAAAGGAAATGACAAATACAAGAATTTTCTTTTCTGAATCTCAATTATTAAAGGGGCCTAATTTTACCCCATGGAAAAATAAGATGAGGTCAATACTTATTGTTGAAAAACTCTGGGATATGGTGAATGGACAAAGAAACATTTTCGAAGATAAATATGAACTTAAAAAGATGATGATGCTAAAGCTTTGATGTTAATTTTGTTTGGCATATCTGATGAAATTCAAGTACACATTAGTGAAGTAGAAACTTCAAAATATGCATGGGAAAATTTTGTATGATATTTGAAGGAAAGAATAAGGCAACCGTTTTACATCTACAATCGTAATTGTATGTTCTAAAAGTTCATGATGGAGAAAACATAGAACAATTTCTTTGAAGAATATCAAAATTAAAATCAAAATTGCATACCTTAGGAGAAAATATTGAAGATAAACTCCTAGTTTTAGTTGTACTTAGAGCACTTTCTGAATCATTCAAAATGTTGGTCACATCTCTTCTAGTATCAAATAGAAAGGTGTCATTTGAGGAATTAATAAATATTCTTTAGCAATATGAGCTTGAAAATAAATTGAGAAATGGGTCATCCAATAAGGCTATTGTATTAGAAAAAATATCTTGCACTTTATCACAAAACTAAAAATAAAATAAGTATTGTCATATTTGTGAAAAAGATACAATAAAACATTTAGCAAGTATAATGCATTGACTAGGAAGGGTCAAGACCAAGAATCTCATAAAGAGAATCTGAAATATCAAAGTGATCAGCTAGGGTATATTGCACAATCATAATGTGTACATAAGAATCTTGTGGAAAATTATATGTCTATTATTAAGTGATGAGGAATCCAATAATACCATAGATTTTATGATAGTAAATGCATGTTATGACACAAAATATATATATATATAGAGTGCAACTCAGATTATTTGAATGTAGTTTGTGATTGGTTCGAAAAAATATTATGTTGTCAAAATTAATGATGATAGATATTCAAAATATGGTAAGGATAGTGATGCTCAAAGTTATCTTGATATTGAAAGAGATCAGTGTGATGAAGAATTTGGTTATTTTGAAAGGTATACTAAAGGAATTG
Organism: Wollemia nobilis; assembly: GCA_028583015.1. Classification (NCBI taxonomy): domain Eukaryota; kingdom Viridiplantae; phylum Streptophyta; class Pinopsida; order Araucariales; family Araucariaceae; genus Wollemia; species Wollemia nobilis. The sequence continues at coordinate 5,193,104 of JAQPPZ010013020.1, read as the reverse complement.
GTTCAAAATTATTAAATAAAATGGGATATAAAGACATAGGTTTGGGAAAACATGGAAAAGGAATGAAAGAGCCAATTGTACCAAAAATAAGACCAAAATATGAAGGTCTTGGATACATACGACATATGAGCAGTAATAAACCAGGAACTAAATTTAGAATAAAAAACAATGATATCAAATTAGTGACAAAGACTAATCAATAACAATGAAGGACAAAATGGTAAAAGGAATTTTGTAACAGGGAACATATGTAATCACTACGGTAGATATGGACATAATATAGAGAAATGTTGGAATCTCCATTGTTGTGAAACTTGTGGAGGACATAATCATTCTCAAAAATCTTATCTACATAAAGAGAAGGAAAATCAAAAATAAAAAATGGATTGTGGATGGATAAGTATGAATGAATGGAATAAGATGAAAGGAATGTTGTATGGTTTCTACAAAAGGAAACCAAGTGTGATGAAAAATCAAAGTTTATTGAATGTAAAGAATGATATTGGTCTTACCATGAAGAAATGTGAAATAAATGATTATAACCCAAGCATAGCTTGGGAGGTGACCTATAGTAAATGAACCTATAGTGATGATTATATAGAGACAATGGTATTATTATTGTTCTAGTGGATGATCTAGAGATAATGATCTAGAGGTGACCTAGAGGTAAATACCTAGAGGCAGTAACCCAGAGGTAGTGACCCAAAGATAGAGACCTAGAGGTAGTGATCTAGATCTAGATACCCAAAGGCAATGACCCAGAGGTAGTGACCAAAAGGTAAATACCTAGAGGTGACTTAGATACATTGATACAAAGGTAGACATAGATAATTTATAAAGGTAAACTTATGAAGGTTGCATATATTCAGTAGTCCCAAAGGCTGAGTTGAATAATAAAGGTCAAAGAAAGAAGAATCATAGAATGAAGGCAAAAAGCCTTCTTAAAAAATTTTTATTATATGGGGGGTGTTGGAAGTATTATATTATTTTGCCCCCTTGTGAATATTATTTTGGTGGAATGATTTATATTTTATATAATGTATGTTTCAATATGCAAGGTGTCAAGAGAGAGAATGAAGAGTCACATTGATATGTGGTAAGATGAGATTTTTGTCTTAATATGAGGAATATGAAAGGATGCATCTCCCAGATTTTTGAGGAGAGCAATAGTCAGAGTACTGAAAATTTATGTAAAGTTATATATTGGAGATAAAGCTCCATGCAATGTAATCAATCAAAATCATTCTTGTAATATTTTGATATTAAATATATTTGAGTTATATTTGTGAGATATTGTTGTTATTTTAGAAGGTGACTTATTTTTATTCTATGAATGGAATTTATATGATTTATACTTGATCCTAAATTGATATTTTTATGAGTTAATCTAGTTGGAAAACTAACAACTTGTTCATTACCAATGTTATTTTTTGGCACCAAATATGTTCTACAACTAATGCAAAATATTCATGGTCAATCTAACTTGACCAAATATTATTTCTACTACTTCACCTATGGATCATGTTAGCTTTTGATGCAACATGTAATGGGAGATAGCAATCACAATATGCAAAATAATATGAAATAAAGTAAACCTATGAGATGATTAAAAATACTATAAATAGAAATTATGGAGATGTTTACAAAATAGCCTTGGAGGAAATGAACACTCCATGAATAGATCTACTACTCAATAATTGACATTGAGCATATTACACTCCACCATATTACATCACACTGCTACATCACACCACTTTGGTCTATACTCCTTCCTACCGCTCTATGTAGCTGCTCTATATATTGCTCTATACCTATGGCTATTTATATAGGAAATAGGTTCCTTTGACAACACTCTACCTAGTTGTGCAAGGGACAACTTGCATATATACATCTTGCACTTTAAAACTTGTGTATTTATTACATTGCATGAAGTAACTAGATAACTTTACCCTAAAGTAATATAATAACCTAAGTATATACCAAGAAAGGTACATTTACATGATCCAAATGATATAATATAGTCTATTTGTAACACCCCCTTATATTACATTATTTGGATATTGAATACTTTAGTATACAATGTGGATCTTCATCTAGTCCTTGAGATTCTGAATCTTCAACTTGTTCAGGTTCATCATCCTTGTCTTTTATCCAACCACTTTTATTTTTTCTTTGAGAGTGTCTTCATTTGGTTTTGAATGCTAATGACTGAGTATAGCGTGGTGTACTTGTCCTCTCATATTATTTATTTTTATTCTTCTATGATTACCTTTTATATGTACTAGTTATTCATTTTATTGAACCTATTCCTTTGAAAATATTTTAGCATCATTATGAAACATCACAATATTCTGTGAATTTTCCATTGGATCTATAATATATTTATTTTCATGGATTGATCATTTTAATTTTATTTAACCTTGTTTCATGATGAGATATGTATTGATTCCATCCATATATCTAAAGTTGATCATATAATTATCTACTACTAAATTTATTACTGATATGAGATTGAATTTTAGTTCAAATACATATAATACATTATGTAGTAGAAGATTTAAAAAAAAAATTGTTGGTGTTACACATCCATATCCATGTATGGGATAAGTTTGGCTATCTGCAATCCTTAGTCTGTAGCCTTTAGCATATTCAAGATAGTTGAACCACTGTATATTTCCTATCATATGATGATTGACCCCTGAGTCAATGTACCATACATTTTCGTGTTTTATAGAATGATTTATATTGGAGAAAATTCCACATTCATTATATGACATTCCTTTTTCCATTTGAAGAAGTAGAAGAATTGAAATAAGATTTTATTTTTTGTCTACCTTATGACTCACTATATTAGGATATATGATTCTTGATTAAAGAATATAAGCTTGATTTGATAAAAAATTTAATAATAATCCTTATTTTGTAGACTACCTTATGTATCCCAAGTTATGTGAGTATATACTCCTAAGGATTTTTAGGTTATGAGGAATCTTATATTTGTAACTTGATAATATTTGATAGATGCTGATATTACCAAGTTTTGTAGAATACCTTATGACTCCCTAGTATGCTATGGATAAGATATAGTGCTTTTGTAAATTATAGTTCAATATTTTATTGATTTTTTAAAGGTTTTGTAAATGTCAAAATCAATTCCTATTATCCCTTATTGCTCCTATTGAACTAAGCATTGTTCCCAAATTTTAAAGAGGTAATAATATTGGATCTTTTGTCTCCTTTTGAGAATTTTGAGACAATAATATTATGACTATCCAACCTTTAAAAAAACTATGATAAACCTCTCCTTATAAATAATCCTTTGGGAATTAGGTTTAGTGTATCTAATTTTCCAATTAATTAATTTGATGTAGTAGCCCTTATGACTCCCTAATCTTCGAATAAATTAGATCACAATTATATTTGCAAATAATTATTATTTATTCCAGTAGAAATCTTGATTTCTCCTAGGTTTTATATTGCAAATAATATATTTATTTGATAATTTTTTTCCTTTGATGGATGGCTTTAAATAATTTAAATTCCTTCAATTATAACTTTATAACTCTCAAGGAAAGAAAGCACATAATAATGTGAATAAAACTTTACCTTACACCAAGCTATATACAATGTTGTTCTCTAAGAAGCTCAAGCTATGTAGACATCTTGAATGTTATGATTGTACCCTCCAATAGAATTTCTTGGATATTTAAGCATTCCAAAAATGGTGTTGGTTGGACTCTTCCTCTAACCTCACTTGGATTGAGCATTTAAGGCTCTAACACCTTCTTTCTATGCTGCGATTGAAGAACACAAGCTTATACTGAGAGGGAGGGTAAACATTATAAGACCACTTTTTACTTTTCATTCCCAATCAATATTATGCAATGTATAGATAGCAATATCAACAACAGTAATCAAAGCAATGCACAAATAACCACACACAATAGAGACACCAATTTAATGTGGTTCACCTAATGTGGGCTACTCCACGAAGAAAATATTTCACTAAATTTTTCTCAATCAATATCTTGGGTATCATTTCCCTATTACAATGTTTATGTACCTCTATCCAAAGGAGACACAAATCCCCTAATCAAGTTCATGGATCTCTATCCTTAGGAGAAATATTTCTCCTTTGCTCTAATTGGTGATCTTATAGAAGAACTGCTAGCCCCACTTCTTTGGCTAATGGATCTCTATCCACTAAAGACACTTGTAATCATTGCCTTAGATAATGGATCTCTATCCACTAGATACTGTCATCCTCTATACTCTGTCACTTTCAAAGCTCTATCTCAAATATGCATTAAACACAGTCCTTCGATCTAGCACAAATCTGCTCAATATCTATCTTTGGTCTAGCACAAACCTGTCCTCAAATCTGCATCAAAATCTATCCTCAAATCTGTACTAAACATAGTCCTTCAGTCTAGTACAAATATATCCTCAATATCTATCCTCTGATCTACACTAAACACAATCCTTCGGTCTAGCAAAAATCTGTCCTCAATATCTATCCTCTGATATGCACTAAACATAGTCCTTTGGTCTAGCGCAAATATATCCTCAATTTCTATCCTCTAATCTGCACTAAACATAGTACTTCAGTCTAGCACAAATATATCCACAATATCTATCCTTAAGCCTTAACACAAAGCTTTACTTAATCTCAAATCAAATCTGCTAGATTTACCCCAAACCTTAACCCAAGGTTTGAACAAATCAATCAATCAACTCTGCTCTCAAGTCTTCTCAAAGACTTATCTTAAATCTATCTTGTAAGCTTCCTAAAAAGCTCACACTAATCTATCCACAAGTCCTCTCTTAGAACTTGTCCAAATCTGCTCAAGTCCTCACTAGAAATTGTCCAAATATGGTCAATAAGTCCTCACTAGAACTTATCCAAATCTACTCTTAATATCTGTTCTCAAACTGTATTGTAAGCTTCCACAAAATCTCACATAAATATGTCCACAAGTCTTCTCTAAGACTTGCCTCAAATCTACTCAACTAGTTTGTAACATAGTGGTGGAGTATTCCTAGTGGGGAGGTGTTTTCTAGAGGCAAGAATGATTCCTAGGCCAAGCCTATCTCAATGACCAAATCGGACAGTCTTCTAATCACCCGAACTACCCTTGTACGAACTATCAATTCCTTGTACGGACCCTAATTACATACACTATACGATCCCAGATCATACAATGGCCAAGATGGTATGATATTACACTCATAAAAAATGACAAATGTTGTTTTGGGGGCTTCCATACATAGTTTTGTAATCGTTCAAGCCGATTCACCAAAACTACCAAATCGGGTAAATTCCTGTCAATCGCTTGTTTTACCAAATCGGGTAACAATCTGTTTGTACGATTTGTACGATGTATGATATGTATGAAATAAAGGTACAAAAAGGTGTTAATTGCTATGCTCTTCTGCTCCAATCTCTCTCTGGGATGTTTTGTAAAGGTTTAACAGCCTAAACAAGACAATCTCTTTCATAAACAAAGCATTCAAACCGGGAAGGTGAGAGATTCTATACAAGTAATTTCATCCAAGAATCGTACAGTCTGCTTCAAAACATCTTTACCAATGTCATTAAACTCCTAAATCATTCCCCATGATTCACCAGTGATCATCTTCTCCACAAAGCTGCAACAAGGCTAAAACTAACATATAACAGTAAGGTAGAAACTCAATTACACAATGTTAATCCACAATGCATTATCCATTCACAACAAGACCATACACTGTCATCCACAACGTCTATTATTCTCATTAATGGCTGTCAATTTAGTTACAATGTGGAAAATTCAGTATTAACTCAGAAATATGTCTATATCTCTATTCTAGCAACTAATAACCAGTAAACTAGTAGCCAGACCTACAAATTCGAAAATGGGGCCTTATATAACATTGCCCAGGCCGTTCCAAAGTGGTTCTTGAGACAATCCATTATTCACAACTGCCCATCTACAACTGAATACATTATTTTGGCATTTTCCTAAGTTTACACCTTAGTTTAGCAAATCCATGCGACATTTCATCCCGAAATTACATTTCCTTTGCATCTGAGTGAATTTCGGTGTGCCCTATATGATTTGCTACTGCGCTGTATAGTTTGCCAATCTAGTTGTATGATTTTTCCTTCCACTGTACAATTTTCTCCAACTGTACGGTTTTACAAAACTTGAGCAAATTATTCCCAAAACTATCAAAATCTAGCAAATCACTTTTTCTTCTTTTGGGAGGTGGATTTGCTGCCTACATCTGCCCTCCCCTTTACTTTAGTTGGCATCCTCGATGACTCGTTCTGCTTCTTCTGCTGAGCTTCTAGTCTAGCTACTTCAGCCTCCAAGTCCTTGACTTGTGTCTTGTACATTTCTCGTTCATTTCTTAGCTTGGCTATGTAGCTCCCCATTTCGATGACTTTGGCTCCGTGAAGGTTAGCCTTCTCCTCGATGGCTTTCATGAAGTCCATCATTTGTTTTTCTCATTCGAAGGTACTCTTCTTCAATTTCTCCTTCCAATGAGCTTCTACTCGAGTAGCCATCTGGAGTTCCCCATTCTTCTCTACAATGGTCTCCAAGTGGTGTTTAATATCAGCTTCTAGAGCTCGAACCTGGTCTTCTTTAATCCTTACTTGAGCTTGCTTCTCCATGACCATGTCATTCAACTTCTTGTTGTCCCTTGTCAGCTCTTCTATCTGCTTGGATTGTGTAGCCATTTGCTCACTCTTTTTGACCAACTGAGATGTCATCTGCTCATCCTTCGCTTTTGTTTTTTCCCCCCCCCCTCTTTTTTTTTTTCTTTCCTTTGGAAAATCTACCACTTTTCCTCTTCAAGCGTGGTAACTCTAGCTTCAGAATCTGCTCTGAGGCCTGACAGATCCTCCTCCAGCTTCTTTATTTTCTCTTCCACCATAGTTCTACTTTTCTACAGTTCATCTTCCATTGCGGCCAATTCCTTTTGAGCGGTTGTAGTCTCTTCCACCTGTGCCTCCTTGAGTCGATGGATTTCTTCCAATCCAATGCTTAGCCACTCTATCCAGTGTGTTAGGAAGTTCAACTTCCATAGGGTAATGGACACTCTTGTAGCGACCCTCCTATATTCAACTTCTGTCGTATTGATGGGGCAGGTTGGATGACTCACTCGATCCAAATATATCCTTGGGTCCTTCTTGTAATTTGTGACCATCCCTTCTGACAAGTCTTCTCTTCCTAACATCGTTGTTACCTCTTCCCTGGGTAACCTCCATGGATGTTGTGCGTGAATATCCACTATCCTCTCTATGCGCTCCGCACTACTCACCCATTTTGTTATCCTCTCCAACTCGAGAGATACTTGTTGCTCCCACAGCTTCAGTTCTCCCACGTGGCCAATGCAAAATTCCATTATGGCACTATTCATCACATGGCCTAACTGAGAAAATAAGTGTTCCACCTTATCCTCTATTCCACTTGCCTCCTCTTTCATTGTGATTCTCTAAAACCATGGTATTTCCAAAAGATAACTGGATTGCATTCCCCGTCGTTCTTCCTCTATAGGAGTTCTTAAGTCTTCTTCTTCCCTAAGGTGGCTAGAGCTTCCTCCAAGCTCTCTAAGTACTCTCTCGGTATCTATATTTTCTCGAGGTGGGGATTGTTTCACTATTTTCTCCTCCCCCTCGCTATCCATAATGTTTATGATCTCCTCCTAAGATCGCCACTCAACTTGCTCCTGAGCCTTTTCTACTTTAGTTGAGCCCCCTTGTGGCTCCTCCGTATTTTCTCGAGCTACTTCCTGTTCCCTATCATCCACTTGTTGTTCCTCTGTCACCCCCTCTTCTGGGATCTATTGTGCATCCCCAACTATGACCTGCTGAGTAACAAGTGCTTATTTCTCTTGTGGCACTTCTGTATTCTTCGGGACCTCTTGCTTACTGGAGCCTCCTATTACAATTTTGTAATGAGTCTTCTTCTTGGGCTCTTCTATCGTGGTACTCGGTCCAACTCCCGCTTCGTCCTGGGTAGTGGCTACTCCATCATGCCCTACCTCAATTCCTCTAAAAAAATTAGAGGCATCCATCTTATCAAAATGGTCAAAGATGTCCGGATATTGCACTATCTTCTCTGCCTTTGTCCAATATAACTCCTCCAGTTTCGTCGCTTTTGAGTCCGACTATTCCTTCCTCTGTACTTTTGGAACTGGTTTATCTACCATTCTTTCTCGCTACCTTCTCGTCCTTATTTGTACTAGACTACTCTCCCTTTCTTGATCGAGAGGCTGCTCCTGCTGCCTTTGTGTAGGTACTTGTTGTTCTAGTTCCGGCTCCAACCGTCTAGAACGCTTTCTCCGATGATGTACATCGACATCCTCCTTCGAAGAGGTATCTCCCGAAGCTTCACTCCTCTGCCGCTCACTCCTTGTGCATGGTTTCTCTAGAGTACTCTTTGCTATGGGTACAACCTTTACCCATCTCAATATCATCGGTTGGTCCAGCCTGATTTCTCTAGGTAGCATCAACCCTGGGAATTGCATTCCCATTTCTATGACTGCATTCAGTAGCAATCCTATTGCCTGAAAGGCCATCCCAAAGTTCTTCGGTCTTTTCATCAAGGCCTCATGCATTCTTCTCTCTAGAAAGGTACCCCAATCATATGGAATTCCTTGGGTGATACCTTCTATGTACTGTGCCATCCACATTGGCATCTTTGTCACCCTTGTATCACCTGACAATCGAGCCATGACTGTGTTCATCGCACATGCCCAATTATCACTTTGCAACTGGCTCTACTTTATTCCATGCATTCCTGTGCCAGAAATCTTTGCCTCTGTCATTGATTTGATAGTAGTCATGGTGGTAACCAGACGGTGTGCTTCTATTGGGTCTACTAATTTCTTGACTATCTCCATGCCTTCCATAAGTAACCCAAATGTTCTTTGAAATGCCTCCGTCGAAACCTCCACCCTTACTGACCTCTTGCCCACATTGACATAGGTTATCCTCATTGCTGCATTATATGCCTGAACTATCTATAAAAGATAGTTCTAGAAGAATGTCCTATGAAATGGTGGAATCTATGCAATGACTGCCACTTGCACATTTTCGAATGTCTTCCTCCATGGATGAGACTTGTTCTTCTCATCACTCCACCATTTCTTACATGCTTCCACTTCGTGTTGTACAAATGTGATGTTTGATAGTTCCACCTAGGCCTCCTCCTATTCACTACTCAGGTGTTCTTCCCATTCTTGTACATGTACCTCACTCCTCAACTCCCTCCATGAGGTAGCTTCTTGGGCCATCCTTCCCTCTCTATGCCTCGATGGTGTTCTATCCAGGTGTGCTCGCCAATGGCTCTGTCTCCTCCATGACCTATATCCTCCTCTCCTCCATGGATGATTACCACACCTTTTGTAGGACTAAAAATGATGCCCGGGGTGCTATCGTGAGTATACCTCTCTCTCGTGTAGCAAACCTGGTGATCTCTCCACCCTATTTGTTGCAATCCACCTTAATCGACATCCAAATTCTTCTGTTGAGATCATTCCTCCAACATCTCACCGATTAACTCAACCTCCTCCTCCGCAATTAGAAATGTACCAAAAATCATACAAACTCCTATAAAAATGTACAATGTATGGTTCTGGGTCCCTTGTATGGTTTCACCTTCCTCCGTCGCTTCTAGATCGTACACTTATTTGGCTATTTTTCCCTTTACCCCATCAATATTCAAATGGTCAAATCTCCTCCAAATCATACAACTGCAACCTAAAATTGTACTCAATGCCAGTACTCCATACTCTACTACTTGTTGGCTGCCCTCCCCTTTAAAATTTGTATGATTTCATACTTCGATCTCTTAAAAATTGCCAAAAATGGAAAAAAATTGCACTTTTCTTCTTGGAAATCATACAATCTACCTCCAAATTGTACAATATGACTTCTCTAACCCTCCCTACTATAAAATACTAGGATTTTTGTCTCCTTGGCCAAATCTACCACCGACCCAGTTGCCGAATTGTCCCGATCTACTCTTGAGTGCTTTTTCTCAACCAATCTTTCACTCCTTCACTCCTGGTGCAATTTTATTTAATTTGATGAACTATTGGCTGCAATGTATGGTTGTACGGACTGTAATTTTCTCTCCTCATATTTTCTAGCTCACTTTTTACTAGATTTTTTAGTTCTTAGGGTTTCAATCTTCCATCCTCTTGCAATTTCCCCAATTCCAACCACCAATCTCTGCTCCCTCCAGCTCTAATCAACAATTTCTCCATCCAAAATCCGTACAATGATGTATTCTGATGTCTTCTATTGTAATATAAAAATAAAATTTGAATTCCCCCTTTTGGTGGAGAAAAACCCCAATTCTTCTTTCTCGGGTTGATTCCTTGAAGCTGAAAAGAACTCCCTGGTACAAATTTAATAATGGGTCTGCAAATTCAGAGTGCTGGTGAATAATTTTCACCCATGTAGTCCTCTGTTATCAAATGTATGCTTTTCCCCTTCAATCTCCTAAAAAATTCGAATTCTGCTTGGTGATTGAAAAAAATGGTCACTTTACTTTCCTTTTAAAGCAAGTTTTCAAAAACCCTAAACCCTAACTGAAAAACCCTAACTGTCAAAAGAATCTAAAAAGCACCAAGTTGCATGCTTTTTCCATCTCCACTGCTAGATGACTGCCAACTCAGTAGTTGGTTTTAAAAATTTTGTCTTTTTCCCCCTTCTTTTCCTCCAACCGTTGCTTTTCGACATGTCGCATTAATTAGTTAGTTGGCAAATCATACACTGTATGATCCAAATCGTACAGTACAACTTTATGTATGATTTGCATGTCAATATTACCTTGTACGACTCTCTTTTGTACGATTTCCATCTTGTACCTTTTCATTGTACGATTTCATAACTTAGAGAAAATTTTGCTTTCTTTTTCTCTAGAGAGGCCGTCATTTTCGGTTTTCAACCTCGCCCTTCCTAATTGCGTCCCGAGGGATTTTCACAACTAAGGCACAATTTTTTTTTTTCATTTTCTTTTTCTTTTTATCTTTATTTTTCTTTTGCATAAGGGGCTGCCATTTCTAGCTTTCACCCCACTTCTAAACACTGTACTATTATGGCTTGTCAGGCTCCTTTGGCTTTTGTCGATTCCAAAGGTCTGCTACAACTAGCATCTCTTCATTATGTAGCTTACACCACCATGTGGCCTTAAACATGCTCAAGATGAACAACATCATCAACATGATGGGTAACACCCATCTCCACCTATGATGGGGGTCAAGGGGGTGGGAACCCCTTTTAGGGTCAAGGGACAACGTCCCTTGCAGGGTTTACGGACAGCGTCCCTCACCTGTTCCCGTGGGGCCCAAACTCAAAAAAATTGCTAAGACCTTCACTATCAAATTCAAACTTTTCCCTTCCTTAGCACTTTGGGTTTCTTTACTCAACCTCCTTAAATAGCTCAACATCGACTCCCTTTTACCCTGTCTTAACCACTGATGGAACACTTTGTATGGTTCTACTCTATACGATTTCATCTTGTACGATTTCCTTTTGCATGATTTCTTCTTGTACGATCTCACATTGTGCAATTTGACTTGAAATCATACAATCTCTGCCCACTGTACGATTTCACCCAACCAACGTACAATTCCCTCTTGCAAAATCGTACAATCCCATTCTTCCTTAGGGAATTTTGAGTGTATGATGGGTTGTTCTATTTGGAAAACATCTTCCATAACAACATCTTCCATCAAAACATCCTCCATGTCAACATCTTCCATGTCAACATCTTCCATGACAACATCTTCCATGTCAACATCTTCCATGTCATACCATATTCTGCATCTTTTATTACTTGTGAGGAGTGTCACAAACTACATCACTAGTGACAACCTTCCTCTTTACACCATTTTCCCCCCAAATGGTTATGCAAGTTCCAATATACCATGTGGGGTCTTCCTTACCCTCACCTAAAAATGGTGGACATCTTTGTTTGGCTGCTCTGTTAGCCATATTAGGAGAGTCATCACTCTCACTTGAGGTGTCCTATGGAATCTCTGTCGGATTCCTCCTTGGGGGTGTCTTACTCCCATTGTCGTCAGAAGTGTCAATTCGAGGTATCTTGTTTTGTCCCACCACCTAGTGACCAAATTCTCATGCGTCCTCACTCTACGACCTTCTTCGTTGGTTTGATGGAGATGATCTTGGTCTATCCTCCTAAGTCCCCATGTATTGTTGCCCTGGTGCCTGACTCCCATCCTCTACACCCTCTCGCAACCCTGCTGTCGCTTCCTCAGGTCTTACCATCCACTCTCTATCATTGTGCACTTTCTCTTTGTCACCCGTCTCCTCTACGTTTGGTGGTTCTTCCTCCTCGTCTTCTGTCTCAATCAACAACATCTCAAAGTCTCCCTCTTCGGATGTCCAAACTTGCTCTATATTTGGTTCATGCATACTCTGATCTGAGTTACTCATGTTTCCTCTTTGAGCAATCCTTGTGCTCCTTCTTACTGGAATGTTGTCTCATGGTTCCCTTCTCCCACGCCTTCGTGTACTAGTGTCCATCATAAAAATCACCTCCAGTTTTTAGTCAAATTCGACCCATTTTAACAAGAATGCTAGATTCGATAAGGCAACGACGCCAAATGTAACACACTTTGGTGCTACCTAATCGATCAATGGGTTCATCCAACTATGAAAATGGCACCAAAATGTAACACAATGGTGGATTATTCCCAATGGGGAGGTGTTTTCCAGAGGCAAGAATGATTCCTAGGCCAAGCCTATCTCAATGACCAAATCGGACAGTCTTCTAATCACCCGAACTACCCTTGTACAAACTATCAATTCCTTGTACGGACCCTAATTACATACATTGTATGATCTCAGATCGTACAGTGGCCAATATGGTATGATATTACACTCAAAAAAATTGATATATGCTATTTTTGGGGCTGTCGTACATAGTTTTGTAATCGTTCAAGCCGATTCACCAAAACTGCCAAATCGGGTAAATTCCTATCAATCGCATATTTTACCAAATCGGGTAACAACTGTTTGTACGATTTGTATGATTTGTACGATGTATGATATGTATGAACTAAAGGTACAAAAAGGTGTTACTTGCTATGCTCTTCTACTCCAATCTCTCTCCGGGATGTTTTGTAAAGGTTTAACAACCTAAACAAGACAATCTCTTTCACAAACAAAGCATTCAAATCGGGCTGGTGAGAGATTCTATACAAGTAATTCCATCTAGGAATCATACAGTCTACTTCAACATGTCTTTACCAACGTCATTAAGCTCCTAAATCATTCCCCATGATTCACCAGTGATCATCTTCTCCACAAAGCTGCAACAAGGCTAAAACTAACATATAATAGTAAGGTAGAAACTCAATTACACAATGTTAATCCACAATGCATTATCCATTCACAACAAGACCGTACACTATCATCCACAATATCTATTATTCTCATTAATGGCTATCAATTCAGTTACAATGTGGAAAACTCTTTCAAGGTAATTGCAATAACTCAGAAATATGTCTATATCTCTATTCTAGCAACTAATAACCAGTAAACTAGTAGCCAAACCTACAAATTCGAAAATGGGGCCTTATATAATGTTGCCTAGGCCGTTCCAAAGTGGTTCCTAAGACAATCCATTATTCACAACTGCCCATATACAAATGAATACATTATTTTGGTATTTTCCTAAGTTTACACCTTAGTTTAGCAAATCCATGCGACATTTCATCCCGAAATTACATTTCCTTTGCATCTGAGTGAATTTCGGTGCACCCTATACGATTTGCTACTGATCTGTATAGTTTTCCAATCCAGATGTATGATTTTTCCTTCCACTGTACGATTTGCTCCAACTGTACGGTTTTACAAAACTTGAGCAAATTATTCCCAAAATTGTCAAAATCTAGCAAATCACTTTTTCTTCTTCTGGGAGGTGGATTTGTTGCCTACATAGTCCACACTAGAACTTGTCCAATATCATAGAAACATAAAGAGAATTGTTAGAGACTCAATATGCTTCACATTCACCACAATGCTCAATCACTTTCAATCACTCTTTTTACCATAGAAACATATAGAGAATTGTTAGAGACTCAATATGTTTCACACTCACAAATACTCAACCTCTTTCTCAAATCAATTTAGAATATAGAACAATTTGTTTCACAAAACTTGAACTATCACTTCAACACTTCCACTTGACTAGGCTCAACCAACTCTACTCAACCAATCACTCAATGAATTAATCCTTGCTTACAAACCCTAGTCCAAGCATATGAACACTCACTCAAATGTTTCCAACAATGCTTATCAACCAATCTCACATAACAATGATACTCATGATCTTTGCAAACCCTAGTTCAAGTTCTTCACTCAACCACTCACTTCAACAACAATGCTTATAAAATAATCTTCACATAACAATGATACTCATGATATTTGCAAACCCTAGTTCAAGTTCACTCAACTAATCACTTCAACAACAATGCTTATCAAACAAGGTTTTATCAACAACTCTTTATTCCAGAAAACCTTGAAGCATTAATTCAAAACACACTCAACAATGCTTACCAAACAATCCTTTTCACTCCAACTTTGCATTCATAACATTCAACAATCACTCACTAGGAAGATGTGCCCATACCTTTTGTTTGATGTAGAAGTGCCCTTAGAAAACCTGTCTCAATCACAATTTCCTTCTTTCCAATTTCAATGGTTAGATGACAAAATATCACTCTAACACTTTCTCAAAATATTCCTTAGACACAAAAATAATCAAAGCTCAAATATACCTTATTGCTCCTTCTTGAAATTAGCATCCATCAAATCATACATGAAAATAATTATTTAGATACACCTTATAATCTCCAACTTAAAATAATATCCAACACCACAAAATCTCAAACAATCTTCCTTAAACACCTTATTACCCTTTTCAAACACTAAAGCAAATATCACCAAAATTATTTTGCATCAACCTTATAACTCCCCTTAAAACCTTACAAACCAAATAAACTATGCAAAAATTAAACTTTAATAGCTCAACTTAATTCCTCTAAAATTTTGGCATCAACAACAAATAGCATACCTTTGTCCTTTACCCCAAAAGGGTTTCGGTGAGTTTTGAACTATCGTCTCCCCAAGTGCCAAGCGCCTTAGCACTTTGGTGCCCACTGCATGGGCTATAGGCACCCACATGAAGGAAGGGAAGCCTCCTTCCTTTTAAACCTTTGTCCACCATCAATTCCAAACAAAAATAAAAACACACTACCATGGATTCGAACCTCCGCCACTCACTGCCCTACGCTTTGCTTCTATTGCGGTTGCCAATTGTGCTACTAGCGCTTGGTGACCAAGGCACCAACCTTGGTGAATCAAAAACTCTACCTCCTCTTGACACTTAAAAAAATAAAATCCTCTTTGATCGTATAGCACAATTCACACGTTTTTGCATAGCATGGAGATTAATATCGAAGGCATATATTTTTTGGCTAAGGTGGAGGAGTCCTCCTTTTATACACATAATTATTTTACTCCCCACGTCAATGCTCGAATTCAAATTTGAAATTCAAATTTTGATTTAATAACCCACCTTAGGGTTATTTAAAATTAACATAAATTAACTTATAATTAATATTAAAATTAATTAATAATTAATTTAAATAACTTATAAGTTAAGTAAATTAATTAATAAATTAATTTATAATAAAAATTATATTAATTAATTTATAATTAATTTAAACTTCCCTATATAATATTATAAATAAATATTATAATATTATTCACTTGGGCTTCTTCTTTGCACTTTGGACCACATCTGACTTCCTGGAACCGGGTCTTGATCAACTGAAAATGGACTATCCTTTTGCACTTATTGGAGAACCTAAAACTGATGTTGCCCACTGAAACTACCACTGACTGGTGTTGAAAGCTTGACATCAATGACAACTCATCTACTCAAAATTTCCAACAATCTCCCCCTTTGTCATTGATGGCAACCCAAATTCTTTTTACCAAAACTTGACCTTTTTCCTGTTCTGCTCCCCTAGGAAATTGCTCCCCCTGACTCAATGCTCTCTCCTTAAACCAAATCTCTCCCCTTACTCAAATCTCTCCCCCTTTGACATCAATGGCAAAGGGTCACCTTTGGGGCTCGGGGCTAAGAATGAGTCTCTTAGCTTAGCCCCTCCCCCACCTCCTCTTGAGGTGGTTAATTCTGGGGTGGGAGTATTTCTACTCCCAACAAGCATTGGTCTTTACCTTTGTCCTCTTTCCTTCTCATCTGATCCTTCTGATTCCTTTGACTATTCTTATTCATGTCCATGTTCCTATTCCTATCCATATTCCTATTCCTATTCATGTCCATATTCCTATTCCTGTTCATGTCCATATTCTTGTTCATGTCCATATTCTTGTTCCTATTCCTATTCTGTTCATGCTTGATTCTGGAATGTCTGCTCTACACCACTTTGTTGTATGTCCATCATTATTGCACTTATAACACTTAATGTTATTATTCCTTGGAGGTGTAAATATCTTGGGATTTCTCTTGGTGAAGCCATATTTGTTCCTGTCATGAACCCTGCAATTCATTGCCTTGTGACCAAACTGATTACATGAGTAGCAATACCCATGAAATAACTGCTTGTTCTTGAAGTTCCCATATTCTTGTCTTTCATGTGTCCTGCATTGTGAAGCCTTGTGCCCAAATCTGTGACATGAGAAACATCATCCATTGAAATTTCCTTGCCTTGACCTCATTGGTCTCTTAGTCTCTTTTTCTTTGTGTTGGTTCCTGTTCCATCTGTTTCTTCTTTGTGCATTGTTCCTTTCCTTGTTGAACTTTCTATTATCCAACTCTTCCTCAGAAGTCTCACTTTCTCTCACACTGTCTTCTTCTAAAGTTTCTTCTTCTTCAGAACTTGAGGTTGACTCCTCTTCTTGTTTCTTTTGAGCTTGTTCAAAACCAAGACCTATCTTGCTTGATGTAGGCTTTTGTGACTTGATAATCTTATCCAAATTCTTTGAACTTCTTCCAAACTTGTGTAGCTTATCCTTAGACTTCTCTACTTCTTCCCTTAGTAGGGCTACTTCTTGTTCTAACTTTTCACATTCTAAGACCTTTGCTTCTAACTTATCCTTGAACTTCTTTGTCTTAGCCATTGACTTGTTTAGATCCTCTATAAGCTTTCCTCTCTCTTCATCACATTCTTGAAACTGAAACTCAAGTTGGGAGTTTTGCTTTCTTACCTTCTTTAAAGTTTTAAGAGCATAAATAAGCTCTCCCTCAAGATCAACTTCTCCTTTTTTTGATTCTTCCTCTATTTGTTTACCTTTGAGAACATCTTCATTCTTTTCTGACTTGTCTTCTGTAGGATCACCTCCTTCTTCTTCTAGTGCCATTAGAATATTCTCTTCTGGTCCTTCAAGTGTATCTTCATATTCATCATCACTGAAACTAAAACCATTCCTTGTACAACTATCTTCAAGATGTCCAAAATTACCACATCTAAAACACTTGAGAATTATTGGTGACCTTTTCTTAACTTCTTCTTTTTCTTCTATCAGAAATAGAACTTCATCTTTATCATTATCTGAGAAACTATTATCACTATCACTTGAGTACTTACTTGCCTTGTCTGCATAGTAGCTCCTCTTTTGTCTTTGAAAGAACTTTTTTCCTTGTCTGCCTTGTCCATCCTTACCTTTCTTTTGGTACCTATATTTTTTTGATTCCCTGTTCTTATGATCCTATTTTTCTTCATCATTGCTATTTTTGGCTTCTTGAAAATCAGTTGCATAGTGACCATACTTTCCACAATTGAAACATCTAACAGATTTTGCATCCTTAAATCTTCTTGAATCCTTATTCCTTCTACCATAATTTGCTTCTTCATCACTGGATGACTCATTGCTTGAATCTGACTTCTTGCCCTTTGTCTTCTTAGTAGCTTTGAAGGTTGCTTCCTTCCGGATATTAGGTTCCTCTTTTGTTCTTAACTCAAAAGTTGTAAGAATACCAAGTAACATATCTCTTGTCAAAATATCACCATATTTTGATTCCTCTATAGCAGAGATATTTTCACTAAACCTTTTTGGAAGAGATCTTAAGATCTTATCACAAACATCATATTCTTCAATCTCAAGTCCAAGTCCTTGCATGGCGTTAACAACCTCATCTACCCGAAGTAGATAAGTACTAATGTTTTCCTCATCCTTCATTTTTAAATCTTCAAATTGTCCTTTGAGATTTCGTATCTTTACCTTTTTGACACTTTTATCTCCTTCATATATGCTTTGCAACTTATCCCAAATTCCTTTTGCATATTTACAATGCATAACCTTTATGAACTCTGTTCTATGCAAACCTCTCAAAATTGCATTCATTGCTTTTGAATTGTAATGATGTAGAAGCTTACCTTCTTTATCTGTAGGTGGATTAGCTGGTGGTATGTATCCATTTTCAACTACTTCCCAAATTTCATTGCCAAGTGCCATCAGGTGAATCTTCATTCTCATACTCCAAAATATATAATCACTTCCATAAAATACTGGTGTTGAATTATCTGAGGACCCATTCTTAGAATCCATTGTGTTCTTGTAAGCTTTTCCTTCAAGTTGTTAAACTCTTCCAAAGGAACCCGCTCTGATACCAATTGAAGAACACAAGCTTATACTGATAAGGGGGGTGAACAGTATAAGACCACTTTTTACTTTTCTTTCCCAATCAATATTATGCAATGTATAGATAGCAATATCAATAATAGTAATCAAAGCAATGCATAAATCACCACACACAATAGAGACACCAATTTAACGTGGTTCACCCAATGTGGGCTACTCCACGGAGAAAATATTTCACTAAAATTTTCTCAATCAATCTCTTGGGAATCCTTTCCCTATTACAATGTTTATGGACCTCTGTCCAAAGGAGACACCAATCCCCTAATCAAGTTTATGGATCTCTATCCATAGGAGAACTCTTTCTCCTTAGCTATGACTGGTGATCTTCTAGAAGAACTATTGCCCCCACTACTCTGGCTAATGGATCTCTATCCACTGAAGACACTTATCCTCACTACCCTGGCTAATGGATCTCTATCCACTGGAGACTATATCTTATAATCTATCACCTTCAAAGATCTGTATCTAAATCTACACTAAACATAGTCCTTCGATCTAGCACAAATCTTCTCAATCTCTATCTCTGGTCTGGCACAAACCTATCCTCAAATCTGCACCAAACTCTATCCTCAAATCTATACTAAACATAGTCCTTCGATCTAGCACAAATCTATCCTCAATATCTATCCTCGATCTGCACTAAACATAGTCCTTGTTAGACAAATTTTAATTTTTTAAATTTAAAAATTTATTAATTTTTATCACTAAACAATCCTTGATCTAGCACAAATCTATCCTCAATCTCTGTCCTCAAGCCTTAACACAAAGCTTGACTTAATCTCAAATCAACTCTGCTAGATCTACCCCAAACCTTAACCCAAGGTTTGAACAAATCAATCAATCAACTCTCCTCTCAAGTCTTCTCAAAGACTTATCTCAAATCTACCTTGTAAGCTTCCACAAAAGCTCACACTAATCTATCCACAAGTCCTCTCTTAGAACTTGTCCAAATATTCTCAACAAGTCCTCACTAGAACTTGTCCAAATCTTCTCAATAAGTCCTCACTAGAACTTATCCAAATCTTCTCTCAATATCTATTCTCAAACTATATTGTAAGCTTCCACAAAAGCTCACACAAATCTATCCACAAGTCTTCTCTAAGACTTACCTCAAATCTGCTCAACAAGTCCACACTAGAACTTGTCCAATCTCATAGAAACATAAAGAGAATTTTTAGAGACTCAATATGCTTCACATTCACCACAATGCTCAATCACTTTCAATCACTCTTTTTACCATAGAAACATATAGAGAATTGTTAGAGACTCAATATGTTTCACACTCACAAATACTCAACCTCTTTCTCAAATCAATTTAGAATATAGAACAATTTGTTTCACAGAACTTGAACTATCACTTCAACACTTCCACTTGACTAGGCTCAACCAACTCTACTCAACCAATCACTCAATGAATTAATCCTTGCTTACAAACCCTAGTCCAAGCATATGAACACTCACTCAAATGTTTCCAACAATGCTTATCAACCAATCTCACATAACAATGATACTCATGATCTTTGCAAACCCTAGTTCAAGTTCTTCACTCAACCACTCACTTCAACAACAATGCTTATAAAATAATCTTCACATAACAATGATACTCATGATCTTTGCAAACCCTAGTTCAAGTTCACTCAACTAATCACTTCAACAACAATGCTTATCAAACAAGGTTTTATCAACAACTCTTTATTCCAGAAAACCTTGAAGCATTAATTCAAAACACACTCAACAATGCTTACCAAACAATCCTTTTCACTCCAACTTTGCATTCATAACATTCAACAATCACTCACTAGGAAGATGTGCCCATACCTTTTGTTTGATGTAGAAGTGCCCTTAGAAAACCTATCTCAATCACAATTTTCTTCTTTCCAATTTCAATGGTTAGATGACAAAATATCACTCTAACACTTTCTCAAAAATATTCCTTAGACACAAAAATAATCAAAGCTCAAATATACCTTATTGCTCCTTCTTGAAATTAGCATCCATCAAATCATACATGAAAATAATTATTTAGATACACCTTATAATCTCCAACTTAAAATAATATCCAACACCACAAAATCTCAAACAATCTTCCTTAAACACCTTATTACCCTTTTCAAACACTAAAGCAAATATCACCAAAATTATTTTGCATCAACCTTATAACTCCCCTTAAAACCTTACAAACCAAATAAACTATGCAAAAATTAAACTTTAATAGCTCAACTTAATTCCTCCAAAATTTTGGCATCAACAACAAATAGCATACCTTTGTCCTTTACCCCAAAAGGGTTTCCATGAGTTTTGAACCATCGTCTCCCCAAGCGCCAAGTGCCTTAGCGCTTTGGTGCCCACCGCGTGGGCTATAGGCACCCACGTGAAGGAAGGGAAGCCTCCTTCCTTTTAAACCTTTGTCCACCGTCAATTCCAAACAAAAATAAAACACACTACCACGGATTCGAACCTCCGCCACTTGCTGCCCTACGCTTTGCTTCTACTGTGGTTGCCAACTGTGCTACCAGTGCTTGGTGACCAAGGCACCAACCTTGGTGAATCAAAAACTCTACCTCCTCTTGACACTTAAAAAAAATAAAATCCTCTTTGATCGTATAGCACAATTCACACGTTTTCGCATAGCATGGAGATTAATATCGAAGGCATATCTTTTTTTGGCTAAGGTGGAGGAGTCCCCCTTTTATACACATAATTATTTTACTCCCCACGTCGGTGCTCGAATTCGAATTCAAAATTCGAATTTTGATTTAATAACCCACCTTAGGGTTATTTAAAATTAACATAAATTAACTTATAATTAATATTAAAATTAATTAATAATTAATTTAAATAACTTATAAGTTAAGTAAATTAATTAATAAATTAATTTATAATAAAAATTATATTAATTAATTTATAATTAATTTAAACTTCCCTGTATAATATTATAAAGAAATATTATAATATTATTCACTTGGGCTTCTTCTTTGCACTTTGGACCACATCTGACTTCCTGGAACCGGGTCTTGATCAACTGAAAATGGACTATCCTTTTGCACTTATTGGAGAACCTGAAACTGATGCTGCCCACTGAAACTGCCACTGACTGGTGCTGAAAGCTTGACATCAATGACCACTCACTCTTGACATCAATGACAACTCATCTACTCAAAATGTCCAACAATAATTCTGCACTATGCACATAGACGATGAAGTGATAAATATCAATATGAGAATGCACTTGCTTGCTTGCATTCTTCTATTTGACCATAATCATTGACATCCTTAATATGGAGAAGCTTCTTGTGTAATGTGCCAAGTCAAAAGTTAGTTTCCCTTCGAGCTCTTTAGGAGAGTTTGGTGCAAAAGAGATGTTTAATTTCCTTCTTGTAACGTATGAGTGTTACATTATTTAGCATATAATTTTTTCTAATGGACAAGTATATCCCATACACTCAATGCACTTGCCTATTCGTGTAACTCATTTATTGAATATGAACGCTCTCTTGACTTGAGCGTTAGGGTTTTCCTTTGGTGACAAGTATAACTTTCTTCTCTGCATGGACATCCTCCCTTTCACCGGTTCAAATGGATCTTTTTTTGGAGATCCTTTTAGCTTCGTACATCCCCAACTCCTCTTTCATTCACCTGCACTATTTTTAGCTGGGATATGGAGCAACAATATGGAGGCTTTGAGCATCGATTTTTGCCAGCAAACATGGAGTAAGTGACACTCCAATGGTCCTTTGTTTTCTCTTTCTTATTTACTTGCTTTATGTACTCCTTCCATAGATGCTATTGCTCTTGGTTGATGTTATTTTCTTCCTTTGTTTTGCACATTGTATCTTGCAGGTTCGGCTCTCCAGGGTGCGAGGAGTATGAGCCCTTTGATTGGCTGCTTCAGCTAAGCTTGGAGTGTGCTAGCATTAGACCACTTTCAGCTAGTTTTTCTAGAAAGTGTAGTGCCTTTGGGGAACCTTTGAATCTAACTTTTCTCCCTGTATAACTAGATTAGGATTGTGCAATATAATGTAAAATAGTTTCTACATAAAATATCCTTATTGCACCTTCTTTTGCACTCCTCTTTTTACATCTAAATTTCTGGTTTTGAGGCAGAATCTTTGAGTGCAATATAGGGGTTTTGAGGTTGTCTCTTTGATTAGACACCTTCCCATTTTTACTTGGATGTTTTATGAATGGATCCAATCTTGTAACCACATGATGGAAGCTTTATTTTGCTATATTTTTTTGCACTAATTCTTGTGCTTTGAACTTGAGACTCACCAAGTCTCGTTCGATGCTTTCTTTGATGCTCTTTTTTTGGTGGTTACTTTCTTCTCAAATACTTAGAGGATTGAGCATATTTTGTGGCTTCCTCAGGCCACCCAAAGTTGCAGATCTCTATGAACTAATAGTGTCTTTAGACACTTTGACAAATTCTATTTTTGTGCCCTTCTCATGAACACAAATAGTAATCTTTTGAGAGCAATATAATAGTGCAAATCTAATAATATTTTACTTTAATGCACTAATAATATCACCTTATCACTCCAATAAACTCTCAAAAACTAATGCACTTAATAAATCTACTACAACTAATCAAGAATAATCTGAAATGAATCTTCAAGTATTATTCTACAAGTTCTTTAAAAACAAGGTAATAGGATCTAGTCTTCATTTTATTTTCCAAATTAGATAATAGGTAGTTGATAGATAGTTTGAGATTTTGAAATCTAATCAAATCCTAAAGAGCAAATGAACCTTGTAGAATATTTTCTTTTTGCACCTTTTGAAGACTCTAATTTAACTCTCATTTTTGCAACTTCAATCAAATTATGGTGCTTAAATAAATATGATAAGTAATCCACTTAATGAATCTACTTGAACCAATAGTTTCTTACATTTCTTTGAAATTTATTTTTACCACTTCTGTAGAGGATGTATATCTTGGTGTCTATGATCACCAAGTTGTTGTCTTGAATAATATATTGCAATTATCTATGGCTACCTTGAACAACTTTGTCTTCACCAAAAGATGGTATCCCTTTCATGAGCCTATAATTTTTTGTGGCTTGTTCTCCTCTTGTAGTCTCCTTCATTTTACTGTAGATGTGAAGATATATTTGATTCTGAAGTGGTTCCTTATTGCTATGAAAGGTACTATCCAAGTCTCCTGGATTTGGTAGGCTTCTTCTATCTGAATCTTCCTTCAAACTTCTTGTTGAATTTTAACTTCAAACAGGATATTCTTCTCAAGATTCTGTATGTCTTGAGGTCTTTTGAGATTTGGCACTCCTTGCCAAATTCTTCTTCTTGGGCTTGTTGTCATATGGCGATAATAATTCCATATCTTTCACTATCACCAATAGTGAATTTCTCCAATGAGTTCTCCTTGGAACTCCTTTGATGAATTCTTCAGAAAGGCTCTCCAAGCCTTTTACTAGATGCTCGTAGAGACCTCTCTAAGGCATTTGATCTTATAGCTTCTTCTGGTCTTCCTTGAGACCTTATCTTAAACCTTTTGCTTCTATAAGTGTTGAGGGTGAGATCTTCTCCAAGATATCTAATTTTTCTACCTTTGTATTCGAGAAGGACTCTCCTAGTCCTTCTTCATCAATGAGATATTCTCCTAATCTATTTTTCTTTAGGTGGTGGATTGATTGGAAGGCAACGCCTTCTCTGATCTTCTAAAATAATTATAATTGACTAGCTCCAGACAAATTAAAACAGATAAGCAAATAGACAAAGAGCACACAACGATAATTGAAAAACAATAATAAGAATATGATTCACCACTTAAGGTGGGCACACCCTTGCCATAAAGGCAAATATGCGAAGATCGCAAATGAAGTATAAAAAATGATAATAAGAGATGATAATTTATTTATGCTACACTTGGATAAATAATGATTAAATGTAATGCTTCATAATATAGCCGACGCTATATTATTTTAGGTATGTAACATGACTCCCCTCCTCGGAAAGCTTTGTCCTCAAAGCTGGAAATGATTGGAAAATACTTTCAAATTCCCAGGTTGCATATTCTTCAGGTAAGTCCTGCCATTTGATGAGAAATTCTTGGATGTGACGAGATCTCCATATGTGTGTTCTGCTTTGTAGGATTGTTTTTGGCTGGAGATATATATGCCCTTATACATCTAGTATTGGTAATTCTGACTGAGATTTCACTTTTTGGTCAATCACCTTCTTGAGACACTGTCTGGCATGGTCATGGGATCTTTGGGGAGGTAGTCCCTTTGGTTCTTGGAAGACCTCTTCGTAATGTGCTACTATGTCCCGTAAATCTGGAGCAAAAATACCCAAAATTTCTCGAGATTGCTTTTCCAAACAATTAATTTGAACTATGAATCCGTATCCAACCTTTTTTAATTTTTTATCCATACTATGAGAGCTTACCATCTGTGATGGGGGAGTAGTAATACCTTGTAAGTGAATGACTCATCTGTTTTCCTTCCATTCCACAAATAATTTTTTGAAATTGAAGTTGATCATGTCTAGTGTTTCCAACCATTCAACTCCTAAAATAACATCAGAGTTCCCTAAATTCATTACGAAAAGAGATCCAACCCAAGTATAAGTTCCCATTTTAATGGATACTTGAGATGTTCTCCCAAAACATTGAGCGTTCACCCCGTTGGCTACTAGAACCTAGAATTTGTCTTTGTTGGAAGAATTAATGAATAAATTCAAAGCTTTTGTTGTTTTGATGTCGATAAAATTGTGGGTACTGCCTAAATCAATTAGCACATTTACCTTTTTCTGGTGGAGAAATCCCGGTACCTTGATTGTATGGTGGGCTGTTAACCCCATGAGGGCATGCACAAAAATAGCGATTGTGTCCTCTTCATTTTCTTCTAGAACAATCGATAGCTCTTATTGAATAGGTTCTTCCTGGTGGTATGCTTCTTCCTCTTCTCCTTCATATTGAGCGCATTCAATATGAAAGTTTTGTTTTTGTGCACATGCTTGTTCTCTGGGATGGTGATTACAACATTTATAGCAGAAATATCTTGATGGTTGATCATTTTTGTGAAAAGAGTTGTTGCCATACGAAGGATGACTATAAGTTTCATGTTGTGTATACAATTGAATTCTCTTCTCAGCTAGCTTGGCTAGTCTTATGCAATCGTTCAACGAGGTTGGATTTTGAATGTCCACCTCCACCTTAATATTTTCTTTCAAACCATTATGAAAATATCCTATCAATGTGTCTGGACTGAGGTGTAATGCATACGGTAGTAAACTGGTGAATTCGGAGATGAACTCACTAACTGATCTTTCTTGTTTAAGAGATAACAATATTACTGTGTATGATGATGTAGCTCCTTCATCAAATATTTCTAAAAAATAGGTAGTGAAATTATTCTAGAAAACAGTAGCTCCTTTCTCACGTTTAAGCCATACGAACCATTGGTAAGCCTCAGTGCCTAATTTTGATGCAGCGAAAGGGACTTTATCAAAATCCTTAATTTGGTATAAGTCGAGAATGCCTTCCATTTTTGCTATCCAACCACGAGGATCATGACCCTCAAAAGTGGGCATATCAATGTGTGGAAAATTATTAGGGCCTCTCGGTTGGTGATAACCCATATCCCTATCCTGATCTTGGTTGTCACTGTCTATGATAGCGATTCTCGTAATTATCCAGATTGCCTCTTTGTTGCTCCCAATATTCCTCCTAGTTGTCATTTTCTTCATGCCTTTGTTCATGGGAGTGATTTTGGGGATTAGTATTGGGATTAGGTTGGTTTTGTGTGCTCAATAGTTTAGTTAGGGTGACATTAATTTGGCGCATACCATATAGTAATTGTCGAAGAGCTTCATCAGTGTTAATGGCAGAGTTGCCTGATTCTCCTTGTGTGACATTGTCATGAGTTGGGGAAAGGTTAGTAGCCATGGGGTCTACCAGTGGATGATGCGGATTATAACTGCCAATTTTGAAAGGAGAAGGAGAATTTTTTTTACCTGGGCTTCGATGAGGTCTTCTTGTGTTGTTATTGGTCATCTTCGAGCTTGATAGTCGACCATCAAGTCCTTTGGTCCACTATTTTTTCATGCACTTTCAAAATCTTTCTTAAAGATTTTGGCTTCAATTTCTCCAATAATTTGATGAATTTTGCCAAAATTTGTGTGTTCCACTTAAACTGTCGCGCCATGCAAAATTTAAGGTAACTCACTTGAACCCAAATGGCAAGACAGTACACCGTCTAACACAATAGGAACAACTGCCAGACGACTGACACGACAGGAATAATTGATATGATAGGACACAATAGGACATGACAACGAAGACCTAACAACTTCGCTAACAACCAGATGACTGACACGACAACAAGACCTAACAACCCGATGACTGACACGAGAGGAACAACTGCCAGATGACTGACATGACAGGAACAACTAACGTGATAGGACACAATAGGACACAACTGACATGACATCGAAGATCTAACAACCAGATGACTGAAATCTCAAGATGATTTGGATGACACGCGGAAACTTGGACGACACGTGGAGAAGGAACCTACTAACCGTAACCACACAATACGACCTACGAAATGACACAGCGTGAAGGAAAATTTGACCATGTGGAAGATCCTAACAATGAGGATGGACATACATGTAGAAATGCTAGCTATTGTGTGACTGCAGTCACACCTCCGTTTGTGCAAACAACACCTTATAAATGCCCTTAGTTTAAACCTGTTTCTGGTTTATTTCTTGTTTCTGATTGGTCGATGGTTTCAAGCTTGCGCGTCGAGAGTATGAAAGCATTTTTGCTACAAATTGAGTGGTAAGTGAACTGTTTTGAACATGAGACTTGGTGCCTTGTCCCTTGGCTACCCAGCCCTAAAAAGAAAATGATGTCGTAGACTACCTTGGAAGAAGCTCGCAAAATTTTGTACGCCAACCTTTGTATATGTTTTTCTACGACGGTTTGCCTACACTTTAGACGAGCGAATTTGATTTCTTTCCAAGGAGCTCGCAAGTATGCTGGTGTTGTTGCTTGCATGCTTAAATTAATTTCTTCTAGGAGGTATGCAATGTCCTCCTCCCACAGGTGGTGTCCTTGAATGATACACGACTAAAAACGCCTGATTGCTTACGTTGTGAGATCATTGACCCCTTCCCTAGATCCCATACTGATACCACTTGGAAGGCAACAACTTCCCTAATCTTCTAAAATAATTATAATTGACTAGCTCCAGATGAATTAAACCAGATAAGCAAAGAGCACGCAGCGATAATTGAAAAACAATAATAAGAATATGATTCGCCACTTAAGGTGGGCACACCCTCACCGTAAAGGCAAATATGCGAAGATCACAAATGAAGTATAAAAATGATAATAGGATATGATAATTTATTTACGCTACACTTGGATAAATAATGATTAAATGTAATGCTTCATAATATAGCTGACGCTATATTATTTTAGGTATGTAACATTGATTCTGAAGAAGATACTCCTCCTAACCTTTTTGTAGGAAGATTTCCCAACTCACTAAATTTTTTTTCTCCTACAACAAAATATTAGTACTAAAATCTACTTCTAAATGAGATACTTTCTTCTGAATTCTTCTTTAGGATCAAGGCTTCTATGGCATTTTTCAGTTTCAAGGCTTGTGTGTCTTTTTTAGTACCAAGGCTTCTATGGTATTTCCTTCAAGGCTTCTATGGCCTTTCCCTATGGATCAAGGCTTCTATGGTATTTTCTTCTATATCAAGGCTTCTATGGCCTTTTCTTCTAGATCAAGTCTTCTATGGTATTTTATTCTTGATCAAGGCTTGTATGGCATTTTTCTTATGAATTTTCCACTCTACCAATGGATATCTCTTGTCTCCTAACTTCACAATTCTACTCCAGAAGCCTCTTCTGTAGTATTCTTCTCTTGCAGTAACTAATCTCTGCACTATGAAGGTATTTTGACCTTCGGGTAACAAAGTTTAAATATCCTAGATTTTTGTTGTAGGAGGTGTCCCAATCATCTGAGGATTAATTCCCTACAATAAAAGAAACTTCAGGTCAATTTCTTGAGACCTCTTAGATGAGCTTCACTAGTTTATTAATCAAAATAGTGGATCAAATGATGAGTCCTAGTCTTCATAATTTTTCCTTGAAAATATGTGGAAAGACTCTAGCTATATTCAATCTCAGTATTTTAGAAATTAAGATTTATTTCAGTCCTAACTTATGGCTCTCCTCAATTCTAGCACCTAGACTCTTCTAAGTATTTTTGACAGTTACTGGTCCAATGACACATTAGGTTGACAAAAACTCAGGGTCAATGATAATGGTGGTTTTCCTATTTACCTACCGTGGCTCTGATACTACTATTAGATTTTGATGTAGCATGTAATGGGATATAGTAATCATAAGATACAAAATAATATAAAATAAAGTAAATCTATGATATGACTAAAAATACTAAGAATAGAAATTATGGATATGTTTACAAAATATCTCTGGAGGAAATGAACACTCCATGAATAGAGCTATTTCTCAAGAATAGACATTGAGCATATTACACCCCACCATATTACATCATACCACTCTGGTCTATACTCCTTCCTACTGCTCTATGTAGTTGCTCTATATATATTGCTCTATACCTATGGCCATTTATATAGGAAATAGGTTTCTTGGCCAAAACTGTACCCAGTTGTGCAAGGGACAACTTGCACTTTTACATTTGTGCTTTTATTACATTGCATGAAGTAACTAGATAAATTCTCTCTAAATTAATCTAATATCCTAAGTATGTACCAAGAAAGGTACATTTACATGATCCAAATGATGTACTATAGTCTATTTATAACAACTCACAAACAAATGATATTTGGTTCATTATATACTTTTATATTGTTTACTTTCTTATTGGCTCCTCACGTTATTTTGAGAATATCCTATAAATATAGCCTTAATATTCATCGGTAGGTCCTAGTTGGTGTCTGGGTGTAATCCAAATATTTTTGAGAACATCTATAT
The DNA here is from genome assembly GCA_028583015.1 of Wollemia nobilis. Classification (NCBI taxonomy): domain Eukaryota; kingdom Viridiplantae; phylum Streptophyta; class Pinopsida; order Araucariales; family Araucariaceae; genus Wollemia; species Wollemia nobilis. The sequence goes on along the minus strand of JAQPPZ010013020.1, from coordinate 5,163,408 downwards.
TTTGAGCCTTCCATGTAATTGCTTTGCAAAGAAGATGATTACCTATGTTTTGAGGTTAACCTAATCAATTTTTGGTAGGGTTGTTTATCCTTGAAATTTATTTTCAATAGAGTTCTTCCTGAATTTCTTTAGATTGAGGGAAGAGAAGGATCTAAAGGAGAGGTGGATCTTCCTTCTACTTGTTTTAATACCACATGTTAAAAAATTATTTGATGCTTTATATTATGGAATGATGGATATTTAAATACTTTGGATGCCTAATTTTTGCATAATAAACCTCTAACTAAACTTACAACTACCCTTGTCTTCTAGTAGATTCATAGTCCTTTTGATGGGTGGTTATACTACACTCATGTCACATGCAATATGATGTAATAATTACTAACAAGGTCACATTGGCAAGTTATCAGAAAAGACATCCTCAATTTACTTAAGAATTGGATAGGAATCTATGGTTATTTCTCTCTTCTCACTTTGACTATGTTGAATTATGATAAAAAATAGTTGGAATCCCTTTCTAAAGCTTCTTTTGAGTTGCCTTTCTAAAATCATCCTTAAAAACACAAGATGAGCTTCTGCTTTTACTCGTACCTTCCTTCCAAGATAAAAAAAATACATTCAACCTTCTTTCCTTAAAAGATAAAGAAACCTCTTTACTTCTTGCTTCAAGAAGAATTTCACCCTGGAACTCAGAAGAGGAATTAGAGACTCTAAGTAAACTTTCTTCATGACAAAGCAATATTTATCCATACCTAATCTAATACCATATTGGAATCCACGATATTTACTAGAAATAAATAGAAGCAAAATACATTCACTCAAATATTATATAGAAAATATTAAAGGATGAAATAAATAAAAAAGAGATAAAAATCATGGGGTTCTCATAGGCACCATAAATAATTACCATGCTATTTGTAGATAGGAATCACAACATTCTAATACAAAGGATGGAGTGGTTGGGGATTTTTATATAATTCTAAAATTACATCAATAAGTTTAACCTAATCCAAAGTAAAATTATAAGTTTATAAAATGGGTTTAACCATAACAAGGTTAATTGCATCCCATAGGGATTACACAATAAAATATTTAATACATTGTACAATGATTGTACTTAGGCCTATCAAATATTACATCATACAATGTTAGCCTTGGTCATGAATCAGATTACACTTTCAATATAGATCCCTCCAACTAAAAGGTGGCTATTTTAGCCTTCTCCTAGATGGTATAATTATCCACCTTAAAGCAAATTCTACATGTCCATAAGATATTTATAGCTAGTTTTCCATCAACTGATATCAAGAATTTAGATGGTTTTACCTTAGGTAGGTTTTTGAATATCTATTTTACTAGCCCCTTGGTAAAGTTAATAATTCTAACTTTGTCCTCATTGGTCTTCATTTCTTCCTCCTTGCTAATGACCATCTTCATTTGGATCTAGAATTTGATTCATGATAATAGTAATATTTTTTTACTATGGTAAAATTTGGGTTTTGAAAAGGGACCAAACCCTTTAACACTTCTTGACTGGTAACACCAATACTATTGCTCAAACAACTTCTTATAGGGATACAAATTTTTGGGTTATTTCCATAAAATTTCATATATTTTCAACTAGTTTAAAACTACCATCCTAACTTTTGAAACATATTTCAAATGTCTCTTGGGCCTTACCCAAATGTCATAAGGTATGCAAACCTCCTCCATAAACCATTGATCCACCCCTCAATCCAAATTTCCAGATGATGTCAACTACCAACCCTTAATATTGTCCTTGAGTTTGGTCATTTGTAAGGACTTTACTTGACTAGTTAATTGTTGGAAAATTTATGCCCTCAAAATATTTCCCTCTTTCTAGAAAACCACTATCATTGTGCTCAAAATGTCTGTCTAGATCCTTGACGTAGTTACCACATGTCTATATGGGATAGTCTATGGGATTGACATCCACTAAGGGAAATATTAATCAAACTACCACTGCATCTTCCATGTTATAAAATATAGTCAACAATGAGACTTTATATTAACAATCCCATCACTAGGATTTTGTAGTTGCATAGGCCATAGATCGACTACATAAAAAAATAAGTATCATAAAAAAATAAATATCAATACATTTCCACATGACTCCATATTTGCCAAATGTGGGGCTTACTCCTAGGAGTCTACTTCTCTAGCTTGTGAAAAAGTGTAGGCCATTGGATTAACCTTTGACTATATCATAAACAACCTATTTATGACCCTTCCCTTTCTACTAACTCTTTTATATCTAGGTGAACATTATTTGGGGGAATCGACTTCTAGTCCTCTTCATGAAGATCCCCCTAGTTAACTAGCCAATCCACCACCCTATTTCCTTCTATGAAAACACGAGTCATCTCCATGTTATCTAGTAAGTTAAGGATCCTTAGAGTTTTATTTATTATACTTGATACCTCCCATATCTCTATATACATATTGTTAAGGCAATTTATAATGTTGAGAGAATCGACCTCCACTATAAACTTGCTTACTCCCAAATGTCTTACCATTTTTGCTCATGCCAAAGCTACTATGGCTTCTACTTGATGACTCATCATAGAACCAAGAAACTCATTGACAACACCAATTAGGATCCCTTTGCTATCCCTTATCACGACTCACCCTTCCTTTCTAGGGTTCCCCTTAGAATCTCCAAAATTGAGCTTTAGTAATCCCTCCTAGGTGGATGTCATTTTACACTTCTTGGATTTTTTAGGGACTATATCCATCTCAATTTGGATAAGATATTATTATTTACTAATCTTCACCTCCTCTATTGATTCCCTAATTTATTTCATACTCAAGACCTTAATTATTTCCATTATAGGTGCCTAGATAATTTTCTTTATTCTTAAGGAGGTTCTCTTTAACTTCTTAAATATTATTTTGTTATACTCTAGCCAAAGCCCTCAAACATAGTGGAAAGAATCATAGTCTATATCTTATGCCACTTGCACTCATAAAGGGATTTTACCACTATTCTATCCTACCCACCATTCTGTTTGGTAATACCCAAATAACCCCATCACCTTAATTAAATCTTGAATAATTGTAAGGGAATATATACATCCTAACAATAAGTGTTCCACTAACTCTTCCTATTCTTCACATAGATGACATCTATTAGGAAATTGAAATCCTCTTTTATGTAAATTATATACTATTAAGATCTTATTTTGCACAACCAACCAAATAAACATTGCTATATTTGACGGTACCTTTGTTTCCTAGACCCTCCTTCATCGTTTGACTTAGTTGATAGAATCTCATAGGCTGATTTTACACTAAATGATTCATTAGGAGTAGCTCCCAAAACTATAGATTCTTCACCCATAATTACACCTACATGGAAATACCTTAGCTTAATTTTGAGCTTATTTAAAGCTTCTTCATAATGGTTACTACCATGGAAGTCCTTCCACCTTACCACTTCATCTTACTAGGCTAGGTAGTATACAACCATACTTCTATACCTTAGTTCTAGATATATTTGTACTTCAACTAAATCCTCATCCAAGCTTAAGGGTTAGTTCTCTAGCCATGCATCCTCCCCAAAGTGAATCGTCTTATCATTTCCAATATCCCATTGAACTCCTTTCCATATAAAATTTCTTCCCTCTATCATATGGTTCCATATGGACAAGCCTTTATAGGGATTAAAAATGGTTAAGAATCTCATATCTTCTTGGCTTTCTAAGTACTTAATCTTTAATATTTTGGCCCATAAATAATGGCCTTCCTTCATTAGACTCCACCCTACTTTATTAGATAATATATTATTCACATATCTAATCCTCCTTAATTCCAATCCTAATTTATAATTTAATCTACACACTTTTTCCTATGCCACATGGGAATTCTACTCTTTTCCTTTGCACTTGAATACAATTTTTTTTTGCATACTTTCTACACTATTCACAACTTGTGTTGGTATCTTAAACACAAATAGGAGATAGACTGGCATGGATTGAAGGGTATCAAGATGTATCTCATACATTAAATTTGTTAATCCAAGCTAAATGATTTAATGAACATAAAATCCAATATAGATTATTTCGTAATCATTAATATTTGACTTGATTCTGTTTTCTTAGTTTCAGTTGCAGGAAATAAACTAAAATAGGATATTAAAAGTGCAATTATGATGTAGACTAATTCCTTGTTGTGGATCCATGTGCAATCTAATAATGCATTTATGATTTTAACTAGTTAATTTATTTTTATAATAATTTATCTTATAGTCTAAGACTAATTCTACTTACTAACTAATTCTACTCTATTTCAAGATATAGATAGCAAGGGATAAATTGCGTTGAGTGGGCCCTACCTTGTAGAATACAATTTAATTTTCTTCTCCTCTATTCTAATTTACTTTAGTAACTAATATTATATTATACTAACCTAATGCTATTTAATTCATTGTCCAAGAAAATAAAGTAAAGGTTACAAAAGTAAATAAATCATGCAAAGATACAAAATACCATTGCTAGAATCATGGAAGAAAATACTACTTTATTGATGAAATTAAATTGTATAGAATCTCGAACATACTTCTTCAAACATGTAAAATGTAGACATCAGAAAACTAGCAGACTATAGACCTTTTCAAAGGTCTCTACCTTGTATTTTTATAATATCACTTAGACATTTACAATAAAATTCTCTTTTGCCATATGTTACATTTCAAATGTTTGAATATTTGAATCCTAATATTTCATAACAAATATATTCTAAATTTAAGATATGATAACAACTATCCTCAAACTTATTACAAGGATTGTCCAAGTGGTATATTTGACAAGTGTACATAACGAATATCCTACATTTGAATAACTTGCTAACAAGGTACAATAATTCTTTGTCCTATTCTCAATAAAAATATAAAATAATCTTAAGTCCATATCTAATCAACTTAAAAAATTTAATAAAATATATCTTTAATGTCAAGTTACAAACTATACAACATGGATTAAATCATATGCAAAATATTAATGCCACCATATTAGCAATTATGCTTACTGTGTAATCTACATGATGCTGCTATGCTATCATTAAACATGGAATGTTGGTGCATCAGATAGTTTGAATCGGTTGACATGTTCTTCGTAGACCCTTTTAGTAGGTGATTTCTATAATGCCTTTCTATAGGTATTTTATGTAGCACCTTTTTATAGCATTCATCCACACGTCTTCTCAGTTCACATGATTGGTTCGTTCAAACTTTTCGTCTAGTCTATGTTTTGCTGGAACATTCCTTGTAAATCTCCTACAATGTTCATCTACCGAAAACATATAGAAACTTGCATATTTTGTGTACAATACAGGAATATATCATTTTAATATTATAAATCTAATTCCCTTGTAAATCATACAAATAAGGTATAATATTAATCAAAACACATTCATTTTTATCAAGTTTGCATACAAAAATTAAGATAAATACTGCATAATAAAATACCAATCTTACACTCATCATTTACCTCCAAATTGGAGAGAATGCATGTCCTCATGCATACAGGTTTGAAATTTACAGTATATAAGGTAAAACACTATAAACATTGTAGTAAATTGTAATAACTTGAACATTTTGTAGACATAATAAATGGAACATTGCAATGTTACAAAATTAATTTTGTAGATGTATGAAATAAAACACTACAATCGTTCATATAAATGATTCGATAGATATATCAAAGGAAGAACTGCAATTATTTATAGAGAAAATACTGCAAACTGTACACATGAAACACTGCAAATAAAATAAACAGAATGTTTTGGATGTAACAGATAAAAACACTAAAGATGTAAGTAAAATGGAATGCTTTTAAAAATAATGCAGATATGATAATTAAAACCCTGTAAACATAAAATACCATCATTAAAATCAAATAGAGTGGTGCAAATATAATTATGAAAGTTTATCATAAATATAGTATAACTTTGTGAATGCCCAAGATTGATTTAGATTTAAGCCAGGATGAAACCCGTGTTGGTGCTGGTGTTTTTGTTGGTAATGTTCTCTCTTGCTTCACCTTCTATACCTGTACTTTTGTATTCTTGGTATCAAGTGGTAATTCAATGACCATAGTTTTTACATGTACGACCTTCACAAGCCCTTCATCCTTTAACTTGTTGCACGTCTTGCTTGTCTGGTGAGGGAAATGGTTCTGTTGCTTCAATGATGATGTTGATTACTACATTGATGTTGTGAGGCATCCCCACATCAAGAGGCATTCCTAATTGAGGTATCCCTATCTCAATATATGGAACCATTCTTTTAAAGCTACGTGTATACCTTTAATTTTGTTGAAAGAGAAGCTTAGCAAATGGGACTGAGCTGTCTTCATCAAGCACTTTGGTAAAGTCAATATGTTTGCTAAAGTTTACTGACTTCTTTATCTTTTTATTGAATGTGGAGCTCTTGTTAGGGTACGTACTGATAATTTTTGGTTGGTTTATTGGATCAACTGGTTTTACCACCCTATCCATAGAAATATATTAGAGGATGTCAAGTTGGAGAGTGAGAGCTCATTTTACTAAGGTGGCATGCTCTAAAAACTCATTTTCGAGCCTGTACACCTTGATATGCAGTAAAATTTGTTGTTTCTAAATGTGACCATGAGTTTTATATGAAATATCTAAGGTAGGTGGGTTTTATTTAGGATTGGACGTCTCTCCTTTCCCTTGGTCTTTGGGAACATAATTTTCATGCCTAGATTTTCTTGTCGGCTAAGAATATTTAGTTGGATTGCAATGGGTAGGATGTTTATGCATAGGAGACTCCTCCTCCTCCTCCTCCTAACTTTTAGATTCAAATTTTTCCTTGGATACACTATCCTTAGCAAAATATAACTCACTCGACTTAGATTGAACAGACAGGTTGGCCTCCTCAACTATTGTATCCCATGAAATCTCTATTTCATATGCTTTATGTAGAACCATTAATTTTATTAGCCCATGATGGGCAAGTAGGTGAAGTTTGGGATTGTCACTAGGTTTCTTAGGTTGGACCCTCATCACAATGGATTTCACAGATCGGTATAGAAAGTATGACAATTTAATCACACAGTCTTCATGCTTAGGATATTTTAGGTTTAACATCATTTTTAAATGGTAGCCCCCATAGTTAGATAATATTCCCTCCAAAATAAACAAATTTATCAATATGGTGGTAGCATCCTACCATTTTAGAGGGAGTGAGGAAGTGGCTACACCTTTAAACCACCCATATCTATCTCTGGTAATAATACCTCTCTCCCCTAGTCTCTCAACCATTTGATTCACTTGTTTATAGGTAGATTTATAGTACCACTGGCCAACCTTAGTGAGACTTAAAAATTATAATATTAGGTTGGGGTAACCTCTATTTTTATTTCATCCACATGAGTTACCATGGTCGTGGTATCATAGTTTATAATGAACTGCTTTTCCATACCCTAGTCATGCTCTTAAAATTTTGTTAGGACCTCCCACTAACGTGCTTCTTGAAACAGACTCTTGACGATATTGTTGGGGTTTTGGGTATTAATGGACAAAGGTTCACTACATTTATAAAACATGGATCTTGGCATAGTGATAGGTTTAATAGATAGGGGTAGGGTTTAGAAAAATGAAGGTAGGGTGGTCTGAGATATTAGAATCAACTTTTGTTTTTAAATTTTGCTATAAATATGTTTAGCCGAAAGACAAAACCTACATATGATTTGACAAAATAGATGCATAAATGGATTATAATCATAAAACAAAAGAAACTCTATACATATCTACCCATGCAATGGAAATATAACATTGAATTCTAATGCATATTTTTGTAGCATAATTTAAAGGAAAATTCATTGTGTTTTTACTATTTGTATTTTTGCTACTATGCAATTTTGTAACATTTCCCTGTATCCTTATTCCTATTAAAATTTTTAAAAACAAAAAAATTTACCACCTATAGTCTTATTTTTTACTTACCTACCCTTATTCAATTTTTTCCATCGTCTACTCTGCTTGTTCCTTCCTTGATGTTTGACTGCAACTTTCCTTCTCTTCATCTGCCACACAATTGCTTTCATCTACCACACAGTATTTCATCTACTACATAGCTGCCGCATAGAGTATTTCATCTACCGCACAAAGTATTAATTGAATTTGAAGAGCTCACATGTAATTAGGGTTATTTTTTTGTTTGAAGTATCTCGTGCAATGAAATTAATAAATCATGGCCCTTTATTCGTTGATTGATGCTTTTTCATCCATGGTGGCCAGCTATCATATTTTAGAGGAAGATAGGATTAGGGTTATTTTTATATTTTTTATGAATTTTGATAGCTCAAGAAGGACTTTAGCTATCGATCATGATTATGATCAATGAATCCCACACACTCTGTGTTGCTTAATCTCTATTGGATATTATGAACAAATATCAAAGATTGAAGGTTTCAAACATGACGTGGACACCTTACCTAAAAAAGGATTATGTTTTACCTTCTTGGTGCAATGCCTTCTTGCCACCTTGCATGGTAATTTGAATGATAAAACTTTAGGTATTTGGTTTGTAATTTTAATAGACCTAGGTGTATGTTATAGTTTACGTCAGCTATGAAAGGAGGTTGATTTTTAGTTTCAATAAAACTTACATCCCTTGCTTGATCTACCTTTTATATTTTTAACTCGTGCTTCATGTTGGCACTCCAATATTTTTCATTCTTGCATTCACCTCCTTTGTTGCCAATATTCTTCATCCTTTGTGTAAAGTTTTTCTTTATTGACCAAACATTCACTAGTGAGAATGAATCCATCCTGTGCTAATAACATTGTGCTCAATTACAAATTTGGTGTGTTTAGAATACTCCATGTGTCTCTAAATCACCCTTGCAACCTTTTTTAGGTGCCTTGTCATCAACATTTAGTTTATATAATGCAGGAACGTATGAGTGGCATGTGTTCTTCCTCATGGTAGAAAACATATTTCAACATGTAGTATTTTTAATAAAAATAAATTAATAATATGGCCAGTTATAGACTATTTTACATTTATGAAGGGATATGAGGATTGGAGGTTTAAATATTGAAAAGATGTTGGCCTCCAAAGAAAATATTGGGGGTAATAGCTTGAGTACAACTTTGAGTTTGGGTACATCTTTGAATACATGGGAGGAGAATAAATTCATGTTAATACTTGTATGGATATTATGCCCTTCGATCGTCTGAACCCTCTACACATGGTTTCCAAAGCTGATAATGTAAATCCTTCTATCCGTGGTTCTTAAAATTGAGTCCACATTCTAAATTTGTGTGCCATAGCTCACGGGTTTGGGTTTAAATATCTATGCTATGGTATTTGTAGTGGAATATTTTAAATACCCGTGAGAGTTTTATTTTCATACCAAGGTCTTTATAAAAATAATTATTAATGACCACCTTACACTATTTGATTCTGCTTTGGTACGTGTCCTCAATCATGTACAAATTTGAAATTATTTATACTTAGGAAAATTCTTGTGAAGTGCGCGTCTATAGAAATATACTCCTGAAAGTATCTACAGAAACTATCTACGAAAACAATCTACAGAAACTATCTACTAAAACCCACTATGAAAATCAACTACGGAAAACGACTATGAAATATAGCTATGAAAAATAACTATGGAAAATAACTACAAAAAATTAATTATAGAGCCATAGGAATACTTTACCTGATTTTCCATTTTTTTCTTTTTTTTTCTCCCCCAAACTATATTTTTGGCTATAAAGCCAAAACAAGATAAGGAGAGAAATTCTTATTTTGTAAAAGTTTATATTATGGCAAATCTTATATATATAATAATAATAATAATAATAATAATTTTAATCTTATTTTATCTATTTATTTAAGGATATGGGGGTTTCACTTATATACTATTTATGCATGTCAAGCCATCAAATAAGTTTGTAGGATAAGAAATATTCTTAGAATGGAATTGCTCGTTTCCAATAGCAAATATGTTATGCAACACAATACTTCCTTCCTGACCTTTTAATTAAAAATTCCATGGTCTAATAACAAATCCTTACAATGCCCCAGAAATATCATTTTCTTGTTCTACTTATTTTAGCTTCATTGAGGAGTTATGTGTGAGAGAATAATGATGAATTTAACCCAATCTCAATCATCAATATTTTGGTTTGTAAAATAGGTCTCCATAAATGGTTTGGACACATCCAAAACTTGTTTTGGAAGAGGAGGAATAAGATTGTCACTTTGGTATCATTTTTTTATAAGTAGATTGTATTAACAAATGGGTTTTGAAAGGGTTCCCAAAAACTTTTACAAAGATTCAATGGATATCTTAACTAAGTTCAACAACATAGAGCTTACAAACAAGGGATTACAACCACTATAGACCAAAAAAAAAAGGGGAATCCTAGCGGGATGATATCGGTAAGACAAACTTGACCCAAAAATGACAAAATAGAGTGAGCCCCTAGCAAACCATAGTGAGTGCTCATCACCATTACTCCTCCTCATTGGATTTTCTAGTCATGTTAGCATTAGTATCATCTCCTATATTCTTAATGTGACTATAAATTTCCTCTAGTACTTTTATGGCTTGTTGATAAAGGGTCCAAGCTGCTTAGGATGCATCAACAGCTACAGACAGGATAATAATAGTGCTAGCGAGCTGATTGAGCATGGTATTCTGACTCGGATTGGTAGGGGGGTTTGAATTGGGATTAGTCATTGATTCCATGGGAGGTATTTCATCAATGAACACCTTACACTATTTGATTTCTCCAATGGGGACACCCCTTTGGTCAATTCAATTTAAAACACACCAAAGGGGACACCCCTTTGGTCAAATAAATAAAAAAATCTCCAAATGGGATACCCCTTTGGTCAAATCAATCAAAAATGCTCCAAAGAGGACACCCCTTTGGTCAAATCAATCAAAAATACTCCAAAGGGGACACCCCTTTGATCAAATCAATTCAAAAGGTCCCAAAGGAACCTAACCCCTTTGGTCAAATATCATTTCAAAATGCTCCAATGGAGGCACTCCTTTGGTCAATTTCTATTCAAAAGACTCCAAGGGAACCAACACTCCTTTGGTCACATGAAATTCCAAAAATCTCCAAAGGAACCAAACCCCTTTGGTCACATGTCATCTCAAAACATCAAAAGACAAAAAAAAACAATAAAAAAATATAAAACAAAAAACATATTTTCATACACATTGTATTTTTAATAAATTACTTTCACAATCCATATTCCATTGCAATCACACATTCCAACTTTCATAGCATTTGCACATTCATACCATTTGTATTCTTTAAAATCAAGAATAATTGATAGAGCACTATGTCTTGTTGCGTTAACCAGGGGCACCTCACATCAAACATCACCAAACCCATCACTCATAATAATACATTACTTCCTAAGAAAAATGCTAATGTTTTCAATCACTCATCCACTCCTAGTGTTTTAAGCAACCTAAAAAAATATGTTGAGTTCTTTTAGGACCATTGCACATATATACACTAAGCAAATCTTTAGTATTGGGAATTAGTCTAAAAAACATTCTCGAACCAAACTCAATTTCAGATCTTAAAAACATCTTGTTTTAAATAGGGATAAAACCATACTTGGTAGGAACCTTGAGGTGAAAAGGGTCATCCTTGCTTGTCCCATTATGCAACATTGTCCATGATAATAGTGGTTTTCACTACTATCACATTTGCTTAAAATTCAAAATATAGAGTAGTAAGGATAGGGTACAATTATCATCACACTTAGGTTGAGAATCTTATTCCCCAAAGCTCTAAATATTTTACATCACACACCATTGATTAATTGGGTTGTACGGATCGTACTACATTTTGAGTCAGATGGTTAAGTAGTCATCCCCAAAATTCAAGAAATCAAAAACAAAAATCATGGACTATGGAGTTAGCCTCCACCAGAGCTATGGACATTTGACTGGAAGTGGAGTACACTCATGCGTGGCGACATGTCTCTTGTAAAAAGAGACCTCTGACTGCTCATACAGACAATCTAGCTTTTTGGTTCCAACCATAACAGGTTTACCCAATTTACTCAAGATGAGTTAATAAACTCACTTGTACACACACTGGTTCTTGATTGTCTCGGGTCATTACCATGCTCTTGATTCGGTAAATGAATTCACTACACACACATTTGATCCTAGAATAATTAGGCAATTTTAGTGAGTTTGTTAGACACACTAGGATGTTTGAGTCTTTGCAAAACAACTCTAGATCCTTTATCCCTAAGGACAAGAAAGTCATAAGCAATCCTCTATTCTATACCACCATCGCATAGTCACAAATATCATAATCCATTTCATCCATGTGGTCATACCAGTTGTATCATATTGGTGCCCCTGATTAAGAAATAAAGGTAAATTTTGCTAAATAATGTTTCAAAATCTCTTTGAACAACGATCAATAAAGCAACACCATTCATTCAAATGGTTCAAAACCTCTTTGAAAAATGATCAATAAAGAAACACCATTCATTCAAATGGTTCAAAACCTCTTTGAACAACGATCAATAAAGCAACACCATTCATTCAAATGGTTTAAAATATCTTTGAACAACAATCAATAAAGCAACACCATTCATTCAAATGGTTCAAAATATCTTTGAACAATTATTAATAAAGCAACACCCTTCATTAATTTGCATTCATTCATTTCATAACATGTACAAAAAATAATAATTTTAACAATAAATAATTACACATATACATAAACAATCATAAAACAACTTGGGGGGGTTCAATGTCTCACACCTTCCCCATAAATCACATCAAACAATCAATAAAAAAAATTGGGGGGAATCAAGGTCTCACACCTACCCCAACAATCACATTAAACATTCACATTTCAAATAATAAAATCCAAAAATCTCCAATGGAATCAACCCCTTTGGTCACATTCAATTCAAATAAAAAGCTCCAAAGGTAACACAATTTTTTTTGTCAAATTTAATCTCAACAAGGATTTCAAAAATCGAAATGCTATAATCTCAACTTCCTAAGAAAGCCATGTGGCTGGACTACACCATGGGATAGAGATGCACATTTCCTTTTTCCACTCATCCTCAAGTGATCCTTGTATCTAGTGATTTACTCTAGCACCCTAGTGATTGTAGAGATTGGCTAATTAACACAATTCAAAAATCCCCAAAGGAATAAAACCCTTTGGTCAAATCAATTAAAAATGCTCTAACAAAAAAAAAAGTCAATCATCAAAACATAAAAAAACAAAAAAAAAAATCTCGTGCTTTATTTCCATTTTAAAAACATCAAACACCAGAAAAATTTCCATACATCTTTTGTATTAAAAAATCATAAAACAACAAAAACATTGCCATGAATATTTTGTCATATAAAACATAAAATACCAAAAACATTTCCATGCATCTTTTGTCATACAAAAACAAAACAATCATGCATCTTCCAAAACAAAAAAATATATATCCAAAGATATCTCAATCCCTTTGGTCAAAAACAAATTCAACAAGCTCTTGAAAGAATAGAAGTGTTCTCATCTCAACTCCCTAAGAAGGCCATACAGTTGGACTGCTCCAAGGGATAGAGGTGTACATTTCCTTCTTCCACTTAGCCTCAGGTGACCCTTGTATATAGTAACTTATCATATATGCCTGTTGGTTGCAGTGACTGGCAATCCATGCAATCTGGCAGGATGGATAGGTTACCATAAGGAACTTGAAAAGTGATTCATATCATGCAAAAAAATGAATTATTATCATCTCAATTCCCTAAGAAATCCATACTATTGGACTGCTCCAAGGGATAGAAGTGCACAATTATCAACAATGGTCGAAATCACAGTTGAAACAAAAACAAAAACATCCATCTCATCAAACCATTATAATTTGTTTCATCGCTTTCATAATTTCATATCTTCTCCATCAACTCATCACTTGAAGGGAAAGACAATATCAACAAATTCATTTTCATAATCAAAGTCAACACTCAAAACACTCAATCATGTAAATTACGCTCATTAAAATGAGCATATTTTCCATGATTAGGGCAACACAAGTTGACTTTTATTTATGACCATCTTACACAACTCCCCTTCAAATGCAAATGGCTACAAAAATATTGTAAAACCCTCAAAATCATCATCTTACATCAACATCATCACGAGTGAACCTTGTATCTAGTAATTTACCCTAGAAACTCGGCGGTTGCAATGACTGGAAATCCATGCAATTCGGTAGGATGGATAAATTACCATAAGGAAACTTATTCAAAATCATTTCACATCATAATGTTCAAAATTAAACCAGGTCGGTCCTTCAATTTTTGAGTGACCTGCATTCAAGCATATTTGACCAAATGTTATTGACACCTACTTTATGGGGTTACAAAATATGGAAAACTTATACTTCATAATTTTGCATTAAGAAATTGCTAACAGTCACTAGGACAACGAGATCCTAGGGTGATTGGTTCCTTTACTTCATCATCTTGCATGTCAATCAAACCAAAAGGTAAATTTACAACAACATAAGTCCACCCCAAAATTGGGGCATACAACTTGATATTGATTTCCAATATTTATATATCACATCATGCATTTTGACAAACATCATCATCATCATCATCATATCATTTAGTGAACCTTGTATCTCGTGGATTACCCTATACACATGGCGGTTACAGTGACTAGAAATCCATGCAATTCGATCGAATGGGTAGCTCATCATAAGGACACTCATTCAAACATTCAACATCAAATCACTATGGCACAAGGTTATCCTTCAACCCCTTCCGTCGGGTCAAAAGAAAAAAATAATCAAATCAATTTTCGTATAGTAAAAAATCACTCAAGTATCAAATTTCCAAATGACTGGTTCCTTGGACCCATCATTTGTAAGGAATTTCTAAAGTCACAGTGGAATGAGAACTCGAAAAGTGGTCTAATATTTTACCACACATTTTGCACATCAACGAAACCAAAGGTAAATTTGCAAGAACACAAATAATCCCAAACTTGGGACATCAAGTTGGTCAAAATGACATACATTTGCATCACATCCACATCATTCAATCAAAAACCTCCTTTCATCATCCATATTTGGTGAATTACCTCATGGTTTTCATCCTTTACCCATTCGCCAATTGAGGGGGTAAGCAAACAAATCAAACAAAATTTCAAAAAAGTCATTCATTCTTTGCATTGAGAAGATCTGAGTCCATTTCTCCATTCAAATAAAACTAGGTGTCTTTTGTTTTTGCACCACATTGTGTTTCACGCAATGTGGTACAAAAAGGGGCATCTGTAGACACCAAAATCTAGGCATTTGCATTTCATCACACAATTTTGCATAATAATATATGCCTAAGTCTAAACTTAGGTATATAATTCCTACACATCATTCATTCACATTGCACATCATAATTTTGCATAATAATATATGCCTAAGTCTAAACTTAGGCATATAATTCTTGCACATTATTCATCCACATTGCACATTTCTATTTTGCATAACATTATGTGCCTAAGTTTTGACTTAGGCATAAAATATTACACATAATTATATTTTCTAGATTTTATTAAATTTAGAAAATATCCTCTTAGGATACCCTCTCTCCTAACTTGACATGTGTCCTAACCACATAACTATCACTCCTTTGCTACCTCTCATACATCCTTGTCCCCTTTGTACCTTCACATGGGGTAAACCTCCACACTTCGATCCATTTCCAACTATCCACTTGCCACATATTACACCTCACTCCATATTTCACTCCACTTGCACCTACCCACTTGCCACATATCACACCTCACTCCACACATCACTCCACTTGCACCTACCCACTTGCCACATCTCACACCTCACTCCACACATCACTCCACTTGCACCTACCCACTTGCCACATCTCCCTAGTTAAGTGAGACACTTCTAGTGACTCACTACAACTACCCAAGATAGGTGGCTACCTAGTCCCTACCACTTGGAAGCCCTGGCTTGCCACTTGTCCTTCCCTCCAAAACCCTCAAATACCTATAAAGGTACCATCACATGACTACGAAAAGGGGGGAGAGAAAGGAGGGGAATGCTAATGTTATGCTACCCGGATTGTGTTATGTAAGTAATAATCATACTTGTTTTCTATTTTTATTATGCATTAGTCATTTAGCCATACTCATTATTCATCTTCTTTTATATTCATTTTACATTTATATTTTATCATTATCATTATGACAGGTTGTACTAAACCCTTGTCCATTTTCATGTGTGCAGATTTTAGGTTCAACTTCAATAAGCTCGCAGCTCATCATGGTGGTCACGACAAACCCACCTTGCACATTGTTCTATCATGAAGAGACGAAGACACCATCCTTGATATGTAAAAGGGATTCCCCTTTGGCACATCTCTTTGTAAAATGCACCCTAAAATGGTCAAAGTGTATCAAAAGGGACTTTCCCAAATTTAATAAAATATGTCATTTTTATTGCAATGGTGTTGTGTTTTTATGTATACATAAATTATACAATTTAAATTCCCTTATGATGCTATTGGCTTCCCTAATAGTGAATATTTTAAACTTCATTCTTATATGGACATACTTATCTAGCTTTATAAATGCAAATCAACGTTGAGTTTTCTTCATGTTTTCTTTGGCAAACGACCATGATTACCCAAAATTTGATAGCACGTTTTATACCTTTATCACCTACCTATGAATAGATCTTCTTGCTTGTTTAACAGTGAGACTGTAGACTGATATCAGTTGTATTCCAATAGAGAATATCAACTGGAATTAACACAACTTTCGAACATTATCCTCGCTTGCAAACGAATATTTGTATTAGCAATGATCTTGATTCTTTATTCTTGCATGCACCAACACAAATCTAGATTTATAATGTGAACGTCAGACCTATTTGGTTGCTTTATCAAGCTAGATCTTCCATGCTTTTGTTTAACCATGTGTTTTGACCTATTGTACTCTTCTATAATGATGTGTTTGTATCCACACTAAGGTTACAATTTTTAAAAAATTTAACTCCTGTGAGATGATTGGTCACTGGATATTTAGGTCTAATTATTCCACCTATGATGTTAGATATGCAAAGATACAACTTTCACTTGGTATGCAAATCACTTTGCTCTACACACCTTCACGATGTTGATACCAGTGCAGATTTGCATTAACTATTTTATACTTCAGATATTCTGAAAAAAAAAATCTTGCACTTTTGGACTTGCCAAAAACTTCATAGATATCTTGATATTGTCAACCAATCGCTAAATATTGCACAATTCATAATTGAAGGCTCTGATACCACTTGATTCAGAAAACTTATGAAAATAATACGAATAAGAACATGAATGAGGAATACTTGGGGGGGTTTGAATTTTTTTTTGAGCTCTGCTAGGGTTTGATGAGGAAAGCTGCTTTGCTAGAATTTTTTTGAGACCTATCTGGTGGGCTCTACGGGGATGGCAGCAATTTCTGGAGGAGGTATGAACAACTGGAGGAATGTAGTGATGGCATCAGGTCTATCATAGAGTGTGCATGCTAGGGCTGGTATTTCTTTTAAAAATGATTGGAAGGAACAGGATTTCCCATTGCATGCCAGGAATTGCTTGTTAAAGAACAATGGATGTTTGGAATGATGTGAAGCCAGGCCGGTTCTAGTGGTTCAACCAGACTCGGTGGCACAAGATGTGGAGTATTTAACCAACCATGCGCTTATTGGTAAATTTATGGGCATCCAAATTTCTCTTCCCTTTGTGGAGGCTTGGGTTAGGAAGACTTGGAACCCTGAAGGTGATGTGGAGGTGATGCTGAGTGCAAACAGCTATTTTATGGTGGTTTTTTCATCTTGTGGATCATAACAAAGCATTTGAAGGAGGTCCCTATTTCTGTAACCAAGTGGGACTCTTTCTTAAACCCTGGCATGTGGGTTTCAACCCATCAGAGGAGCGACTGTCATGGGTTTCGGTGTGGGTTCGGCTTCCGTGGCTCCCATTGGAATTTTGGAGAAATGACATCTTGCATATAATTGCCCTTCTACTTGGGAAGCTAGTTGGGCCGTCATGACAGACATTGGATGAAAAGGTAATCTCTGTTGCTCGTATCTGTGTTGAAATTGATTTAAACAATCCTATTCCAGATTCTATTGAAATACAGTTCGGATCAACCAAATGGGTTCAAAAACTTGACTATGAAGCTCTTCCATTTCGTTGTCGGATTTGCCATGAATATGGCCACTTACAAAGAAAATGCCCTAAGTTTGTCCTGCTCGTGGCTTCAAATCCTGGGCCCTCTCGAGTCTGTACAAAATATGGATAAAGGAAAAGCCCCGATAAAGGAGGGGGATCAGGATAAGGAAGGCTTTGTTACGGTAAAACCTCGAAACAAAGGAAGAAAGGCAAAAAGAGACATTAAGGATAACCAGCCAGATGCTCAGCTCAATCGTTTTGAAATTCTAGAGAATCTTGATCAATGTGTGGAGATACCTGAAACATCGCTACCTGTTATAGATATAACAGGACCAAATCAATTGTCTCTTCATGAGGTGGAACCAAGGGAACTAGATATAGGGGGTTTAAATGAAGAACAGAGGGCTTTGGTTTCGAGTATAGGTGATATGGTTGGCCCTAGCCTTGAAAGTGAAGTTATCTTAGAAAATGGCATAGATTTAGATATGCCCTCTCCTACCCAGGCACTGATGCAGTCATCCATGGACAGTAAAACTCCTACGGTGCTGGGATTGCAGCATAAAATAATAAAAAAAAATGCTTCAGATAAGAATATGAAGGTGGGTCGGAAGAAAGACCAGCATAAAATTAATTTAATGGGGGAGACTTTGGTAGAGTCAGGTTTGGTGAGAACATTGGACTTCCATTTTTATAATCCCCAAAAATGATTATACTTTCATGGAATGTAAGGGGGTTGAACAGCATCCCTAGACAAAAAGTTGTTCATGATTTAATTCATGTTCATTCTCCGGATGTGGTTTTTATTCAAGAGACTAAATTAGCTATTGATAGTTTGTTCAATATTTCTCCCAAGTTGTGGAGAAAGGGGCAATGTCAGTGTATTGGTGCATGTGGATATGCTGGTGGCCTTGCTTGTTTATGGGATCCAGTTAAGATCTCTCCTCTTACCTGGATTTCCAGCAGGTGGTCTATTTTGATGATCGGGCATGATAAGGAATCTGGTGAGACCATCATACTTACAAACATGTATGTTCCTATTGATTACAATGGTAAAGTGAATTTATGGGAGCACATTGGCTTTGTGAGAAGTCTGGCTCCTCTGTACCCATGGATTTTAGCTGGAGACTTCAATTCTATCACTTGTCTAGAGGAAAAACATGGTGGGATTGATCGTCTTGAGCCTTTTTCTTCTATCTTAAATGTTCATATCCGGGACTTGAACTTGGTTGACATCAAGCCAGATAATGGGATATTTACCTGGCATAATAGAAGATGTGGGGAATATTCCATTTCAGAGAGACTGGATAGGTTTTTGATCTCTAGTTTTTGGATTGGCAATAATAGAAGCGCTAGTTCTGTGATTTTGGAGGGTAGAGGATCTGATCATTGGCCTATCAAACTCTCTGCTCTGGATTTAGGGCTAAAAAAGAATCCCTCATTTAAGTTTCAACTTATGTGGCTGCGATATCCTAAGCTTCATGATTTCATGTGAGGCTGGTGGACTAATGGCAAACCTCCTCATGGCACCACTATGTACTCCTTTATGAAGCGACTTCAATTTGTTAAGCATAAATTGAAGAGATGGAATAGACTAAATTTTGGGAACCTTTCCTTGGCTAAGCTGGCAGCTCTTAGGAGGGTGGAAGAAGCCTCAAGGAATATTAGAGATCAAGGACTCACAAAGGAGCTTCTTGTTGAGGAATCTGAGGCTGTAAAAGACCTTGCTGAATGGGAACTAAGGGAAGAAATTTTTTGGAAACAAAAAGCTCGAGTAGATTGGCTTCAGGAAGGGGATAGGAACACAACCTTCTTTTATAACTCTGTTAAGGCTCGTCGTAATGGTAACCTGATTACCTCTCTTGTTAATTCTCAGGGTGCCCTACTTTCTTCTTTCAGGGATATTTCAGAAGAGACTAAGAGGTATTTTTCCTCTCTCTTCAAGGAGGATGCCCTCTCAGATGATGAGGAATAAAAACTTATTCTAAACTGTATTCCCTCGATTGTTTCTAGAGAGATGAATGAGCACTTGATGGATCCAATTTCCCTTGAGGAGCTAAAAAGTGTTGTATTCAAGATGAAAAAGGGGAAAGCCCCGGGTTCGGATGGATTCCCGATTGAGTTTTATCAAGAGTTTTGGGAGTTAATCAAATTTGACCTTTTGGAAGTGGTCTGTGAGTCCCAAAAGAACAAACAGACGCTAAGGGCCCTAAATGCTACCTTTGTGGTGCTTATTCCCAAGAAAGAGGGAGCGAATTCCTTGGATATGTTCAGGCCTATTGCTTTCTGTAATGTTGTATATAAGATCATCACAAAAATTATTGCTTGAGAGGCTGAAGATATGGTTGAGCAAAATCATCTCTGAGGAGCAAGGTGGGTTTGTTGTTGGTCGACAAATCATGGATGGGGTTGTTATTGCTACAAAAGCTATTCACTCAATGGAAACTTCTAAGGAGAAAACTATGTTCATTAAGTTGGACATGGAAAAAGCCTATGACAGAGTTAGATGGTCATTTCTTCAAAAATTTCTTGTTGCTTTTGGCTTTGATGAGGAATGGATTAGATGGGTGATGAGCTGTATTTCTTCTTCCTCATTCTCTATTCTTGTTAATAACAAGACAACGGAGTTGTTTGAGGCCTCAAGGGGATTGAGGCAAGGAGATCCTCTATCTCCTTATTTGTTTATCATTATGGCAGAAGGGTTGGGCAGATTACTCAAGTCTTAGGTCAGGCATGGTCTCATTCAGGGGTGGAAGTGGGATAATAGTTTGCCACCTCTTTCCCACCTTCAATTTGTTGATGATACTGCTTTTTTGGGAGTTGCCACTATCAAGGAAGCTGAAAACATTAGACAGTCTCTTGAAATATATCTTGGTGCTTCTGGACAGGTGATTAATGAGGACAAGTCCTTTATTTTCTTCTTCAATACCCCCCCTCTTATTCAAGCCAAGATTGCTCGCATTCTAAGATTCCAGGTCGGGACTCCCCCCTTCATTTATCTTGGGATCCCGATTTCATCTCATCCTCTGCCTAGATCTTCTTGGCAGTCTATACTTGATAAGTTTAGAAGGTAAATCACTGGGCTGTCAGATGGCTATCCTCTGCAGGTAGAGTATTGCTTTTAAAATCTATTATTCAAGCTTTACCCATTTACAGATGTTTTGTGCAAACAGATCCTTCTCGTTTCATCAAGGACATGGATGCTCTGTCAAGACATTTTTTGTGGTCTGGCAAACTTGATCAATCTAAATGGAGTTTGGTTAGATGGGATTCCATTTGTAGGCCAGTTCAAGAGGGAGGCCTTGGGTTGCGACAGATCAACTCTTTCTGGGCAAGCTTTGGTTGCGAAACTTTATTGGAGATGGTGTACCTCTCAAGATCAGATTTGGGCTAAAATATTATCTTATAAATACTTGAGAGGTATTTCTGAGGTAGATATCCCTAGAGCCAGTTTGGTTGGGAAAGGTTCTGTTATCTGGGACACTCTAAAAAGAGGAGCTAATTTAATTAAGCAAGGTTTGTTCTGGATTTGCAATCGGGGATCAGATGTTCTTTTTTGGGAGGATTCTTGGGATGGCCACCCTCCTATCTTGACTCAATATCCTAGGTTACATTCCCTAAGCATTTGTTTCTTGGAAGCAAGCTGGTCTCATGTGGAGGACTTTAAAAAAAACTAGTATTTTGGAAATATGGAGATGTACAGATGGAAAGATCCGTAGGAATGGCCCCAAGGGGGATTGGACAAGGATAGAGAGGTGCTTGCTCTTATTCTTGCAGGGAGGTACTGTTATTCATTGAGGGATAAAGACATTCTAGCTTAGAACCCTAATCCCAAGGGAGCCTACTCTGTAACCTATGGTTATCAAGTTCTTGATAAGCAAAAGTTCGGAAGTCTCCCTGTCACATGGTGGAAAAAGGTGTGGAATAGATTTGCTTGGCTGAAATGTAACTTTTTTCTCTGGCTAGTAGCTCGTAATAAATGCCTCACTTGGGATAACTTGACGAAGAGGGGATTTCAGGGTCCCTCTTTATGTGTCCTTTATGGTAAGAATGAGGATGACTCTTCTCATTTATTTTTCCAATGCTCCCTTGCCAGAGACATTTGGCATTGTTGGTGGAGTGCTTGGAACCATCCTTGTTTTCATGTGCTCTCCCTGGTGGAGTTTTGGAGTAGTCTGGGCATACCTCCAGCCAAGGCCCCCTTCCTCTAGATGGCTTGGAATTTGGGCCCTTCTTACATCATCTGGCAGATTTGGCTTGAACAAAACCGATGCATTTTTGAGGGAATTCATTTGGCTGTTCAACAGATCTGGCAAAGGATCCTGTGTATGGTTCAAGAAACTATCCATAGTAAATGTGATGTGGACCCTCATTTGGACTCTAGGGAGGATAAGGTATGACAGACCCTTGGTTTGTTTGGGGTTGGTGTGAATTCTTCTATCCCTAGTAGGATTCCTCAGCTTAGCAAGAAGGTTAGGAGAGAGGGTAGATGGAGACTGCCCCTTAGAGGAGTTTTAAAAATTAATATCGATGGGTCGTCCAGGGGCAATCCTGGACATGCTTGGAATTGGTGGTGTTGGGATAGATTCTACTGGCGTGGTCAGTTTTTTCTTTTCCATTTATAAAGGTGTTCACCCCAACAATCTTATGGAAGCTCTGGCGATACTTGAGGCCTTGTAAAGGGGGTTTTCTCTTGGCTGGCATAGGATTATTTGCGAGTCTGACTCTCAAATTTTGGTTAATATTTTAAATAGCAAAAGAGTGGAGGATGTTAATTGGCAGTTGGCCTCTATGACCATTCAGATTCTCAGAATGAGTGAAGAGTTCGAATTTATATCCTTTGTGCACATTCCAAGGGAATGGAATGGGGTTGCTTATTACCTGGCCAAAAGGGCTTCTGAGCTATTGGATACTCAGAGTATTGATAACTGGGAGAGTCTCTCATCTAGGGATTCTCAACACCTACGGGAGTTGATCCATAAGGATGTTCAGACTTAATGTGGTTTGTTTTTTTTGGTTTTCTTTGGGAGTTGACTTTGTCTGGTGATTTAGCCTGTCTTGTTGCTTATTTGAGTCCTAGGTGGGGGCTCAATTGTACTTTGTAATCCAGAATTTTTATCAATAAATTTTTACCCCTTTATTTAAAAAAAAAAAGAACATGAATGAGGAAATCAAATATTTCTTGCCACTTTAGGAGGTCTAAGCCCTTTTCCACTTAGAGAGGTCTAAGTCTCTTGCGAATACACAAAATGATTAATTAGTGATGATAGATGATTAGAAATAAATCAACCTACTTTTATTTATAATATTAAATAAATGAATAGATGAAACTTTGAAATATAGTCGACTTGGCTATATTGGTATTGTCATAAATAACACGTGTAAGAAAATGTACATGCAAGAAATTTTTTGAAATTTTCAAATTTAACACATGTAAGAGACTTTGTTAAAATATTTACATGTTTCTCCTTAGTTGGACAAAATTAAAGTTGTATCTTGTGTTCTTGAACATGTTTATGAATGAAATGGAATTAAACTTCAATGTGTTTTGTGCACTCATGAAAATCTATATTACAAATAAGTTTTAGAACTCCTTGGTTGTCACAGCTCAGGATCGTTGGATGCTTTTATGGAATGTCTATTTTTGATAAGATTTGACATAACCATTTCACCTCATAGATAGATCTTCTTGCAATTTGATATTCAACCTTGACAAAAGATCTAGTAAAAACATGTTGTTTCTTACTTCCCCAAGAAATCAGACAAGATCCCAAAATGAATACATATTTAAAAGTGGATCTTCTATCATCAATGTAATCCACATAGTTTGCATCCATGAAACTTATCAAGAAGAATGGATTATTTTTTGTACTCTAAATCATACTTAGTCATACCATGTTTCTACCTGAGTATCCACTTTATTGCTTTCTAATTACATGCCTTTGGTTCTTGCATGAACCATAAAAGATAGGTAACAACATAATTGCTGTCTAGTTTGATGTATGTCAAATAAATGAGACTCCCATTCAACTGGCAAGAGAGAGTTTCATTTAATCTATGGAGATCGATTGTTCCAAAATATTTGCAATCCTATCTCTATTAAAGTCGGGATGGCTTATAATTTTTCAACTAAAACTTCTTGATCAATGACCTACATACTTTATTTGTGACATAAACACATGATTTTTAGTTTGTCATGCCTCCAAGCCAAGATAATAATGCATTAGCCAAAGATAAATCATATCAAATGTGTTATATTTTGAGGCTTATTACTTAAGATAATCAAACTTATAGAAATGAAATAAAGTACCAAACTAATGCATATGATAATGGAAATATTTTGTAAGTATAAAATACTGTAATAACTCAAGTAACTACTCCTAAATATGCCATAAATAAAGGCTCATGAAAATGAATCCATAGCACTGAAAGAACCAAGTAATTGTATTTCAATCGTATCACTCACATCTCCACATTACCATATATATAATGTAAAGTGACTCTTCATATGAAGCACTCTTGGCCTTCCCACTTCTAGACTATTCAAATTCCTATTCTATGGACTCATGTACACATGGATAATTGTGCATATTTATATTATTAAATATTATGCACCCTTGTGCATTTATTACAACACAAAGTAAATCCTAATCTAAGACATGTATCAAATAATGTAATATACTCCAACATCCCCTCGTATTACATTATTTGGTTATTGAAGACTTGTCTTCAATATGAGTCTTCAATCTCCTGTTGGAACTTGTGCTCTTCTTTATTTTCTTCCTTGTATGTATCCTGATCAAGCAAATGATTAGTATCATCATAAAACACAATTGATAGGGCTTTGACTTCATGCTCTTCTGTAACTTCCTCTAATTCTTGTATCTCTTGGACTAGATTACCCTTTTGACTTCCTTCTCTATATTGTAGCTAAAGAGGATTGTACTGTCATTGAAATTGTGGTTGAGGTGGTCTATATTAATTTGGATATTGCCTTTGTTGAAGCAACCTATTTGGTTGATTCATTTGATTCCCTTGAAATTGATTCCTTGGATTAAATCTATAATAACTTGTACTATGACCTCTTCTCTTACAAATTTGACAGTATCGATCATTCCATTTAGGTTTATCTTTTGAAATAGAAGCAGTGTTTCCTTTCTGATTATATTTCAATACTAATGCATTATTAGTCATTTCATCCTTAACTAAATTGATCACTTCATGTTCTTGTAGTATATTAACCAATTCATCAAATAATGTATCTTTACCTAGAATTTGTAAAGATGTAACCAAGTGCTTATAACTTTCAGGAAGTGCTCTCAAAACTACTTGAACCAAAAATTTATCTTCCACTATTTCTCCTAGGGTTAATAACTTTCCCTTTATATCTACTACTCTCCTTAGAAACAATTCTATACTTTCTCCACTATTAACTTTTAGAGAATGTAGTTGAGTTTGAAGATTCAAAATAGTAGCTTTGTTCTTTCCTTCAAATATTTTGGCTAAAGTGTTCCATGCATCTGTAGATGTTCCTGCTGAACTAATATATGGCTGAATTTCATCTGTAATTGCAAAAGTTATTATCATTAGAGCTTTTGCTTCATATTATTCATATTTCTGAATTTCTCTTGCATCTTCAGTAGGTTTAGTTTTTGCCCCTTTAACTATATCCCAAACTTTTTCTACTATCAACATAGATCTTACTTTGTTTTTCCATGATGCATAATTAGGGCCTTTAAGTAACTGATATTCTGAGAGAAATAGCTTATGTGATGTCATGATTAACCTTATACCTCCAAGCTTTGAAATATAGAAAAATATATTTGCTATTATTTAAATTCATTTTGTTGTAGAAATCCTTATTACTCCAACTCAATTAAATTGTAAATATTCTAAAATAATTTTGTAAATTTAAATAGTTAAATTAAAAAAAATCTTATATCTATATATATATATATATATATATATATATATATATATATATATATATATATTTCTCCAATGTCTTCTACTAAAGAATTAATCCTTTAATTATTTAATTTATACTCATCGATAAGCTGGCGGACAAGAGCTGCAGGCTATTTCATCTCCTTGGCCCTTTTCAAAATGGGGCTTAGACATTATTGGCAAAATTAATCCTGTGTCATCTGATGGACACAAATTCATCATAACCGCCACTAAGTATTTCACGAAGTGGATTGAAGCTATGCCTTTAGCTTCCTGCACTGGAACACAAGTCTCCAAATTTATTTTTAATCAAATCATTTGTAGGTTCGGAATTCTTGCAAATCTCAACTCAGACAATGGAACTTGTTTCAAAAATAAAGATGTCAAGAAATTGTGCCAAAAATATAAGATTCAACATCGATGGTCCACTCCCTATTATCCTCAAGGTAATGGCCAAGCAGGAAGCATCTAACAAAACCTTAATCAAAATTCTCAAAATATTGGTCAATAAATCTGGCCGCGACTGGCACATTCAATTATATCCAACTTTGTGGGCCTATCGAACTAGTGTTCGAACTCCCACTGGAACTTCACCTTTTGTCTTGGTTTATGACATTGAAGCTGTTTTTCCTTTTGAGCTGGCAGACTCAGTCAGCTGGAACTCCTATATGAAAAGCACATCAATGCTTTGGAGCATCTTCGTGCTTACCAAAACAAGCTTAAAAGATCATATGCCAAGAATGTTCGTCATCGATCCCTTGCGGTCGGCGACCTTGTTTTAAAAGAAAATAAAAAAAATACTAATGCAACTAAAGACCTTAAAGGTAAATTTGAGCCCAACTGGCTTGGACCATATATTATCACTACTAAATTTGAATCAGGAGCATACAAATTAGCTACCTTAGATGGTAAATATTTAAAATAACCTATGAATATTATGCATCTTAAGCGATATTACGCATAAAATTTGGTCATTTCATCATTTGTACATATTTTGCATGTTGTCTCATTTTAACAATATATATAAAACTCTTTAAACAAAAACAAACAAAACAAATAAAAAATAAAAAATAAAAGTCAAAATAGCAATATTATTGACTCTTTTCAAAACCAAAAAAATAAAGAAGAAAGAGAGAGTCAAAATCATCAAACTCCTCAAAAATATTTGTTATATATATTTCTTCTTCAAGTATTGCAGTTATATTTTCAAGTTATTTTGGATAAATTAGCATTTATTTGGAATCCTTCACTATCACGAACACAAAAATAAATATCTTGATTTTATCTGGCATGATTACTAATCTCTCTTATATCAAAGTCCACAAAATTCAATTAAATAAAGTTTGAGCATAGAGAATTGATCTTGTTATTTACTTAAACCAAGCATATCCTTTCACAATAAAATGATTATATTTGTAATCTCCATGCTATGCTACATAGTAGAAGTGGTTTCTTGAGCAAAAAGTTTCCCCTGCTATCCTATCATGCACATGGTCTAGAATCTTTGAGAATTGACAAAAGGACAAGCTCACCCCTACCCAAAATAAAAATCCCTTGCTCTACAGCTAATCCGAGCAAGTATCCCTAGTATAGGAAGAAAAGAAAAGTTCAAGAAAAAGAGAAAAAGAAATAAGTTATTTCAGCATTATCTCAAATATCAAGCCAAAATACAAAAATATAAAAAAAAAGAGAAAAAGAAAAAAAAAAAAACAAACAAAAAGAAACAAACAAAAGCAAAAGCAATAAAATCCCTTTCCCTACCCATTGAAAAGAAAAGAAGGGTTGATGAGCTTGAATCCCTGGAATTCTCAATTATTCAAAAACTATGAGGTAAGCCCCATAACAAGTGGTTTGTGCCCAACCCGCTTGGCCTTGGGTAACTCCTAGCGTGGTGATATGTCTGTCACATTAGCGACCTTCTTTTGTATAGACCTATGTCTACTTATGGATTAGCTAGCTCTTGATAACTCGACCTACATAGTAGTCTGGTATGGTTATATGCATCTAAATCATGGTTAACGAACACTTATTTGGTTAATTCAAATCACTTGTATCATAGTATCTTGCTCAAACCTGGTAAATGAACAATGCAATTGCACACACATTTTGTCTTTGAGAGATTTTGTGTATCATTATGATAAATCAAGATTGGTAATGAACTCACCTATGCACATAGGATTCCTTATAAATCTAACTTTTGTCTTTAAGATACTTTGAAATATTTCTGCAAATTGTTTGGAAAAAATTCATTTTCTTCTTTGAAGAAAAGTTGTTTAGTATAAAGACAACTATATGCATTATCAAAAATCAAAATCATTTTCAAAACATGCAATAAAGTTACATTTATATATAACTTTTGACTTTCGCGATGATGGTATAGTTCCAAAACCAAAATTGGAATTTTATGCCTAGTGCAAGTCCTCATCTTCATATTTTCAGTTTATTTTCAAAAATTAAAAAATCAACCATGCAATAAAACTATTATATTATTTTCTTCTTTGGATTTTGTGATGATGGTATAAGTCTATACCTAAATATTCTATGCCTAGCGCAAACCATTGTACCAATTTTATTTTTCCATTTATTATCATAAAAACATATGACTTAAATCATTATGTTACACAATTATGCTTTAAAACAAAACAAACACTTACTCTATTTTCATGTCATTATGTCAAACTTCAATTTTGCAATGATGATATAATTCCTAGGGAATTATCCAAAAATTTTATCACTTAGGAATTTATGCCTAGAAAAAGTCATTTTAAAATATTTCATGCATAATATTTTCATGAAAATCTAAAAACAAATCATCATCATCATCATCATCATTTGCATCATCACACCAAAGTCTTAAGATAGTCTCTTAAGCACTCTTTTACTTTTAACAATATTTCTATACTAGGATTATCTTGACGACCGAGTGAGCGGCGACTCCATGAAATGGTCTATAATAGTATCTTAAGCACTCTTTTACTTTTAACAATATTTCTAATCGTCGATCGGGATGAAGTCCTCGACGACCCAACCCTGATCGGATCCATAATGTCGACTAGCAACTGTACCCTCTGGCCCTCTAACACCATCTAGAAGTAGATACGCTGATAGAACACGGTCTGAGCAATCGATCGTGCCAGCTCCTGAGCGCTCACTCCTCCGCTCCGTGCTCTCAGATGTGCAACCTCATATCTGAGTTGTGTAGCCTCTACTCGGTGGCATGTAGCCTCATCTTGTAGAGTTTGCACCTATGCCTAGAGACAAATAGTCTTCACCCAGAGAGTAACCATCTCACTACTCTCTCTTATGTCCACACCCTTGCCCTTATTGAGTGATGGTGGTCTCTCTCTCCATGGAGAAGGGGGTCTCTCCTCCCTCCTCTCCCACTGTCGTGGCATCTGCTGAGCCTGTGGTCTCTTATGCTCTCTCCCTCCATGACCCTGTGCTGCCTCAATGGTCACCTGGCACCACCTCCCTATCTGACGCACAACTGCATGAATTGGAGCCTGAGCCCTCGTCATCTGAGGAGGATGGATGCCTACGTACCAGGAATCATAGCCGTCGACAACCCCTATGTCATCCTCATCCACTTGCTGAATGGGGGTATCATCTGTGTCTTGACTCCAGAAGCACTACATATCTGGAGCCCCGCTAACTGTAGTGTTATCCCAGACAATCCGAGAAAACTCGTAGTCTCTTAGAGATGGGATCCCCTGCTGTAGACCAAACTACCTCAAAACTTAGTCGTAGCGGTGGAGCTCCACCTCTCCCCTCTCCATCCTCAGCCAGCAGGTTTGTCTAACACGAGCCAGCTCTTTTCCATCCTTGGCCCACCCTGGATGATCTCTCCAAGGCCTCTAGGTTATCTAGTCGAAGACAAGGTTGTCAAGTAGTCTCCGAGACATTGGCTAATCTATCCGTCACTGTGACCCTCTCTGGAGCCACCAGTAGAAAGCTTGGGGCCTCTCCCCATCAATCCCTATCAATGGGAGCCCTACCGGCCTCCACACCATGATGTGCTCCCAGCACCAAACCTGCAATAGTGATGTCATAACCAGACATCGGTCGCCCTTGTATACGACCCCATACAAGATCCTATACAATCGGCATAGTACATAACTCCCCCAAGAAAACCTATACCCATGGTCTCTCATGTCATAGACCATATCTATCAATAGCCATGGTACTCTACATCCACTTTGATGGCATAGCAACAGACCACCTACAACCCCAGCCAAAACCTGTGTCAGTTTAGATGCCCCAGGCATCTGGCATAGTGACTCGATGTTCACTCCATCCTTCTCCAGGGCAAAGCTCGGATATTTGCATAGTTGCATCATCGCGTGGCCCTGATTGGCCATGGGAGTTATTAACCGTCCTTGTATGGGGATCCTAAAAATCCTCCATACATCCTCTAGTGTGGGAGTCATCTCCCCTGTCGGTAACCAAAAATAGGAAGAACTCGGATACCACCTCTCTGCTAGGGCTGTTAATAGCCCCATATCTATAGAAACCTATGGCATCTCTACCACATGCTGCAAGACGACTTGTGCCAACTGATCTCACTCTGCCTGAGATAGAGCGACCAAGTCATCCCTCAGCCCGCCGTATTTCCATTCTCTGCTCTTTAGTAATCCTCTCTGCAACATAAACAACAAAACAATAAAAATCATTAATAAAATAGTGATTAAAAATGCAAGTAAAGCAAGTTCAATTTCATCAATGATGATATCGTCCACTATTGGATGATATCGTCCCCAATTTGAGAAAATTCGTCTCTGATTTTGCAAGCCGAAATTGTCCTTTTTTTGACGAAATCGTCCCCATTTTTTTGATTTCGCCCTTGGATGAAATCGGCGATATCGAGATGATTTTGATGAAATCAATATGATTTCATCCCGACGATGTCGATGGCCCAAAAACGGCCGCGATGCTCAAAAATCATTCAAAATTAATCTAAAAAGCATGAAAATCAAAATTCAAGCATTCTAAACTAAGTTTAGACTCTTACCCGTAGCCCGCACCGGACCTCTGTCGATCTGTGCATTGTCTCGACCATTTTGTTTGCAGAGCTCCACAAACTAGAAAATGAAAATGAACAGTAACAATGAATTAGGGTTTTTTCCCTATTTTTTTAATTTTATTCAAAAACAATTAAAAACATTTTAATTTTTTGCTTTTTCGCATTTTTACCTCAAACATTCGATTTGGGTAAAAACACGGAGGGGGCATCATAGTAAGCTGTCGTACGATTCGACCAAGAATCGTCGCCTAAAAATGGGAATAATTTTTGCTTTCTCGTAAGTCGAGAAGAACTCATCTTTAACGCATTTTCTTCAGAAAATTTGCTAAAGAGGGGGCAAAATGTAGCACCCTAAAATTGACGCAATAAAACTTAGTAAATAATTAAAATTACCTTAGTAAATAATTCAAATTCAAATTTCAACCCCAAAATCGCTCCCAAACTGCCTGCTATCCGTTTCCTTGTTTTATGTGCCATTTTTAGAGTTTGTTTTGTCCATTGGATGATATCGTCTTCGATCAGACGATATCGCCTCAGATTAGACGATTTCGTCTAGATCAGAACGTCCAGATGATTTCATCCCAAAACTGATTTTTCAAAATTAGCTTCTGTTTCAACAGCTTCTCTAACTCGGGCAGAGACATGTCTACACCGTTAGAGTCTCCCCCCGTTGGAGATCTCCCAAAATGGGATGATCTCCAACCTCCCAACCTCTTTCCTATGCCTATTTAATCTTAGGCCCTCCCCTTAGCATTCCCCTGGCTGAATTTTTTTGTACTTTAAGTTTTACATGCTTCAGGATATCCTAGATTATTGTTTGCCTTTGTCCATTTTTGAATTTTCTTGCAGGAATCTTGTTATTCTTCAGCCAAATCAAAGCTTAGATTGTCGTAGATGATCCTATCCAATTCGAGACGATTTCATACAAATTTGAGACGATTTCGATTGCAGTCAACATTGGGGGCAATCAGTGCCCAAAGTTTGCGTTTCTTTACTCTTTTTTGTTGTTTTTCTTTGCATTAGTTAAGCTTATTACTGATTTGCATCTTGGAGTTCACCTCATGTAGCCTAGATGCATAATAAAGTCAAAGTTAGTCATTAAAACCATGCATTTTATTTAATTTGTTATCTAAAGTTGTCATTCTAGCATTCATACTTTCATTTCTATCATTTTCCCTTGTTTTTGCAATTGTATTTTTTATTCTTGGTATCCATTTCTGCAATTGCAGGTCTCCGACGAATTCGTCAGATCTCAGACGATCTTGTCAGATCATAGATGATCCTGTCAAATTCTAGACGATCTGGACTGCTTCAAAAATCAGAATCTCCATCAGACATCCGGATCAGGTATGGCTCTTTAATCTAGCTTATTCTCTCTGTTTTCTATTCAAATATGTTTTTTGTATTCATATAATCAGCATTTCATATAGCTTAGCTTAGATTCATTTGGCCAAACCTAGGATTTGGATGTTTAAAGCTAAAATTTAACACATTAAACTCATTCCCAACCTAGGCGTGGAAATTGCCACTAAACGTTTCTTGGTGAACCCCACCATCCGTCAAAAAATCACCTTAATATCCCTTCCTCGAGAGGCGGGAACTTCAAAGGGCCTCTCAATCTGAGGTACCATCCCATACTTTTCCCATCCTCATTTCGAGCATGGATCCTTTAGCCTGAAGGTAAGGATGCGAAAATTTTGGAGCGATACACTTTCCATCCTTAGATCAATGGTAATACTCCTTTGAGTGGTAGTTCCTCTTGCTCTTTTGAGTGGCAATTCTTCTTCTCCAATGATGATTTCAATACCTCTCAATGCTTGTACTCATCCAATATTCTTAAGCTTATTCTAGTTTCTTTTGATACTTAGAAATTTTGCCAAATTTCTAACCCTTATTCGGTATTCATTTAGCTTAGATTATTTCTTTCACTTTGCTTTAATAAATCTGTAATAACAAAGCATTCACTAAAAATACTATGCACTTCATATTTCTCCTTAGTATTGCTACTTTATCTTTGTATATCGTTAAGATGTAAACACTACTAACACCTTAACTTAAAGAACTCCTTTAAGTTATTAATTTTTTATTCCAAAATAATGCAATATGGATCTAAAATAATAATAATATGGTGCTCTTAAAACTTTATGTATAGCTTATTTCAATACTTGAATAATAGATTTAGATTGCACCAATATTTCATACCTTTCTATTCTTTGTTTTGCTAATTTCGTTGGTGATTTAATTCACCCAGATTGTTGTCTCAAAATTATGAACATTGCACCAGTGTTCTCCTTCACTTTTATCCTTTAACTCCTATCAAATTTTCAGCCTTTCTTGCTACTCAAATTCTCCTTGTTTGTTGCCAAATAACATTTCACAAAACTGCTCCAAAACTGTCCAAATCTATATATCTCTATCTACCTTCAATGTTGTCCACAAAATCTACTTTTGTGGCTTTGAATCTCCTTCAATACTATCTTTATACACTCTAAAACTAGCAGCTATTAATGCTTCCCAAACTAGTGTTCATAAACCTACAACTCTGCAATCAAATCCTTCCTTATTTTATTGGCTTAAATCTGCAATGAGAGTCTCCAAAATGCTAGATTTTGTTGTTGTCTAAACACCTTCAATATCCTATCCATGGGCACTCCAAAATCTACCCAAAAATTCTCCAAACTGTAGCTCTAGGCTACCTTCAATATTCTCTCTTGCAACTCTTCAATATTTACTCCAAAACCTACAATATTCTCTTGCAAGTCAACATTCAAAACTTTGTGGTTATCCTTAGTTTTCCCAAAGCCTTGGGATCCTCCAGGGTTATGCATAGTGGTGAATATTTGCAAATTGGGTGAATATTAGGATTTTTAAAATTGGAAATTGGCAAATATGAGGACCCTCGATGTCGGCCCATTCGCCTAAAATTTTTAGGATCAATTTTTTCTTAGGGTCAATTCACCATAATATATATCCAAAAATAAGCATATTTGTACTCGTTGGAAAGATCTTTTCAAGTGATTTAATGGTGGTGTTTTTATGAAGTTATAAGATATTTTAATAGGTCAAAAGTGGCCCCAAATATGATATTACATTTTAGGGCTTCAAATACCCCAAATTTTGGTATGAAGATGCTTGATTTGATTTGCTTAGAATTATCCATGATTCACCTTGATTTTGATTAGGATTCACCATTTTTTTGAATCCAACCCCTTATGCATAACCCTAGGCTCCTCAATATTCCCTTCTCCTGTAATCTCGTTGTCAAATTTTGACTTCAAAATTGATCTCCAATGTTGTCTCCTTTCTCAATAATCTGAATGTCTTGAGGTCTTCTAACTCTGTCTCCAAAATTTGGAAAAATTCTTGCCAAAAACTTCTTTCTGTTGGGATTGTTGTCGGATGGTGATAATTGTCCCAAATTAGAATTTTCTCCTTGCTCACAATATCTTGTCACAAAATTTCTTTAAATCTCCTCTTTTCTTGCCCTCTCTTGCTTCTCACTTTCTCCAACATGCCTTCAATGTTTGCTTCCCCAATTCCTACAATAAGGATTTCTCTAGCCTTCTTCTTCTCCTTTGAAACCTCTTGAGACATCTCTCTTGGGTCTTCTAGTTCCAAAAATCTTCAAATTCTCTTTATGACTCTTCAAATTATTCTCAAAAATTTACTAAAACCTTTTCCTGATTCTTCAATTTCCCAACTATGAAAATTCTACAATGAGATCACTTTCTTAGATATCCAAATTCTTCTACTTCTCAAATTTGTAGTAGGACCTTTTATCAGGTCTTCCAATTATCCAATCTCCAAATTGTTATGAGAACCTTCTGCACGAGTCTCTTCAATTTCCAATATGCACTCTTCTACCTGCAATCTTCTATCTCTAATATTTAATCTTCCAAACCCGAAATTTCTTCAAACTTGCCTCTTTTGGGTTTCTTCAACTTATTCAATTTATAGCTTTCTTGACAACAATCTTCTATTGGAACTTCCTTCACGAGTCTCCTCCAATCTTCAATCTCTAAATTTTTGCAACATAGAAATAATCCTTGCACAAGGAGAGCACATAGAATTTCGTGAAAAAAAGGTGAAATTCTTCTTTGTCATTTAGAGGAAGCCTCTCAATTTCTGGGTGTTAATTTCCTGTAACCAAAAACTTAGATAACAAAACTAAATATATTAGAATTTTTAGAATTTTAAGATAAATAAACTTCACTAGTTATTCTTAAAACTAGTGGAACCAATTTTGTGTTGAGTCCTAGTCTTCACAATCTTATGGAAAGACTCTAGCCAATCTGCAATTTGTAGTCTTCTT
The DNA here is from genome assembly GCA_028583015.1 of Wollemia nobilis. Classification (NCBI taxonomy): domain Eukaryota; kingdom Viridiplantae; phylum Streptophyta; class Pinopsida; order Araucariales; family Araucariaceae; genus Wollemia; species Wollemia nobilis. Next base: position 5,127,905 of record JAQPPZ010013020.1, on the reverse strand, counting down.
CAATTTACCAATTCCTTTAATAAGACCTCTTTTGTGGGTCTCTTATTCTCCTCAATCTCCGTAATATCAAGGTCTAACTTCAAGACCTGAAATCTCCTTCTATTTCGAATTTGTTCTTGGAATAGAAATTCTCCACCAACCTTCTCTAGTTTCTCCTTCTAAATATAATCTCCTTTACACTTCAAAGAATTCCTTGTCATGACGTTTGCATGCATTGGTGCACAATGGTAGGTCTGATTTGCAAAGACACATTACGGTTCAGTTTGACTATAGCAATGGTGGTCCCTTATGACTCTAATACCACTGTTAGATTTTGAGTTTTATTACTTAATATAATAAAACTTACAAAAATAAAATAAAGTACCAAACTAATGTATATGATAATGGAAATATTTTGTAATTTTAAATATAGTAATAACTCAAATAACTACTCCTAAATATGCCATAAAGAAAGACTCATAAAAATGGAGCCATGGCACTGAAAGAACCAAGTAATGGTATTAAAATCGTGTCACTTACATCTCCACATTACCATGTATATATAATGTTTTATGACTCTTCATATGAAGCACTATTGGCATTCCCACTTCTAGACTATTCAACTTCCTATTCTATGGACTCATGTACACATGGACAAATGTGGATATTTACATTTTTAAATATTATGCACCCTTGTGAATTTATTACAACACATAAAGTAAATCCTAATCTAATACATGTACCAAATAGTGTAATATAATCCAACAAAATGGTTGTTTCAATGCTTTCTTGGTCTCTTCAATTAGCTTCAGTGGACTCCGATGATGACTAAGTTGTCAAAATATATGATTATGATCATGACCTCTCTTCTTTTCCTTTTGAAGTAAAGGTTAAAATATCAAGGATTGCAACAAAATACATGTCAGAAAATATGTTTATCAATATTCACATATTAGGTTCTAAGAACCTACTTCATCCCATAGAGATATATGATAAGCATACATACCTTTTTCTCTTGAGCAAGTATGATGAATTATCCATAAAGTGCCACACTATGGATTCACCTCTACATACAAATCTATGGATCTTGCTTAATCCTTATGCTTCATTAAATTGTGATTTTTGTGTGTTAGTATTAATATGATAATTGCAGCAATAAAGAAAAATAACAACAGTAATACTAGACAAATATTCACACAGTTCAAAGAGAGACACCAAATTTACGTGGAAACCCTAGAATGGGTAAAACCATGGTCAAAATATTTTTGCAGATTTTTATTGAAAAAATCATGAATTGATTACAATATTTAAATTTTTTATTAGATGGCAATATTTCCTTTTCCAACTTTTCTTCCCCTACTATGATGTCTTTCTTGCCTTTGTTCTTTTGCAAACTCAGTTTTTCCTTCCCTAGTGCTCAAGAGTTCTCCTTAGAATATTTTGGAATCCTCCTTCTCTTCTCATATCAATAAACATCCTTAGAACTCATATATATAGCCCTAATTTAGGGTTTGGAAAATTCTATTTTTAAGTTATTGTTTAGGGTTTGGAAAATTATATTTTTAAGTTGTTAGTACTTTCTAGAATCCTACCACTTTTCCTAGTTGTAAGCTTGAAACTACCATAACTTTTGCTAGAGAGCTTTGTTTGATGCAATTCAAATCTTTATGGAAAGCTCTAAATATAAGCTTCAAAATGATACTAAATTTATATACACAACATCAATAATTTAGAATATTCGGGTAAAATACGGTTCAGAAACACCAATTCCTCGTAATAGCCCACAAATTTCAAAAGGCTATATTTTTTATCCACAATGAATTTTATAGTTATATCAACTATTCTAGATACACATTAGGTCAAATTAGAAATTTGGAAAGTTTTTGAAAATTATGGGTACTTTAAAATTTTATCCTTTTTCCCTTTGCTCGTTTCAGCTCCCGATTTACTCTACATAACTGTTCTAAGATCCTGATAAATGAATCCCTTTGGCTATGTGATATAGACTTCTTCATTGATTTTACCATTGAGAAATACACTCTTCACATCCATTTGATACAACTTCAACCAAATTGTACCACCATTGCAAAAACAATCTGAGTGGTCTTCATCTTTGGTGTTAGTGTAAAAGTTTTATTATTATTTATTCCTTCCTTCTATGAATAACCCTTTGTAATAAGCCTTTATTTGTATTTTTAAATTATGCAATATAATTTTTTATTTTGTTTTAAATACCCACTTACAACCAATGGGTTTGTTTCCAATTGGAAGATCAAAAAGTTACCACATCTTGTTCTTCACTAGTACTTAATATTCAATGTTCATGTAATTCTTCTACTCCTTTGATGTAATAGATTCATGAACCTTTGAAACTTCATATATTTTCACCATAATGTTCATCAAGGATAAATTGACTTTTTTTTGAAATCTACTCTCAGTTCTTGGTCTTGAACCAGATGTATCTAAAACATGACCTAATTCTACATCATGAATTATGTTGAGATGCCACTTGGGCCTGTGAGTGGTACTTGAAGTGGATGGTATTGGGTCATTGGCTTCAAAAATATCACCTCTATAATATTCATCTAAATAAAAATCCTCTCTCATAGGTTTCATCATCATCTGTAGTAAGTTAACACACATTATTTTTGATTCAAACATGCCATTAAATACATACAATAACATTACAATTAGTGATTTTCAAGATCAATGATCGCTACTAGCAGAACATAAATGATGCTCTAGATTTATTATAAAATTAATTTAATAATTAATTCTTGACTTATCCCCTTATTACATTATTTGGTAATATTTGACATCAGCCCTTATGAAACAATGCATCTCTTATTCTACTAGCTTGGACTTGGACTTGGGTTCAAAATCTGGCTCTAGGCTCTGACTCTTGGCTCTTGGATCTTGGCTTTGGCTCCATGTTTTAGCTTTAGATATTATATTTTCCTTTCCTTTCATCTCATCCAGATCATATAATTCTCAATGTGAACTTCACACTCACATTTTTAGGAGTGTCAATACTATCGATCATGCACTCCATATGTTAAACAATACCTTGATATATATATTAAATATTTTTTATATAATATTAAATCATTAGTTATTTATTTATTTGTGCTCTAAAAAATTTAGAGCATTTCTAGGCAAATTTTGTGATAAGAGGGTAGTTATGTCATCTATAGTGATCCCTCACTACATCAAAAATGTTGCCTTAGAAAAATTTTGAAGGATGGCCTAAGTAGAAGAAAAGTAGGTGGAAGGCAAAGAAGGAAGTGACAGACAAGTGTGGATAAAATTTTTGATCAAAAGTTTCAAAATTCAAAAGGTAGAATAAAGTTCCAAGGAATGAGTCTTCTCAGATAATGAAAAGTTCCAATCAAAGGCTAGCACCACTTTCTAAAAAAATTGACAAGAAGAGGAAAGGAAAGTTTTGATGACTCATAATATCTAGAGTCCCAAAAGTCAAAATATGGAAAAAATTCCAAAAGGCACAAAGAAGAGTAAAAAGATCAAAGATCAAAGATCAAAAGTTTTAAAAGTTTCGAAGAAGGAAGAAGAAAAACTCTAATAGTTCATGAAGCATCAAAGTATTTTGAGATTATATGGGGATAAATTTTTGATAGTCAAGCCACCCATGCTTTGATATTTTAGGAGACCAAATTTTACTAAATTCTATAGTCTCGTAAGGTGTGCAATCCTTTCCTACAAAGAATATAACACGTAATCCAAATATGGAATTTGAGATCATGAAGGCAAAAATGAAATAAAATCCTCAATACTTCCTACCTATAACATATAACATAGTAGTCTAGATAAGTGGTTGATGCATTAAAGGCAATGGTGTGGGAGCTACAATGGGAATATCCCCAAATCTAAAGCATTAATTATAGATATTTCCCATGCTCAGACTTTGGAAATACCTACAAAGGGTATATGGTAATGATGGTAGTATTTGCACATCCTAAGGCCCAAAACCATCTAGTATTCATGAGCATGGATTTGTACATCTTCAAGGAACAAATGACTTGAATGGAGACATGACATGACATGTAGAAGAGCAATATTTTTTGAAATATCTACACAAATTTTGGAGGGAAAACATACCCTTTGTAATCTATAAATAATGGAACTTTTATCATTGTAAAATATGAACGAGTTGTATAATTTTCCCTTTATTTTATTTTGTATAGCAATAGTGGTCTTGCAGGTAAGCTTTCCAGTCCCCACTTCTAGCATAATTTTGAAATATTTCATATTCATATATACTAGAAGTCATGACTATTGGGATTTTTTTGTCTTGTTTCTTGGTGTATGTGTGTAAGAGGTCGCAACTACCACATATTATCTTGTCTATTGAATATGCAACCTGTGTTTAATATTGTGTTGAGAAGATGAAGTGTTCACCTTCGAGCTAACAGTGCATTACAGTCACGTGTTCATGTGCCTTACTATTATGCAAATGAATTTTACTCTGATATTGGAACATCACCTATTTTAGCTTAGGATATTTTTTCTTTCTTTCAAATTTTTCTCTAACCCCTTTTCCCATAAAGTTAGACTAGGATAAAGTAGGAAGTGTTCTAAATATCACATCTTAAAAGAATCCATCCTTCCAAAGTCACTCATTTGAGTTGAATCCCATACTCTCATAGTTGCCTTTCTATGTCAGTCTACATGAGGTGAGATATTATTGACCATCTAGTATCTATGTTTGATGGTCAACATAATCAAAGAGCAAAACACTAGCCAAGCATGATATGTCTATTATGCTCCTAGACCCTCTGCCCATTCCTACTAGAGAAAAATGTGAAAATGTTAGTCTACTTGAAGGTATTGTAACCCAAATAAAGGGATCAAAATTTGATGTTTTGCATCCAAATTTACCATTGCATTAGTATCTCATGCCTCTCCATCCTCTCCTCTCCCTCATAGAAAATAATATTGCAAATATTCGGTGCTAGATACATTTTTGATATGAGCTATTGATAGCTCCACATTTGAATATGTCACACCTCTACAAACATTATAAAATGGTAGTGTAGGGTCTCGATGAAGCATTTTAGTAAAATATGATTGTTATGGTAGGCTTATTGTTTCATGTTGGTGATTATTTTGGGATTGAGGGCCCAAAATGAACCAATACATTATCCACTAGCGGTAAATTTTGATCTAGGAAAATGATGAGATCATGTATTTGTAAAATGGAGTTCATTAGGCCTCCCCTAGAAAGATGTCTAGCATTTAAGGTTTGATGTTTCTCAAGTTGGAAATAACATAGCCATATAAATTGAACTCCACACTAATAGATTCAACGAGCTATGAAAGCTTTAATGCTACATTGTACAATATGTCTTTGCCTTCCATGTGTGAAGGACCAATGTCAGCGAGTCATAGCACCAACATCCACTTGGGCATAGTGCTAGATATTATATTAGAATTGGACATTAAATTCACTACTTTAGACTAAAATATTTGATGTGGACCTACTTGTGTGGCTAAAATACCTATAATATCACCCATTTCACTATAAAGTGTATGAATTTTATGAAGGGATAAGTCTCATAGAAGTGAAATTTTAGTAGCTTGGACATGGAATCATGTGAGGGAAGCCATAGATTTGATACATAAGTACCTCTAAGAATCACATTTTCACCTTACCAATGGTGCTACCCATGGAGACAGTTAACATCTTTACATGCTTCAACACTTCTAGTATCAATCAAAGGTTGTTCTATTGAATCATCTAAACATAGTCTATGAGAGTGTGCATGAGTCTCATCCCAAAACTACATTCCTCCCATGCCCTTTTATCAAATGTATCACCTATCAAACTTGTGACCTCCTACAGTTGAAATATAGCCTGCTACAACATAGGGCTTAGGTATTTTGAGGGCCATACTAGTAGTAGGGGGCAATCATTCTCCTTCACAACTTTGGTGACCTGCTCGTCTTCTCATTTGAGGAACTACAATGCATGAACTATATATACATAGCAATATATAATTCCATAAGGCTCTATAGGGCATCCAAGAGAGAGGCTTTTTAGGTATTGAGAGAGACTTTTCCTACAACTCTCACATGTGTTAGAAATAGATTATATTACATCATTTAGGTCATGTAAATGTACCTTCCTAGGTACATAATTAGGACATTAGATTATTTTAAGGGTAAGTTATCTAGTTACTTCATGCAATGTAATAAATGCACAAGTATCAATGTGCAAGCTGTATATGTGCAAGTTGTCCCTTATACAGCTAGGTAGAGTGTTGGCCAAGGAACCTATCTTCCTATATAAAAAGGCCTCATTGTAACAAGCAAATATACATAAACATATAGATAGATAGAGAGTAGCTCATAGCATTCGTAGGTAGTAGCATAGTGCTATGTGGATCACCATATATTGGTGATGGGTGCAATGTAGTCCAGTAGCTTTGTTAATGGAGTGTTCATTTCCTCCATAGCTACATTGTATTCATTTTCATCATTTTTATTTATAGCATATTTTAATCATCTCACAAATTTACTTTCTTTCATATTATTATGCATATTGTGATTGCTATCTCCTATTGTACATTGTATCAAAATCTAACAATATACTCACTCTATTAGTGATGGTGGTCAATCGTAGCACCCCTAATGCTTATGTGGGGCTTAGCATCAACTACACTTGTTGCACCCCTAATGCTTATGTGGGTCTTAGCATAAACTACCCTTGTTGTGGTTAACATGATAATATCCACTAACTTCAAGGTTACATAAAGAGAGGAGAAGGGTAGAATTGCCAAAGAGGTAATTCCCCCTTAGACTTAAGTAGGAAAGAATCTACTTTGATACCAATGTAGAAAATTATCACACATTATTATTGACTCAAACATACCATTAAATACATAAAATAATGTTATGATCAATGATTATTAAGATCGATGATCGTTACTAATGAGGATATCATTATAAATGATGCTCCAACTTTACTATCAAATTAATGTAATAATGTATTTCCAACATCATCATAAGATATAAAAACAAGTGCTTTATCAGCAATACATAATTTAGATGAAGAAGAGGTACACTCATTCTTCTCATCAAAAAGGACATCTTAGTCAATATATAACATCCATGAGAAAATATCCTTTTGACTCATCATTATATCCAATGAAAATACATCACTTGGATTTCTTTTTCATATTCATCTACTTGTGCTTCAAAAGGATCATGAATGCAATGAATCCAAACATGTGAATATGTGATATAGTAGGTTTAATATCCATCCATGCCTTTTTATGTGTGACACCATTCAATGGAAGTGTGAGTGCACAATTCAATAGGTAGGCCATAGTACAAAAAATTTTGCCCAATATTTTGGATCCAAATTGGCATCGCTTAGCATACATCGTGTCATATCCTAAATATTATTATTTTAGATCTTTGTAAGTCCAATTTATTTAGGCATGTAGATAGTTTTTAATAGTCATTTGTTTCCATGTTGCTTTAGTAAAGCAAAAAAAACTATTACTAGTGTACTCCCCCATGATCTAAGCAGAGGATAAGAATGGGATGACCAACAATATTTTATATGAGTTTTAACTCTTAGAAATGGTTTAAGGCTTCATCCTTTATCTTTAAGTAATACACCCACATTTTTCATGTATGATCATCAAAAAACAATTGAAAATAGCAATAGACACTAAAAATCAAATCCATGGATCCTTATAGAGTGGTATGCACCAAGTCAAGTGGACCAGTCACTCTGTAATTGATTTAGCTAAATGGGCCTCAATGCTACTTTCTAGCCAAACAACTCATACAAAGGTCATAAGGCTTTTTCAATTATAAAATTTTATATGCCATGTCATGATTATGGAAATATTTCAAGTTGCTAAAATTGAGATGTCCAAATTGCATGTGCCATAGTGTGGTAGCTTAATTTGCCTTGGATGAAAAATTTTGGTTGTCTTACATTACAACCATAAGTTAAAACATCTTGCCTATGATAGTAGTATAAGAATTAATCGTTAAACCTATAAATTTTTCTTGAATGAGATGGAGTTTATTTGCCCCTATTTTAAGAAATTCAAATATCAAATTGTGTTCAAGCAATTGATTCATAGAGAGTAAGTTCTTTATGAGGCTAGGCATGTAAATAACTTATGTCAAGTCATGTATATGAGATTCAAGATCCTAGTGAACTTCACCAATACCAACAATGGTGTATATCTAATTATCACCAAGAGTAATATTCCTATAATAAGATCAATGGTCAATGCTTACAAATAGTTCCTTTTGGCTTGTCATGTTTCAAGTAGCTCCTAAATCAACATACCAAATTAGGCTAGGTTTTAAAACAACTATTGGTCACATATCTGTCTAAAATGCAAACATACATTTATGCACCCTAGACATGGCCAACATTGAAAGGCCGAAGGAGAGAAATGTCCTTTGAACCAATCTCCAGAGAGGGCTAGATCCCTTAGTTTTTTGCAGAGTGTTTATCCTCCCCTATTATATTAAAAATGTCTAGTATTTATAGAGTTTTTCTCCTCTGTTCATTTAATAAACAAAAGACAAAATGTCCTTGGATCAAGAACTAGCAAGAGGAATCTTCTCCTTAGAAATCCTTCAAAATGTTCCTTCTATGACAACGATCCAGTTTTCAATGTAAAATCCTGGGAAATTAGCAAGTTTGGCGTTGGTGCATGGAAAACTGCAAAGATGGTCATTGAATTGGTACCTCCATTGTTCCTTGGAAATTCATCCTAGTCCAAAATGTCTTGGAATTCATTAATATCACTTTGTGATATTTAATATTACATCATTTTTCAGCATGAAATATGGGAACATAACTCCTTCCACTACAATCATTAAATTATCATCATTCTTAAGATTGGGCACCTTCAAAAAATATGCACGGAGGCTAGAATACAACTTTGCCTAAAATGGAGTGATAAGTAAAAATGAGTGAGAGTGCATTTCCACTTCTTTTTATCCATATCAGCATTTAGGAAGAGCTCCCATAAATCAACAACCTTTAGTTTCACTAATCTTAGGTCTTTGGATCACACTTTGCACCTTTTGCTCTAATTTTTTACAAGGAAGAAGCAAAATATTCTTTTACTCACCATTAAATCACATCTTTAAATCCTTACATTATTCTACCTAATACATAGCTCACAACATAATTAATTTTAAAATTCTCTGCATCGCGTTCACCCATAATCGTGACAGCAATCACTTTGAAGTAAATATGGGTGAAACACCTTGTTAGATGCCCTTGTTTTCATTTTCCATGCTTTAAATACTTCTTTATATAGTTTCACCCCAAGGAAGGGTGAATGGTACTTTCGTCTCTCACCTAGGGCAAAATCACTTATGGCTACTTCTTATAGAAACTCTTCCACCTTCAAAATATACATTCGTCGCAAGGAGAGGCAAATACAATTTTTGCCCCTCACTTGGGGTGAAACCATTTAAAACTCTTTTTCCAATACGTGCCACTGTGGGGAACACAACATTATTTCTTTCCATATACTTTCACATAAAATATGGGTGAAAGGTAGTTTCTCCCCTCTCTTGGGATGAAAGAGCCTTAATTTCGTAATGCCAAAACATAGCACCTTGCTACCCTTGATATTTTCTCGAAGTGTGAGTAAAAAATGTTATCGCTTCAACTTTGTAAACACCTTTGCGGGACCCATGGTGCAACTCATCTAAATTCATCATTTATGAGCTTTAACCATAGATAGGGGTGAAAGGGAGTTTCACCCCTCACTTGGGGAAAAAATCTAGTTGAATTTTCCATGCGTTGATTGGGTGAATCATTGTTTTTTTTATGATGTTCACCCCAAAGTGGGGCGAACGATGCTTTCACCCCACCTTTAGGATGAATGTACTCCTTTTTATTGCCATCACATATCAACTTTAGGCCCACCACCAACCTTTTCTTCAAATATTTTTTCACCCCAAGGAGGGTCGCAAGGGACTTTCATCCCTCACTTGGGGCAAAGTCATATTTGCCAACTTAACATGTTTTTCCTTTCAAATTTATATTCACCTCAAAGTGGGGTGAATGGGTTTGTCATCCCACTTTTGGGGTGAATGCATTTTTCTCTTTCCTTTGCTTGGTAGTGAAGCTTTCAAGAAAACAAAGATGTCTTCACCCTAGGGAAGGGTGACAAGGGTTTTTGCCCTTCTCTTGGGGTGAAAAGGTTGTTATGTCTACTTTATCCTTGGGCACATTTTCATTGATGTCTTCGGGTGATTTCAACTCATTTAACACATCATTTTACACAACCATTTTTCCTTATAACATCCATTATTTCAAAGCATAAAACCCATGAAAATAGAAAGAAGGTTTTAACATAAAAAATGAACTGCAACACATTATACTGGCCAAAATACTGCAACATTAATTCAATATATTTTACCGCTTTTACAATTAAAAACTATTCAACAAAATTTCATCAAAATTTTAATGTGGCATGGTGTCAAAACTACCAATATTTTTGGTGGCTCTCGAGGTATCCAACTTGCATGGATGCAAGTGATCCCAGGCCTTTATCCATTGGGCTCTTAGTGGTCCTTATGGGATACCTTGGTCGGATCTTCTAGTTTGGATGTCTTCTTCTACACCTATTCTACTATTTTATTCTCTGCCATGATGCACTCATCTACTGCTTTCTTGGTAGTGGCCTGCTCTACTGCGGCCTGCTCTTCCTGTTCCTTCAAACTTTCATAGGTGATTTCATAAACTGTAACTACTTCAGCCCAAGCATCTATGGTAAATAAGCAAGAAACACTAAGTGATTCATAAATGTATCATAGATTTTGGATATCCTCCAAGATAATGTGCTTAGATCTCTGAGCTAACTCAAACAAGGATGACTCCATGTGAGTGAACTTTTTCATGAGTGACAACACTTGTTCTTCCATAATTGGCTCTTCCCACCTATCAATTTTTGATGTATCCTCCACAAAATTCTTCCAGGATGCTTCTAATTATTCCTTCGGTAGTGGCTCACCCCATTCATCTGTAAAATCTAGGAAACCCATATCAGTGAGAGCATCAAAATGGATCATTGAAATAGTATGCTCCCACTCAATTACGTTAAGGAGCTTTCTACCTTATCTCACCAGATCCAACCTATGGAAGTAACTATGTAGTGTAATCTTGGTGGTAGACCAGGCTCTATCTATGTCACTCATGGGGTGAATACACATATTATACTAAGTCAGGACTTGAATATTTATGACCATTTCCAAATGTAGCTCCAACATCTCCTCAATACTATCCACTAACTTTTGGCCCAATTGAATCTGTATCCGGGCCTTGTAGAGATATTGTAAAACTAGAACTACTCTTATTGCCAACTTCTCACAACTTTGAGCCAACCAAATGTGGGTCTCCTTAATTATCTTCTAAGAAAATCTTGTGACTTTTGTAGCCTTCTCTACCATCTAGTTATGTATGGAGTCCAGTTGTATCTTGATCACCTATGCCTATTGCTCCACTACTTTCCTTGATGTTTGGTGGGCCTCTGCTTATTGTCGACACTGTTCCACATCTTTCACACTCTTTTTCTACTATGCTCTACTTTCTACCAAAGCTTCTTCAAGCTCAACAATATTTGCCTTGGCATCATAGAATCTCTGCTTGTAGTGCTCACCGTGCAAGTAAACCGAGCTCATATCAACTTGGATGTTCCCCATATTTTTAGTAGGATCAATCTTTATCAGGTCCTCTATCATGATTTCATAAGCATAATCACTTGGCATCATTTCTCCTTGTGGTTTTCAGACCAGGGGAATCATCTTGGTAGTGTGGGCCTCCATAGCAATAGGATCGAAGGTAACCTTCTTGAGTGGCTTAGCTGGAGCAAGTGCCTCCTTTCTCCTATGGCTCTTCAACCACTGTAATGAACTGAGATGAGCTTGACTAATATTTTCTATAGTTGTCTGCTCGAGCATCACCTCAATCTCAGGTAGTGCCTGCATCTCCAAGAATGGCATGAAAGGGAATAGAGCCTATGAATAGTCTGGCTCGAAGGAAGAAGAGGAAACAAAAATTAGAGGGGGGACCAAAACAACAGAATGGATGGAAGCACCAGGCTCAACTACAGTTATGCTCACTCGTGGAGGAGCTTGCGTACTTACAGCTACCATAGAGGAAGTGATAGGAATGGAAGGTGAGGGATGCAAAAATGGATTCGGACCTGATGCAAATGAACTAAAATAAAGGGAGGCCAAAGAGAGGGGAAGAGAAGAAGGAGCAATAGTGACTTACGGGTGAGAGGTAGGGAGCGAAATGGAAATAGAAGGCATACCAAATGGAGGGGAAATAGATGTAGGAATTGAAGAAAATAAAGTGACAGCCACTACTTTCTCCTAAATGGAAGAAGATGGAAGAGGAGATATACCTTCGAGTGTGGGCACCATGTGAGTTGGTGATGGAGGTGGCTGCGTAACAGGTTCCTCTTGCACTTATTGCTTCTCCATCTCTACCTTGAGATCTATGATCTCCATTTTTTGATAAAACATTTGCTCTTGAATTAATGGAGGCTCCTAGGAAATGTTAAACTAAGCATCTAACATCGGTGGAGGAGGATTAATAGTAGCTGCAACAATTGCAACTATGGAAACTGCAATAGTGGATGAGGAAACAACACCGGTTCTTGGCTTCTTTGTAGCCTTAGGGAAAGGAAATGCCTCTTCTACACTTTGCTTTACCCTTGAGATCTTCTTTTAAACACAAATTATTGTTCTTCTTCCTCATGTGTCTCTTCCTCAGCTACTGGGTGCTCTTCTTCAACCATGCTTTCTTCATTATCATATTTTTGAAAGCTTTGAGGTACGACCTTGGAGAAAGTGATAGGTTGATAGATGTTGACAAATTCATCATATGCCTTTGAAAATGCCTCATCCATATTCAACCCATAGGCTGATGTAATTTTTCCATGGTGGACCCTCATAATCCACCAGTTTATGATTTTTTCCTCAGTCCACGTAGGCAGTTATTCTTTCATCTGGCCAAATAGTCCCGATGGAGGAATGTGATCTCTATGCACTATAGGGTTATATTCGACCTCTTGCTCATAGAAGTCATGCCATGGTGGAAGTGACATCATGGCTTCAACATGCCACTCCAAATCATGCCCTTCAAAATTATTGCAATTTTGCTAAATATTGGGTCGTGGGAAGCAATGAAAATGCTTGGCCTTAATTATTTCCAAAAATTGATCCAATGGGTCATATCTCCATCTTTGCGGTAGTTCCACCAGGCCCAGGTCTTGGAGAACCTCTGTGAGTAATCTATTCTGGCCAACCTGGTTCACTTCTATACTGCTAAATTTGAAAGGCATCATGCACGTTGTCCTCTTACCGTACCTTGCTCCATAAACATCATTCACATAGTCATTCTGGTGCACCACCTCCATGGCAAAAATATGCTCGATGGAAAAATATGGGAGCAGGAATGGCTTACCCGTGAAGCCAAAAATCTGCACGACTATGCCCTGAGTCAAAAAGAAGATATCATCCTTCTCTATCGTGACAATTACTTCTCTCATCTCCCATGGCACCCTTTCACTCTTGCCATAAATCAGCTCAATTGTGGGCCCCAAAAATAAGTGGTTAAAATTATAAAATGACTCCCTCCTTGATAGAGTGGGAGTCCACATATAAACCGGCAAAACCTTGTTCACCTCATCAACTTGTTTAACCATAATAAATGAAAAATGCTGATGCAAATGAAAAAATAAATACCAGACAAGGAAGGATGTATGCTTGAACGAATTTGCCTCTCTCGTATTCATTTTTTCCAACTGAATGTGCATTTTTTGATATATAAAATCAGCCCAATCAAAATAAATTAGGTTTGTACCTGCCCTCATCATCGTTGGAGCATAAAAATCCACCTAGGATATACACTACACAAGCATCGCCTGCCATTTGTGAATTATGGAGTCTATAGTGAGACCAAAAACCTACATTAACATTAAAAAATATATGGGCTCTTAAAATCCAAAAGCGACTTCAACAGATTTGGCAATTTCCAAAGCTGCAGCTCTCTAGTTAATTGCGCCTCCATGAACTAGCACATTGTCACCGTAGATACATATCTCTCCTCCTATTCATTGAGATTTAGTTTCTTGGAGATCACATCGAATGGGGGTTTTAATCCAAATGCAAATGCTTCTCTCACCACGTTGGAAGAGATAGAGAACAATGCCTCCCCATTTACCTTTCGAACCGTCCTTATAATTGGGTTATAGAATCTGGCAATCAACTTCACCAACTTCGAGAAAGCATGTACAGGCGTACATAAGTACCAAAATAACTGTGCATAAAATGACACAGTTAAAGGGCTCTCCAGCATCAACCCTACTTAATGGTGAATTCCATGTCTTGTCAAAGTTTAACCACACCCTTATTGGTGATGATGTAGTCCTCGACCTTTGCCATGGTGTCATAGTATAGGTCCAAATCCACATTCTCATTTATATGGGTTTTATTGGAGTTCTTCTCGCCTTCTACTTTCTTTTTTGACTATTTGGGTTTGATAGCTTCTTTCACCTCTACACTTTTCTTACCCATTGTATAAATTTTGGCAATCCTAAAAGCGCTCTACAACTTCTGCAACCAAAAGCTCAAAAATGCACTGGTAAAATTTTAAAATTTTAATCTTTGGATGGTTTTACCTGTTCTATTTATAGAGCACATCTCCAACTGCCACAGTAAATGTAGCAAATATATTTAGTGGATTTAGAACAATGTGCACCTTGGTCCACTCACTTGGCATATTTCTCCATGAATTAGTAGTCATTGGCTTCTATTCACCACATTATACCCTCAAACAACGTGCCCTGACTTCTTAATGGCTACCTCAAAAATATCACTCACCACATGTGAGCCAATGAGCGTCCTTGCTTTTGATGTTGTGAGATCTTGGTTCTTGGGAATGCCAAAACACCTCCCAATGCAAATCCGGGTGCACATTTCCAATCAAACACTCTAAAAATATGTTTAAATGACCATGAGCATTTTCAAAAATTCACCATGTGCTGATGGGTGAAATCACCTTGAGAGGGTGCTTCTCCTTTTCTGCTATGCTCTTGAAAATGCCTTTCACCTATTTGATTACTTTCATGGTGAAAATCCTCCTTTTAAAATAATTTTGGCTTTTCTTTTTCACCCCATATTTTTAGAAAAAGCATTGATTTTATTTTCTTAAAAAATCTTCTAACTTGGAGCTTTAATTTTGCTTTTTTTTTGTTTGTTTTATTTTCTACCTCTTCTAATTCAATCTTCACCCCATATTAATAAATTAAAACCAAGTAAAAATAGAACACTTAATCTTTATTATTTTTAAATGGGAGCCTTTTGTTTTTTTTTTTTACTGTTAATTTATTTATCAACTCCAATTTAAATTTTATCGAAACTCAGTCACCCAAAATATCGGGATTTGCCCCCCATGTTTTAAAATACCTTGATATCACTTCACCCCTATGATATGTAAATGGAAGTTTTGCCCCTCACCCAAGGTGAAAGCGTTGTTGAATTTCCTTGACTTCATTCATGTGTAGGGCCATCATTTGTTTTTCGGACGTAAGTGCTTTTGCCTCAACAGGGGGCAAAAGGGTATTTCACCTCTCTCTTGGGGAGAAAGTCATATTGAATTCTCAAACACAAGCATTGGTGCTTTTATATCATTTTCCTCTTCTTTAAAATGTGTTCTCCCCAATGGGAGGTGAATGGGGATTTCACCCCTCCCTTGGGGTGACAGCAATTTTCATATCGTTGTGCTTTCGGACATTTTCTTCTGAAATATTTTTCACTCCAAGACTTCATGCAAAGTTTTATATTTCCTTTTCTCCCTTGCTCCTTTGATTCTGACAATAACTCAACTTTTAATCTCGGAGTCTTCAAACACCTGCTAAAAATCTTAAAATAAAATAATTAATTCTGCCTAAAACTCATAATGTGTCATCAAAAATTTATTTTGGGGCAAAATCAATTTTGAGAGAGAGAAAGCATTTAAAAAGTAATTTGTGTTTCTTGAGGGTAGCTTGGCATCTTTCCAGTGGAGTCAACTTCATCTCCCCTTTTTTTTTTTTTTTTTTTTACTAAAGCAATAAAAATACTTGCAAAAAATAAAATCTGTACATATTTACATACTTGCACCTCTGATCATATCATTGAAAATAAACCTTCATATGAAGGCCATTAACTAGAATCGGAAGATCCCAACCATCCATGTCTTGAAGATGATATGCATTCATCGAATTTACCCCTGAGACTTGAAATGGACCTTCCCAGATCGCGTCAAACTTGTGGTGCTTCCCAAGCTTGGCTTTGTTCTCGTTCCACTTGAGGACTAGATCTCCAACTTGAAATTTGCATTCTGTCACCTTCTTGTCGAACCACTTCTGTGTCATTTTAGCATGTTCGATGAAAGCCTCATATGCTTTTTCTCTCTCCTCTTCTAGCTGCAACAATTGAGCCAACCTTGCACTCATGGGATCAGATTCATCATCTTCATCTTTAAACAATTGCAAAGTCTGGAGAACTGGAAGCTCGATGTGGGTGGGTAAAACTACCTCTTTTCCATACACTAGGGAGTAAGGAGAAGCTTTTATAGACTTCTTAATTGATATACGATCCACCCATAGAGCCTGATTTAACAATAGATGCCAGCTCCTTTTGTTGCTACCAAGTATTCTTTTTAAGATCCGAAGAAAATTTTTGTTCATGGATTCAGCTAAACCATTTCCCTATAGGTAATAATTGGAAGAAGTCTTCAGATAAATCCCATACCTACTTGCAAATTCGATGATCTTTGCCCCAATAAATGGAGTTTTGTTATCTGTTACAATGGCATTTGGTACACCAAAATGGGTAATCAGTCCTTCGAGGAAGGAGATGACTGTAGCCTGGTCTACTTTCTTGGTTGGAATGGCTTCTGCCCATCGAGTAAAGTAATCGGTCACTATCAAAATATATTTATGCTCGATGGAGGAGTGAGGATCAATGACTCCAATGAAATCTAAGCCCCATTGCTAGAAATGTGACTCTACCTGGATTGGATGTAGAGGTAGAGATGCCTTCTTATTCCTGCCAACATACCGTTGACAATTATCACAACTTTGGCTCACCTTGTGTGCATCTACGAAAAGGGTAGGCCATAAATACCTAACTTGGATGATCTTCAAGGCCATAGGCCTTCCTGCATAATGCCCATCGGATAATCCAAAGTGGAACTCCTCCAAGATTTTTTATTTCTCAGATTCTCTCACACATCTGAGGAGTACTCCATATATTTTTATGAAATAACCCACTTGGAAATAAGACATATTTAAGAGCTTGCAGCCTAAACCTTCACCTTTGTGAGGCATCAAGCTATGTGATGGACATTTTCTAGATGTGAAGAATTTGATAAGGTCCTTTGTCCAGTCACGATCACTTGTTACTTGATTGGCAAGATTACTCTTGCCAATAACCTCATCATGTAATGGAGCTAGCGATCTGAGAAGCTGCACTTTTAGCCAATTCTTGGCAGAGTGCCCGACCATGAACCAACTTAGTCGATCAAATCTCCACATCGTATTCCTAAATCTTTGAAACCCAACCTACTCTTTTATCACCCATATCTCCTTGAATGATGAAATTCTTGATATATGGATGAATAACATAGATGACTATCTTGCTCTATGAAATAAAATGTCAAAATTTCTTTAAAGACTTCATGACTACATACACCTACTTCTCAATGAAGTTATATTTTTCCTGGTGTGGCGAAATGACTTGACTCAAGAAAGCAATCAGTTTTTCATCCCCATCATCTTGCTTTTGCATGAGGATAATGGCATAACTCTCCTGCTCACCTACTACATAAAGGATAAAATACTTTGAATAATCTGGATTAATCAATACTAGCACTTGGGTGATTCTCTCCTTGATCTCTTGGAATGCCTATCTTCTTACTTCTATCCACTTGAAGTCTGCATTCTTCTTGAGAAGCTCAGTCATTGGCTTTACTACCTGAGCAAAATCAGCAATGAATTTTTGAATGAAGTTAATTTGGCCAAAGAATGATTGTAGATCCTTCTTGTTAATTGGCAGTGGTAATTTTAAGAGAGCTTCAACTCTCACAGGATCAATCGCTAGTCCTTCTTATGAAATCACATGTCCCAAGAGTTTTCCTTCTTTGACAATAAAAATGGATTTCTTTGGGTTAATGGAAATTCCAAATTCTTGACACTTTTTGAACACTTGTCTCAGATGAGAGACATGCTCTTCCCTGTGATGTGAGAAAATAGTCATGTCGTCAAGGTAAATTACAATAATCCGATTCAACAACTCACCGAAAGTGACATCCATAGCTCTCTGAAAGGTGGCACCAGCATTGGAAAGACCGAATGACATCCTTTGATAGGTGAAGGTGCCCCACTTTGTAGTAAATGTTATTTTTTGTTGGTCCTCATCCTTCACCTAGATCTGGTTGTAGCTAAAAAAACCATCAAGCAATGAAAATCTTTGCGCTCTAGCGACTACATGCAGAATCTGATCAATCTATGGTAAGGGATAGTGATATTTCAAAGATACTTGGTTTAGATTGTGAAAGTCCATGCATAGGTGAATATCTCCATTTTTCTTCCAAACTAGAACCAAATTTGCCACCCATATTGAGTGCTTGATAGGATAAATTATTTTTACCTCCAACATTTTTAGTAACTCTACTTTCATAAGCACTTCAATTTTAGGATTGATAGGTCATTGTTTCTATCAAAAAGGCTTCACCCCTTCTTACAATTCAATGGTGTGTTGGATCATATTCTTGTCGTATCCTTTCAAATCATGATAGCTCCAAGCGATAATATTAGGAAATTCATAACATATATTTTTAATATCCTCGAGCTCCTCTGATGTATAGTCTGTTTTGACTTTAATGACCTTATCAGACTCCAACTATATTTCCTTATACTCCTTTGCATCCACCTTGATCTTATGTTTCTCTGCTCTGTCATTTTGATCGAACAGGCTCTCAAGAAAAATTAGTCCCCTAGGAATGTGGTTATTCTTCAATTGAATCATTCCTTCCATCTCCTCTTCGACCAGTATTCTTTCTTCTGCACTAGCAACTTCCTTAATAAAAAAATTAACTATTTGTTCATCATTATCAAACACTTGCCAATAGAGGTTTTTATCGAGGACCGAAGGTCTATAAATTACTCTCACGATCTTTGGTCTCTTGACCACTTGCTCTACGGGAGAGAAATTAGCACCAAGGGAAGCCAAGATGTCTGCATGTTTGTTCTGCTCCCACGAAATCACTTGAATATTTAGTGTTGTAAAGGACTCAAAAAAATCCCATACCTTGTTATGGTAGGCCTTCAAATAGTGTTGCTTTGACACACATTTGTTTGTAGTCTGATTGACGATGAGCTTAAAATATCCAAAAATTTGCAACTATTTGATTCCCAACTTTTTAGCTTTCTTCAGACCAAGGCACAATGCTTCATATTCGGTGGTATTATTCGTGCAGCTCCAAGTCAATCGATATGAATAGGTTTTCTGTAACCCTAAAGGAGAAATAAGAACAATTCCAGATTCGAAGCCATTCTTGCATCTTGCACCATCAAAATATAACTTCCATAATTGATCAAATATTGGATTATGGGAGTCGAAAGCTTCTGCTTCAGTCTGTTCAGGTTTAGTTATGGTATAACAACCAATATCGGTTTCCACCATTGCATTGAAATCCATCAATGAAAACTCATCTTCCAGGTAGAGCTCACCAAGGGCTTCCTCCATCAAGTCCACTTCTTGCACTTCTTCTATCATCATATTGACTGCACCTATGGGCTTTTCTTCTTCTTCCAGTTTTTCTATATGAAAAGTGGAAGGCTTTTCATTATAGATCTGGATTCTTCTTCCCTTAAAAGGAATCTCCAAATGTGAATAATCTAGGGAAAGATATCCTCCTAGCTTTGCTATGAATTCCCTCAAAAGACACATGTTGAAGTATGGTTCTAGGTCGACTACCACTACTTCTTGAATAATAGTGATCTACGGCATACTATGCAGAACAATAGGAATATCTTTAATCACACCCACTATTTTGACTGGAGTCCCATCCAACTATAAGATGCCTAGACTGCTCCTTGTATACTCCATCCCCATGACTTCACATACTACCTTTGGCATGATAGTAGTTGTAGCACCGGAGTCGATCATACAATTATGCACGATCCACCCTTCCATTCTGAGAGACAGATAGAACAGGGATGGTCTATTCTTACTAGTGGAATAATATTATTAGCATCTATGCTAACACCGTCTAGGTGGGGCTTTTCTTTTTATCCTTCGTAGACTTGAGAGACTCTTGCAATAGGTCAACTTGTCTAGGTAACTGTAATGCATCATACAAACTCACCTTTGTAGGGATTTTCTTCATCTCCTCAACAATATTATAATCAGAAGTACTAGAGCCCTTTTCTTCACTAACTCATTTATATTTGTTTTGGTACTATTGAGTAGCTTCTACCCTTTATTGCTTGGTTAATGATGGGTACTTGAGGCACTCTTTGGCTTGTTCTTTTGCCTCAGTTTGTACTTGAGCGATTGAAGGCTATGAAGTTGATACCTTCACCTATAACTTCTCTTGAGCTTGCTTAGGCAATAGATCCTTCAACAAGATAGAATCTTGCTATTTAGATGTTGCACCAGGTGCTTTTGCTTGTGACTGTACCTTTTCATCCTATACCTTTTTTCAGTTAGAACCTTCAATGACTCCATTTCTACTGGATCAACAGTCATCGGCTTCTTTCTAGCCCTTGTAAGGACTGAAACTTGCTCCAAGGAAGGGACCATGAAATTATGATCAACTTCCATTATCATATTGATTTTTCCACTAGCAAAACTTTCCGCTAATGTCTGTACATAGTTCAAATGGACCATGCACGTATCTTCACCATGAGGATCATTACAAGTGGAACACCAATATGCCCGCTCTGATGTACTAGCTTCTTCATTTGCCAACATAGTTGTATTTCTTTCAGGACCTTTGCTAGTAGTTGGTTTCTCTCTAGTAATCGATGGTGTTTGAAATCTCCTTGATCAAAAGTCAGCTTCAACTTGCTTCTTCTTAATGGATGTAATTTCATTCGACATTGTTCTCACTGTTGAATTGAGTGATTGCATATCCTATAATATTTTCATGTAGGGATTGGTATTTGAGGGTGCAGGAGGTGCTAGGAAAAGGCAAATGTGTTGGTGGAGCAGATAATGTTGGGAATGGAACTAGTGCTAGAAACTATAGAACAACTGGTGTAGGCAATTATGGAATGCTTGGAGTAGGGAGTTGTGGAACTAGAACTGGAGCAATTTGAGGTGGACTCGAGCTCCATGAAGGAATAGGGTACATAGAAGGCATAGGCTATGAAAATGCACTAGAGTACATATGTTGCAGAAGATCAAGAAGAATGGGTATTGTTACCTTCGGGGGTAGCTTACCTATGGCAATCAGATCTACCTCGACCTTTTGTGCTTGCGTGTACAAATCTAGAAATATGTTGACATTGGCTTGTCGGACCGCCATACCAATATCGGAGTTGAAAGCTCGGAGATAGTAAAACATAGCTTGCTCATGAGTGGGCCGAAGGCCATCAGGAACTCTCTACCAACTTCGAGCGAACCTGATATTGAAATCCACTATTTCCTCCTATGGATGTCTTTGGATGTTTGTAAATTGGTGCAGTAAGGAAAATGGATCAGCTTGCTCATGAAAGTTCTTGATCAGCAATTCTACCAATTGATCCCATGTGGTGATAGTAGCGGGTGGCAAGGATCGGTACCAATACAACAATTTCTCTCTGAGTGATAACACTAGTAATATTACCATAATATCTTCATCTGCAATGCCATGGATTATCACCAAAGAAGCCACATCCTGGATATGCTCATAAGAAGTCTTACCAGTACCATCATAGGTAGGCAAAGCCTTCAATGCTACTTGAGGGATTGGATTCTGTGCTTGTAAATTCAAGGCTCCTAGAAACTACCTTGGTGGTTGTGGTTGTTGTGGTGGTGGGTTCTGAGCCATGTGAACTGGTGTGTGAGGTTGAGGAGGTGGGATGCTAGTAGCAGTACTAGATGGACTTGAAGGAATGGAAAACACACCAGCTAACTATGAAGATGTCATGACTGATGTATGAGGTGGGGTGACTAATCTAGGGTGTTCTCCTAATTTTTGGGTGTCAAGTTCAAAGAACTCAATGGGGTTTTTGGAATTTTTGGCCTTCGATCTTGTGATCATGAAGTACAACTTTCACCGACTTCACATTTGGAGGCTTCTAGGTATATCTGAGTCACCAGATGTTCTAACTTAACAATACAAAGGTGAACATCAAGACCTCAATACTATTGAAAGTGGAACTTTTGAATGTCCCACCCGACATGCCAAAAACTATTGGTCAAATATCTGCCTAAAATACAAAATATGCATTTGTGCACCCTAGACACGGCCAACATTGAAAGGCCGAAGGAAAGAAATGTCCTTCAGGCCAATCTCCAAAGAGGGTTGGCTCCCTTACTAATCCTACACCGATTTTAAGTTTAGAGTTGTAGGAAAGAAATTAGAAATAATGAAAATAAATGGGAAATATAGCCACAGGCCAAAGGATGTAGGATTGGGGATAGACTAGTAGCAGGAATTCAAATCAAGCATTATAGCAACATAGAATAGAAAGAAGGCAAAAGAATCCACTTACAATTTTGTAGAGATAACTTCCAGAGTTGCATTCCAGTACTCACTCCCTCACCAGCAGTGTTCAAATCTAGATGCAAAATTTAAACTTAGAAGATAATGAACATGAACATAAAATAGAAATGCTTTAGAGTAGAAAGAAATCACACACAAAAATTGCTTGCAGAATCAAAAGCCAAATTCCTTCTATTTACATAGAAAACTTGAAGAGTTTTTCTGCAGAGTGTCTATCCTCCTCTATTACATTAAAAATATCTAGTATTTATAGAGGTTTTTGCCTCTGTTCATTTAATACACAAAAGACAAAATGTCCCTGGATCAGGAACTAGCAAGAGGAATCTTCTCCTCAAAAATCCTCAAAAATCTTCCTTCTGTGACAACGATCCAACTTTTAAGGGAAATTCCTGGGAAATCAACAAGTTTGGGTGTCGGTGCACGGAAAACTACAAATATGGTCATTGACTTGATACCTCCATTGTTCCTTGGAAATTCACCCTTGTCTAGAATGTCTTGGAACTCATGAAAATCACCCTGTGATATTTAATCTTGCATCCTTTTTCAGCATGAAATATGTAACCTAACTCCTTCTGCCACAATCATTAAATTCTCATCATTCTTAAGATCATGCACCTTCAAAAAAATTGCACGGAGGCCAGAATATAGCTTCGATCAAAATGAGTGATAAGTAAAACTGAGTGAGAGTGCATTTCCACTTCTTTTTATCCATATCAGCATTTGGGGAGAGTACCCATAAATTAGCAATCTCCAATTTTTCTAATCTTGGGTCTTTGAATCACACTTTGCACCTTCTCCTCTAATTTCACCCAAGGAAGAAGCAAAATATTCTTTTACTCACCATTAAATCACATCTTTACATTCTTACATTATTCCACCCAATACGCAGCTCACATATTAATTCATTTTAAAACTCTCTGCATCGCATTCACCCATAATCGTGATAGCAATCACTCTGGAGCAAATCTAGGTGAAACACCTTGTTAGACGCCATTATTTTTATTTGTGGTGCTTTGAGTCCTTCTTTATATAGTTTTTCCCTAAGGAAGGGTGAATGGGACTTTCACCTCTCACCTGGAGTGAAAGCATTGCTGGCTACTTCTTTTAGAAACTCTTCCACCTTCAAAATATACGTTCACCCCACGGAGGGGCAAATGGAATGTTTGCCTTTCACTTGGGGTGAAACCATTTAAAACTCTTTTTCCAATACACACCACTGCAGGGCCTACAATGTTCTTTATTTCCATATGCTTTCACCTAAAATATGGGTGAAAGTTAGTTTCACCCCTCTCTTGGGGTAAAAGAGACTTAATTTTGTAATACCAAAACATAGCTCCTTGTTGCCCTTACTTGATATTTGCTCGAAGTGTGAGTAAAAAATGTTGTAAAAAACACCTTTATGGGACCCATGGTGCAACTCCTCTGAATTCATCATTGTTAGGATTTTTCCTAGATAGGTGTGAAATGGAATTTCACCCCTCACCTACGATGAAATTCCAATTGACTTTTCCATGCATTGACTGGGTGAATAATTGCTCATTTTTTAAGATGTTCATCCCAAAGTGGGGTGAATTATGCTTTCGCCCCAAATTTGGGGTGAACATACTCCTTTTTATTATCATCACATCTCAACTTCAGGCCCACCATGAGCATTTTCTTCAAATGTATTTTCACTTCAAGGAGGGGCGCAAGGGACTTTCGCCCCTCACTTGGGGTGAAATCATATTTGTCAACTTAACATTTTTTTTCCTTTCAAATTTATATTCACCTCAAAGTGGGGTGAATGGGTTTGTTGCCCCACTTTTGGTGTGAACGTATTTTACTCTTTCCTTTCCTTGGCAATGAAGCTTTCAATAAAACAAAGGTGTCTTCACCTCGGGGAAGGGTTACAAGGATTTTCGCCCTTCTCTTAGGGCAAAAAGTCCGTTATGTCTACCTTATCCTTGGGAACATTTTCATTGATGTCTTTGGGTGATTTCAACTCCTTTAACACATTGCTTTAACAACCATTTTTCCTTATAATATCCATTACTTCAAAACATAAAACCTATGAAAATAGAAAGAAGGTTTTAACATAAAAACATGAACTGCAACACATTATACTGGCTAAAATACTGCAGTATTAATTCAATATATTTTTCCACTTTTACAATTAAAACTATTCAACAAAATTCCATCAAAATTTCAATGTGGCATGGTGTCAAAACTACCAACAACAACATTACTAGATTGAACAAAGTAAATATAGTCTTGTCCTTCTATATCAAAATTGGTGTCCTTGGGTACATTTTCATGTTGGCATTGAGATGAATTCCTCTTTTTCTAGTAAGAACCCTTCTACTTTCCTCCTAATGGATGTTTTTGTTGGTTCTTGGAAGAACCTTATAAGAATAGGTTGTACAAGCACTTATGAAGTACATGTCCTCATTTCAATTAAATGAAACATGTGATGTTTGAATTTTAATATTTCCTTTGTCTTTAATAGTGTTGTTGATTTTTTCCTTTACCTTTTTTGTTGGTTCTAGTGCTTTTGAGGGATTTATCATATTTATTTGATTGTATTGGATTCCTTTTTTTTTGATGTGTGACGAAATCATGTTCATATTTAGCCTTCATCTCTTGAGTTACTTCCTCTTGTTGAATCAAATTACTAAGAGGCTCAAAAGTGTTGGAATTTACACCAATTTCTAGAAAAAATATCATCCATACACTCAAATATTATTGAGAAAGCATAAAAAGGATGATAGAGATAAATATATATAGTGGGCACCCATAGGCACCATAAATAATCACTATATATCTATAGATAAGAATCACAACACTCCAATAAAATGGATGGATGGATGGGAGCTTATACCAATAATAAAACCCCAATTGCATAAATGAGTTTAACCTAATTTGATATAACAAGAAGGTTTAAGGTAAATTACAAGTTATAAGGTGGATTTAACTATAACAAGGTTAACCATAGTACATAGGACTTATATAATAAAATTTTACAATAAATTAAGTACAATTGTACAATGATTGTCCTTAGGCCTAAATAAATTTACATCATACAATGATAGTCGTAGCCATAAGTCAGAGTAGGATTTCAATACCCCCTCATAATCTAAATTAAAGGGCTAAGGAGAGAAGATTTTAGTAACAATAATATATTTCCACCATAATAGATGCTATAGTTGGCCTCCACACTTGAGGAAGGCTCATCTAGATCCTCCTCATCATCTAAAGTCCATTACTCTAAAATTATCTTTGCATAAGAATATCCTTAGGCTATACCATAGTCATCATTACCACTATTAGATACTCCCATACATGTCCAAAGAACATTTCCACTAAGAATCCAAACTAGAAAGAAAAGTCAACAGTACCACCTCTAAAGAAAATCTACTTCAATATTTTACAGTCACATAAGGTAGCACTTCGAGGCATAGATTTTTATTTTTTAGTATACATCACCTTATTTGGAAACTTCAACTTACACTTAGGTCACCTGATCTTTATAACCAAAAGAGGCCTTGCATGGACTTGCTTAAGAAAAGATATATTGCAAACTTTCAAGAGTACTTATACAAAGAATAGAAGAGGGAAGAGATCATTCAAGATTAGATATTCATAAATAAGTTGAACCAATAGCCCAAATAAGGAATATGGATTGACTAAAGCACATTCTAAATTCTTTTCTTGTATGCTTCAAAAAGACTCAAAACCTACTACAACTATCATAAATCTAACTATATATTCTGAAAATATAGAGAAAATATTGTTATTGTATAAAATATGGTAAATTTACCCTTTTAAAATACGATAATAGGGCTTGAAGAATATTATATACAATTTTATCCTTAACACTAGAATATATTTGTGAACTAATATCACCAATCCATAGAGCTTGAAAAATTATGTGATTTAAAACAAAGGGATCAATACACTTCCATATGAAAATGTTGTGGCCTCTAAAAGGTTTTCCCAAATGTCCCTCAAATACAAAAATTAACATCACCAACCTTAGAGAAGCAACAACCAATCCCAACCTACCACTTACCACCCGCTTTTTTGTTGGTGATTCCCACTCAATTTTTGCCACCTAGTTTCCACTAACTTATTGGAAATTTACCATTGTCCACTTGTTAATTGGTTGGAGATAATTTAATAGGTAACATAAATATTAGGTGGCACTAAAAGGTACCACATGGGTTGCCACATTTACTAGATGTTCATTTATTTGTTCTAATATTAAAGAAAATATATTCAAACCCTAGTCTCATGTGGATAAGATGTCATGTACTAGCCATAGCATCATCATTATTTTTAAGGAGGGAAAGTACTCTTTCAAATGAAGACTTATCTACCCATGTGTTGTAGGTGAGTTGGAGAGGAGAGGGAAATCCTCCAAGGGAGGTCCCAGGTTCAAATATCCACCCTACCAAAAAGCAGAATTGGGTATCCAAAATCCAATTGATAATGTCGGTGTGGGCAGGGTCGAGTGCAACTCTCGAGTGACTTTGACGGTGTAGAACCCCCTGTTCATGGTCTCTCAGACCAAGGTGGCCCCGTAAGGGGTTTTTCACTTAAAAAAAAAAAGACTTATCCTCGTCAACTAAAACAACAAAAAGTGTTTGTTGATACTAAGATAAAAGGGAAACTTAGGATTTAGGATATTTGAACATGCATTAAATCCTAAGCCTAAAGCTTAACAACCATAACATAACCATTCAAGCAAAAATCACCATGGTGTACATGTTATTGACTCTTTATGAAGAAAATTATTTGATCAACCTACAGTGAATAATGTTAAGCAAAATTGTGTGCTTTTTTTATTCTAATGTCAATCCTTTCATTGCATGTGCTTAAAAGTGAGCCCAACTAACTAGTCTTCCATGTTGATATGTTGAATTTAAGGCTCACTTTAAAATTTAAAAAATATAAGCATCATTGTATACCTTGTTTGATAATAAAAGACACATCTAGACGTTAGGTACACTATGGTGGATACATGGGGTGGTCGGCAAAGGCACAAGCCTGAAGCCGATGACCAAGCCCTAATCAATTCACAATTAAATGTGTCTAGTCCTCAACCACATGAGAAAATTGAACATCGTTCGGTAAGCATTAGAGGAGACAACTTGACATGAGGGGATCCCATTGAGCGTACCCTTGATAGACTAGCATCAGTACATTCTATTAGACATAGATTAGAGCATGGAGCTTCTCATCTTGAGGGTGCTCCACTCAGAAGCCATTATCGAGACCGCACTACACGCGCGTCCATGAGATCGACCAAAGAGTATGTTGTACAGGGGACCAGATTGGTACCCATTCACACTAGGTCTATAGGATGTACTATACCCCCACCTTTTGAATATAGAAGGAATAGAGATCCGCCCATTCAGGGGCAAGTATACGGGCTCCCTATTGAGCGCAAGTCTACCCATACTCCCATGCATACTATAGCATGCAAGATCACCATCGATATGTCAAATGTGGGAGCTAATGGAACACCACCCCATGAGAGGTGGAGGTCTAGATAGCTAGATGGTCTAGGTAGTGTGTTAGAGTAGCTAGGCTACAAGCCTTTGGCTCTTCCCACTCGTGCTCCGAGTGAGCATAGTGAGAGCACCATTAGAACTACTAGAGAGAATGGAGAGGCTTCTAAGCACCTGCATGTCTCACATCCACCATCCATGCATGGTGGCATGTCGCATAGGATACAGCACAACACCAATGTGATCTTCACAGACAAATGCAAAGGCATAGCACATCAATTCAATGGGTATATAACCCACAAGGTCGCTCATACAAAGAAAGCATATCAAAGGCCTCTGACGGCTGACCAGGTCAAAATATCATATCGACTGGCCTCTGAACATAAATGCTAACTCCTCCAAGATCAATTGGAGGATGCTCATCTATAGAGACAATGCATTGAAGATGAAGATCTTCAAGTGCAGAGGCTCATTAGACAAAGGTTGTATGAGCAGCGCTTGCGTGAGGAGCACATCCTCATCCAGAAGGAGCGTGTAGAGCAGGAAGATAGGTTGGCTAGGGTCGACCTATATTCTCAGGATGAGCATAGAGAGTAGGTGCACAGGAAGGCTTTTTTGCAAGCCGACATGCACCATGAGTGCGTAAGCATTCACACTCATATCACTTCCCATCAAAGAGAGAGACCACCCTCGGTCAACAATTAGAGGCAGCAACATTATGAGGAACAAGAGGGGAATAGATGCAACTAGGAATATCCTGAGAGTTCTCGAGCTGAGGAGGAGGAAGAGCAATGCCCTCCACCTCGATAGAAGAGGAGTGTACCTCCTAAACCACCTCCGCACCGACTTAGGGAGGAGGACTTTCTGTCTTCTGAGGCTTACAAAGCTTTGGTCGAGAAGGTCAAAGCAATTGAGAAACAAGGTGCGGCTGTCCAAAAGCCAACACTGAGGAAAATTCACAATGAACCTTTAGATCCCTCGATGCCTATGCCCCCATACCCTGAGCATTTTGAGATGCCCAGGTTAGACAAATTCAAGGGTGATGAAGAGGTGCAAGAACATGTCACGAGCTTTCTAGATGCTTGCTTTCATATAGAAAACAATGATGCACTGTTGTTGCGTACGTTTGTCATGACACTCTCTGGGCTAGCCCGAGAGTGGTTTAATCAGCTAAAGAAACACAACATAACAAATTTTGAGCAATTAGCTAATGCCTTTCTTGAACGCTATTCCTTCAGCATCAAGAAACAGGCCAACCTTTTTGATTTGGTTGCGCTAGCTCAACATGACGATGAGCCAATAGAATAGTACGGGAAGAGGTGGAGGAGATTAATGGTAAAGTTGTCATTCTCGATTCTTGCCACAGAATTAACTTGAATGTTTACAAAGAGTTGTGCCAAGCACATCTCACTACTATTGCAGCTACAGCAGTATGCCACATTCAAAGAAGCTTTGGCGCAAGCCAAGGTAATTGAGGACATCAAGTTGCAGGAAGGCAACTTGAAGCTAAAAACTAGGAAAGAGGGATATAAGAAGAGTACCTCAAAGCAATAGGGCAAGCAGGCCCATGTGAATCATGTGGTACTAAATCTCCAAAATGAGGATAAGGGGCAAAAGAAACAGAATTATCAAGCCCATCCTCCTCCTGCGCAATACGACCAACACAGGAATAACTACAAGGGCAAGAACAAGGAGCAATGCCCACCTCACATATTCATGTCATTGACGGAATCATTGACATCAATTTTTCATCAGCTCTGCGAGGCCAAGGCAATAAGATTACCCAAAGTCAATATGGTTGATCCTAATCAGCCCAAGCCCAAATATTATCAAGAAGATCTGTTTTGCATATTTCATAGAGCGAAAGGCCATGACATCGAGGTATGCTGGTATTTCAAACATATTGTGCAAAATATGATAGAAAAGGGAGAGCTTGTAGTACCAAGAAATCCCCAGGTGCCAAACAACCAAAACATGGGGATTTTTAAAAATCCATTACCAAACCATGAGGTGCCCCATAACCACGTTGGCCACGTCAATCAAGTGCGAGTCGAACCACCTACCCAGGGGTTCGTCGGCATGGTCAATGTTGTTACCAGACATGGGAGGTACGGACAACCGAATCAACCTCATGCTCCCATTCAGATACAAGCCATGCCCCAGCAGTGGTAGGCACAAAATATTCTAGGCCCACCAACGAGACCAGTGGTGACCATTAGGAGCAGGTTGGTTCAAAACCTGTAGATGACTCCTACGAAGTTGTCGATATATGAGCTTATACAGCAGTCCCCTAGGCATAGGGAGACTCTTATGGACATTCTAAGGTCCATTGAGGTACAGTCCCAAGATGCATAGGCATTCACGAACTTCGTGGGGCATGTACAATAGTGCCAGGAACCAATGATCCAATTCTATGATCACGAAGTGAAAATGGTTTCTGCAAGCGTGGCTGACCCACCACTACATATCATTGCATGTGTTAACCATGTGCCATTCAAAAGGGTCTTGATTGACACTGGTTCATCGATCAATATAATCATGACTAAGGCATTGCACCATTTGAAATTTCCTAAATCACTCATCGTACCAACCACCTTTACATTGAGAGCGTTTAACGATGCACTATGCTCTACGGTTGGCACGATTGTCCTACCTATTCAGGTGGGACTAAAGACCATTCCCGTAATGTGTCACGTGATAGAGGGTGCCTTGTAGTATAACATCCTACTGGGGAGGCCTTGGATTCATGAAATACGTTGTGTTCCCTCGATATTGCATCAGTGTGTCAAGTATATACATGAGGGACAAGTTCACGTGGTTTCATTAGATGAAGAACCATTCAAGTTTGTGAACTTAGCAAATTTTCTAGGGGGTTTCGTACTCCCGTCAATGCACTTGGACATACGACCCACGTCATCGATAAGGGTTCCAAGAGGTAAATAGGTGGTGCATGTTCAACCATCGGTATCTGTATCAAATAGATCTGAACATACCACTACAACTTCTCTGAGATCGAGTGCATCAGCAATGCGTCAGGATGATAAGAAATTAAAGGTAAAATTGGGTAGGAAAGAAGCAAAGAACACACCCAAACCAATCACCACTGAGGCTGCCACTCCCATGGAGGTGGAGGAAGCCCAGGATCAAGTCGAGGAGGCACCTCAGCCTACTTCTCTAGCATCATCAACAGGATCATCCACACCGTGGGTGACTGTTCACCTAGCCAGTACAGGTCTGGGTGAATATCTTGTGCAAAATGTGACCTTTGGTCCTATTTTAGAGATTGCACGAGACATGGGCCGATCGATAGCCCATCGATACCTAGTTGGATCCGTAGTGCCATTGGGTGAGCCACCCAACCAAACAAACTTCATTTATGCCGGGTTGGATCAAGTTCCAACGTGGGCACCCATGGAGGTGGATGATGACGAACAGTTCATGATGAACGTTCGGTACTTGTCCAACCTAGAGTACGCCATGTGCATTTTTGAGCTCTATCATTGGCATGGATACGGCCTTGGTATTTTTGAACAAGGACGAAGAACCCCTCTTGAACCACATTATCATTTGGCAACTGATAGGTTTGGATTGGGATTGCAGATTTAGGGACATGATGATTTACTCGCTGCATCATTGGATCATTTATACCTGAGTCTAGGGGATGACATGGATTTTAATCCGTATCATCCTAACATGTCTAGCCTTTGGGGAAACAACCCAATGGTGTCAGTCATCACCATTGAGAGACCGGAGCTTGAACATGAAGAGTTCTTGGAGCAAAACCCCAGAGGCAACCTGGGTCATCAAAACCGTATCACGATCGATGATACTGGCATGCAGGGGTGCAACCCCACCATTCTAGGTGATCTCGAGTCAGGAGATCTATGTAGTGAATATGGAGAGGAGTCCACCTCTAAAATAAGTGGACCAAATTATGATGCAGATGGTGAGTCCTCAAATAATGATCAATCTAAAGAGGAAATTGATCGAGCCTTCGTGGTTCCAGTATTTCTATGCCATTTGCTGCCTAGAGAGCAATTAGATGAGATACAAGAGAATTTCATGGTCGATAGTGATTATGAAGATGATTATGAAGATGAGATAGAGTAGGCCTACTTAAGGCCTCATCTAGCTAATCTCCCAATATTTGTGGACATGATAGAGTGGTCTGCTCATAGTAGCAATCATAGCGATGAGGTTGAGATGATCGATCCAAGGCTAGTATATCTGCTACATCTATTGCCTGTGGAGTCGGAGTATGTTATAGAAGAAGTGCCTCTTAACATTGATCACTTTGAAGAGGAAGCAGAGCCAATTTTTGCATCGATGTCGTATATACGATCATTTTATCTAGTTTATCTGGATAGTGATGATAGTGATCGTAGAATCAGATACATGGGACCACATCTGGTAGAGCGCCCCTTGCATATGGGGGGAAGTGAAGGATTATATCTGTATAGTGATGATGAGGATTCATTGGAGATGGCCTATTTGGGGCCTCATCACCTATGTAATCAAAATCCACCTCGGGGTCTGCCACCTATTACAGCTGTAGGTTTGCATCGAGAGATTAATCTCCAACGCCACCTCAGGGAAAGAATAAATCTGGAAGAGGAATATCAAAGACTCTTTCCCCATCCACCTACTTATGCCGAGCTACTTGATCTGAGAGATCCCATTTTGTAGTCAGTGCATAGAGAGGATCCAGTTGTCCGAGCATCCCATAGGGAGGACCCATTCGTCCCCATACCATCCGAGCCAGATCTTGGGTATGAAAGCTACACAGATGATGTAGAGTTCAGTCCATGTGGTCCTGGAGATCAATTCCATTCCATCAACATGGTCTCCATTGATTTGACCACTCCACTCCGCAATCCAGCAGATCCATCCAAACCATTGCATCTGAACATGGATGCTATCGATTGGGATCATGTTGATTCGCCAGTAGAGCCTGAAGACTTCTTCCCGAATGAAGAGATGCTGCAACCATTTCATTTTGGACCAGGTTGTGCTTATGATGTCTATCATGCTGAACATGCTTCCAATGAAGAACATATAAATCCAGCTGATGACATCCATTTGATCCCTATGCCTCATCAGCTTGAGGAGGGATCCCATATGTCAGTAGAGGAAACCTTCAAAGTGGATATCGGTAACGACCCCACCAATCCAATGAAGGTTAAATTTGGAATGAGTCTCACTCTAGATGAGCATGCTAGCATCATCCCTCTGCTGAAAGAGAGACCTGACCTTTTTTCTTGGACATACAAAGATATGCCCGGTCTAGACCCAAAGTTGGTTACTCATAACCTTTCGCTAGACCCATCCAAGAAGCCCATCAAGCAGAAGCTCAGAAAGATGCATCCAACAGTAGCCTTAATGGTGAAAGACGAATTGCAAAAAAATTTTGGATGTAGAATTTGTCATTTCCATCGACTATCCGGAATGGGTATCCAATATGGTGCCTGTAGGAAAACCAGATGGAAGGATCCGTATTTGTATGGATTTTAGAGATCTCAACAAGGCAACACCCAAAGATTCATTTTCGTTGCCCAATATCGATGCTCTAGTAGACTCTACTACCGGTCACGAAATGCTCTCCTTAATGGATGGTTTTTTTGGTTACAATCAAATTTGGATTAAGCCCGAAGACCAGCACAAAACCACATTTATAATGCCATGGGGAACATTTTGCTACAAAGTTATGCCATTTGGTCTCAAAAATGCTGGTGCCACATACCAGCGGGCCATGACATACATTTTTCATGACTATATGCACAAAATTCTGGAAGATTATATCGATGATTTGCTAGCCAAGTCATTGCTATGAGAAGAGCATGCGGAGGTCTTGAGAAAAGTCTTCGATCGCCTGATAGAGCACAACGTCAGGTTGAATCCTAAGAAGTGCGTATTTGGCATAACTTCTAGAAAATTGCTAGGGTTCATTATCTCCAAGAGAGGCATCGAAGTAGACCCAATGAAGGTCAAGGCCATTTTGGAAATGCATCCTCCCACCAATATTAAGGAATTAAGGAGCCTTCAAGGCAAGGTAGCCTCGATAAAGTGATTTATCACCCAACTATCGGATAAATGTCGACCCATGAATCGATTGCTACATAAGGGTGTCCCATTCAACTGGGATGAGGACTACAAGGTAGCCTTCACTGAGATAAAGCAATACCTGGTGACGCCACCAGTATTAGCTCCACCAAGGCCAGAAGAGCCTTTTCTACTATATATATCGGCAACAGACTTTGCGTTAGGGACCATGTTGGCCCAAAAGAATGTACAAGGCAAAGAGCAAGCCATATATTACATTAGCCAAACCTTGGTGAGTTACGAGCTAGGATATGCATATGTGGAAAAACTATGTTTAGCAGTAGTGTTCGCTACCAAGAAATTATGGCACTACATGTTAAGTCACATGACATATGTGATATCAAAACAAAATCCTTTGCAGTATATGATGAGCAAGACATATCATAATACATGTACTGCAAAGTGGATCATGCTATTGATAGAATTTGATCTGGAATTCATAAGCCAAAAGTCCATTAAGGGATAAGTCATAGCAGATCAGTTAGTTGAGGTGCCACTGTCCAACAGTAGGCCTCTAACAATCGAGCTTTCGGATGATGCAGTGTTTGTAGTATCCGAAGCTCCCAAACCCGAAGGACCAGAGAACAATGCTGATATGACTCTGTTCTTTGATGGTTCGAAGTGTGAGCAAGGAGCTAGCATAGGGATAGTGTTTTTCACACCGCAAGGAGCTCCAATGCCCTTGTCATTCAAACTAGACTTCCCATGCACCAACAATAATGTTGAATATGAAGCCCTACTTTTGGGCCTCCATACAACCATCGCCATGAATATCAAGAGACTAAACATCTTTGGTGATTCCTTGCTCATAATTAACCAAGTGAAGGGATTATTTTAGTGTCGATGTCCGGTACTGAAAGCCTACAAAGATCTTGTTGCCACATATCTAGCTAAACTAGAATGGTACGACATCGAGGCAGTCCCTCGTTCGTCAAATAGGTTCGTAGACACCATGGCATCTTTGGGATCCTTGATCCCTCAGAATCCATCTACCGACTTCACTACCATCCACGTCAAGATGCTCTCGCATCCTACAGCAGAGCGTGCAACCTTTGATAACAAAGAATCAGTCAACATGATTAGTGTGGAACCAAAATCTGATTGGTTCTACAAAGCTGAAGACTTTCTCAAGAAAGCACCCTAGGGGTCTTTAACCTCCTAGAGTCCTACGGGGAGTGGCACCACCATTCACCACCAGGTTGTTTCCTAGTATGCATTTGCAAAAGTAAATACATAGGGGGTATAGGTTGTCTTAGCAGTCAAAGTTGAGGCTCATCAGAATTGGATGTCACAGATCCAAGACTTCCTAAGACTTGGTTTTGTCCTGGAGGGACTGTCGCGTGCCGCAAGATGCACATTTAAACAAAAAGTGACTAAATATGTCTTGGTAGGAGATATTTTGTACCACCAAAGTTATGATGGAGTCCTCCTTCATTGTATTGAGCCCCAAGAGTCATCTTGGGCAATTTTAGAAGCTCATGATGGTACGTGCGGTGGCCATTTCAGCGGTATGGCCATCATCAAGCGCATCCTTCGAATGGGTTATTATTGGCCCACTATGGAGAAGGATTGCAATGTATATGTCAGGAAATGCATCAAATGTCAGCATCATGCTAATCTTATGCACCTACCATCATAGGCCTTACAACCCATCCAAGCGGCTTGGCCATTTGCTCAGTGGGGGTTTGATCTAATTGGCAAGATCTCTCCTCCATCATCAGGTCGACATACATTCATTATTACGGCTACTGAGTATTTTACAAAGTGGGTGGAAGCCATTCCCTTAACAATGACCACTGGAGCTCGCATAGCAGAGTTCATAATGGAGCACATCATAAGTCATTTTGGGATACCATCCAAAATTGTTTTGGATAATGGAACTTCTTTTAAGAACAAAATTGTGTGAGCTTTAACATCTAAGTACCGCATCAAACATAGTTTTGCAACTCCATACTATCCATAGGAAAATGGGCAAGCTGAGGCCTCAAACAAGACTGTGGTAGCCATCTTGAAAAAGACAGTGCAGGAACACCACAAGGATTGGCATATACAACTGCCCCTTGCATTATGGGCTTATAGGACTAGCATTCGGACTCCCACTAGGGTGACTCCATTTTCACTAGTATATGGCACTGAGGCCATTATGCCCTTAGAGTTGGAAATTCCAATGTTACGCATCACATTGAAAGAGTTCATCGATGATGACACCGCACGACAAGCTCGAATAGACCAATTGATGCTACTAGATGAACATCACGTGAATGCCCTGGAGCATCTCCGCGTCTATCAGGAGCATTTGAAATGAGCTTACAATATCAAAGTCCACCAGAGAGACTTTGAAGTTGGGGATCTTGTGCTAAAAGAAAACCAATAGAACTCAAATTTGTTGCCCGATATGCGAGACAAATTTATGGCTAATTGGCTAGGACCCTATATCATATCTAAAAATATTGGTCCAGGTACCTATCGCTTGACGTCGCTAGGGGGTGTTGAAGAGCCTGAACCTCTCAACATCATCCATATTAAGGCATTCTATGCTTAGAGAGTGTAGCATAAAAAGCTCCAAAGGCATCTGTAAGCCCTTTGGTCAGTCAAAAAGGCACCAAGGATTTCTAAAAATCGCTTGGTCAACCCAAAGGCTCCGAGAGTTCCTATAACTACTCGATCATCCCAAAAGGCTCCAAGATCTCATTCGAGTGATTTGGTCATGTCAGAAAAAGCTCCAAAGGCATCTGTAAGCCCTTTGGTTAGTCAAAAAGGCACCAAGGATTTCTAAAAATCACTTGGTCAACCCAAAGGCTGAGGGTTGCTTAAAGCCACTTGGTCATCCCAAAAAGGCACCAAGGATTTCTAAAAATCACTTGGTCAACCCAAAGGCTCTAAGAGTTCCTATAGCTTCTCGGTCATCCTAAAAGGCTCCACGCTCTCTTGCTGAGAGTTTGGTCAACTAAAGGGTTCCAAAGGCATCTGTAAGACCTTTGGTCAATCCAAAAAGCTCCAAGGATTTCTAAAAATCGCTTGGTCAACCCCAAAAAGCTCCAAAGGCATATATACTCATCGTTTGGTCAAATATGAAAGCTCAAAAATTCATAAAAATTTGAAAATATATAAAATTCCAAAAAAATTGGTAAAGCATAAAATCCAAAAACATTTGCTTTTGCAGTTTGCATTTTCATACATGCATTCACATCATCATATTGCATTTAGGCATTTGTCATTCATTGCATTCCACAGTAGAGTGTAATATGTCTATCAAAATCTTACAAATGGTCGCACATTTGTGTTTCAATCATGCACCCTTGCATTTATCATAATTCATTGCATTCATACACGATACCTGTTGCAGAGAATTATGTATGTATATTAAGTTTTCCAGTCATTCAAACATACCTAGTGGGTTCTTCAGATATTGTAGAAAGCTTGCTTTGCTGTTATAGACGAGGTCATTAGTTGGGATAGTGCTTCAACATATCAGGATCCCGTCACTAAGCAAAATAATATAAAATCCTGCTAAGACAAGAGATGATGAAAGCTGCGAAAGCAGTCTTAGGTATCTAGAGAGATGGGTTTCATGACCTGCTTATCTTGCAAATAGGTCGGTCTAGAGTGGTGAACTTTGGCAAAAGGACAAGAATTTCCCCTATAAATCCCAAAGTTACAAAGTTTAAATCCCAAGTTACAAAGTGCAAATTTCAAAATACAAAGTTCAAATCAAATGTAAAGTGACATAGTGAATCAAAAGCACTATAAAAATCCCTTGCTCAAAGAAAATGGTAACACGTGGACTAACAATGATTTTTATCACTACATATGAGCAAGTAAGAAGGGTGAGAACTTGAATCCCTGGATTGTCCACCTTTTGAAAGCCATAGAGTGATCCCCGATCGCAACAATGGGTTGGAAGAGTCCCACCTGCAATCGAAGGGGTAGTTCTATTGGGTGATCCCCAAACGTAGCAATGGGTTGAAAGAGTCCCGCCTGCATTTGGAGGGGTAGCCCTGATCAATTTGCAAGATGAGCTAGCTCTAGGTACCTAGGATTGTCTAGTTGTATAAGTCTAATCAAAGCTGAAACAAGGATGGTACGATCGTATGAGGAACCCTATCTCACATATGGGTTGAAAGAGTCTCGACTGACATACGGGGTATGCTTATGGTCTATCTAAAAATACTCACATGCACACACAGGGATAATGAATAGTTGGGTCTATCACGGCAAAAGCCTTGTCCAATAAACGCCTTGTACAGTTAGTATGTGATTTTTGGAGAAGTCTACTAGGGTGTTTGAGTCTCATGGAAAACCTCAAAAAGTTCTCTAATAGCAACAAAACACCAAATATCATTAGACATCAAAAATGCGAGTCATTCATTTATCAGAATGCATTTTACAAAGCACAATCAAACATATAGGATAGATACCGCATGAATATCAGAAATGATGTTTAGACGGCCACTGACTATATAGTGCAGCAAAGAAGAAATATACATAATGACATATTCATTCATTAGCATTATACCAATCCATTTCACTACATTTCATATATGGGTGATTAATTGATTAAGTTCTTGTAATGAGAATTATCAATTATTTTGCATGATTGTCATACATTCTGTGGTGTCGCATTTTAAAATTGATATACACAGTTTACATTCATTCTTTATGTTTTAAGTGATTAAAGCATACAGGTTCATTCCCATTAGATTACGATTATGTACATAATGCATTACCATACATTGCATAGCATACCATAACTTCATAAAAATGAATGCATGCCCACAAAGCAAGAACAAATATGCATTCAAAATAAATACTGCATCCATTTGCATCCATCATAAATAGCATATCTAAACATATAGATCACTGCATAACATCATCATCATAAATCAAATAGCTAGCTAGTGCATGTCATCCATACATTGCATCATATAAACATAGCATCAACATAAGCATTGCATCCATGTGCATCAAATAAACATACAATCAAAAATAAATAATCGATACACATAATGAGCCATAAATGATCAAGTCGTATATATATGTGTCCAATAGAGTACATAGGGAGTGCATCAAGATGCCCATAGGCTACAAAGTGTGTAGGTCCTCGACCTTACACCCAAAATAAATGTGGCATATCAAAAATATAGTCTACATCTAGCAGATCCTAGATCTAGTCTGCTCCCCCTGTACCGGAGCTCTCATCGCCTCCCTTAACACTATGCTCTAGAGCCTACTCTCCTATCTGCTCTGGCACCTAGGGTGGGTCCTATTGTGGATCCTGCCTACCTCCAAATCCTAAGGTACCCAACACATGAGAAACTGGTAACTGTAGTAGGCTAGTCCTCTGATCGATGGCCCCTAAAGTCTGTCCTGCATCTCTAGGCCTGGCATGCGATGTCACACCATGTGAGCTAGAGGATCTGTGCATCCTCTCAGTCCTATGAGTCCTGTGACTCGAGCTCACCATAGACTATCCAGAGGTCCTAGACCTAGTCTATTGAGACTCTAAAGTGAAAGGATCCTCAGGAACCTATAGCCCATGCATCTCAATGTAGTCGACTAGCTGATCAATGCGAGCGAGCCAGGCTGCATGCATCTCATTGGTCCTCATGACCATGCTGTGTAGTCACTCTACCTCGGCCATCAGATCCTGAACACCTACTAGAGCTACCGGTGCTGCTAGAGGCCCCATAGTAACCTGAGGAGGTGGCATAGCCCCCCTCGATACCCGAAAGAGATCCCTCTCCACCTCTGCTATAGTTCGTTATGCCTGGGCTAACTCTAGTGCAGTCTGTAGTCTCTAAACTTGGGCCTCTACATCTATGGCCCATGTAGTAAGATCCTGTATCTGACCCTACACCTCAGTAAGGTGCCTATCCCTATCAGCTACTCTCACCTCTAGAGTGGCGATAGTAGTATCTCACTCTAGCTATTGTGTATGGAATCATCCGAGCTGACTCTACAAGTCAGCCACCTAAGCTAAGAGCAGACCCTCTACACTATCGGGAGGGACCTCACCCTCCTCTGGAGCCTCCTCATCTGGGTCAATCTTGAGAGCCTCCTCGATGGTGGCCTCTGTGCCCCAGCCACCCTCTATCTGCTGGCGCACCCTACGCCCATCGGGATCTACCTCTACCTCTACCTGATCTGGCTCTCTGCCCAGAGGCCTTATGCCATACCATCTGAACATGGACCACCACCCATCATACTCTGGAGTGGTCCTAGTAGTCTCGACTCCAGTCTCCTGGTAGTCATCAACAACATCTCCTAGAGGCTCAGGAATGATCCACTGTAGATCGTGCTCTATGACCAAGCATCGGTATCTGAGAGGGATATCTAGAATATCCTGCATGAGCCCAAACTATCGTAGGACCCAAGAGTAGAATTGGTACTCTCAAATATTGGCCTTATGATCGATCAACCATCTATCATGGCATGCCTATCTCAGCCACTGGCCCTCCTCTGGCCATGTTGGGCAATCCATATAGGGCCACCACTGAACATCATTCAGGCCAAGTGCCATGAACTGAGTGATATAATGTTGGACATCACCAGCATGGATCCTACTATGGGTACCCTCCTCCTCATGAGGCTAACAGGTGGTATAACACTGATGATCATCAGCAATAGTAGTGATCCATAGTGGAAGATCTGTAGGATGCTCGATCCGGATGTGCTGCCACCCCCAGATCTGCAATAGAAGACTACAATTGAGGCCCTTATGGCTATGCTTAGTAATCTGGTATAGCTCCCTATAGAGCTGACATAGTAGGGTGCTCCCCCAAGCTAGAAGTAAAGGCTCCTCTGTAGAGCTCTGCAACACCCTCCAAGCGGTGGACAGGAGGTTCTAGGGAATCCTCACGCTCGAGGAGTCTAGAAGGACAATCTGTACTATGAGGTGCATGAAGAGGGCTTCCCATGTAGAGAAGACATCCTCGTGGTACCACTCACCAATGTGCACCCCTCCATGGTCAATCGCGTCCTGAGCATCCTCACTCTGGTCATCGAAGATAGAATAAAAAATAACCTCCTTTACCCTAGAGGTAGAGGAGACGATGGCCTCACCATCAATGGGGATCCTGAAGATCCTGTAGATGTCCTCTAAAGTAATAGTCATTTCACCTGTAGGTAGGTGAAATGTGTTGGTCCACGCATTCCAGCATCGGGCCAACGTAGTCAGGTAGGCTTGATCTACCCTAATAGTGGGTAGATCCATGACGTAGCCAAACCCGATAGCTCAAAACCAATCCCGATCATCATCGGATAAAGCCTCATGGAGAGTCTTCAGAATATCTGGCTCTCGGGCTCTAGAAGTCAATCTCTGGAATAAAAAGCATAATTTAAGACAAAATCTAGCTAACTAGAGCTAAAAACAATGCTAAAAATGACATAATAATAAAAAAAACAACAAATCGTAGTTGAAACCTACGGTCCCCAATTTGCAAATTGGGAACCATAGCTAAAACCTGTGGTCCCCAATTTTCCAATTGGGAACCGTAGCTACCAGTTATGGTTTAGGAGCGACACCCATTTCGGGTACCCTCCTAGACCATTAAGACATCAAATTAAATTCCTAAAGCTAGCCTAGACTAGTGGGGTTCATTACCAATAGTTTAGTGAGGTTCATTATCCGCATTACTTAATGTGGTTCATTTTATTGGTATTGAGTGCGCGGTCTCGGTTTTGAGTTACCTTGCCCGCACCCTGGCCCCGGCTAGTAGATGGCTGATCAGGATCCGCCATCGAGGTAGAGGAGTGTAATCACGGTAGAGTGTGGTAGCATTTTGGATCAGGAAAGGTTTTCTCACTCTCAGAGCTCTCAAATTGCTAATGCTTGCCAAAAAATAATGAAAAATTTCAAATGGGAATTCAATTTATAGGTTTTCCTAGTCTCGATGAACCGCATTTGACACCTATGGTTTCGAAACTAGGGTTTTCCACCCGTAGGTCTGACCCACGGTTCCCAAAATTTGGAAATGTAAACCATAGACCATACCTACGGTCCACAACTAGCATTAAATGCACTCAAAACCCACCGTGGGAAGGTCTAAAAGAGCAAATTAATGACTTCCATCGGATAAAAATTCAAAATCAATGATTAAAATTGCAAATTTGGTGATGTTAAAAGCACCAGGACCAATCAAATACATGCAAAATTAAAACAAAAAAATCAAATAATTAAAAACCAAATGCGCCTCGTATTCAGTGATTTATCCTATACACTTGGCGGTTGCAGTGAGTTGCGATCCATGCAATCCGACAAGATGAGTAAATCACCATAAGGACATTTGGGGTAAAATTGTCATTTCTTTTATGACATCTTTCAGCAAATCATCGACAAATATGATTCAACACAAGTCTAATTGCATTTGTATCATTTTGATTCCTTAAGATGGCTATTGTAGCCTGATTGCTCCATGGGATAGAAATGTGCCAATACTACTAAGAGTTGCAATCATAAGCTGAACTAGGCCTAGCCAAGGCATTAAAAGGATCGAATCTTAATTTGTTCAGGATCATTCATTATGGTCAAGCGATTTCATCGCTTCATACATTGTCATTACCCTCATCGACTCGTCGCTTGAGGGGGTAGTCATAATTTCATAATCATAATCAAAGTCAGTAGAAGATCCCTGAGATCGTAGATCCCCTGATCTTGTCAAAATTGCGTTCGTTCTTGTGAATCATTGTCAACAACTATCATAAGCTTCCCCCTTTGCTTGGGGTAAATAGCAAATATGATAATTAGTTTGTAACTCTCATCCTTCAGATTTATGGGTCAGAAGATACCCATACTTGGCATTGATGCTATCCGAACGTCTGATGACGAGGGCAAACTTGTCAAAATGTAAGCCTTTCACAAGTTGGAAGCAATGATTCCAAGATGCGCATCCTTTTGTTGGACCTGGGGCATCTAATGTTGATCTGACTAATGATCATCATAGAACCTTAGACATCATTTTAGGATGTATATTTTTGCTCAGCATTGTTCAATCTCACAATGCATCTCAAAAGGGGCATCTGTAGACACCTAAAATGCATCATGTCGAGGGTGACTACTCATATGGACATGCTACAAGACCATATGGAGGATCTTGGATAGACTCCAAGATAGAGCAGTGGTTCTAACCACTCAATTTAGGCACTTTGGCCTAATCATTCTGAACCACAGCCCAGACCTGTGGTCTCCAGTCTAAACCATGGTTGACACCTGCGGTCTATAGTCTGGACCACAACTGTGACCTGTAGTCTTAACTGAAGTTCAGTTAGGCCTTCCATCCGAGCCAAATTGGTTGGAATGGCCAAAATATCTAGAAGAAGGTAGTTGAAGGATGGAAGATTCCAGAGGCTTCCATCCCAACTGTCCTAACCACCCTTCTTGGTCTTGGCTTCTCCATGAAGCCACCCCTAGCCCTAGGGGCATGCTATAAATACCCCCTCCAAATGGGGAGAAAAAGGGAAGCAAGCATTGGAGATTTGAGCAGTGAAGCCCTAGAAAATTGTACACTCAAACTGAGTATGCTAAGAGATAGAGCTATTGCACTTAATCCTTGACCCTTTTGCCACCATTCATGATGAATTGCATTATGGATGCCCTAGGTGCCTAGGAGGATCAAGAAATGCAAATCCAGGCAAACGAAGGCCCTTCACATCGAATTGACCACCAAATCAGTCTAAGGACAACGAAGGCGACCCTTGAACATCAATTTGGACAAGGAGATTGAGCCCATTGCCCCTGATTTTGAGGGTAAACTTATCAAAGGTCAAACCATGGTTGTCAGCCATGGTTCATAGTGTAGACCGCTCACCAGAGCTATGGTTTGCAATAGGTGACAGATCACCTTACTCTTTTCATTTATGTCCGATTAAATAGGTTAGATTAATCATTTCTTAGGTTTAATTATAGTTTAGAAGAATTCTGACCGTAGGAATTAGCTTAGAATAGATAGTTTATGTTTTGCATTAATTAGGATATTTTTGGATCTTTTATGCACCTCTATGCTTCTATTTTGTTATCTGATCCATGCATTATTTGTCTAACGATCTCTTTTATGCTATATTACAAATCTTGATTCAATTAGCATAGTGCAAAGGATTTCTTTATGTTTTCTTGATTATTAGTTTCATGGCATTATCATGTACGTTTCCTTAAAAGGCCTCATCATGAGAGGCTATCTATCTTTTTGATCGTGTGTTGTTTCTTGATCGTAGGAAGACAGGTACAAGAGGATTATATATCTGTACTGACCCAAATTTTTTGCACCCTTACCTTCAGGCTAAAGGATTCATGCTCAAGAAAGAAGTATAGAACAATACCTCAGACTGAGAGGCCCTTTGAAGGTTACGCCTCTCGGGGGAGGGGTATAAGGGTGAATTTTTGACGGATGGTGGGGTTCACAAGGAAAGTTTGAGTGGCAATTTCCACGCCTAGGTTGAGAATGGTCTTGATGTGTTCATTTTATACTCAATCATTTATATTCCTAGGTTGGCCAGAATTAATCTAAACTATTCTATATGAAATTTTGATTTAT
The DNA here is from genome assembly GCA_028583015.1 of Wollemia nobilis. Classification (NCBI taxonomy): domain Eukaryota; kingdom Viridiplantae; phylum Streptophyta; class Pinopsida; order Araucariales; family Araucariaceae; genus Wollemia; species Wollemia nobilis. The sequence goes on along the minus strand of JAQPPZ010013020.1, from coordinate 5,083,026 downwards.
ATGAATACAGAAAGCATGAATGAATCCTAAATACCAAGAATATACTAAATAAGAAAGAATGCACCTGATTTCGGATGTCTGATGAAGATTCTGAAGCTTGTAGGAGTCCAGATTGTCTCGAATATGATAGGATCATCTACAATTATATAGGATCATCCCAGATTATAGGCGATCATCTAAAATTAGATAGGATCATCATCGATTTGATGAATTCATCGGCCAAATTCATCAGAAACCTACAATCACAGAAACAGACACCAAAATTGAAAATGCTACTGGAAGAATAATGCAAAATGATAGAAATGACAATATAAATGCCTAACTGATAAATTTGGATAGCAAATTAAAGGAAATGCATTGTTTTAATAACTTATTTTAACTTTATCATGCATTTATGTTAAAATGAGGTGAACTCCAGGATGCAAAATGAAAATAGTCAAGCTAATGCATAATAAAATAAAGAATGAATATGAGAAACGTAAAATCAAGGCTCTGATTGCCCCCAATCTATACTACAATCGAGATCACCTCCAATTTTATGAGATCATCGTCGATATGCGATAGGATCATCCGAAATCATCTGGAATCGCCTGCGACGATCTGAGCTTCCTCTAGCTAAAGAATAGTGAAAACCTGCAATGAAAACTTAGAACTATGAGTGCAAAGCTTAAATGGTAGGGAAAATCAACCAGGGAAAGAGTTAGGAGGAGAGCTAGGCAGGGGATCCAGGGAGTCAGGGGGATAAACTGAGAAAATCCTAGTTTATATAGGATTAGGGGGAGGTTAGGATGTTGGGGATGATCCCAATCTGGGAGATATCCAATGGAGGAATCTCCAATTGCGTAGACACGCTTCTGCCCAAGTTGGGGAGGCTGTTGAAATAGAAGCTAATTATGAAAATTTTGTTTTGGGATGAAATTGTCTGGACGTTCTGTTCTAGACGAATTCGTCCGATCTGGGATGATTTCGTCTGATCGACAAAGATATCGTTCAACGGTCAAAACAACTCCTAAAAATGGCACGAAAAACAGGGTGAGTGGTTAACGGGTGGTTTCGGGGTTAAAATTCAATTTTTTATCTTTTTACTAAGGGTTTAACTGCGCCAACTTTAGGGTGCTACATTTTGCACCCTCTTTAGCGAATTTTCTGAAAAAAATGTGTTAAAGACAAGTTCTTCATGCTTTATGAGAAAGCAAAAAATTATTCCATTTTTTAGACGATGATTCTAGGTAGAATCGTACGACGGCTTACTATGGTGCCCCCTCCGTGTTTTTACCCAAATCGAACGTTTGAGGTAAAAGCATGGAAAAACAAAATTTTAAAAGAAAAAGTTGTTTTTAAATAAAATTAAAAAAAATAGGGTAAAACCCTAATTCATTATTACTGTTCATTTTTGCTGTTTTAGAGCTCTACAGAAAAAAAGGTGGAAACAGCACACAGATCGACAGAGGTCCGATGCGGATTGCGAGTAGGGATCTAAACTTGATGAATTATGTTTTTAATTTGATTTGTGTGATTTTTTATTTAAATTTTGACTATTTTTGGGGCATCGCGGTCGTTTTTAGGCCGTCGATGACGTCGGTATGAAGTCATCCCAATTTCTTTGAAATCTTCCCAATTTCATCGAAATTGTCCCTAGATCATCGATTTCGTCTAGGGGTAAAATCTGTGAAATAGGGGCGATCCCATCCAACAAGGGGCGATCCCCAAGTTGAGAAATCAAAGATGATTTTGTCCTACCAAGGATGATTTGATTCAATTTAGTATGATATCGTCCAATAGTGGATGATATCATTTTTTATAATATGAAATTGATTTAACTAATTTTAATGATTATCTATTAATGATTTTTGTTGTTTGATTGTTTATTTTGCAGAGGGGATTACTAAAAATTTGGGAGTGGAAATACGGAGGGTTAAGAGACGATGTAGCCACACTCGATTAGGAGGAGCGAGATTGACTATAGGAGGTTGGGCTATAGCATATGGCAGAGATGCCACAAATACCTACAGACATGGGGCTACTGACAACCCTAGTAGAGAGGTGGTATCTGGGGTCGTCCTGCTTCTGGCTACAGATAGGGGAGATGGCTCCCATTATAGAGGATGTATGTAAGATCTTAAGAATCCCCATACATGGATGATTAATGACTCTTGTGACCACTCAGGGCCATACCATGATGCAACTGTGCAGAGACCCTAGCTTCACCCTGAAGAAGGGCGGAGTGAACATCGAGACATTGATGTAGATGCTTGGGGCATCTCGATTGACTCAAGTTTTGGCAGGGTTAGTGGGTGGCTTACTGCTATGCCACCAGAGTGGATGCAGGTTACCATGGTTGCTCTTAGACGTGGTTTGCGATATGAGAGACCATAGCTACAGATTTGCTTGGGGCAATTTTGTGCTATGCCACTTGTATAGGATCCTACACGGGGTCATATACAAGGGAGGTCGATTTTTGGTTTTGACATCACTGCTATAGGTTTGGTGTTGGGAGCACATTATGATGCGAAGGTCGATAGGGCTTCCACTGATAGGGGTTGACCGATAGAGACCCCGGGTTTTCTATTGGTGGCTCCATAGAGGGTCACAGCGATGGATAGATCTTTCAATGTCTCAAAGGTTGCTAGATGACCTCATCCCTGACCAGATCACCTTGAGGATGTGGAGAGAGCATCCAAGGTAGGGAGAGGATGGACAGGAGTTGGCTCACATCAGGCAAGTCTTCTGGCTGAGGATGGAGCAAGGATAGGTAGAGCTCCACCGCTATGACCAAGTTTTGTGGCAGTTCGGTCTATAGCAGGGGATCCCTTCTCTCAAAGATTATGAGTACTCTCAAACTCTTTGGGATAGTACTACATTGAGCAGGGCTCCAAATATGCAGTTATTCTAGAGTCAGGATGTAGATGATGCCCCCATTCAGCTAGTGGATGGGGATGATGTTGGGGTCATAGATGGATATGATGCCTGGTACGCAGGCATCCACCCTCCTTAGATGACAAGGGCATAGGGTCCGATGCATGCCATGGTGCGACAGATGGGGAGGTGGTGCCAAGTTGCTATCGATGCAATGAGGGGTCACGAAGGGAGGGACTAGTGACGGTCTCCTCAGGAGAGACACCGAAGAGTGCCATGGGATTTAGAGAGATCATAGCAGCTAGAGAGGAGGGAGGAGGGGCTCCCTTCTCAGCAGAGAGAGAGGCCACCATCACCCGATAATGGCAAGGGTATCGAGGTGGGGGAGAGCAGCGAGATGGCGGCTCTCCAGGCTGAGAATGCTTGCCTCTAGGCTCAAGTGCAGACGCTACAGGATGAGGCTACATGACTCAGGGCTCAGATCAGAGGGGTGAGCACTCAAGATCTGGTGTGGTCTATTGCTTAGGCCACGTTCTACCAGGGATTATACTATCACATGGTTCTAGAGGGGCAAAGTATACCGTTGTCAGCTAGCATTACGAAGCTGATCATGATGGGATCATCGAGGACATCCTCACGATTGACATCGAGGACCTGTGATACAGCATGGACCTCTATGGGACCACCTCCTCCATGCCAGGGTAGGAGAGGAGATGAGGCTAAGAGCTCAAGGGCTTCTCGAGACTAGCTACTCTTTGGTTGGACTGTATATTTGAGAGGATTGAGTATGTCGGGGTATAGATTGTGGCATACCAATCCAGTTGTGATATGATGTACATATATTTTGGATATATATATGATATTTTTGTGATATGACTTGTCCATATGTTTTATGATGCTTTAAGTTTTGAATTGTTGATTAATTATTCATGTAATTATGTCATTTGGAAATAGTATAATTTTATGTCATGCTGTAAAAGTTAAATGAAATAATTTGATGGAAACAAATTGGTTGTTTGTGGTATGATTTGATGAAAAATAAAGGGACTTCTAACAATAATTTCAAAGGACATTGTTGTTGTTATAGACCATTTCATGGAGTCACCGCTCGCTAGGTCGTCAAGCTAATCCTAGTATAGAAATATTGCTAAAAGTAAAAGAGTGCTTAAGAGACTGTCTTAAGACTTTGTGTTGTGATGATGAAAAATGATGATAGAGATGATTTGTTTTTAGATTTTCATGAAAATATGATGCATGAAATATTAAAAATATGATTTTTCTAGGCATAAAATTCCTAAGTGTGATAATATTTTGAACAATTCCCTAGGAATTATACCATCGTTGCAAAATTGAATGTTTGACATAATGAAATAAAATAGAAAAAGGTGTTCATTCTTTTTAAAGCACAATTGTGTAACATAATGATTTAATCCATATGTTTTTATGAATTAAAATGAATGGAAAATAAAATTAGAACAATGGTTTGCGCTAGGCATAGAATGTTAGGTATAAACTTATACCATCATCGCGAAATCCAAAAATAATGTGCATAATTGATTTTTGATTTTGAGATAAACATAAAATATATAAGATGAGGACTTGCGCTAGACATAAAATCCCAGTTTAGGTTTTTAGGAACTATACCATCATTGCAGAAGTCGAAAGTATATATAAACGTGACTTTATTGCTAGAATTTTTGAATATGTTGTTGAAAGAAATTTTGGTTTTTTGAAAAAAATGTAATTGTTTTTATACTAAAAATATGTTCTCAAATAAGAAGATGAAATTATTCCAAAATATTTGCAAAAATATTTTAAATTATCTCAAAGAAAAAATGTAGATTTATAAGGAACCCTCATGTGCATATGTGATTTCATTGCCAATCTTGATTCATCATAATGATACAAAATCTCTCAAATACAAATGTGTGTGCAATTGTATTGTTCATTTACCAATTTTGAGCAAGATAATTTGATGCAAGTAATTTGAATTAACCAAATAAGTTTTCATTGACCATGATTTATATGCATGTAACCGTACCATACTACTATGTAAGTCGGGTCATCAAGAGCTAGTTAATCCATAAGCAGACATAGGTCTGTACAAAAGAAGGTCACTAATGTGACAGACATATCACCACGCTAGGAGTTACCCAAGGCCAAGCGGGTTGGGCACAAACCACCTGTTTTGGGGCTTACCTCATGGTTTTCGAATAATTGAGAATTTCATGGATTCAAGCTCATTCACCCTTCTTTTATTTTCAAGGGGTAGAAAAAGGGATTTTATTGCTTTTTCTTTTTTCTTTTTTTTTTCTTTTTTTTTTGTATTTTTGCTTGGAACTGAGATAATGCTGAAATATTTTTGCGATGGTACAAAATAATATTTTTCTTTTTCTCATTTTCTTTGACTTCTTTTTTTTTCTATACCAGGGATACTTGCTTGGATTGGCTGTAGAGCAAGGGATTTTTATTCTGGGTAGGGGTGAGCTTGTCCTTTTGTCAATTCTCAAATATTCTAGACCATGTGCATGATAGGATAGCAAGGGAAACTTTTCGCTCAAGAAACCACTTCTACTATGTAGCATCATATTGAATTTGCAATGAAATCATTTTAATGTGAATAGATATACTTGGTTCAAATAAATAACAAGATCAATTTCTCGATGCTCAAAACTTAATTTAATTCAACTATGGACTTTGATATAAGAGAGATTAATAATCATACCAAATAAAATTAAGATATTTATTCATGTGAGTGTGAAAGTGTGGGATTCCAAATAAATGCTAATTTATCCAAAATAATCGAAAATATAACTGCAATACTTCAAGAATTGACGGGTGCAAAAATAGAAAAATGCTTTTGAAGATTTTGATGATTTTGATGTTTTTTTTTTTTATATATTTTGGTTTTAATTTATGAATTGAAAGAATAAATAATATTATTGTTTTTTGAAATTTTTATATGGATGACTAAAATGAAACAATATGCAAAATAACAATATATACAATGATGAAATGACCAGATTTATGCATAATAGCATTTAAGATGCATAATGTTCATAGGTTCTTTAAGATATTTACCATCTAAGGTAGCTAATATGTATGCTCCCGATCCAAATTTAGCAGTGATGATATATGGTCTAAGCCATTTAGGTTCAAATTTACCTTTAAGGTCTTTAGTTGCATTAGTATTTTTTTTATTTTCTTTTAAGACAAGGCCACCGATCTCAAAGGATCGATGATGAACTTTCTTGAGGTATGCTCGTTTAAGCTTGTTCTGATAGGCTTGAAGATGCTCCAAAGCATTGATACGCTTCTCATCTAGGAGCTCCAGCTGACTAAATCTACCAGCATGATATTCATCTCCTACTTCAGTATCTTGAAGTATTAGAGCCAAAGAAGGAACTTCTAATTCAAAGGGAAAAACAACTTCAGCACCATAAACCAAAACAAAAGGTGAAGTTCCCATGGGAGTACGAACGCTAGTATGATAAGCCCACAAAGTAGGATATAATTGAATGTGCCAATCTTGGCTAGATTTATTGACCATTATTTTGAGGATTTTAATTAATATTTTATTAGATGCTTCTGCTTGGCCATTACCCTGAGGATAATAGGGAGTGGACCAACGATGTTGAATTTTATATTTTTGACATAATTTCTTGACATCTTTATTTTTGAAACAAATTCCATTATTCGAGATGAGATTTGTAGGAATTCCGAACCTACAAATAATTTGATTAAAAATAAATTTGGAAACTTGGGTTCCAGTGCAAGAAGCTAAGGACATAGCTTCAACCCACTTCGTTAAATACTCGATGGCGGTTATGATGAATTTGAGTCCATCAGATGACACAGGATTGATTTTTCCAATGATGTCTAAACCCCATTTTGAAAAGGGCCAAGGAGATGAAATAGCCTGCAGTTCTTGTGCAGGTGCATGGACAAGGTCAACGTATTTCTGGCACTTGTCACAACGGTGCACGTAATCATGTGCATCATTATCCATGGTAAGCCAAAAATATCCTATCCTAAGGAGCTTCTTAGCAATGGCGCTACCACTAAAGTGTCCCCCATAAGATCCATTGTGCGCTTCACTCAAAGCTGATCTAGATTCTTCTAGATTCAAAAATCTCAGTAGGATACCTTCAAAAGATCTCCTATATAACGTATTGCCAATTATTATGAAGCGACTTGCTCGTCTACGTAATAACCGACGCTGGTTTTTGTTAAAACCTTCAGGGAAGGTCCCATTTTGAAGAAAATTGAATATATCAATGTACCAAATTTCAGGAGTAGTTTCATTGATTAGAAACACATCCAAAGGTTCTAAGCATGATTTATTTGAAGTGGGTTCCTGGAGTCGATGAATAATGATGGTAGCATATTCGTAATCTAACTCCAAGGGTAAAAGAGATGTAGTTGTAGCCATAGCGTCAGCCACACGATTGTTAGTTCAAGGAATAGCTTCCAAGATAACTTGATCAAATAAAGATAATAACTGTAATACATATGCTTTATATGGATGCAATTTATCATCTCTATTCTGATAAACATCATTAATTTGATTTATAAAAAGTTGAGAATCATCGAAAACTAATAAATTTTTTATTTTTAGTGCCAAGGCAGCTCGTAAGCCAAGGATTAGAGCTTCATATTCAGCATTATTATTAGTACAAGCAAACATTAATTTAAAGGACAGAGGGATAAGATGTTTCTATGGAGATATTAAAATAATACCTGCACCAGCCCCACTCATGCATCGGGCTCTGTCAAAGTATAAGGACCATTACTCTGGATGGTCTACCTCTAGTTTAAGGTATTCGTCAGAAACTCAATGATGAGGGGATGGGTAGACTCTAAGGGTGCAGCAGCTAATTGATCTGCTATGATTTGACCCTTAACAGACTTATGTCCTATAAACATGAGTTCAAACTCGCTTAGAGCAAGAACCCACTTTGCTATGCAACCAGATAAATAAGGTCGACTCATGAGATACCGCAAAGGATTGGATTTAGCAATAACATATGTTTTCTGACTGAGCATATAATGGCATAATTTTTGTGTAGAAAATATGACTTCTAGACATAAATTTTCTAATGTTGTGTAGTGGGTTTCATAACTAATTAATGTTCTGCTAATGTAATAATTCGCATGCTCTTTCTTCTCATCATCAAGTTGAGCTAACATAGCTCCTAAAGCAAAATTTGAAGCAAAAATATACAAGATAAATGGGTGATTAGGTCGAGGCGGCGAAAGCATTGGTAGGTTAAGAAGATATTGTTTGAGGAGTTCAAATGCTTCTTGAAATTTGTTGTCCCAATGGAAAAATGCATCCTTGTTAAGAAGCTTAATAAAGGGTCCGGTTTTATCTGCCAGCTTATCGATGAAGCAATGGATAGCTTGAAGCTTACCTTGTAAATTCTATAATTTAGATATATTTGTGGGTGTGGTCATATCAGTGATAGTCGTAATCTTGAGAGGATCAATTTTTATGCCACGTAAAGAAACTATAACCCCCAATAATTTATCGGACGTAACTCTGAATATACATTTAGCTAGATTCAATCATATAAGATATTCCCTTGACCGATTAAATACTTTTCTCAAATCATGTAAATGGTCATCTTCTTCAGTAGAACAAGCTATAATGTCATCTATATAATCATGTAGTATATCGTGCATCATATCATAAAAAATATAAGTCATGGCTCATTGATATGTTGCACCTACATTCTTCAAATCAAATGGCATCACTTTCCAAAAAAAGGTCCCCCAAGGGGTAATAAAGGTTGTTTTATCCTGATCTTCAAGACCTATCCTAATCTGATTATAACCATAAAATCCATCCATTAAGGATATCATTCCACTCCCAGTAGTAAAATCAATGATCTGATCCATATTTGAAAGAGGGAAATCATCTTTAGGGCATGCAACATTAATATCTCTAAAGTCTGTGCAAACCCTAACCTTAGTAGCTTCTTTCTTAGTTACTGGAACTACGTTCGAGATACATTCAGAATAATCAATGGCTTGTATAAAAATAACATTTAAGAGTTTTTCTAACTCCCCTTTGACCAGTAAGGCCACTTTAGGATGCATTTTTCTAAGTTTTTGTTTAACAATTTTAGCATCCGGATGGACTACTAGGTGATGCATAACTACAAAAGGGTCTAATCCTGGCATATCTTCATATGTCCAAGCAAATACATCTTCATATTCTTTAAGAAATGCAATGTATTTATCCTATTTTTCTTGACTCAATTCTGATCCAATGTTGATTATGTGAGGATTATCCTTAGTTCCAATGTTAATTTTTATGACCTTTTCTACTTCCATGTGTAGATTTTTCTCAATATTAGGTGGGGCGGGTGAAAAGCCCAATTCTTGTAATTCTTCCAAGGTTAGTTTGGATAATTTGTCTTGAGAAGTCGTGGCCTCAAGCTGGGCTATATTAGGTATAGATCCATCAAAATAAAATTCATGATGTAATAATTCCTCAATGGAGACATCATGGAAGATATCTCCCTCCAACTCATCGTTGGATTCAATGATCATCTCAAGGTAAGCTATAGATAGCATATTACATGTAAATGGCTTATTCATTAAATGCAAAGCATCACGTTTATCCAAATAATATTGGTAACACATGATTTGGTCATCATCCTCAAATGGGAAGGGCTGACCCTTACTAGGAAATAGGCCCACACCACATCGGGTGGGCCATGGTTCTACCTCAAAAGGTTCTTTCATACCATTTTGGAAAGGTCCTAAACCTTTCCCTTTATATCCTAATTTAAGCATTATATATTTGGATTTAATATACTCATTAGTAAAATAACATAGAGCATATCCATCATAATGAGTCTTGATGTTTCTGGGTATTCTACCCCAGTCATATCCCTTATAAATAAAAGCACAGCTCCCGACTTGGTAAATACTTCCCATAGGCTATGGGAGGCCCAAGGTATGAGGAGATGGTAGAAAATTATTTAAAATAAGGGAATCTTGCATAGCAACATTCGTTTTCTTTGATATGATAATTTTAGATAAATCGTGTAAAATCTCATCAGTAAGAACATAAGATGTAGAAGGAACATTTCCTACATGTTCTTATGTAGAAACTATGCCTTTGGTGGATGTAGATGTTGTAGAGATGTCGATGGATGAGTCTATTATAGGTATAAAAGTTATAGGAGTAGAACAAGAGACATCGACTGTGGGATTAGGATCTTTCTGAGGTCCTAATGTGGTTTTTTTAGAGGATGGTTGAGCTATATGTAGAGGTGGAATCGATGGAGAAGAAGTAGATGGCATTGTGGGTGTGTGTTTCACAAGTTTAGATGGGTAATGATAATTATGATGTTTGGATGACAGAGCAGGGCAAAATTGAACTCCAACAGGTTCTACCAAAGCACACATATTAAAGGGTCTAAGATCACCATGAATGGTAGCCAACTGATTCTTAAATTAGAATTTAACACATTGATGTAAATTTAAGGGAACGGCTCACATTGCATTGATCCAAGGGTGACCCAAGAGTATATTGTATGATGCAGGTCAATGTACAATAAACACAGTTGTATCCAAGATTCTTGGACCAACTTGCAATGGGATGGTAATAACTCCACACATTTCTTGTGTTTCGTCATTGAAGGCTTTTATGATCATATCAGTTCTTTTCATTTCATCACTTCTAAACCCAAATATTTGGTAGAAGTCAAAAGTGTAGATGTTTAAATATGAACCATTATCAATCAAGACTTGTTTAACTGCTACATCTCCAATTAAGGTAGTAATATATAAGGGGTTATCCTTATGTAAACTATGTTGCGGTATATTTCTATCTCGAAATTCAATACAATCAACTTCACAAGTTATTATAGTATTAGCCATGGCTTCAGGTTGAATGTCTTGTGGTACCATCATATGTCTTAATGTGAGCATTAATTCATCTCTATGGGTAGGAGAAGATCTTAAAAGATCCAAAAGAGAAATTATAGCCGTAATATTTGATAGTTGCTCATTAATATTATAAGGAGGTTTAGGTTGAACATTAGGTGCTTGATTCCCTTTATTAGGAACTTTCAAAACAAATTGATTTGATCCATCGTTTTCCATTTGATCTTGTTGAGAGTTTTGAGCCTGTTGTCTAGTAACAGCTCTGATGGTACCCATAATATTATTCTGCATATGATGAATGGGTCTTGGTCTAGCATTTATGGCTTGCTCATTAGAAATTAATTGGTGAGACGATGGTCTAGTAGTGACTCTTCTTGGAAATGGTTCTTTTAGGACCATATAACTTGTGATAGGGAGAATAGGATCTGATTCATCTTCAGAGCTATTTGACTGATTTGATGTGATTTCCATATCACTCTCAGTCTCGTATTCTGTATCACTGAGATCAGGTGTCTAGATATTGTATAAAGGCCTCGTTGTAACCACGGATAAGGTTTTGTCAAATATTTCCAAATCATGAACAAGTAAACACCCACTAATAGTTCCTACATATTGGGTAGGAGGGGGGATATTATGATGTTCAGTTTTATTAGCCACTTCCTTGCCATGTTTTGGTAAAGGATGTTGAAATATGTCCAATGACTGATTGGCATTTTTATTCTGGTTTTTGGGGATGTTATTTTGAGCATTATTAGGAGGATTTTTCTTAGGTTTAAATGCTTGCACCTCCATCTCATTGTTATTAATCAAGTTCTATATTTTATGTTTTAATATTTTACAAGATTTGGTAGTGTGTCCAGGTCCTCTATAGAAGTCATAGTGTAAATCATCTCTGTATCGAGGTATAGTTGGATCAGGTTCCTAGATAGTTGGTAATTGAATCAAACCTCGTTCTAATAATTACGGGAGAATGGTTGATAAAGGTTGATTTAACCTAGTAAATTCTCGAGGAGGTTTATCGGGAGGTTTCAATATAAACTTCTTCGTTGTCTTTGCAGCATTAACATTAGCGATATTTCTACTATCAGTGACTCCATCACCCACAACTTGTTTATTTTTATATTGATTTCTAGATGTTTTCTCATTGTCTTTCTTTTTAAGCTGTCCTCTCCTAATGAGAGCATCTTCCACTCATCTGGCTAAGTCTATAGCCTGATCGAAGGTGGTCAAGGTAGCAGTTGATAATTCATAGGATAGTTGGTCTTGTAAATTATTAATAAAGATGTCCAACATCTCCCTATAAGGTAACACAAAGTGCAATTTTCCTATCAATTGTCTCCACCTAGATAGGAAATCAGCAAAGCATTCATCTTTGTCTTGTTTCAAGTTGTACAAGTATTTAATGGTCACATGTATTTCGATGTAGGCACTAAATTGATGCACAAAAGACTCAGCATTTTCTTCAAAATTCCTTAAAGAATTAGTGGGTAATTGATAATACCACTCTAATTCCATTCCTCCTAAACTTTTTGGGAACATTTTTAGCAATAATAAGTCATCATGTGATATATCATGACATGCTATCCTAAACATACGAAGATGCTCTATGGGATCTTCGGTTCCTTTATATATGGGCAAGACAGGCATAGGAAAATATTTAGGATATGGCTGTGCTACAACTATAGGATCTAAAGGCTGACTACACATCTCTCGATAATTGTACGAGGGACAATAGGGATCTATTTGATCCATGCGGGACACTAACTATTTCACCACAGTTTCAATATTGCTAGTTTGTCCACCATATTGGTTTGGTGGGACATAGGCATGGGATTTATGAGTGTATTACGGTGTGACATAAGGATTAGATGCTATATTGCTATTGTGTAAAATGTTGGTAGGAAGAGTATTATGAAGAGGATTTGTAATAGTATTATATTGTATCCCAGATTGTTGGTAATTGGTGTTTGGTTTTGTTTTGGGTTTTTGTTGATTTGAGGTATATTTCTCAATAGCTTGGTGAAATAGAGCAATAAATGATGGTTTCTTTTGTGCGAGAATGACCCTAGGCTTGCTAACAGGCACTTTAGATGGTTGGGTAACCTGTTGTTGTTGCATGTTCTGGATTATAGTGGCCATATCCAAATTGGATGGTCCAGCTTGATCACTCTCTTGATCAATAAAGGAAAAGGGATTAGTGTGTGTGTGAAATACATCTTCTAGAGTTGCTTGAGTGTCACTAATTCGATCCTTGTCCATATGGACTACTCTATTAAGAACACCAATATTAGTATTAATGAATTTCCAGAATTGTTCCATGTTTTCAAAAGTAACAGCTCCTCCCGGAGACATTTTAGGGGATGAGGATCCTTCCTCTCTAACATTTTCTTCTTGTTCATTTCTTACGACAAGCTCTTCTTCTTGTTGATCTAGGATTTCTTCTTCCTGGACTTGGTCTTCAGGAAGGACATCTAGGTTATTTAATGGATTTCCTAACCAATCTTCTTCTTCTTCAGTCTGTTTTCCATTCCTAAGTCTAGGCATTGTGCTTAATCTTAGATTTTACCAAATATATATATATATATATATATATATATATATATATATATATATATGCGATAGGTTTGAGAGGTATATATTTTAATTATATACCTACTATAAAAAGGAAATGTTTTGATTTTTGTGTTTTTTGTTTTTGTTTTTGTGTTTTATAATATTATTATAAAGATAACAAATAGCATTCTAGTTGCAAAAAGAATAACAATAGTGCAAAATAATGACTTAATTTTCTATAAATAGTTTATGGATGTCGTTGATGGGATCAAGTTCATCAGGAGTCATGAAATGCTCCTCTTCAAATTGGAAATGGTTTTTAAAAAAATTGACAAAGTGTGCTATAGTAATATGATCTGTCTCAAATTCTAACCTGTAGAAATAAAGTTCATGGCAATACTCTCGATACAACACAGCTCTAGGAACTCTATTCCATATTTTTCTATCTGTAATAATGACTTCTTGATCCTCTATGCGAGATAGAAACTTATGTGCTACAACTGCATTCTCAAGGTATTCCTCAAAGGTGTATAATTCAGAAGACACAAGTGCTCTTTTATTGGCTAACCACCTATGGGAAGCTCTCTGAAGTTCATGGTACAAAGTTACCTGATCAGGATCCAGGATTCTATCTAGGACAAACCTCTTAATTTGCTTAAGTTTTGTTGATCTGGATTCAATGATACCCAATCTCCTATCAAGTTCGTCCCACAAAGGTTGGACCCTATTTGTTTGAGGTACTCTAAGTACAGAAGTAATCTCTATGGTCGTTAATTGATTTTCAACATTTATGGTGACATCTCATCTTTTATTATAATATACCATCTAAACATGATATGCAAATTTAATTGTTTGTCTAATGATTCTAGATGTTTTTTAAATTTTTTTTTTTTTTTATTGTTTTCAAAAGGTTTTTAGTTCCACGTCGGGTTCACCAAAATGTACTGACCCAAATTTTTCATGCCCTTACCTTCAGGCTAAAGGATATGTGCCCATAATGGGGATGCGATAAGGATGGAACAATGCCTCGGACTGAGAGGCCCTTTGAAGTTTGTGCCTCTCAGGGGAGGGGTATAAGGGTGGATTTTCAACGGATGGTGGGGTTCACCAGGAAACTTTGAGTGGCAGTTTCCATGCCTAGGTTGATAATGGTATTGATGTGTTCATTTTATACTCAATCATTCATATTCCTAGGTTTGCCAGAATGAATCTAAACTATTCTATATGAAATACTAATTTATATGAATACAAAAATCATGAATGAATCCTAAATACCAGGAATATACTAAATAAGAAAGAATGCACCTGATTTCGGATATCTGATGAAGATTTTGAACCTTGTAGGAGTCCAAATCATCCTGAATATGATAGGATCATCTACAATTGTAAAGGATCATCCTAGATTATAGGCGATCGTCTGAAATCAGTCAGGATCATCGTCGATCTGATGAATTCATCAAAAACCTGCAATCACAAAAACAGACACCAAAAACTAAAAATGCTATTGCAAGAATAATGCAAAATGATAGAAATGATAGTATAAATGCCTAAATGATAAATCTGGATAGCAAATTAAAGGAAATGCATTTTTTTAATAACTTATTTTAACTTTATCATGCATTTATGTTAAAATGAGGTGAACTCCAGGATGCAAAATGAAAATAGTCAAGCTAATGCATGATAAAATAAATAAGGAAGATGAGAAATGCAAACTCAGGGCTCTGATTTCCCCCAATATGGACTACAGTTGAGATCACCTCCAATCGTACGATATCATCACCGATCTACAACAGGATCATCTGATATCATCTGGAATCACCTGCGACGATCTGAGCTTCCTCCAGTTGAAGCATAATGAAAACCTGCAATGAAAACTTAGAACTACGAGTGCAAAGCTTAAATGGTAGGGAAAATCAACCAGGGAAAGAGTTAGGAGGAGAGCCAGGCAGGGGATCCAGGGAGTCAAGGGGATAAACTGAGAAAATCCTAGTTTATATAGGATTAGGGGGAGGTTAGGAGGTTGGGGATCATCCCAATCTGGGAGATCTCCAATGGAGGAATCTCCAACTGTACAGAAATGTTTTTGCCCAAGTTGGAGAGGTTGTTGAAATAGAAGCTAATTATGAAAATTTGGTTTTGTGATGAAATTTTATGGATGTTCTATTCCAGATGAATTCATCTGATCTGGGACTATTTCATTTGATCGACGACGATATCTTCCAACGGTCAAAACAACTTAAAATGGCACAAAAAATGAGGTGAGCGGTTAACGGGTGATTTCAAGATTAAAATTCAAATTTGTATCTTTTTACTAATGGTTTAACTGTGCCAATTTTAGGGTACTACAATATCATAATCCTTCCACATCGCGAAGAAGGGGGTCAACTCCACCCCAAGGTAGTTTACAACTAGTCAAAGGGCAATATTAATGCGCTTACCCTATTGAGGGCATTGGCAATTGTATAAACTGTATCATCATTCAAGTGACCCTAAGAGGGATATATTTGTAATAGATATTCATTCATAATCAATATAAAAAATATCATTTTGTTGAATTTTTGCAATGTGTCAAGCTTTTTATGCTTTTATGATGACTATAGATTAAAACAGTAGATAGGTGCACACTTTTTGGTTATGTCAACTTATGAGCCCCTAGTCTCCTCATTGACTCTGAAGACAAGTGGGTCTTGCAGGGCAGGAAGATTTACCTCTGCTATATCTGATACAGATGTTTCTAATCGTGGTTCATCTGTAAGTTGTTCTCCTATATTTCCCATTCCTGCCACTACCTGTAATTCTTGTTCATTTGCAGTAGTAAAAGTAGTTTGCTCATCTATCCTCTCCAAAAAACCTTTGTAGAAGGTAAAGATAATTTAGGCTTCTTCTTTTCTGTAGTGGTTATCTCTGTTTGATTCTTCACTTGGTGACTTCGGAACAGACCCCCAAATCCACCTGTTCTTCTCATATTCATCTGTATTACTGATGGAATTTTAATCTCCTATCCTTTTATTTTTAAAGAGGTAGGGATGGCCATGGGTGCCAATTTCTTCACACTTGTTACAGCTAATACTCTATCAAAAATGGGAATTATAGCTTGTTCTAGGAGAGAAGATTTCTGAACAGGTGTGGTCACAATTTCTTTCCCTTTAGCTGTGCTTGGGTTTTTGGAAACCTCTTGGGAAGTGCTTGGTGCTGCCTCTATTCTGAGATGATCATCTACAGGAGGCCTGACCTATTGTTCTATTATATCTGTAGTATTTACAGTGACCTCCATTTGATCAATACCCTGTTCTTCTATCAACTCCAATAAGGGGTCTTCCTTGATTGCTTGAGCAGCTCCTGGTAAAATAGGTGCTACAGATTCCACTAAAATTTCTCGAAGCCTTATCAATTCTGTAGGGTAGTCATAGGCTTCATGAATCTATGTGTTTCCCCTATCTTTAGGAGGGAAATCATCCCATACAACCTACAAATCTTCCCCTTTTTCCATGGCTTCCAATAATATTTCTTCATAAGCATCCTTTCGATGTTGTATTCGAGCATACTCTCATTTTTCCATCATTTTACTGTATATCCCTTTTGGGTCATAAAACCTCCAAGTTATCTCATCGAAGTCCATAGTATCTAAATCAAACATTCCTTTGAGCAGTGTAGGGTAGCCAACAAATATATAGTCCCCAAAGTGACAGGGACATTGAGCCAGGGGACTTTACCATGTTTCTTCACTAGTCTCATCTTGGCTTCCTCTGCCACCTACCTACATAACTCCAGAGCTGCTAGGGACAATGGACAATACATCGGTAATAGCTTAGGGGGAATTTTGGCCCCATAGAGCCTGATATAGGTGAACCCTTATGAGAAAAAGAAATCCCCAATATCCTTTTCTTTGATAAAAGCCCTTACTCCTGGCCCTAGCCTCTCAGGGAGCATGTCGGTTAAAGTCCAATGGATTTCTACCATAAAATGGTCGCAGAACCAGCCCATGTGAGTCTGTCCTTCATGTATTCTCCAAAAATTGGTTTGGACGTAGGGGCTGTTAATGACTTCTACTCTTTTTTGGGCTTCTTCTCCTAATTGTCCCACTATCAGGTGGATGAAAAATGAGTATTGTGAAAAATAGGGCATCTCTTGTCTTTGTTCAAAAATAACCTTTTTCAATTCTACCATTTGCTCATGTATTTGGTTACTCAATTCTAATTCCCATGCATAAATTGGGGTATTATGCGCCCGATTGCACTGTGCTACTAAATACAAAACCTTTTTGTCCACCATACTGAGATCCTGTACTCCTAAGACTATGTTTATCATATCACAAAAGTCTTGGACCCATGGCCTAAAAGCAGTCTTCCTAATTGGGAATTGTTTAACTATTTTCTCATTTGTATCAAACAAAGATTTAAAAACTTCTAATCCTGTGAACATTCGAGATTGATGTTCAATTACCTTTTTAACTAAAAAGGTGGTATACTCTATCAAATTGAAAACTTGCCTGATGTGCTCGACTTTGGTGCTGAACACTGGTCGATCCTTATTATCTCGAAATGTTCTGGTCCTTTCATCATATGCCACTGCTAACCATGCCATTAAATCTGAGGAGAAGTAAACCTTTGGACATATCAACTTCCCGAGGTTACTGTTCCATCTGTTACTTCTAGGGAAACCCTTGTATTGTAGCCTTCGGGCTTTATGAAATAGGTCAGCCATTATCCATGGGGTCCTGTTATCATTCTCCATCACATGAGCAAAACTCTTGATACATGCATTGTCGATCTTGTACTGTTGTGTTGGAGTAGGTTTCTTATCAGCTCCACACTTTTGGGTGAATTCATACATTGTGCTACCAGGTACAAGTGGTCCAAAAATCTTAGAGTATGGTGACCGGTCTGTAATGAATTTCACTACTTCTCTAGTGTCTTCGGGTGCAAAAGCATCTCCCCATGATGCCATTGTGCTCACGGTAGTGAGTCTAGTTCCTCTAAAATAGGAAATCTCAAAACTCTTCTTCTCTCTGTACCTCTTGCGTATCAATTTTTGCTCTTAGATTACCAGGGTGGTAAAATTGATTGATTTTGTGAGCTCAAATACTGGGTGGTGAAATGAGTTCGATATTTTCGCATGTTTTGTCATTAATACTGTGTTACCAACTACTTTTTAAAATTAGCCAAAGGAAATTTGCCAACACATTCTCTTCCGAAGTTGGGCTTTTATGGCGGGTAGTGTCCTTCATCCTATGTGTCCCTGGGTTCTTTGGTTCGTGTACCTATAATCATTTATAGTTTCGCTATTGGTCTCTGAAGCTCCTTCTTCTCCGACGTGGAACTATGACGTGTGATAGGGGTGGCCTCTATTTTGAACCTCGTGCCACCTTGGCCTCGGATGATAATTAAATCTTAGGGATTGACTACATTTTTAATTGGGCAGCAATCATCCTAGGGATCCCCATAAGATTTGGTTCTTGATGTGAGTGCCTATCATCATCTTGGATATCTTAAGGTTCCCTGAATAACCATGATCGAGCGCAGCCATTGGATCAACCTTTGTTCCATTGATTTTATAACCTACGGGTTAGATAACAAAAAAAAATGCTTTGAACCTTTTTTTAATATTGATTAATAAAAAAGGGGTGATTAATAATGTGTTAGAGCCCTTGCTAATGTGATTAAAATTTGATTAATGGAATGCTAATTTAGGCTTACCATTAGATTTACCTTTGAAGCATGTGCCATCGTTGGATTATTTTGAGAGGGAGCACATCCATTGGATTTATCAGAAGATATCCATTAGATTAGCCCTACTTGTATCTTATCATTTTGACTTTGACTCGATCGCTGTCGTTGGATCCTTTTAATCTCAATGGAGCGCTACCATTGGATTTTTGTGATCATTTCATTACTTGGATCTTTGATTTGTATCTGATCTTGAGGAGGATTAATGCATCATTGATTGAATGTTTTAGTATAATTTATATAAATGTTAATTAGATTAATATTTATAATAAATTATTTGTAATATTACTTAGGATTTATAAATTTATTTGAAATTATTTTAAATTAGTGATTTTAATAAAAAATATTGTGATATATTTAATAAAAAATTTTTACTTGTATTAATAAGGGATCTACAGATTTGTGATTTAGACTTAAATTTTTATAGGGATGCTTTATTAAGTCGAGTGCATCCATTTGATTTCTCTTTGATGAGGCGCTATCATTAGATATCCTACAATCTACACATTTGATAACCGAAAGGGTTCATTATTATATTTGATTAATCTTGGTTTAAGCTAAAGGGGGTAATTAGTAATGTATTATACCCTTACTAATGCATGATTAATCTTAGCTTTACCTTCATGTTTACCGATATCTTACCATTTCATCGTTTGGGTTTTGATTTTGGTGCAACCATTGGATTTCGATCAATGTCGATGCGGTCGTTGATTTTCTTCAACCTACGGGGTTAGTTACCAAGGGGCATATGATTTTAAACTTTGATTAAGCTAAAAGGGGAATGATTATCTGATGCATTAGACCCTCACTAATCTCATTTAATAGTTTTAATTAATCTTGTGGTCTTTTACCTTTTTGATGCACCTTTTATGAGAGCTTGTCGTCCGATCAGATCTTGATCGAGCGCTATCGTCAGATTTGGATCGATGTAGTTTATTTTAAGGGGGCATATCCAAAATGCTTTAATTCCTTTGACCACATCTTTTTAAAGAGTTGATTAATTAAATCAAGCGCATCCATTGGATTTTCCTTTGATGAAGCGCTATCGTTAGATTTATGAGGTGCTCAATTTTTAACACAATGGGGTGCATACCCTCATGGTTTTAATTAAGACCTTGTTTAACCTTATGTTTGACTTTAATATTGTGCTTAGATTTTGGGTTTTAGACCATGGCACTTGATTAAATATTTTTAATACCTTAGGACTTAATGATTTAACATTTGACTTAGGTCCAAATATGATTATTGATCTGGAAGACTAAACCTTGTATTTTTAATGGTCGGGTTTTATTAAAAGGGATTGACTTTTGTAACCTTCTTAAGATATAACAATTTTTTAAAGGTGCACATAATAGCAATGTTTAAGGTTAAACTTATGGAAAACCAACTTCTCTAATAAGATGCAAAGAGACTAGCAATGCTTGCTTATTTTGATGAAACCAAAAATTTAAATTTGGGGGTTTCAAAGTTTGAGTCAAATTTGGCTCCAACATAGGCTCTGATTGGGACAATGTGTTGAAAACATGAGGCACTTGAGAACCATATAATCTCCTGGTTTTATTGCAATTTGGACAAAAATTCAAATCATCAAGATTGATAAAGCAAAATTTGAAAAAAAAACATAACAATTTTAAAACTAAAAAATTGTACAAACGACAGGACATCAAAGTAATAGAGTATTGAAAAACTGTAATTCCTTTTATTCACTTTTGGAAACTAGGGTCAGAATTTTAGAAATAGATGAGATTTTTAGATATATTGTAATGCTTGTTCTAGCTAAGTTATAAGATATGATTACACAAAATTTGTCAAAGCTATTTGCTCCATCATGCTTAGGCCCATGTGTGTGTTTGTGCATTTATTTTGATTTCTAAGTCTTTCAGAACTTTGCCATATCTGAGCAAAATAGTTAAGCCTAATATGTGATTTCACTCTTTAAAAATTTTCACCATTCTACAGGGCTCCACTGCCAGTCAAGCATCTATAGCCTCGGTGGAGTTGCTTCTAATCCCATCTGGTTTTACCCTACTACCAGTCAAGCATCTATAGCCCGGTAGAGGTTTTCCAAGATATCTCAGGCAGTGACTCAATTTTACTTTATTGTAATTTTTCTTTCTCGTTTGAGAAGTATTTGATATAAGCAAATTGTGCAAAGAGTATGCCTGAGTTGAGGATTAGTTTCTGGCTAAAAGGATGAGTGTAATGATTTTTAGCTTAACCACCCTCTCAAAGATAACTCGGTTCTTTGGACTTTTGAAGTCACCTTAAGTATCATTTGTAATGTGAGGCTTTGACATGATGTTTCAATCAACTCTGTTTTCATCCTGTTTTATCTCATATCAAATAACTATTGCATAAACACTCATATTTGAAAAGATTGTAAACCTCATCAGAGTCTAAAATAAATCTCCTTTTTTCTTATTGTTTTTGGTGGAATCAATAGTAATGTATACTCATCAAACTAAGAATATCATGTGTACATCAAACTCAACATTATGCTAACAAAAAAAGAAAAGTACACAAAATAACAAAATACATCACTCTATTTTTGGGGTTTTTGTTTTTCTATTTTTTTATTTATATTTATTTTTCACCTTCAACAGGGATTGTACATTTTGAGGTGTTGGCCATTAATAGGGATAGCCATTATTTCTCCCTACAAAGTCTGCAACTTGTAAGTATTCTGCCCTATAACATGGGCTATCTGGTATGGACCAATCCATTTAGGTTCAAATTTACCCTTTTCACCATGCTTATCATTTTTAGGATCCCAATAGATGACTATATCTCCTTGAGAAAAAGGAGTACCCTTGGCTTTCTTATTAAACAATTTCATGGTTTTCTGGGTTTGTTCCATCATTCTATTAAGGGTCTCTCTTCTTTGCTCTTCTAATAGGACAATTTGGTCAAGCCTTCTCTGTATGGGATTGGGGTCTTCATGGTCTTGCAATAAGAGGGAAAGTGCCAATTTTTCTATTCTTGAAGGTAATAAGGCCTTCTCTCCATATACCATCTCATAGGGGGTTCTTCCTATGTTTCTTTTAATAGACAACCTATCAGCCCATAGAGAAAATTTAAGTTCACTGTCCCACCCTCTTTTGTTCTTACCTAATGACATTTTTATTCTAGTTATTACATTCTTATTTGATGACTCAGCTAGACCATTTCCTTGGGGGTAATAATTAGCAGAATGGGATAATTCAATTCCATATTCAGCACAAAACTCTACCATTTCATATGAAACAAAATACTGTGCATTATCTGTAACCAGTTTTTGAGGAACTCCAAACCTGGTCAGAATGTTTTCTTCCAAGAATTTGATGATAGTGGTAGTAGTGGATGTTCTCAGAGGTGCAACTTCTACCCACTTTGTAAAGTAATATATTGCAGTTATGATCCACTTGTGCTGGCCAGATGAATTAGGCTTGATCTCTCCAATTAAATCAATGCCCCATTGGGTGAATGGTGCTTCAATGATTACTGGCTTGAGGGGCATGGCTGCTAGCTACTTTTTTCCTACAAAAACCTGGCAGTTATGATAGTTCCTAACATATTTATATACATCCTTAAAAATGGAAGGCCAATAATATCCTGCTCTCATAATTTTATTAGTTGTGGCTCTTGGAGCAAAATGTCCTCCATAGAAACCATCATGAAATTCATTAATTATTTTTGGGATTTCACTTTCATATAAATAGACTAATAATACTCCATCAAGGTGTTTCCAATATAACACACCATCTTGTATATAATATTTCTGGGCTTGAAGCTTGATTGACCTCATTCTATTTATTGACATATCTTTAGGGAATGAAAGGGTTTGTAAGTATGACAAAATTTCTTCATACCATTTGCATTCAGTATTATTGATTCTTCTGACATCATATGCTTCATCTATTGTGAGAACATTTTCAAATCCTTCTTCTTCTTTGTTAGCCAATAGTTTAGCCAAACCTTGTCCTTTGATAGTTTTAACTATTTTGAATTCAGCATCATACTGCAGAAGCTTTACCATCCATCTTGTTGGTCTTCCTAATGGCTCTGATTGAGAAAAAATATCTTTTATTGCTATAAAAGGGATGCAACAATAAACCTTATTTGAGCCAAATATACCTTTGAAATGTTCTAAAGATTGGATGACTACATAAGCATGTTTTTCTAGCAAGGTGTATTTAATATGTGCTCCTTTCAATCCTGAACTCATGAAGGCTATTGGCCTTTCATTATTTTCATCATATTTCTGTGAAAGAACTACAACAATGGAATGTTCAGATGCATAAGAGTAGATATTAAAATATTTAGAATAATCAGGGCAAGCTTAGGGTTGGAGTGGTTGATATGGCTTCTTTGATTTTGTTAAATGCTTCCATATTCTCTATTATCCATTTTATTTCTCCAGTTTTCTTAACCATATCATTTATGGGTTTGGTCATCTCTGCAAAATTTGGAACAAATCTTCTAATAAAATTTATCTTGCCAAAGAATGACCTGACACCTTTTAAATTTCTGGGAGGGGGAATTTTGGAAATAGCTTCAATTCTTTCTGGGTCAATGCTTATTCCTTTTTCTGAAACTATATGCCCTAACAACTTTCCTTGTGTAGTCCCAAATATGCATTTCTTGGGATTTAAAGAAATTCCAAATTCCTTGCACCGAGCAAAAACTACAGTTAAGTGTTCTAGATGATCTTCTGGATTTTTAGAAAATATTGTGATATCATCCAGGTAGACAACTACAATTTTGAACATTAATCCTTTGAAGGAAAAATCCATTGCCCTCTGAAAAGTAGCACCTGCATTCATTAGTCCAAAAGGTATTCTTAAATATTCAAATGTGCCCCAAGGTGTAGTGAATGTTGTCTTATGTCTATCTTCTAGATTTATCTAGAATTTGATTGTACCCTAAAAATCCATCTAACAGAGACAATCTAGTTGAGCCAACTACTGCTTGCAATAATTGTTCCATGTTGGGTAATGGGTAATTGTCTTTTAATGAACTCTTGTTTAAATTTCTAAAATCTACACAGAGTCTAATATCCCCATTCTTTTTTTGACTGGTACTAAATTGGATATCCAGGAAGAAAATCTTACCTTTCTGATTATTTTGGAATCCAACAATTTTTGTACCTCCTTTTGCATTATTGGGTGCAGAGTTGGGTTGTACTTCCTCTGTTTCTATCTAAATGGTTTAGAATCTTCTTTCAAGGGTATTATGTGTGTCATTACATCTATTTTGAAAGTTTTAAGGTCTTCATAAGTCCAAGCAAAATGTTCTTTGTTCTTTTTCAAGAAACTGATATATCCAACTTTTTCTTTAGCAGGTAAGGCCATGTCTACTTTCACTATTCTAGGTTTTTTCATTGAACCAATGTTAATGTCTTCAGATATTACTTCTCTGCTTAAAGGCTTATAAGCTTTGTCAAAATCATCAAATAGACTCTCTAGAGAAACTAATCCTTTGGGTATTCTATTAGTTTTCAATTGGATTACTTCTACTGGCTCTCCTATTTGGTCTTTTAGCTTATCTTCATCCTTTTCATCATAGATTACATCTGCATACTGATTTTGCAGAGTCATAAAATCCTTAATATCTATATCATCTTGAAAGACCTGTAGATAGACTATGTTATCTGGCACAGAAGGCTTATAGACTGAAATAGTTGGGAATCTATCCATATATTCTGTAGTTATTTCTGGGTGATCTAGACCTGAGGCATTTATAGCTAAAATATCTACAACATGATTTTGTTCTCTTGGAATATATGAGATATTGAAAGCTAAGAATTTATCAATTTCTTCCAATACTGCATTTTTATATTGCTTAAGCCTAGGGTGCTTGGTCTGATATTTACCTTTGATCTATTGTATAATAAGCTCTGCATCCCCTATTACAGTCAAGTAGTTAATTCCTAATTCTTTCGCTTTTCTTAACCCTAGTAGTAAAGCTTCATACTCAGCTACATTGTTTGTGCAAGGGAATTCTAGTCTGTAAGGAATACCAAGGTAATTTCCTTTTATATCAGTCAAATTAACACCTGCACCTGCTCCAGATTGGGATTTAGCTCCATCAAAAGACATGGTCCACATTTCTTGGGTTAATACTCTATCTGATTCAGCATCTACTATTTTCATAACTTCTGGATCCATGTTCTTTGCTTCTGGTACTTCCACCAGGAATGGGTTGTGCCATATGGAGTAAACTCCCATCCCTTTTTCTTCCATAGAGTTTACTAAGTTTATCATTGTTTCATCAGTTTGAATTAACTCTATGGAGTGCTTGTTAAATGGTTCTCTTCATAAAATTATATTCTCCTTATCTGATATGGGGATTGTAGCATAGGACCAGTCCAGTTGAATTGAACCTCCCAGTTGTTCTACCCAATGTCTACTGAGTAATAGTGAGAAGAATGGGTCAACATCAACTACTGCAACATCCATGACTATGCCCTTTTTGGGGTGTTGATCTAAGAAAACCAACAATCCAGTTATCACCCCTACACAAGGAATTTGTCTGCTATCCATTACTAAAATAGGGGCAGAATCTCTAGTACAGATTAATCCCATTTGATCAGCTATTAGTTTGGGCATGATATTGTGTGAGGCTCCACTATCTAGCATGCAATTATGAATCACATACCTTTCCCCTTCATCTGAATTATACCTTAATGATACATAGAAGGGTCTGACAGAGGATGGTGATCTTGTATCATGTTGATTTTGTCTAGCAGCATGGCAAGTTGGGTCTTCTTTTTGTTCCACTAATCCAAATGCTCTGCAGACTTGTTCTCTGTATTGTTGAACTTTCATAAGTTCTCCAAATGTGATGTTAACCTTTTGTTTACTGAGTTCTGACCCAACATCAAATTCTATCTTCTTTATATCCAGTGGTTTATTACTTTCTTCTTTGGGAATCTCTTCCTCTAATTCTATTACTTCAGGAGTAATATTTTTGAGGATTCTATCAGTTTTCTCTTTACTGATATTCTTATTTGTGAAAGTTTGTTTTCTTGTTTCACTTGTAGAGGCTTTCTCTATCCTGTCTGGGATAGTCCTATTTCTTAAATTCAAAGTATGGGTAGCCTCTAATTCTTCAACTTCTTGAGCAGTGGGGATTAATTTCCCTTGCTTCATCTTGTCATATCTTGACTCATGTGATTTCTGCAAGATTTTAGTTCCTTCAGCTACTAAGATTTGAGGATGATGATTTGAAGCATATTTATCCATATCTTCTTCAAACAACCTTTCTCTGGATTCATCTTCAATAGACCAACAAGCATTGATTCTTATATCCTCTTCTGATTCAACATGTAAATCTACATTGCGTTGGTCACTTAGGTGAATTCCACATGCATCAGGGTTATGAGGTGCATCACATGTAGAGCAAAAATAGGGAAAGCCTTCTGCTACATTGGCAGATGGTATGGGGTTAGGAACACTATTCTGATCTCTATCAGAATCTCTATTTTTCTAGCTATTGTTACCATTATTCCTATTCCTATTTCCTTCTTCAGAACCATTGTTGTTTCCCCAATTCCTATTGAATTTTTTCTTAAAAGGAGGATGGTTGTCAACATGTGGTCACTCTGTTTGTGAAGATTCACCATTATTACCATTATTTCTTTTAATTCTTGCTATCCTGTTGTTCATGTTACTGAGCATCTCAGTCATTTGACTAGTCAATTTCTCCATTGGATCAATTTCAGTTCTTCTTTGTATATCAAATGCTACTCTTTTAGGTTTTCTATCAGGTAGGTTGACTTCTAGAGAATAAGGCTTCATCTTACCACTTTCAAGCATATTTATTTCTATATCCATTGCCTTTTCCATACAACCATCAATGGTAGTGGCTTGTTCTTGCCTCAGCTCATAGTTAAACTCTCCTTGAAAAGCATTTTTGTAAAAACAAATAGACTGAATATCACTAGGCCTAAGGTTGGTAGGGATTTTGTTCCTAGTCTTTGAAAATCTTCTGTTAAAGTCACTAACAACCTCATTCTCTTTTTTCTTCATAGTGGCTAACTCGGTTAACAGAGATTGTTCATTTTTTCTTTCACCATATTTCTTTAGAAACACAACTTCCATTTTGGTGAAGTTTGGGATATCATTGTCAGGAAGGGAATTGAACCACTCTCTAGCATATTTTTCTAAAGTCTATAAAAATAGTCTTAAGACTACATCTTCATGTTCAACCTCTAGACTATCCATCGCATACAAGAAACTCTTGATATGATCTTCTCTAGTTATTGCACTATTTCCTAAGAATTTTGGAAGGTATTTGTGAGCTTTATTGGGCAAGGCATTAAAATTTGTTGGTAACACAAAAGGCCTATATCTATTAGTTCTCCATAAATGAACATTAGCCTAGGCCATTGTTACTATAGAATTCAAATTCACAATAGCAATACCTACAGGAATATGGTTCTGGGTAGCTTGAATATAATCTAATGGATTATCTACCTTAGTATTACTATTAATTGGACAATGAGAATAATCACATGTATCTTCTATAATAGAATTCAAATTTTCATCTATAGTGATATCAATAGTAAAAGTATTCTGATCCTTATTTTTCTTTACGTACTTTTTACCACTAGAATTTGATCTACTATTATAAGTAGTATTCTTGAAAAGTGGAGTTTTCTGATTATGTATAAATACCTCTGGATTCTCGAGTTCTAGGAATAGCTCCTTACCGCTTCTCCTGGTGTTCGCCAACACGTTCTGCTCTTTCCTTTTTTTTTTAATCTTCTGGGTTCATTCAGATAGAGTCACCAGCACTGGGGTGCAGAAAGAATAACGTATACTTTATCAAGAATACTTGATATTAACACTCATCCTCACAGGAGTCGGTTCTTGGGATAATTCAAGAAAATCAAGAAACGTAGAAACTTACTTCAAAAAGCAATTTTAAAACAAGAATCACGGACATAACAAATAAAGAACACTAAAAATGTAAAAATTAAAGACACTGGTTCTTTATTTTGATTGGTCATCCATTGATTAAAAATAATCATTGAAAGAAAACTATTAAGAAGATAATTAAATCTTTCTATCAAGTCCTCCCCAACAATGGTGCCAAAAAACTATTGGAACCGATTCTTGCATCCATAGGATTCGATTGTCATGCTACAAAAATCCATTTGAAACCAATGAGCTATTACAGGCTCTGGTCAACCTGCCTCTTCGTTCTGATAAACATGACTATTGCTAAAGGAAAACTACATAATGGGTAAGGAAACCCCAATGGTAATTATATGATAAAACATTGATTACACGCTCCAGATTAATGTAACACTATATGTATTAAAATGACCAAGCAAGAAAATAACCATTTGTTATGCCTTATGTAGACCGGTGCCTAGATTCATTGGGTTGTTATAGCAATTTAACAACAATTTTGACATGAACAGAGAGAAGGGGGAAAATAAAATTGGCGCTCTTAGACTTATTCGAATATCGTAATAAAACTAAAAGTTGACCAATGAAAGAAATGTATATAATGCATTCAAATAATGTAATCCATTACACAGTGACACACAGTACCAAGACAAAGATATAATAGGAATGAAACTCAGAATTGTATTGATTTCATAAAATATTACATGCAGAGTGGGCAGGATGCCTTTTAACTCTATTTTTCTCAAAGAAATACATCAATACAATGAAGAAGACTCTATTCAAATAATGTAACAGGTCTCTCCTACTCTCCTTGTTCCAATATGGTAATAGTAGAGTCTCTGAATCTCAGGCTCAATAGGACAGGAAATAATCTCAGCTTCTTGAGCACTTTCCTATCAAAATCTTGCATAGTAAAGGGAAGAAAGAAGAATGAATGAGAAAAATAGACACAAAAAGGAGATACAACAACACAACTCTAAAGGGCACTCAAGTATACCTCTTAGCAAAAATGCTATTCTCTAATTGCTTGATGCTGAATCTGACCACACTGCTTCCTTTTATAGCCTCTGGTTCTTGATTCTATTATTTTTGGTTTATTTCTAGCCTTACACTTGTCCTCTTCTGAGTTGATCTTCAAAACTGGTACAATTGGCTTCCACTATCTCTTTTTGTTTATGTTGTACACTCTTCTTTGACCTTTTCAAATAGTAGCTTATTTTAACCAGTGATGGTGGTATCGGTGATGAGCACCATAAATGCTCATATTTTGTACATACTTCTTTGATTAATATGCGGCTGTATAATAAGGATTGCATACTTTTATAAATGATTATATAGATATTTGATATAATTATGCATGTTATCTAATTTGTGTGCTTTTAGTATGTTTTGTGGAATTGCAGTTGATTTAGTTAGATTTGGAACAGTCGAGGTCCTTTCGATGGACCTGGCACTTTATTTCATCGGGAGTCAATGAAGAGAACATAGGCGCCTCCCTACAGTCGAAAGGCGCCAAGTGAATACAAGCACCTCCCTACAGTCGAAAGGCGCCGATTGAACATAGGCGCCTCCCTGCAGTCGAAAGGTGCCAAGTGAATACAAGCGCCTCCCTGCAGTCGAAAGGTACCGATTGAACATAGGCGCCTCCCTGCAGTCGAAAGGTGCCAAGTGAATGCAAGCACCTCCCTGCAGTCGAAAGGCACCAAACCAAAGATGAGCACCTCCCTACAGTCGAAAGGCACCAACTGAATATCAGCGCCTCCCTGCAGTCGAAAGGCACCAATTGAATGGGACCCCAAGGCAAGAATGGGAGCGCCTCCCTACAGTCGAAAGGCGCCACTGATTCTTTGCCCGTTGACCAGAGTTGAACGACGTGGACGGCAACGGCTGGTGCAGTTCCAACTCTGCGTCATGCAGAGCTAAATTGGAGATAGCACCTAACGTACCCAAATGTCTTACCGATGCCAGGCAAAGCACGAACCAAAACGAACATGCCGCCTTCAGAACAGAATGCCAGACGTCGATTGCATTCGCCAGACTGTTCTAATTTAGTCTGGGAAGAATCGACTGTTGTAACCACTTCTGTAATAGAAGTTCTATGGGTGTGTTATATAAACACACGCAGATCGTTCTGAAGATATATAGCGATATAGAAAATATAGAGCGATATATAGAGAGAATTAATAAAGATCCATTTTAGAGTTACATTGTAATGCGTTGATAAATATATTACAGTTACAGAAGTTCTAAAGCGCGTGTTCGATCGGGAAGAAGCTGCTGGAGCCTGGGCCCACTCCAAGCCAGTATTTCTTCCCCATTTCTTTTTTGTTCAGTTATTTTAATTAGTTTATTGCTTTCATAGGAATGTTCATTGCTTTACTAGTGATTGTCGTAGGTTTATTTTCAAGAATATGTACATGATTTATTTCTGTAGATTTAAATTATGTTCTTCTTACGTAATTTATTGAGGAGTGCGGGAATGATTGACAACCATCTCAAGAACACCCCCCAATGTAGGATTAGCAGACCCACCTCCAGTGGTATTGTAGTAACCTAATTTCGACTCTTCGCAAGTTTACGAAGCTCCCTGGGTTGATAATTAAATGCACGGGCATGTGACAAAAATAGGAAACCATTCACCTTGTTTGGCCCGCAACATTTTGGCACCATTGTTGGGGAAGCGTCTTAATTAGATTACTTGCAATACCCTGAAACCTTCTATCCGACCTTGTATGAGTTCTTCGAGAAGAAGAGGACCTGACGGTCACTTTATAAGAACTAATCCATCAGGACCTGAGTCAGCCGAGCATTTTGGATTTGAGCTAGACCCGTCCGACCTACCAGCAGTCCATTGGAGTGAGGAACCGCACTTTGTGCAAAGTGTCGCCTCATCCCATCAACAAGGGGATGAACGAATTATCACAAATCCCCTATTTAATAGGACTCCTCTAGAGGAAGCCCTGTTGTGGAAGGCTATGGAGGATCAGACGATCTCGCCAGACAACCTTAGAGCATTGACTCAAAAAGTTTTAAATGATCGGAAGGCCATAAACGCTGCATTAGAAACCACATTTCCTAAAAAAATGGTAGATAACGATGAAGTCTCATCTGGCTTTAGTTTCCCAATAGAGGAGGGAGTAGGAGATACCAAAATGAAAAACATATCCCCTGCTCACCTCCCGTCCTTCAGAGGACACCCGATCGAGGACCCTGACCTATTTTTATTCAAATTTGATGTTTTGTGCAGGTCTATGGATTACAAATCAAATGCGCAGAAGTTGAAATTATTTCCTTCTACATTAGACGATGCAGCTCTGTGATGGTTCATCGGTCTGGGAGACAAACACATCACCACCTGGGACCAGATGAAGACGCTCTTTTTAGAGCAATATCAAGATTTTGGGAGAGCAAGAGACTCCAGGGAGGAGGTCCTGAGCATGACACAAAGAGAAGATGAGTCTCTCAAGGAGTATTGGGAGAGATTCACCTTTAATCTTCAACGGTCCCCTCACTCGAAGCTATCTGATAAGTCCCTCAAAAGCATCTTCTTGAGGGGACTTACCAATGAGTCACTGGAGGCTCTCAACATGATCTCTGGAGGTGATGTCTATCAGCATGCTATGGATGACATCCAAAAATTATGCCGGAACTACTCGAGAAGGTGAGGCAAAGTCACCCCCAGGACCATGAAGGCGACTGCTTCAATCACCAAAATAGAGATAGGCAACATGCTGGAGGATTTGAAGAGCGAAATGCTTTCATCTCTAGCACTGCAGATGGATACGCTCGTTGTTAGAAAAGAAGAAACAAGAAAATGACGCAGCATTAGCCTATTTCTGCCCAAAATGTAGAGGAAGGCACGCAAAGAATGCATGCCCAAAAAACAAGGTCAGAGAATGCGTAGTTTGCAGGCTGAATCATAAAACTCGATTGTGCCCACAACTGCCCAGTAACCAGGAAGCGACTGAGAGCACGGAGGCCTATTTCATAGGCAATAGGAAGAGTTGGCCACAGCCCCCCATAGGGAATATACCAACCAGGATGCCAACATATGGGGGAGGGTCATACATGCACCAAGGACCCCCTCAACCACCTAATATGGGGTGGTGGGGACCGTCACCCTGGACGAACGCACCCCCAGCAACATTCCCGAATCAGCAGCCATGGATGCCATATCCATACCCTGGGCAGCAGTGGAGAGGCCACAATGCATGGAATCAGACTCCATAGAATGCAGCTCCTGCTCACATCCAACAGAACTTACCAGCATTGCCAGCAGCGAGACCTGCATAGCTACCAGCACAACCGACAGCAAACCCGAACAACAGAGTAAATCAGCCGGCATACAACGTAGAAGGTGAGATGTACCATATGTATAATATTCAGCTTAGATCAGGTAGGCAACTAGGAGTAGAGACTCCACCTCTGGTAGAAGAGGAGGAAGAAATGGTAGAGATACCTCCATTGGTAGAAGAGGAGGCAGAAATAGAGGAGACACCTCTGTAGAAGAAGGAAAAGCACTTGAGAGAGCGGAGGCTCCATTTCCTAGCCGGTTGCAGGAACAAAGAAAAACAACACAGCCAAAATTTGACATCTTGTCGAGCTTGAAGAATCTCACGATGACAATCCCATTATTTCAAGCAATTCGAGATGTCCCCATTTACACCAAGGCAATTAGAGAAATGTTTCTACGGAGACCGGGATGGAAAGTTACCCAGACTATCAACGTCATGGGTAAACTGGCAGATCTAATGATGGGTAGAACACACCATCCGAAGTATGCAGACCCAGGCAGCCTAGTGCTGACCGTAAAAATTGGAGGACATTCCCTGTCCAACACACTGGTTGACCTCGGGGCAGCCATCAACGTGATGCCTCAAGAGACCATGCAGAGGTTGCGGCTCACGAACCTGAAGCCAACCATGATAGTGCTGTAGTTAGCCGATCGATCAACCGTATCACCAGAAGGAATGCTGGAAGATGTGATCGTAACAGTCAGTGCATGGGAATATCCAGCCGATTTTCTAGTTTTGCAGACCAAGACCAGGCTGGGCGGTTACCCGCTCATTTTAGGGAGGCCATGGCTAGCAATAGCTGATGCTTACATCAGCTACCGGGATGGGCTAATGACCATCTCCAATGGGCAAAACGTCAAAAGGCTGACCATTTCTCCGCCAGCTCAGTCTATGGACTCGACAGAAGAATCCAGGATCACCGAGCATGGAACTACGGAGTTGTCCATAATCTAGCCGGTAATGACCTTGGAGGAGGTGGCAGAAGAGGACGAGGATGGTGCTATCATGGAGTTTCTCCATGGAGAATCATCCACCCCCGCACCTGGATCGCCGTTGACTGGCGCCCAAGATCAACACATCCAACAAATACACGTTGGGCCAGGGAGGACGTTAAACGTCAACAGCAGGTTGACGCCCATACAACTAGAAAAATTGGAAGAGCTTCTGGTAAAACACCAGCAAGCATTTGCATGGGACTACGCAGATATGCATGGCATCAGCCCAAAAATATGTACCCATCGGATTTACTTAGATGACCAGGCAACTCCTAGTCGACAGCCACAGAGAAGGATGAACCCAGCAATGAAAGACATTGTCAGAGAAGAACTGCACAAACTTCTGGCTGCCGAATTCATATATCCAATTTTTGATAGTGAATGGGTGTCACCATTAGTGGTGGTCCCCAAAAAGAATGGGAAATGGCGGATCTACGTGGACTACCGGGCGTTGAACAAGGCGACTAAGAAAGACCACTTCCCACTCCCGTTCATCGATCAGGTCTTGGACACACTCTCAGGAAGAAAATACTTCTCCTTTCTGGATGGTTTCAGTGGTTACAACCAGATCCAGATAGGGGAAGAAGATCAAGATAAAACAACGTTCACCTGTCCATGGGGAACGTTTGCCTATAAGGTATTGCCTTTTGGACTGTGCAACGCACCAGCCACCTTTCAAAGGGCGGTGCTTAGCATATTCTCTGATATGATAGGAGATGGGGTGGAAGTATACATGGATGACTTCACCGCCTATGGAGAAACCTTCGAGGAGGCAATGACAAATCTGGAAAGAGTGCTCGACAGGAGCAAGGAAAATCATTTGTCCCTAAGTAATGAAAAATGTTTTATGATGATGCAGGAAGGCATCGTGTTGGGACACCACCTCTCTATAGAAGGGATAAAAGTAGACAAGAGGAAGATCGAGGTCATCAGAGACCTACCTAGCCCCAGAACGTAGAAAGAGGTAAGAAGTTTCCTTGGTTCAGCCGGGTACTACCGACGATTTATCGCCGAATTTAGTAAGATTGCCAAACCACTGCACACTCTACTTTCTAAGGACGTAGAGTTCAATTGGATGGGAGATTGCGAAGAAGCATTCCAATTGCTGAAAGAAAAATTGATATCTGCACCAGTCTTAAGAGGACCGAATTGGGCCATACCGTTCCATATTTACTGCGATGCATCCAACGGTGCGATCGGAGCAGTCCTCGGGCAGAAATATGGCGAAGAATTCTACGCCATCTATTATGTCAGTAAAAACTTGGCGGGAGCAGAGCTCAACTATACAGTGACAGAAAAAGAATTCCTCGTAGTTGTCCATGCAATAAACAAATTCTGTCACTATATAACGGGATACAAGGTCTTCGTCCATACGGACCACGCGGCTATCAGGTATCTGATGAGCAAGCCGGCCATTGGTGGCAGAATTATCAGATGGTTGTTGCTATTGCAGGAATTCGACATCACTATAGTCGATAAACCGGGCAAGGACAACGTCGTGGCAGATTTTCTATCCAGATTGATACCAACAGATCATCAAGCAGTGGAAGACCAGTTTTTGGATGAACATCTATTCGCTATTAGTGAACAAACTCCGTGGTATGCAGACATAGCCAATTACTTGGCCATCGAAAGGACCTCACCTGCTCTCTCCTACCGAGAAAAGCAGGCGGTCATAGAGAAGAGCGCATCATTCCTTTGGATGGATGGTCTCCTATTTAAAATAGGACGGGACCAAATTATAAGAAGATGCGTAGCAGAACAGGAGTTTTCAGAAGTGCTTAAGGCATGTCACGATGAGCCATGCGGAGGACACTTTGCAGGGAAACGAACTGCCTACAAAATCCTGTAGGCTGGGTATTTTTGGCCCACTCTGTTCAAGGACGCGACAGCGTATACCAGCAAGTGTGACGAGTGTCAGAGGATGGGTAGACCGACCCACAGAGATGAAATGCCCCTGCAGCCCCAGGTACACCTGGAACCTTTCGATAAATGGGGCATGGACTTCGTGGGACCATTCAATCCACCTTCGATGGGAAGGAGGTTTATTCTGGTCTGCACGGATTACGTCACCAAATGGGTGGAAGTGCAGGCATTAAGGGACTCAAAGGAAATAACGGTCACCGACTTCTTATTTGCTCATATTTTCACACGATTTGGGGTTCCTCGGGAGATAACAATAGATCAAGGGCCCCAATTCACCTCCAAATTGATTGAGGAGCTGATGGAGCAGTATAGAGTTTGGCACAACAAAACCACGCCCTACCATCCGCAGGCGAACGGGCAAGTAGAAGTGACAAACAAGGAGATAGAAAACATCCTGACCAAAACCGTGCAGCAACACAAGAAATATTGGGCCACACGGTTGTCGGAGGCAGTTTGGGCATACAACACCACGTGGAAATCCACCACAGGATGCACACCTTTCCAACTGGTCTATGGGAAAAATGCGATGATGCCCATCGAGTTCGAAATCAAAACTCTGAGGACGGCTTCAGAATTAAATTTGAGCTTGGACGAAGCTCAAAAATAGAGGATTCGCCAGCTAGATCAGCTGGACGAAATCCGACTGGATGCTTTGCAGAGGACAGAGATTATACAGAAGTAGAGAAAGAAGTGGCATGATAACCACATCAAGCTAAAGAAGTTCCAGGTAGGGGAATGGGTACTGTTATATGATTCCCGGTTCCAGGAAAGGAAGGGCAAACTTATGCAGAGGTGGATGGGGCCGTATGAGGTGGCAGAGCTCATTAGGAATGGGGCGGTGTGCGTCAAGACAATTGACGGCAGCAACACCATGTTCACAGTCAATGGCCACCGACTACGCCCCTATAATACGTCCGAAATGTTACAGGTGGAATCCAGAGTAGGCATGGGGGAGACCCCATCTTGCTAGATCTGGACCGAACTCTCACAGGTGAAATGGTGGGCACGAAAGTGCTCACCCAATTTGTTTAGTTAGTTATAGTTTTTTTTAATGTGTGTTTTTTTGTAGGGACGACGCCCGCATGCAAGCTGTAGGCATCCTAATCCAGGGCCTAACAGGCATGGAACGCGTCTAACTACCTTTATTTTCTTTTCTTTTTTGGTTGCTTTTTGTAGGTGGAGGACCTGACAGCACGAGAGATAGGTATCTGGGAAACCAGGCCTGATTCGGCTCAGCATTTCGACATCGGCTCGTAGATAGAATCTGGGTAGCATGAAAAAATTGGGAAGGTTTGATCACCCTTTTTCCAATCAAATCGCCAACCAGAAGAAGGTGCCTTACTGTAGTCAAAAGGCACCTGTGCCTTATTGCAGTCAGCAGGCATCGATTCCAGAAGAAGGCACCTTACTGCAGTCAGAAGGCGCCCATCCAAAAGAAAGTGCCTTACTGCACCCAGAAGGTGCCCATCCAGAAGAAGGTGCCTTACTGCAGTCAGAAGGTGCCCGTCCAGAAGAAGGCGCCTTACTGCAGTCATAAGGCACCCATCCAGAAGAAGTTCTCAAAATATATATATATATATAATAGGCGCCTTCCATGGCAGGAAGGCACCCAATTAAAAAAAAAAAATCCAGCCGAAGGCACCTTCCAACATCAGGAAGGCGCATTCATCCAGCCGAGGCACCTTCCAACATCAGGAAGGCGCATGCATCCAGCCGAATACGCCTTCCGACATCAGGAAGGCGCATTCATCAAGACGAACGCCTTCCAACATCGGGAAGGCACGAACCAGGAGGAGGCGCCTCCCACATTGGGAAGATGCATGCAGGCAAAAGCGCCTCCCAGCCAATACGAGCGCCTCCCTGCAGCCGAAAGGCGCATTCGATGAAGAACACCGACAACGTTGGAAAGGCGCTACAAGGGCACCATCCACATGGGGAAGGTACCAAAGAACGCCTTCCACGTACAACATTTACATCTACCGGATGCCTCGGGCAGAACGAAGCATCGCACGAAGCAGCGACATCAAATGACCACATCCCTCCCTCGTGTCACAAATCAGCCAATCAACGGCTACCATGACAACTGGAACGCCGAATCAGGTACGCGCATACTAAATCAAATCTTTTATATAATTATTTATAAATACGCAATACCAAAAAAATACAGCTGTCATAAAGATCGTATCCCCCCATAGTCGAAATCGCGTGCCAATGATAGGGCGCCTTCCATAACTGCTAGGGTTAGGCATCTTTTCTATAAGAAGGCGCCTTCCTACAAAAGGAAGGACAAAAAATATACAGCACCGAAAGGCGCCATGGGAGGAAGGTCCAAGAACCACGCGATCAAGAAGAACGAACCCAGTGATACTGATGGAATCAGAGGGGCAGTGAGGACCCAATTCGAAGCCGAGGGGTGGCTCGAATACTGCACCCTGGTCAGTTAGGGCCAGGATGTGGAGACAGCTAGAGAATTTGCCACCTCTTTGAGGGGTGATGCGGCCCAAGTACGAGGGGTGGAAATTCCAGTCACCCCTGAGTTCATCTCACAGGCGACTGGATTGCCTCTCACGGGGGAATGTGCATACAAGGGCGGAGTGCTAAAGCTATACACCGAAATACTGCTGCCAGGAGGGAACGTGCAGATAGAAAGGGAGGGGTTACTCAAAAGTAGTCTCCCCATGGATATACGAAAGATGTTCGAGCAGATTGCTCGATTCTTCACATGCACAGGGAAGTATACGCATCTGAACATTAATCATGTGCACTTCCTCAATCACCTAGTGCATGGGAGGAAAATAAATATACCCTTCTACCTGGTGACTACTCTAAAGGATGAAGCGGCTCGATACTAGAATGGGGCACCATCCGCCTTAGCCCACCATGGGCTGATATCGGCATTGGTCCGCCACGCAGAAGCACAGGGACAGAACCGCGACGCAGAGGGAGATGGCGACCAAATAGAGCAACACAATGCGGTTGCCAAACTAGGGCAAGGCGAAGCATTCCCTATAGAGGAGATAGCAAACATCGAGCAATTGGCATTGCCCTATTTTCCAGGAAGGGCAAAACAGTCACCGATGCCCGTAGACATAGAGGATAGAGGGCATTCCCCAGTGCCCGAGTATGAGGAGGAAGGAGCGCCACCCGCTGGTGGTGAAGATGAACCAATTCCTAGGAGGAAACGTCTACGGTGATTCCTCTCGATAGAGGAAGAACAGAGCGACACAGAGATAGACGTTGCCGCCCAAACCCTCCAAGAATTAATGAACCAGAGCCCACGAAATGAGGGGACTTCTAGGGGTAACGACCAGATCGATGCGGCCTTGGAGGAGGCGCTTGACTGGAAAACTGATTGCTGGATGGCACAGCAGGTTCTGGAAGATTGCCAGAACCAGCATCAAAAGGAATTGGAGGAAAAGGATAGATGAATCGCTCAGCTTGAGCAGCTGGTCCGATAGTTGCAGGAGGAAAATCAAATACTTCAGGATAGAGGAACAACAAGACAGGAGGTGGCCACTCAGACTGATTGGGCAGAAGCAGTGCCGACGAACTCTCCCACATCCACCGAAAGAGTATTCTCTTCGAGGGAGATTCGATCAGATGCCCGACAGAGCAGCCCGAAGACAGGGGAGGATTCCTCTATTTTTAGGGGTGAAGAGGACAGAAGTCCTACGATGCCCCCTGTCATTGTCCTGAGTGACACAGAGCAGGACGAAGGTCTCCAGCAAAGACCAGAGGATAAGGAAGACCTCCCCAGGCCTGAAGAAGGAGAAGAGCCTGAGGAGTCGACACCAGGTGGACAGGAAAATGTAGGATCACCCCCGAAGAAAGAAGAGACCCCGGTCCGAGCCGCCACATTTCCTGCAAAGGCCAAGGCAAAGAGGCCCAGGTCGGCTCGACAGAAGGTGAAAGTAACCTTCATCGAGTCAGAGGAGGACGAATGGGATATGCAGCCATTCACCGAAAGGCAAAAATACTTCGAGCAGCTACGCAACGAAATGAAAGCAGCCAAGGCGGCCAGGAAGGCATCCTCGAGGATAAAAGGAGATCCTGGCATCTACGTCAATCCGACGAAAGACAACCAGTTTTGGGACATCTATGGTTCATCCCGAGGGCGGCCTTCCATGATGAGGAGGTATTTGGAATGGTGGGGAGTATATGGCCCACAATTGGAGGCCGTTGCAATTGCAAAGGAAAATGCAGGGCTTACCCCCGAAGTGGCCGGATTATACAAGGCCCAAGTAGTGCCTTCCAGAGAGGATAACTCGGATATCCCTCTGGTAGTGGTCAAACCTCCAGACGCCGACCTCTGGCAAGCTGCCGAAGCTGCATTTCAATCGGTAGGAACAACGCTGGCTCAACCACCACCAGTAGCGGCCAGAACAAGAAGGGGACAATTAACAACCATAGTTTCCCATAGGCACAGGCGAACCACACCTTCACATGCCAGCACGAAAAGACAGACTCGGGCCGCAGGAGCAGTCGAATCCTCCAAGAGATGGCGACGATGAAAAGTCATAGGGCTACCTATAGTTTGGATGCCATGAGGGCGTGGCATATGTTAGGCGTGGGGGGATGATGAGCACCGAAAATGCTCATATTTTGTACATACTTCTTTGATTAATATGCGGTTGTATAATAAGGATTGCGTACTTTTATAAATGATTATATAGATATTTGATATAATTATGCGTGTTATCTAATTTGTGTGCTTTTAGTATGTTTTGTGGAATTGCAGTTGATTTAGTTAGATTTGGAACAATCGAGGTCCTTTCGATGGACCTGGCACTTTATTTCATCGGGAGTCAATGAAGAGAACATAGGCGCCTCCTTGCAGTCGAAAGGCGCCAAGTGAATACAAGCGCCTCCCCACAATCGGAAGGCACCGATTGAACATAGGCGCCTCCCTACGGTCGAAAGGCGCCAAGTGAATACAAGCGCCTCCCTACAGTCGGAAGGCGCCGATTGAACATAGGCGCCTCCCTACAGTCGAAAGGCGCCAAGTGAATGCAAGCGCCTCCCTGTAGTCGAAAGGCGCCAAACCAAAGACGAGCGCCTCCCTATAGTCGAAAGGTGCCAACTGAATATCAGTGCCTCCCTACAGTCGAAAGGCGCCAACTGAATGGGAGCGCCTCCCTGCAGTCGAAAGGTGCCACTGATTCTTTGCCCGTTGACCAGAGTTGAACGACGTGGACGGCAACGGCTGGTGCAGTTCCAACTCTACGTCATGCAGAGCTAAATTGGAGATAGCGCCTAACGTACCCAAATGTCTTACCGATGCCAGGCAAAGCACGAACCGAAACGAACATGCCGCCTTCAGAACAGAATGCCAGACGTCGATTGCATTCGCCAGACTGTTCTAATTTAGTCTGGGAAGAATCGACTGTTGTAACCACTTCTATAACCGAAGTTCTACGGGTGTGTTATATAAACACACGCAGATCGTTCTGAAGATATATAGCGATATAGAAAATATAGAGCGATATATAGAGAGAATTAATAAAGATCCATTTTAGAGTTACATTGTAATGCGTTGATAAATATATTACAGTTACAGAAGTTCTAAAGCGCATGTTCGATCGGGAAGAAGCTGCTGGAGCCTGGGCCCACTCCAAGCCAGTATTTCTTCCCCATTTCTTTTTTGTTCAGTTATTTTAATTAGTTTATTGCTTTCATAGGAATGTTCATTGCTTTACTAGTGATTGTCGTAGGTTTATTTTCAAGAATATGTACATGATTTATTTCTGTAGATTTAAATTATGTTCTTCTTACGTAATTTATTGAGGAGTGCGGGAATGATTGACAACCATCTCAAGAACACCCCCCAACGTAGGATTAGCAGACCCACCTCCAGTGGTATTGTAGTAACCTAATTTCGACTCTTCGCAAGTTTACGAAGCTCCCTGGGTTGATAATTAAATGCACGGGCATGTGACAAAAATAGGAAACCATTCACCTTGTTTGGCCCACAAAAACTGGGAGAGTCTGTTCTTTCTTCCACTACTTCCTTTTCAATTGTTTTTTCTTGAACTATCCCTCTTTGAGCACTTGAATCTTCTGCTGCTTTGAAGACTTTTTCTATTGGCACAGGTCCTTGTTTAATTGGAAGAGTTGAACTTATTCCCAGTTGTTGACTATATGTTTCAACCTTTTTCCCCTTTTGACCTTGTTGTAGCCATTGTATTTGTTTGCTGATTAGTTCCCAAACTTCTGTGTCAAAGGCTGCAGCAAACCTTACCATGTTCATTTCTTGCAAAATTCTATTTTTATGTATGGCTATAACGGCCTTGTTTTTCTCATATTAGAAGAGCAACATCTCCATAGTATTCACCAGCAAGGTAGATTGTCTAGTCATTTATGACTCATCATTTGACTCACAGTCAAATTTTTCTATTGTATGCCTGAGTAGCTCTTCTATACTAGGGGATTCCAAGCATTTGTCTAAGGATAGACCAATATCCACCATTTTACTTATTGCATATTCTATCAGATTATCTATTTTAGTTACAACATTGATCCACCTTTCTTGGTTTGCCCCAAGCATGGTTGCTTCAAGAACTCAATATTGAATTGGATTTTACTACCATCATTGGTTATTATCTCTTGACCCTGCAACTCTTCAAAATTATCTCATATTAAATCAATGGTAGGATGAATGACTTCAAATTCTTCTTCCTTCTCCTATATCAATGTTTTTTTTTCTTGAGCAGTTATTTGAATCACCCTAATATGCCTAAACATCTCGGTGAGCCCTTTGGCGTGAACTTGTATTTTCATTGGCATGTCCTTCTTCATTGCATTTAGATAATAGGCATGATTCTGAATCCTCACCACTGAAGGGAACTATGCCTTCGGAGTGTCATTTTGTGCCAATTCTTCCTGTTGTTTATTTATTAATGCTCTCATTTAAGCTTTTTCCCTCCTTTCTTCAATTTATTTCTTAATTCTACAATTTTCTCGAACATTTGGTCCATGGTTTGATTTTGCATTGCCTTGACACCTTTGACCATTTCACCTTCTTTTCCTAGTACTAATGAGCCCCTGGTATCCTCATTGATTTTGAATACAAGTGGGTCTTATAGGACAGGAATATTTACCTTTGCTATATTTGATACAGATGTTTCTAGTCATGGTTCATCTGTAAGTTGTTCTCCTATATTTACCATTCCTGCCACTACCTGTAATTCTTGTTCATTTGTAGTAGTAAAGGTATTTTTCTCATATGTCCTCTCCAAAAAAACCTTTGTAGAAGGTAAATTCAATTTAGGCTTCTTCTTTTCTGTAGTGGTTATCTATATTTGATTCTTTACTTGGTGACTTTGGAACAATCCCCTAAATCCATCAGTTCTTATCATATTCATCCATATTACTGTTGGAACTTTAATCTCCTATCCTTTTATTTTTAAAGAGATAGGGATGACCATGGGTGCCAATTTCTTCACACTTGTTACAGCTAATACTCTATCATAAATGGTAATTAAAGCTTTTTTGGGGAGAGAAGATTTCTGAACAGGCGTGGTCACAATTTCTTTCCCTTTAGCTATGATTGGGTTTTTGGAAACCTCTTAGGAAGTGCTTGGTGCTGCCTCTATTCTAATATGATCATATATGAGAGGCCTGACATGTTGTTCTATTATATCTATGATATTTATAGTGACCTCCATTTTATCAATACCCTATTCTTTTATCAACTCCAATAAGGAATCTTCCTTTATCGCTTGAGTCAATTCTGGTAAAATAGGTGCTACAGATTCCACTAAAATTTCTTGAAGCCTTCTCAATTATGTAGGATAGTCATAGGCTTCATGAATCTATGTGTTTCCCCTATCTTTAGGATGGAAATCATCCCATACAACCTCTAAATATACCCCTTTTTCCATAGCTTCCAATAATATTTCTTCATAAGCATCCTTTCGATGTTGTATTCGAGCATACTCCTA
Organism: Wollemia nobilis; assembly: GCA_028583015.1. Classification (NCBI taxonomy): domain Eukaryota; kingdom Viridiplantae; phylum Streptophyta; class Pinopsida; order Araucariales; family Araucariaceae; genus Wollemia; species Wollemia nobilis. The sequence continues at coordinate 5,039,936 of JAQPPZ010013020.1, read as the reverse complement.
TTTTTCCATAATTTTATTGTATATCCCTTTTGTGTCATAAAACCTCCAAGTTATCTCATCGAAGTCCATATTATCTAAATCAAACATTCCCTTGAGCAGTGTAGGGTAGCAAACAAATATATAGTCCCTAAAGTGACAGGGGATATTGAGCCATGGGACTTTACCATGTTTCTTCACTAATATCATCTTGGCTTCCTCTGCCACCTACCTACATAACTCCAGAGCTGCTAGGGATAATGGACAATACATTGATAATATCTTAGGGAGAATTTTGGCCCCATAGAGCCTGATATAAGTGAACCCTTCTAAGAAAAATAAATCCCCAATCTCCTTTTCTTTGATAAAAGCTCTTACTCCTGGCCCTAGCCTCTTAGGAAGCATGTTGGTTAAAGTCCAATGTATTTCCACCATAAAATGGTTGCAGAACTAGCCCATGTGAGTTTGTCCTTCATGTATTCTCCAAAAACTAGTTTGGACATAGGGGCTATTAATGACTTCTACTATTTTTCGGGCTTCTTCTCCTAATTGTCCAACTATCAGGTGGATGAAAAATGAGTATTGTGGAAACTAAAAAATAGGGCATCTCTTGTCTTTTTTTGAAAATAGCCTTTTTCAATTCTACCATTTGTTCATGTATTTGGTTACTCAATTATAATTCCCATGCATAAATTGGGGTATTATACACCCGATTGCACTGTGCTACTAAATACAAAACCTTTTTGTCCACCATACTGAGATCCTATACTCCTAAGACTATGTTTATCATATCACAAAAGTCTTGGACCCTTGGCCTAAAAGCAGTCTTCCTAATTGGGAATTGATTAACTATTTTCTCATTTGCATCAAATAAATATTTAAAAACTTCTAATCCTATGAACATTCGATATTGATGTTCAATTACCCGTTTAACTAAAAATGTGGTATACTTTGTCAAATTTAAAACTTACTTGATGTGCTCATCTTTGGTTTTGAACATTGGTCGATCTTTATTATCCCAAAATGTTCTGGTCCTTTTGTCATATGCCACTACTAACCATGCCATTAAATCTTAGGAGAAGTAAACCTTCGGACATATCAACTTCACAAGGTTACTGCTCCATCTATTACTTCTAGGAAAACCCTTGTATTATAGCCTCTAGGATTTATGAAATATGTCAGCCATTATCCAAGGGGTTCAACTATCATCCTCCATCACATGAGCAAAAATTTTGATACAAGCATTTTTGATCTCATACTATTGTGTTGGGGTAGGTTTCTTATCATATCTACACTTTTGGGTGAATTCATACATGGTGCTACCAGGTACAAGCGGTCCAAAAATCTCAGAGTATGGTGATTGGTCTGTAATGAATTTTACTACTTCTCTAGTGTCTTAGGGGGTGAAAGTGTCTCCCCATGATGCCATTGTGCTCACGATAGTGATTCTAGTCCCTCTAAAATAGGAGAGTTCAAAACTCTTCTTCTCTTTGTACTTCTTGCCTATCAATTTCTGCTCTTAGATTTCTAGGGTGGTAAACTTGATTGATTTTGTGAGCTCAAATACTGGGTGGTGAAATGAGTTCGATATATTCGTACATTTGTCATTAATACTATGTTACCAACTACCTTTTTAAAATGGGCCAAAGGAAATTTGCCAACACATTTCTTCTGAGGTTGGGCTTTGATGGTGGGTAAAGCTCGTCATCCTATGTGTTTTTGGGTTCTTTGGTTTGTGTACCTACAATTATTTAAAGCTTCACTATTGGTCTCTGAAGCTTCTTCTTCTATGATGTGGATTTGTGATGTGTGATAGGGTTGGCCTCCATTTTTAACCTCGTGCCACCTTGGCCCATAATGATAATTAAATCTTAGGGATCGATTACACTTTAATTGGGCAGCAATCGTCATAGGGATCCCCATAAGATTTGGTTCTTGATGTGAGTGCCTATAATTATATTGGATATCCTAAGTTTCCCTGAATAATCGTGATCGAGTGTAGCCATTGGATCAACCTTTGTTCCAGCGTTGCCTTGGATATTTCATAACCTACGGATTAGATACCCTAAAGAAACATGCTTCGAACCTTCTTTTCTTAATATTGACTAATCAAAATAAAACCGGTGATTAATAATGTGTTAGGGCCCTTGTTAAATGTGATTAAAATTTAATTAATCGAATATCGATTTAGGCTTACCATTTGATTTACTTTTGAAGTGTGCGTCATCATTGGATTACTTCAATAAAGAGCACATTCGTTAGATTTTTCAAAAGATATCTGTTAGATTATCCCTGCTTGTATATTATCATTTTGACATTGACTCGATCGCTGTCATGGGATCCTTGGATTTTCTTTATCTGCTTTTGTAGGGTTTTTAGGGTCTTCAAAGTCTTCTTCTTCTATATTCTTTAGGTCCAACAAGTAATTTATGTCTTCATATGATTTTGAGTAGGATGTTGCTAGACCTTCTATTCTCATTGGATAATCTCTGATATTTTCATATTCATATTCTATATAGCCACCTTTAAAGTCCTCCTTGCAAGTATCTTTATTTTATTCTAATTATTAATGAATAAGTAGGGCATGGTGCAATTGTCCTCTTGTTCTTCTGTGCTTGCATTTTTGGTGTGCTAATTTTTCTCTATTGATTTAATCTTCATGTCTTGATTCCCTTTTGTATGTCTCTTCTTCTTTTTCCTTCTTCTCTTCTTGTGATTCCACTTTGATGTAGGTGAAACCTTGGCTTTAAAGCAAATTAGTCTATCATCACAAAAGTAGTTTTCTTTAACATCAACTTGTTTCTTGTGTCGAATAAGTACAAACACAATTAATGATAGATAAATCATCAAATATTCTTCTGGAGAAAACAATAACCAATCTTTGTGAGTTCCACCATGCTATGAAGAAAATTTCATAAAAATAGTTAATAACGGTCGTAAAGTTGCCTTATTTGAATTCCTTAAGAAATAATGAAAATTTTATCTTATCATAAGATAGATACTTGTATCCTTCTAAAGTATTTATTATATTTTGGGAGTAGAATTCCACTTCATGGAATAATTCTTCATTATTGAAAGCCTTCCTCAAAATCTCATCCATAATGCTTCTTTGGAGTTTGAAAATTGATAGGACCTTAATAGTCTTATCTTATGGATCCCTAGTGGTAAGAGAATGATGCAGTACTTTTGTAAGAATATAGTTCAAATTTGGTTGATTTTGTACAAGTCTTGTAAGAATCAAAAATCAACTTTTAACGCCTTATCACTCCTAATTGAACTAAGCACTATTTCAGTTTGAAGAGGTTTTGATGTTGGAAATATTTTGTCCCCTTTAGAGATTTGAGACAAGTAAAAAAATAATTTATCCAACCTTAATAAAATCCCTTAATAACCTCTTTTCTATCCCTTGGATTATTTCTAATTTCCAAATAAAATAAATTTTATGGAGTAACCCTTTTGACTCCTAAGTTTGGAAAATTAGAGAAATGATTAATAATATTTGCAATATAGTTTAATCCAAGTTAAATTCCTTATTCCTCCTAAAATAATAAGATAATTCACTCCTTAAGATTTCAAAACCCTAAGTTTCAACCTGATTTTATAATCCTTATAACTCCCACTTATGAAAGCAATGAATAATGGGACTTAGACCTTACCTTATACATAATATCTCCTTGATGTTCATCGCTTTCCAAGACTTAATATAATAGTGTCTTAAGTGTACCTTGAGCACTTGAATTAATGGAGATACAATGTGAATGTTGTACGTAGGCGCTGAAAATGTTGACCTTCCAAAAATGGGGAGCCTTTAATGCTCCTTCTCCTTTTTCTTCCACGTTGTAGAACATTTTTACTTCTTCTCTCATACCCCTTGACTCCGCTATGTTTGTCCTTAGAACATCTTGACTGTGCTTCACTCTTGCATGTTGGTCTTGGACTAGAAGATGTCTTTTAAGCAAGATGGATCATTGACATTGTGACAAGTGTCAAATACATTATGAGTGAGTGATCTCTTCTTTATGTAACACTCTAGAATAATTCACCAACACTTCTTAAAAATGTATAGGCCCTTGTGTGAAGTTGATAAAGGTAACCAAGTGGCACGTCTTTGCTTGTAACTCCTTCGTAGAAGCCTCTAGAATGTTGATCGAAATGATTACTAAAATACCAAGTGTTAATTTTGCATGGAGACCCTTCTGGTAACACCTTTGAATATGGAGATTATAACTCCATAACATTTTATCTTTTTTAACTTTGCTTGGGTAGCAAGAAAGCTTTCTTGTAACGCCTTCAATAGAGATTATAACTCCATTTTTCCTTTTGTTTTTCCAATGTTGCTTGGGCAGCAAGCAAACTCTATTTTTCGTAGGTTAATGGACGATGCACTACAGATCTTGGATGATATTTCGATGCTTCCTTTTTATGAGTGGTCTTCTCCAAGATTCAGGCCATGAATGTAACACACTTTTCCTTATTTTTATGCTCAGTCACTTTCAATCATATGGAGGGACTCACTGGGTACAATCAGATTGAGTGGCGAGCTCATCATGATACACTACCTACACCACATGAGGAGGAGCCTAAGGGTGATTCATCTACCAGTGAGGGAGTGTTGCTTAGTAGGTCTCCAACATGTTTTTCCTCTTCAGTTCCTATAGCATCGAGGACGGTGCAATCTCATCATGATGATACTCCTTGGGAGAAGAGTTACTTTTTTCAAGAGCAGTGGTAGATTGATGGTGTCTTGTATTTTCCTCTCGACACTCAGAGGTCAAATACACACTTGATGCTTTGGGATTTTGATATCGAACACATTTCTAGACCGTCTCCTTGGTTGCAGTTGTTCGACATGTGCAGTGCCAGTAGGAGTGAACATCATGTTCAGTTGGTTGTGTATAATCTATGGGAGCATGATATATCGTTAGCATTTAATGAGTTGTTTTGGTGGATCTCAGAGGCTCAACATCAACATAGTGAGATTTTTTAGAGGATGTTGTGGGATCCTGGTATACCTTGCCATTGCTTGAGGACAAGCAATGTTAACCGGGGAGATTGTAATCTCCCCATTTTTAGTGACTTGGAGGTAATGACCTTGATGACCTATTTTGATTCCTTGTAGGTCATGCAAAGTGGTTAAGGGACTCATCACCATGGAGAAAATTGTTAGTCTTACAATGACACTAAGAGGGGGGGTGAATCAGTGTAGCTCTTTAAACTTCAATTCTTAGCTCTTAAAATAGAAATAATGAAACCTTAGAATCAGATAAAGCAAGTACCACAAGAGAACATCACACAACACAAGATTTAACGAGGTTCACCAAATTGTCTACTCCTCAAAATGACTGCTTGGACTACCATCCAAATCTAGCCTTTGCAAAGCAACAACTTTACAAACAATTTACCAGCACCCACTGGAATGAGCACTAACCCCTAATTTATCTGCACCAACAGAAAGGAGCATGCACCAACAGAAAGGAGCACCAACCCCTGATGCCAAGCACCAACTTGGACTTCAATTTTGAAACTAGAATATTTATAGTAAGATACCTTTGCTTTTGCTAGACCCTGACTGGTCACCTTTGCTTTCTCTACGCACTCTGCTTTCTCTGCAATCACTTCGCACACTCTGCTTCGCTGCACTCAAACTCCATAGTCATCTTCTCCCTATTGTGCACTCTACTTCCTTAGCAAAATCTCACACTTGGAATGATTCGACACGACTTGCTCTCTACGCACAACAACCGTATTTTGCACACTTCAACATCTTCTCAATTCTCAAAACATCCCTCCTTTTATAATAGAATTCTTGTGATGAAAACCCTAATCCTAGTAGGTTGTAAACCCTAATCTTAGTTGACTTTCATGACACTTGTAAACCCTAATTTTATTCGGTTGTCATAGGTTCGTCGGCTTCAACTCAACCACGAAAATACATGTCGTGATATCGCAACACTTTCGCTTTCTCTCTCTTTCTCCTTGCTTTGGTCCCCAAAAATACATGTCGTGATATCGCGACACTTTTTCTTTCTCTCTCTTTCTCTTTGTATCGGACCACAAAAAAGATGCATGTCATGATATCGTGACACTTTTTCTCCTTGCTCTTTCTCTTAGCTTTGGCCCGTGAAAATACAACATGTCGTGATATCGTAACACTTTTGTTATCCTGCCTGTCTGCTCTTCTTGAGTCACGAAAATGTGACATGTCACGATATAACGACACTTTTGATTTTCTACCTTCCTATCCTTTTCAAGTCATAAAAATGTGACATGTCACGAAATCGTGACACTTTCGCTTTCGAAGTCTTGCTTTCTGCTTTTGTCATGAAATCGTGACACTTCTACCTTCAAAGTCTTCTTCTCTACTTTTGTCATGAAATCATGACACTTCTACCTCTGTACTTCACTTCTTTGCTATTGTCACGAAATACTGACACTTATGCCTTCAAAGTCTTGCTTTCTGCTTTTGTCATGAAATCGTGACACTTCTGCTTCCGTACTTCACTTCTTTGCTATTGTTGCAAAATCACGACACTTCTAACTTCGAAGTCTTGCTTTCTACTTTTGTTGCGAAATCATGACACTTATGCTTCTATACACTTCCTCTCTTTCTTTTTTTGTGAAAATGTGACATGTCGTGAAATCGTGACACTTTTCCAACTTACTTTCTCTCTCCTATTTTAGTCGCGAAAATGCGACATTTCGCGAAATCGTGACACTTTTCTTACTTGTTCTTTTTTCTTCGAACTTGTCATGAAATCGTGACACTTCTTCCTGCTTTCTCTTTTTCTTCCAACATGTCATGAAATCATGACCATTTTTCCACTTGCCTTTATTTCTTCCAACATGTCGCGAAATCACGACAGTTTTTCCACTTGCCTTTTTCTCTTCCAACATGTCACGAAATCATGACAGTTTTTCCACTTGCCTTTTTCTCTTCCAACATGTCGTGAAATCGTGACAGTTTTTCCACTTGCCTTTTTCTCTTCTAGCATGTCACGAAATCGTGACAGTTTTTCCACTTGCCTTTTTCTCTTCCAACATGTTGCGAAATCGTGACAGTTTTTCCATTTGCCTTTTTCTCTTCCAACATGTCGCGAAATCGTGACAGTTTTTCCACTTGCCTTTTTCTCTTCCAGCATGTCATGAAATCATGACAGTTTATCCTACTTTTTCTCTCTTCCAACATGTCATGAAATCACGACAATTTTTCCTGCTTTTTCTCTCTCTTCCAACATGTCGCAAAATCACGATAGTTTTTCTTGCCTGTTGTATATGTCGCGATATCGCGACACTTTTCTTACTTGTGTTTTTCTTTGATATTTTGCATATGGGCCACTTCGGTTTTCTTGGAAAATCACTGTACATACTCTGAGTAACCTTTGAACTCCTATCTTCTACATCTGAAAGGCTTTTGAACTTCCTGTCCACTACATCAATAGATCTAACTGACTGTGTTGACAATAATGACAATACTTGTTGTTGCACCTTGCTCAACAATCTCCCCCTTTGGAATTGTTGGCAACACATGTGCAATTTCCTATAACTCTTCTCCCCCTTTGACAATAATACCAAAGGGCTACTGTAGACTCCCCCTGAGTCCATGCACAACATTCTCAGACACAATTTATTACACTTAGCAAAAATCATGAACATGAGCACAAAGATAATCAAATACTTAAATTCTCCCCCCGAGAATGTGATCCCTGTAGCTAGTCAATTCTTGGGAAGTGTGACCACTCCCAATTTATTGCGAAGGTACTCAAAAACTTCCTTGGGCAATGGTTTTGTGAAGATATTTGCTACTTGCTCTGTAGTTGTAACAAAATCCAACTTAACCTCACCTTCCGCAACTTTCTCCTTTAAAAAGTAATACCTGATAGCAATGTGTTTTGTGCATGAATGCATAACCAAATTCTTGGAGATGTTAATAGCACTGGTGTTATCACACTTAACTGATATTGGCTCACTGAAACTAATACCAAGATCTTTTAGAGTTTGTTTCATCTACAATACCTGCGTACAACATGTTGTCGCTGTAATATATTCTGCCTCTAATGTTGATAATGAAACTAATTCTTGTTTCTTACTGTGCCATGTGACCAATCTGTCTCCAAGATAGAATGAATCTCCACTGGTACTCTTTCTGTCATCTACATAGCCTACCCAATCTGCATCTGAATATGAAATAAGGGTGAAGTCTTTACCTTTCGGATACCATAACCCATATTCCATAGTACCCTTGAGGTACCGAAGGATCCTTTTCACTGTTGTCACATGAGTCTCCTTGGGATTGGCCTAAAATTGTGCTACCATGCATACTGCCTGCAAAATATCTAGTCTGGTAGTCGTTGTCGAGTACAATAAGCTTCCAATCATAGATCTGTACATGGTTTGATCAACAGTTGGAGATTTTTCATCCTTGCTCAACTTGCAACTTGTCATCATGGGTGTGCTAACTGGCTTACAATCCTCCATTGTGAACTTTTTAACATCTCTTTCACATATTTAACTTGAGAAATAAATATGCCCTTCTTATTTTTATTAACTTGCAACCCGAGGAAATATGAAAGTTCACCAATCATTGACATTTCAAATTCTTTCTACCTCTTATTTGCTAAATCTTTACATGACTCATCCCTGCTGTTGCCAAATATGATATCATCTATGTATACAACAAGAACAATAAGATGCCCATTTTCTGTTTTGACATACAAATTACTATCCACCATGCCTTTCTTAAACCTTTGTTGAGTGAGATAGTTGTCTAGCCTTGCATACCATGCTCGGGGTGCCTATTTTAAGCCATATAATGCTTTCTTCAACTTGCAAACCAAGTTGGGATCATCACCAAGTTGGAAACCATTTGGTTGCTCAATATAAACTTCTTCTTCAAGTTTCCCATTCAAAAATGCTGATTTCACATCCATTTGATAAACTTTGAAATTCTTGTAGATTGCTAAAGCCAGAAACATTCTAATTGCCTCTAGTCTAGCTACTGGTGTAAAATTTTCCTCAAATTCAATGCCTTCAACTTGTGCATAACCCTTGCATACCAATCTTGCTTTATTTCTGACTACTTGTCCATCTTCATTCAATTTGTTTCAAAAAATCCATTTAGTCCCAATTATATTTTTATTTGCAGGTCTAGGTACTAACTCCCAAGTTTTATTTTTCTCGATCTGATCTAATTCTTCATTTATTGCCTTCATCAAAATTTCATATTTGCTTGCGTCAGCTACATTTTTGGGCTCAATGCTGGATAATAGAGAGTAGTTACTTACTACTCTTCTTGTTTGAACACCAACTTTGGGGTCTCCAATTATTTGATCTCTAGGATGATTTTTCTGCCAATTGCCTGTTTTGAATTTCTTATTCTCTTCCACTTCTAAATCACAACTTAAATCATCTGAGTCAATTTTTTGTATCTTTTCAATTTCATTTTCCTCATCTCCTTCAATAACCTCTTCATAGATTGGGTAGTTCGTTTCATAGCTAATTACTTGTTCTCTACCTTCATCAAATTTAACATTGGCACTGTCCACAATTTTCTTTAGCCTTTTTTGTAGCATTTGTAATCTTTGCTTTTTGATGAGTAACCGACAAAAATACCTTCATCCGCTCTATATTCAAACTTACCAAGATTATCTTTAGTTCTTTTGATGTAGCACTTGCTGCCAAAAACTTTGAGGTATTTTCTTGTTGCCCTTTTTCCAAACCACAACTCATAAGAAATTTTGCTTTCATGTGTTCTCAGCATGTACCTATTTTGGATATACACCGCAGTATGGACTGCTTCTTTCCAGTACTATGCTGCTACTCTACTTTCAACCAGCATAGTCCGTGCCATTTCCTACATTGTCTTGTTCTTTCTTTCTACCACTCCATTCTGCTGAGGTGTCCTGGCTGCTAAAAACTATCTCTTAATACCGTATTTTTCATAGTACTCTATAAACTCCTCTAAAATGAATTCTCCTCCTCTATCTGATCTTAAACATTTGATCCTCTTTCTTGTTTCATTCTCAAATTGGTTTTTGAAAATCTTGAACATATCAAAAGCTTCTGATTTATGCTTCAAGAAAAATATCCATGTCATTCTGGAATAATCATCAATGCACAACATAAAATATTTGTCACCATTTATGCTTTGTGTTCTCATGGGTCCACATAAATCGGTGTGTATTAGTTCCAAAGGTTTGCTTGTGTAGTACTCTTTTGTTTTGAATGTGACTCTAGTTTGCTTCCCCTTTTGGCATGAAGCACAAATTTTGTTTGTAGGTTTGCTGATGGTGGGAATATCTCTCACTACCCTTTTTGAGGTGATTTTTACTAGATTATCAAAACTGATATGACCGAGTCTCTTATGCCACAACCAATTTTCCTATTCCTGTCTAATAAAACAAGTTCCTTTTTAAGTCTCTGAGAGCATGTATAGGTTTTCAGATGTCCTTGATCCAGTTGCTATCAATTTTCCACTATTTGTTTTTCTGACTTCACAACCCTGCTTCATAAAAACTACTTCATGACCTTTATCACAAATCTGACTTACACTCAATAAGTTATGTTTCAACCCATCCACAAACAAGACTTCTTCTGACTTAATATTTCCATCACTAATTTTAACTGAGCCTTTGCCAACTATCTTAGCTCCATCATTATTTCCAAACTTTACTGATCCACCTTCATATTTCTATAACTTCTCAAACTTTTGTTTGTCACCTGTCATATGACTGGAGCATCCACTATCAAGTATCCATGGTACATATTTATTTTGTGTTTTAAATGATGTTTGAACTATTAAGGATTCCTTTTCTTCCTTGAGTCGTTCCTTTTCTTTCCACTCTATTTTTATAGTAGATTTGAGCTCTTGTTTTGCCTTTCCCTTATCAATAGCTTGTGCATGTTTTACGGGAAGTTTTCTATTTTGACTCATCTTGTTTGGTTGAGATTTTCTTCCCTAAAACTGATTTGATGCAAATGTACTTCTAGAATTTCTTGCAATGTGCCCAAAATTATGACAGTTATAACATTCTCCTGTATAATTCATCAAAGGAGAGAAAGCATTTCTACTGGTGAAATTCCTTGGTCTCACATTATATTTGCAGTCTGAGATTTTATGTCCATAGCCACTGCATTTAAAACATAAAGTAGAAAAGGGATAATTGAACCTAGGTGATGGTCTTTGCTATGTTGTCGTAGGAGCCATAGGTCTTCTTCTTCTTTGATGTGTGACATTGGTGAATCTATCATTGTCAATTCTCCTTTTGTGCCTGGCATTATTACTTTCTTTTGCATGAGATGTTTTTCCTTGATCAACCTATTTCTTATATTCATTCTTTATGGTTTCTATATTTTTGGCCTTTGATCCATTTGATGATTCTCCTTCGATGAGACCCAAACCAAATTTGATGCTCGCAGGCCTTTGGTAATTTATGATCTTATCCAGCTTCATAGAACTTACTTCACATTTGTGATAACAACTGATTTTCTTATTCATCTCTTCTAGCTGCATTCTTAAACCAATAATCTCTTCTTCTAGCTTGCTGTAATAATCTATTTTCATGGTTATTTGCACTTCAAGATCTTCGAAGATTTTCTTGGATTCTTCTATCTATACTTTCAAGCTGGATATGATTTCATTTGCATCCTCAAGCCTTTTTGAAAGTTTTTTATTCTTTTTCCTCTCTATTTTCCATTCTTCAAGTGCAGAGATCAACTCACCATCTAGGTCTACTTCAGCCTCAAGTTTTTCATCGCATACTTCAAAGTTCACTCCTTCTTCCTTTTCTGATTTTACTTCTTTAAATTCCATGAAAAGAGCTTCACTTGTTTCTTCTTCAGAATCCTCACCAGAGCTGTCTTCTGATGAATTGGCATTTCTAGAGATGAAAATTTTCTTCCTAAAGTTGTCTTTTCTGAAATCTGTTTTCTTCTTCCAGACACTTCTTTCTTGGTGCGATCCTTCATCATTTTTGTTCTTCTCATTAAGAGGAAATTTAGTCACAAAATTCCCAATGCCTCCACAGTTGAAACATTTAAGCGGTAGCTTTCCTCTATATTTTCCTTTTACCATTTTTAGTTTTCTAACAAAGTTTGCTTCCATTTCATCTGATGTCTCTTCTTCCTCGGACTTTTGTTTTGTGTTTTTATCTTTAAGAGCTTTAAAAGCCGCTTCTCTGTCTGTGGGTTTAGATCTTCCTATCCTCATCTCATATGCAATCAAGGAACCATACATCTCATCTATACTAAAGTAATTTATATTTTTAGCTTCTTCTATCGCTGAGAATTTAGAATCAAACCTTTGAGGAAGAGATCTTAATACCTTTTTCATGACAGTAGAGTCTTCAATATCCTCGCCAAGTCCTATGATCACATTAATGATTCCATTAACTCTCAGCATATATGCCTCAATATTTTCATCGTCATTCATCTTCAATGCTTCGAACTAAGCTCAATTTTTTTGCAACTTGGCCTCCTTGATCTTATCGTCTCCTTAATGAATACTCCTTAGTTTGTCCCATATATCTTTTGCCATTTTATAGTTCATGATCTTTACTAGTTCACTGTCTGTTAATCCGCACATGATAGCATTCTTTGCTTTTGAGTTACTTTCAAACAGTTTCTTTTCATCAGTCTCTTTTGGAGGAGTGATGGGTATTATGTATCCACTAACTACTGAATCCCAGATATTGTATCCCAAAGCACAGAGATATGTCTACATCCTGATTCTCTAGAACACGTAATTAGATCCATCAAACAAAGGTGCTTTGTTTGATGAGAAGCCTTCACCACCTGCCATTGTGTTACTTCCAAGATCACCCTAGATGATTAGGCTTGTATAGGAACTTAGCTCTAATACCAATTATTAGTCTTACAATGACACTAAGAGGGGGGGTGAATCAGTGTAGCTCTTTAAACTTAAATTCTTAGCTCTTAAAATAGAAATAATGAAACCTTAGAATTAGATAAAGCAAGTACCACAAGATAACATCACACAATACAAGATTTAATGAGGTTCACCAAAGTGGCTACTCCTCAAAATGACTTCTTGGACTACCATCCAAATCTAGCATTTGCAAAGCAACAACTTTACAAACAATTTACCAACACCCACTGGAAGGAGCACCAACCCCTGATTTATCTACACCAACAAAATGGAGCACCAACCCCTGATGCCAAGCACCAACTTGGACTTCAATTCTAAAACTAGAAGATTTATAGTAAGATACCTTTGCTTTTGCTAGACCCTGACTAGTCACCTTTGCTTTCTCTGCACACTCTGCTTTCTCTGCACAATCACTTCGCACACTCTGCTTTGCTACACTCGAACTTCACAGTCGTCTTCTCCCTATTGCACACTCTTCTTAGAAAAATCTCACACTTGGAATGATTCGACACGACTTGCTCTCTGCGCATAGCAACCGTATTTTGCACACTTTGACATCTTCTCAATTCTCAAAATAGCCCTCCTTTTATAATAGAATTCTTGTGATGAAAACCCTAATCTTAGTCGGTTGTAAACCCTAATCTTAGTCGGCTTTCATGACACTTGTAAACCCTAATTTTAGTCAGTTGTCATAGGTTCGTCGGCTTCAACTCAACCGTGAAAATACAACATGTCGTGATATCATGACACTTTCGCTTTCTCTCTCTTTCTCCTTGCTTTGGTCCTTTAAAATACAACATGTCATCATATCACGACACTTTCTTTCTCTCTATTTCTCTTTGTATCGGACCGTGAAAAAGATGCATGTCGCGATATCACGACACTTTTTCTCCTTGCTCTTTCTCTTAGCTTTGGCCCACGAAAATACATGTCACGATATCGTGACACTCTTTTTATCCTACCTGTCTGCCCTTCTTGAGTCACAAAAATGCGACATGTCATGATATCACAACACTTGCTTTTTTGCCTTCCTGTCCTTTTCGAGTCGTAAAAATGTGACATGTCACAAAATCATCACACTTCGGCTTCCAAAGTATTGCTTTCTACTTTTATCGTGAAATCGTGACACTTATACCTTTGAAGTCTTCTTCATCATGTGATCAACATAAGACTCAACCTAAAAATCTAGGGCATCAGCTGGATTGTAGAAGTGCTTTCGGGGTATGGTGGATCTGAAGGCTAGATTGGTGCCCCAGGAGGGTCCAATGGGGACTTCTCTGGCTCCTTTTCCAGGGAGTAGCAGCTCATATGCAGATTTGTTTAAAGAAAAATCTCCTCCAAAGAACGACAAAGCTCAAAAAATGGCATATAAAATGCTCTTCATGGCTGCTGGGAATAGGTTGACAGCACATCGTGTGAATGGATGTTTACCGTAGGCTAAAACCAAGCCAAAAATTATCATCGAGCCAAGTATGGTTGAATAATCAGTCATTTATAGAGCTAATCATGATTTAATCTGCAAGTTCATGGGTATACATCCTTCCCTAAATTTTTTGCACTCTTGGATCCGCCAAAACTAGGAGCCTCACGGTGAGTATTCATTGTGGTTTATTAGCAATGGATATTTTATTGTTATCTTTTCATCTTTGGCCGATAGAAATAGGGCTTTCGAGTCAGAGAAGAAAAATCATGGCCTGGTAGGCCTATTTGTTCAACCATGGAGAGTGGGATTCGATCCCCGAATTGAACCTACTACTGTCCCAGTATGGATCTGACTATATGCTCTTCCAATGGAATTTTGGAGTGAGCAAGTGTTGGCAAGGATTGGCAATTCTATTGGAAGACATTTGGGTGTTGCCAGAGACACAATTGAAGGGAGCATGGTGGTGTATGCAAGAATATGTGTGGAGATGGATCTCAGCCAGACTTTTTCGACAGAGATGGAAATTGAATTGGTAGGACTCTCCTGGATTCAACAATTGGACTATGAGGCCCTACCCTTTAGATGTAGGGTTTGTCACAAACATGGACATTTGGCCCGTTTTTGCCCTAATAATATGAATTCTAAAATGGAGGCCCCTTTAGGAATACCAAACCTACCTAGAGAGGATAAGGCAACACTTAATAAATATTCTAATAGCACCGTTTAGGGCCAGGAAGCT
Source organism: Wollemia nobilis (assembly GCA_028583015.1). Classification (NCBI taxonomy): domain Eukaryota; kingdom Viridiplantae; phylum Streptophyta; class Pinopsida; order Araucariales; family Araucariaceae; genus Wollemia; species Wollemia nobilis. The sequence goes on along the minus strand of JAQPPZ010013020.1, from coordinate 5,024,915 downwards.
CAGAGAGAGGGTTTTGAACAGCCCAAAAGAAAAATACGGACAAAGAAAAAAGAGGGAAAGGAGCAATCCCATCTCAGACCTGCCAATAGGTATGAGATATTTAAGTCACTAGTTGACGAAGAGAAACAATTTATGGAGGGCATGGAGGGTAATAAGGAAAATTCTGTGCAACTCCCCCTCTCATCTCCTCCCGTCATACAGCAGGTAGTTGAACTATGTGAGGTATCATAGCCAGTGTGTTCAGGGGATTTAGTAGTGCATAACCAGGAGCAGAAAGTATCTCAAGATGTCAGCATGGGAATAGCAGAGAAGAATAGGGAAAGGCCAACTTTGGGGATAACCCAGGTAGAAAAAAGATCAAAAAATAGCAATTCTCAGGGAGTAGGTAGAAGATCCAATAAGGAGTTGCTAGCAGTCCAAGGAGACAAACTGATCACGAGAGGATCGATGAGGCCAATAGACTCTTATTGCTCCCAAGGTAACCAATGATTATACAATCATGGAATGTGAGGGGTTTAAACAGTAGAACCCATCAATCTGCTATTCAAAGACTTTTAGAGAATCGTAATACTAATTTTTTTCTTTTACAGGAGACTAAGATGTCATTAGATCTTATGTCCAAAATAGTCAACAAAATTTGGAGGGGTGCTGGTCATATGGATGTGGCTGCCCAAGGTGCCTCAGGGGGGATTGTTACTCTATGGAACTCTCTTGAATGGTCTACAATAGAACATCTTTCCTGGAGGGGTGTTCTCACTTCTCTTTTTAGGAATAATGTCACTGCAAAACACATTCTAATCACAAACTTTTATGGGTCTCAAAACCTCGATGGTCAGAGGCGGCAGTGGAAGGTTGTGCATAACATGTGAACCTCAAGGGAAGATCTAGACTAGATTATAGCGAGGTAATTTAATGCTAAATTATCTTCTAGATATCAGGAATGGGGAACACCATTTTTGGACCCAGGGGACCGTTTCATGATTGCCCAAGTCCAGGCTTTGCACTTAGTGGACATTAAATGTCCTAGCATTAACTACACTTGGACTAATAAAAGGTGGGAGCCACATAGCAGGAAGGTTAAGCTAGATCATTTTTTGGTTTTAGAGGAGGCATTTGTAAAATGGAATATAAATTTTTAGATTTTAGAAGGCCCAATTTCAGATCACTGTCCCATTCTATTGGAAGGTGGGACTAGGATGGGGCAGCATCACAAACCTTTCAGATTTGAGAATTTTTGGCTTCAGAAAGAAGACCTTCGGGACAAAATTCCATAGTGGTGGGAAGAAGGACGTCCAGCTTATAGGAGAGCAATGTTCAGAATCCACAAAAAACTACAATATGTCAAAACTTAGTTGAAGTATTGGAAGCGTGCTAATAAAACAGACTTCCAGGCCCAAAGAGCTCCATTGGTGGCCAGATGGGATGAGGTCCAAAAATAGTTTAGAGAAGGAGTAATTACAGACCAACTCAAAGCTAAGGATGATGCCCTACATATAGTGGTTGAGGACATTGACAACCAGGAGGAGACCTATTGGAAGTAGAGAGCAAGAACCACCTAGTTATTAGAAGGGGATAGAAATACAAAATTCTTTCATGGGACTGCTTGTGCTCGAAGACAGATGAACAAGATGGAGGTCCTTCAAGATGAGAATGGTCATTCCTTTGATACACTTCCAGGTATGCATTCTCATGCTATGGATTATTTTTCTAAGATTTTTAAGGAAAGTGTGGTACAAGATGTAGAGGCCCAAAATGAAGTTATTTTTGTCATACCTGCTGTTATTTCTGAGGATGAAAATCAAGCCCTCCTCAAACCCATTGATAGAGATGAATTGAAAACTATGGTCTTTGGAATGAGCACTGGTAAAACTCTAGGTCCAGACGGCTTCCCAATTGAATTTTTTTAGGATTTTTGGGACTACTTAGAGGAAGATGTAATGGTTGTTGTAGAAGAGTCCAGAGAAAATAAGAGAATGCTTAAAGCCATAAACCACACTTTCATTACCTTAATTCCAAAAGGGGAGGAGGGGGTTCATATTTTAGATTATAGGCCTATTGCCTTATGTAATGTGCTGTACAAAATAATCACAAAGGTAATGGTTGAGCGCCTAAAACCTCTTCTTCACAACATTGTCTCCTTTGAGCAAGGGGGTTTTGTTGAGGGACGACAGATTATGGATGGGGTGGTTGTGGCCCAGGAAGCAATCCATTCAATGCACACTTCTGGTAATAAAGGGATGTTCATAAAATTGGACATGTCAAAGGCTTATGATAGGGTTGAATGGAGTTTCCTAGCTAAAATTATGGCAGCCTTTGGTTTCTCTCAGGACTGGATAAAGTGGGTCATGAGCTGTGTCTCTACCCTGACTTACTCTGTTCTAATCAAGGGCCTTCCTTCACAACCATTTGGAGCTACTCAAGGACTACACTAGGGGGATCCATGTTCTCCTTATATTTTTCTCATTTTGGCTAAAGGTCTTGGCAAAATTTTCTTTAGGAGAAGACAGCAAGGTAGATTATTGGGTATCAGGGTGGGTGACAAAGTTTTAACGCACCTGTAGTTTGTGGATGACACTAGTTTGGTGGGAGTGGCCAGCTTCAGGGAAGCAAGAATGATTAGGGATACTCTTAATGTCTATCTCAGTGCTACTCAATAGATTATTAATGACAAGAAATCCAAAGTGGTTTTTTTTAATCTGGAGCAAAGGCTTCAAAACACAATTTTAGAAATCCTGGGATTCACAAGGACTTATCTCCCAGTGGTTTACTTGGGGGTCCCCTTGCACTTTAAGAAGCTAAAATTAGACACATGGAGGAATCTACTAGAGTGTATCAAGGATAGAATTAATCACTGGTCTCACAAGTGGTTAAGTTATGGTGGCAGATTAACGTTCTTACAGTCAGTCATTCAAGCCATGCCAATTTACAAATTCTCTATCTTGGCTGCCCCAATTATAATATGGAAAGAGTTGGACAGGATGGCTAGAAAGTTTTTATGGGAAGGAGCAAAGGGAGAGAGAAATTGGGCCTTAGTGGGCTAGGACAAAGTTATCCAGCCCAAGGTTAAAGGAGGTCTGGGTTTGAGAAAATCTAAGCTGAATAATAAATATTTGGCTAGAAAGCTATACTGGAGATGGATCTCCCAACCCACCTCCCTTTTCAGTAGAATCTTAACTAGCAAATACCTAGGATAGGCTAACCCAGACAATGTAGCTTGCATCCCCTTGGATGGTACTGGGTCCCTAGTTTGGCAGGATCTCAAGTTAGGGTCTCAGATTGTTAAAGACCGCTTATTTTGGAAAGTGGGAAGAGGGGAGAAGGCTCGTTTTTGGACAGATTCTTGGGATCAGTTCCCACCCATCATTACTGAATTTCCAAAATTACAGCCAATAAAAGTAGCCATTGAATCCAAGGGATGGATCCGTATTGAAATTTATTTCACAACTACTTAGCTGGGGGAGTGTAAGTTTAAGCAGTTCAATAAGTTGGATGAGTGGCCCATTTCAATCCCTCCGGATTTGACTCCCATCATGACTAAAATTCTGATAGAAATATTTCTTACAGGGGGAGACATGGAGGATGAATTATCTTGGGGCTTTGGGATTCTTGGCATCTATACAGTAAAGGACGGATATGATAGCATTCTCCCAGAGCCCCCCTCATACTTTTTAGGTTGAGGACTGGAGGAAAATCTGGCACTCTAAAGGTTGGCCGAAAGTTAACTTTTTTGCCTGGAAATGCATGCACAATGGAATCCTCACTTTTTATAATCTTAGATTAAAAGGTATCATCGGCCCTTCTCAATGTGTACTATGCTACATGAGCGAAGAAACTGTTGACCATTTGTTGTTTGGTTGCCCTTTCACCCGATAGATTTTACTGCGTTGGTTTGCATACTTTAAAATTCAAGTAAGTGGTGACCTGAACCGGATGAATATCTAGGCAAAATGGTAGAAAGGTAGATTCAAATCTAAAGCTCTTCATATTGGCTAGGAGCTCGGTTTAAGCTTTATCTGGTGGCAAGTTTGGCTAGAAAGAAATGCCAAAATTTTTAGAGAAACTTTTACTGCTCTAGACGGGGTTTGGCAGACCATTTGGAGCAAGGTTATCGAAACTGTGGTTGTTCATGCTGAGGAGGAAGCTCAAATTGACATTGGAGCTATGGAAGAATGCATTGAACTGCAAGAGGGACAGGACATAAATTGTTGGAAACCTCCCCCTGAAGGTTGGATTAAAATCAATAATGATGGAGCTGCAAAAGGCAATCCGGGTAGAGCCAGAATTAGAGTGGTGTGCCGAAACCATGCTGGGACTGTGCTCTATTGGGAATTGCAAGGCCTAGGAATAACCACTAACAATGAAGCCGAAGCCATTGCCATCAAGTCTGCTTCTATTTGGGCAGTGAAACATGGCCACCATAGGATTATTCTTGAATCAGATTCGTAAATAATGGTTGGAGCTCTTGACTGCATGAGGAACTTTGATCTGAAAGCTTGGAGGTTGAGGGCTCTTGTTACCCAAATTAAAGAATTATGGAAGGAATTGGAGGACATGATCCCAGTTTATGCAAGTAGAGATTTGAACAAAGCGGCTGACTTTCTGGCTAAGATGGGTGCGAAAAAGGAGGTTGGATTTCAGTTGCACAGTGACATGGATATTGAGGATGAGGTGATTAGACAGGGTCTTGAAAGGTCCTTGAGCTAATGACCTTCAAAAAAATAGAGTACAATGGGGGACCCCATGGCAGCTAGTTTTTGGTTCACAAAAATTGGCTCCGGTGTTGTTCTTCCTTTACTATTGTATGACTGTGTCCTCTCGGACCTCGGTTGGGAAGAGGCTCTTCCCACATTGTAATTGATCTATGTCTTAATACAAGTTTTTTTTCAAATTTTCAAAAAAATAAGTCTTCGTCTATGCTTTTGTCATGAAATTGCAACACTTATGCTTTCGTACTTCACTTCTTTGCTATTGTCATGAAATCGTGACACTTCTGCCTTTGAAGTCTTGCTTTCTGCTTTTGTCATGAAATCGTGACACTTTTGCTTTCGTACTTCACTTCTTTGCTATTGTCATGAAATCGTGACACTTCTGCCTTTGAAGTCTTGCTTTCTGCTTTTGTCACAAAATCACGATAGTTCTGCTTCCGTACGCTTCCTCTCTTTCTTTTGTCGTGAAAATGTGACATGTCGTGAAATCGTGACATTTTTTCAACTTACTTTCTCTCTCCTATTTTAGTCATGAAAATGCGACATGTCACAAAATCGTGAAACTTTTCTTGTTCTTTTTTCTTCAAACTTGTCATGAAATCATGACACTTCTTCCTGCTTTCTCTTTTTCTTCCAACATGTCGTGAAATCATGACCGTTTTTCCACTTGCCTTTATTTCTTCCAACATGTCACAAAATCACGACAATTTTTCCACTTGCCTTTTTCTCTTCCAACATGTCGCGAAATCGTGACAGTTTTTCCACTTGCATTTTTCTCTTCCAACATGTCGTGAAATCACGACATTTTTTCCACTTGCCTTTTTCTCTTCCAACATGTCACGAAATCGCGACAGTTTTTCCACTTGTCTTTTTCTCTTCTAGCATGTCACAAAATCATGACAGTTTTTCCATTTGCATTTTTCTCTTCCAACATGTCGTGAAATCATGACAGTTTTTCCACTTGCCTTTTTCTCTTCCAGCATGTCGCGAAATCGCGACAGTTTATCCTACTTTTTCTCTCTCTTCCAACATGTCGTGAAATCGTGACAGTTTTTCCTACTTTTTCTCTCTTCCAACATTTCGCGAAATCATGATAGTTTTTCTTGCCTGCTATATATGTCGCGATATCGCGACACTTTTCTTACTTGTCTTTTTCTTTGATCTTTTGCATATGGGCCACTTCGGTTTTCTTGGACAATCATTGTACATACTTTGAGTAACCTTTGAACTCTTGTCTTCTACATCTGAAAGGATTTTGAACTTCCTATCCACTGCATAAATAGATCTAACTAACTATGTTGACAACAATGACAATACTGTTGCTACACCTTGCTCAACAAAAATATCTTTGTTCGAGCTCGAGCATGGTCTACTGTAGTTGATTGGCCATTTTTGGATCATGGGTGATATTTTTGGCCTTAGATGATTTATTTCCCTTTATGCATAATATATATATTATAAAAATAATTTTATAAAGGGAAATTATAATTAAAAATTATAATGAAGCCTTGTTGTTTTAAAACAACATTAAGTTTACTAGGTTGGGGGACCAAGGAGGCATCCCCTTCCTTGGAGGCTTCTAGAAGTTGATTGAAACAAGCATAAATAAGAGTGATGTGAGTTCATTTGGGAGGAGGAAAGATATTTGTTTGTTTGGGTGATCTTTTTTTGAGGGCATTGCAGAAATGTGCAGTGTTGGAGCTTGTGGGGAGTCAACCTCCATGAGAACATTGGTTTCGTATGTGCAATACCATACCTAGCCAATTAGAGGAGTTGCTACAGTGGGTAACTCATTGTGCTTCAGAGTTTATTTCAGCTTAGGGTTTGTGGATTGTTGAAGGTCAGCTTTGGGCAAATCGGAGACATGGGTTTTGTTGCTCAGCTTCAGCCATTCAGGAAATCATATTTACATTAAGGATTGGAGCTCATTTAGAGGTACTTTGATGTGTTCATCCATGATTGGTTATTTCATATCAGACCTACATGTTTGTTCGTAGTTGCAGATTAGAATCTTATTCCGTTGTGGGTATTGGTTCATTGCATTGGTCTTGAGACAACGATCATTTCAAGTATTTAATTGTAATTTTTGACAAAGGGAATGAATTTCTAGGAAGGGTCGAACCTTCCAGCTGGGTGCCCTTCCTTGGAACCCATGACTTAGGGTTGATGGTGCTATTTTGGGTGAATATTGAAGGAAAAAATAGTTAAGGCTAACAAAAATAGTTAAGGCTGACATTTTGGGTGTTATTGTTGGGGGGCTGACATTAAGTTAAGGCTGACATTTTGGGTGCTATTGCTGGGGGCTGACATTGAGTTAAGGCAGTCTAAATTACATCATATTTTGACCAGCATTTGTCATTGAGAGGCAGACAAGGGTTTGCCAAAATCTGAAGACAACTGGATTGACAAACGGAGCACCTGGGTTCAATTGTTTTGATCATCATTGAGGATTCACACTTGGTGCTTCATCCGTTTACAGAGGTATTTACATTGTTGTTGATTTTAATGTATCTAGGGTTTGAACATTCTGAAGTTGTGCCCTAGTTCGAAAATAAAATTGAAATTAAGTTGCAAATTTTGGATGTTTATTTTTGCAATAATTGTGCAAATTGAAATATATTTTAATTCAGCAAATTTAAATAAATTGGGAAAAAAATTGAGAAAAAATCGCAGAAGGGGGTGGCCATTATAGTGGTATCAGAGCACCATTTATCCTGCCATCCTGTGAGGTAGAAAATACATGAGTGATAGGGATTTGAGGGCCTACTATAGGAATTTGAGAAGGGAACAATATCAGCTTGCTCACCCATACCCAGAAGATAGTACCTTTTCCGCAACATTAAGAAATAGACAAATGGGTGAGAGAGCAAATCAAGAGGAGATAGAAAGAAATATGGTAGAGGACATTAGACAGACTCAGCATAACATGCAACATAGCTTGGAATGTTTGGTGGGTCTTATGCAGCAGTAGGTCCATGGGTTGAACCTCTTGGTTAATAATGCACAAAATCAGCAGTAGGGAATAGTGGATGTCAGGCAAGGGCCAGGTAATGGAGAATCAGTAGCCAACAGGGATACCACACAGACTAGGATAGATAGAGCCAACAACTCTAGGCCTACTATGCCTACATTTATACCTAGGCCAAAATCGATAGTTGTTCCAGCCACACCACCACCTGTTGAGGAGCCTGAGGTTACAGTTGTTGAGAAGTGCCAGCAGTATAGACAGGAGTGGGATGCATTGGGTCCAGAGTTCCATGACCTCATGTCATTCAGGGATTATGTTGATACTCGTAATAGGCAGGCACCCAGGACTAGAGGGAGACCAACACAGTAGGGTCAGGGTGATGTGCAACATCATACGCCATAGGGCCACAGGGTAATTCAGAAGAGAATAGGCAAGATACACATCCCCTTCTTTGATGGTTCAGGGAGGATGACAGTGAAGGCTTGGGTCCAGAAGATGGACACATATTTACAGCTGAACCAAATGATAGAAGAGGATGCCATTAAGTTTTGTACTCTACATTTGGAGGGCGTCGCTCATGATTGGTGGCACCATGGGATGCAGACTCTTGGACATGAAAGAGTGGATACTTATGCAGAGTTTACAGAGAGGCTCCAACAGAGATTTGATAGGAGGGAGCAGGAATTGGAGTTCAAAGAGTTGACTCATCTGAGGTAGTGGAGTTCAGTGGATGCCTACATAGCTGAGTTTCAGAGATTGTCCGTCATGGTTACGGATATGTCAGAGAGGCGCTTAGTGATCCTATTTATGGATGGATTATCTGAGCCATTGAGAGGTTGGGTTAAGGCATTCAACCCAACTACACTACAGGATGCCATTAGACAGGCTAGGGACATGGAGATCACTTCAGCCAAGTCCAAGAGCCAGTTCAAAGGAAAATATGGACAAGAGTTCAAGGGGAAGGATGGTCGAGAGATCAAAAGAGATGAAGATAAAAAGGTACTTAGGAAGGAATCAGAGCAGCCAAAGAGTACAACTACAAGACTTGATTCTGATGTCCTTAACGAACTCAGAAAGAAGGGACTATGCTTTACTTGTAAGAAATCTTGGACTCTAGGTCATAAGTGCGAGTTTAAGGGAAAGTTGCAGCTGATTAGGTACTATTCGGATGATGAGAACAATTCAAAAAATTTAGATCAGCATTCAGATAGTGGGAGCAGCAGTGGAGAAGAAGCTACAGATGAACCAAAAAAATCTCCAAACCATGAGGACAAGGAAAGTAATACAGTTGCACATCTTCGCAGCTTACAGGGAGCACAATCCGTCAGGATACAAGGTGTTTTACAAGGGCAGCGTGTGGTTACATTGATTGACACAGGGGCCACACATAATTTCATTGTTGAGGAGCTTGTGGTATGCAAAGGATTGGGAATGGTGAATGTGGATGAAATCAAGGTTATAATTGCAGATGGATTCTCCATATCATGCACCAAGAAAGTGCCACAACTGAAGCTTAAACTGGGAAACTATGAGTTGTGCGATGATTTCTTTGTGGTCGACACAAAGAATTTAGATATAATTCTTGGTATTCAGTGGCTACGTACTTTGGGAGATGTCACCTTCAATTTTTAGAAGTTAGAGGTAAAGTTTAAGGTGAAGGGTCGAAAGGTTGTGTTGAGAGGAATGACTTCGGGAGGACCTTGCTTAGTCACCTTCAATCGAATGGAGGGACTTATTGGGCACAATCAGATTGCGTGGCCAGCTCATTATGATACACTACCCACACCACATGAGGAGGAGCTTAAGGATGATTTAGTTACCAGTGAGGGGGTGTTGCTTTGTAGGTTTCCAACATGTTTCCCCTTTTCAGTTCCTATGGCATCAAGGATGGTGCGATCCCATCATGATGATACTCTTGGGAGAAAGAGTTATCTATTTTTGGAGCAGTGGCAGATTGATAGTTCTTGGTGCATCCCTTTCGACACTCAGAGGCCTATTACACACGTGGCATTTTGGGATTTGGATATTGGGCACATTTCTAGACCATTTCCCTGGATGCAGTTGTTTGGCATGTGCAGTGTTAGTATGAGTGAGCTTCATGTCCAGTTGGTTGTGCATGGTTACATGAACAAAATGTATAGTTAGTGCATTTAATGAGATTTTTTGTTTGGTTCATAGAGGCTCAACATCAGCACAGTGAGATTTTTCAGAGGATGTTGTGGGATCCTGGTATACCTTGCCATTGCTTGAGGACAAGCAATGTTAAGGGGGGAAGACTGTAATGTCCCCATTTTTAGTGACTTGGTGGTAATGACCCTGATGACCTATTTAGAGTCCTTGTAGGTCATGCAGAGTGGTTAAGGGACTCATCACCATGGAGAAAATATCTTTGTTCGAGCTCCAACATGGTCTACTGTAGTTGATTGGCCATTTTTGGATCATGGGTGATATTTTTGGCCTTAGATGATTTATTTCCCTTTATGCATAATATATATATTATAAAAATAATTTTATAAAGGGAAATTATAATTAAAAATTATAATGAAGCCTTGTTGTTTTAAAACAACATTAAGTTTACTAGGTTGGGGGACCAAGGAGGCATCCCCTTCCTTGGAGGCTTCTAGAAGTTGATTGAAACAAGCATAAATAAGAGTGATGTGAGTTCATTTGGGAGGAGGAAAGATATTTGTTTGTTTGGGTGATCTTTTTCTGAGGGCATTGCAGAAATGTGCAGTGTTGGAGCTTGTGGGGAGTCAACCTCCATGAGAACATTGGTTTCATATGTGCAATACCATACCTAGCCAATTAGAGGAGTTGCTACAGTGGGTAACTCATTGTGCTTCAGAGTTTATTTCAGCTTAGGGTTTGTGGATTGTTGAAGGTCAGCTTTGGGCAAATCAGAGACATGGGTTTTGTTGCTCAGCTTCAGCCATTCAGGAAATCATATTTACATTAAGGATTGGAGCTCATTTAGAGGTACTTTGATGTGTTCATCCATGACTAGTTATTTCATATCAGACCTACATGTTTGTTCGTAGTTGCAGATTAGAATCTTATTCCGTTGTGGGTATTGGTTCATTGCATTGGTCTTGAGACAATGATCATTTCAAGTATTTAATTGTAATTTTTGACAAAGGGAATGAATTTCTAGGAAGGGTCGAACCTTCCAGCTGGGTGCCCTTCCTTGGAACCCACGACTTAGGGTTGATGGTGCTATTTTGGGTGAATATTGAAGGAAAAAATAGTTAAGGCTGACAAAAATAGTTAAGGCTGACATTTTGGGTGTTATTGTTGGGGGGGCTGACATTAAGTTAAGGCTGACATTTTGGGTGCTATTGTTGGGGGCTGACATTGAGTTAAGGCAGTCTAAATTACATCATATTTTGACCAGCATTTGTCATTGAGAGGCAGACAAGGGTTTGCCAAAATCTGAAGACAACTGGATTGACAAACGGAGCACCTGGGTTCAATTGTTTTGATCATCATTGAGGATTCACACTTGGTGCTTCATCCATTTACAGAGGTATTTACATTGTTGCTGATTTTAATGTATCTAGGGTTTGAACATTCTGAAGTTGTGCCCTAGTTCAAAAATAAAATTGAAATTAAGTTGCAAATTTTGGATGTTTATTTCTGCAATAATTGTGCAAATTGAAATATATTTTAATTCAGCAAATTTAAATAAATTGAGAAAAAATCGTAGAAGGGGGTGGCCATTATACAAGGCTCCTATGGCATTTTTCAATATCAAGGCTTCTGTGGCCTTTTCAATATCAGGGCTTCTATGGCCTTTTCAATATAAGACTTTTGTGTCTTCTTATGCAAGGCTCCTATGACCTTTCTATATCAAGGCTCTTGTAGTGTGGATTTCTACAATACAGCAATGAATATCTTCAGTCTCCTATCTTCACCATGATCCTTCATAAGAATTATTCTTCTGCAGTATTATTCTCTTGCACGATGAACTAACCTCTACACTATGAGGGTACTCCGACCATCGGGTAACGAAGTTGGAGTCTCCTAGTTGTTTATTGTAGGAGGAGTCCCAATCCTCTAAGGATTAATTTCCTACAACAAAAGAAACTTTAGGTACCTATTAGCAAACTCCAAATGACCTGGATGATCTTCACTAGATGATCTATCAATCTAGTGGATTGAAATGTTGAGTCCTAGTCTTCACGAGTTTTTTAATACAACTCTATGGAAAAGACCCTAGACAAAAATGATCTCAATATTTTTGAAACTGAGATTCCTTTTAGTCCTATCTTTGTGACTCTCCCAAAATCTACCACCTAGATGCTCCTAAGATCTTTTGCCAGTGGTTGGTCCAATGGTGTGTCAATTTGATAAAACTCTCAGGTAAACCAATAATGGTGGTTCCTTAAAGACTTGCACATATTATATATACCGTAGCTCTAATACCATTGTTAGCTTTTGATGATTGAGCCATGATAGATAAAAATCACAAGATACAGAATAAGATGCAATAAAGTAAATTTTCTCTAGGACTAAAGTATGCTAAAATATAAAAGATATAAAATATTACAATGTAGCTATAGAGGAAGTAAGCACTCCATTAACAAAGCTATAGATCTACATCATATCCATCACCAGTAAATAGTGTGGATCACAATCCACTAAACTACGCTATCAAAAAATATCTCTCGGTTTTTCTCTCTCTTCTATACTATCTACCTAAGTTGTCATCCTTATATATGCAAAAATAGGATGTTTTCCCAACACTCTAACTAGTTGTACATAGGACACCTTGTACATGTACAACTTGCACATGGACACTTGTCCATTTCTTACAATGCATGAAGTCACTAGATTACTTGCATAGGAAGTAATCTAGGTATGTATCTTGGAGGATATATTTAAATAACCTAAATGATGGAATAGACATTATTTCCAACATTCCACCCTAGACTTGGATCAATTCCTAAAACCATTCCTATTGAACCCTTCCCCTTTACCCACTAAGTGTAAAGTTATAACATACCCTCACAGTTCACCTCAGCTTTCTATAGATCCAGCCAAGAATCGTACATGGTAGGGTAGTTATATCCTCTACATTTTTGGTGAACCCGATGTGAATGTGCATCTTAGTGGCCAAATTTTGAAGCATCTTCCTTTGTATCTTATTGAAAACCTTAAACAATACCACTAATTATATTTATTTATATCAAAAAACATTTAATAACATCTTTAAAATATTTTGTGTGCTTTTGTAAATTTTTAGTCTTCCTCATTTTTCATGTTATCCTTTCTCTCTCTCCTAATGGCTCCTAGCCTTAGGAGTGGGTGAAGGATTTTAGATTCTGGTGATGTTTTCCAATATGATAAAATTAATAAAGAAAATTATAATCTAGAAGAGGAATAAAATGAAGATATTGATAATAACCTTGATCCTACTAAGGGATCCAATGGGAACCTTATATTTTAATAATTTGAACATGTTTGGAATTTTTACAAGCATCATAAGGATACCTTGGATAAAGCTATGGAAGAGGTAGCCCAACTCAAGGAAGTTGAAACATCTTATAATCAAACCAAATTCCACTCAAGATGTTCATAATAACTCCATGAATGAATCTTTGCATCATGGTAATCTAATTTCTAACCCAACATATGCTACTATTGTGACCACCAACATTGGAAGAATTCTACAAGTCCCTCCAACTAGTAGTGAATCTCAAAATTATGTTCAATTTCCTTCTCATTCAGCTAATTTCAACACTTCTTTTGTTCCACAAAATATTAGTTACCCTCTACAACAAGATACCACATATAATAACAGTATCAATGCCCTCGACATAGGCTAAGTACACGTTCAATAACCTACCTATACCCATCCCTTATGGAATCTAGGGACCTTACACAATAACAATGTGCAAAGTTTAACTAATATGGTGAAACAATTTGTTTTAAGAGTGGATATTATTAAACCCCCTAGTTTCACCTAAAAATATAGAGAAATGTGCAATCAACCCTTATACCCTATCGTAGATGCTAAGCTTATCCTAAGCATTTTTTCATGCTGATTTTACCTATATATAAGGAAACGAAAGATCCAATTGAAAATTTGAGAATGTTTAGAACAACTTTCCATGATATCATATATGATGACATGTTGTTGCTAAATATGTTTTCTAAGAGTCTTGGTGGTATGGCATTAGAGTGGTATTATCAGTTACCCAACCATTATTTGAAGAATTTTGAAGAAACAGTGAATTATTTGTACAATAGTTTGGTGCTTATATTGAAAATAATGTAACCATGAAAGATGTTTACATGCTAAAACAAGGTAAAGGGGAAATTTTTTGAGAATTTTATCTTGATGGAGGAGTCTAGTGGGATGCTTAAGATATACCTTACCTCCTCGAGACATGCTTGATATATTTATTGAAATTTTAAAGAGAAATTATCTTATGCATTGGAAACTACAACTATCACATATTTTGATCAAGCAATTGATCTAGCAAGAAAGGTAGAGCAAGCTCTTATCAAAAGAGGATAGCTTAAAGTGAAAGAATATAGGACTAATAAAAATTAGTATAATAACAAGCATATTTTTTGTGATGGGGTAATATATAGTAGGCATGTTAATAGTATTGTTAACAACCTATAAAATATGGTGCTTAGTCAACCCCCAAAACCTCCAAAATAGAATTTCACAAGGTTTAACATACCTATGACAATGGTCCTAAAGCAAATTTTGGAAGCTAAAAGGATTGAGTTGCCTCCCATAAGGCAACCTGATATCATATCTAATTGGTATAAGGTTAGTCAACACTGTGAATATCATAGAGTGGAGGGGCACTGGATGAATTCTTGTAAGAGGTTGAAACATATGGTTCAAGATCTCATTAACGAAGGTCACCTTGTCATAGAAGGTTCTCGTACACCAAAAAATCAACCTTCTACTCAACAAACACCCATAACTAATCAAGACATGGAAATATTCCAAGATCCCCTACCTAAGCATGGATAGCAAGAAGCTAATCAAGTGTCATATCAAAATGTGTCACCTCCCTATGATAATGTGGTAAGTATGATAGCAGTAATTAAAATGAAACAAGTGTAGAATCAACTAGCTCAACATTCTTAGTAAGAGATGAGGTATTTGTCCAATCCACCCTCAAAGCCCATCCTAGTCTTGAAGAATACGCAAATAATGAGTACGGTAGTAAAAACCCCACCTTTGGTGTTGAAACCTCAACCTAAAGTCTCCTTTGACCTTCAACAATAGTTAGCTAGTACTCCAACCAAGATCTCTATCTTAGAACTCTTACAAACTTCTCCTACTCATAGGGAAGCTTTGTTGGAACTTCTAAGACAACAATCTATCCTTGTAGACATTTTCCCTAGTTTTGTAGCTAATGTCGTAGGTTCTCTTGGGATAAATAACATTACATTTTAGTATGATGATATATCTTCCTTAGAATCATGAGGTGATTCATCCCTTTATATCACAACATTTATTAGGAGAAATTTTGTCAAAAGAATCTTGATTGACAATGATTCTTCCCTTAACTTATGCACTTATCAATTTTTCCAAAATTTTGGATTAAAATAAGGAAGACTTAATTAAATCTGAAATTATCATCAAAGCTTTCAACAATGAGTTCCAAGAGGCCTGTGGTATTTGTTGAGAAGCAACACACCCCCACTAAAAAATGAAATTCCATCCTTGAAAATATTTAGTTTTCATTTTGTCGCGGGGACCCTCTTGATGTTTTTCAGGTTTTAATTCCAAATTTTGCTTGCCTCCTTCTTCAAGTTTTACATATATCAAAGTATCCAAGTAGGCTTGCATATGGCTTTGATTTCAATTTAGAATTCATTTTTCAAATGTTAGAATCATTTCTGAGTAAATAATATCCTTCACTAATATGTAAAAATGCAGAATACAGATGAATAAATTCATTGGAGTCAACCTACAATTTTTGGAAAATTTGCAAAATGGAAGTAACTTGAGAAAACGTCGCGATATCATGACATATTCCATTTTTGGAAACGTCATAATTTTGTGACATATTCCATTTTTAGAAACATCGCGATATCGCGACATATTCTGGTAGAAGGAGCCAAGTGATGAAAACGTCATGATTTCACGACGTGTTTTGGTAGAAAGAGCCAAGTGATGAAAACATCGCGATATCGTGACAGATTCCATTTTTAGAAATGTCGTGATTTTACGACATTCCATTTTTGAATACGTTGCAATATCATGACATATTTGGACTAGAAGAGCCGAGTGATGGAAATGTCGTGAAATTGCGATAGGTTTTGATTGAAGGCAAAACTTGAGGAAAACGTCACGATATCGTGACATGTTTTAGTCAGAAGCCAAGCTCGAAGAAAACGTTGCAATTTCGCTACATATTCTGAGTGGAAACAAAGCTTAAGGAAAACATCACGATATCATGACATATTCTGGTTGGAAGCATCAAGTGACAAAAACATCACGATATCGTGACACGATTCGTTTTCGCCAGGCCATAAGCTTGAAAGAGAAGTCTTATGGAAAACGTCACGATATCGTGACAAGTTTTAATTGGAGGCACAGCTCGAAGGAAGCGTCGTGATTTTGCGACGTGTTCCATTTTTGGAACCTGTCTCATTTTCGCGATGACGCACAATTGGAAGCAAAGCTTAAGGGAAACGTCACGATTTCATGACAAGTTTTAGCTGAAAGCAAAAAGTGATGGAAACGTCGCGATATTGCAACATATTTGGATTGGAAGAGCCAAGTGATGGAAACGTCGCGATATCGCGACATGGTTTAGATAGAAAGATTCAAGTGAGAAAAACGTCGTGATATCGTGACAGGTTTTAGCTGGAAGCAAGTCTTATGGAAAACGTCATGATATCGCGACACATTTTGGTTGGAGGCAAACCTCAAGGAAAACGTCGCGATTTCACGACGCATTTGGACCGAAAGAAAGCTTGACAAAAAATGTTGTGATATCACGACGGGTTTTAAGTGAAGGGAAATCTTGAGGAAAAATGTCGCAATATCGCGACATCTTTTGATGAAGGGAAAGCTTGAGGAAAAACATCGCGATATCGCGACATCTTTTGACGAAGGAGATGGAGTGAGGAAAACGTCGCGATATCGTGACATGTTCTGTTTTTGGACCTGTCTCATTTTTGCGACGCCATGAGCTTGGAAGAAGGAAATCAAGCCGACATATAATGAACATTAGGGTTTTAATTTATTAATATTAAAATGCTAATCCTTGTTTTTCTTTTGCAGAAAGTGATTCGACAGTTGCATAATAGCAGAAGTAATGATGAAAAAGATAAAAATAAGCGCAGATCAGGCGAAGGCCATCAGATGGAAATGGGAGATGTCAAGAATTTCTGGTCCATCCAGAGTTTACAGATCTGGCCACGAAGAAAACTTTACGGTGTGACTAAGCAGCTACCTCATTTAATGGAATATGTTGGCAATTGGCCAGAAAATGAAAATATCTACACGCAGTTACCAAAATTTGTTGATGGACGCATTTAATGGGAGAATTTATGGTGAAAGTAATGGCGTGCAGAGAATTTCAACTCAGAGGCAGCTCTGCGAAGATGAAATGCCATAGAAGTCAATGACTCATCCAAATTTCCTAGGAGAATTAATGAGATGTTCCTGGCAGATGCACCAGAACAATGAAGACATTTACACACAGTTACAGGTGGATGCAAGTAATATCAAATTTTGCCTTCTCCATTTATGACAAAAATTGCACAAAGATTTTCAGAGTGATTAGGGTTTATCGAAACTCTATATAAAAATGCCTTATATTGTAAAACCTTGACGGTGGGATTTTAGGATAAGATTTAGGGTTTTAGGAAAAGATATTTTTGAAAATATCAGGGTCTATCCTGAATCTATATATACTTCCTTTGAATGTACAATCAGGAGGCGAAAACTTAGAATAAAAAGCTATTGGAGCAATTTCCTGCAAATCTTGTTGAATGCTTTGTTCTGGACCTGGAGGTGGTGTGATTTTTGTTTTCTGTGATAGCATGGCCAGGAGCCTAATCTCTTTCGGATTGCGATAATTTCATCTTCTTTTGTTTTCATCTCGTTAAGGATTATTTAATTTATGTTGTAGATCTGTGTTATCAAGATTGGATATGCTGCTAGGCTTCATTCCATTTGTTGTATGCTAGGGAAAATTATAAATTTAAGGTTCAGGTATGTTCTAATTGCTCTGTCCTCACTGCGTGAGCTGGGCTGTTGGTGAGAGATACCAGTTTCAATCGACTTCCCTTCTGTTTATGATTTTCTTTCAGATCTATTTTATCTCTGCCTTATGCTCTTAGTAGAAGGTGATCTTAGAAAGCTGGACACCTTCCTCTTTGATATGTTCCATTGTGAAGCTAAATAGTATAACTGAAATTGGTAGTTTTGGTTTTGCAGCTAAGATAGATAAATTTCTCTTTCTGCCCTACCCTACTCTCTCTGTTCCATCGATTGAATGATCCATTTTATTTTCTTTTAAATTTGTCTTTTATTTAAATATGCTAAAGCATAAAGAGCTAGATCAAAGAACTGATTGTAAATCTGAGTGTCCACAAAGATAACCAACTCCAAAAACATTATTGAACTAAAGTCCCGAACCCGTTGTAAGGTAACAGACAGTCCGCTTGAAACTATTCTAGAAGTGGAAAAGAGTGAATAGACATTCGACCCAACTCTGTAACTCACACCTTGGATATCCAGCAAGATCCTAAAGTGAGTGGAATTTATCCCTTATAAGTGTTATCAATATTTCATGCTCATTCTTCATAGGGTGTGTATAAAATTCAAAACAACAGTATTGTATCCTTCCCCCTTAGGGTTGGACCCAAGATATTAGATACATTTTTTTTATGTGGTGTCTTGCCTTGCATTTGCTCATGTTGTTCTATATCCCTTGACCTTAAAATTTTTCATTTCTTATATCTCTCCAAGTCAAGGGATATGGTTCTCATTTTGCTCCATTGGTCATGTCCATACACTTTATTGCACACACCACACCCCTATCGGGTAGTACTCATTTTTCATTTATTTATCATCATTTTTCACACAACACACCCCATAGCATATATCTTCATGTTCACAAGTGATGGGTAGCCTCCATTCAACCATTTGCAAGCATACATCCTAGTGGTTATATCTCTTTTTCTCTCTGACCATCTTAATGAGCACTACACCCATAGCAATTTCAACTCTGCCTTGTCCATATTTGTAAAATTATAACCCTCATAGGATGTCTTTATGGCCACACTCAAGGGGTAGACTCCATCTCGATAATTTGCAAGCATACATCCTCATAGGGCTTTTTCTTTCTTTTAGCCTTTTGGAGCTTTGTTTTCATTCGCCCATGCATTTCATTTAGGCTTACACTTTAGCTGCATTCCACTTAGTTAGATTTATACCATTCCATATCATTCATGTAGGATTCAT
The DNA here is from genome assembly GCA_028583015.1 of Wollemia nobilis. Classification (NCBI taxonomy): domain Eukaryota; kingdom Viridiplantae; phylum Streptophyta; class Pinopsida; order Araucariales; family Araucariaceae; genus Wollemia; species Wollemia nobilis. Next base: position 5,005,789 of record JAQPPZ010013020.1, on the reverse strand, counting down.
TCATTGCATCCATTATTTTTGTGTTCACTATACATACACAAAAAAAATAGCAAATAGCAAATGATAGAGCTTAAGAGCTAGTCTACTTTCATCTTTTCTTGTTCATCCTTTTTTCTTGTTTTTTTGTTGTTCTCTCTTCTTCTAGATCCATCATTTTTGAGTATTTTTAGGAATTTTATATTCCTCCCAAAACTCAAGGGGGCGCCTCTAGCCTTAGAGGTATTAATGGTAGTAGTGCTTTGTTTTGCATGTGTACCACCCTAAAATCATACGCCTAGGCTATTGCATCAAGTATACCAAAGCATGAAAAGATGAATAATAATAAATTGAAAAAGAAAGAACAACTTATTTATATTATCATTGCAAATATCCTTTACAAATACATCCCTCTTAGGGATACTGAATTCTTTGATACAATTGATACAATGTTTTGAGCCTCTCAAAGGGGCTGATGCAATATGCAAGCTCTTAATATAGACACGAACTGCTTAAGGCTCAAGTAAGCCTTCTTCTCACTCGATTTGAGGAATATATTATCAAGAATACTTTGAATATGCTCAGATCCTGTAAATATACATTCAAGAAACAACATAGAAGAATTAGAAGCAAAGGAGGCCTCTCATGATGAGGCTCTTGATAGGAATTTGCATGAATTAGGACAAATATAGCAAGAAAGCATGGAAACTTGTAAATATGATTACAAAACCTCTAAATTAATGTAAAGAATGCTAAGAAAATAGTGAATCTAGCTATTCTAATGTATAATTTACAATTAAAACTTGAAAGAGATCAAATCTAATGAAACTAGTGCAAATTGACAAAATAAGAGAAAATAGAGCAAAGCTACCTCTAATTTCTACAATTAATCATACAAAAGCATAAATGAAAGTTAACCTATGTTAGATCTACCTAATTGCATGCTTATAATGAAAATCCTATGGATAAAATGGGGGAAATTGAGTGTCAAAACCTTGTCACAGGTCTAAAGCATGGCTGGCTCTATTAGCCGTGATTGAGGTGAAAGTGATCTTGCTCTTATAATCAGGGCTTGAATATCAAATTTCCTCCATGGAATTTATGATCAAGGGTTGCATTTGTGTTTTGGAATGAATTGGTGGTGTAGTTTCTTCGAATTTATAGTGGAATTGGTTCATTTGAGGATGGATGATCCTTCAAGCTCTTGAAAAATCCATAGCTTTGAATGCAGTCATGATTTCCAAACTAGAAATATGTAGGCACTCCTCAAGGGTTACAAATGGATCTCCAATATAGTAGGGCTTCACTACATTCAATTGAGAACTTCTCTCTCACTTTTCTCCAATTTGGAGGGGGGTCTTATAGCACTCCCAATTCCTAATATTAGCTTCCTTGGGAAGCCAATATTAAGAACCAAGAGGTTGGAGCAGTTGGGAGGAAGAATCTGGAAACTTCCTTGCCCAAAATTGCTTGAAATCTACTACAAAAGCTATTGTAATTAATTTTTGCTTGGCTTAGGATTCTGTTACAGTTACAGAGCTAGTCATGGCTCCTAAGCACAGCTAGATATGTTAGCTGCAATTGAAATCTTAGCTACGGATGTCATCCGTGGCTAAAGCTAAGTATGCCAAAGCTACCTAAATTGAGTGGTTAAAACCACTACTTTATCTTGGAATGGTCTGAGATCATTCATATGGTCTATTAGGATACTCGTATGAGTAGTTCCCTACACATAATGTGTTTTATTTGTCTACAAATGCCCCTTTTAGAAGTGTTGTGGGAACACAACATTGAGAAAAAATAGACCGCCTAAACCCATGTTGTAGGTCGAATGATGATCATTGATCTAATAAACATTATATTCCCCAATTCTACAAAAGGATGTGCATCTTAGAATCATTACTTCCAACTAAGAGAAGTCTTAAATTGCAAAGCTTTCACATATCCATGGTGATCGGGTAGTCAGGATACAATTGTTTCGATAGGTGGAAAGCTACTAGCTTAATAGTCATATTTGCTTTTTTCCCCAACAAAGGGTAAGCTTATGATAGTTGTTGGTAATGATTCGTAAGATGAATGCAATTTGACAAGATCGAGTGATCTCTTATTGAATTTGATTATGATTTTGATATTATGACTACCCCCTCAAACGATGAGTCGATGAGGGTAGGAAAATTAATAAAGTGACAAGTTGCTTGACCCAGATGAATAATTTGGACGATTGAAGACTTTTACACTGTTGTTATTATTTGGAAAGGCCTAATTTAGCCATGATTTCAACCATTAATAGTAATTGTACATCTCTATCCCGCGGAGCTGGCCGTAATGGCCTTCTTAGATAATAAAGAATGATAGCAATTCCAATTAGGATTGTGTTGAATAACTATGTTCGATGATCTTTTGAATATGTCATATATGAAATGAAATGAACACTTTGTTCCTGTGGGGCAGTTCGGCCACTATAGCCTTCTTCGAGAGTTAATTGGAGCATTACAATTCAATGATGACTAATTTACCTCGAATGGCCTTATGGTGATTTACTCATATTTTTGGGTTGCATGGATTGCAAGTCATTGCAACTGCCAAGTGTATAGGGTAAATAACTGGATACGAGACGCATTTGAATTTTGAATTATGTGAATTTTTAAAATTTTTGAGATTTTTGTATTGTTGAATATTTTTTATTTTACATTTTGAAGCTCCTCACGATTGTATTTTGAGAGCATTTATTGCTATATAGTAGCCACAGTTGTCAACCGCAGCCAATTTTGGAAAATTCCTTAGCCACGACTCTAACCCACAATCGAAAAACCCTAATTTTGTGCCTGTAGTTACCATTCATGACTGAGGGCCAAATTGGAAATATAAAAGAAAAATATGTCATTTTCAAATTCATTATTTCCAATTGCCAACTGTTGAGAGAGAGAGAGAGAGCTCTAAGAAGAGAAACTGCAAAACTAACATGAAATGCTGTGAAAACTCCTACCCAAACTAATGGTTGATCAACCAGATGCATCCACCAGTGGTAGAGCCGATGCTACAAAGGTAGCACCTCAAGCCTCACTTTTGAATTACCAACTTAAAAATGAACCACATTAATTAATGGGTTAAATGAACCAAATTAAACTACTGGTAACGAACCTCACCCTAGTTAGGATTAGACTAGGCTAGTTAGTGGGAAGGGTTTAAATTTTGGGGGTTAATGGGATGGGAAATGACCTCGAATGAGGTTTTTTTCATAGCCGTGGGTGGCAGCCATGACTCCCAATTGGTAAATTGGAGGTCACGGTTGTCATCTGTGGCTGGCTTTAAATCCCAATGGTCAAAAATTTGACCTTTGTCATCGACCATAGGTGACAACCACGGTTGAGCAACTTTAGGAAAAAAATTTAATTTTTGCTTTTTTTTATTTTTATCAGTGGAATTAATTGCTTTTTTTTAATTTTTCCAAGTAAAGTTTTGATTTTTTTGAACATTTTAAATGCATTTGTGATTTTTTTTACCTTTTTGAAGTCTTTTTGAATTTTTTTTGTGTTTTTAAGTGTATTTTTGATGTTTTTGTGATTTTAATTAATTTTTGTTATTATCACTCTTCATACTTTGACTGCTAGAGCGAAGGAGTCAGATCTCCTTTGCAAGCTACTACCCGAGCTAGATGACACTGATCGATACTAGTTTACAATTATAGGCTTTGGCTATGTGCTACAGTTACCTTCCATCCAAGATGATCAGGCCTATATGACTACCTTGGCCCATCATTGGGATGTGTGTACCAACACCTTCCACTTTCCCACAAGTGATATCATAGTGACCTTGGAGGATGTCTACCGTATTTTTTGTATCCCCATCGATGGTGAGGCTATCACATATTCTCCGAATACTATGAATGATGTAGTTTTTTGAAGGATATTCAATGCTAGGAGTGATGAGGCATAGGAGGACTCTGAGCATGATGATGTGCACATCGAGTACTAGTACCGAGAGCAGGTCTTCTCATGGTGATAGGCCATGTTGATGTAGTTAATCATGTAGGTTGTTTTGCTCGATAATTTAGGAGTGAGGTTTCCATAGAGCCTCCTAGCTAGGACATATGACCTACTTGCCAGCACTACACTAGATCCATTGATTCTATCATGGGGGAGTTCTCTACTCATGCAGCTCTATGATGTGTTGTACTGGATCATCCAATGGTACCATGCTATATTTGGTTGTAGCTTACTGCTCTAAATATGGGCATGGGTGCTATCACTATTGATAGCCCTAGGGTACTACCATTATAGATTGGTAACATTTCAAAGGAGTGCTAGTGCTACACCACTTGCTGTACTAGGGAGACTGAGTGCTTCAGGAGCAAGTCATGCATCGAGGATCTACAGTACTATGTGGACCGTCTCATAGGTCTGATACTAGGGTAGGTTTTTTGGTGCCCCTACATGGATTGCCCAACATGGGAGGAGGTATACCGCTACCTAAGGTAGACATGATGTGACAGATGGCTCCTCGGGTGCAAGTCCAACATGTGTGAGTTATTTCACTTCTTGCATGTCACCAGGCAGTTTGGAATCTACAAGGACATTCTTGATGATCCAGCTATCTACCATCACTTTAAGGTGGAGACATAGCTAGTTTTGACTTGAGTGACTCCATTGGGATATGATGACAATGACTACCAAGACTCAGGACTGGCATATGTTGAGACCATAGCAGAGTATGATTCCTAGTGGACTACCAAGTTATGGAAGGGTGGTGGTCCTCTAGGTAGGTCTAGATATGGGGTAGACATAGAGGTAGTAGGTGTATATCCTAAGGGGTGACACATTTGCCAGAGGACTTAGGGAGGATGGGGATAGGTTGCAACCATAGAGGAGGAGCCCTAGATTGAGGAGAGGAGGGTGAGGAGGAGGTTGATACTGAGGTATCTTGACTCAGAGCCTAGGTGGTTAGCTTGCAATTATATCTATAAACTACAAATATGTAGATATTGGTGAGGGATACCTCCCTTGCCATTCTATAGGAACAAATGAGAGTGGTTTAGGCTTAGCTGGCAAAGGGATAGGTGTAGTGGCAAGGATATGAGGAGGAGAGGATAGCTCTCCGAGCACATATTTCTACTATAGATACAAAGATAGAGAAGATCATTGGACAACATGATCTTCTTCGATATCAACTAGATGTTGTGACTACAGAGTAAGACTTGCTCCAATAAATAAGGGAAGATCTGTTGACTTATCAAATTACCCCTGTTGCTCTAGTTGTATAGGGACCAGCAAGGTTGGATATTGTTGTAGAGATCCAGAGACTACATGCCCTCATCTAGGATAGTACTAGGAAGCATGCATCCGATGTGGTCCACATCACTCTCTTGGAGGGAGAGGTCAGACTAAACGATTCGTGTGGTTCTAGAGAGATCCACTACTATAGGTACTCAGAGGACCAGGACACGTAAGATAGGGTAGTCATCAGCAAGACCTAGTCATAATATTGCAAGATCTGAGAGGTCCATAGGTACTAGCTCCAGGCAGACTCATCGAGAGGGTGGAGATGGTGGAGGAGACTCATAAGAAGGGTGTGTAGGCCCTATGTAGTATATATTTTTAGATGTATGTACCATTTTTAAGTGTAAGGTCTGAGGACCTACATAGTTTTTAGTCTGCAGGCACTTTGACATATGCCTATGTACTCTTTTGACACACATATATATACCTGATTTGAATTTATGTTTTGGATCATTACATGTGTGTATATTTTTATTTTTTTATATTTATGATATGCATATGGATGTCATACTTATATGTGATATTGATTTGATGCTATATTATGTGATGTATTTATGACATGCACAAGCTAGTTGATGGATGTATGAACAGATATTGTGATCTAGATGTGTAGATGGACTACTATGATGTATGCATATGGATGCAATGTTAGTTGTTAAATGCATGTTTGATTTGATTTAGTTGTATGCATTTAATTTATGATGTTATGAATGCAATGTATATAATGCATTATTTACATGATGATGATCTAATGTAAATGAGCATGTATTCTTTAATCACTTAAAACATAAGGAATAAATGCAATATGAGTTAACAATCTAATGGATGACACCATAGAATGTATAACAATCTTGAATGTAATTGATAAATCTTGTCATAATAATTAATCAATTAGACACCCATATGTGAGATGATATGATGGTATTTTTTTCTCTTCATAAGCTTTTGTAAGTTAAAATATATGCACAAAATAGTCAGTGGTCATCTACATATCATTGCTGATATCCATTCGGTATCTATTCTATATTATGAACACCCCTTAATAAATAAAATCTCACAAACAAAAATTGATATTTGAGTGATTGATGTAATTTGTTGTTATTTGGGAATTTTTGAGGTTTTCCATGAGACTCAAACACCCTATTTGACTTATCAAAAGTTGTATAATGACTATACTATACTTCTGAAAGATAAATTTTTTGCTATGAAAGACCAGATATTAATTATCCCTATGTGTGCAAATGAATATATTAGATGAGACATAAGACTACCTCACTGCTAAGTAGGATTTATTTAGCCCATTGTTGTAATGAGGATCACCAGATGTTCACCCGATCCTAGGTTTGGACTCAGTTGGACTAGACCACAAGGCAATATAGGCCACCTAAAGCTAGCTCATTTGTAATTTTCTTAGACCTACCCCAATGTCAGGTGGGATTCATTCAACCCATTGTTATATTGGGGATCACTCTGTGGTTTCAAGTATTGACCATTCCAAGGATTCGAGCTCTTCACCTCCTTATTTTCTTCAGTTTTATTGGGATACTTGCTCATATATATAGTGATGAAAATCATTGTTTATTTTGTATTTTACTTTTCTTTTGTTTTGAGCAATAGATTTGATTTTATTATGGGATTTTTCTCCTCTTTGTAAGCAAGGTATTTCTTGGGTAGGGAGGAACTTGTAATTTTGTCAAAGATCAACAGCCTAGACCATGTGCATCACAAAATGGGCAAGTAACAAAACTTTTCACTTAAGGTGACCAAGACCACTTTGTAGTGTTTATCTTTCCTTGTCCTAATTAGGATTTGTTAATGTGTTTGATTAGTAATAGAATTTTGATATGCTAAGTGCTATCAAAACTAGACCTCATAAACAAAAGCAAATATAGCTTTCTATAAAATCTGAGAAGACCACTAGGTATGGATGAATGATCAACAAACCCTGGTATATTTCTCATAGCAACAAGAGGGATTGTGTTGAGAAACATAATTACTCACAAGGGTGATGGATGATGATGCATAGATGCATGATTGAAATATAAACATGGTGTCTTTTGTAATATTACAAATACAACCTATCCTAGATGGATGGAAATACCTAATGTAATGCAATTGACTGAATGCAAGTGCAAAAATGAAATGCATGATGCAAATGTTTTTGTATTTTTATGTTTTACAATATTTTTGGACTTTATTGCTTTTTTATTTTTATGTATTTTACAGTTTTCCATATTTTTTATTTTTTTGAATTTATGTATGAAACGCCTTAAGATGAAGGATATTGAGAGGCTCGGGCTCTTCAACACCTTCAAGCAATGTTAGGTGATACGTTCAAGGTCCTATCTTCTCGATGATGATATATGAATCTAACCAGTTAGTCATAAATTTATCTCATAAGTGCGATGGTAGGTTTGAGTCTTGTTGGTTCTCCTTCAATACAAGATCACCAACTTTAAAGTCTCTTATATGGACTTTATTATTATATGCTCATTTTAGGCATTCCTAATAAATGTGAATATGCTCAAGGGCATTTACACGATGTTCATAAAGAAGCATCAGTTGATCAAGGTGAGCTTGCCATGTAATGTCATCCTTGATGAACTTTCAATGTGATGTACAGCATTGGAATTTCCAACTCTAAGGGTATAATGGCCTCAACGCCATATACTAGTGAAAATAGGGTTGCCCCAGTGGGTGTCTGTATACTAGTCCTATAAGCCCATAATTCAAGGGGTAATTGTATATGCCAATCTTTGTGGTTTTCTTGTACCGTATTTTTCAATATGGCTACCACTATCTTATTTGAAGCTTCAGCTTGCCCGTTTACCTACGGATAGCATGGAGTCACAAAACTATGTTGTATATTGTACTTGGATGTCAATGCCCTCATAGTTTTTTTCTTAAATTATGTTCCATTATCCAAGATTATTTTGGATGGTATCCCAAAATGACTTATGATATTGTGAAGTATGAACTCCGTAATACGTTCTCTTGTTATCATCATTAAGGGGATTTCTTCCACCAAAATACTCAGTAGTCATTATAATAAATGTATTCTAGCTCGATGATGGGGGGGAGATCTTACCAATTAGATATAAACCCCACTGAGAAAATGGCCAAGCCACTTGAATGGGTTGTAATGCCTGCAAAGGCAAGTGCATAAGATTAGCATGATGCTGACATTTAATGCATTTCTTGACATATGCAGTGCAATCCTTCTCTATAGTGGGCCAATAATAGCCCATTCAAAGGATGCACTTGATGATGGCCATGTTATTAAAATGGATACCGCATGTACCTTCATGAGTTTGCAAAATTGTCCAAGCTGATTCTTGGGGCTCAAGATAACGAAGGAGAATTCCATTGTAGCTTCGACGATATAAGATGTCTCCTAACAAGACATACTTTGTTGCTTTCTATTTTAATGTGCATTTTACAACATGTGATAATCCCTGAGAGATAAAACTAAGATTGAGGAAGTCATGTAATTATGACATCCAATCATGATAAGCTTCTGCCTCAACTGATAAGTTGATTTGTTCCCATTATGTTTCAATATATGCAAAAGCATACTGGGATACAACCTTGTGGTGAATGGTGGTGCCATTCCCCGTAGGACCCTACAAGATCAAAGACCCCCGAGGCACCTTCTTGAGAAAGTCTCTGGATTTATAGAACCATTCGTGGTTTGGTTCTATATGAATCATGTTGACTGATTATTTTTTATTGAAAGCCTCACGCTGCATCACGACTTGCGAGAGCCTCTTTACACGAATGGTAGTAAAATTGGTAGAAAACTTTATAAGGATCAAGGATCCCAAAGATGCCATAGTGTCTACAAATTTTTTCGATGTATGAGGGATTGCCTCGATGTCATACCACTCTAGTTGGACTAGATAAGTGTCAGCAAGATCCTTATAAGATTTTAGGATAGGATACCTACATTAAAAAAGTCCCTTCACTTGGTTTAAAATGAGAAGGGAGTCACCAAAGATGTTTAATATTTTAAAATTCATGTTTATTATTGTTTGGATGCCCAAGATTAAGACCTCATACTCAGCATTGTTATTGATACAAGGAAATTCTATATTAAACAAGGGTATTGGAGCATCTTGTGGCATGAAAAAGACAATTCCTACACCACCCCCTTACTCACACTTCGAACCATCGAAGAACAGAGTCATATCATCTTTATTATTTGGTTCTTTAGGTTCAAGATATTCTAATAATGCAAAGACTTCATCATCATAAAGCTCTATGATAAGAGGCTTACTATATTCAAGAGGTGCCTCTACCAATTGATCAGCTATGACCTATCCCTTGATGGACTTTTGGCTGATGAATTCTAGATTGAATTTTTCAATAGCATGATCCACTTTGCAATACGTGTATGATGATATGTCTTGCTCATCATATACTGTAAAGGATTTTGTTTGGATATCACATATATCGTATAACTTAGCATGTAATTATGCAACTTCTTCATTGCAAACACTACTGCTAAACATAACTTCTCCACATATGAATACCCTAGCTCATAACTCACCAAGGTGCGACTGATATAATATATTGCTTGCTCTTTGTCTTGCATGTTCTTTTGGTCTAACATGGTTCCCATTGCAAATTTAGTAGTCAATATATAAAGCAGGAATGGCATATTTGATCTCAGTGGAGCTAGTACTGGTGGCATTGTCATTTATTGCTTAATTTCAGTAAAGGTCGCTTGACAGTCCTTATATCAATTGAATGGGACCCCCTTATGTAGCATTTGATTCATGGATTGGCATTTATTCGATAATTGTGCGATGAATAACTTTATGGATGCTACTTTGCCCTGTAGGCTTCTTCGCTCTTTGATATTGGTGGGAGGATGCATTTCTAGTATGGCCTTGACCTTTTCCAGGTCAACATCAATCCCTCATTTTGAAATTATGAATCCCAAGAGTTTTCCTAAAGTTACTATTGGTCATCAAATCTTCCTAGGAAATGATTTTGAGTAAAAGTATATGCCCTAGACCTGGACCAACATTGAAAGGTCGAAGGGAAGAGATGCCCCTCGTGCCAATCTCCGGAGAAAGGCTAGCTCCTATGATAAACTACTTGGGTGTTTGAAGATAAGGGTGGAGGAAATAGATAAAAGGAGTTAGGGTTAGAGAAATTTGTGATGTAAGGTGGGAGAGAACAGGAAGCACGATCGCCAACTAACAACCTGAATAGAAGCAAAGAATACCAAAGATAAACAGAAGAAACACAATGTAGATTTTCCTATGTATCCTTTGGGCGAGTTTCAAGGTACATTCCTCGATCGCACCTCGGACGCAAGGTTCAGCATCCAACATACAAACAAAGAAAGACAAAAGAATCAAGCAAAGAAGGCAGCATAAAAGAAATCCAACACGGCGCCTTTCAACTCCTATGTATCCTTCAAAACGAGTTTTAGGGTACAGTCCTCGATCACACATCAGACGCAGGGTTCAGCATCTCGTTATATAAACGAAGAAAGACAAAAGAATCAAGCACAAAAGGTAGCATAAAAGAGAAGAATTGAGCTCAAAGCTTTTTTGTATTAATTGCAGGACATCAAGTTATAGTAGCTTTCTAGCAAATAGTTCCCCCCCTTTCTTATTACAATGTCTGGGTTTTTATAGAGGACCTAGGCCTTTGAGTCATAATTACATAGCAAAGAAGAGTACGCCCTTGAGCCTTGAGAATTTGGCTCCCCAAGGTTCTCGTGATCGAGTTTTCAAATCTATTACCAAAACTGGCAACTACAACCGGGTCAACCATGGAAAGGTGCATTGATGAGCCGTCTGGACATCCTTGGTCTCCGGGTGCGGTGCTCAAGTGGTTTCCATGCTCGTCGGGCTCTCCATCATGGCTTGATACTTTGATTCTGATTGCCAAAAATGAGCAGTGGGCTTGCTAGGCACAAAAAATTGCATTGATGAGGCACTTGATCGCCTTAGGAAAATACCTGACTCGAAACACGTGCCTATGAAGCACTTCGCTAAGTTTTCATCCACAACTTTGCTTCGCAATGGTTTTGGGCCGAAGCAAAAACTCCTCTTTGGTATGTACTTTGCAAAATTGAGCTTCGCAAAACTACTTTGGGGGCGGGGAGTGCCAAAGCATATTCACTTCACAAAATGGGTCTCTTCGTCTTTGCCACTTCGCTGACTAAATTGCTTCGTCGACGCCTTAGAGAAATACTTCGCTACGATCCTCCTCTGAAAATGTGGTTCGGGAAGATTTAGGCCGAAGCAATTGTCTTCAAAAGACATTGCATCTTTTCACTTCGGGCAGAAGTACTTCGCATAAAATTAGCCGAAGCAAATGCTTCGCAATGAGCTTTTGGCGAAGTAAAAAAAAAAATGGTTCGCTGATGGAGGGGCCCAAAGTGAGTACTTCAGCAACTTTCTAATGAAGTATTTTCAATGCTCCTTGAGTTTTGCTTCACAAAAAACCCTTCCCAAAGCAATACTAGAAATGCTTCAGGTGTGAAGTAGTTTCATTATGTTTCTTTGTATTTCTCTTTGGTGCACCGCTTCGCAGAAATCTTACCCGAAGTAGCTTCTAAAAATGCTTCGGGCCCGAAGTAGATTTCTTGCCCTTGCTTTTTGACAAAGTTGTTCTTTCAAACACTGCTTTTGTATTCTACTTCGGTGATATTACTTTGCAAAAAAATCCACCTAAAGTAGTGTTGAAAATGCTTCGGGTGCGAAGCTTTCTTTTCTTCTGAACACCGCTTCGCTCAACTTTCGCCTGAAGTAGCTGCTGGAAATGCTTCGGGCGTGAAGTAGTTTCATTTTCCTCCCCTTATATTTTTCTTCGGCAAAAACTACTTCACAAAAATTTTACCCGAAGTAGTGTTGGAAATGCTTCAGGTCTAAAGCTCTTTTCATTTTCATTTGGCGAAGCTCTTTTCCTAGCTTATTTGGCAGCGAAGTTCTTTCTTTTCTATTTTTATATACAAATGGGTGGCATTGGAAGCCAAAATTGCTGCATATTTTCAAAATAAAAACAAAGCAAAAAAACTTTACACAACACTGTACAAAATTTGTTTTCCTTTTCTACCCCTTAAGAAATTTGACAAAATTGTCAACATTCTTGGCGGCTCGCGGGGCAATGAGCTCGTCTCGGTGGGAGGACCCTTTAACTTTGATCCATTGGGACAGAGTCCTTTCCCAATCCTTCTCCTCCTTCTTCTTCTAGGAGCACTTCTGCAGCTGGTTCTTGTTCTCCCTCTTCTTCTGCTTCTTCCTCTTCTTCACCCTCTTCTTCTGGTGCAGCCTCTTCGGGAGCAGCTTCTTGTGGCGGTGACGGGGCCAGATGCTCATGGATTTTTTTCATGGTTCGGCGAACCTGGGACCAGGCACTCTTTGAGAAAGGTTCTAAATCTTGTAATGCCTTGATCAACGCACGGAATCGATCGATTTTCTCGATATCTACATGTTGGGCTCTAGTATATAGATCATTTATGCAGGTTGCGATCTTGCAATGCCTCAAGAGGTAATCTATGATTTGCCTTTCTGTTATTGAATCTGTCCATCCGTCTATCTCCGAGACGTCACCTTCAAATTGAATCCATGTTGGCTTAATCTCTTCTTTAGTTAGGAGGTTCCCGTTGTCATCTGTGAAGCTTGGGAAGCTCATGGAAGAAAGGTCTTGAAAGTAGCCCATTGATGTGTGTTGCTCGTCCTCGAACCTGTCTAAGAGGTCCTTTGCCTTCTATGTTTTTTGCACCTTAGAGAAGAAAGCACGAACTGTGGCCCGAGCCGTAGACCAATCCCTAGCTATCCGACTCATTGCGGGGACCTACAAATCCTGATGTTTAGCGTTCTAGACATCAAAAGCTAGTTTGATGCGGCTTCTAGCTTTTTGGGTTATCTGATCGATGATTGGTCCTCCCTCGGCAGTAACACTTCGGGATTCTATAATATAAGCCAAAATTGACAAGGCACTAGAAGCCCGAGATCTGAAGTTTCTAAGCAGGTGCGAGCGGATCTCCTTGATTCTATTTCTATCAAACAATTCCAAGTTTACCTTTTCAAACAATTGTTGCTGCGTCAGTAAGATTTTGCTTTCAAGCTCCTTGGCCTTCAGCTCGTTTTTTGCCTGCTTCTGTGCTTGTTGCTCGGTTGAACACTGCAGTTGTAGGATTTTTTGTTTGAGGGCGTGCATTTCCTTTTTCAATGACTTGCACTATTTTTGTGAATCCTCCAGCTCGGAGCGGATTCTAGCCAATTCTTCCTCCAACTTGATGTTGGCATTTTCTGCTTCAAACATACGTTGATTGGCGATATTTGCATGCGCTCGAAAGGTCTCGACCCTGACATGCATGGACGCAGACTCATTATCTATATTCAGATGCTCTAGGTCCTTGGTCTTCTCCTGGTACTCATAGTCAGCTGGAGTCATTTTGTCCAGAGGTTTCTGAACTTTAGGGACCTTCTTCACCTTATGTAGCTTTCCGCATTTTAAGTCAAAAATAGCACATTTTTCAACTTGGGCCAGAGATTTCCCTCTTTTCTTTCTTGCCTCAAGCCAGGAGTAGCTTTTCAGCTAGGGGGAGCTCCTTTATTGAGGATAAATCCGTTTCAAAGAAGGTTGAATCTCTAGCCAAAGGTGTGAACAAATATAAAGAACTAGCAGGGAAAGGTTCTCCTGATGGCTCAAAAATTGGTGTGGTAGGGACTTTGATGAGCGGGACTATGCTTTGAGCTATGGGAGAGTGGGCTACGAGGCTTGGTGTAGGCGAAGTGGTTTTAGCGGGCTTATCCTAGTCAGACGAATCAGAAGGATTGGGGCTATGCAATATTGGACTGGCAATGGGAAGTTTTTGAGTGGAGGATTGACCCTATGGGGGATGGAGAGATTGATGAGGGCTTCTATTGGGGACTGTCATGGGTGTGTCAGAGATCAAAGTGAAAGGAAGAGAGTGCGTACCTACGTGCCCTCCTGGCAAAGTGGCTATGGTAACTTCTTGCATGGTTGGCTCTTATTCCTCTTGGGCTTCATCACTCTCGACCTCCATAACCTCTGCTTCGGGGTCTTTCTCTTGTTGGAGGAGTTCCTCCACATCGATGATATCTATTTCAGGGACCATACCAGTGCTTTTTATCCCTACATCTTCAATGTTTGCTTCAATTGGGCCAGATGCAAGGGATCTAGCAGAAGTACTGGTAGGCTTTGTGCGAGGGCACTTCGGGTGGCTTGGAGGCACTTGAATCTGCTCCTACCTTTTCCTTTTCTTCCTCTCCAGTGGTTGCTCTACTTCTTCGATGCTTGCTTCCTTTTCTTCCTCTGAAGCATCCTTAGTGCCTCTTGGGATTTCGCTTGATCTTGGGGTAGCCGAGGGAATAAAATCCACAAAGGATATGGACTTCCAGGTTTTGACATTAGTGTCATAGAGAATTATGAAGTCCTTATCCGATGCTAAGAGTCCATAGGAGTTTTCCTTTTGACGATGGACTCTCATAATCCACAATTCCCAAAGCTTTTCCTCGCTCCAGCCCTTTACTTCCTCCAAATTGTCCCTTGCTTTCTTCCAAAATGTGGATCTTGGTGTCGACAGGGGATACTGATCAGGGTCGAACTTGACCTCCATAGGATAGAACTCATGCCATGGATGCAATGTCCTCATCCTTTCTAAATGCCACTCGAGATATTTTCCATTAGGGTTGTTTCTTTGTTCCACAACTTCGGGGTGAGGGCAGATGTGGAAGTTCTTGACTTTTAAATGATCCCTCATCATGCCCAAGGGATCATAGAGCCACTGCTAAGGAATCTGGAGTAGGCCAAAGTAGGCAAGCCTTTCTTCTAGGAACGTGCCTTATTTTAGGGCAAAGAATTTGATTACCCCCATCCTAAAGGGGAAGTCACAAGTATGTGCCCACTTTCGGCCGTGATCGTATATTGCATTGGTAGAGTCACTCTGTCGAGCGACTTCCAATGCGAACTGATATTCAGAGGGGTAGACTGGTAATAGGAAGGGCTTCCCAATGAAGCCGAACATGTGAATCACCAGTCCCTGTGTCAATTGGAAGACATCCCCCCTTTTTCCCAGCACCACTCTATCTCTCAAACTGAGTGGTACCCGAGGAGAAGAACCTTTCAACAAATGCATGGCGGGTCCCAAAAATTGTTGATTGAAAGGATAATAGGACTCTTCCTTCAATAGGAGGGAAGTCCATTGATACACTGGTAGAGGATTTCCATCCTTGCCGCTTGGAGAGATGGCGATATGAGGAAACCGCTTATGCACTTGGTAGAAGTACAACCATACAAGAAAAGAATAGGGTGCAAAGTACTGGCCTGTTGCAGAATTCTTCATGCTGGAGAGCCTTGTATGCAGGGTTCGGGCCACCCATTCTGCCCAGTCAAAGAAGACTGGGTTGGTGCTCGGCCTTGAGGCATCAGGGGCATAAAATTCCCCTCTTAAAATGCATTCAGCCAGAGACACCTGCCAGGGCTATACTGAAGCATCCATTGACAAGCCCGCTACCCATGCAATGATGGAAAAAATATCGGTATTTTTGAAGGCCTCCAAGGGTAAGGGCATCTGGGGCAACTTGTTCGAAGGTAGCCCGCTCTTGAGATTCTCCCGCAGGAACTTCAATATGTAGTTGTTGGAGGTGAATCTCTCCATTTGTTCGTTTAGGAGGACATTGCGAACAGAATAGCCCTTGGATGGGCCCTGCTGCGGCATGAAGGCTGCTTGCACATCTTCCTTCAAGATGGAAAACAATTTGTGTCCTGAAGCATCTAGCACCTGCCTGGATGCAGGTTGGTAATTCTATGCAATGGCGTAGATCAGTTCAAGACAATGGTGAGCAAGCAGGGTTAAAAACTAGTAGATCTGGGAGTAATATGCAGTGGCTCTCTTGTTTTCTAGCGTGAGCCTGCTCGTCATGAATTCTATGGTGTGTCAAAGATCGGATACACCCTTAGAGAGCTACGTGTCTCGGATCTTCTCCCACCCATCAATTGGTGGCTCCACAAGCTGTTCTTCCTTCGAGTCGTCTCCCTCTTCCATTGGCTGCTTTTCAGGTCGAAGGGGAAGATTTAGCTTCTTCGGAGCGCGCTTTTTCTCTTCCTTCCCCTTATTTGTCTTTTTAGGGCCTGCAACTTCGGGCTCTTTCCCCTTCTCCTTAGAGTTTTTCTTTCCCATGATGCTAGTGATAGCGACAGGGTTCTTGATACAAAGAGCTTAAATGCGAATGGCCAGATGCAAAGGATGGGAGAGTTGCAGAATATTCGAAGGCTCTTAGTTTAGCTCTAACTGATGGACAAATAACTTCCCTCTTGAAAGGAACTCGCTTTTATAACCTAAAAATGCAACCACCTAAATTTATGGCACCTACTAAAATTAAATTTGTACTTCGGATGAAAGAGGCTGTCGTATTCTCAAATTGACTTCACAGCGACGTGGTACATAGGGCTGCATGTTTCGATGATTATACTTCGTACTACGGATGCCACCTACTGCCACCTCGTACCTTGGTGCAAGCTTTTCCTTTCCCTTTTTCTGACTCGATCATCTCGGGAAGTGCTCCACCACCCTTTTTCCTTAAATTCATCCACTTTGTACTCCTTTCAAGGCCATTGTTGGCTTGTTCTCCGAGGCACATTTTGAATTCTCCACCTCACGCGTGTTCGGCTCGATGAAGAGGAACTTGATGCTGAAAATGCTTCATGGTGAACCTTTGGTTTGGACTACTTTTCGACGCTTCGAGCCCGAAGTACTTTTATTTTGACCCGATGTCGTTCTATCTTGCAAATGTTGCCAAAGCTTTCCCATTTGAAAACTGCTTCACAGAAATTTTTCCCGAAGTAGCTACTAAAATACTTCGGGTGCGAAGCTCTTTTCATGCCTTTGTGCAAATTTTGGTTCGGCTTCTTTTTGGGTAACATGCTTCGCAGCGAACCTCCTTGCAACTGCTCCTTCATTTACAAGGTCTCCGAAGGAGATTATGAAGTGTAGTACTTGGATTTTGTGATCTTGGAAGAGGATGTGTACACAGATGCAAACTATATACAAAAGTATATATACACTCAATTTTTTTTTTTTTTAAAAGAAGAAATTGTATTTTAGTGGTGAAAAGTCTTCAGATGAAGACCATTGACAGAGATCGGCAGGACTTGACCATCTGCATCTTTGAGGATGAATGAATTGGTTGAGTTCACCTTCATAACTTCGAACGGCCCATCCCAAAAGGCATCCATCTTGTCATGATTCCCAGGCTTGGCCTTCCAAGAGTCCCACTTCAATACCAGATCTCCTATGTTGAATGTGCGATCGGATGACTTTTTCTTGAACAAGTCTTTGGTGACCTGAGTATGCTTGGCAAAGTTTTGGTATGCTTCTTCGTGATCTTCCTCTAGTCGCAGTAGCTGAGCTAACCTATTTTCCATCGGACTAATTCCATCTTTTGCTTCTAACAGCTATAGTGTAGGGATTTCCACATGGATGGGTAAGATGGCCTCCTTGTCGTAGACCAAGGCATAAGGCGAAGTCTTGATTGACCTTTTGATAGAAATTCGATCGGCCCACAAGGCCCGATCTAGAAGGAGATGCCAAGTCCTTTTGTTTGTCTCTATGAGCTTTCTTAGCATCCTCAAAAGAGTCTTATTGGTGGATTCTGCCAAGTCGTTGCCTTGTGGATAATAGTTGGAGGACACTTTATGGTATATCCCATATCTATAGAAGAATTCATTAATTTTGGCACCTGTGAAGCCAGGGCCATTGTCTATGATGATTGCTTTGGGGATGCCAAACCTGGTGATCAATCCTTCTAGGAAGGCGACTACAGTCTCTTGATCTGCATGCTTGGTGGGAATCGCTTCGGCCCACCTGGTGAAGTAGTCAGTTGCGGTCAAGATGAACTTATGTCCCACGGAGGAGTTCGGTGACATGACCCCTATAAAATCCAACCCCCATTACTGAAAGGGAGTTTCTACCTGTATCGGGTGAAGGGGCATCGAAGCATTTCTGCTTTGGCCAATGAAATTCTGACACTGCTCACATCTACGACAAACGGTGAAGGCATCGACGAAGAGTGTGGGCCAATAATAACCTGCTTTGATAATATTTAGGGCCATTGTCCTTCCTGTGAAGTGACCTCCAGATAGCCCCAAATGGAACTCTCCTAGGACTTTTCTTTTATCATCGTATTTGATGCATTTGAGAAGGACTCCATCAATATTCCTAAAAAATAGGCCTTCGGGGCGTAGAGTATCCTAAAATGTCTTCACTGTGAAGAATTTAGATGCGAAGGACAACTGCCAGTGTTGAAATATTCAACTATTTCACTGACCTAGTATTTTTTGTCCTCCTCCTGGTTAGCGAAGCATCCTTCAGTCGGTAAGTCATCCCACTGAGATTCTGCAACTTCGGCCATTGCGTTTTTGCTAATTCTTGACATAATGCGCGACCGTGAACCAGTTTGGTGGGCTTGATCTCAATGTCAAACTCCTATATCTTGTTCACCCAACTAGCCCTTTTGCTTCCCAATTCTCCTTGGATGATAAAATTGTGCACGTCGGGGTGAATGACAAAGACTGTGACCCTACTTTGAGAGATGAACTATTTGAATTTTTTGAGGGATTTCATTACTGCATGTACCTGAAGTTCTATGAAATTATATTTCTCTTCATGGGAATTGATCACTTGGCTTAGAAACGTGATGGGGCACTCCTCGCCATCTTCCCCCTTCTGTGTCAGGATAGCAGCATAGCTTTCGGGCTCCCCTATAGCATATAGGATAAAATCCCGATTGTAATCTGGATTGATCAAGACCGACGCTTGAGCGATTCGAGCCTTAATCTCTTCAAAAGCTTCCTTTCTTTCTTTCGTCCAGCTAAATTTGGTGCCCTTCTTCAGGAGTTGGGACATTGGCTTGATGACTTGGGCAAAGTCGGGGATGAACTTCCTTACGAAGTTAATCTGGCCGAAGAAAGATTGAAGTCCTTTCTTGTCTGCGGGAAGTGGGAGCTTCATTAGGGCTTCGACTCTATCAGGATCTACAATGAGGCCCTTCTTTGATATCGCGTGTCCCAGCAACTTTCCTTCACAGACTGCGAATATGGACTTCTTTGGATTGATTGAGATACCAAATTCTTAGCATTTTTTGAAAACTTGTTGTATATGCAGTGGATGATCCTCCCTTATTTGGGAGAAAATGGTCATGTCATCCAGATAGATGACAATAACCTTATTTAGAAGCTCACCAAAAGCAAGCTCCATCACTCTTTGGATATATGATCTTTGCCTTGAGCATCTTCAAGAGTTCGGCCTTCATTAGGACCTCGATCTTGGGATTAACCGGTCTTTGCTTTTGTCGAAAGGGTTTGACCCCCTCCTACAATTTTATTGTGTGTTGAACCATTTGCCGATCATATCCCCAAAGATCTTGATAAGACCAAGCAATTATATCGGAAAACTTTCTGCATAGATTTTGTATCTGTTCTATCTCCTCTGTAGTGCAGTCGGTCCCAACCTTTATTGCTTTTCTAGGTTCAAGCTCTAAATCCTGATACTATTTTTCATTGACTTTTATCATGTGAGAAAGAGCTCGGTCATTCCGATCAAAGAGGCTTTCAAGGGTGATTAGTCCCTTGGGAACATGGTTATTCTTCAATTGAATCAGCCCTTCATATTCTCCTTCATCAGAGCTTCGGTCTTCGACTGTGGCGGCTTCTTGAATCATGAAATTTACAATCTGCTCATCGTTGTCAAACACTTGCCAATGCAGATCTTTGTCTGGGATAGAGGGTCTATAGATTATCCTCATAGCTCTAGGCTTGTGCACCATGTCTTCTACTGGAGAATACTTGGCTACGATGGATGCCAGAACATCGGCATGTCGATTCTTTTCTCATGGGATTGACTATAGATTGAGAGATTCGAATTGGTCGAACAGGTCCCATACCCTATTGCGGTATGATTTTAGATAATGCTTCTTTGAAGTACATTTTTTTGTGACCTGGTTGCAAACCAGTTCAGAATCTCTAAAGATTTGGAGATGCTTTATGCCTAACTTGTCAGCTTTCTTAAGTCCTAGGCACAATGCTTCGTATTCTATTGCATTGTTAGTGCAGCTCCATGTCAACCGGTAGCAATATTCCTTTTGCTCTCCGAAGGGTGAAATTAGAAGAATCCCTACCCCAACATCGTTTTTACATCGGGCACCGTCGAAGAACAACTTCCATAATTCTTCCTGGGCACTTGTTCTATTCCCTGGTTGGGAGTGATTTTTAGGCTTGATAATTGCATAGCATCCTATCTCGGTCTCCACCATGGTGTTGAATTCTGCCAATGAAAACTCATCTTCATAGCTTAATTATGTGAGAGACTCCTCGACTAGGTCTACCTGCTCTATCTCCTCTACCATTGCATTCACTGGTTCGCTACTTTCTTCTTCGGACATCTCTTGTACGAGAAAGGAAGAAGGATTTTCATTGTAGATCTTCACCTTCTTTCCTTTGAATGGAATCTCCATATGGGAGTAATCCATAGACAGATATCCGCCTATCTTTGTCGTGAATTCCCTTGACAAGCACATAGTGAAATATGGCTCCAAGTCGACTACCACTACCTCTTGTATGACTGTGATCTGAGGCATCTTTTGTAGTCGGATAGGAATGTCCTTGATCACTCCTATAGTCTTCACTGGAGTACCATCCAACTGGAGTAAACCTTGGCTGCTTCACGTATATTCCATCCCTATTTCTTCGTAGACTACTCTCGGCATTACTGTTGTAGCGGCCCTAGAGTCGATCATGCAATTATGCACAATATACCCTTCCATTTGTAGGGATAGGTAGAATGGAGGTGGTCTATTCTTCCCCATGATGGATGTGGATAAGGTCTGTACAAGAGCAAGTGGTGCCACCTTTTTTGCTTTTATTGTCTTCAATGATTCTTGCAGTAGATCCACCTGGCCAGGTAGCTACAGTGCATCATACAGGCTAATCTTGGCTGGAATCTTCTTCAATTCTTCTACAATGTTATATGCCAAGGATTTGAGTGCTTCGGGCTCCTTTCTAGGCTCATATCTTGTGCGATACTGCTCTGTAGCTTCCACCCTTTGTCGCTTAGTCAGTGAAGGAAACTTGAGTTTTTCCTTAGCCTGTTCCTTGGTTTCTACCTGAGGCGGTTTAGCAGAGGCCTTTTGAGCCTTTTCTTTGATGGGTGCAGGTGGAGGAGCTTCGCTCGAGGCAAAAGTAGACGATTGTCCTTTCTCAATTCAAACTTGCTCTTTTGTAGGAGCTGGCTAAGTAGCATCTACTTCTATTTTCCCTTTTCCTCCTCGGGTAAGTACTGCAACAGGCTCGTCCTCACCGATTGCCAGGTTCTGACTCATCTGCCTAATGACGTTCACTTGACCACTATGACTACTATTTGCCAGCGTTTGTACATAGTGTTGGTGTAGGGTGTAGGTATTCTCTTCATGCGGATCATTGCACGTAGAGCACCAATATACATAATCGGAAGTGCTCGGAGCTTCATCAATTGCAACATTTCTCGTCGAAGCCTTTCCTTGTTGGACTGCTTGGTCCTTGGTAAGCGCAGGCGCAGGATAAGGTCTTCTCGGTAGGAATTCCTGTTGCACTTGTTTCTTTTTTATGATGGTCATGTCGTTAGACAACATCTGAACTGTAGAGTTCAGATACTGCATCTCTTGTAGAATTTTAGTTTGTATATCATCGGCTTTTGGAATGAGTGGCAATGAAGCCATCATCGGTATTGGAGGCAGGGTGGGGTGTTGAGGTGGTGCTGGTAGCATAGGAAATGCCGAAGTGATGGTGGGCTATGGAGTTGAAAATGTAGGGAAATGAATTTGTGGGGTGGTGATTTGAGACACGACAGGATTTGGATTCCAAGAAGAAATCGAGAGTGCAGGGGTTGTGGAGATTTGCGAAACCGTGACGCTTGCATATTGGAATTGTAAGAATTCGAGAAGTATGGGCGTCGACATCCTTTGGGGAAGCTTGCCCACAGCTATCAAATCCATTTTTACTCTCTTGGCTAACTCATACAACTCGGGAAAATTATTAACATTAGAATATCTTACCATGAGACTGATATCGGGATTGAAATCCCGAAGGAAATAGAGCTTTGTAGCTTTGTCTGTTGGCCGAAGGCCAACTGGTACTCTCTGCCAGGTTCGAGTGAACCTAACATTGAAATCTATGATTTCTTCTTATGGATGTCTCTTGATCGAAGTGAACTGATGCAGAAGAGAAGTAGGATCGAAAGACTCGTTAAAGTTTCCCATCATTTTCCCAGCTAACTAGTCCCATCCCGTAATGCTACTGGGTGGTAGAGATCTGTACCAGTAGAGGAGTTTTCCTCTAAGGGAGAGAACCAGAAGCTTTACCATAATTTGTTCTTCTGTAATGTCATGGATCGCCGCCAGAGATATTATGTCCTGGATATGCTCTAGAGCAGTCTTCCCAGTTCCATCGAACGTCGAGATCTTCTTTATGGCAGTAGGCGATACTTGCCCTTGTCCTGCTAGATTTAGTGGTGACAAGGAATCCCATGCTGGGCACAAATTGGGTGGCTAGGGCTGCTGCATTTGCTATTGTTGTTGTTGTTGTTGTTGTGCCATACTTGCTCCTAGATTTTGAGAAATAGGAATTCCCAAAGCTCCCCCTTGACTGCTAATGGGACAACTATTAGGAATGGGGGGACTAGGATGCTTCGGAGATTTGGGAGGATTGGGAGGAAAACTAGATGTTGTACTATCAAAATTTGAGCCTTGTCTACCAACAGAGGATGTTCCTTGTAACAGTGACTCGGGGGTGATCAACCTTGATTGTTCCCCGAAGGCATCAATATCTAGCTCAAAGAACTCGGTTTCCTCTCCTCTATTCTTAACTCTCCATCTCATTTGCATGAAGGCACAGACTTTGGTACTAGTCTTTTCAACTTAAATATTCTTGGGTAAACAGAGTCACCAGATGCTAAGAGTCTTTCAGTAATGAGGGCATCAGTCCTCACTACCACTAGTTAGGTGAGACTGACCGGGTCACACCGGGAACTGGTTAGAACTATGGGCCCCGGTGAAGATGGGTTTTGCATTAAAATATGGGACCTTGACTGGTTATGGATCTTTCTAAGAAAGACACAGTCGGTCCCACCGAGCGTGCCAAAAACTGTTGGTCATCAAATCTGCCTAGGAAAGGATTTTGAGTAAAAGTATATGCCCTAGACCTGGACCAACATTGAAAGGCCGAAGGGAAGATATGCCCCTCGTGCCAATCTTTGGAGAAATGTTGGCTCCTATGCTAAACTACTTGGGTGTTTGAAGATAAGGGTGCAGGAAAGAGATAAAAGGAGTTAGGGTTAGAGAAATTTGTGATGTAAGGTGGGAGAGAACAGGAAGCACGATCGCCAACTAACAACCTAAATAGAAGCAAAGAATACCAAAGATAAATAGAAGAAATGCAATGTAGATTTTCCTATGTATCCTTTGGGCGAGTTTCAGGGTACATTCCCCGATCACACCTCGGACGTAGGGTTCAGCATCCAACATACAAATGAAGAAAGACAAAAGAATCAAGCACAGAAGGCAGCATAAAAGAAAGCCAACACGATGCCTTTCAACTCCTATGTATCCTTTAGAACGAGTTTTAGGGTACAGTCCCCGATCACACACCGGACGTAGGGTTCAACATCTCGATATATAAACGAAGAAAGACAAAAGAATCAAGCACAGAAGGCAGCATAAAAGAGAAGAATTGAGCTCAAAGATTTTTCGTATTAATCGTAGGACATCAAGTTACAGTAGCTTTCTAGCAGATAGTTCCACCCCTTTCTTATTACAATGCCTGGGTTTTTATAGATGACCCGGGCCTCTGAGTCATGATTACATAGCAAAGAAGAGTATGCCCTCGAGCCCTGATAATTCGACTCCCCGAGGTTCCCATGATCGAGTTTTCAAATCTATTACCAAAATTGGCAACTACAACCGGGTCAACCATGGAAAGGTGCATTGATGAGCCGTATGGACATCCTTGGTCTCCGGGTGCGGTGCTCGAGTGGCCGCCATGCTCATTGGGCTCTCCATCATGGCTTGATACTTCGTTTTTGATTGCCAAAAATGAGCAACGGGCTTGTTGGGCATGAAAAATTGCATTTATGAGGCACTTGATCACCTCGAGAAAATACCCGGCTCGAAACGCGTGCCCGTGAAGCGCTTCGCTAATTTTTCATCCACAACTTCGCTTCGCAATGGTTCTGGGCCAAAGCAAAAACTCCTCTTTGGTATGTACTTCACAAAATTGAGCTTCACAAAACTGCTTTGGGGGCGGGGAGTGCCGAAGCATATTCACTTCACAAAATGGGCCTCTTCATCTTTGTCGCTTCGCTGACTAAATTGCTTCGCCGATGCCTTAGAGAAATACTTCGCTGTGATCCTCCTCTGAAAATGTGGTTCGGGAAGATTTGGGCCGAAGCAATTGTCTTCAAAAGACATTGCATCTTTTCACTTCGGGCAGAAGTACTTCGCATAAAATTAGCCAAAGCAAATGCTTCGCAATGAGCTTTTGGCGAAGTAAAAAAAATGGTTCGCTGATGGAGGGGCCCAAAGTGAGTACTTCAAAAACTTTCTGGCGAAGTATTTTCAATGCTCCTTGAGTTTCGCTTCGCAAAAAACCCTTCCCGAAGCAATGTTGGAAATGCTTCGGGTGCGAAGTAGTTTCATTCTGTTTCTTTGTATTTCTCTTCGGCGCACCGCTTCATAGAAATCTTACCCAAAGTAGCTTCTAAAAATGCTTCGGGCCCGAAGTAGATTTCTTGCCCTTGCTTTTTGGCAAAGTTGTTCTTTCGAACGCTGCTTTTGTATTCTACTTCGGTGATATTACTTCGCAAAAAACTCCACCCGAAGCAGTGTTGAAAATGCTTCGGGTGCGAAGCTTTCTTTTCTTCTGAATGCCGCTTCGCTCAACTTTCGCCCGAAGTAGCTGCTAGAAACGCTTCGGGCGCGAAGTAGTTTCATTTTCCTTCCCTTATATTTTTCTTCGGCAAAAACTACTTCGCAAAACTTTTACCCGAAGTAGTGCTGGAAATGCTTCGGGTGCGAAGCTCTTTTCATTTTCATTCGACAAAGCTCTTTTCCTAGCTTGTTTGGCAGTGAAGTTCTTTCTTTTCTATTTTTATATACAAAGGGGTGGCATTGGAAGCCAAAATTGCTGCATCTTTTCAAAATAAAAACAAAGCAAAAAAACTTTACACAACACTGTACAAAATTTGTTTTCCTTTTCTACCCCTTAAGAAATTTGACAAAATTGTCAACAGTTACTCCAAATACGCACTTCTTGGAATTCAACCTGATATTATGCTCTATCAGGCGATCAAAGACCTTTTTGAGAATCTCTGCATTCTCTAAACATAGCAATGACTTTACCAATAAGTCATCGATGTAATCCTCAAGGATTTTGTGCATGTAGTCATGAAAGATGTATGTCATGGCTCTTTGATATGTGGCACCAGCATTTTTGAGGCCAAATGGCATAACTTTATAATAGAATTTTCCCATGGTGTTTTGAACACGGTTTTGTGTTGATATTCAGCTTTAATTTGTATTTGATTATAACCAAAAAAACCATCCATAAGGGAAAGCATCTCATGACCTATAGTTGCATCTACAAGAGCATATATGTTGGACAAAAGGAATAAATCCTTTGGTGTTGCCTTGTTGAGATCTCTAAAATACATACAAATACAGATCCTTCCATCCAGTTTTCCTATGGGTACTATGTTTGATACCTATTATGGATAGTCTATGGAGATAATGAACTCTACATTCAATAGCTTTTGTAACTCATATTTAACCCTTAAAGTGACAGTTGGATGCATTTTCCTAAGCTTCTACTTGATAGACCTTTTAAAAGGGTCTAGAAAAAGGTTATGAGTAACCATTTTCGGATCTAGTCTCAACATATCCTTATATGTCCAAGCAAAGAGATTAGGTCTCTCTTTTAGTAGAGGGATGAGGTTGGCATGCACATCAAAAGATAAAATCTCTCCAAATTTAACCTTCTTAGGATTAGTGGGGTCCTCACTAATATCCACATCAAAGGTTTCCCATATTGACATGTGTGATTCCTCCTCAAGCTGGTGATGCATAGGAATCAAGTGGATGTCACCAGATGGGTTTAAAGGTTCCACATTGGAATTACCCTCAGTGTGATAAACATCATGTGCACAACCTCTTGCAAAATGAAATGGTTGTAACATTTCTTTGTTGGGGAAGAAATCTTCAAGCTCTAGTAGTGAATCAGCATGATCCCAATCAATAGCATCTAGATTAAGACACAATGGTTTGGCAGGATCAGCTAGGTTGTGAAGTAGAGTGGTCAAATCGATGGATATCATGTCGATGAAATGAATCAGATCTCTAGGACCACATGTGTGTCATTCTACATTATCATTGTTACTCGTATACCCAAGATATAGCTCTAGGGGTATGGGGATCTCTATATTTGGTCTATTAATAGACTGGAATATGGTATTTTTCAACTCCAGGAGCTCTCTAAATGTAGGTGTATCAATAAAGACCCTATGATAAACCTCGTTTATATTAGCCAAACTGATCAGGATGCGAGGACCAAGAAATACTGTTCAATACAATTCTTCCATATCAACTGGCTTTGCAAGATGACGTAAGTGTCATGGCCCAAGATAGGCCATCTTGGTCTCATATTTATAGTCACTATCATCTATGAAGAATCCATCATTCCTACCTACTAGAATCAAGTGTTGAATGGTATATCTAGGACCAAGGTAGGTCGTTTCCGTTTCATCCTCATATTCTTCATTATTTGAGGACTGCTCATCATTATTACTTCTAGAATCGTATTTTGGTCCATCACTTTTGTAAATGGACTCTGCTTTAACTTCCTTAGAAGCAAATTTTGATTCAGTTTCTACTATTAGGCCCAGATTCTGGATCTGCATGCCAGTATCATAAATAACTTCATGACTTTCAATCCCTAAGTTAACTCTTGTAATGTCTTCTAGATTGACCCCTACCATGATGTTGTCGTGATAGATCTCAGGTGGTTCTATAGAGACGTAGGTTACTAGCCTATTACCCCTTAACATGTAGGAAGGGTTAGTGTGATAAGGATTCCAATCCATATTATCTCCTAAATTGAAGTTCATACGATCGAGAGATGCTGCTAAAAACTCGTCCTATCCTCTGATATGGTATACCAATCCAAACCCAACTGATATTGTGGTTCAATAGGAGCTCGATATCCTTGATTGAATAAGACTAGATCATAACCATACCAATGGTAACATTCAAAATAATGTAAGGTGAACTCTGGATTAGATAAATAATGAACATTCATTGATAATGGTTCATCATCATCTTCATCTATGGATGTGCGATTAGCAAATTGGTCAAGACCTCCATAGATGAAATTTGTTTGGTTGGGTGGCACCCCTAGCGGTAGCAAAATACCTATGGTAAAGCGATGGACTTGAGGTTGACCCATATCTTGTGCAATCTCAATAAAAGGTGTGAATTTCATGTCCTACACTATATATTCCACTAGCCCAAGATTAACCAAATGGATGGTTACCTATGATGCAGATGATACAGCTGAAGAAGCAAGTGAGGCAGGCTGAGGTGCCTCTTCAACTTGGTTTTGAGCATCCCCTTCATCCATGGGACTAGGAACCTTGATAGTGAATACTTTGGACTCTTACTTTGACTCCTTTTTTCCCAGTACTACCTTAAGCTTATATTCATTCCAAAGCATCATGGATGTCGTAGGCTTTGTCGAAGCAACTATTGTATGTTGTGATAGGTATGGTGCCGATGTGGAAGGTCCTACACACACTTCCTTTAGTTTACCTCTTGGATGTTTTATGGGTGACATTGGCCATATATCCAAGTGCGTTGAAGGGAGAATGAAATCTCTAGGCAAATCTACTAGGTTCACATATTTAAATGGTTCCTCGTCAGAAGGAACCATGTGAACTTGTCCCTCATGTATATATTTAATACATTGATGTAAAATTGAGGGAATGCAATGCATTTCTCTAATCCAAGGCCTCCCTAGGAGGATGTTATATTGCATTGCACCTTCTATTACATGACACATCACCGGGATGGTCTTCAGTCCAACCTGAATAGACAAGACTATAATACCGACCATTGAGCATGGTACATCGTTAAATGCTCTCAAAGTGAAGGTTGAAGGTACGATGTGCAATTTTGGTAAATTTAAGTTTACCAATGACTTGGTAGTAATAATATTGATTGACAACCCTGTGTCAATCAATACTCATTTAAATAGTTTATGGTTAACATATGCAATTATATGCAGTTATGGGTCCACTATAGTAGTAGAGATTGTTTTAATCTCGTGATCATGAAATTGAATCACTGACTCTCGAAACCGCTACACATGTCGCACAAACTTTGTAAATGCTTTGGGGTCCTGGGACTGAACTTCAATAGACCTCAAGATGTCCATGAGCGTCTCCCTGTGCTTAGGAGACTACTGTATCAATTCATAAATTGACAAATTTGTTGAAGCTATCTCTAGGCTTTGCACAAGCCTACTTCTGATGGTCACCACCGATCTAGTTGGTGGGCCTGGAATATTATTTTGTGTTGGCCTTTGTAGAGGCATAGGTTGAACCCTGATTGGAGCTAGAGATGTATTTGGTCGCTCGTACCTCCCTTTTCTTGTGACAACACTCACCATTCCAATGAAACCATGCGTAGGTGATTTGATACGCACTTGTATCACCTAGCCTGTATTATTCCTTAAAGGCTCATGGTTCAGAAGAAGATTTTTGAAAATTCCCATATTTTGATTGTTCGAAGCCTGAGGGTTATCGACAATTAGCTCACCTTTCTCGATCATGTTTTGCACCACGTATTTAAAACTATAACATCCTTCAATGTCATGTTCCTTAAATCTATGGTATGAGCAATACTAATCATCATATACCCTTTCGTTTTAGGTTGGTTAGGGTCTTGAAACTTGATTTTTGGTAAGTTAGTGGCCTTAGCCTTGCATAGTTGATGGAATATCGATGTCATCATCTCCAAAATGGGTGTGAATTGGTGAGGATGGTATTGCTCTTTATTCTTACCATGTTTCTTATTATTGCATTGGTCGTATTGCACAGGAGGAGGTTGGCCCTGATAATTTTGTTGTTGTTGGCCCTTATCCTCTTTCTGGAGGTTTAACACTACTTTATTCACATGGGTTGGCTTGGCCTGGTGATTTTGATTTTGAGTTTTCTTCTTGTTCCAATCCTTCTTATTCTAGAGCTTCAAGTTACCCTCCTGTAACTTGATGTCCTCAATTACCTTGGCTTGTGCCAAAGCCTCCTCAAATGTTTGGTATTGTTGCAACTGCAACAATAGCAATATGTGCTTCGCACAACTCTTTGTAAATATTCAAGTCAGTTCTATGGTCAGAATGGAAAATGGCAAATTTACCATCAACTTTATCCATATCTTCCCATAGTCCATGATCGTCTCATCATTGTATTGTATTACAGTAGCCAGATCAGACAGGTTTTTCTTCTTTTTTATGCTGAAGGAGAAGCATTCAAGAAAAGCATTAGCTAGCTACTCAAAACTGGTTATGTTGTGCCTCTTTAGTTGGTTGAACCATTATAGGGTAGGACCTGAAAGGGTCATGATGAAGGTCCTTAGTAATAGGACATCATTTCTTTGTATCTGAAAGCACATATTCATAAAGCTCGTGATATACTCCTGAGCATATTCATCTCCTTGAAACTTATCCAGTTTTGGCATCTTCAAGTGATCAAAATATGTTGGAGTAGGCATTGAAGGGCATAAAGGCTCATTATGAATCTTGTTCAAGGTTGGATTTTGGTAATTCATCCCTTGTTTCTCAATTGCTATTACCTTTTCTTCCAATGCCTTGTAGGCCTTCAAATATAGAATCTCCTCTTCCTTGAGAGGTCCTTGAGGATCCTTTGGATGTAAACTCTTCTTCGGTAAAGGTGGAGGACTAGGCTCATAATCCACTTCCACTAAGGAGATCTCAGGATATTCCTATTCTTGCTCATATCCCGCTACTTCCTCATACTAAGTACAACTATGATGTCCAAGCGCTTGACATTGCAACATGTTTTGGTCCATATAATATGTATGATTTCCAATATGCTCAGGGTGCAATTTGAGTTGCAAAGTAGCTCATCCATTAGGGTGCTCCCTGTATTCACTCTGAGGGGGAAAATTGGTGCAAGTCAATCTATCCTATCTCTCTGCATGCTTCTTTTGGTCAAGGATGAATTTCTTGTGCATGTGCTACTCATATAGACATTTCCTTAACAACCTTCATCTTTGAGTATCCTCATTTTTTGAGGTGCTCATGCTTTGCACGTTCATCTTCCAATTTATCTTGGAAGATTCACTGCCTTTGCTCTGACGCCAGTTTTTGTAATTGATCTATAAGATCAATTGTATGTGATCTATGGTGGTCTTTCTCTGTTTGGGTAGCTTGGTTGGTGTGAACCCCAATAGACTTATCTACCATGCTCTTGCCTTTGTATGTATAGATGAAATTCATGTTCTGCTATTGTCTGTGATCTATGTCTGCATGGTTTGATGGGGCACATATGCTATGAGAATACTTAGAGCATTCCCCTGGTTCCCTGATAGTCCTACGTGTACTCTCATTGTGAGAACTCACAAAGCGATAATATGCAGATAAAGGCTTACACCCTAATTTCCCTAGGAATATATCAAAATCATCAAGCTATCTTGTCTTCCAAGGTTGATTTGGTTGTGTACCGTTTACTCCAACGTTAGACATGTCAATCATTAACTTTTTGAGTTCATTATTATTTTGAGGTTGGAATGGTCTATGCTATGAAACAACCCTCCCTTTATACCCATTATTGGGTGGATTTTCTCATTTTCTATCTTGGGATGGGGACCTTGAGCCACCCTTAGATCTATACCTAGATGAGTGTGCATTATCTGGGCTATTCTGGATAGAATCTCTATGCATTGAATTATCCCCTCTAATACTTTAAGTGTGTTGTATCATAAACTAACTCTCATCATTTTTTCAAATTTTTTGATGATATGCTTGTTTAGTTTAATGGATTTGACCTGTATGTTCACATCTCAACAATCGGTAATGAAAGTCACGATCACGTAAACCCCCCAAAGTGTGGATATGAAATCCACACCCGGGTAGGGAGCACAGGTCCTACCAATCCTCACCATGCACAGTGATACATCCCTTCGAAGAGGAATGTGTGCTATTTTGCACAAATAGGATGGATCTTGGAGTCGATATTGGCCAATAGAACAAGGTTAATGGTATTTGAGCCAACGTATGGATATGACTTATGTATCGCTCCAAAGTTTTTGCATCCTTACCTTCAGGCTATAGGATCCGTGCCCGAAAGGAGGATGGTAAAAGGATGGCATGGTACCTCAGACTGAGAGGCCTTGCGAAGGTCCCGCCTCTTGGGGGAGGTGTATTATGATGATTTTTTGACGGATGGTGGGTTCACCAAGAAATGTTTGAATGGCAATTTCCACGCCTAGGTTGGAAATGTGTTTAATGTGTTCAGTTTTATCTTTAAACATTCGAGTCCTAGGTTTGGCCAAATGAATCTAAGTTGTTCTATTATGAAAATGCAGGCTAAATGAAATACAGCAAATAGATTTGAATAGAAAACAGAGAGAAAAAACTAAATTATAGAGCCATACCTGATCCGTATGTCTGATGGAGGTTCTAATTCTTGAAGCAATCAGGATCGTCTGGAATTTGATGGGATCTTCAAAAATAATTTGAAAATATAACTACAATACTTCAAGAATAAATATATACAACAAATATTTTTGAAGATTTTGATGATTTTGATTTTTTTTTTTTATATTTTGATTTTAATTTATGAATTGAATTGGTGGTATATACAAATGATCTATATACACTATACAAGGTTATTTGAATATATGATGTCTAAGGTTGCTTCAAAATCAAAGGCGGTTTTGAAGGATAATTTGGTTGTGTTGAAGGTAAGAACAAAAGGTGATGAATAAAAGGTAGTGATAACAAAAGCTTTGTTATAATGTAGAATAATGTAGCAAAAGATTTGACTTTTATATGTGTAAAATTGATCATATTACAAAATAAAATGTCAGAAGGATAAGAAGGTTCTTCACTCTTATCACTATCTTCCAAGTCTTGATAAGATGGAGGGAGCATATGTAAAAGATATACATGGATGTTATTTGATAAACAAGGATGATCATATATGGATGAAGAAAAGTGATGTATAGAAGATAATTGTGATAACAGAGAATGTATAGAACTTGATGTTTCAACCGTTAAATATTTTTCAAATGGTGTTGGGTCACCATGTATGGTAACACTTTTATTTGCAATTTCAAACTTCAAACATTGGTGAAGAGTGTAAGGGACAACCCACATCGTATGAATCCAAGGACTTCTGAGAAGTAGGTTGTAATATGAAGGGCAATATGCCACATAAAACAGAGTATCCAAGATCTTGGATCCAATATTAAAGGGAAGAATTATAGTACCTTGAGCTTCTTGAATTTCATTGTTAAAAGATTTTATAATAACATTTGATTCATTAAGATCTACTTCCTTTAATTTGAGTTTTTGGAATAATTGATAAGTGCAAAAATTAAGAGAGGAACCATTATCTTCCATGATAGTTTTAACAGGTGTTTCTTTACTAGATCCTGTAATGTAAACATAGTAGTCTTCTTATGGAGTAGAGGAAAGAATCTCCTCATCATAGAATGAAATATGGTTAACCTCAAGAGGGTTTACACCATTAATTATGTTCTTAGAGAAAATATGATGAGGAACCAATTGTTGGCTAGGTATCTTGAACAAAGTTTCCTTATGAGAACTTTGTAATACTTCTAAAAGGGATATCTTTGTTTGAGGATTAATCACTTGTTGTTGGCTATCAAAGTGAATTTTAGATTGAGATTTTGATTCTAAAGATGAGCTTTCTATGCTTACATTCGATTTTGGATCATTCTCTAGAGCCAAAGGTAGTTTTGAAGGTTGGTCAAATGAGGAATCCATATCTTGAATATCAGATTGAGTTGATTGAACTTGAGGTTACTCATTTGTAGTTTTTGTTACAATATTAATAATATCATCATGATGGGACACATTAACATGCAATATTTGATTGGTTTCTTGTTGTTGATAATTGAATAGGGGTTCTTGGGAGATCTCCATGTCTTGATTGATTATTGGTATTTGTTGTGTAGGAGTTTGATTGTTTACTGGAGATTTATAATCAGTTGTAGATTGTAATTCCTTTATATTAAAAGATCCTCATCAATCAAATATTGAATTGCACATCTTAAATCTTTACAATTTTGTGTCATATGTCCATCTACTCTATGATATTCACAATGTAGCTCAGGTTTAAACCAATCTGTTGTGGTATCAAGTTGTCTTATGGAAGGGAGTTCAATCCTATTTGTGTTAAGTAAATACTTGAGAATTATATCCATTGGTTGATTGAGCTTAGTAAATTTACGTGATGAAGGTTTTCGAGAGGTTTTTGATACGTGCCTCAGGAATTCAGTCATAAAAGGGCCTAATGGTTTCTCACCTCTACTTTTCTTTGTTATGGGTAGAATGATGATAGGAAGATTGTGAAGTATGATGTGAGTGCATAGTAGGATTAGAAGAATAAGTATTTTCTTGTTGAAATGGATGTGTTGTATTGAGAGAAGAATATTGAAAAGGTGGAGGAGGATTTTATGTGGATTGATAGACATAATATGGATATATGGGAGAGTTATGAAGAGGATTGGAAAAGGGATTGTCCTGTTGGGTTAAAGATGAAAAATGAGAAGAGTGTGATGGAGGTGATGTTGAATAGGGATGAGGTTGGTCATAATCAACAAATGTATTTTGTTGAATTCTTCCAACATTACTGATGGGCTCATATGGATTTGAGTAAAAACTCATGGTTTCTTTAGTACTTCTAAAAGTAATATTTAATATTTACTATTTAGAATTGAATCTAAAACATACAAACTTGAAATGATGAGTTTGTTATATATATATATATATATATATATATATATATATATATATATATATATATTTTTTTTTTTTTTTTTTTTTGAATCTAAATGCATTTATGTTTTGATTTTTATTATTTTTATTTTTAAAAAAGTTTTTGTTTTCAAAAGGTTTCTGATTCATGTCGGGTTCACCAAAATGTATCGCTCCAAATTTTTCGCATCCTTACCTTCAGGCTATAGGATCCGTGCCCGGAAGGAGGATGGGAAAAGTATGGCGCGGTACCTCAGACTGAGAGGCCTTACGAAGGTCCCGCCTCTCGGGGGAGGTGTATTATGGTGATTTTTTGACGAATGGTGGGTTCACCAGGAAATGTCTGAATGGCAGTTTCCATGCCTATGTTGGAAATGTGTTTAATGTGTTTAGTTTTATCTTTAAACATTCGAGTCCTAGGTTTGGCCAAATGAATCTAAGTTGTTCTATTATGAAAATACAGGCTAAATGAAATACAGCAAACAGATTTGAACAAAAAATAGAGATAAAAATCTAAATTACAGAGCCATACCTGATTCGGATGTCTGATGGAGGTTCTGATTCTTGAAGCAGACAGGATCGTCTAGAATTTTACGGGATCGTCTCCGACCTGCAGGATCGTCTGAGATCTGACGAATTCGTCAGAGACCTGCAAACAAAGAAATAGACACAAAATACAAAAAATATAGCAATGCTAATAGAGGATAATGATGTAAAATGACAATAAGGATGTTAACAGCTAATCCCGAATAGAAATGCAAGTAAGTTGCAACACTTTAATAGCTAATCATGACCTTATTATGCAATTAAACTACATGGGTGAACTCCAAGATGCAAAATAATAAAGAATAATCATAAGATCAACTAAATTCAGAATAATACATCAAAAAATAATGAGGAAATGCAAACTCTAGGCACTGATTTCCCCCAATGCAGACTACAGTTGAGATCATCTCGAATTGGTGCGAAATCATCTCGAATTGAATAAGATCGTCCATGACGAACTGAGCTTGCTCCGACTGAAAAATACTAAGGTTCCTGCAAATAAATTTGGACAAATATGGAGGCAAATAATAATTTAAGATGGTCTAATGCACGTAGAACTTGTGTTACAAGAAATTTCAGCCAGGGGGATGCCAAGGGGGAGTCCTAAGTTTA
Source organism: Wollemia nobilis (assembly GCA_028583015.1). Lineage (NCBI taxonomy): Eukaryota > Viridiplantae > Streptophyta > Pinopsida > Araucariales > Araucariaceae > Wollemia > Wollemia nobilis. The sequence goes on along the minus strand of JAQPPZ010013020.1, from coordinate 4,970,288 downwards.
AATAGGCTTAGGAGGGAGGTTAGGAGGTTGGAGATCATACCAATTTGGGAGATCTCCAATGGGGATGGTCTCTAACAGCACAGACATGCTTCTGCCCGGATTAGAGATGTCGTTGGAATAGAGGCTAATTGTGAAAAATTAGTTTTGGGACAAGATCGTCTAAACGTCCTAGCCCAGACGAAATCGTCTGATCTGAGGAGATATCGTCTGATCGGCGATGATATTGTCAAATGGTCAAAACAAACTCTAAAAATGGCGTGAGAAATGAGGAAACGGGTTAAACGGCGGTTTGGGAGCGGTTTTGGGGGTTGAAATTTGAATTTGAATATTTACTAGAGTAATTGTAATTATTTAAGATTTTACTGTGCCAATTTTAGGGTGCTACAAATTCCACCGTCGTTGAACTCTACTAGTGGTTGGGAGTGAATTCCAATTTACTAGCATTTAAATGTTGTGTGGTGTGTGTGTTCATTTTAAGCTTGTATGTAAATGAAAATGCATCACCAATCAAACATGCTCTTTCCTACATGCCTATAATAAAGACGTTTTAAATTTAGAAAGATGCATGTATTAGCTATATGAACTTTAGAGAATGTATTTTATATGATAAAATTGGCCTCTGATTGGGCTCTAGCAAGCAAACTCTAAACACAAATTTTAACTGCTAGTTGTTGGTATGTGCAATAGGTAACAGTGTTGACTGCGAGACCGATTCGTAGCCCAAAAACTTAGTCATGATTGACAGTAGCAACTAACAGAGCTAGCTACTATTTTTAGCCATGACTGATAGATAGAATGAAATTTTCATTAAATTTTATCTCTTACAATTTTTCTAAGTGATCTACTTAGCTACTGATAAGAAGAAATGAAACACAAGAAAATTAGAGGAACAAGATTACCTGGAAATCCTCATTTGATGGAGAGACATGTTGCTTACTATCTATATTTCTACTCTACTAGTAGTTATGGTTGTTAAGCATGACTAAGACTATTCACCATGATTGTTAACCGTGGCTAAGACCTGCAACAAAAAAAAAAAAAAAAATCAGTCATCTATAGTGTAATTTGTGGGGTTTCCACCATGATCGCCATTTGTACCACCCTAAAAGCATACACCTAGGCTATTGAATCAAGTATACCAAATATTAAAGCATGAAAATATGAATAACAATGAATTGAACAAGAAATAACAACTTCTTTATATTATCATTGCAAATATCCTTTACAAATATGTCCCTCTTAGGGATACCAAATTCTTTGATACAATTGATACAATGTTTTGAGCCCCTCAAAGGGGATGGTGTAATACGCAGGCTCTTAATGTAGACATGAACTACTTAAGGCTTAAGGAAGCCTTCTTCTCACTCAATTGGAGGAATATGTTGCCAAGAATGCTTTGAATATGCTCAGATCTTGTAAATCTACATTCAAGAAACAACATAGAAGAATTAGAAGCAAAGGAGGCCTCTCATGATGAGGCTCTTGATAGGAATTTGCATGAATTAGGAAAAATATAGCAAGAAAGCATGGAAACTCATAAAGATGTTTATAAAACCTCTGAATTAATGTAAAGGATGCTAACTAATGTATAATTTGCAATTAAAACTTGAAAGAGATCAAATCTAATGAAACTAGTGCAAATTGATAAAATAAGAGAAAATAGAGCAAAGCTACCTCTAATTTCTAGAATTAATCATACAAAAGCATAAATGAAAGTTAATCTATGTCATATCTACCTAATTGCATGCTTATAATGAAAGTACTACAGCTAAAATGAGGGAAATTGAGTTTCAAACCCTCACTACGGGTCTGAAGTGCAGTTGGCTCTATTAGCCATGGTTGATAGTCGCATCTAATGTGAAAGTGCTCTTGCTCTTGTAATCGGGGCTTTAATCTCAAATTTCCTCCATGGAATTGATGATCAAGGGTTTCCTCTGTGTTCTAGAATGAATTTGTAGTGTAGATTCTTCGAATTTGTAGTGTAAATGGTTCAATTGGGATGGATGATCCTTCAAGCTCTTGAAACCTCCATAGCTTCAAATGCAGTCATGATTTCTATAATGGCAGCATGTAGGCACTCCTCAAGGGTTGCAAATGGCTCTCCAATATGGTAGGGCTTCATTGCATTCAATTTACATCTTCTCTCTCATTTTTTCTCAATTTGGAGGGGGGTCTTATAGCACTCCCAATTCCTAATATTAACTTCCTTGGGAATCCAAGATCATGAACCAGGATATTGGATCAATTGGGAGGAAGAATATGGAATATTATTCACTCAAAACCGCTTGAAATTTGTTACAAAAGCATTGTAACTGATTTTGGCTTGGCTCAAGAGTCCATGATAGTTACAGAGCTAGTTGTGGCTCCTAGGCGCAGCTAGATCTATTAGTCACAGGGGTCAACCATGGTTGAGATCTTAGCTATGGATGCCATCCATGGCTAAGGTTGAGTAGGCCAAAGCTACCTAAATTGAGTGGTTAAAACCACTGCTTTGTCTTGGAATTGTCCAAGATCATTCATATGGTCTATTAGGATGCCCATATGAGTAGTCCCCTACACATGACACATTTTAGGTGTCTACAACATGTAAATATATGGTTTTCAGGCTAACACCCTTTTTTTGCATCACCCTTTCATCTAAATATTTGTTATTTTTTACCCAAAGATGTCTACATATTTCTTTGATGCATTTATTAGGCCATAAATGCATCAAAGAGGGGGTAAAATGTAGACATGTAAAATTGACCCATTAATATGAGTCATTTTCCTTATATCCTAAGTTTTCACCTCATAAAAGTAGGGTCATCTTTGAGCCAACTTTCTTCCATCAAATATTCTCCATTCCTTTCAAAACCTATACCATTGGATCAAGCTTAGAAATGTTAGAGTAGGTTGTTTACCTTATCTCATGTTCACCTAGGTAATTTATTTTCTTTTTATTTAGTTATTCCATGTATTTTTCCCACCCACTTATGTGTGGATATTTCATTTATCTTATTTAGATATTATGATATGTTACATATTTATTTCTTAGATATTATGGGGATATTTTTAGGTTTGAATATTCTTAGGAGTTATGGGGATATTTTTAGGTATATTTGGAGGGTTGAGATTATTTCTCCCTATAGCAGTTCAGATATTTGGACCATATTACCTATTCCTTTTGTACGGTGGCTATTTATCCTTAGCTTGATCCTACTACTATGGTTGATCATCCTTGCCTATATAAGCAAGGCACCTTCATTGTACTTGTTGAGGAAGTTCATTTTTTAGGTATAATATATGATATTTTTTCTCATTGTTTTGCATGTAATCTTATGTGAAAACATGAAATTTCGGAAACAAAAAAGATAAACTAAAAATGCAATGTAAACGAAACTAAAATAACACTTAAACCCTATGTTATTGAAAAATGCGTAAAAAGAAAGAACATGAACACAAGATATCAAAGCAATATAAAAAGAACGGCCCTTTTATTGATATGCTTTACAAATTCGTGTTACAATGCGTCTCCTTCCTTTTTAGGGGATAGGAGCGTTAAATGTTGGTCTTTTACAACTTGTTTCAGAATTCCTTCTTCTGCGTGCCCACATATAAGATGGGCAAACCAAAACGTTGTCGCCACTTGTGTTGGTAAAGGTAGATTCCTCACTGCTCCTCTAATGCTATAAATTTGCGTTCAAAGAAACAAACAAAGAATCAGTAGCACCTGTGTATGAAAAATAAAAGATAAATCGAACGATGGTTAAAATGAGTCTAAATAAACTGAAAACTTGACAAAAGCATAAACATGAAACTAGCTAAATACTACAAAAGAAATAGTCACTAAAAGCAATAAAGCGGGGTGTGCCCGAAGGCAAACCACCCGTGGTTGAAACTTTGCTTTGACACCAGTCCGCTTGGGATGGGTCCGAAACTTGATGTGATGTGTTGTCGGAAAATTGGTAGGATATTGTGGTCAGAAAAATCGATGTTGGTTCTTGATTCATGCCTTCAAAAGTCACCCACTAACCTCTCTTTCGATTAAGAGATTATGGATGTTAAAAGCACAAATCGCAAGTAAGTGAATTAGTAGCACTTCGTCGCTCAAAATGCTCCTTCTCTGTATATCTTTTGGGTGAGGAAACTCACCATTTTATAGACCCAAGGGATCTCTTTGAATTAACATGCAAAAGTGTTTCTCTGCATGAATGATTTTTGTGTGAAGAGAAGACTTCTTCTTGATCAAGGGCTTCTTAACTACCTCTGTGTATGTTTTTGTATGTTTTATAAAAGCTCACTCTCATTCCCATGCAGTGAAGGGAAAATCAATTGGCAGATATGAGTTGTCAAAAGAACTCACTCGCACTCCTATGCCATGCAAGAAAAGCTAAGTGGCAGTTCTGAGTTGTCATGCGCCGAGATCCGACTTTTTTCGGTCAAACCCGGCATTCGTCCCACCCCGAAGCGAGCACCGGTAATCGTCTCCGGGTGAGACGAGTATCAATCCGCACTCATCCCTGGGTAGGACAAGTACAAATCCGCACTCGCCCCGGGTGGGACGAATAAGTAGCTGAGTGTCTAAAAGATGCCAAATTGATCCTTGACTTGTAAAACTGTTGTGTGAGTGGTTAGAACCACTGTTTAACCTCTGGGGGCTGCCCTGGGGGCTATGTGTGTTAGTGCGATCAGTGCTTGTTGTCACATAATCAAATTTGTGCTGTTTTGGTGTCTACGAGATGCCCCTTTTTGGAAAGCGCTGCACATGGTGCAGTGCTGAGCAAAAATAGATAACCAAAGCACTAATGATTAGGATTTCTCAGTAACCTAACCAACTCTTGATGCCCCAAGTATGGAAAGGGCACGCATTCTTGAATCCTTACTTCTGACGAGCTAAGGAACTTAAATCAAGCATTAACCTGGTTCGATGAGGTATTACTTGAACTTAGACATTGATCAGTCATGAAGAGGCAAAGGGCGCAACCTTTTGTCTGTGGGAACCTTAAGTTCATGATTCACGAATGCCAAGTATATGATCAGTTTGTGATAATTGCTTGTTTGCTACCCCAAGCAGGGGCGTGATTGTCTTTTGCAATGATCCTTTGAATGCGTGTCATTTCCATGACTGGGTTTATTGGTGTTGATTGGCAACTAAGTGTGACTACCCCCTCAAGCGACGAATCGATGAGGGAATGACCGACATGAGAAAAGCGATGAGTCGCTTGACCCAAGATGACTTTAAGTGAGGGTGCCTTCAGATGTTATCTGATGCATGCTCGAGCAGTTGCCCGATTGTTTTGACCTATTTTTGGTGGGTGTGAACCCATTTTAGGATGCCATTTGGGGTTAACATTGGCAAAAATCCGTCTTCCCGTGGAGCGGTCCGGCTATGGTAGCCTTCTTAGGGAGTAGGAGAATGACAAGGTAGACCCCGACATCAGTTTTCTTATGCCAAGAAGTTAAGTGCAAGAGCACTTTTGTCCGACAATTTTTAGTGGTTTTGGTGGCATTTGTCATTTTTATGTTTTGGTTGTTTTTTTTTTTTTTTTTTTTTTTTTTTTTATTCATCTCGGGGGGGACGAATGCCAGGATGGTACTCGTCCTGGGGTGGGACGAGCGCACCTCCGAAGAAAAAGCACTCGTTCCAGTCAAGGATGATTACCAGCAAGCAAAAAAATATAAATAGGCAAAAAATGACGGATTTGGCTCATTTGCACTGTTCATCGATTGCGAGTTGGAGCTCTGGGGAGGAGGAGGTAGATTTTCTGACGCGAAGCGCTGTCGGATTTTCTAGCCACCATGAGTGCACAGATCGGATCGTCAAGCGGCGGAGCCGAGGTGAGACCAGTAAGTGCACTATCTCCTCGAGTTGGAATTTTAAAAGAATGCAAATGTGTTTTTATTGTGTTTTTCTTTTGTTTAAGACATGAAACCCTAATTAATTAAAGTAAAATGTGAATGAATGAAACCAAATAAAACGTGGATGCAAACCGATGGAAACTTAGATGAAAACCATAGGATAAACCCAAAATGAAACTTAGAGTAACACCTTAGGGTAACCATGGTTATAAAAATGTTTTTTTTTTATGTGAATGGTAAAACTTAGGTCGAAACCGTAGGTAAACCATGCCCATTTTTTTGTTATTTTTTTGGTGAAATGGTAAACTTAGGTCGAAACCGTAGGTAAACCATGTCAAATTTTTGTGTTGTTTTTATGGAATTAAAAAAAATGCAAAATGGATGAATTTTTTTGTTTGAAATGGTAAACTTAGATAAAACCATAGGTAAACCATGTCAAATTTTTGTCGTTTTTAATGAAATGTACAATGAAAACTGAATGAAATTTTTTTTGTTTTGAAATGGTAAACTTAGGTAAAACCGTAGGTAAACCACGTCAAATTTTTGTTGTTTGTGATGAAATGTAAAATGAAAAATGGATGAATTTTTTTGTTGAAATGGTAAACTTAGGTCGAAACCGTAGGTAATACATGTCGATTTTTTTTTTTTTTTTTTTTATTTGTGATGAAATGTAAGATGAAAAATGGATGAATTTTTTTTGTTGAAATGGTAAACTTAGGTCGAAACCGTAGGTAAACCATGTCGATTTTTTTTTTTTTTTTTGTTATTTGTGATGAAATGTAAGATGAAAAATGGATGAATTTTTTTTGTTGAAATGGTAAACTTAGGTCGAAACCGTAGGTAAACCATGTCAAATTGTTGTCGTTTTTAATGAAATGTACAATGAAAACTGAATGAAATTTTTTTTTTTTTGGAATGGTAAATTTAGGTAAAACCGTAGGTAAACCACGTCAAATTTTTGTTGTTTTTGATGAAATGGAAGATGAAAAAAACTGATGGATTTTTTTGTTTTGAAATGGTAAACTTAGGTAAAACCGTAGGTAAACCATGTCAAATTTTTGTTGTTTTTGATGAAATGTAAGATGAAAAATTGATGAATTTTTTTGTTGAAATGGTAAACTTAGGTCGAAACCGTAGGTAAACCATGTCGATTTTTTTTTTTTTGGTAATAGATGTACATGTGAATGAAAGATATTACTATACAGTTATGCATTTTTGTACATGTGATGGTAATTTGATGCATGTTTTTGATGTGTGTTATTTTCTGTGATATGTAGGTGGTGAAGAGTCGACATCGGGTACCGATTATTTTTTCTAATGCCCGTGAGGCATTGACTGTTGAGGACTGGGATTGGCTTGATGCCCTAGGGCTCAAGCATGTGGCTCGGTTGGATGCAGTTGTGGCAGATTGGGCGTACTTGATAGCTTTGGTCAGTTTGTGGGATGTTCGGACGAACACCTTCCATCTCCCAACAGGGGAGATGACAGTTACCTTAGAGGACGTGTATCAGATTCTCTGGATTTTGATAGACGGAGTTCCCATCCGAAAAACGCCACGAGGCCAGAGAACGGCTGTACTAACTTGGTATTTTGGACACAAAGAGGATGAGCATGGGATGACCTCGTTGGAGAGGGCGGAGCTGGATTGTCAGATTGGTGGGATTCTGGTACGATATTGGTATGCGAGGGGAATGTTGGGAGTGAGGCATGCACTACTCATGAGCCTCATTTCCAACATGCTCCTGCCAGACTCATCAAGAGCGAGGTTCCCATGGAACCTATTGGAGGTGGTGTGGCAGTTAGTGGATTGTCCAGTGACAGAGCTGGTGATTATGAGATGGGGCCAGACGCTTTTGGCTCAGTTGTATGATGAGTTGTATGAGGTTCGCTGCTAGAGGCAGAATGGGATTGGCTACAATTACTTGTTGCAGTGTTGGGCATGGCAGCATATAGCCGTAGAGCAACCACAAGGGCTGCCTTGGACTACACGGGCAGACATGGTTGATAGAGATATTGGCTATGGTGCTCTATGGTATTGATCTGAGGAGCGGGGGCAGAGTCAGCGGTTTACGAGAGACGTGGACCATTACAAAGATTCATTGGCATGATTGACTCGTGGTATGGATGCCATATCGAGATTGTCCCGCATGGCCAGAGGCTAATGAGTGGCTTCAGCGGGTCCGGCGGGGGAGATGGGTGATTGGGCGACATGGGACAGAGGAGTACTTCCACTACCTCTGAGTGACACAACAGTTTGGGGTACGCCAGGGGTTGCCTGGGGAACCCGTAGTCTATCGGTGTTAGAGTGATGAGAGGACCTTAGCTACGTCGATCCTCGAGCCGCTAAGGGAGGAGTCTGATACAATACTAGACATTCCAGACGTGGATGATGTCGGAGTGACTGTCGAGTACCAGGAGTGGTGGACGCTTTGACAGTGGCGAGGTGAGGGGCCATTGGGAGGAGATGAGGCAGCGGGAGGTGAAGAGGGTGCAGAGGCACCAGGAGAGGGTTGGGGAGCTCCTACGAATGTGGACATGGTTAAGGTGGTAGATGCAGGAGAGGATTTTGGGGATGAGGAGCAGCTAGAGATGCAGGATGCTCTAGAGCAGGCTGATGCTCCAGAGGGGTCGAGGTAGCCGACCATACCGAGGGATACAAAGGTGGGGTTGCGCGTTGAGGTAGCAAGATTGACGGGGTTATTACAAAGGCGAGATGGAGAGCTTGGGGAGATGACGTAGGAGAGGGATCGCCTGCGGACACAGTTAGCAAAGCAAGAGAGCATAGGGGCTGCGTCTCACCGACAGGAGGGTGATACGGATGCTGCACGAGAGAGGGATCTCCTGTGGGTGCAGCTAGCATAGCACGATGACATCATCGCATACTATCATAGGCGAGAGGAAGAGTGGAGGCGATGGGAGGCAGATTGGGGGCGACATCGGCTAGAGATGGAGGGCGAGATTATTTGCCTTGGTGGGCGAATACCAGATCCTCCGATGAGTGGCTCATCGTATAGGATGAGAGACAGTGAGACAGAGCAGTCGGCATCATCCCGTCGTAGGTAGCGAGATGAGGGAGGTGTGAGTGGGCGTGATGCAGGGGCAAGCAGTCACCCTTAGAGATCTCAAAGGACTAATACTGCAGGGGGTAGCTCTTGTCGCATCGATCCTGCGTGATCATGGTGGTCGATGCCCTAGGCTGGGGGTTTTTAAGATTTTGGATTATGGGAGCGAGGTCCGAGGATCGGTGCACTATAGCCTGTGGGCAATTTTGTTATGATATATATATACATATGACTCTTTTTTGGTGTTTATATAGTTTTCATGATTTTTTTTTATGTGCATGTTTTTACATTGATGTATGCATATGCAATTATGAATGCAATGGTTCTAATTTGTATGATGTATGCATATGGAATGAATAAAATGAATTGTTGATGATTTGCCGATGCACCATAGACTGTACAAAATTGGATTGAATTGCTATAGTAATGGGATAACATTGTGGAATGCGTGTGCATGTGAAAACTTTGTTTTTGTATTTTCTCTATTTTTTGATGGTGATGTATGGAATGAAATGTACCAGTTGTTTGAAAATGTAGTTAAGCTTTTCTGAGATGCAGATATTTTAACTAACTAGCCAAGACTGTACATTTATCTCGCAAAACTTCCAAACAAGGTCTAAATCCGAATTAAATTTAACCAAGTTATTTCACATCCCTGTGTGTGCAATTGAGTTCGTTTGTGTTATTCATCAGGATACCGCCAGTGCCAGATGGGCTTTCAACCAAACCTGTACTGAGGATCACCTAATTAGCTCCACTAACTCCTTTATTGTATTTAGTCAGATTTGTCCGCGATGCTATCTAGGATACCATAAGCTAGCTCATCCACATGCAAACATTGATCTGTACATAGGTTAATGTGACAGATATATTGTCATGTGGGAGTTTTACCGCCAGTGACCGATAGGCTATCAACCAAACCGATACTGAAGCTTGCCTCATGACCTGTCAAAATGCTGAGAGTTCCAGGGATTCAAGTTTGACTCTCTTATTTTCTTCAATTGTATTGGGATACTTGCTCCTTTGTAGTGATAAAATAACTGTTTATTTTTGTTTTTTTTTTTTTTTTTTTTTTGAGCAAGGGATTTGGATATGGAGTGACGAGAATCACTATTGTTTGTGATTTTTGATGTGTGTACTGTAGGATGTCAAATTTTAGTATTTTGATGTTTTGCAAATTTTTGATGTTTTGCAAATTTTGAGAACTTGGGATTCATGGGGAATTGGGTAGGGAGGATGCTTGTCCTTTTGCCAACTCTCAGCATTCCTAGGGTCATTCACACAGGGGGATAAGCAAGATAGTCGTTTCTCTTATGGTAACCTGGATTACTGTGCAAGTTTCATCTTTCGTTCACACAACTTAGGAATTATTTTATGTGTATTAATTTGTGTTGGGATGCTATGTAACAAGGTGTGATCCAAGTAAAACTTTTTCGTGTAAAATCGGCTTAACTATGTACAGTTTTTGGCTAGAAATTTAAAGACATCTGAATGACGAAAACCCTATATACATTAGGAGACAACTGACTATGCTAAAATAAAAGGGTGATATGCTGGATGTATGTGTTTATGAAAATGGATCTAATTTGAAAAAGGATGGAATTTCCAAGTAATGACTATCTATGGTGCTTTTGACTTGTATGACCTAGCGAAGTATGCAATGTATGGATGCAATGCTTAATACAACCTATATTTTTGTATTTTGATTTTTATGAGAATGCATGGAATTGGAATGCAATTGTTTTGGTAATTTTGATTGCTATGAGAATGCATGGAATTGAAATGCAATTGTTTTTGTAATTTTAATTGTTTTTTTTTTTTTTTTTTTGAATTGAAATGCAATTTTTTTTGTGATTTTGATTTTTGTGTTGTTTTTGTTGATTTTTGAATATTTATGTTGACCAAGTAGTTATGGTAATGCTTGGAGCTTTTGGTGTTGACCAAAGGGTTTATAGATACCTTTGGGGCATTTAGGGATGACCAAGCGATTATAAAAATCCTTGGAGCTTTTGGGTTGACCAAGCGATTGTGGTAATCCTTGGAGCTTTTGGGTTGACCAAGCGATTGTGGTAATCCTTGGAGCTTTTTGGGTTGACCAAGCGATTGTGGTAATCCTTGGAGCTTTTTGTGTTGAACTATGGCTCTCTAGATGTGGAATGGCCTCAAATAAATGATATTCAAGGGTTTTGTTTCCTTGATTCCTTCAAGAGAGGCAAGCCGGTATGTTCCAGGTCCTATTTTGCTGTCAATGATGTAAGGACCTAACCAGTTTGCCATGAACTTGTCCCATAGATGGGATGGCAAATTAGAATTTTGTTGGTTCTCTTTTAAGACCAAGTCACCAACCTAAAATTCCCTAAGATGGACTTTCATGTTGTATGCTTTCTTAAGTCGCTCTTGATAGATACGCAAATGCTCTAGAGCATTAACGCGTCGTTCGTCGAGCAACGTCAGTTCATCTAACCGGGCCTACCGTGCAATGTCATCATCGATGAACTCTTGCATTGAAATGTGCAAGGAAGGAATTTCCAACTCAAAAGGCATGACTGCCTCGGAGCCATACACCAACAAAAATGGAGTTGCCCCAGTGGGCGTTCGAATTCTGGTGTGATAAGCCCATCGGGCAAGCAGGATATGAATGTGCCAGTCCTTATGATTATCGACAACTATCTTTTTAAGAATGGCGACTAGCATTTTGTTTGATGCCTCTACTTGCCCATTTGCCTATGGATAATAGGGTGTTGAAAAGCTGTGCTGAATCTTGTACTTTGTGGTCAAAGCACGCACATATTTATTCTTGAATGGTGTCCCATTATCTAACAGGATCTTGGATGGAATACCAAAATGACATATGATGTTATGCAAAATAAATTCCACAATGCGGGCTCCAGTCGTAGTGGTTAGCGAAATTGCTTCCACCCATTTGGTAAAGTACTCTGTGGCCATTAAAATGAATGTGTGATGACCAGACGACGCAGGGGAGATCTTCCCAATTAGATCAAAGCCCCACTACAAAAAAGGCCAAACCGATTGAATCGACTGCAAGGCCTAAGAAGGTACGTGTGTCAAATTAGCATGGTGTTGACACTTCACGCACTTCTTCACATATGCGCAACAATCTTGCTCTAAATATGGCCAATAATAACCCATGCGAAGAATGTGCTTTACGATGGCCATACCGCTGAAGTGGCCACCACAGGTACCATCGTGAGCTTGGGTGATCGCCCAAGCGGACTCTTGCTGGTCCAAATAACGAAGGAGGATTCCTTCATAATTTTGACGATACAAAATGTCTCCTAACAAGACATGCTTTGCCGCTTTCTGTTTGAATGATCTTTTCACGGCTTATGTCAATCCAAGTGGGAGATTACCTAGCTTGAGGTAATCCCGAATGGGTGTGTACCAATCTTGCTGATCAGAAACCTCAATAGTATGAATGGCCAATCCCTCTTGAAGTCTATCCTGAACAAAAGCTGAGTAGGAAAGAACTTGTAAAAACGTGGTGTTGCTATTAAGAGGGGTTGGGGAGAACAAGGACCCCCAGTTGGCTTGAATCAAACAATCTCGAATTCGAGAGAACTTATCCAGAGATGGTTCAATCTGGATCATGTGGATTCCTGGAATTAGATCAAAGCTTACATGCTCCATCGTAGATTGTGATAATTTTTTAACCTGAATGGTTGTCATTTCACTAGAAGGGTCTTGCAAGATGAGTGACCCCAAGGAGGCCATAGTATCCGCAAAATGATTTGATGATCGAGGGAGTGCCTCGATGTCATACCATTCAAGTTGTGCCAGGAATTTGTCCACAAGGGCTTTATAGGCCTGCAAAATTGGACATTTACATTGGAATATCCCCTTTACTTGGTTGACAATTAACAGCGAATCACCAAAGATGTTCAATCGTTTAATGTTCATGGTGATTGTTGTCTGAAGACCTATGAGCAAGGCTTCGTATTCTGCATTGTTTTTGGTGCACGAGAAGTCTAATTTAAATGACAAGGGCATTGGAGCGCCTTGCAGAGTGAAGAACACAATTCCCATGCCACCCCCTTTCTCACATTTAGAAACATCGAAGAATAGGGTTATGTCAGCCTGTGACTTAGGCTCATCATAATCTGGCGACTCTGAAACATGGAAGACCCCATCATCAGGTAGTTCAAAATTCAGAGGCTGATCGTCTTCAAGAGGAGCCTCAGCTAGTTGATCGACGATGACTTGACCTTTTATGGATTTTTGTCCAATGAACTCTATGTCAAACTCCATCAACAACATGATCCATTTCGCCGTGCGGCTACTATGATAAGTACATCTCATCATGTATCGCAATGGATTCTCCTTAGACACAACATACGTCTTATTACTGAGCATGTAGTGGCATAGCTTTTGGTAGCAAACACCACCGCCAGCGGAGCTTTTCAACGTATGCATAGTTAAGTTCATAATCGACCGGGTGCGGCTAAGATAGTATGTAGCCTATTCTTTGTGAAGTTCATTTTTCTAGGATAGCATGGCACCCAGTGCCACCTCAGTGGCTGAGATGTATAAATAGAATGACACTCTTGGTCTAGGTGGTGCCAATACTGGCGACGAAGCCTAGTACTATTTAATGTCATCAAAGGCTGACTGGCACTCGTCATCCCAATGAAATGTGACCCCTTTATGCAATAATTTATTCATGGGTCGGCATTTGTCAGATAACTATGCTATGAAGCGCTTGATCGTCGCAACCTTTCCCTGCAAACTCCTAAGCTACTTAATGGTGGTTGGGGGACGCATTTCAAGGATTGCCTTGACTTTGTTTGGGTCTACCTCAATTCCTCGTTTGGAGACTATGAAACCCAAGAGCTTTCCAGAGGTGACACCAAAGACGCACTTCTTGGGGTTTAGTCTGACTTTATGTTCAATGAGGCGATCAAGGACCTTGCTCAAGTCACCGATGTGATCTGGGCGTAAAAGAGATTTGGCCAACAAATCATCCATAAAATCTTCCAAAGTTTTGTGCATGTAATCATGAAAGATGTACGTCATGGCACGTTGGTAGGTGGCTCCAACATTTTTAAGGCCAAAAGGCATGACCTTATAGCAAAATGTCCCCCAAGGCATTGTGAATGTTGTTTTTAGTTGGTCCTCAGGATTGATACGAATCTGATTGTATCCTGAGAAACCATCCATAATGGAAAGCATTTCGTGGCCCACTGTAGCGTCTACCAATGCGTCAATGCTTGGCAAGGGAAAATCATCCTTAGGACTCGCTTTGTTAAGATCTCAAAAATTAGTGCATATGCGAATCCTCCCGTCGGGCTTCTTGATAGGAACCATGTTAGAAAACCATGGTGGATAATCCACACAGATGACAAACTGGGCATCCAACAACTTTTGTAACTCATATTTTACCATTAAGGCCACTGTTGGATGCATCTTGTGTAGTTTTTGCTTTACTGGCTTGATTGTCGAATCAAGCGTTAAATTATGCGTGACTAGCTGTGGGTCTAGTCCTGGCATATCCTTGTATGACCATGCAAAAACCTCCTTCTTTTCCTTAAGAAGGGCAACATAATCGGCTTGCTCTTCGGGGGAAAGACTTACCCCTGACTTGAGAATCTGTGGATTCATTGGATCTATGCCGATGTCTACATCAGTCATTGCTTCAACTGACATATGGGATCCGTCTTCCAACTGGTGTGGAATTGGGATCAGATGGATATCGTTTGCTGAATTAAGATCATCATTAGGAACGTCAAGTTCCTCTTCAGCATAGAAGACATCCTAAGTCTGTCCTAGAGTGAAATGAGACATCCCACCACAAGGCCAATACTCTGATGGAGATGGTGGTGTGCCAGCATGATCCCAATCAATAGCCTCTATGTCTAGATGCAATAATCATGTTGGATTGGCTGGATCATGGATGGGGGCGGTCAAGTCAATGGAGACCATGTTGATGAAATGATTGTAATCTCCATTACCGCAAATGTGACAACTCTGAAATTCTGGATGCTCTTGGTGCATTGGATCTGGCTCTGTAGGCACTGGCACAAAGGGATCAGCCCTATGCATAGATCGACAAACAGGGTCTACCCTAGGCACTGATGGTTTGATAGGGTCTCCAAGTAGAAAATGCTCTTGATATGCCTAGAGTGGTAGGTGCAGTAATTGCTATAACTGCGCCAGGTTGAAATGCTGCCTATGTATTGGACCTATGTGTAAGTGTTCAAACATGTCATCTATGTCCAAAGGATTTTGTTGTTGTTGTTGTAGCCTATGCTCACTGGGATCATTCAATGGGAACATCATCAGGAAGCTATCCTGATCGTAATTCATTGGATATTCGTGCGAATGATCGTACTCTGACTCATCTTCAGAAGACCCTTCGTGGTCTTGTCCATCTTCCCCTTGTGGGTGAGTCCATGAATTTTCTCCTTGTTCCATCGTAGGGAAAGGGTTGTTGAGGTCAACAAGGTTATTTGTTTGTAATGGGAAATAATTCCCCAATGTATAAGTTGTATTTGGATTAGCATATGGATCTGATGCCAACCCATCCTTGTTGCCTATCCCTAGGCTTTGCATGTTTTCGACCAAGATGTCGAGGGGCAAAGGGTGATTAAACCCTACTCCTGACTTATCATAAGACATTTGGTATCTTGGTTGACACAAAACACGCATTCGTTGTTCATACCTGCCTAACCCGTATCCATGCCAATTGCATTGGCTAAGATATCGTAATGCGAAGTCTGGGTTAGCTAGATAGTTGACATCTTCCACAAAGGGATCTTCATATTCCTCTTCTTGTCGAGAAGGTTCAACGCCATGATCCAGGCCCCCAAAAATAAAATTTGTCTGATTAGGTGGGTAGCCTAAAGGAACCACAGAGCCTATGGGGAGTCGAGGTCTTCCCATGTCTTGCATAGACTAAAGTGTGGGCGTTGCAACAATGTTGCGCACTATACACTCCCCCATGCCTATGTTAGACATCTCAACAGTAATCATTGGTGATTAAGGGGAAGCGAATGGGAGTTCTCCTTGAGTCCACTCCATGTGGGGTGAACTAGGTGTCTCAACTTCCATTCTATTAGGCATCTCTTCTATAGAGATGTTGGAGACTAAAGGTGGTTCCGCTTCCAGGGGCTTCTTTCCTTTGTTCGTTGGAGTGGCCACCGTAGGTGGCGTCATTATGGGAGGACTATATGAAGAATATGAACCCACCTGGGGATTTTATTGATTTGGTAATGGAGATTCTTGCTTAGTCGGACCCCTCTTAGATGGATTTAACTAGAAATCCACATGTGTTGAAGGAAGGGTCGACTGTGGCATGATTTGCACTGAATTGCAGTATTTAAAAGGTTCCAAATCTACGGGGACCACGTGCACTTGTCCTTAAAATGTGTATTTCAAAAATTGATGAGCAATTGAAGGGACACACTTCATATCCCGGATCCAAGGCCGCCCAAGCAAGATATTGTAAGCCATCTCACCTTCTAAAATGTGGCACAACGTATGAATGGTATTTTGTCCCACTTGTATGGGCAGGACAATTGTGCCAACTGTAGAGCATATCGCATCATTAAATGCTCGAAGGGTATAAGTGGAAGGTGCAATGTGAGAGGCTAGCAGTTTCAAATTTTTCAATGTAGCAGTTGTAATAATGTTACTGGACAAACCAGTGTCTACCAACACCAGCTTGTACGGAGTCCCGTTGACCCGTGCAATAACGTGCAGGGGTGGATTCGCTACATCTCCAGTCATCATTTTTAGCTCATCTTCCCTGAAGGTAATGAATGGTTCAGTACACTGTTTGACATGCCCCACAAACTTGTTGAACGAATCCGCTTCGTGGGGTTGCAATTCAATTTCCTTTAATATCTCCATAAGAGCTTCCCGATGGGGCACCGATTGTTGAATAAGCTCATAAATGGAGAGCCTAGCCGATGTGGTCCGTATACTTTGAGTAAGTCTAGTTTGAATCGTGGCCACTGGTCTAGGTGGGGGCAACTGTGTAGGATTTGGTTGATGTTGTGACGTGGATGGAACTTCCTTGGTGGCTGTCACGGGGGCAACTCCTAGGTGTCTCTTATTTCTTGTCACAATGCTAATCATCCCAACATACCCCTCCATGGGGCAACTCTATTGCACTTTTTTGACATGCAGAGGTTTTGTTTGTGCATCATGTGTGGGTAAAGGATCTTTGAAAACACCCATTTTTTGGTTGTTGGGTGCGATGGGGTTATCCACTACCAATGTGTGATTATCAATGAGATCTTGCACTAAACCTTTAAACGTCCAACAGACATTAAGGTCATGCCCTTTCCTTCTATGGAATCTACAAAAAATATCCTCTCTGTAGCCCTTAGGCCTTGGCGCATTGGGATCAATTTTTGGAATATCTGGCAGATTAATCAAGTTTGCTGCTGACAAACAGTCAAACAAGGAGTCCCTAGACTTAGTATATGGTGTAAATTGCTGCTTAGGGCAATGCTGCTAATTTTGATCTTCCTTTTTGTTATCTTTCTCATAATTATTGTGAGGCACCACCTGATAATTAGCCTTTGGAGGCTGTGTTGCTTGGGTAGGCGTAGGGGCATTAATAGCAACTTGATTGACCACGGCGGGTTTTTGTTGCGTATTCCCTGTTTTGGTGCTCTTGTTCCACTCTTTTTTCTTAGGCTTGGCAATTTTGCCATCCTGTATCTTGATCTCTTCGATACGTCTAGCTTACGCCGAGCTTCTTCTAAAGTGGCGTATTGCTGCAGCTGCAATAGCACGAGAGATCAATCGCAAACAACTCTTTGCGAACATTTGAGTTAGGTCAGACATAGGAGGGAGGTAGGATAGCTTTGAAAGCACCGTCCTCCATCGATTCCCATATGCTACCATAGATTCCTCCTCATATTGCTTGAGGCTAGCTAGATCACTGAGTGATGCCTTTTTCTTTGTATTGAAAGCAAAACGTTCTAGGAACGCGTCCATTAGTTGATCCAAGTTGTAGATGCTATGCTTCGATAGATGGGTAAACCAATCCGAGGCAGATCTTATGAATGTGGTTATGAATTTTCTCAATAGCAATGCATCATTGTCTTGTATACCAAAGCATTGGCTCAAAAATCGTGTCACATGCTCTTGAGCATCCTCATCCCCTTTAAAGAGTGCCAACTGGGGCAGCTTGAAATGTTCGGGGTATGGAGGTGCTGGCACTGATGGATGCATTGGATGACTACGGAGTTGGCATAAGGTAGGCTTTTGGGGCCTAGCAGTCTTGAGTTCCATAGTCTCTAAGCATTCTAACAACACTTTGTATGCATCGGAGGACATAATCTCCTCCTCCTTGGTTTGTTCCCACTGTGGGTTGCGGGGAACTTGAGGCCTTTGGATGGATAAATGGGTAGCCTCCCTTCTGCCTTGATAAGGCATTTTAGCCCGCTCTTCTTCTTGGTCATAATCCTCATAATCTTCTTGAGGAGTGTTTGGCCTAGGCCTCGTAAACATGGATGGGTGCCCGCGGAGGATGCCCATCATGGTTGCGGGGAGTGGCCTTCCGCTCAGGTCTAAGAAGTCTTGGAGGCAGTGCTTGCTAAAGTCGTGGAGACCTGTATCGCACTAAGGGGTTGTGCCTCACATACATCTTAGATTATTGTGCGCAAGGGACTGGGGCCTTCTCAGGTGCATTGTTGTGAAGCAATTCAGTTGTTTGACGCTGAATGCGCTCTTGATTAAGGTGACACAAATGTTCTAATTCCTGTTGTTTTTGCCTAAGCCACGTGATTTGCGCTTGGTGGGTGGCTAGTTGGGAAAATGCCAAGTCATTTTGTTCTGCCATATCTTTTTTAAGAGGCCTAGATGTCTCCCCTACATATTTGTTTCTATCATGGTGCTCTGAGACCTCTATATGTTGCTTCCCTCTGTCGAGGTTGGCAGCATTAACTTGAAACTCTAGTCTCAATGAGCAATCTGGATATAAAGCAGGTGCAGACGTGCATCGTTTCTACATTGAGTACTGTTCTTGAGGAATGTAGTGATCCTTCTCACTCTCTCTGTGATATGCATAAAAAGTGCAGGAAGAATTGTCTTGCCCTGTCGGTAGAACCTGATGTTTTGGATATGGCCTACTATGTTCGACATTAATCAAGGGTAAATTAGGAACAACAAAATCATATGGTTCTTCCTTTTGGACCCTTTTTTGTTCTAGAGTAGTACATAGCGCTTCATCACTAGGCCACCTAATACGAACTTCCAAAGGAGGCCTCGTACTTAGACCAGGTGCTGCATATTGGTTATTTTCTTGAAAATATTCTTGTTGCTCATGAGTTCCCCTTAGGGAGGGGGTTCTAAAGTCTCATCTATTGATGGCTCGACTTGGAGAGCCCCTTAAGGAGGTACCTCTAGAGATATGTTCTATGACTATATGGGTTGGAGTGCCCCTCAAGGAGGGGCCTCTAGAGCCATGTTCTGCATGGTGTGAACTAACTGGTGTACCCTACCGTTGAGGCAGGATGGCCAAGTCTTCAAGGCTATATCGGAGACGATTTGTCTCTCTTGGTGCATTTTCTGCAGCTTCTACCCATGATTGGGCTTGGCTACGAGTATTCACCATGGTAATGCTAACCTAAAGATTCAAAAATTCTTTTATGATTTTATTTTGTCTAAATAGAAAATAGCATACACACAAACAATGATTATCTCTTTTAAAGATTAATAGTGTGCCCTAAATCTGGTTTAGTGTGTTTTGTTGTTTGTTTTGTTTTTGAAAATTTTGTGAAATGTTTAAATGCAATTATGAAGGCTCTTATGACTCCCAAAATGGTCGTCCCTTCAATATACCATTGTCGGACCGATATACCAACCTCTCTATATACCCGCCCTTACGTGAGGGAGACTATAGGTACGTGACAGTAGATGATACATGGAACATAGGCGGTATGGAAGGGGAATCGCTCTGTTTATGACACCTACCATAGAAGACTTATCCTCATGCACTAGGAATCACCCTAGCTACACTCGGTCAGCTTTCATTAGGATTTACGTCTAGCAACAGTTGCGATCGAGGTAATGGATGCAATATCTCAAGCCAAAGTGATAATGGAATCCACCTTTGGTCTTGCTCAAGGGTTGGGGTTTTATGACCAACGCCTTGGTTTAAAATACCACGTGATGTGTGGGGTTCATTTTAATTTGCAAAAATTGAAACAGGCAAACGAAAAAGAAATCTTTCCCTAAGCCATACAAAATTGAAAACCAGAAAACAGAAAATAGAAATTTTACAGAAGCTGTAAAAACCCCTACCTCTTCTCTTCCCAACAGGATGTTTCTGATTTGCTCTAAAAAATGCATAGAACTATACTCGTCCCTGGGTGAGGCGAATATCAGAACAACAATCGTTCCAGGGTGAGACGAATAGTTTATTCGTCTCGGGGTGAAATGAATACCAATCCTGTAATCATCACTTGCAGAAGCGAATAACAGTCTGATGTTGAAAAATAGGTACCTATAAAAAAACAAGCAATTTTAGATCAGTAATTTAACCTAAAAAAAAATAGAGGACAGATGTCCCACCGTGATCACCATTGAAAACACGAGATTCCAAAAACAAAAAGGATAAACTAAAAATGCAATGTAAACGAAAAAAAAATAACGCTTAAACCCTATGTTATTGAAAAATGCGTAAAAATAAAGAACACGAACACAAGATATCAAAGCAATATAAAAATAACGGCCCTTTTATTGATATGCTTTACAAATTCATGTTACAATGTGTCTCCTTCCTTTTTAGGGGATAGGAGAGTTAAATGTTGGTCTTTTACAACTTGTTTCAGAATTCCTTCTTTTGCGTGCCCACATATAATATGGGCGAACCAAAACGTTGTCGCCGCTTGCGTTGGTAAAGGTAGATTCCTCGCTGCTCCTCTAATGCTGCAAATCTGTGTTCAAAGAAACAAACAAAGAATTAGTAGCACCTGTGTATGAAAAATAAAAGATAAATCGAATGATGGTTAAAATGAGTCTAAATAAACTGAAAACTTGACAAAAGCATAAACATGAAACTAGCTAAATACTACAAAAGAAATAGTCACTAAAAGCAATAAAGCGGGGGGTGCCCGAAGGCAAACCACCCGCGGGTGAAACTTTGCTTCGACACCAATCTTCTTGGGATGGGTCCGAAACCTGATGTGATGTGTTGTCGACAAATTGGTAGGATATTGTGGTCAGAAAAATTGGTGTTGGTTCTTGATTCGTGCCTTCAAAAGTCACCCACTAACCTCTCTTTTGATTAAGAGATTATGGATGTTAAAAGCACAAATCGCAAGTAAGTGAATTAGCAGCACTTCGTCACTCAAAATGCTCCTTCTCTGTATATCTTTTGGGTGAGGAAACTCACCATTTTATAGACCTAAGGGGTCTCTTTGAATTAACATGCAAAAGTGTTTCTCTGCATGAATGTTTTTTGTGTGAAGAGAAGACTTCTTCTTAATCAAGGGCTTCTTAACTGCCTCTGTGCATGTTTTTGTATGTTTTAGAAAAGCTCACTCTCATTCCCATGCAGTGAAGGGAAAGTCAATTGGCATATATGAGTTGTCAAAAGAACTCACTCGCACTCCTATGCCATGCAAGAAAAGCTAAGTGGCAGTTCTGAGTTGTCATGCACCGAGATCTGACTTTTTGTCGGTCAAACCTGGCGTTCGTCCCACCCCGAAGCGAGCGTTGGTAATCGTCTCTGGGTGAGACGAGTATCAATCTGCACTCTTCCCTGGATAGGACGAGTACAAATCTGCACTCGTCCCTGAGTGGGACGAATAAGTATCTGAGTGTCTAAAAGATGCCAAATTGATCCCTGACTTGTAAAATTGTTGTGTGAGTGGTTAGAACCACTGTTTAACCTCTGGGGGCTGACCTAGGGGCTGTTTGTGTTAGTGCGATCAGTGCTTGTTGTCACATAATCAGATTTGTGTTGTTTTGGTGTCTACAGATGCCCCTTTTTGGAAAGTGCTGCACATTATGCTATCAATTTTCTTTCAAATTCTTGTTTTGGTTGAATTTGGTGTTTAGTTAACACTTGAAATCCTTACAACTTCGAATGATCTAATTATAATTCCTTTCAAGAAAGAGCTTTTCGATGATATACTTTTTATCTCATTATGACTCCGTTTGGTTCCCCAAAGTGCCAAAAAATCGCACATGGGTCTAGCTATTACGAATTCACAGTCATCCAATATCGGTGCAATTTTGCTATCTTGTGTTTTTTTCTCTCAAAAACACTTTCTAGCATTGGCTATTTGTGATGTTAACCCTTGACCGAGGTTAATTTTTTGTTAACATCCTCCAAACCTCTTACAAAATAGGATTGAATGTCCTCTTTTTCCAAGAATCAATCAAGGAACTCAATAAATCCAATGAATCTTCTTGAGAATCCTAATTTGGACTTGCTCATTTTTCATGCTAATAAGTGCTCTTCTATTATGGGATTGCTATTTCATTGCCTTCTTCTCTAGTGTTAGTTACACTTGGTGGATAAGTGTTGGAGCCCTAAGGAAGAGTCTACTATCTTGGAGGTCTTCATCCTTTTGTCCGCTTTTTTGCTACCACCAAGTTGTTTTCACTCTTTTGCATTTATATGCAGTGAAATTATGCATCTTTTTTTTGTTTATTTGTATTGTTCTGCTCCTTTTTCTTTTGATTGTGAATTCATAGTACAGGGCACAAATTCATTTTACAAGGTATGAATTCACCTGTGATAGGCTTGGGGGTAGAAGTTCACCCCCAAAAATCTAGATTTGTATTTCATGTTATATCTGAAGTGTAATTGTACAATCTACATTCTGTTCATCATACTATTATGTTGTATTGTATTCTATTTGTTCATCTTCCACGAAGGTAAACTTTTACTTATGCATTCTAAAGTTTAGCTAAAATGACCTAGTGGGTTTGATTTTTGTACCTCCAAATATAGTCATATAGTGGTCTAAGCAGGTCCCCTATCATTGATCATATTTTTTGAGGGTTTTGTGAAGTTATTTTGTAGGATAGAAGCTATGGGACATTGTTGGATGCAAGATAAAGCTTGGAACAACCACTGAATTAGATAAGTGCCCTAATAGATATTTAGGTTGTTTGGTGTTTGCTTTCTATTCATTTATTATTAAAAAATTTAAATCACAATTAAAGAAAATCATTTGATAATATTTCTAGGCATTTGAAAGAATAAAAGCATATAGTGTGCATCTAGCATTTTAACCTTGTTTGTGCATTTTCTTTGGAACATTGCTCAAAGATTTTATTTTGCAGTCCTAGGGCTAGTGATAATTCAAGCAAAGAATAATTCTAGGTATAGCTCTTGTCTTCCTGCATCTTATATCTTGCAGTGTTCTTTCCCTTTTTATAGTGTAGTTTTAGAAATGCCAAATATAGGTGCATGCTTAATTGACACATTCAAACACATTCCACCCCAAACTTGGAGTGAGTTCTAAAACATTTCCTGGCGAACCCTTCCCCTTTGCCAACCAAGTTTAGAGTTATAACATACCCTTGTGGTTCACCTCGGCTCCCAGCAGATCCAATTGAGAATTGTACGCGGTATGGCAGTTTTCCCCCTCTATAGATCTATGAACCATTTTTGGAAATCTTCTAGAGAAAATTTCCCCATAGATTTAACCACCTCAGTAATATTTTCTAAATTACTTCAATTATTCACTTTGTGTTGTTCTTCTTCTGTTTCATCAATATCTATCATAGGCTTCAAATTTTTCACTACTCTAATCTCCACTTATTCAATGTCTACTTAGGAAACATTATTCTTACTCGAATTTTTCTCCACCTGAAGGTTTACACCAATTAGAATAATACTTCCAATAGAATTTTTCCTTTATATAGTGGTAATATTACTATAGTGATTTCTCACTACTAAAATTTTGCTTCATAAAGCAAGCTAAGAAAAACTTATGATAAACACAAAAGTATCTATCAAAGGTGGTCACAATTTTGTAAAAGCCCCAAGCACATGCCTAAGTGTTAAGCCAAGAGAGAATATGAAAATCATGAATTTTGAGAATACCTATAGAGTGGAAGGAAGAAAGTTCCATTAAGTGAAATGCTTAGAATTGGATGAAAATTGAAAAGTCCTTGAATTATTCCTAATAATCAAGGATTTTGAATACCCCCACAAGAACTAGTAGCATGAAGTTCTGACAAGTAGGAAAAAGTGCATCAGGATCTAAAGAGATTAAGGGCATATGCCAAAATTCAACGCTATCACCAACACCAAAAATAAACCATATTAAGTTGTACAAAATGGAGTGATGATGCATAGGATCCCAAGAATGTTAGGTGATATGAATTAACATACTCTTATTAAAAAATAAGGACTACCTACCAATGTCATCTCAGTTTATTAGCTCAAGAGGATCTTAAAAGTAGGTATGGTGGTTGTAGTCCTACATTTTGCAATACTAATAATCGAGAATGCCCCCAATCAATTTTTAGAATCCCCAAAAGAGGTAGTTGATATTGTCATAACATCCTATAAATTTTAAAGGGAAACTCCCCTCAACTATAATATATATATAGTAGTTAGTTTAACATTGTGAAGAATCAACAGGTTTGTAAAGCTTTCCTTTCATTTATATGTATAGTAGTTTGCCAAATTATTGGTGGTCTTATCAACAATAAAAACCCCACTTCTAGCATA
Source organism: Wollemia nobilis (assembly GCA_028583015.1). Taxonomy (NCBI): domain Eukaryota; kingdom Viridiplantae; phylum Streptophyta; class Pinopsida; order Araucariales; family Araucariaceae; genus Wollemia; species Wollemia nobilis. The sequence goes on along the minus strand of JAQPPZ010013020.1, from coordinate 4,945,718 downwards.
ATATTTTGTAATACATTTTTCTTATATATATATTTGAGACCATGCATCTACTTTGAAGACCATTTGTGGATCTCATGCCCTGGCCCATTTCTCTTATGTGTGTATGCTTGTGTCTTGTTATTTCTATACTTATATATTGAGGAGAGGAAGAGTTAATGCTAGCACATTATGTTTAAACTTATTGTGCAAGGAGATCTTATTTAATATTTGGTGCATCACCACATTTTAGCTTAGGTTTTCCTTTTCATTGATTTTTTTTTCTTTATATTACCCTTTTCCCCTTAATTTGTTAGATTAGTAAGTACACCAAAGATCTCATCTTATAAAGGAGTCAACCTTTATCAAAATCCCATAGGCATCTAAATGAGCTAAACCCTACACTCTCAATATTGGTCCTACTATGTTTCTCTAAACAATGTATAATCTACCCCATCTGCCTAGTCCACATCATATCTAATGGTTAGGATAATATAAAAACATAATAGTTTAATGGTATGCTCGATGGGACCCCAATGACACATCATCAGCCATGTAATCACAACAACAAGATAGGCCTAAACTTGGTGAGGGTCTTTGTCTATTTTGCTTGTTTAAGTGCTTTAAACTCACCTGAAGACTTTGTTGTAGAATGAACATCCATAAGAAGCCACTAAGAAAAACATCAAATTGAGGCTCAAATGAAGGCCTCAATCTATTTGCTCTCAGATTTTTGCATTCACCTGGTAGCTTCATTTCCAACTAAGGACCCAGAGGTATGTAAACCAAAAATCATTTTCAAATATTTTATTGTTATATCTACTCCATATAAAGACAAAAATATGGTCACCTCTCCAACCAAATTTTCCTTGAATTAGGATAATGGAAGTCCATTACACCCCCCAATACCACTAGCTATATGGGGAAATCTTCCAAAATTAGTGCTTAAAATAATGCTAAAATATATTGGTGAAGGTCTAACAACCTCACTAGAGAACCTAAAGGAGTTGCTATTTTTATACCAGATACATAACATCATGGAGCAAGATGTGGCATTGAGATTATTAGTGGTATCTCTCAAATAAGAATCACACCAATAGTATGAACCTCTTCCCCCATATTTAATTTTAGTCTGGGATCAATTAGCTACCCTTCTTATGTAGGGATTCAAAATAAAGATAGAGGGAAAGTGGATAAAACTAGTAGTGATCTGGATTAGGAAAGATAAGCACCTCCTAGTTCCTATGTAGATCAAACTCATCCATTAAAATTGGGTACCCAACTTGTCTCTTTTCAACCTGATGTTGTCCAAAAACTTAGTGTTCATCACAAGGAAAGCTAGCCAAAGTAATTCTTTCAAGAGAAAACAAAAAAACACTCCCTAAAAAGATTCCACAATATTAGACCAATCCCAACTAATTTGGGTTAGTAAGGGAATGGGTCCTAAAGTAGAAGAACTAAATATACCAAGGCAAGTATGATCTGATGCTTATTCCTTCTTGCCATCACTAATATATGAGAATATATTTATTAGGTGAGGAAAATAGGAACCTTCTAAGGGTAGATGTTGAGAATCTATGCCAACAAGATTACAAAGGTATGGTTTGGATAGCAACATTTTATTCGACACTTGTAAATTAGAAAGGGATAATTGAGTTGAAATATCTGGTAACTAGGTGTTTCCATACCTCAAATAAGAAAAAGCACCAATGGGAAATTATAATATGGGATCCCAATATTAATAAAAATATAGGCTATGGTGTAGGCTAAATAGTAGCCACATCTCAAAAACAAATTGGGGACTCCTCAGAACAAAATATAAGCTAAAAATTATGCATGGCACATGAACCAAGGTTGGAAAACTATAGAATCAGTAGCTAAAATTCAAATATGCAAAGGCCAACAATGAAGAAAATCCAACTAGGAGGTCCTATAAGCAGTCGATTGTGAAAGTAAATGGTAACATCCTCCCACCAAGAGTTTCTTGGGAATAAGAATTAACACCCATGCGTAAAATCCGCATTAAATGCCTTGTAAATTCCCACTCCACCATGATCAAAAATTGACAAAAATATTACAAAATTAAGTCTTGAAAAGTGTAGGCATTTATGAAGGCGTTGTATGTAAGGTTTCCATGATAACATTCCTCATAGAATTAGTAAGTAAGAAATAATAAATGCATGGCATGTGGGAAAAAGTAGAAAGTTTACTAAATAAGGAAGAAACTCTATAATTATTTAGTTTGGTGCTTTCCAAAAATAAAAAGCAATTTTAAACCCTCCATGGTAGAATATACAAAGAAGTTAAATACAAAAGAAGAACAACAACCCAAAATTTGCAATTACTATCAGGATAGAGAAGAAAAAATCTTCAAACCACACAATGACCTCTAAGTCCAATATTCCTAAGTCAAATGCTCCCTATGTGTTAGAAAATCTACAGGTACCCATTCCTACTTACTCTATTATCATTCAAACATTGAGTGATCCAATTGTGGATTGTTTAGACCCAAATATTTGAAAGAGAACCAAGAGTCTAAGGGTGGATGCTTTGGAGCGTTTCAAAGTTAGTAAGCCTTCAATATTTGGGGCAAGAATATTGACCAGCTAATTGGCACAATACATGGTGTCTTAAGTCTTTCTATTATGAATTTGTGGCAACACGTGCAAAGTTATATCAACCTATTACCCAAGAAATCAATTCCCTGAGTAGAGAGTTCAAAGTAAATTTGTTGGTCATATTATTAGGTAAATGTTTATCCTACTAGAAGGCAAGATGCATGTTAAGTACCAAGAAGAGAATGATACCTTTGAAGCACTTCTATAACAAGAGAAGAAGAATTTATTGATTTTAGAGTGTAAAGGCATAAACCAAAATGACCCAGTGTCATAGGGTCTCTTGTCCATGAACAAGTTTGAAGACAACTCAAGAGATGCTCTAAGCATGATGGATTTCCTTTTGTAAATGGAGCATGACAAAAATTTTAATACATCCCAACAATGTATTTTGTTCAAAATGAAGTGAGAGCCAAATACCTTGGATTTTATTGAATTAATTATTGAACAAATAAGGATTGAGGTATTTTGTGGAAACCCAAACATTTAGGTACTCAAAATTCCTAGTATACTTGGTTTTGGTTTAGAATCCAAAAATGTGTACAAATTTAAATCCAAAATGGATATATGGAAAATGGAATAACATGCCAATTTATGTCTAGGAAAAGGACTTGATTAAGGATTCCTCCTATTATGTTTTTGTCAAAAATTTATCTGCTCCATCCATTGCATTACTAAGATATTTCTAAATGGAATATTTCTCACAAAACTATAATTCCATTGTGGAAAAAACAATCCTTGAGGATTGGTACTTTGTTGAAAAGGGGACAATTCTCAAGATGCATGGTTTAAGTTTTCCTATTTATCTACTTCCAAAAAAATCCTGACTGATTCTTTACCTTGTAAGCCTTTAGGTAAATTTAATTGGTAGATTTCAAGTATGGAAGTGGTAAGGCAAAAGCATCATATTATAAGTAGCCACTCATCCTAGGAGGAGTGATTATGCATAGAAATAAATGGACTTCCATTAAAAAAAATAATGTGGAAGAGCTAGGGCTTGAGAAAATTGAGCATTTATGGGAGTATTATCTTGAGAAGAAATTTGCTACATATTTAAAGGACATTAAAGGCCTAAATTTCACTCATGAACAAAGGCCTAAAATTTATTTTAAGGAAACCTGTATATGAAACAACAATGTGCCCTCTTAGCATGCTCACTAGACCCCCACCAAGCCTGAAATTATATGAGTATTTTCATGAGATAACAAGCAAGATCAACCCACATGATAAAGTGTCAATGGGTCCTTGGTTCAACATTTGGAATAAATAGTTTATGTAGCCTACACCAAGGTTCAAATCTCATTGTCACTAAATAGCTCAGTGTGACTAAATCAATGTAAAAGAGAAAGGGAAACCCTTTCAAACCCCTCTTTAAAAAATAACCCACACAATAAAGTAAGGGTAATGTGGAGGAGCTGAGGGGAAGGCATTGAAATATACCCAAGATAGAAGAGTGGTGGGAAATGAGACAACTAATTGGAAAAGGAAACTCAATTCAATACCAAAAGACTTGATATTTAATGAGTTGTACAATGATAAATATCTAGATGCAAAAATTTTGGGGTTTGATTAGTACAGTGAAGAGGAACTCAACATTGATATGCTTCATAGAATCAAAGTGGCTAGGATAGTGTAGGGAATAATTGAAGGGCTAGCCCCCTAAACTCCCAAAATAAAGCTTTAATATTCCCACTCCCCATGAGATAGGAACATTATCCCAACCAATGTAGCATACCTCTCTACAAGAATCACTAAGATGGGATATCCAAGAAAAAATAAAACTATAAATTAGAATCTACGCTCAACCCTAGCAAACAAAATAAAATGAAAATGAATACTATCACAGTAGAGTAGAGCGCTTGTAGAATATAAATTTCAAGCCAATACTCCCCTTCCATGGCTAAGGAAAAGACCCAAAAATAAAGTAAGTTAACTTTTCAGATGAGGCCCAAAGTTTTCTTGTCACTTAGATTGCATCATCACCTACTCATCAATAACCTCCCCTAATTGTGAGGCAATGCAGGTATTGCACCTATCCTGAGTAACCCTACTAGCCATGGTACATGGGTTTATTAAGTCTCCCAATGTAACTATTTTTTTATTATAACCATTATATCTTTTCTATCACCTCCAAAGCAACAAGAGGAGATACAAGAAGACTTGTCAATTCTAACCCCATGACAAAAAAATTAGAGGATCCAACAATAGATAGCTCAATATAATCAAGAAATGCAAACCTAGTTATCTAAACAACTCACTACAACTTAGATAGACAGCCACTTCACTCCATAACAAAGTGTGTTGCTATTTTTAAAAAGATATCCTCTAGTATCAAAACTAGAAAAGGAAATGATGGAACAAGAATGGCAAGTATCACCTATTAGGCTAGATTTAAAGGATGCACAACCTCAAGATATAATGAATCTCACCAAATATGTCGGTAATATAGTTTAACATGACTATGAATAAACTAGCCTAAGGTAGACAAGAAAAGAAAACGAGCTAGATCAAATCAATAAAATCCTAAGGGACTCATAGGTAGAAATCAATGCCCTTCAAAATTAGATAAATACATTAACCAAACGGTTGAGTGAGCATAAATTTGAAGTTGTCCTAAAGGAAAAGGAGAGATGGCTTAGTGATATTTTAGATAAACTTACCAGTCCATTGGCTCAATTTAATAAAGAAAATGATACCTAGCTGAAGTAAATGGAGGACTTAAGCAAAAAAAGTAAAAATGAGTAGTGGCTTGGGATCAAAATTTTCATCAAGCAAGCTAGATATGCTTACTAGGATGAAATCGGTAGTGTTGCCTTTGTATTATTTTAGCTATTTAAATTTATAGATTTAGCTCCACTATTAAGTATCTAGATAAGTGATAAAGTCCAAAAAAATCTCAACAAAATTAGCACAAGACTAGAGGAAACTAAAATCTATTAGGCTAAGTTGGCCATGATAGTAGACTCTGAAATAGAGGCTATAATAATCCAAGATAGGGAAGCCATGACATAAAGCATGGTCAATATTTTCTAAAAGGAACAACCAACAAGATAGTGCATGACTCATATCAACACATTATATGTCACAATCGAAAGACTCAAGGGAGGTGGATTCTTTAATTCAAGTAAAGCTTCCTTCACCCTAGAAATAGTCATGCCAACTTTCCTTGGAAGAAGAATATTTAGAGTTGATCAAGTAGAATAAGTAAGGGCCCTTTGATTTTGAAGAGCAAATGGATTCCCCTAGTGCAGAGGAAATGGTCTGAGTTATAGGGACATTGGTAGAATTAAAAATGTAGGTACATAAAGTGATAGGTCAAGCAAAGAGCTTATCTCAAGATGATAAATTTGAAGTATTTGTAATTTATGAAGAACCCCAATAAATTCAATGTCCATAAAAATAATAATGGGTGGAAATCAAACAAGTGTTGGACAAGTTGTTTGCCTTGTAATTTTGTCCTTTTTCATTATCTCTTTTCCTTTTTTTCATTTTATTTTGTAGGAATTGTAAAAAAAATGACCCCATACCCAATGATAAAGGCAAAAAATTTATGTTCTCCTTCAAGCAAGCAAGAAGGCCCCTGTGAGCCACCAAAGTTGTAGATATTTCTCACTACTAGAATTTTGCTTCACAAAACAAGCTAAGGAAAACTCATAAGAAGCACAAAAATTTTGATCATAGGCAGTCCTGATTTTATGGAAGTCCCAAGTGAAGGAGAAAAACCAAAGTCCCAAATGCATGCATGAGAGTTAAGCCAAGAGAGAGTCCAATAATTGTGAATTTTGAGAATACCTAAAGAGAGGAAGGAAGAAAGTTCTAACAAGTGGAATTCTTAGACCTAAATAAAAATTGAAAATTCCTTGAATTACTCTTGATAGCAAAGATTTTTTAAGATCCCCACAAGGACTAGTAGCAGGAAGTTCTGACAAGTAGGCAAAAGTACATCAAGATCTAAAGATATTAAGGGTGTGCCAAAATTCAAAGCTATCACCAACACCAAGGATGAATTATATTAAGTTGTATAAAAGGGAGTGATGGTGCATAGGATTCGAAGAATGGTAGGTGAGATGAATTAACATGCTCTTATTGAAAAATTAAGGACTACCTACCAATGTCATCTCAGTTGAGTAGTTCAAGAGGATATTCAAAGTAGGTATTGTGGCTACAATCTTACATATAACAACACTAATGATAGAGAACACCCTCAATCAAATTTTAAAATTCCTAAAAGAGGTAGCTAATATTGTTAAAACATATTGCAAATTTTGGAGGTAAAATCCCCTCAATAATCTACATATAATAGTTAGTATGACATTATGAAGGATTAGCAAGTTTTTAAAGCTTTCCCTTCATTTCTATTTGCATAGTAGTTTGCATAATTATGAGTGGTCTTGTGGGAAATTAAACCCCAGCTTATGGCATAATATTTTCTAATATATTTTACTTACATATATATATTGGAGGTCATGCATCTACTTTGAAGTCCATCTGTGGATCTCGTGCCTTGACTTGCTTCTCTTATATGTGTCTACTTGTATCTAATTATTTTTATGCTTTTATATGTTGAGGAGAGGAAGAGTTCACGTTGACCCATTGCATATAGACCTATTGTGTAGGGAGATTTTATTTAATCTTTGGTGCTTCACCACCTTCTAGGTTTTCTTTTTGTTGATTTTTTTCCCTTCTCTTACCATTTCCCTAGGAAGTGCACCAGAGCTATCATCTTATAAAGGATCTAGCCTTTGTCAAAATTTTGGAGGTCCCAAAAGATTCAAATCTATCACTCTCTAGACTAACCCTATTGTGTTTCTCTACATAAGGTACAATCTACCTCGTTAACTTAGTCCACATCACATATGATGACTGAGATAATTGAAGAGGACAACATTTACCTTAGGATTTTTTCCATATATAGGATTGAGTTCTTTCATTGGATTGAATCCAACTGAAAAAAGGCCCAAGTCCTTGCAAAAATTTTCCTCCACAAACTTTTCACTATAAAAACTTAGTAATTTTTTTAAATTATCGTTAAAATAAAATTTTCCTCCATATATACAAAGTTACACTTTATGAAATTTTCAAAGTTTCCTGGGTGTTTTCTATTAAAAATAAAAAATAATAATAATGAAACATAAAGTATAAAATTGTACATAAGATAAAAAACAAAGGGTAAGATGGATCCCATTATAAAAAATATATATAATGAATTTAATGTGGCAACATAACCATCTTAGCAACAACTACCATAGTGTACACGTCATCAAATATTTGTGAAGAACATTGTCTAACTAGCTACAATGAACAATATTGAGCAAAAATTTTGTGCTTACATGATTTTGACTTGAATCATTTCGTTGCATGTGCTCAAAAGTGAGCTCAACTAACCAATATTCCATGCTCTTGTGCTAAATCCAAGGTGAAAATTTTGGTGGATGAACCTGTAGACACCAAAATCCAGCCACTTGCAAATCATCTATACCTTCCTATCAGCCACATGTCGGTCATCCACCTTCCCGCCATTATTTGGCCCAAATCCACACTTTCCCGCCATTATTTGGCCCAATTTCACCTTTCCCGCCATTTTTCATCCCCAAATTTATTTAAATTAATATTTATATATATATTTTAATATTTTAATATTTTAATATTTTAATATATATATTTAAATAATAGTTTAAGTGATTTAATCTGAGCCGTCCATCCTTCATTTAATCTCATCCGTCCATCCATCTTAATCCATTCCACAACCAAGATTTATTCTCTACCCTTGGATCCGCTTTAATCTTAGCCACACGTTCAAAGTGTCGTTAAAACCCTAAAGTGTGCCCTAAGAGTAGATTATAAATTGAGTCACTTTGATGGCTCAAACCCTATCTTCTTCGCCTATGTCTTTTGCTACTTCTATCTCTGATTCTAATTCTTCTACGGTTATCTCCTCTCTTCCGCTACCCTTTTGCCGCATCCATCGCCGCTTTCGCCGCCATTCCTTCTACAACATTCTGCAGAATCTCCCATTCCTGTCGCAAGTGCCCGCGGGTGTTTACTCCTTCACCAAGTGCCCACGGGCATTTACCAAGTGCCCACGGGCATTTAACAAGTTCTCGCGGGCGTTTACCTACAGCCACAGACTCAGACCGGTGTCTGTAATCTAGATCCAGAAGCACGCGGGCGTTCGACGAATGCACCAGGGCGCCTTCCGTAGCCCATTCTGACAACAACATTACTTCCAGGTGTCGCCTGGTCTAGCTGCGTTAACAGAGAACAGTATAAATTAGTTTAAAGCAAGTAGTCGTATTTTATGTATTAATCTGTTATTGATTTCCTGCATTCCATTTTTATAAGGTTTTAAATTGTTCCTGAGGGCTCACGCAGTGGATCCCTCTCATTAATTTCTAACTCCTTGATAGTGTTAATGTGTGCAGGTTTTTTATAACAGATCCAGTTTATTGATGGCAGCTGATTAAGCTGGAGTGGTCCAAGCAAGGGATACGACAAAGCCCACTCACTCTGTTGGGATTGAAGATACGTCCCACCGTGATCACCATTTGTAGATTAAAAATACACACCAAACAGAAATAAAATCAACAAAACACCAATGCATTGCCGCATCTTCGAGATAAATTCGCGGCTAATTGGTTAGGTCCATATATGGTCACTGAAAGAGTGGGTAATGGAACTTATAGACTTGCCAGTTTAGAGGGAGAGGAAGAACCCGAACCACTTAATGTTATACACTTGAGGGCATTTTACGCATAGTTTGAATTTTATATGTACATATATACATGGCTTGTAAAAAAAAACAAATAAAATAAAAAGAATTTGCATGTCATTGTTAGTTGCATACATCTCATTCAAAAACATTGCATTTCATGTGCATACATCTCATTGAAAACCATAACATTTCATTTTCAGCCATAGTTGCATATCATGTTAGAGACCATTCTATATTTTGGATATAAAATTTGGTCAAGCAAAAGTCATGTTGCCTTAATCAGGGGCACCTTCATAAAATCCATCAAACCGAATTGTCATTCGTACACCCATTTTCCATTTGCACATATTTACATTGCCAAAATGTTTTCAGTCACTCAGCCATTCCTAGTGTTTTAAGCAAACTTCGAAATGCATGTCAAAATTCTCTAGGGCCATATCACAAATTACACTAAATAAAATCTTGAGTATTGGGAAATGATTTCAAAAGCGATCTTGAACCTATCACATTTTCACATCTTAAAAACATCTTGTGTCAAAGAGAGATAACACCATCCTTGGGTTGTGCCTCGAAGTGAACAGGGTAATCCTCGTTTGTTCTATCATGCAAACATAGTCCATAAAATAGTGGTTCTTACCACTATCACAAGCAAATAACAAAATATAAATATAAACAGAGTAGTAAGGATAGGGTAAAATTCTCATCATACTTCGGTTGAGAATCCGATTCCCCAAAGCTCTAAGGAAATGAACATTTTTTCACACACCACTGATCCCAAATAAGTTGTAAGGATCGTACTACTTGTCCAGTCATACGGATAGGTAGTCATCCCCAAGGCTTACAAAGGTCAAAAATAACATGGACTATGGAGTTAACCTTCATCGGGGCTATAGACGCTTGACTGGCAGTGGAGTATACTCATTGCATGGCGACATGTCTCTCCTCAAAGAGAGACCTCTGAATGCTCATACGGACAAACTAGCTTTGGGGTCTTCTCCATAATAGGGTTACCTAATTTGTGCAAGATGAGGTTAATGAACACACTTGCACACACACAGGTTTTTGATTGCCTAGAGTCACTACCATGCTTCTGATTTGGTTAATGAACTCACATGCACACACATTTGGTCCTAGTTGAATTAGGCAGTATTAGTAAGTTTGTTTGATACCACTAGCATGTTTGAGTCTTTGTAAAATAGTCTTCCATATTCTCTTCCATATCAACCTCCATATCTTCTTCCATATTCATGTCATTCCATACGTCATTCATTCACAAGCTACCAAGTTCGGTGCCCCTGATTAAACAATTATGACAACAGTTGGCTAAATCTAACTATCTAAAAGTATGAGTGCTTCTTAGTGCATATTTTATTTACTTAGTCTCGCATTAATCATCTATAACTTTGCATTCCATTCCATCACATATGCATTAAAACATATAAAAACATGCATCACAAAAACATAGGCATTCATACAAAAGAAAGTAAAACACTAAAAATAAAAGCCATGTATATATATGTATAAAGATCAAAACGTACAGTGAATGCCAAAAGGCTACAAAATACAATAGAGCACCAAGGCTCATAAAGAGTGCATCTAAGCACTAAGCTAACCATCAAAAGAGGACCCCTGAGACCTAGTAGGAGCCCTAGACCTAGTGGTGTGCCTAGAATCACTACGCCTAGAGACAGAGGAGGATGGAGGATCAGGCAACACAATGTGATGCCTAAACAATGTGTCCTCCAGAGCCTCAATGTAACGAGTCCTAGACCTAAGCCTAGCTATGTCTATCCCATGCCGTCGCTCCCGCTCCGCTAGCTCTTCCTGGAGTCTCGTCACCCTGTCATCCTGGGACAACGACCTCCTCATCCCCGAAATGATAGGGGAGAATCGGTGTCCTGCCTCTAACACCCTAAGCTGCAAAACAACAAAACAAAAATTGGTTACAAATTTGTTTTCAAAAAAAAAAAAAAACAAATAAAAGTACTTGCTTAAATAAATAAATACCTCAGCTGGCTGCACTGGCGCATTCGCTCCCATATCCGCCATAGCTCCCGTGTGCTTCACTCTCCCACACAACCTTTCACTTCACTTCACTTCATTCCACTCCCTCAGACGCACTTCTCTCAAGCTCGAACGCACAAATGAGCGAAATTCTCACTGAAACTGTATAAATAGTTGGTTTTGGTGCCCTAAAATGCAGTGGGGCATTTCATGGCGCATTCAGACGCAGTGGGGCGTTTCATGATGCATTCAAACACCGACGGGCGTTTCTGCCACCTCCAAATGCATACCGGCGTTTGGTGTCAGTATTGAATAAAAGAACAAAACTTACAAAATTGAAGCTTACCTCCTCCAAATTTCATCAAATTGCATCCATCCATTCTTCTTATCATAATAAAACATTTTGTGAAGGTTACAATAGTTTTGGACACAAATTTTGTCATTTCGCTCAAAAAGCGCATCATTCATCATTGTTTTACAAATTGGGTTAAAAACATTCAAAACCTTCACAAAATTAACAACATTCATCAATTCTTCTGATATATCGTCAATTTCATTCATTCTTCTTTCATCATGCATATTTTTGCCAAATTAAATTAAATTAAACCTCGTATCTAGTGGTATATTCTATCACCTTGGCGATTGCAGCGATTTGCATCCATGCAATTCGGTAAGAGGATTAAACCACCATAAGGACACTTACCATTTATCATCATCAATTATTTCACTGTTTGAAAATTTGAAATCAATTTTGGGTATCCTACTTTTCAAGTGACCTCATACCAAGATCAATTTGCTCAACAGCTGTCATTGATGGCCTAGTTCATGGGGCCTTAAACGTGGACAATCTTCAATATCATCATTATTTTGAGTCTTGCTAGAGATTAAGGCTACCTAGGTTGATTGGTTCTGACCCGAGGAATTATCCATACTGGTTCCCCTCGACACGTGAATGAAGGGGATTAGAGCTCACTAGGAGCATCTCTGAAGTTCTGGACTCTTTCATATTGCATCTCTACATATCAATGGCGCCAACAAGGCAATTTCATCAATAGTATGGATTCACCCATAGGAGTTGGGGCATCCGTTATCAATTTTTAACTTTCCTAATAGTAGAATTCATCTTACATGATCATGGAATTTTAAAATTTGGCGAAAATCCCTTTATAACCGTTGGGGCAGAAAACGGTTCATCTTTCACATCACTCATATCGTCTTCAATCATATTCTTTTCTGGTTTGTACACCAACCCCTTTTCTATTGGGACATAAACAGATGGTTCATACACCAACCCCTTTTTCACCGTTGGGGCAAAAACGGTTCATTTTCTTTCGAATTTCTTCCAATTGGCTTGTGAGAACCATTCTCGCTCGCCAATTGAGGGGGTAAGCTGATAAATTTTAAACATTCTTTTATTCTTTGGTCTTCAAAGTTGTGCTTTAGTCTTGAGAGAGAGTTGCGTCTGATCCAGCTTTTCAGGTGTCCTAAGTTTTTGTGCTGCATTGTGTCTTCACACAAAGCAGCTCAAAAAGGGGCATCTGTAGACACCAAAATCCAGCCACTTGCAAATCATCTATACCTTCCTGTCAGCCACATGTCGGTCATCCACCTTCCCGCCATTATTTGGCCCAAATCCACACTTTCCCGCCATTATTTGGCCCAATTTCACCTTTCCCACCATTTTTCATCCCCAAATTTATTTAAATTAATATTTATATATATATTTTAATATATATATTTAAATAATAGTTTAAGTGATTTAATCTGAGCCGTCCATCCTTCATTTAATCTCATCCGTCCATCCATCTTAATCCATTCCACAACCAATATTTATTCTCTACCCTTGGATCCGCTTTAATCTTAGCCACACGTTCAAAGTGTCGTTAAAACCCTAAAGTGTGCCCTAAGAGTAGATTATAAATTGAGTCACTTTGATGGCTCAAACCCTATCTATCTTCTTCGCCTATGTCTTTTGCTACTTCTATCTCTGATTCTAATTCTTCTACGGTTATCTCCTCTCTTCCGCTACCCTTTCGCCGCATCCATCGTCGCTTCCGTCGCCGCTTTCACCGCCATTCCTTCTGCAGCATTCTGCAGAATCTCCCATTCCTGTCGCAAGTGCCCGCGAGCGTTTACTCCTTCACCAAGTGCCCACGGGAATTTACCAAGTGCCCACGGGAGTTTAACAAGTGCTCGCGGGCGTTTACCTACAGCCACAGACTCAGACCGGCGTCTGTAATCCAGATCCAGAAGCACACGGGCGTTCAGCGAATGCACCAGGGTGCCTTTCGCAGCCCATTCTGACAACAACATTACTTCCAGGTGTCGCCTGGTCTAGCTGCGTTAATAGAGAACAGGTATAAATTAGTTTAAAGCAAGTAGCCGTATTTTATGTATTAATCTGTTATTGATTTCCTGCATTCCATTTTTATAAGGTTTTAAATTGTTCCTGAGGGCTCACGTAGTGGAGCCCTCTCATTAATTTCTAACTCCTTGATAGTGTTAATGTGTGCAGGTTTTTGATAACAGATCCAGCTTTATTGATGGCAGCTGATTAAGCTGGAGTGGTCCAAGCAAGGGATACGACAAAGCCCACTCACTCTGTTGGGATTGAAGATACGTTCTTCGGAAGCGCCACCATTCGTGTCAGCTAGGGTTTCGGAGAACCCTAGCATAATTTGTAACTGTGTATCACAAATAAAGGGTTACAGGCCCAGTTGTATTCAAAAATGAGTTTTTAAACTCCACCGATTAATAGAAATCTTTTGTTTTTGTGCAACTATTCTGTACTCTGTCATTGTGATTTTATTTCTGTTTGGCCTGTATTTTTAATCTACAGAACCTTTCAATACCTTTTATCATAAAATAAGATCAAGATTTGAACCCTTGTTCTCCTACATGAAACATGCTCATTTGCTTTCAACTAGTTGCTTAAACAAATATCTGATACCAACATTATGTCCATTCTCCTTAGAGAAGGGTGTGCATGTGTTTTCCAACCCACATGTCCACATCTGCACATGCAAACTTGTTATTCATGATCTCAAGACTATCACCAAATTACGTAAAGAGGGAATGCACTAGAATTTAAATTTAAATTTTCAATTTAGAAATCCCTCTTTCTTCCCTTTGTTCAAGGTTTCATAGAACCCATGTGAGGAAGGAATAAAAAAACCAATATGACATAGAAAATTTGAATTTTTACATAGAGGATTAAGAATACCTTGATAACAATGAAGTTGACGTTGGAGTTGGTAAAAAGAATCTAAAATATTTGAAAGCATGAATGGAAAAAATATGGATTGAGATCTCCTCTCTACCTCCTATGCCAAATATGCTCATGAAGCTTTGAGAAGTAATTTTCCCTAAAAATTAAAAGAAGGATTGAAGGATCCAAATAAACTTTCTATGTGACTAAGTGATACCACTCCATACTCACTCTGATGCCATGTTGGAATTCACAACTATTTCTAGAAATAAACATAAGCAATTTATCCACTCAGCTATTATACAAAATGCATAAAAAAAATAAAAAAGAGAAATATATAGAGGATACTCGTAGGCACCATAAATAATTAATATCTTATCCATAGATAAGAATCACAACACTCCAATACAAAGGATGGAGTTGTGGGAGGTATTTATACCAATACTAAAACCTCAATTACATAAATGTGTTTAACCTAAGCTGATATAATAAGAGAGATTAAGGTTAATTACAAGTTATAAGGTGATTTTAATGATAACAAGGTTAAATATGGTCCATAGGGCTTACATAATAAAATATTACAATAAATTAAATATGATTTTACAATGATTGCCCTTAGGTCTATACAAGATTACATACTATAATGTTGACCTTGGCCATAAGTTAGATTACACTTTGAATAAAAAGTGGAACTCCAAATACTCATGTACAAATTTATTACTAAAACATTGAACGTAGGTGGCAATACTCACAACACTATTAGAACATGCACATCATCACTAACAAATTTTGCCTAAACTTATAGCAAGGCTTATAATTTAGCAATTCATATTAGAAAGCCCTCTGGCTTCTCACTACTTTTCATATTCAAGCAATACTATTTGGTTTTGTTTCTTGGATTAAAACACTATACTAAATTATTTCATGCATCCTTGATGGTTACTACATCATGAATGTAAGTTTGGATCTCATCAATCATGTTGAACATTATGATCAATTAAGTATTTTGGTCAATTTTATCAAAAAAAAGTAT
This sequence comes from Wollemia nobilis, assembly GCA_028583015.1. Taxonomy (NCBI): domain Eukaryota; kingdom Viridiplantae; phylum Streptophyta; class Pinopsida; order Araucariales; family Araucariaceae; genus Wollemia; species Wollemia nobilis. Next base: position 4,930,170 of record JAQPPZ010013020.1, on the reverse strand, counting down.
TCATATGGGTCAACAACATGCCTTTGCATGGTGCTAGATAGTACTCCCCATGAATCTTTGAATTCAAGGTGAATATTCAACTTTTTCTTCCAATTAGAATAGTTGTCACCTTTCAGTAACTAAGAATGGATCAGTAGTACATTTGAGGCATTAACAACCATGGAAAATCTTCACAAAACTAGAAACTTTCATATCCACTAGAAGAGGCTCAAAAGGAGCTTTACAATCAATATATATACCTATAGTTACAAAAATATTGATGCCTTAAACTATGATAAATAAACAAGGTCTCAAAGGGGAAAAAATTTGGTATGGGGATTGATGTCAATTTCCCTCTAAACATCATCTCTAAGAAATATTCTAGGAATATTCTAGTCAATGTTTTAGAGTTTAATATATGGGTATCTTTCTTCTTCATCTAAATTCACTAAACAAAATAAATTAAATATTTTAAATTGTTTAAAAGGACCTTCCACTATGTAGGTGGGATAGAAGTTTTCTTTGCCTCCAAATCAAACATAAGCCACAAGCTAGATGATGATATCATTCCAATGGTCATCATGATCTCCACCATAAAACTCCAAACTTTATGTCTATACACTTCTTTAGATGACAAAGACTACATGATATTTCAACTTTGGATGGCATTTATTTTTTGTAGTGGCTAATTTCACTCACACCTTTCACCTCTTATCCAGAGTGCTTCATAGATGAAGCCTCTTCTTTTTCATGAAATCCAACACATCTCCATATTGGTGAAATTATGTGTAAGATCCATGTTAGTATAATTTTTAAAGTATTCAACACTTATCATAAAAAGGTGCCTTACATCGAGTGAAGGTGTATATTAAACATTTGTGCCTTCCTTGATAGCACTTCCTTTAGCCAATAACATGCAACAACTCATACCTTACACAAATATGTAGACAATGTCACACTCTCCTTGAGATAAGATTTGAATTAATAGATGTCCTTTTAAACATTCAAATGGTATTTTAGTTTGATATAGCTTCAAACGGTACTTTCATGTCTTTGTGTTAGTAAATCTCCATTAGAATACATCAAACAACTTCATTTTGATATCCTTGCAATATCTATGCTTTATCAAAAGATATTCATCAAACAAAATGTCTAGTGGAATTTCTCACAAATCTCAAACCAAACTTATATCTTCAATTGATGTCTTTTTTCATGCTTGATTACCTTTATAAGTTCGAAAAATTTTATGTCTAAGCCTATAGTCATGCACTCCATGTGTCTTTGTATGGAATGTTAGTTTTGACTACACATAAATACATCTTCTTTAAAATTCTCAACAAATGCAATGATGTTGTAATACTCAACTAGAATAGTGCTTTCTTTATTTATTTGTCAAAAACAAAAATTTGAAAAATGTAGAAATAGTTATTTGAACATTGAATATCCTAAACGTGAATAACGATCATGAACTCTTGGAACTAGCAAGTCCTTTTATCACTTATTCCTAGGTTGGCAAGTTCTCTTAAGTACTCTTACCTCTAGAATAAGTAAAAGGTGTATCTTTGATACCAATGTCAGAAATGTAGATTGGATGCAATTAAAATTTGCATTGATGTGATAGAAAAATATATACATGCATGATCAAGAACAAAGAGGTTCAAAGTTAAACCATCTTCTCAACTACTTGTAACCCTCATAATCATATACATGAATATGTCATCTAGACATAATATTCATAACTAAAAAGGTGAGACTCACTCCTTGCTTGCACTTGCTACTTGCTTACACTTGAAGCAACTAATTCTTTACACTTCCCAAATATCTAAACCAAAAATGGTAAGGCTTACTCCTAGATCCTACTCATACCTCACCTACACTTGCACCATTGTTATGCTTATGTCATTACTACACAATCAAATGTTAACATTTACCTATGAGATTTGAACCTTAATTTAATATGTAAAACTCTTTGCTCTCAATCAATTTCTCTAAATCCAATAAAACATGTAATTATTAATATTAAAATCTAATATATACATATATACACATACGCATATCCATAAATATATATATATATATATAGATAATATAAAAATATTGTAGGTAATTTGGCACCTTATTGTAAATATTTTGGTTTATAAAGCCCTTGTTATTTATATGCATGAGTAAAGTTTATCATTCTGGATCTTATCTAAGTTCAGTTTTGTGTGCATTTAAATATTTTAAAGCATATGTGCTTATTTTCAAAGTATTTATGAGAAATTTTAATTGTATACTGATTTGAAAGCTTTAAAGTAGGAATGTAGTTTTTAACATAAATTATGAAGAAACAAACAAGTTTTTGTTGGTGTTCTAGTTAGGGATATTTTGATCTAGTTTATGTTTGAGTGTTCAAGCTACCACTTTCTCACATTGATTTAAATTTTCTTATCCTTGGTATTACAATTGCATTTATATGTTTGAATACAACTCTCATTACCAGTTGTTCAAGCTTTGGTCTTTCTATCAAATTTAATCCCTGGAAAGTGAATACCTTTTTAAGACCCTTGGTTTGAGTTTTTAAATATTTTTCAATTTAGATCTCTAACTTATCCATTATTTACATTTTCATAAATATTGTAACGTTTATAGATAACATTTAGATCATTAGTCTAATCATATGTTACTAGATTTTAATTTCATGTTCTATTTTTGAATGTAGCCAATACATATTTTCATGATAAATTTAATGAGGGCTCTTGAAGCCTAAGTTGAAACGTCATCCAAAAACATTCTACACTATATTAAAACTTCTTTATGTTTAAAAATATGTCCAATGAAAGTCTTAGATCTTTAATATTTCAAAAATTATCTCATAATATTAGCTTCATTAATAAAATTTCAAACCAATTGTCTATTTATTGTTTTCTATGATGTTATGTCAAAAAAGGCTTTATTTTTTTTTGTATGTTATATGCATCCAATTTCTCAAAAATTTCTATGATTTGTTCTTATACTTTCATGATCAAATGATAACATCTTATAGTAGGTATTGCCATCAGTGGTCTTCTTAGTTAATAAAATAATTAGCCTTATGTGTAATACCTACTATTTAAGTTTATATATGATCCAACAAAGACAATTACAAGAGAATACTCGATATGAATAATGATTACAATGAATACTCAAATATTACAAGAGAATACTCAATATAAATAATGATTATTACAATGACAATATCTATTATTTATATACCCATCTTCTAATGCTATTTTGGGGAGTTGACTCCTAAACCCTTATCCAACTCATTATTATAATACTATATTATAATATAAATAAATTTAGGTTATGTGTATCCCATTCCAACTATCCATAATACATGTATACAACATAATATCGTATACCCATATACCTATCCCAAGGTACCATAATATTCCACCTCCTTACAAATATTTCATCATTGAAACATGAGAAGAAACTAAATAATATGATCTTCTATGCGATGTTGACTATTAGTATCAATCTTGATCATCCATCCATCCAAGTGAAATATTGATTGGTGGTGGTCTTTGATGATGCCAATATGCCATTGTGCCACTTGAATATCCATAACTACTTTGTTGACCCCTTTCTTCTACTGCTCTACTATGATATTCATAATAATTGGTCCTATGGTTCTAAGATGTTGTTATACCACTCTAAAATCTAGAATTAATATGTTTTTTCATCAAATAGTGTCATTCTTGATGCTTTTATGTCTCCATGTAGATCCACAATAATATTGATTTTCTAAGCCATACCTCCAAGGGTGTTGTCACTTAGGGTGGTGTAGGTAACAATATGTTACAAGCTTAACTCGACATTCTATTTTATTTGACTCTTAAACATTTTATTTTGCTATTTTAAATTCTTGCTCATGCCCTTCTCTTATGTACCCTTATTTTGGTGCATCCTTGTGCTCTTCTAATAGAGCTTACTTAGAATTTGTTGTCACCTCTTCCTTGGAATTTTTTGTTGCATCTACTATAGACTCAACTTTTGATTCCTCTATTAGTTCCTTAAATTGTTTCCTTACCATAACTACTACTCTTTTTTTCTTGGATATTTGCTTCTTGATTTGAGACCTATAGTGCTATCTTCTTTTTTTTGTATTATGTATTCATGAACTTCTTTTGCATATTAATCATAATAGTACCCAAAGAATATAACCAAGGATAACCAAGAATAATATCCACATCATCCATCTCAATAGCATAAAAATTTGAATGTAAAACATATTTATCCATTGTGATCTTTAAACCTTCAAAAATCTAAACATTCTCACCCTTAAGTTGTATGTCCTTAACTTTTATTGCTTGAACTTGCAACCTCTTATACAAAGCAATATTAATAAAGTTATACCTACTATTAGGGTTTATGGAAATAATAATTTTTTTCTTCTGAATGAAACCATGAACCTACAAAATACAATTATACAAAACTTTTAATCACTCTTTAGCTTATCCAACACCAAAGATGTGATTACATCAACCTCCACACTAACCTTATTTTTTCCTTCTCTTCCTTGAAATTTTTTCTCCCTCTTTTTGATTTCTTTTGTTCATCCTCTAGCCTATTTATTTTTATGCATAAGTATTAAGGGTATCTTTCAAACTAGTTATCTTTTTATAGGGGTTCCATTGACTCAAGAATGATTGCTCTATTTCTTTCCAAGTCAATATATATTTATGGACCATAGCAAAATTACCATACCAAAACTGAGCTTTCTCTCCAAGATAAACATAAAGCATATACCAATAAAAACTAGCAAAACACAAGGGTTCAAAAATGTTTCCACCATTTCTAGCATCAATATCATCCTTTCCAAAAAAATTTGTAACTCCATGATTTCATAGGACAATAAGAAAATATAGTGCAAACTAGGGTTTTACAAAAATATAAGTCTTCCCATTGATTTGAAGCTAAATTTCTACATAAAAAATTAGACCCAAAAAAATTTCCTTCAAACAAAACAACAATATATGATATTCTTAACCCAATTGATAGTTATTTAATTTTTTATTTATAAGAAGAAAATGTAATTTGAAAAACTCCCATTGCCCCTGTTCCAAATGAATGACTTCACAAGGTTGTATATCCTTCAAAATTTGAAGCTCCTCAAAATTGAACAAATGTACTCAATAATCGTTTAAATAAAGCAACTTTGCATAAAGATATAGCTCCCAAACAATGAGATGTTTTCTAGAAAAAATATTTGTCCAACTTTTGCAATCCATAATAAATAACCCTCACTTTGCAAACGTTGCTCTAATACCACTTATGAAACTTTATTCTCACAAACATAAATCATTCATCATTATGTAGAAATATCAAATAATTCATCCATAAACAATTATCCACAATAAGGATCCACACAATGAGACAAATATGGATAATATCCTTAGAATAGGGCAACACCAATAACACTCCTTAAGGAAGGAATAACTATGTAAGATCTCCCATGATGAGAGGCCACTCTATAAGCAAAGACAACTACTAGAGAATACTTGATATGAATTGTGATTATTACAATAACAATATATATTTTTTATATATACATCTTCTAACGCTATTTTGGAGAGTTGAATCTTAAACCCTTCTTCAACTTATTATTATAATATAATATTATAATGATATATTATAATATAAGCAACCTTGGGTTATGTGTGGACCATACCAACTATCAATAATACCCATATACAATATAATATCATATCCCCATATACCTATCTCTAGGTACCATAGCATATATGTTGAGGGCCTTCATGTGGATTTCCAAGAATAATTGAGTATATACATCAAAATTTGGTCTTCATCGTGAAGAAAACGAACAAGAGTTTGGGGTAAGGAGAGATATTAAAGGGGTTCAAAATGTAAATAATATTATTGATATGAACTATCTAAGTGATTCAATCAATGTATATAAATACTTATTTTTGTAAGAAAAATATCCTTTCAATGTGGTTATTAAATGACATTAACATGCAACTTTTTAAATATATCTAGAAAAATATAACCAACAACATGTTTTATAATTTATAAGGAGAATGTGTAGACTATTCAAATAGGGTGAATGAGATTCTTAGAATAATAAAACTTCTACATTTTATCAAAGGTAGTCAAGAATCAAGATCATATAAAAGAATTGCACTTAAAATCATCATTAGTATAAATATGAAAGAAAAATGTATGTAGTCATTAAACATGCAAGAATAATTGATTTTGAAAGCATGAAAACAGTGTGCACCATGCAAATGATAAAGAGGTGAAATTAAATGCTATGTTGAAAGGAAACACACAATGTGAGCAAAACATGAAATAAAGAGAGATCAAATGGCAATGGAATCTGGCTAGATCAATATTGTATTAATTTCTTAAAATGTGTTACATATAATACCCTTTAGATATTTTACCCATGATAAAAAATTTACAATAATTTTCTTGGTGTAATCCAATTGGTTTTCATGCCCACAACAATGTCTTTGGTAGTGGGTTTCCTTGATACCGCAATGTGAGCATGAGATCCAAATATTTTGTTGCTTTGAATCTTGTCACTTGTGTGCAATGAAAAAATAAATGAAAGTAGTAGCACTTGCAAGACCCACCCGAGTTAGGCCCGTGTCGATCAAGAGATAAAATGAAAACAGAGTAAATGTGTGCATGAAATAGCAAGAGATCTAAGATAATACTATAATGTAAGTGCTCAAATTAAAAGATCTGTTATCAAAACTAACAAGCCAATGTGGATCTGAAAGAAAATATAGAAAAGACTAAAATATGGATCACCTAATCCAGGTCATCTCGAGAGAGACGGTCTTGGATGTGGGATCGTCTCAACAGAGATGGTCTCTACCGTGGACCTGCAACTTTCTGAAACCAAGTCGAGGCGATGTTGGAATGATCTGAGGGTGGGTTTTGTTAGTGAATATGTGGTGATATATGGACAAGTGTGTAGATGTGTGTGTTTCAAAATTGTGGTATTGATCAAGAAAATTTTGTGGATGCAATGTTAAAACTTGTGTGGTGAAGCAGCGACATTGATTCAGGCAGCAAAGACGCATGGTTGAATTTCAACAACACTTCGTTGCTCAAGTGGATAAGATTCAGATTTTTAATGAGGGGACTTCTTCATTTTATATCCTCCTTGGCTAGGTGCCAAAGAGGCAAGTGGCAATTAGGGGAAGCCCTAATTGCTAATTTGTAGATGACAAGAACAATTACAAGTCACCAAGGGCGACTGTAGGTCATCAGGGGCAATGAGAATTTTTTTGCCATGTTGATAGGTAGTCCCTCTACCTGATTATTATTTTTGCAGTTATGCATGTGCGATCGTCTCACAGTGAGACAATCCTAACTATGAGATCATCTCGACTGAGACGGTCTTGCTTCCCATGAGAGAAAAGTGTCCTTTTATTGAGGAAAGGCATCAAATAACCCTAAGGCTACCCTAGTTAGGTTAGACAAGTTAGAAGGAGGTATTTTGGAGAGTCTCCTTGTGATTATGCATTTTAGGTTTCTACATATTTCTATTATTTTATTTAGTAATAAGAATTTGATCTCAAAATCTTGGATAAAATACTTATAATTCAAGCTTAAGTTCATGAATATGAAGTTCATGGGAGGTTCTACACAATCTTTTATATGATCAAAAGCTTCAATGTCATCCTTAGTTTTGTTTGCCTAAATCATTCCATGATTATATGGTAGAGAAGATCTAGGGAAATTTATCCTTTAGTCAATTTTTGTAGTGAAGCATTCTAGCACATCCTATCATGAGTAATTTTGGTCATCTTATTACTAGTGTAAAGTGCTAGAGACTAATAATAAGGGTCTCTCTGATCATGTGATTATTTTATGCAAGATAACATTTAACTCCAAGATTTTGGTCGATTAGATTTAAATCATATTGAAAGCTCTTTAGAAACTTGAACATAGTTGATTTGTTAGTAGAGAACATATGTCAATATTTTGGTCGATTTTATTTAAATGGTACCATATATGATTATAGAAAAATAGTTCTATAATAATTACAAAGAAAAATAACAATAATTAAAATTAAATTTGTTTCATGTATTCTCATTGTGGTTAAGTTGCATATGGACTTTGTTCTTCAACTAATATATAACATCAATTTACGTCTTTACATAGCAATACTTATCTTTCATTTTATTTCTCAAATCTATCCACATACTATAATATATCATTAGGCTATAACTAGTAATACAAGCAAAATCACCAAATAAAAATAATAGATGAAAATAATGATAAGCTTTAAAAAAACAAAAGCTATAGTTATATAGTTTTGAATGGTTTCATTAAGTGCTCCTTGTTAGCATGGATTAATCAACTTATAAAATTATTTTTTTCTTCCAAATATAGGAACTTAATTGTGATACTATTACATGATCTTAACACCTCATAAGGTAAAACAATATAACTATTAAAATTGTATTTTTTTTTTTTTGTCTTGATGGTTTTGTAGTAAACATATGTAATTGGTGTTGAAGTGCTTGTAAAAGCTCTGCCCTTCACTGCAACAAAAAATGTGGACTGATCAAACATTTTGGAAGGTTAAATGTAAAAGGAAGAGACTCATAATTTATAAATGATGTCATTGCAAAAGTTTTAAATTTGAGGTAAAATTCAATTGGTAAGAGATCAAAAGTGAAGAGAAGGGTTTAGGGAAGTTTTATGAGTATTGAGGGAGATTACGACCCTTTGAGATAAGCAAATCAGTTGCAGTATAATTTTTTTTTGAAGAAAATCTTCAGAGATATTTGTTGATAGTAAGGAATAGAGAAGATTTTAAAAAAAATTGAAAAACCCTAGTTTTTTTTTCAAATCCCTAGCTGCTTTTAAGAATTTTTAGGGTTGAGATCATGGAGTTACCAATTTTTACTAGAAAGGATGACATTGATGCTCGAGAATAGTGGATGAAGTTTAGATCTCTATATTCTAGGGAATTTGGGGGTCTGGGGAATGCCAACTTATTAAAATTTTAAGAGAGGAAGCTTATGATTGGTGCAAAAGTCTTGCTAAGGAAAGGAATTATAAGTGTTTCACTTGAGATGAAATGGAGCATGCATTCTTGAGTTAGTGGAACCCATATAAAAAGATAGTTAGTTTGAAGGTCACCATCAAAGAATATGAAGAAGAAATAAAAAAGCTTCAGAGGGAATTGAAAAAAATGAATAAAGAGGATATAATACAAGAAAAAATATGGATAAAAATGTGCAAGTTCATGGTTGCATTCAGAAGAAAAAACTTAAGAAGCAAGGATCCAAGGAGAAGCAAGTAGCAGTTATGGAAGGCGAACAAGTTGAAGAACCAATACAAGACTCAAAATTTGTATTTATCGTAGCAGCAACAACGAAGTCCATGGAAGAAGTAGCAGCAAAGTCCAAGGAAGCCTTGTTAGAAGTGCACAAGGATGCACCAAAAGAAGGGTATAAGAGAGAATATTGTGAAGAAGAATTTAAAATAAAGAAACAAATTGTTGAAGAATCAAAGGAAACATAATGTTAGGTTAAGGTTGTAGCATATTGGCACCCACACCACCCTGAGCGACAAAAATCTTGGAGGTATGGTTTAAAGCATAAATATTATAGATATACATGTAGTCAAAAGGCATAAAATAGGGCAGCGTTTGGTAGAAAAAACATAATGTTTCTAGATTTCAAAGGGATGCAACAACATCAAGGAACAACACGACCAATCATTCAAAATATCAAAGTAGAGCAGCAAAAGCATGAAGCCAATAGAGCAATTATGGATATTTATTCAAGTGAAACAATGACAACTTGACATCATTAAAGACTACCACTAATCAAGATTTCACTTGGATGGATAGATGACCAAGCTTGAAAAATGTCAAGAAAAATGATGTTAAATATATGTTTTTATAAAAAAATTGAAAACCCAAAAAATAATGTAAAATTTGAAACCTTTTATGAAAAAAAGATAAATGTATCTAGTTATAGCAACTCAATTGAGATGAGAATTAAATATGTTTGTAAACTCTCAAACTTTAAAAGAGAAAGTTATGATATGTCAAGGATGGGGGACCCGAGTACAACCCCTTTTTCTGAAGCAAAAAAATAGTAAACATATATATGCTTCCTTAGTAATAGCTTTATATCATTATAAAGCAATCATGCTTATTAGTTTTAACTCAATCAAAATTAAAAAATAGTCTAATATATAAACCAAAAACCAAAACCATAAACAATTTTTGAAATGATGAAAAATAAAATACGAAAGAAATTTGGTATTACAAGCTCTCTATTAACCTTCATTTACAATATCCCATTTATTTGTATGAAGTTGTTAGTCTTTTTCACATATTTATAAAATTAAAAATTAATTTATAATGAAAATTTTAATACATTAATTAAAAAAATAATAATTTATTTTAATTAATTATATGGAATTGAAACAGGATCCAACTATATTAGATTATGGTCATATAGTGGTATTATAGTAACTTAACAATTATGCATATGTCCCTTCGCAAGATTTGAACCTCTATCTCCTTCACGAAAGTCAAAGAATTTAATTGGTTGAGTTTATGGCATTTGATAAGCCTCTTGTATAATTATAACATATGTAATTCAAAAAATATAAACTGAAGTATTTTTATATTTTTTTATATTATATAATTATAAACTTAATTATACATAGTTTGGGGGACCGCAACGATTTGGGGTTTAGCTCTTCTTCGAGGGGTTCAAGGTTCAAACCGCAGCATGTTTGTGGTTGTGTGTTAATCCTCTATTAATAATTTTAACTTTCAGCCTTACAAAAGGTCATAAATGGAGTGGGAATGCTCAACCCTAAGCATTGATCTTCTCACACTAACCAAATCAAAAAAATAATAATAAACTTGATTATAGTAATAATTCATCAAATCTTAAACTAAAATATTATTTAATATTTATAAAAATATATTATAATTTTATGTTCAGATGTGCGACAAAACAATAGGAAGTACAATATTTCTCACTACAAGCCAAAGTTCAAAGTTCATGGATAAATGTTAACATTTATATCCATTAGGTTTGAGGTACATGGTGGAGAGCAAGACGTTTGACATTATAAGACAAGGTTCTCTTCTCATGGTGAATCTCAAGTCTGACGCATTTAAGATAGGTTATTGGGAAGGGGATTTTCACGCCATAAACCCCATGGGTGAATCTTAATTATAGTGTTAATTCATCAAATCTTAAACTCAAAGATTTTTTTATTGTTTATAAAAATATATTATAATTTTATGTTTAGATGTACGGCAAAACAACAATAGGGAGTGCAACATTTCTCACTACAAACCAAAGTTGAAAGTTCATAGATAAAAGTTAACATTTATATGCATTAGGTTTGAGGCAAATGGTGGAGACCAAGACGTTTCACATTATAAGACAAGTCTAACGAATTTAAGATAGGTTATTAGGAGGGGGATTTTCACACCATAAACCTAAGTTTCAACCTCAGTTTTAATCTCATGGGTGAACTTTAACATTTGTTGATTGATTATTTTATTTTTATTTGGTTAGTGTGGGAAATCCCTATGACCAACGTAGAAGGTTGAGCAGTCTCCTCCCAACCATAACCCCTCGTAAAGCCGAGAGTTATGCTTATCAATAAGGAATTTAACACACACCCACCCTCTCACACACTCGCCCACGCCGTAGTTTGAACCTTAGACCTCCCGAAAAAGAGCCAAAGTCCAAACCATTGTGTTGTCTCCGAGAGGTTGATCTTACCTCAATTAATTGAAATAAATCATCTTTAACATAGAAGGCTTAAGTTCAATTCAATATATATAAATGATAAATGTTTGATTTCAAATATATAAAAAATTATCTGCTCATGTAGAGGAGTTGGAGAGCAAGTGGGTAGTTAAAACTCTCCAGTTATCGAGAGGCCCAGGTTCAAATCTCTCCCCTCACATGTTGCGGATATGTTTTAAATAATATATATACCTTTATAAAATATCTTTACAATTTTTTATAATATAAATTATTATTTTATTATGAATAAAAAAACAAACAACCAATTCAAACAACACTACAATTCTTACAAATCATCATTACCTTGTTCCGTATGAACAACTATCCGTATTTAGAACTACTTGTATTTGGATGCTTGATCTACTCAAGCCAAAGATTAAAACAAAAAGCCTTGTACTCCATTGTTTAACTCTTTTTTTTTTTTTGTCACCATCATTGCGGTTCTTTCATGTCAATATCCTTCCAACCTTTAGTTGCCTTTAGAACATTTTCATCCATTAGTTAAAAGGTTATATTCCTGGAAGCATCATTCACACCTTAAAGCTTGGCCCAATGTCAATGATGGATCACATACTGATGTAGATTTAGCACCATAGGTGGTTGGAGATCTTTCTTTGCCATATACCCTTTTTAAATTCTTTTTATTGTAAGTTTGGAAGTGGTCAAATGCTTAAAGAGTATTGTGCATGATATTTGAGGTAGTTGGAATTAAGTTTGACTGATGAGTAAGCTTTGAACTTTCCTAAAACATGTCTAGCAATCGATCAAATATGTAATCTTGTTTATGTGGGTTTTGAAAAAGCTAAATTTCACTTTCATACTAAGGAGACAAGATTAGTTGAAACGTGAGTCTGTAGTTGGTAAAAGATAAGACCTTAGGGTTGGTATACAGAAGTTTTCCATTTTTTTATTTTTATTTTTATTAATTAAAAATATTAAATTATCTTAATTAAATTTTTTATTATCTATTTTAATATTTAAAATAATAATATTTTTTATAAATTTAAGTAATTGTTAAAAAATATTTTCTTATTGTAATTAGGTTTTAATATAATTAAAAACAATTTTTTTGTTTATCAAAGTAATTATTAAAAAAAAATTAATATTATATATTTAAAAATTTTGAATTTTTTTTATTTTGGTAGGGAATGGGTGGCACTTTTATCCAATGCAAGGTATTATTCCAAATTAAATTGGAACGTCACTATAAATTTTAATTTTCTGGTTTATTATCAAATCCAGATAGAAATCAACCCAATTCAATCATCAAAAAATTGAATCAAAACAACCCATCAATAAACAAAACATTCAACTACTAATTAACTTTTGACAATACCCCGCTTATAATTTCACTAAAACTTTAAGATTACTTATCCTTTCACCAAAACCTTACTATCACCTTACTATCTATCTGCCAAAGTAATTAACTATGGATACACATAAAATCAAAGTTAACGACCTTTCAAGTTGTTTGCCGCGTGGATAGAAGGGATTCTTAAAAATTCACTTTAAAAGGTAAAACCAACATATATACGAATCAAAAGTTTCCTTACTTGGAATCACAAGATGTAGGCCCTCTTTCTAAGAGGATCTAGACCTTCAAATAATTCTTTTGGTGGGCTTTCTACTTTTCTTTCCTTACTGGTAATTATTCCATAGAAGATATCTTACCGTTTGAAATGATTTATTTGCAATGATTTAAGAGTACAAATGTGACATGCAACCTTTATGAAGGTGCCATCAAATTTACATTTTATGGGTGGGTTATGATGTTATGATTTCACTTCTTAGAATCTTAATAGCATAGAATTAGTCGTATCAAATTAAAATGTTTGATGTATTGTAGAGTAATAATAATGAAATTTAGTTGTTAAGTATTTTTGGTAAAGAGTTTTATATTATAAATGAAGGTTTTAATTGGATGAATGAATTTTAATATTTAATCAAATGTTATATTTTTATATGATTAAAATAATAAATTTTCAATAATGAGACTTAAGTTTAAGTCTTATTAAGAAATATACGAATAATTGTAAACAAAATATATATATATATATATATATATATATATATATATATATATATACTAGTAAGTGGTTATTGAAATATCAATGTAACATGAACAATATGTTATGCTAGAAGGAAATTTTTTTCTTTTAGTTGCATATGAAACTTCGATGATCCCTAGCTCACTAGGTAAAGACAAAGCTAATAGGACACCGACCCTTAAGAGAATCGAAATGGAGCAGCCCACTAACAAATACTAGGTCACTACCAACCGGCCTATCCCTTTTTAGGCTATAAATTTTGAGCTAAAAACATAGGTTTTTATAAGGAGTCATGGTTCCCTTGTACCAAGGTTTGAACTTGGATCTCCCGAATGAAAACCCAAAGACATACCACTATTGAATCCCTCATGGGAGAGGACCTATTTTAATGTCATATAGTTCATTGAAAAAGATGAAATACAATTATATGAACTTGAGTCAAGTTTTTATATTGTAATTGGTGCTCTCATGATAAAATGATGTGATAATACAATATAATAAAATATTTTAATAATATGTTCATTGGTTACTATAGATGAATCTACTTTAATCCCATATAACCATTTTAAAGTTAATTTAATAAAAAAAAATGATATATTCTAAGCCTTTTCTAATAGATAAAACTGGGGCATCTATAGAGGGAGATTTTTCACTATAGATTTTGAGAAAAACCATCTCATTATGGAGAGCATGGACAACAAGAGTAATTTCCACGCATATTTGATGTCTTTATTAATAAACTAAAAGCTTTGTCATATACAAAATTTATTGTTATGCTTCTAACCACATGCAAACATAAAATATGCAATACAATATTATACCCATAGGCTAAACCTATACTAGAATAATTGAGAAATTATATATATATATATATATATATAATTTTTTCAACATCCAACAACAATATATTGCAATCCAAAATTAACAATTTTTCTATAGATCAAAAATCAAACATTGAATCTCTAATAAAACATTCCATCAAACTCTTAGCTATTCACCTAGGATTTAACATGTCAAAACATTTTGGAATGCGTCACCCATGTAGATATAGATTATATATAGAGACTCATTCTATAATTATAAATACCAAAATCTATAAAAATTATACTTTTGCCATCTCAAAATCGAAAGAAACCATATCTAATAGCAAAAATAAAGAAACTATAGGCATCATTTCATTCATAGGTTATATTGTTTAAATATACTTTGTTTCATAACTTTTAAAAATTCATCCAATAAATCATCTTCCATTTCTAACTCTAAATGAGATTAACCACTTTCATATCAAAGGGAACTTCAAGTTGCTTGGAAATCTTCCCAACTTACCATGGAAAAATGTTGTCTTCTCATCTCAATTTATCTTTTCTTTGTATATTTATCCTTTTTCTCTTTCTTCATTTGGTAATGAAAATTGTTCCTTACAAATAACTATTTTAAAGTATTAATAGACTTAAAAAAATTATCCCAACTGCGGCATTGTGGATAATTTATGTTGTTTCTAATATACTTTAATTCCTCTATGCTTACTCTAAGAACTACTTCGAAATGAAATCATGAGAGATCTTCTAAGCATATTCATTTATAAAGAGTCATGAAGCATCTCCTTAATCTATTGGATAAGCTTCTCAACTATTATATCTTAAATTGGGCCCGTGTTACGAACTTTGTATGAAAAATCCTTTAAATGGAAGTAACCATAAATATTTATCTTAACATTTTTACTTTTGATGTTTTACCCTATCTCCCCTACCATGGACATTGACTATCTTTGTAATTTTTAAATTAGATTCTATATTTATAGGGTATTTTCCAAAAATTTATGGTCCCTCCATGTCAACTTCCTTGATATCTAGTTCTTCATCAATAATATACATGTGTTCCTTCATATCCATGAAATAATAATGAATATCACAGATGAAACACACTAACAAGAGTAAAATCTTTAATACAAAAATTTACCTCCAATTAAATTAATGAAACACCAAAAATATAAATAATAGTGTTAAGGATATTAAAAAACCCTCAGATAAATTAAACCTTATTTCTTAAACTCATATTATCAACACCAAATTGAAGTTAGCAAAACCAAAGACTCACCCTCGTAGGGTTCAAATAAAAAGTAAAGTTGACACCTTTATGTTGGGCACTATAAATAGATCAACAAGAAAGAAAAAATTAATCTATGATCATCTAACACTCTCATAGGTCAAAAATATGATGATCAAAGAATAAGACCAATTTAACACCACTATACAACTCATTCTTGCTAAATTCACGAATAGTATAATACAATGGATATAGATATATTAAGCATCCACAACATGCATTAATGCATACCTCCACCCTAGGTGTGGCCTCATTTATTACTCTAATCACCGCAAGCTCTCATGATTATTCTATAATGCATGAGGAGAGTCAACCAATTATACATGATAATAAATAATGTGAACATGGTCTTATTCAATCGTTATATATACTTTTCACTTTAATAACCATTCATGTCATTTTTAAATGATAAGTCACTGGAACATAGATTCATTATTTATTACATCATTAGTTATAAATGCTTCCTCCTCCTACCTAGATTCCCCTAGCTCGACTAGATAGTCCAAAATTTTATTTCCTTTCACTAATATGTTTACAATCCCTGTATTACAAATATCTTCAAATGGGCTTAGAATCCTCAATAAGGATATCATTCTTAAAATCTCCAAGCCTTTCATTTGTAAAAGTGTATGTAATTATCCCTTGTTTTTTTTTTTAATTATTTCAATATGTTATTTGAATTCCAACTAGTAAAGCTTTAGCTTTAGAATAATTGTAGGACTAAAATCCATGTGATGAGTCTTCCTTCATTATCTCTTAAAATTCCACCACTTCATTCCCTGCTTAGATTCCCTATCTAACTAGTTATTTATTGCATGGATTTCAAATGGTTTTATTTTTAATTTAGTGTATAGATTTTTAGAATAATTGTAGAACTAAAATCCATGTAATGAGTCTTCCTTCATTATATCTTAAAATTCTACCACTTCATTCCCTGCTTAGATTCCCTATTAACTAGTTATTTATTGCATGGATTTCAAATGGTTTTATTTTCAATTTAGTGTATAAATTTTAATATTTATGAAGTTTAAAAATCATTGTTTCATAATCAAATCAATCACACAATCTCTCAAGTGTAGGCCCTTAGAATGATGTTTGCATGTATTTGTTACATATTTTATATAATCATATTTAAAATTACATTGTGTTTAAAAAAAATCTATAAATTACATGTAGTATAATTCATGGTCTTCATATAAATGGCATGATCTCAACTTGTATCGCTCCAAATTTTTCGCATCCCTATCTTCAGGTTATTGGATCCGCACCCGGAAGGAGGATGGGAAAAGGATGTCGTGGTACCTCGGACTGAGAGGACTTTGCGAAGGTCCCACCTCTCAAGGGAGGTGTATTTTTATGATTTTTTCGACGGATGGTGGGTTCACCAGGAAACATTTAACGACAGCTTCCACGCCTAGGTTTTGGAATGTGTTTAAATGTGTTTGTTTTTAACCTTAAGCATTCATATCCTAGGTTTGGCCGAATGAATCTAGATTATTCTATATGAAAATGCAAGTTTAATGAATACAGAAAATAGATTTACAGACATAAAACAGAAAATTTACAAAATGCAAACGAGGAATACCTGATCCGAATTTCTAAAGAAGATTCTGATGTTGAAGCAGTCTGGATCGTCTGAAATTCGACAGAATCGTCTGCAATCAGACAAGATCGTCTGAGATCAGAGACCTGCAAAACCGAAAACAGATGCAAAATACAAAAAACACTACAGTGCTAACAGAGGGAAATGATATAAAATGGCAACAATATTATCAAACTGAAACTTAAACACAGAGACAGAAATGAATCGTGCTAATTAAATGATAATTAGGATTTAATTATGCACTTAATCTAAATGGGTGAACTCCAGATGCAAAATAATATAAAACACTGAATAAATTATCTAATTTGTAGAATAAAATGACAGAGAAAAGGTTGAGAAATTCAAACTTCAGGCACTGATTGCCTTAATACGGACTGCAGTCGAGATCGTCTCGCATCAGTATGAAATCGCCTCGAATTCGATAGGTTCGCCTCCGATCTGAACAGGATCGTCGGCAACGATAGATGCTAGCTCTGACTGAAAAACAGTGATGTACTTGCAACAAAATGATATGGAACTAGTGCAAATGGAAAATAGGGATGTTTTAACATGAATGGAATTGAATTGCAGATAATTTTTAGCCAGGGGTTGGGAAGGGAAAATCCTAGAGACTAAATAGGCTTAGGGGAGTAGTTGGGAGGTTGGGGATCATCCCAATTTGGGAGATCTCCAACGGGGTGAGGGTCCCAATGGCACAGACACGCTTCTGCCCAGATTGGAGACCCGTTGGAACAGATTCCAACTTTGCAAAATCAGTTTTGCGACAAGATCGTCTAGGCGTCCTAGTCCAGACGAAATCGTCAAATATGGGGCGATATCGTCTGATCGGTGACGATATCGTCAAACGGTCAAAACAACCTCTAAAAAAGACGCAAAAAAGGGGGAAACGGATTTCCCGGCGGTTAACGGGCGGTTTGGGAGGTTAAATTTGATTTTTAAATTATTTACTAAGGTGAATGTAATTATTCCAATTTTACTGCGCCAATTTTAGGGTGCTACATTTTGCCCCCTCTTTAGCGAATTTTTCGAAGAAAATGCGTTAAAGATGAGTTCTTCTCGATCTACGAGAAAGCAAAAAATATTCCCATTTTTAGGCGATGATTCTTGGTCGAATCGTACGACAGCTTACTATGGTGCCCCCTCCATGTTTTTACCCAAATCGAACGTTTGAGGTAAAAACGCGAAAAAGCAAAAAATTATTTTTGAATAAAATTAAGAAAAATAGGGAAAAACCCTAATTTATTTTTACTGTTCATTTTCTGGTTTTTAGAGCTTTGAAGCAAACATGGTGGAGACGACGCACAGATCAACAGAGGTCCAGTGCGGTCTACGGGTAAGAGTCTAGACTTAACTAGGATGCTTCAATTTAACTTTACATGCTTTGTAGGTGATTTTTAGGTGAATTGTGAGCATCGCGGCAATTTTTGGGCCATCGACGTCGTCGGGACGAAATCGTCTCAATTTCGGTAATTTCGCCCGAGGGCGAAATCGTCGAAAGGGGGACGATTTCGTCAAATTAGGGACGATTTCGGACTACGAAATCGGAGACGATTATGCTCAAATTTGGGACGATATCGTCCAATAGTGGGCGATATCATCAATTGCACAAAGTTGAATTTTTAATTTGCATTATTGTTTATTTGAATTATTGATTAATGATTGTTTATTGTGTTGTTGTTTATGTTTGCAGAGAGGATTACTAAAGAACAGGGAATGAAAGTACGGAGGGTTGAGAGACGACTTGGCCGCTCTGACACAGGCAGAGCGAGATCAGCTGGCACAGGCCGGCTTACTGCATATGGCGAAGATGCCACAAGTTTCGACAGACATGGGGCTACTGACGGCCCTAGCAGAGAGGTGGTATCCGGGGTCTTCATGTTTTCAGTTATCGACAGGGGAGATGACTCCCACACTAGAGGACATATGGAGGATTCTGAGAATCCCCATACAAGGATGGTTGATTACTCTTGCAGCCAATCAGGGCCGCGCTATGGGACGGTTGTGCGGTGACCTGAGCTTCGCCTTGGAGAAGGGCGAAGTGGACATCGAGGCACTGCGCCAGATGCCTGGGGCATCTACACTCACATGGGTACTAGCTGGGGTGGTTGGTGGACTTCTGCTGTGCCACCAGAGCGGGTGCAGGGTGCCATGGATGCTGGCAAATGTGGTCTGTGACATGAGAGACCACGGCTACAGGTTTGCTTGGGGTAGTTTTGTTCTATGCCGATTGTACAGGATCCTATATGGGGTCGTGTACAAGGGCGGTCGATGTCTAGTTATGACATTGCTACTACAGGTTTGGTGTTGGGAGCACATTGCGGTGCGAAGGCTGGTAGGGCTTCCTCTGACAGGGTTGACGGGGAGAGGCCTCGAGTCTTCTACTGGTGGCTCCGAAGAGGGGCACAATGATGGATCGACCTGTCGATGTCCCGGAGGCTATTGGATGACCTAGTCCCAGACCAGATCACCTGGAGGCCATGGAGGGAGCATCCAGGGTGGGCAAAGGATGGACAGGAGTTGGCTCACATTAGGCGAGTTTGTTGGCTGAGGATGGAGAGGGGAGAGGTGGAGCTCCACAACTACGACTGAGTTTTGTGGTAGTTCGGTCTACAGCAGGGGATCCCATCTCTCAGAGACTACGAGTTTTCTCGGACTGTCCGGGATAACACTACTATTAGCGGGGCTCCCGACATGCAACGATTCTGGAGCCAGGACACAGATGATGCCCCCATCTAGCCAGTGGATGGGGACGACGCAGGAGTAGCCGATGGCTATGATGCCTGGTATGTAGGCATCCGCCCTCCTCGGATGACGAGGGCACAGGGTTCGATCCACACGATTGTGTGTCGGATAGGGAGGCGACGCCAGGCGACGATGGAGGCAGCCCAAGGTTACGGCGGGAGAGAGGCGAGGAGGCCACAGGCATAGGAGAGGCCACGGTAGAGAGAGAGGGAGAGGAGGGAGGCGAGACCCCCATCTCCATAGAGGCCACCATCACCCGATAAGGGCAAGGGTGTGGATACAAGAGAGATTAGCGAGATGGCTACTCTCCGGGTGGAGAGAGATCGTCTGTAGGCCTAGGTGTAGATGCTACAGGATGAGGCTGCACGCCATCGATCTGAGGTGGCACAGCTACGAGATGAGATTGCATGCCTCAGGGCACGGGGCGGAGGGGCGAGCACACAGGAGCTGGCACGGTCGATTGCTCAGACCACATTCTACCAAGGCATCTACTTCTAGATGGTGCCAGAGGGTCAGAGGGTACAGTTGCCAGCTGGCATTACTGACCCTATCAGGATTGGGTCCTTGAGGACTACGTCCCGGTCGAGGACGAGGACTACACAGACGGTGATGGGGCCACCTCGTCCACCTCAGGGTGGGGGAGGAGATGAGGCAGAGAGCTCGAGGGGCTCTCGAGGCTAGAGGGTTGGACTAACATTGTATTATATGATTATTTTTGATAAAGGATTGAGTATGCTGAGGTACAGATTGTGGCATACCAATCTAATTTTGATGATGTACATATGTTGTTGATATATATAGATGAGATATTTTTGATCATATGACTTATATTGTGTGTATGCTTATGATGCTTTTATGTTTGATTGATTGATTTGATAATTCATGTAATTATGTCGTTGGATATATTATAATTTGAATGTCATGCTTATGATATTTTAAATGAAATAATCTGATGTAACAAATTGATTGTTTATGATAAAATGTGATAAAAATAAAAAATAAAAAGAGACTTCTAACAATAATTTCAAAGGACATTGTCGCTATTATAGACCATTTCATGGAGTCGCTGCTCACTCGGTCGTCAAGCTAATCCCAGGATAGAAATATTGTTAAAAGTAAAAGAGTGCTTAAGAGACTGTCTTAAGACTTTGTTGTGATAGTGCAAATGATGATGATGATGATGGTTTGTTTTCAGATTTCATAAGAAATATTGTGCATGAAATAATGTTTTAAAATGATTCTTGCTAGGCATAAATTCCTAAGTGTGATAAAATTTTTGGATAATTCTTTAGGAATTATACCATCATTGTAAAATTAAAGGTTGACATAATGACATGAGATAATGAAAATGTGTTTGCTTTTGAAAAGTATAATTTGTGTAGCATAATGAATTAAGTCATATGGTTTTCATGATTTTTAATAAATGGAGAATAAAAATTGTTACAATGGTTTGCGCTAGGCATAGAATATGTAGGTATAGACTTATACCATCATCGCGAAAATCAAAAAGAGATAGTTTTATTGCATGGTTGATTTTGTAATAAACAAAAAATATGAAAATGGGGACTTGCGCTAGGCATAAAATTCCAATTTTGGTTGTGGGACTATACCATTCGTCGCGAAAGTCAACCAGATATATATGTATATGTTTTGTGTAGTTTGAAAGAAATTTTTTATTTTTCTATTATATAGTTGTCTTTATGGTAAACAACTGTACTTGATTTATTCCAACAAGTTGCAAAAATAATATTTCAAAGTATTTTGAAGACAAAAGTTAGATTTATAAGGAATCCCATGTGCATATGTGAATTCATTTTCAATCTTGATTTATCATAATGATAGCCAAAATCTCTCAAATACAAATGTGTGTGCAATTGCATTGTTCATTTACCAGTTGTGAGCAAGATACTATGATACAAGTGATTTGAAGAAACCAAATAAGTGTTCATTAACCATGATGTAGATGCATATAACCATACTAGGCTACTATGTAGGTTAGATTATCAAGAGCTAGCTAATCCATAAGCAGACATAGGTTTGTACAAAATAAGGTCGCTAATGTGACAGACATATCGCCACGCTAGGAGTTACCCAAGGCCAAGCAGGTTGGGCACAAACCACCTGTTATGGGGCTTACCTCACAGTTTTCGAATAATTGAGAATTCCAGGGATTCAAGCTCATCAACCCTTCTTTTCTTTTCAAAGGGTAGGGAAAGGGATTTTATTGCTTTCTTGCTTTCTTTTGAATTTCTTTTGCTTGAATTTTGAGATAATGCTTGAAATTTTGCTGAAATAACTTTTTTCTTTTCTTTTCTTTTTTTTTTTCTTTTTTTTTGTTCTAGGGATACTTGCTCGGATTGGCTGTAGAGCAAGGGATTTTTATTTTGGGTAGGGGTGAGCTTGTCCTTTTGCCAATTCTCAAAGATTCTAGACCATGTGCATGATAGGATAGCAGGGGAAACTTTTCGCTCAAGAAATCACTTCTACTATGTAGCAAAACATGGAAATTACAAATATAATCATTTTATTGTGAAAAGATGTGCTTGGTTTAAGTAAATAACAAGATCAATTCTCTATGCTCAAACTTTATTTAATTGAATTTTGTGGACTTTGATATAAGAGAGATTAGTAATCATGCCAGATAAAGTCAAGATATTTATTTGTTTGTGAGTGTGCAAGTGAGGGATGCCAAATAAATGCTAATTTATCCAAAATAAGTTGAAACATATAACTGCAATAATTGTAAGAAAATATATATAAATGATTTTTGAGAAGTTTGGAGAATGTTGACTCTCTCTTTCTTCTTTATTTCGTTTTGGTTTCGAAAGAGTCAAGCATATAGCTGTTTTTAGATTTTTATTTCGATTTTTGTTTTTGAGCAAAAAGAACTTAACAAGTGCTTTAAATAAATGCAATAGATAGTTTTGAAGATTTTGGATGATTATGAATATTTTTGGTGTTTTTGAATAAATTGAAAGAAGTACAAGATAGTAATTTTGAACAAATATATACATGGATGAAATGACCAAGTTTATGCATAGTAACGTTTAAGATGCAAAATATTCATAGGTTCTTTAAGTTCTTTACCATCTAAGGTAGATAATTTATATGCTCCTAATTCAAATTTAGCAGTAATAATGTATGGTCCAAGCCAATTGGGCTCGAATTTACCTTTAAGTTCCTTAGTTGCATTTGTATTTTTTTTATTTTCTTTTAAAACAAGGTCGTCGATCTCAAAGGATCTGTGACGAACTTTCTTAGCATATGATCTTTTAAGCTTGTTTTGGTAAGCATGGAGATGCTCCAAAGCATTGATGCATTTTTCATCTAGGAGTTCCAGCTGACTGAGTCTGCCAGCACGATATTCATCTCCTACTTCGGTATCTTGAAGTAGCAGAGCCAAAGAAGGAACTTCCAATTCAAATGGAAAAACTGCTTGACACCATACACCAAAATAAATGGTGAAGTTCCAGTGGGGGTTCGAACACTAGTTCGATAGGCCCACAAGGCTAGATATAATTGAATGTGCCGATCCACGGCGGTTTATTGACCAATCTTTTGAGAATTTTGATTAAGGTTTTGTTAGACGCTTCTGCTTGACCATTACCCTGAGGATAATAGGGAGTGGACCAGCGATGTTGAATCTTATATTTTTGACATAATTTTTTAACATATTTATTTTTGAAACAAGTTCCATTGTCAGAGATGAGATTGGCAGGAATTCCGAACCTGCAAATGATTTGATTAAAAATAAATTTAGAAACTTGTGTGCCAGTGCGGGAAGCTAAAGGCATAGCTTCGACCCACTTCGTGAAATACTCGATGGCGCTTATGATGAACTTGTGTCCATCAGATGACATAGGATTGATTTTGCCAATAATATCCAAGCCCCATTTAGAAAAGGGCCATGGAGATGAAATAGCCTGCAGCTCTTGTGCAGGCGCATGGACAAGGTCAGCATGTTTTTGACACTTGTCGCAATGGCGCACATACTCATGTGCATCCGTTTCCATGGTAGGCCAAAAGTATCTTATTCGAAGGAGCTTTTTAGCAATGAGACTACCACTAAAGTGTCCTCCACAAGATCCATTGTGGGCTTCACTCAAGGCTGATTTAGACTCTTCTAAGTTTAAACATCTTAATAGGATACCTTCAAAAGATCTCCTATATAAAGTATTGCCAATTATTACGAATCGACTTGCTCGTCGACGTAATAACCGACGCTGGTTTCTATTATAATTAGCAGGGAAAGTCCCATTTTGGAGGAAATCAAATATGTCCGTATACCAAGGTTCAGGAGTAGTTTCATTGATTAGAAACACATCCAAAGGCTCTAAGCATGACTTATTTGAAGCGGGTTTCTGGAGTCGATGAATAATGATAGTGGCATATTCGTCATCTAACTCCAAGGGCAGGGAGAGATGCGGCGATGGCCATAGCGTCGACTGCACGATTGCTAGTTCGAGGAATGGCTTCCAAGGTAACTTGATCAAATAAAGACATTAATTGTAAAACATAGGCCTTATATGGGCGCAGTTTATCATCTCGGGTTTGATAAACTTCATTAATTTGGTTTATAACCAATTGGGAATCACCAAAAACTAAAAGGTGTTTAATTTTTAGTGTTAGGGCAGCTCGTAATCCAAGGATTAGAGCTTCATACTCAGCAGTATTGTTGGTGCAAGCAAAGGTCAATTTGAAGGACAAAGGAATAAGATGTTTTTGCGGAGATATTAAAATAATACCCGCACTAGCCCCACTCATGCATCGGGCTCCATCAAAGTATAAGGACCATTGTTCAATATGGTCTACCTCTAATTAAAGGCATTCATCAGGAAATTCGATGATGAGGGGATGAGTAGACTCTAAGGGTGCAGCAGCTAATTGATCTGCTATGATTTGACCCTTAACAAACTTTTGTCCTATGAATGTGAGATCAAACTCGCTCAGAGCAAGAACCCACTTGGCTGTGCGACCCGATAAATAAGGTCGACTCATGAGATATCTTAAGGGATCATATTTAGCAATGACATAAGTTTTTTGACTAAGCATATAATGTCATAATTTTTGCGTAGCAAACACGACTGCTAGACATAGTTTTTCCAACGCTGTATAGCGGGTTTCATAACTGATGAAAGTTTGGCTAATATAATAATTAGCACGTTCTCGCTTTTCATCATCAAGTTGAGCTAACATAGCCCCTAAGGCAAAATTTGAAGCAAAAATATATAGAAGAAATGGGCGATCGGATTTAGGTGGTGAAAGCACAGGTGGATTAAGGAGGTATTGTTTGAGAAGTTCAAAAGCTTCTCTACATTCGGTATCCCAATTAAAGGGGACATCCTTCTTAAGGAGTTTAAGAAAGGGACCGATTTTGTCTACCAGCTTATCAATGAAGCGACGGATGGCTTGAAGTTTACCTTGTAAACTTCGTAACTCAGATATATTAGTAGGTGCGAGCATATCAGTGATGGCTGCAATCTTGAGAGGGTCGATTTCAATACCACGTAAAGAAACTAAAACCCCTAATAGTTTGCCAGATTTAACTTCGAATATGCATTTTGCTAGATTTAATCGAATGAGATATTCTCGTAATCGATTAAAAACTTTTTGCAAATCATCCAAATGATGATCTTCAATAAGAGAGCGAGCTATAATATCATCTACATAATCATGTAGGATATCATGCATCATATCATGAAAAATGTAGGTCATAGCCCGTTGATAAGTTGCACCGGCGTTCTTTAAGCCAAATGGCATCACTTTCCAGCAAAAGGTACCCCAGGGGGTAATAAAGGTTGTTTTAGCCTGATCTTCAGGAGCTATCCTGATCTGATTATAGCCGGAGAATCCATCCATTAAGGACATCATCCCACTCCCGATAGTAAAGTCAATGATTTGATCCATGTTTAGAAGATGAAAGTCGTCTTTAGGGCATGCAGCGTTAATATCTCTAAAATCTGTGCAAACCCTAACTTTGGTAGCTTCTTTCTTGGTGACTGGAACTACATTTGAGATCCATTCAGCATAATCAATAGCTTGTATAAAGATAATGTTCAGGAGTTTTTCTAACTCTCCTTTGACTAGCAGAGCCACTTTGGGATGCATTTTTCTAAGTTTTTGTTTAACAGGTTTAGCATCCGGATGGACCACTAGATGGTGCATGATGACAGAAGGGTCTAGACCTGGCATATCTTCGTATGTCCAAGCGAAGACATCTTCATACTCTTTAAGGAATGCAATGTATTGTTCTTGTTTTTCTTGACTTAATTCTGATCCAATATTGATTATGTGAGGATTGTCCTCAGTTCCAATGTTAACTTTAATGACATTTTCTACCTCCATGTGTAGATCTCTTTCAAAATTAGGTGGGGCGGGTGAAACGCCCAATTCTTGTAATTCTTGTAGGGTTAATTTAGATAATTCATCTTGAGGATTAGTGGCCTCAAGTTGGGCTATAGTTGGTATAGAACCATCAAAATAAAACCCATTGTGCAACATATCTTCAACAGAGACATCATGGAAGATATCTCCTTCCAACTCTTCATCGGGGTCAGCAATCATTTCAGGGTATGCTATGGACAGCATGTTGCATGAAAACGATTGATTTTTAAGAGGCAAATCAACATGCCTATCCAAATAATCTTGATAGCATATGAGATGATCATCATCCTCAAAAGGAAAGGGTTGACCCTTACTAGGAAATAGGCCCACACCACAGTGAGCAGGCCACGGTTCTACCTCGAAAGGTTCTTTCATGTCGTTTTGGAAAGGTCCCAAGCCTTTCCCTTTATATCCCATTTTAAGCATCATGGGTTTAGCTTTAATATAATCATTGGTAAAATAACACCGAGCATATCCCTCATGATGAGTTTTGATATTTTGAGGGATTCTTCCCCAGTCATATCCTTTATAAATGAAGGCACAACTCCCGACTTGGTAAGTACTTCCCATAGGTTGTGGGAGGCCCAAAGTACGAGGAGATGGCGGCAAGTTATTTAAAAGGTTTGAATCTTGCATGAAAGCATTCATTTTTTTTTATATTAAGGTTGTAGATAAATCTGGTAAAAGTTCATCAGAAAGGGCATAAGATGTAGAAGGCTTATTACCTATATCCTTAGATGTGGAAGGTATGATAGATGTGTCTAGAGGTTTTGAATTTATAGGGGTAATAGTTGAAGGATTGGTTGTAGATTTAAGATCCTTTTGAGGTTCTAGAGTAATTTGTTTAGAGGGTTGTTGGTCTATATAGGAGGATGAAATTAATGGAGGGGAAATAGGTGAAGTTATGGGTTTATGTTTCACATTTTTAGATGAAAGATAAGAACTAGGATGTGTGGATGACAGAGCTGGGCAAAATTGCACTCCAACAGGTTCTACCAAAGCACACATATCAAAATGTCTAGGGTCACCATGAATAGTGACCAACTAATTTTTGAATTCAAATTTAACACATTGGTGTAAGGTTGATGGGACCGCTCGCATGGCGTTGATCCAAGGGCGACCCAAAAGTATATTGTACAATGTTGGGCAATGTACAATAAACACGGTTGTTTCTAGGGTTCTAGGACCAACTTGCAATGGGAGGGTAATAACTCCACACGTTTCTTGTGTTTCGTCATTAAAAGCTTTGATGATCATATCAGTTTTCTTCATTTCATCACTTCTAAAGCCAAATCGTTGGTAGAAGTCAAAGGTGCAAATGTTTAGAGATGAGCCATTATCAATCAAAACTCTTTTGACGACTACATCTCCAATTAAAGCGAGTAATGTATAAGGGATTGTCCTTATGTAAAGCTGTGTTGTGGGTATCTTTATCCCGAAAGTCAATACAATCAATCTCTCGAGTGATGATAGTATTGGCCATAGCTTCAGGTTGAATGTTTTGAGGTACCATCATTTGGCTCAATGTAAGAATCAACTCATCCCTATGGGTGGGAGAGGATCTTAATAAATCTAAGAGGGAAATTATGGCCGTAGTGTTAGACAATTGCTCATTAATGTTGTAAGGGGGTTTAGGTTGAACAGTAGGAGCATGATTCCCTTTATTGGGGTTTTTCAAAACGAATGGAGCTGATCTATCGTTCTGGTTTGGTTCTTGTTGAGAGTTTTGAGCTTGTTGTTGAGTAACAACTCTAATGGTACCTACAATGTTATAATGGAGACGTTGAACTGGTCTCGATTGAGCATTAATGGCTTGTTCATTAGAAAGGAATATATTAGAAGAAGGTCGAGTAGTGACTCTTCTAGGAAATGGTTCTTCTGGAACCATAGCATCTGTGACGGGTTGAATAGGATCTGATTCATTTTCAGAACTATTCGATTGGTTTGAAGTAATGTCTACTTGACTTTCACTATCTGATTCTATATCACTAGAATCAGAAGTTTGAAAATTATGTAAGGGCCTGGTCGTAACCAGGGATAAGGTCATGTCAAATATTTGAGGATCCTGAACAGGTAATTTCCCGCTAATGGTTCCTACATATCGAGTAGGAGGGGGAACATTATGATGTTCGATTTGATTGGCTACCTCTTTACCATGTCTTGGTAAAGGGTGTTGAAATATGTCTAGAGTTTGATTGGCATTTTGATTTTGATTTTGAGGAACGGTCTTTTGAGTATTGTTAGGAGGGTTTTGTTTAGGTTGGAAGGCTTGCACTTCCATTTCATTATTGTCAATCAAATCTTGTATTTTATGTTTCAGCCTTTTACAAGCATTGGTAGAATGTCCAGGTCCTCTATGGAAATCACAATGCAAATCAGCTCTGTATCCGGGTATAGTTGGGTCAGGTTCCCGGATAGCTGGTAATTGGATCAAACCTCTTTCGAGTAATTGAGGTAAAATAGTTGATAAGGGTTGGTTTAATCTAGTGAAATCTCAAGGAGGCTTGTTAGGAGGTTTCAATATGAATTTTTTTGTTGTCTTTGTTGTATTGATATTAGCAACATTTTTGTTGTCAGTGACTCCGTCACCGACAACTTGTTTGTTTTTATATTGATTTCTAGATGTTTTCTCATCATCCTTCTTCCTAATTTGGTCTCTCCTAATGAGGGAATCTTCTACTCTTCGAGCTAAATCTATAGCTTGATCGAAGGTAGTTAAAGTAGCAGTCGATAGCTCATAAGATATCTGTTCTTGTAAATTGTTGATGAAAATGTCCAACATTTCCCTATAAGGCAGCACAAAGTGCGGTTTTCTGTCAATTGCCTCCATCTAGCTAAGAAATCGGCAAAGAATTCATCCTTGTCTTGTTTTAAATTGTATAGGTCTTTAATAGTTACATGCATCTCGATGTAGGCACTAAATTGATGGACAAATGATTCAATTGTTTCTTCAAAGTTTCTCAAAGAATGAGTGGGCAATTGATAGTACCACTCTAATGCCATTCCACCTAAACTTTTTGGGAACATTTTTAGTAATAGCAAGTCGTCATGCGATATGTCGTGACATGCTATCCTAAACATGCGAAGATGCTCTATGGGATCTTCGGTTCCTTTATATATAGGCAGGACAGGCATGGGAAAATGCTTAGGATATGGTTGAGCTACAACTATGGGATCCAAAGGTTGACTATAGATCTCTCAATAATTATACGAGGGACGATAGGGATCTATTTGGTCCATACGTGAAGCTAACTGTTTCACCATGGCTTCCAGATTACTAGTTTGCCCCCCATATTGTTTCGGTAGGGCATTGACATGAGTGTTATGGGCGTATGATGGAGGAACATGCAGATTAGATGCCATGTTACTGTTGTGTAAATTATTGGTAGGAAAAGTATTATGCAGGAATTTTGAAGCTGTATTATGTTGTATTCCAGATTGTTGAAAGTTTATATTTGGCTTTGTTTTAGTTTTCTGTTTACTTGAAGCATTTTGCTCAATATTTTTGCGGAATAAAGTATTGAAGGAAGGTTTCTTTTGTGTGGGAGTGATTTTAGGTTGAATAACAGGTTGCTTAGGAGTTTGGGTAACCTGTTGTTTTGACATGCTTTGGGCTATAGTGACCATATCCGTATTGGATGGTCCAGCCTTGTCACTTTCTTGATCAATGAAATACAAATGATTAGTCTGCATATTGCATATATATTCCATGGCTGCTTGAGTTTTACTAATTTGCCCTTTATCAAGACGAATTGCCACATTAAGGTCATCAATGTTATCCATGAGAAATTTCTTGAAATGCTCTACATTGTCAAAGGCAATAGTTCCATTTGGAGCTACTCTAGGGGATGAGGATCCATCCTCTTTAACACTTCCTTCTTGTTCCTTATCTTCCCCTAAGTCTTCATCTGATTGACCTAGAGTTTCTCCTTCCGGATTTGAATCTCCGAGAAGGACATTTGGGTCTTTAGTTGTATCTTGTACCCAATCTTCGTCTTCCCCTAAAGTTTCTTTGCCATTCCTAAGTTTAGGCATGGTGCTAAGTTTTGATTTCAGCAAATATATATATATATATATATATATATATATATATATATATATATGCAACAAATTAAAAGGTATATATTTACTATATACCTACTACAATATTTGAAAATGAAATGTTTAAGTTTTGCTAAGTTTTTGATTTTTTTTTTTTTTTTTTTAGTTTTTAGTTTTTTGAAACAATATAATAAAGACAGCAAATAACACAATAAATGCAAGAAATAATGCTGAAGTAAATCTAGTTTTCTATAAACAATTTATGAATATCATTAATAGGTTCGAGTTGTTCAGGAGTCATGAAGTGTTCTTCAAATTGAAAGTTTTCTTTTAAAAATTTGATGAAAAGAGTTATAGTGATGTTGTCTGTTTTAGATGCTGGTTGATAAAAGTAAAGCTCGTGGCAATACTCTCAATATAACACAACTCGCGGAACTCTATTCCATATTTCCCTATCTATAAGAACAACCTCTTGGTCTTCTACACAACCTAGGAACTGGTGCACAATGGCTGCGTTCTCGAGGTATTCCTCGAAGGTGAACAACTCTGAAGATATTAGATCTCTCCTATAGGCTAACCATCTATGGCAGGCTCTCTGAAGTTCATGATAAAAAACTAGTTGATGAGGATCCAGGATTCTATCTAGGACTAGCCTCTTGATTTTCTTAAGTTGTGTGGACCTAGATGAAATGAGACTAAGTCTCCTATCAAGTTCGTTCCATAGGAATTGATTTCTACTTGTTTCAGGCACACTAAGGATAGAATTGACTTCTATGGCTGCCAATTGGTTTTCTACGTTTATAGTAACTGCTAACCTTTTCTTAGGAGCTACCATCTAAACATGATTTCAAACTTAAAGGATTTAAAATGCATCTATGTTTTAGTTGCTCTATATATATATATATATATATATATATATATATATATATTTTTTTTTTTTTTTTTTTTTTTTTTTTTTCAAAAGGTTATGATGCATTCACGTCGGGTTCACCAAAATGTATCGCTCCAAATTTTTTGCATCCCTACCTTCAGGCTATTGGATCCGCGCCCAGAAGGAGGATGGGAAAAGGATGTCGCGGTACCTCAGACGAGAGGACTTTGCGAAGGTCCCACCTCTCAAGGGAGGTGTATTTTGATGATTTTTTGACGGATGGTGGGTTCACCAGGAAACATTTAACGGTAGCTTCCATGCCTAGGTTTTGGAATGTGTTTAAATGTGTTCATTTTTAACCTTAAGCATTCATATCCTAGGTTTGGCCGAATGAATCTAGATTACTCTATATGAAAATGCAAGTTCAATGAATACAAAAAATAGATTTACAGACATAAAACAAAAAATTTACAAAATGCAAACGAGGAATACCTGATCCGGATGTCTGAAGAAGATTCTAATGTTGAAGCAGTCTGGATCGTCTAAAATTTGACATAATCGTCTACAATCAGACAAGATCGTTTGAGATCTGACGAATTCGTCAGACGAATTCGTCAGACGAATTCGTCAGAGACCTGCAAAATCGAAAACAGATGCAAAATAAAAAAAACACTACAGTGCTAATAGAGGGAAATGATATAAAATGGCAACAATATTATCAAACTAAAACTTAAACACAGAGACAAAATGAATCGTGCTAATTAAATGATAATTAGGATTTAATTATGCACTTAATCTAAATGGGTGAACTCCAGATGCAAAATAATATAAAACACTGAATAGATTATCTAATTTGTAGAATAAAATGACAGAGAAAAGGTTGAGAAATTTAAACTTTAGGCACTGATTGCCTTAATATGGACTGCAGTCGAGATCGTCTCGCATCAGTACGAAATTGCCTCAAATTTGACAGGTTCGCCTCTGATCTGAACAGGATCGTCGACAACGATAAATGCTAGCTCCGACTGAAAAATAGTGATGTACCTGCAACAAAATGATATGGAACTAGTGCAAATGGAAAATAGGGATGTTTTAACGTGAATGGAATTGAATTGCAGATAATTTTCAGCCAGGGGTTGGGAAGGGAAAATCCTAGAGACTAAATAGGCTTAGGGGAGTAGTTGGGAGGTTGGGGATCATCCCAATTTGGGAGATCTCCAACGGGGGGAGGGTTCCAACGATGCAGACACGCTTCTGCCTAGATTGGAGACCCGTTGGAACAGATTCCAACTTTGCAAAATTAGTTTTGCGACAAGATTGTCTGGACGTCCTAGTCCAGACGAAATCGTCAAATCTGGGGCGATATCGTCTGATCGGCGACGATATCATCAAACGGTCAAAACAACCTCTAAAAATGACGCGAAAAATGGGGAAACGGTTTTCCCGATGGTTAACGGGCGGTTTGGGAGGTTAAATTTGATTTTTAAATTATTTACTAAGGTGAATGTAATTATTCCAATTTTACTGCGTCAATTTTAGGGTGCTACACAACTAATAAATGTGTTGACTTTTAAGGAGGATATCTATGTTCAAATATTATTAGGTAATACATGTATAATTGTCAAGTTGTTGTAATGCCATTATGTTATCACAATGTAGTACGAGTGGGGCCCATTTCAGTCCCATATAACCAATTAAAAAATATAGTTTTCATGTAATGAGGTTGTCCTAGCCCAAAACAAACACTTGTGAGATAAAGCCCCTCAAATCCATATACAAGCTTATAAGATCATCAACAAGGTTATAAAAGAGTAATATATCTATTCCTTGACCAAATCTAAAAAAATATATCTATTCCCCAATAGGACTAACAAACTTAATTTTTTCAATGAGCTTACACAGGTTTTTATGAGGAGTCAAAATATATTTTTATATTTTTCAATAACTTTACGCTATGAGGCATCCCAATCCCCTCATATTGAGTGGGGTTCGAACCTTGGACCTCTCAAAGAGAAGCCAAAGCCCTTACTATAGGAACTACAAACTTCCTCCATGTCAACTTCCTTGATATCTAGTTCTTCATCAATAATATACATGTGTTCCTTCATATCCATGAAATAATAATGAATATCACAGATGAAACACACTAACAAGAGTAAAATCTTTAATACAAAAAATTACCTCCAATTAAATTAATGAAACACCAAAAATATAAATAATAGTGTTAAGGATATTAAAAAACCCTCAGATAAATTAAACCTTATTTCTTAAACTCATATTATCAACACCAAATTGAAGTTAGCAAAACCAAAGACTCACCCTCGTAGGGTTCAAATAAAAAGTAAAGTTGACACCTTTATGTTGGGCACTATAAATAGATCAACAAGAAAGAAAAAACTAATCAATGATCATCTAACACTCTCATAGGTCAAAAATATGATGATCAAAGAATAAGACCAATTTAACACCACTATACAACTCATTCTTTCCAAATTCACGAATAGTATAATACAATGGATATAGATATATTAAGCATCCACAACATGCATTAATGCATACCTCCACCCTAGGTGTGACCTCATTTATTACTCTAATCACCGCAAGCTCTCATGATTATTCTATAATGCATGAGGAGAGTCAACCAATTATACATGATAATAAATAATGTGAACATGGTCTTATTCAATCGTTATATATACTTTTCACTTTAATAACCATTCATGTCATTTTTAAATGATAAGTCACTGGAACATAGATTCATTATTTATTACATCATTAGTTATAAATGCTTCCTCCTCCTACCTAGATTCCCCTAGCTCGACTAGATAGTCCAAAATTTTATTTCCTTTCACTAATATGTTTACAATCCCTGTATTACAAATATCTTCAAATGGGCTTAGAATCCTCAATAAGGATATCATTCTTAAAATCTCCAAGCCTTTCATTTGTAAAAGTGTATGTAATTATCCCTTGTTTTTTTTTTTTTATTATTTCAATATGTTATTTGAATTCCAACTAGTAAAGCTTTAGCTTTAGAATAATTGTAGGACTAAAATCCATGTGATGAGTCTTCCTTCATTATCTCTTAAAATTCCACCACATCATTCCCTACTTAGATTCCCTATCTAACTAGTTATTTATTGCATGGATTTCAAATGGTTTTATTTTTAATTTAGTGTATAGATTTTTAGAATAATTGTACAACTAAAATCCATGTAATGAGTCTTCCTTCGTTATCTCTTAAAATTCTACCACTTCATTCCCTACTTAGATTCCCTATTAACTAGTTATTTATTGCATGGATTTCAAATAGTTTTATTTTCAATTTAGTGTATAAATTTTAATATTTATGAAGTTTAAAAATCATTGTTTCATAATCAAATCAATCACACAATCTCTCAAGTGTAGGCCCTTAGAATGATGTTTGCATGTATTTGTTACATATTTTATATCATCATATTTAAAATTACATTGTGTTTAAAAAAAATCTATAAATTACATGTAGTATAATTCATGGTCTTCATATAAATGGCATGATCTCAACTAATAAATGTGTTGACTTTTAAGGAGGATATCTATGTTCAAATATTATTAGGTAATACATGTATAATTGTCAAGTTGTTGTAATGTCATTATGTTATCACAATGTAGTATGAGTGGGGCCCATTTCAGTCCCATATAACCAATTAAAAAATATAGTTTTCATGTAGTGAGGTTGTCCTAGCCCAAAACAAACACTTGTGAGATAAAGCCCCTCAAATCCATATACAAGCTTATAAGATCATCAACAAGGTTATAAAAGAGTAATATATCTATTCCTCGACCAAATCTAAAAAAATATATCTATTCCCCAATAGGACTAACAAACTTAATTTTTTCAATGAGCTTACACAGGTTTTTATGAGGAGTCAAAATATATTTTTATATTTTTCAATAACTTTACGCTATGAGGGATCCCGATCCCCTCATATTGAGTGGGGTTCGAACCTTGGACCTCTCAAAGAGAAGCCAAAGCCCTTACTATAGGAACTACAAACTTCCTCCATGTCAACTTCCTTGATATCTAGTTCTTCATCAATAATATACATGTGTTCCTTCATATCCATGAAATAATAATGAATATCACAGATGAAACACACTAACAAGAGTAAAATATTTAATACAAAACTTTACCTCCAATTAAATTAATGAAACACCAAAAATATAAATAATAGTGTTAAGGATATTAAAAAACCCTCAAATAAATTAAACCTTATTTCTTAAACTCATGTTATCAACATGTTGGTCACAAATCTGCCACAGGAAAGGATTTATATATATATGCGCCCTAGACTTGGCCAACATTGAAAGTCCGAGAGAAAGAGAAGTCTTTCGGGCCAATCTCCAGAGAGGGTTGGTTCCCACACTAATCTGAACTGGTTTCAAGACTAGAGATGCAGGAAAGAAATGGGAAAACATGGAAAGAAACAGGAAATAATGCGGAAAGAAATGGGAAATAACTGAAAGGGATATAAATATGGCCGAAGTCGATCATTAATGGGGAGAACAATCTCGAACAGCAATAACTTTAACTAGATCCTAAAGCTCAGCAGCAACTGACTCTTAGAACACATATATAGAAATTAGATCACGCATTAGCCATGAGTTCGCTTCCAAATAAACTTCAAACATTCAAATGCCAATACAGCCAAATTCAACACAGCAGAATTCAACTGATATTACACTGGACTACACAGAAGTAAATCACACAGAAAGCCAAACATACACAACAAATGAGATCACCAACTCCAGAAGACACTAAGAATGGAAGCAATTGCATCTAGGATTTCTACTTTAATTTTTGCAACAAGATCCTCCTCCATATGTTTGAATTTTACATTGGTATTTATAGAGGTCCATCCTCTTCCTTTCGTATTATAGCATTTAATAAATAAAACAAATCTCAAAGAAACGATCCCCTTAATCTATCTCAGAGAAACGACAGTTATCAGGACAAGCCGAAAGTTGTTAAGAGATCACGAACAAGAACTTTTAATGTTGGAGGCGTCTTTAATTTTGGTGGCTTCGGGCTTCGAAAACTGCCTCAAGTTCTTCCATCTTGCGCACATCGGTAATCAGCAGCATTTAATCTCCAAGCCTCTTTGACCACGATTTGGAAATCATTTGGAGAGCCTTTACTTGATCCTTATCTTCTCTGCACATTCTCCTATGCAATTCTGAAAGAAAATGCAAACAGAAATGTATCGGGCCTTCGTCACTGCTTTGGTCACGAAAATGTGATAGGTCATGAAAATGCGACATGTCGCGAAATCGTGACACTTTTACCTTGCTGCCTTCTCTCTCCACCACCAGTCGTGAAAACATGACATGTCACGAAAATGCGACATCTTCTTTTCTTTTGGCTCTTCACTATGATATGTCGTGAAATCACGACATTCGCCTCTGCTTTGGCTTCTTCGATGCTCCTTATCACAAAAATGAAACATGTCGCGAAATTGTGACATCTTTCTCTTGCACTGTCTTTTCCTCCTTCTTACCCGTGAAAACGCGACAGATCACGAAAATGAGACATGTCGTGATATCGCGACGTTTTCATTTGCCTTGTACGGTTCAGCTCTCAACCCGCGAAAACGCGATAGGTCGCAAAAATGTGACATGTCGCGAAATCACGACGTTTTTTCCATTTGGTTCTTTCATCTTCAACACGTCGTGAAATCATGACAGGTTTCTATGTTCTCCTTATTTTTGCATTCCGCCTCACGAAAATGCGACATGTCGCAAAATCATGACAATTCTCCGCACTTTGCCCTTCCTGCCCAATATGTCACGAAATCGTGACATTTTCTTGCTTTCTCTATTGTTGTCGCTTCCTGTCGCGATATCGCGACAAGTTTCTCTTGCTAGACTTCATCTCCAAAAATGTCACAAAATCATGACATCTCTCATGCCTTGGCTTATCTGTCAGTCCTTCCCACGATAAAACGACATGTCACGATATCGCGACAGTCTGTACCATTTTCTCCTTGTTTTTTTATTGCGATATCGCAAAATTTTTCATTGACATTGCCCTTTGCTAATTTATGTCACGATATCGCGACATTTTCCATCACACTGCTCCATGGCCATCGCAAGTCATGATTTTGTGACATGTCACGATATCACGACAACTTCATTTTAGTGCTTTCGTTGACCACATTGACCGCGAAACTCCAACACGTCGTGATATCGTGACAGTTTTACTGCTTTTCTTTCGTTGACTGCTTTGACCGTGATAACGTGACAGGTCGCAAAAATGCGACATGTCACGATATCGTGACATTTTCTTGACTTAGCCCTTTTCCGCATTTGGCACCGTGAAACTGTGATAGGTCATGATATCGCGACAAATTTCCATGCTTGCACCTTTTGGTTTTGGACCCTGCGAAAACGCGACAGGTCACAAAAATACAACATGTCATGATATCGCGACATCTTTTGGGCTTAGCTTTTTTATGGTATATACACCGCAAAAATGTGACAGGTCACGATTTTGTGACATGTCGCAAAATCGTGACACCTTTGCTTTAGCACAAAATTTGTTAAGTGTCTCTACAATTTGAGCATTCTTGCTTGAACATCGACAACAAAACTAATGTGGCAAAAATGCCAACATTCTTGGCGGCTCACGGGGTATATAGTTCTATTGTATGCACGAATCTCAGGCCTTTATCCATTGGGCAATAGATTCAGGAAACAAGAGGAGCAAGAAAGTAAGTGTTGGTTGAGGCTGGATGTCTCTGCAGGCTACTGCAACAAACTCTTACTGGTACTTGGCTTTTAAAAATAGGATCTTCGACAGAAATGTGTGGAATAGCAAAACTTCCTTTATTTCTTTAGAACTACTGCACTTAGCCTAGCTCAGTTGAGTTGGGTAATCACCAGGTGCTGTGAAAGGATCTTCATGGCAGTAGTGAAAAAGCACCTGTGTTACAAAACAGAAATGAATGGAGGGATGACCTGCGGATGCGTAGGCCATGGAATGGGGATGGTGAATGAATAAATATGGAGGAATGGAAGTGATAGATACAGCAATGGGGTGCTACTGTGCTACCAGTTGCGGGGATTCTATGAAAATAGAGAATGAAATAGAAGTGGATGAAATGGAGAAGGTGGTATGAACTGTGGAGAAATGCTTAAAAGACAAAAAATTAGAAGAAAGGGGAAGTAAAGAAAAGGGAACATTAGAGAGGGGAGTAGAAACAATAGTAGTGGTTTGAATATTTGCAGAAGAAGAAGGAGAAAGAGAGGAAAGGAAATGAAGTAAGGAAGTGGAAGAAATAAGTAGAAGAAAGCCACTATCTACTGAGAAGGAAAAGAAATAAACGTACCTACGGGCTCGCATGCAAAAAGAGCCGAAGTTCACGAGATATATATTTTTTTTTTGTTTTCCTTTTTTTTTTTTATATATGTACAAGGTAACCCCCGATCTTAGATGTGAACTCTCTCGAGAGGTATGCATCCAAACATGACTCTATGATCTCCTAGATCCTAGACCTTGGATAGACACTCAGTAGACTCCTGATTGATAATCAGCTCGGAGTCACCAAAGATTTGCAACGGTCACGCTCCAAGTGTCTCAACCTTCGTGGGACCTAGGCATAAAGCCTCATCTTCTGATGTATTGTCTGTGCAGCTCCAGGTTAACTGGTCTAAAGAAGAACATTGAATTCCAAAAGGTGACATTAGAACAGTCCTAATGCCAGTGCCATTTTTGCATTGTGCCCCATCGAAATAGAGCTGATCTTGACTTCCATCATTATGTTCTTGAGCCTTTTCAGTCTTGAGAATAGAATAACAACCGATCTCAGTTTCCACCATGGCATTAAAATCAAGCATTGAAAACTCATCCTCCAAGCAAAGCCCATCCAGGACTTCCAATTCCTCAGTTATCATATTGACAGAATATTTGGATCTTTCTTCTTCCTCCATCTTCTCTACATGAAAAGCAGAAGGCTTCTGATTGTCAATACAGACTCTTCTTCCTTTGAAAGGAACCTCCAAGTGAGAATAATCCAAAGAAAGGTAGCCTCCCAGCTTAGCAGTGAATTCTCTTGATAAAAACATACTAAAAAATGGTTCCAAATCAACCACAACTATCTCCTAAATTATTGTAATCTGAGGCAGATTATGTAGAGCAATAGGAATATCCTTGATTACACCCATTTTTTTTACGGGGGTCCCATCTAACTGCAAGACACCAGGGCTACTTCTTGTATACTCCATACCCATGACTTCACAAACTGCCTTTGGCATGACAGTTGTCGCAGCACCAAAATCAATTATGCAGTTATGCACAATCCAACCCTCCATTCTGAGTGACAAGTAAAACGGGGGTGGTCTATTCTTCCCAGTGGCTGAAGAAGTTAACATTTGAGACATAACTATCTGGGTTGGAGCCTTTCCCTTATTCTGTATGGTCTTCAGGGATTCCTGTAAGAGATTTACCTATCCAGGTATCTGCAAGGTGTCATACAGACTTACCTTAGCTGGTGTCCATTTGAGTTCTTCAACTATGTTGTACTCCATTGAGATCTGCTCTTTCCCTCCACTGGCAGATTCAAATTTGTTTCTGTACTACTGGGTGGCCTCCACTCATTGTCGTTTAGTCAATGATGGATACCGCAACATCTCTCTAGCTTGTTCCTTTGTTTATGCTTGTGGTTGGGAAGTAGAAGCTTTTTCCTTCTCTTTTGCTTGTGGTGGAAGTGGATCCTTCGACAAAATAGGTGATTGTTGTGGAGCTGGAGGATCATGAGCCTTTGCAAGTATTTGCTGCTTTGTTTCTTGTACAGGAGGCACTTTCAATGGCTCCATCTCATTCGAATCTACCAACTTTGGTTTCTTGTCGCTGTGTGTCAGGACTGCTATGTGTTCCTCAAGAGACTTCACGGAATTAAGATCCACCTCTCAAATCATGTTTACACGGCTCCCTACAAGAACTTGCAAATAATTTTGGTGGACCATGCAAGTGGACTCATCATGTGGGTCATTGCATGTAGAGCACCAATATGTTCCTTCTGCAAGGCCAGCTTCTTCATTTGTCAATACAGTCGGGCTCTTTTTAGGCACTCTACTTGTTGAAGCTGCTTGTTCTCTAGTGATTGGCGGAGGTTGAAATCTCCTGGGTTGAAAATCTCTCTCAGCCTGCTTTCTTTCGAGAACTGTGATTTTGTTTCCCATCGCTCTTATAGCTGAATTAGCAGATTGTACCTCTTGTAATAGTATTGCAAAAGGATCAGGATTTGAGGGTGCAGGAGGCGTTGGTAGAGGTAGAGGTGCTAGCGGTGCAGGTAATGTGGGGAATGAAGTGGGAGCTGACAATTGTAGAATGATTGGTGTAGACAACTGTGGAATAGTTGGAGCAGGAAGCTGAGGGTGCGATCTGAGGCACACTTGAACTCCATGAGGGAATAGGATACATGGAAGGCATAGGATGTGGAAACTAACTAGAGTACAAATGCTTAGGAAGATCAGGTAATATGGGCATTATTACCTTTGGTGGAAGCCTACCTATGGCAATCAAGTCAGCTTTCGCCTTTTGCGCTTGTTCGAACAGTTCTGGAAATGTAGTCACGTTGGACTGCCAGACAGCCCAACCGATGTCTGTGTTAAACGCTCTGAGGTAGTAAAATGCAGCTAGCTCATCAGCAAGTCGAAGACCATCAAGAATTCTCTACCAGCTTCTGGTAAATCTGACATTGAAGTCAGCTATCTCTTCCTATGGGTGCCTTTGAATTACATTAAATTGATGCAATAAGGAGTATGGATCAGCTTGTTCATGAAAATTTTTTACTAACAATTCTCCTAATTGATCCCATGATGTAATGGTGCCTGGTTGCAATGATCGGTACCAATATAACAATTTACCTCTCAGTGATAACACCAACAATTTAATCATTACATCTTCGTCGGTTATGTCATGAATGGCCGCCAAAGAGGCTACATCATTAATATTCTCATAGGTAGTTTTACCAGTACCATCATAGGTCAGTAAAGCTTTCAAAGCATCTTGAGGAACTGGATTTTGTGCCAGTAATTTCAAAGCTCCCGAACCATTCCATGTCGAGAACTTCCTTGGTGGAGGATGCTGGGCCATTTGGACTGTTGGATATGGATGTAGCAAGCTCATAGCAGTACTGGGAGGATTCAGAGATGGCACAAACTGACCTGTAGCTTGCGATGAGATAACAAATGACAGATTCAAAGGACTTACCAATCTTGAGCACTCCCTCCAATTCTAAACATCAATCTCGAAGAATTCGAATAGATCTTCCGATTCTTTGGCACTTGATCTCATGATCATGAAGCAAATATTTTCACTAGCTTCACAATTAGAAATTTCTAGGTACAATCACCTTTAGTAGTCACCAGATGAACTTACAATCTCCGCTTTGAGGTCAAGACAGTTCATCAAAATCTTGATTCCTCCAAGTGTCAATTTGAAATAATACTTGTCCCACCGATTGTGGATATTTCAGAGACAGAAACAGTCTATCCCACCGGGCATGCCAAAAATTTTTGGTCACAAATCTGCCACAGGGAAGGATTTATATATATATGCGCCCTAGACTTGGCCAACATTGAAAGGCCAAGAAAAAGAGAAGTCTCCCGGGCCAATCTCCAGAGAGGGCTGGTTCCCACACTAATCTGAACTGGTTTCAAGACTAGAGATGCAGGAAAGAAATGGGAAAACACGAAAAGAAACAGGAAATAATGCGAAAAGAAATGGGAAATAATTGAAAGGGATATAAATATGGTTGAAGCCGATCGTTAATGGGGAGAACAATCTTGAACAGCAATAACTTTAACTAGATCCTAAATCTCAGTAGCAACTGACTCTTAGAACACATATACAGAAATTAGATCATGCATTAGCCATGAGTTCTCTTCCAAATAAACTTCAAACATTCAAATGCCAATACAACCAAATTCAACACAGCAAAATTCAACTGATATTACACTGGACTACACAGAAGTAAATCACATAAAAAGCCAAACATACACAACAAATGAGATCACCAACTCCAAAAGACACTAAGAACGAAAGCAATTGCATCTAGGATTTCTACTTTAATTTATGCAACAAGATCCTCCTCCATATGTTTGAGTTTTACATTGGTATTTATAGAGGTCCGTCCTCTTTCTTTCGTATTATAGCATTTAATACATGAAACAGATTTCGAAGAAATGATCCCCTTAATCTGCCTCGGAGAAATGACAGTTATCAGGGCAAGCCAAAAGTTGTTAAGAGATCATGAACAGGAACTTTTAATGTTGGAGGCGTCTTTAATTTTGGTGGCTTTGGGCTTCGAAAACTGCCTCAGGTTCTTCCATCTTGCACACATCGGTAATCAACAACATTTAATCTCCAAGCCTCTTTGACCACGATTTGGAAATCAGTTGGAGAGCCTTTACTTGATCCTTATCTTCTCTGCACATTCTCCTATGCAATTCTGAAAGAAAATGCAAACAAAACTGTATCAGGCCTTCATCACTGCTTTGGTCGCAAAAATGTGATAGGTCGCAAAAATGCGACATGTCACGAAATCGTGACACTTTTACCTTGTTGCCTTCTCTCTCCGCCACCAGTCGTGAAAACATGACATGTCATGAAAATGTGACATCTTCTTTTCTTTTGGCTCTTCACTATGATATGTCGTGAAATCACGACATTCGCCTCTGCTTTGGCTTCTTCGCTGCTCCTTATCGCGAAAATGAAACATGTCATGAAATTGCGACATCTTTCTCTTGTGTTGTCTTTTCCTCCTCCTTACTCGCAAAAACGTGATAGATCACGAAAATGAGACATGTCGCGATATCACGACGTTTTCATTTGCCTTGTATGGTTCAGCTCTCAACCCACGAAAACGTGATAGGTCGTGAAAATGCGACATGTTGCGAAATCATGATGTTTTTTCCATTTGGTTCTTTCATCTTCAACACGTCACGAAATCGCGATAGGTTTCTATGTTCTCCTTATTTCTGCCTTTCGCCTTGTGAAAATGCGACATGTCGTGAAATCGCAACAATTCTCTACACTTTGCCCTTCCTGCCCAATATGTCGCGAAATCGCGACATTTTCTTGCTTTCTCTATTGTTGCCGCTTCCTGTCGCGATATCGCGACAAGTTTCTCTTGCTGGACTTCATCTCCAAAAATGTTGTGAAATCACGACATCTCTCATGCCTTGGCTTATCTGTCAGTCCTTCTTGCGATAACGCGACATGTCGCGATATCGCAACAGTCCGTACCATTTTCTCCTTGCTTGCTTTTTTGTCGTGATATCACGACATTTTTCATTGACATTGCCCTTTGCTAATTTATGTCGCGATATCACGACATTTTCCATCACACTGCTCCATGGCCACCGCAAGTCGCGATTTTGCGACATGTCGCGATATCGCGACAACTTCATTTTAGTGCTTCTATTGACTATGTTGACCGCGAAACTCCAACACGTCGCGATATCGTGACAGTTTTATTGCTTTGCTTCCATTGACTGCTTTGACCGCGATAACGCGATAGGTCGCGAAAATGTGACATGTCGCGATATCACGACACTTTCTTGACTTAGCCCTTTTCTGCATTTGGCGTCACAAAACTGTGACAGGTCGCGATATCGCGACAAATTTCCATGCTTGCACCTTTTGGTTTTGGACCCCACAAAAACGCGACAGGTCACGAAAATGCGACATGTCGCAATATCGCGACATCTTTTGGGCTTAGCTTTTTTATGGTACGGACACCTCAAAAATGTGACAGGTCACGATTTTGCGACATGTCACGAAATCGCGACACCTTTGCTTTAGCACAAAATTTGTTAAGTGTCTCTACAATTTGAGCATTCTTTTGCTTGAACATCGACAACAAAACTAATGTGGCAAAAATGCCAACACAACACCAAATTGAAGTTAGCAAAACCAAAGACTCGCCCTCGTAGGGTTCAAATAAAAAGTAAAGTTGACACCTTTATGTTGGGCACTATAAATAGATCAACAAGAAAAAAAAAACTAATCTATGGTCATCTAACACTCTCATAGGTCAAAACT
Organism: Wollemia nobilis; assembly: GCA_028583015.1. Lineage (NCBI taxonomy): Eukaryota > Viridiplantae > Streptophyta > Pinopsida > Araucariales > Araucariaceae > Wollemia > Wollemia nobilis. Next base: position 4,885,505 of record JAQPPZ010013020.1, on the reverse strand, counting down.
ATGATGATCAAAGAATAAGACCAATTTAACACCACTATACAACTCATTCTTGCTAAATTCATGAATAGTATAATACAATGGATATAGATATATTAAGCATCCACAACATGCATTAATGCATACCTCCACCCTAGGTGTGGCCTCATTTATTACTCTAATCACTGCAAGCTCTCATGATTATTCTATAATGCATGAGGAGAGTCAACCAATTATACATGATAATAAATAATGTGAACATGGTCTTATTCAATAGTTATATATACTTTTCACTTTAATAACCATTCATGTCATTTTTAAATGATAAGTCACTGGAACATAGATTCATTATTTATTACATCATTAGTTATAAATGCTTCCTCCTCCTACCTAGATTCCCCTAGCTCAACTAGATAGTCCAAAATTTTATTTCCCTTCACTAATATGTTTACAATCCTTGTATTACAAATATCTTCAAATGGGCTTAGAATCCTCAACAAGGATATCATTCTTAAAATCTCCAAGCCTTTCATTTGTAAAAGTGTATGTAATTATCCCTTGTTTTTTTTTTTTTATTATTTCAATATGTTATTTGAATTCCAACTAGTAAAGCTTTAGCTTTAGAATAATTGTAGTACTAAAATCCATGTGATGAGTCTTCCTTCATTATCTCTTAAAATTCCACCACTTCATTCCCTCCTTAGATTCCCTATCTAACTAGTTATTTATTGCATGGATTTCAAATGGTTTTATTTTTAATTTAGTGTATAGATTTTTAGAATAATTGTAGAACTAAAATCCATGTAATGAGTCTTCCTTAATTATCTCTTAAAATTCTACCACTTCATTCCCTACTTAGATTCCCTATTAACTAGTTATTTATTGCATGGATTTCAAATGGTTTTATTTTCAATTTAGTGTATAAATTTTAATATTTATGAAGTTTAAAAATCATTGTTTCATAATCAAATCAATCACACAATCTCTCAAGTGCAGGCCCTTAGAATGATGTTTGCATGTATTTGTTACGTCTTTTATATCATCATATTTAAAATTACATTGTGTTTATAAAAAATCTATAAATTTCATGTAGTATAATTCATGGTCTTCATATAAATGGCATGAGCTAAACTAATAAATGTGTTGACTTTTAAGGAGGAGATTTATGTTCAAATATTATTAGGTAATACATGTATAATTGTCAAGTTGTTGGAATGCCATTATGTTATCACAATGTAGTACGAGTGGGGCCCATTTCAGTCCCATATAACCAATTAAAAAATATAGTTTTCATGTAGTGAGGTTGTCCTAGCTCAAAACAAACACTTGTGATATAAAGCCCCTCAAATCCATATACGAGCTTATAAGATCATCAACAAGGTTATAAAAGATTAATATATCTAGTCCTCGACCAAATCTAAAAAAATATATCTATTCCCCAATAGGACTAACAAACTTAATTTTTTCAATGAGCTTACACAGGTTTTTATGAGGAGTCAAAATATATTTTTATATTTTTCAATAACTTTACGCTATGAGGGATCCCAATCCCCTCATATTGAGTGGGGTTCGAACCTTGGACCTCTCAAAGAGAAGCCAAAGCCCTTACTATAGAAACTACAAAATTAATTAAATGATATAAAATTAATCTTTAAAAACATCTTAACCATAGCATCACACTATCTAATAAATGATCATAAATTGGACTTAAATTGGGTTATGTATAAAAGGATAATGATGCTTAACATATTTTAATGATATTCATTTATGGTTTTCCCATTTGACCTTCATCTCTCTTTGTGATCTTTAACTTCTTATTAATATAAAGCATTCTCTTCTATTTGTGCATTATTTCTATTAATTTTTTAAAGCTCATATAAGTGTAATGGATTATGATGTAAAAATAAGAGCATAAATTCTAGGTAATTTTTTAATATGTTTTGATGACAAGCACAAGTCAAAATGGGTATTAGGTTTTACAACTTTTCAACATCCTTTTCCTCTTTTTTGACTATTTATATGCTGCTATACACAATGACAAGCAACAAAGATAACATTTTATCCTTTTTCAAATAGGATATTTATCAATTTAATTCTAATCTCAAGCTTGGTGATGACCATGAGTACATATTAAAAGATATCACCAACATGTCCTCATTATAATTTTGACACAAATATTATAAGTATAAATGTTATGCAAATTGAATAGGATTAAGATAATGGTTGAAAGGATATGCAAATAGTTGGTTGAAAGGATATGTAAATGGTTGGTTTAACTCTTAACTAGCATACTTATTATTTTTCCTTTATGAACTTTCTCATCTAATATTTACAAAAGCAACCATGCAAATAGGCAAGCTATCATTGCATCCTCTTAAAATAAAATGAGAACCAAATTAAAGTTAAAATGAATACTCCACAATAAAAGCTGACAATAATATGACCACATCCCGAGAGAAGCAATAATCATCATTGTTAATTATCAATTATCTTTCATTTTCTTGCAATAAAACCACATCCTATGAGAAGCAATAATTATCATTGTTAATTATTAAATTTTCTTTCATTTTGTTTAGTTGATTAGAATAGATCCAACATCAACTATATATTTTATACGGATGTTGCTTGACTTGGTGGAGAAGTAGATCATCTTCAACATGATTGCCTTTTCCTATGATTTGGTTTTATTTTGTATATTTAGGTTTTAATTCTAATAATTATATGTAACTTAAACTCTAACCATTATATGATATTTTAAAGTTTTTTTTATGAAATGCCATTTTAATTATAAAAATAAAAGTTCTTTACAGCCAAAAAAAGTGTGGGTGGAGAAAAAATCACACCCCGAGTGCCACTAAATTTATCCTAATAGTGGATAAAGAAAATAAACTGCACCATACAAGTACCATGGTCATAAAAAATAAACTAGAAATATTCTACAACCAAAAAGGATTTAAAGAAGGGGTCCCATAGCAGATAGAGCCTTATCCATTTGTAGTGGGTGGTTTCCCCATCCATCAAAGCGCTCCTCACCCTAGCCTGAAGAATGAGTAAATGAAGAAGAAGGACGGGATCAGCAAAAAATATGCTCGTGGTTTCCTGAAGCCCCCCAACCATCATTAGGCACAAGCATAGATTGTGAAGTGATCACAGACGTAGAATGTTGGGAGGTGTACACATTCTGCTATTGCAACGGGCATCCATAGTCATAGGATCTACTCTGAGGAGGCTGACATCATGCACGATTAGGGCATCAATGGGAACAATATCTGGTTGGGTGAGGAAGCGAACGATCAAGGGCATTCCTATTGAAAACACAAGGGGTGTCACCCCAATATTTTAGCAAAGCCTACAAATGGTCCAACTCCATAGCCACCTTTTTAGCCTGGTCACAGATCTAAAACCACACATCATGAAAAACTTTGAGCTTGTCAGTAAACAAAAAATCTTGATATGGATCAACCTGCTTAAAATAAATCTTATTTCTAGATTTCCAAATGTGAAACATGAGGCTGACTTTGAAGATTTGCCACACTTCCCACAGTGAGAGAAAAAATTGAATGGGATCACCCAAGAAGACATGATGCCAAGAAAGTTGTAGGGACATAAATGGGGTAAATAAATAACCCACCCAACTCCAAGCAAGACTGGCCCATCTACATGCCCATAAAATATGCATACAAGACTCTGGTTCTTGACAAAATGGGCATCGGGGCCCAAGCAACCCCATATAAGAAAGTTTGCGACCAAGGAGCAAACCCTAACACAGTAAGCTCCAAGAAAAAAAAGCTTTCTTTGGCTCCATATAAGATGCCTAAACTGAATGAAATCTAGTTTTTCATCTAGAGGGAGATGAGAGAAGGTCCCATTTGACATTGAGTTTGGGTATCGTAGGGGCAGTTGGCGTAATCCAGTCATAACCTTGCTTGGATCTATAGCTGAGAAAGGAAGTGCTCTTATACCAGGCCTAATCTTTCCACTAGGGTTTTTGGGATCTTACACCTAATTTCTTCCATAAGGAGAAAGGTGTATGATCCAGAACATCATCATATGTAGCCTTGTCAGCGTTGGATAAGTGAAATATCCTTTTAAAATTGTTCCAAGGAATCCAGACTCTATTTTCCCTAGAGTAAAAATCTACAATGGTGGCAATGCCTTGCTTAAAAAATTTATGGGCATGGACCCAAGGAACTTGATCCAACGGCTTACCCTAAAGCTTGAATACAGGGGACCACTAGACATTGAGAATATTAATGGAAAGGCCTTTATGTGAACGGACCCCCTTCCAAAAAATCCAAGGGTTTAATTGTTGCTAAGCCTTCCATATGCTTTTGATGACAAAGGAGCCAGGGATTTTAATAGAAATTGGGGCCAACACTAGAGATGACAAATCCATTCATGCCCAGGCTCGACGGTTGAGGGGAAGCCCATCTGAGATGAAATGTCTTATAAGAGCTTTCCATGCTTCAAGTCCTTTGAGAGCCCACACAATCCATTTAGCACAAAGGGCTAACCCTTGACACTTACAGTTCAGCAAACCCATACACCCTGCTTGTCGTGGGAGACAATAAATATTCCAAGCCACTCTGTGAAAGCACTTTCGCTCAGGCCCACTAGACCACCAAAAATATCATAGTAATTTTTCAATTCATTTGTAACAAGCCTGGGAAGGGACACAACAAGACGAGTAATAAACATTTATGGAAGACAACACTTTCGAGCAAATTTGAAATTTACCAGCAAGAGACAGCTTCTTAGCATTCCAATATTCCAGCTTGCTTTTCACTTTTTTGATGACATAAGACCATAATTAGGAAGGAGAGCCTTGAAAGGCAAAAGGAATGCCCAGGAATTTGAATACTTCTCTAGGTTGAATCCAACTCCACTACACATGCTGAAGCTAATGGGGAAGAGGCTGCAGGGATTACCTATAATAGGAGGTTTTTCTCCATTGGATATTAGACCCGGAGGCTTTGAAAAAATTATCAAGATAATACAGAGTTTGAGAAAGGGATTGCTCATCCTCATTCATAGTAAGAAAGGAATCATCAATAAAGTGGTCGTTAATGAGTTGACCAGCATTCCCAAGAAGGAAAATACCTAAAGCATCCCAAGAGAAGCATGATGAACAAAAATATAACCAAAGGCTTCTACTACTAAAATAAATAGTGAGGGGGCCAAAGGAAAACCCTGCCTTACTGACCTATGCAAGCCAATAGCGTCAGTTTTAAACTTGTTAAGAGAAAGCACAGCTAACGCATCTTGAAAAAGTATTTTAACAGAGAAAATAAATTGAGGACCAAAGCCAAGAGCTTCCAGCATGGAAAGAATGAAAACCCACTCAATTTGATCATAAGTCTTTTCAAAATCAATCTTGAGGAAGAGGGCATGTTGATTGGACCTAACAGCCCATTCCATCCCTTCCCAAATATCGATAACATTATCCAAAATATACCGATTCTAGATAAAGCCAATTTTCTTAGGCCTCACAATAGAGGGAAGTAAGGGCCTAATTCGTAAAGCAAGTGCTTTGGCAATGATCTTGTAGCTGACATTAAGCAAAGTTATTGGCCTCCAATTTTTAATGATTTTTGAAACCCAGAATTTGGGATAAAATTGATATTTCCCTTATTGATAATAGCACCTAAATAGCCAAACTCCAGAGCCTCTAAATATACTTTATGTAAGTCAGGACCAACAAACTCCTAGAAAGTTTTATAAAATTTGTAGGGGAAGCCATCAAGCCCTGGGGCCTTAGCGTCTGCCATTTGAAATAGGGCATCCACAAGATCCTGCCCTGATAGGGGTCTTTCACAATTATTCGGTTGCACTGGGGAGAGACAAGTTGGGATAACCTATTTACAATATTGAAGGGCTAATTCTCTTTCAAGGATGTATGGCTGAGCATCAAAATTATGAGAATAATTTCATGTAATTTTAGATGTTATCTCAGGAAAAGAGGTGGTGTGAACCCCATTAACCAATCAATATTTGAATTGAGTGGAGTAACACGGAGGTCGAAGCCTATGGAAAAATACTTTAGAAACGTGGTCACCCACTTTGAGCCAATGCATCCTAGATTTAATCTGAGTCCCTCTGGCCTCATACACTTTAGTCACTTTGAGCTCATGTCGGAGCTGAGCGACATGGGCTTGAATGGCGGAGTCAAAAAGAGAGGCCTCAAGATAGAAGGAGGCTTACACAAGCTCATTATGCAGAGTAATATTAGAGTGACAATGCAATTGCGCCACCTTCTTCCCCAGGCTTATGAGCAGAGCAATGGTACAAAAAATGGCATCATTCCACCACTCAATCCATCTTGAAACTCCATTGGGTCTGGGTACAAAGTTCCAGATCCTTTGGATGTGACAAACAGTGGCATCATGTTGCAAGAAAGAAGTATTAAGAAAAAATGAGAATGAGTAGGCCATTGATGGGTGGAGGAAACATGAACAAAGAATATTATGGGGGAATTATCGGATGATATCGTTCTAGGAATTGTTTCAATAAAAGTACTTAAGGGAGCCAATGAAAAAAAGAAAACTTGTGTTGGTCTGACAACATAGCCCTATCCAACATTTTTAAAACTCTTGCAGGGCCTAACTAAAAATTAGACCACGTGAACCATAAATTCTCAGGAAACTAACCCGCAGAGAAACAACCATTGGGATCGAAGACCTCCAATTTATTTTTCATAAAATACCAAGCATGTCGCTCTCCCGAGGTCCACCTATTGGGGAGCTAGCCTATTTTAGCATGAGGCTTCTTAACCATATTAAAATCCCCACACATAAGCTAGACCATGATAGGTAAGGACAAAACACACCATCTCCATAGTGCACATCTATTTTGGACCTCATTAGAGGTATAAATATTAATAATCCCAAAGGAAAGACCATTGACTTTGAGCAGAATCCAAACTATGTGGTGAGAGGGGTTAGAACCCCATGTGACAAAATTGCTCACCCACCTATTATTAAGAAAAATGATAGCACCTCCGCTATCGTGATTGTGGTTGGTAGCATACATCTGATTGCTAGGCCATAACATAGAACAAGCAGATTGTAAATTGAAACCTACCACTTTGACTTCTTGTAAACACACAAAATCTAGATGACCATAGAGATTGGAACAGGTAGTGAGTTCATCTCAAACCATGTAATGACGAATAGGATCCGTCAAGCCACGCACATTCCCAGAGACAAACAATAATAAAAAGAGTCAAGTTGCATACCCCCACTGGATTCAGTCACATTATCTGATAACAGGTGATAGGGGTTATTCTTGAAGGCATCCATGGTGGTGGAGAAGAGATAATTTTATCACTACTTGTCTAAATGAGCAAGTCGCTCACCTCACAGGGGGCTACGAGATCGTCATCCTAATTTCTAATAGAAAATTCCTTCAGCCCCTGCCTCATTCAGATAACCCAAGGGTACAGTGGATTGAATTCCTTCATTGTGGTCTACAGACTCGACTTCTAGAGGAGGAGAGTGGACAGGGGCTGACTCCATAGCCAATGGTTTCATAGGAGGCTTAGGTGTTGGGGCCTGAGCATACGTGGCCACTGTGTGCCCTGCTTGAGCAGGCTTTCCACATTTCCCTTTCTTACGTAAAACCTCAGTCTATTCACCATATTTTGTTGGAGGGTGCATGGTAGTGGGAGATAATACAACACCAACTACCGGGGTAGATGCCTTGGCCTTGAATTTTTTAGCCATCAAGGGGTAATCCTTAATGCGATGGGAGGCTGACTGGTAGTGGTAACATGTATTAGGGAGGTTGATATACACCACCCGCTAATGAATACGGGTAGAACCAACCTAAATTTCAATATGCTCCTTTAGGGTTTTAGCCAGGTCAACCTTGATACACATTCTACTGCTAGGGTGGACCGACATGAATCGAGAGGGTTCATCACAAACAAATTCACCAAGGGTGGACACCAATTTTTTAGAAAGGGCCAAAATGTAGTGGGGAGGTCCGGGAGTTCTACCCAAACTGTCATGACCAAGGAAATAAAATTAGAAACTATGAAATCCTGGCTTCACGGCTAAAAAATGAGCAGTGAACTATTAATGTAACTAGGACCCTTATTGAGGACCTTCTGGGCTTGGTCAGGACTATTTTTACATAGACATTAAAAACATAATTAAGCCTTATAATAACTATAAAAACTTTAGAACCTTTTGCATGTATGGCAAGGTTTAAATTTTTGTTTAAAGCTATGGGAATACTATTATTGAAAAAAAATTAGATAGAAGAATTTAATATTGTGATTATAATTAAGCCTTATAATAACTATAAAAACTTTAGAACATTTTGCATGTATGGCAAGGTTTAAATTTTTATTTAAAGCTATGAGAATATTATTATTGATAAAAATTTAGATAGAAGAATTTAATATTGTGATTTTGTGTGTACAATATGACAAGAAATTTTACTTTATTATAAGAAATTATAAATTTATCATTAAGGATATTATTACTTAGGAATTAGGTATTTGATTAAAAATGGCATGCATAAATGAATTATAATCCCTATTCAAACCTTTAGTTAAGATCAACCTTTCTCTATTAAATAAAAATAAAATAATTGATAATTAGATCAAGCAATTTTTAATTATTTTTAATAGGTTATATGTGGCTTCTATTGGGGCCACTCCCATAAAAATACCAAAATATTACATTTGTTGTAGCATACCTTTTTATCATAGTTTTTCATTTCTTTTTTCTCTTAAATATATTCTTCAACTTCCTGGAAGTTCTATGTTTCCACAATCAACTCCTTGACATCATTTTGATTAAGATAAAATCTCACTTGGCCAGTTACCTTCTAAAATTTGTATTTTATCAGAATAAGATCAACATCATATTTTGCTAATTTATTTGCTACCCAATTTCATTCTCTATAAATATGCTCACATTTCCAAGAGATTGCCTCTAGTAATAGATGATGAACAATATTAAAATCACTCCCAAGAGAATGCACCCTTCTTTTCCAAATGAGGTAGAACAGTATTAAAATCACTCGCAAGAATCCTAGATCACACTGAATCAATACTTTATTTCACAAAAATATGCTAAGGTCCTTCCAACATCTTTCATGATAAGTAACTATAGTTGGAGCATGTACATTTATAACCCCAACTTTGATGTTTTCCTCTTTCCTACCAATTACTTTTTGCTTCTAGTAGTTGTCCATCCCATTTGCATTTGTCCCGTATTATTGGGATACCACTAGAAGCTTTTGTAGAAGAAAATGCTAAACAATCATTTGTCTTCCAAATCTTCTTAAAAACATCCTTACATTCCTCATTGCTTAATTTTATTTCTTGTATTAAAATAAACTCAAGGCTATAACAACCTATTAATTCCTTAATAACTCTTTATTTAGGGGTTTTATTCATACCCCTAATATTCCATGATATCATTTTCATCATCAATACTTTATTTTTATTAGTGGACTTAGCCTCACTTATTGTTAACACCTATGATATTTTTATTTGAAATTATGTTGATATTTTGAATTTATTTTTCTCTTTGTTCTTGCTTTGATGGTCTTCCTCTCCTTCTTCCATTTCCACCAACACTCTCATCTTCATCAATCTCTTCTATTTTTTTTATATTGTTCAAAATGAGACTTATCTTCTAAAGATTTATGTTGCTCTAAAGAGTCAAAAGTGCAAAGAATAGCCTCATTAGCATTTTCTTCTTTATGTTGCCCTGAAAACTCTAAACTACATAGATGATCCTCCAAAGTCATCACTTTCTTATGTTGGCCTGAAAACCCTAAATTTTATTGGATATCCTCCATAAGATTTTATTTACTATATTGCTCTTGAAATCCTAAAGTGCAAGGAATAAACTCCATACTACTTTCATTTTTATTGTAAGGAGAATATTTTAAGCTACTTGAGGATAATATAGATTTTTTAAGATTTTTTACCTGGATTAAGCTTGACCTCCTTCACCTCATTTACTTTAAAATTCATCTTCCCACCTTCCTTTGTTTTAAAATTTCCCTTTCCTTTTTCCTTCATACCTTTAGCTCCTTCTATGTTTGAACTTGAGAATTGTACTTCCTCATCCTCCATATCATTTTTTTCTTCTAATGGATGATTCGATTGAACTATAATGGCCTTTGTCATCTAATGATGTAGAGGAATTTTTCTAGCCACTTTCTTAGGAGTGGAAAATCCTTGATTTGACTTGGCTTCTCCTGTGATATTGTCTCCTTGATTCAAATTGAAGCTACCCTAATACCCAAAAAATTCCACATTTTCCTCCATTTTCACTTTGCAGTCTCTTGCCATGTGCCTAGTTTCATGACATTTACGACATCGAAATGCAATATTTTCATAATCTATTTATTGATCTCATTCTCTTGATTCAGATTAAATCCTAATCTACGACGATAAAGGTTTAGAAATATCCATGACCACACATATTTGAGTGTATACAACATGCCTTCTCTCCTTAGTAGTTGGTCCCTCCTGGATGAATTCACCTAGATTATTACCAATATTTTTCAAAATCTCCTTATTGATGATTTGATAAGGAAGTCCAAAAAGCGTAATTCATACTCGAATTCTTATAGTAGTTTCTATGTCTAAAAAAAAATCTCACTCCAAGGTCTTAAATATAATGCATCTTTGCCCCTAAACCGCGGGCCTTCATGCATTATTTTATCCCTTATTTCTAAACTAGAGAAAATAATGAAGAAAAATCCTTTTGGAAGAAATATCATGGAGTAATTTGAATTCAAACCTCACTTCCACTTGATCCAATTTTGAATCTCAAAAAAACCTGGCCAATATCCATGAAACATGTTAACCCTCTAGTTTTAAGAACCATTATATCATGCTCAATCATCTCATCCTTGATAATCACTTTTGATGTAGAATCTGCTAGTTGTACTGGTTGCCATATATTTGTTCTTCCTCTTAATGCAAGCTAGGGCATCCATACTTCCAACTTGGTCATTCATACTCTCAATAATGACTTTCACAAATGATGGTTGCACTAGCACTCACTTCTAGCTACAGTCACTCTCGGCTATACTCGCACTCGCTTCCAACTGCACTCACTCCTAGTTGCACACACACACGCTTTCGACTACACTCACACTCAATTTTGACTGCACTCACACTTGATTTTAGTTGCACTCGCACTCACTTTCAGTTGCACTCGCACTCGCTTTCGATTGCACTCACACTCATTTTGGTTGCACTCGTACTTGCTTCTCACTCTTGGTTGCACTCATACTCACTTATGGTTTGCACTCACACTTGCCTCTCACTCTTGGTTGCACTCATACTCGCTTCTCACTCTTGGTTGCACTTGCACTCACTTCTCACTCGTAGCTGCACTCGCTAATAATTAGATCAATTAATTACTACATGTCAAAAAAATTATTATTTGAATAAAATTATTCTAATAATGAATTTGAACTAGAATTTAAAACCATGAATTGAATATATAAAAGAAGATAATTAAGTTGTGCATGAAAAAATATTTCATTCCATGTTTTTTAATTGATTATATAGGATTGAAACTAGTAATTACATATTTTTTCTTGATGCATAAAATAAAATTATTGATTGGAGGAAGAGGTTTTGAAAGGGTCCTCGAACCTTTACAAAAGGAGGTGGTCTCTAGAGAGGACCTTACAATACAAGCTCTAAATGGAGGAAAAACCAAAGGGAAATGAAAGAGAAAGAGAACTTAAAAGAGAGAGATATCCAACAAAGAACAAAAAAGGGGAACTCTAAAAAATAATTAAAACCTAGAACTAAAACAAGATAGAACCAAAGTCAAACAAAAAGGGCAAATAGCCACAACAAATTTGGCTAGAGCACAGGCTACTCGACATCCTCAGCATTAGGAGAGTCCATTAGATCTTCTCATTAAATAAAATAAAAAGTTGTCAATGAAGTTGAACTAGACTTTAAAACAATGAATTGAATAAAGAAAATAAGATAATTAAAGTTATGCATGAAAATGTATTTTTTAATTGATTATATAGGATTGAAACAGGTAATGACATATTTTTTCTTGTCATACATAAAATAAAAAATTGTTTAACTTTATCATTTTTAAAATAGTCCTTTATATGAATTAAACACATGCATAAGTGACCTTATTTCAATACTTACAAATTTTATCCTTATTTCAAACTTGTATTTAAGACTATGATGACTTTCCTATTGTTTTCTTCCAAATATTTTGGACATTGTTGGGGCGGATGTTACCCAGGTTGTTATGGACATTCAAAGAACACAATAAATTTCTAGAGATGTCAAATCGACTTTCTTAGCTCTCATTCCTAAGGTGGCAAGTTCTATGACCTTCTCTGAATTTTGTCCTATAAGTTTATGCAATACTTTATACAAGATTTTGTCCAAGGTTCTAGCCAACGGATTTAGTATAATTATATCCTTCATAATTGACCCCCATTAGGGTGGTTTCATTAAAAGGTTTCAAATATTGGATGGTATTATAACCATTCATGAGGTGATTTATTCCATAGACAGAAGTGGGGATGTCGAGATGTTGTTAAATTTTGACATGAATAAAGCTTACAATAGTATCTCTTGGGAATTCCTTTTCAATACCATGAACAACTTTGGATTTCATCAAGAATGGATTAAGTTAATCAAGGCATGTCCTCAATCATATTTTTAGTTTTAGTAAATGGTTCAACAATAGGGTATTTTTATAATATAAGAGGACTCCGTCAGGGAGAGCCATTGTCTCCCTACCTTTTCATTATCCTTGCTGAATATTTGGGGAGAGTGATCTCTGTTGCTACTTTTAGAGGTGGAAAACTACCCTACTGCATATGATTCTCGGCTAGATATTCTAGAAGTTGAGGTGACCGTGAGGGTGTGTTATATTCTCTACACTCAAGGCTTGGGGATCGAAGCGTTCACTAGGAATGGTTTAAGAACTTGTTCCAAGTTCAAGATAGAAATGTTCGATGTGTGTATTGAGTAAACACCTATGTTTGGCTTTTCTAAGATCTAAGCTATGGAAAATGAAAGAATAATGCAAGACAAACTAAAATTTAAGAAGATAAGAAATTAACCCTAGGATGATTCTTGGTTTTCAATGATGACTAAACCCTAATTAAATATTTCATTTTGAGCCAAGGTTTAAGAGAATGCACAAACAGAAGTAACCCTAGAATACAAACTATATGATTTTTTTCTCTTTTAAATGCCTAAAAATAGATCAAAATATTTGTATTTTTGTCTATATTTACATAAAAAATAGATAGAAAGCAAAAAACAAACAACCTAAAAGCTTATATAGGGCACTTATTTGATTCGGTGGTTTATCCTAGCTTTGACTTACATCCAAAATATCCAAACAGCTTCACAAAATCCTAGAAATTTTGATCAGCATTTGAGGGTCTACTTAGGCCATTGTATGGCTAGGCTTGGAGGAGCAGCAGTCAAGCCCCCTTGGTCCTTTTAGCTGACCTTTAGAAAGTAAGAATGATTGTTGACCTTTGGAAGCAAACATAGTGAGATATGATAGTATGAAACGATGAACTAGATGCAAACAAAATGAACATAATGCTAAACTAGTATGCAACTAGAAATCTAGGGTTTTGGGGATAAAAATTTACCACCAAGCTAGTATGATTTAAATGTAAGTGAAACATATTGAAGCTCAAAAAAAGGATATTCAAAGAATCCTTCAAATGAGATCACCTTCATGGTCACAATCTGAGGACTATATTGGCTGGAATAGTTTAAGGTATGGTGAGTACACTGTTGCTCAAGGCTACTTAGCCTTAAGCCCTATTAATCCCCATCAGGATCAAGATCTTTTCAAGCAGTTATGGGCTCAAAATTTATGGCCAAAAGTCAATTTTTTTAGTTGGTTACTGCTCCATAAAAGGGTTCTCATAGGGGAGCAACTTATGAAGAAAGGTTTTAAAGGGCCCTTTTAGTGTGTAATGTGCTAGGATAATAATGAAACTATTAATCATTTGTTCATAGAATGCCACTTAGCTGCAGTATTATAGAAGATGATGGATTCCCTTATAAAATTAAGATGGTCCAATGAATAATCCATAGAACAACTATGGAGAGATTGGACCAAACAAGAAGGAAAATATTGGTATGTGAACCAGATAGTTGGGAAAAGGATGGCTATTCTTCCTTGGATATCTGGAAGGAGTGAAACAAGCAAAACTTTCAACAATAAAGTAGCGACATCCACTATGTATAGCTAAAGACCATAGAAAATATGAGAGAGACTATAGAGTGTTTATTAACTCATCATCACAATTCAAATCAACTATGGGAACAAATAATGGCTCGATTAAAGATAAGAAATGGATTAGCCCATCATAGAAGGAAGAAATATACCGACCAAATGATGGATAGAACTCAGCAATGGTAGCCTCCCCCATAGGACTTCATAAAAATCAATACATATGGATCATTCAGAGGAAATCCTAGAAGAGCTAGTAATGGAGGGCTAGGTAGATTGAAGGATTGTACTCGAATCTTTACTTATGCAAAAAAATTATGAATTCTATCCAATAACTTAGCAGAAAGGTAGGGTATTCTGAGAGGTTTGCAGGAGGCTCTTAATACAAGGTGGATAAGGTTTATTGCAGAATCAAACTCTCAAGTTATAATCAATTATCTAAGTTCAACTTCAAGGTCTAAGAAGATTGATTGGAGAATCCAAAATATTATAGATAAGATAGGTTAATCATAAACAACTTTCAAGAGGTTGTTTTCAATCACGTGCCTAGAGAACAGAATAAAGTGGCAGATGCTATGGCAAATTAGGCTCTTGACAAAGGAAATTTTAAGTGCTATGGTTATCCTCCTAGGTGGTGGCCAGAACAAATTAGGACCGATCTCCTTGTTCAGTCTCTTGATGGTAATGCAAAAACCTATGTTTAAATTGATCCCTATAATTGTTATGCAATTATTGTGATATTTTATGTCTTGGTGCTATTTCTCATCTCTTTCCTTGATAGAGATTGTCATGGGATTTTTCAGTAGCTCTAATGGCTTAGTTTTGGGTGTTTTTGTGTTTGTTAGTGGTGTTGTTTTTAATTATTATTGTTGTTTCTGTATGTTTGTGTTAATTGGTGTTTTGTGTTTTGGTGTGTGAGTGTTTTCTATGTTTTTGTTTTTGTTTATTTTCTGTTGTTGGTTGTTTATTTATTTTTTATTTTTTTAGGTTTTGGTTGTTATTTTTTTTTGTGTCTTTGTAGCATTTTGTTTTTTTGTTATGTTTTTTTATGTTGATCTTGTGTTTTTTCTATGTGGTTCGTGTTGTGTTTTTTTTTTTGTGTGTGTGTGTTTGGTTGTGCTTTATCTTTTCGACACACTCAAGGAGCATGTTTTTTTTTAATCTTATTGTGTGTTTATGTTTGTGTGTTCTTATTTTTTGTTGTTTCAGGTTTTCTCCTTGAGTATGTCAAATGTGGTAGGCTACGTGTGAGCCCTAGGTGATTTTAGTGAAAGAGATACCCCTACCTCCTTGGGTCTTACCCGAAAGTGGAATCCCTTCTGGGATATTTTCCACACAAAAAAATGCAAGTGAAACAAAATGATAGAAGTTAAAACAGAATGATAACAAAAAGGAAACAGTGCAAAGAAGATATATGAATCAAAATCCTAGGATTTGGGGATCAATAATTTTCCCCAAGTCTATCAAGACTGAATTTGTGCCCAGTAGATGATTGAGAGTAGATTCAATAACCAAAGAAAAATCAATAGTGAAAAGCAGAACACATGAAAACAAGGTTTTCATCGAATTTGTGCCCTATAATGGGTAGGATCAAAATTCACATGAGGAGATTTAAAATAAAGAATCTTGATGTGAGACATAGTTTTAACATAAAACTAAATGATTTAAAAGTGAATGAATGCAAAGAGACAACTTGATAAGCCTATAGAAGAAGCAAGGGATTAATCAAAATATCTCTCCTCCTTCAAGAAGACAAGTTTATCGTTAAGGCTTCTCCACTTAAAAATCATAAGAAGCACCAAAGATAGGACACTAGAGCACCAAGAACACTAGATGAAATGAAGATTGCACAAGAGATCACTTAGGAACACTTCATGCATCAAGGTTTCCAAAAGAAAAACTTGTCTCTCAAAAAGGGATCCAACCCCCTTTATTTATAGAGGGTTTGGAGGGCTAAAAAGGTAGGAAAACAAAAATTAACCTTGGCCAAGCCAATGCCACAAAAGGTTGGCTCAAAATTTAGAATTTTTTAAAGAAAAAATTCAAATTTACCAAATCCACACCTCGTAATCTATTGAGTGCGAATTTGGTCAAGGTTAAGAAAAACAAAGTAAAACACAAGAAAAGAGGATACAAACTAGCACTTAGCAATTTTGAGAGCCTCCCAAGGGATTCTAAGGAAAAATGACTCATTTGGATGGGTCAATTTTCCATGTCTACATTTTACCCCCTCTTTGATGCATTTATGGCCTAATAAGTACATCAAATAAATATGTAGACACCTATGGGCGAGAAATTGAAAATGCAAAGAAAAAGAGGTGGCAGTTTTAGAAGAAAGGGGAGGTGCAAAAATGGTGTCAGTCCAGACACTTAAATTTTTGCATGCAAATTGAGGTATTAGGACATTAATGCCTCTCAAGCTAGGGTGCCCCTCAAGTTTTGAAAGGAATGCAAAATCTCTAAGGAAACTTGAAATGACTAACTCGAAATAAATAGAGCAAAAAAGGAGAAAAAGGCGCTAAAAGGGGATAAAGAGGAGAGAGAAAAATAAAAAAGGATAATAAAAGGAAAAAAGTGGTGAAAACCTAATTCATTTTCACTACGCGAAGAAAAGAAAAATATCTCTAGAGAAAACAAAAGAATGGTTTTTCCCACATACCAAGCAACTTTTGTGAGGGTCAAGGCTAGCATAGCAGCACAGTGAGCATGGGTAAGAGCCAAGACCCAACTTTAGATTAGGTTTTACTTGTATTTTTTAATTTTTAGTGGAATTTATTGTACAGGGTACCTTGGCATGAATTCGACGGTCACCCACAGATCTAGACAACCCAAGCAGCAATCAAATCCGTGCTCGATGTCATACAGGGTGTAGATTCACGAATTCGTACCCTAGAGGATACGGGGCATGGATTCAGAATAAAAAGAAGATAGAAAAGAAAAGAGATAAAGAGAGAGAAGAAGAATAAGAAACTTAATGTTGAGATTGCCCTTTATTTTTTTAATGATGCATTTTGTATTATATATTTTATTTTTTATATTTTTTTATTTTTTCAATGAAATTAATAAAAAAAATTATTTTAATTTTTTTTTTGTTGCAACATGGTGTGCTTGAGAGCAGGGAGTGGTGGTTGATTACCCTAGAGAAGGCACTATGATATCTCATGCCAGCAGAGAGACATACTATAGGTAGTGGGGCTACTACACTCGATAGAGATACCCCAAGTAGAGGCTGACAGAGCGCTACTAAGAGTGGAGAGGTGGTACCCAAAATCATCCACATTTCGGTTATCAATGGGAGATATGACCATCACACTAGAGGACGTGTGGTGCATCTTGAGTATCCCTATTAGGGAGAGGATGGTTTACAAGGCATAGGTGCCTCAGGTTATAGTGCATAGATTGATGGGTAACTTGTCACATGAGACCCACAAGAGTGGATTTCATGTCGATGACATGCCACAATAATATAGGATTGGAGTACTAATGACCATGCTCTATGGAGCGGTGGCAGGATTTCTAGTGTGCCATACCAATCAGCAACATCTACCATGGATATTGGTGGGAGTAGTAGTAGATATCTGAAACCATCAGATGAGGTTCACATAGGGGTCGTATGTGTTGGCTCATTTATGCAGGATGTTGTATAATATCATGTACAAATGATACATAGGACTAGTGTACATGAATTTGTTGTAAGTGTGGTGTTGTGAACACATAGCCACCAAGAGGCCATATGCACTACTAGGGCCACTGCCCAATCTAAAGTGACCAATAGGATATAGGTGGTTTTGAGACTACAAGCATACATAAAGGATATATGTAGGTATTCTACCACTATAGAGATAGGTGGTAGATGATCTATATGATAACTAGATTATATGGTGGTCATGGCATCAACATCCTGGATGGACTGAGGATGCGAAGGAACTAGCTCAAGTTAGGAGGGTCTTATGGGCCACCATGGAGAAGGGTGAGTTAGAGCTTTATCGGTTTGATCGAGTGTGACGATAATTCAATATTCTTTAGAAGATATCAAATCTTATGGGGTACTAGTTTAGGAGGGTGAGTAGGGATCTATCAGGGGTCATAGGGGACCCTGATGTGGCTAGGTTTACAGAGGAGGATTTAGATGATCCCCTCTACATCGATCCTAGAGTGGACGATGTCAAGGTAGCCTTTAGATATAGGATATGGTATAGGGACAATATACCCCCAAGGATCTCCCCATAGGTTCCAGTGTAAGGGTACCAATTCATGGGATGATAGGTGCAGTTGGTGTTCCAAGAGGTTAACCAACACATTATAGAGTGATGACAGAGGGGGCCAAAGCCTCCTAGGAAGATGAGGGTATAGGTTAGGATAGAGATGGTGATAACCATGAGGATGACCATCACTCTCTTTGGATCAAGGGTAGGGAGGACATTAGGAGATACCTCCATGATGACACAAGCAGGACCTAGCAATACTACAGGTTAGGGGAACCTGATGAGGGAACTGGAGGGGCTACTAGCTAGGATAGTCATAATGTAGGGAGATATAAACACTCTTCGTGCATAGCTAGGTAAATCCTTAGTAGAGTGAGATAAAATGAGGGTTGAGGCAAAGTACCTCAAGGGGAAGATGGACTAGTTAGAGCAATATTGATAATATGCCTGGGTAGAGGAGATGGTTGTCATTATGAGCAATCAAACAAGCAAGGGGTTCTAACTTCTATAGGTAGAGCTATATAAGGTAGGGAAGATGTTTGAGGCTTTGATGCAAAGGGATACTGTCTACCAAACTATATACTTCTAGGCTATTCCAACGGAGCAGAGGGTACCTCCACCATTGCCCATTTAGACATAAGGTCTATCGTAGTCTAGATCACGGATCACCACCTGATTCATGAACATACTCCCATCAGGACCACCTTTGATAGGTGGAGTAGAGGAGACGGGCTCACAAAGCTAGAGCTAGGATTAGAGTGACATACCAATTTTTAATTGTAGCATGCATCCTTGGGGAGGGTCGAGTGCATCGGGCTTAGACTGTGGTGTGTCGACCCAACTGACATGTACTCTCTGCTATCAATTATTATTATGTTATTGTTGATTATTTATGGTGTAAAAATATGTGTGCATTATGTGTATGCTTTTTAATTTGTTTTTGCTATGCATGATTATCACAAACATAATTAATGTAATGCATAATGATCTTAACTAAATGAATGCAAAATGAGTTAATGAAATGCATGAAACTAACTAAAATGAATGCAAATGAGATGAATGGAAGAGCGAATAAAAAGAAGAAAGGAGAGGAAGGAAAATAAAAGAGAAGAAGAAATAAAATGGTGACAGAAGAAGGGAAAATGAAAGAATAAAAAGCTCCAAAAGGTCAAAAAATTAAAAGATACAAAGAAAAGTAAACAAGAGCAAAATTCAATAGGATGTATGCTCCTAAATGACTGAATAGATTTTTTCCCTCACTCGTGGCCATGACACTATCTTGTAAGGGTGTTATGCTCAAAGATGATCGAGTGTGGAGTGATACCCACTATGGGTGTAGTGCTCATTAGTGGCCAAATATGAAGAGATACTCGTTAGGAATGCTCACAAATGGTCGAATGGAGGTTGCCCTCACTCGTGACCATGAAGCTATCTCATATGGGGTGAAATATTGTTTGATTTTCCAGAATGAGTACTACCCAATAGGGGTGTGGTGTGTGCATGGGATGAGTGAGCAGATAAAATCATAGCATGTGTGTGTGCATGTGTTAGAAAATAGAGATAAGAAATAGAGACAAAAGGAGAAGAAAATGTGTGTGTATCCTCGAAATTTTGAGAAGATATGTGTGTAAGATAGTTAGTGGTCGTATAAACACCATAAACGATTTTCATACTATATCTATCCTATATCACAAGGATCCCTTAATAATCAAAAGATCAAGAAAGGAAAAGGTGTGAGGAAAACAAGAGTTGTAGGTATAATAAAGAATGTATATCCTTTATCTTGATGAAAAAAGGAGAAAGAAAACATGCAAAGGACAAAGATATATAAAGAGAATAACTATATCCCTTGACTTGAAGAAGAAATTGATGATCATTTATACTTTCAAGGTCAAGAAATATGAAAGAGAAGAGAGATATATGATCAAATGCAATGATGAATATGCATGGACATGGGCCCTAGGTTAGGGATTCACTAAGCATTAGAGCCCTAGTATGAGTGCAATGCATGTGAGCTAAGACCTAACTAGGTTTCATCACTTGCCATCCTCACAAAGTCCCTAAAAATATGTATGATCAAGTAGTCATGTAAATATGATCAAGCAATAATAAAATTGTATGACAAGTAGAAATGCAAGTGGAACAAAATTTTAAGTAAACTATGCAAAATATGACAGGTAATCATGCAGTATGAGCAATAAAACCAAATGCAATATGAAAACTAAGCTAAATTTAATATGAGGAAATGAACCCACGTGTTATATGTGAGTTGAAGAGGGTAGGGTAATCCTCCAAGGGAGGTCCCTGGTTTGAATATCCACCCTACCAAACACACATCGGGAACCCAAAATCCAATTGATAATGTTGGTGCGGTCATCGTCGGGTGTGACTCTTAGGTGATTTTTATGGTGTAGAACCCCTGGTTATGGCTTCTTAGACCAAGGTAGCCTCGCAAGAGGTTTTTTAGCTAAATTCAAAAAAATATATGAGGAAATAAAAATGTAGAATCATGCATAGTACCTTTTTAGATGCATCATGTTCATTGATTCTTTAAGTTATTTACCATCTAAATAATCTAAATGATAGGCTCCTGAGCCAAAATTTATTGTTATGACAAAGGGACCTAATTAATTGGGATGGAATTTGCCTTTCAAATTTGAACAAGCATTGGTGTTCTTTTGGTTCTCTTTGAGGATAAGGTCCCCAACCTCAAAAGAATGATTGCAAACTCTCTTGGAATAATATCACTTGAGCCTATTCTAATAGGCTCGAAGATGCTCTAAGGAATGAATGCACTTTTCATCCAACAACTCCAATTGGTGCAAATGATCGAAATGATACTCATCATCAACAAAGGCATATTGTAGTAATATGCACAACGAAGGGAACTCTATCTCGAACAAAAAAATAGCCTCAGTCGCATAGACCAAGACATATGAAGAAGCACCTATAGGAGTTTGCACACTAGTATGATAGACCCATAAGGTAGGATAAAATTGAATATACTAGTCTCAACCAGTCTTACTAACCAACTTTTTGAGGATCTTGATCAAAGACTTATTAGATGCTTCGACTTGACCATTACCCTAAGGGTAATACAAATTTGACCACCTATGTTGAATCTTGTATTTATCACAAAGCTTATGGACATCCTTGTTCTTGAAAAGAGTGTCATTATCAAAAATAATCACCAAAGGAATACAAGGGGGAATTAAAGTTATCTCATTGTAAAATAATATCTTAGTGGGATAAGGTGGTCCCTTATCCTCATCACTCCACTCCAAGCCTTGATGATCTAAATATTCAACATAAATAATAAGGTGATCATCATCAAATAGAAAAGGTTAGTTTTTATTAGGTATGTAGCCTATGCCACATATCCCAGGCCAAAGCTCAACTTCCAAAGGATCTTGAATGATTTTCTATTGTGGCTCCAAACCTTTACCTATATATTCCATAATAGATAGGATTTGCTTGGGAAACTAGTAGTCATTGGATAGGTAACAATGGGCAAAAGAACGCTCTATAGGAAGAGGTTTGCTACCATGGATTTTTTCCTCGAGGGATACTCCCATGAATATAAAGGTACACATGCAAATGTGTACTACTTCATCCTTGTTATGAGGTAAACCCATAGTCCTTGGTGAAGGTGGTAGCTTGGCTAAATCTAAAAGAGGTTCTTGAAGAAATGGATTGACTTGATCTTGTGATAAAATTATTAATTAGTGGTTCCTCACTCACCTTTAGATTTACAAGTTGCTTAGTGATGTAGATGAAGTGGATTTGCACAAGGATATTAAAAATAAATAATCCCAATATGAAATCTAGTTCTTACACAAAACTAAATGATTTAAATATGAATGAATGCAAAGAGACAATCTGATAAGGTTGTAAAATAAGCAAGGGCAAAGGTAGAATACCTCTCCTCCTTCAAGAAGATAATTTTATCTTCAAGGCTTATCTACTTGTAAATCATAAGAAGCAACAAAAATAGGATACTGAAGCACCAAGAACACTAGATAAAATGAATATTGCACAAGAGGTCACTTAGATCACTTAGGAACACTTCACGCATCAAGATTTTTCAAAAGAAAAACTTATCTCTCAAATAGGGATCCAACCCCCTTTATTTATAGAGGGTTTGGAGGGCTAAAGAGGCAAGAAAACAAAAATTAACCTTGGCCAAGCTGATGCCACAAAATTTTGGCTCAAAATTTAGACTTTTTTAAAGAAAAAGTTCAAATTTGTTGAATTTGCACCCCGTAATTTATCGAGCACGAATTTGGTCAAGGTTAAGAAAAAAAAAGCAAAACACAAGAAAAGAGGGTACAAATTTACACTTAGCAATTTTGAGAGCCTCCCAAGGGATTCTAAGGAAAAATGACTCGTTTGGATGGGTCAATTTTCCATGTCTACACTACTTCAAATGGGAAAATGAGGGAATTAAGAATACCTCTTCTTTATCTCCATATCCCACCAATTTTATCTATAAAATATTCAATCCCATAAGCCAAAGAATTGAAATCTATTTTGAAAAATCATGAGAAGGTAGTTGATCAAAAAGTAAATTATGCTACAAGTAAGATCTATTTTATTAACACACTAAGGCCCAGGCAGGCTAGATTGGATAGTTTTTTCAGTTGTTATATAGGGGATCTTACCTCAACCTACCTTGGGATGCCCCTATTAAAAGGGAGGATGTATGAAGAGTTATGGAATCCAAATGTAGAGATATTTTCAAAAAATCTTACAGGGTGGAGGGGTTCCTTGCTTAGCCAATCTGGCAAAGCCCAACTAGTAAAATCATCCCTGTAAAATATCTCAATTCATTTTAATGTCAATGTTTAAAATACCAATAAAAATTTATGACAAAATAGAGTAGATCCAGAGAAAAATTTTATGGTTTGGTGCAAAAAAGTAAAAAAAATATTGGCACTGGTAGCTTGGGAGTAAGTTTACACAAGGAAATAAGTGGGGGGCTTGGGCTTCAAAATTTTGAAAAGAATGAATAAAGCCTTGATGGAAAAATTGGGTTGGAAACTTGTAAAGGATAAAGACCTCATTTGGGTCCACATCCTTAAAGCCAAGTATCTCAGGAACCACTCTAGCTTCCTAGAGGAAAGTGAGTTACCTTGTGGTTCAAATTTTTGGAATAACCTTTAGCTTACCAGACCTTTGTTGAATAAGGGCATTTGTTGGAATATTGAATTGGATTCCAAATCCATTTCTAGAAGGACAAATAGCTAAAGAAATTTTCTTTAAGTGAGGACCCAAATTTTGCTAGGCTGACACAAGTCTTGTCTATTCTCTATGGAACCTTTGTGCAAAACCACATCATATTTGATGAATTTGGTAAAATATGGAGGCATCTATAAGTAGATGGGTTAGATGAGAGGAACCAACAGAGCCTGAGGAAGCTCAACAGGATGCTACAAGTCTATTTTTAAATAGTACAAGAAATTTGGACACTCTCCTATGGAAGAATCAAAAGGAAGGTGAGTACTCAGTTAAATTTGGCTACATGCTGGAGGTAGAGGGCCTAGGTTGGATACCTGCTACAAAAGTGTGAGTTAAGGAGCTCCTTTCAAATATTATCTACTTTTACTAGCTATGATCCAAAACAAGATTATGATGATGGATAATCTTTGAAAGAGGGGATGATAATTCCCAATAGATGTGCGTTGTGTGAGAAGAATTTGGAAGATATAAACCATCTCTTTATTGAGTGCTCCTTCACAAACAAAATTTTGAACAAAGTACTCAATAATATTTTAAGTCGCTTAGGTCCTTCCAAATTCCCTTCCAAACCTATGTCTCTAGTGGGAATCCCCCTTCCAAAGCAAGAGACTAAAAATATTGTGGAAGCTAAGCCTCCCCCATGCCTTGTGGGGATTTTGGAAAGAGCGAAATAATCATATATTCAAGGATAAAAAAAAGATATCACCTCCACTAAAGCCAAATCTTCCACTACCACTATGGAGAATTTCAAGATCATAAGTTTTAAAGATGTCTGGGAGATCGATCGAGAAAAAGATATTTTCAATAATTGGGACCTAGAATTTTGGGCTCAAGGCCTTTCTCTGTCATCCAAACTTGTAAGGGCTAACACAAAGTGGAAGCCACCACCCCCTAGCTGGATGAAGCTAAAATCAATGGTGCAATGAAAGGGATCTAGGAAGGGCTGAAGCAAGTGGTATTTTTAGATATCATAACGGAAAGGTTATGTTGACCTATGGGAAGGCCTTATGGGAGAAAATCAATCACTTTGTTGAGTCTAGGGCTATTTTCCTAGGCTTAAATATTATTGAGAGCATTAATATTAAAAATATGATTGTAGAGGGCGATTCGCAAAATGTTATTAATATTTTGAAAGAAAACCAACAAACTAGTTGGAGTGTCATTGATCTATTTTTGAAAGCTAAGTATAAAATAATCTCTTTAGATAATATTCAATATAACCATGTTTATAGAGAAGGTAATGGGGTTTCAGATAGCTTAGCAAACCTATAGGTGATACTGGATGGTACCTAGGGGTGATACTAGATAGTTTTCAAAAATGGAAAGCTAGCTTTCCTAGTCAGGTCCAGGATTTGGTAAATTTGAAAGCTTGTATCCGTGATGAGCAAATGGATCATAGCATATAACAAATATGAGGGGCTAATAAATTCTATGTTGGATGAGCCACCATGTTTACCTAGAGGGCAAAGTCGAGGTAAGCACGATTTGCCTACCTCTCAAAAGAGGGTTGGATTGATAAATGCCATAGTTGGATTGTGTGGGGTAAAGCATTCTTGTGTAGACTCTCTACCTAATGGGACCCAACATCATCCTAGTCATATTAGGAGGCTCACTTTCCTTATGCACTCCTTGTCCTTTATGTTTTTTCTCTCTAATATTTTTTTTGTGAGGTGTAAATTTAACGATTCAATGGAAGAGCTTGGAGCATCATTGGGGTATATGTTGCAGCTATTGAACCTTGTTGTTCGATACTCATATGTACCATTGCTTCTTAATTATGGTTTTGTTAGTCCATGCTTGCATGTCTGGAAAAGAGCTTATTTCTAGGATTCTTGGCCAGCCTCTCAAAGCAAAGAACTTCCTCTTTTTATTTTGCATCAAAATATCAATCTAGAAAATTCTTGATCTAAGAAAAGTTCAAGCAATTATGGTGTGGCATATATGGATTCAAAGTCATCAATAAGGCACCATTTAGATGGTATGGGTGGTAAATTTAGCAGCAGTTCTCTCCATTCAATCGAAATGCATAAAGACCTCACGAAGGGGATATTTCTCTTAAAGAAAAGTGTGGCATATGTCACTACATATTTGAAGCTTTTGAAAAACTGTTAGTTTTTGTCTCTTCAAAAGATGCTTGTGCTTTCCTCTCATCAAAGGAAGCGAAGTCAAGACAATGGATTTCTTTGAGTTCATGTGAGGAAATGGAGTTGGTGGCCTATGAACTTGATTGATCTTACCTTTGCATGATTTGTTGATAAGTCTGGTCTCTTATTGTTTGACTCTTGCTCTACAATGGTATTTTGTGTTGGGTCTTTAGTAATATTTTAGGTAGTCTTGGTTGATGGAGTCTTTTTATGTGGCTCCTCAATTGGGTGTTTTGTCTCCTCTTTTCTTGTTTTAGTTTTGGAGCTTTAATGTTTAATTTGTGAAAGGAAGTGTAAAAGGTTTGGGGAGCCTTTCAAAACCCCTTCCCTCTACCATAATAAAAAATTATATTTTTATATCAAATATTAATAAAACAATCATATTAAGGCTAATATCAATATATATAACCTATAATAATAAATAATGAACTTGTATCATATTTTAAAACCCTAGATTAAATATGAAAAAAGGTGAAATATCAAATCTAAAGTCATGCATGAAGGAACCTCCCATTCCATATCATTTGTATTATAAGAATCTATTAGCATTTTTGCCACACTAAAAATAAAATTTTAAACTCATCCAAGTATGAAGAGGCCCCATAAGAGGAAGAAAAATTGGAAGAAATGATTTTAGATATTTCACCATTGTAGATCCTTTCTCAATATTTCCAATGATATATTACAATAGACAATCGGGTCAATGAATCAAAGGTTATGGCTTTGGGAAGATGTACCACCAAAAATTCATTTTCGAGGCGAAATTCCAGCGAAAATCCATTTTCGAGGTGAAATTCCAACGAAAATCCATTTTCGAGGCGAAATTCCAGCAAAAATCCATTTTCGGGGCAAAAATCCATTTTTGGGCACTATTTGGGTAAAATTCATTTTCGGTCACTTTTTGGGCAAAAATACATTTTTGAGCACTTTTTGGGCGAAAATCAATTTCGGGCAGTTTCTCCAACAAAATTGATTTTCAAGCAATTTCTCCAACGAAATCAATTTCAGGTAATTTCTCTAGCGAAATTGATTTTAGGCAATTTCTCCAACGAAATCAATTTCAAGCAATTTCTCCAACGAAATTGATTTTCAGGCAATTTCTCCAATGAAATCAATTTCAGGTAGTTTCTCCAGTGAAATCAATTTCAGGCAGTTTCTTCAACAAAATTGATTTTCGAGCAGCAAAATTAAATTTTCAAGCATTATTTCCGGTAAAGACCAATTTTGACAAATGACCAGGGGGTAGCCAAAATTAAATGTTGTCATTTTCCAAAATGATCTACGCTTATATGATGTTGCTGATTTTTGAGGCACCGCCCATGAAGGTGAAAATTCTACCGATGATTCTTGTTGAGTCCCAATATGCTACCAACTGTAAATGCTCATTGATTTTCGAGGCACCATTTGATTGGTTTGTTGTTGCTGTCGAGGAAGAAAATATTATCGACCATGCCATCGACTTGCTACCATTACCACCATTTTATTTAATGCTTATTAAATTTTAGGGGTGAAATCCTCTATAAATATTGTAAAACTTGATAAGTTTGAGAGGAGGGGGAACATTTTGCTGAAAAACTCTTTGAGTTTAAACTTCTACATCAATTGAAAGACTTTTTGCTCTGGTTCCTAGATCAGTTGTGTATGTGATTGTTTTCTGCCTATTATTTCTACTATATTCATGCTCTTTGTTAGATAAGTTAAAATTTTGCATTTGAATTTAATTTTTGATGAAGAAGTGAATGTTGAAATGTTAATTGGAAGTCATATTTGCAATCTGTGATTGGTTCCTATGCTGTTCTTTTTGATGAATTTTGGTTAGAACTTGATTTGGTGATTTAGCTTTTAGTTCATTCCCCACTCTGTTTTTCTGGCTTACAACCATATTTCCCATCTCTTTCAGTTAATTTCTATCCCTAAGTTTTCCATCGATTTTTAGATTAGTACGAGAGCTAGCCCTCTCTAGAGATTTGCCCGAAGGACATATCTTTCCTTTGGTCTTTCAATGTTGGTCGGGTCTAGGGCGCATATATTTTATCCTTAGGTAGATTCATGACCAATAGTTTTTGGCACACTTGGTGGGATGAATAGTCTTTGTGTTTTAAGGGAGCCCAAGTTTGGTGAATCTTTGGCTTACCTTCATCTGGAAAAATCACCTGGTGACTCCATTGAGCTGAAGATCTGGATCTCATGACCGGTGGATGCCTTTTGTGCTGAAAGAAGACACCCCGGAGGACCCAAGGTTTGGTGAGCAACCTTGACCTCACAAGCAGAGAAAAGAATATTTGTCTGGTGACTCCGACTCAGCGGCAAGAATCATGATCTCTAAGGACCACTGCTATAATGGTACGTGTATGCTATCCCAGCTAGGATGATCCTGGCCCTATGAATCTCCAAAGTCGACATGAGATTCCTAAAAGTGCCTTGAAGACCCTAACGAAATACAATGGCACTAAGGGAATGGCCCGAGAGCACCTTGAAGATGTTGTTGCTCTAGCAACCCTCCATGGCATAACCCATGAAGATGTCATGATCAAACTTTTGGTCCTATCTCTAGAAGGAAGGGCATTGTAGTGGTACAAAATGCTCGGGCGTAAGAGCATCTGCTCATGGGTGGACTTAGCGGGAGCACTCATCAACACATTTGATGATTTTCAAGATCCCTTTCAACTCTTGATGCACCTCTCCACCATCACGAGGGCACCTCTAGAGTGCATCACAAACTTCAATGTCTAATTTTGGAGGAGTTGGAGGAGAATTCTAGAGGAAATCTGATCGACACCCGCCCAAGCCCACCTGTACTATGTTCGGGCTTTCCACCCGAACATAAGCCTCCTCCTACTACAATTTGGGGAATAAATATTCCCTCAAGTTTTTCAGGAGGTAGTACAAGCAGAGCGGCTCCTGCTCCAAGCAAGAAAGTTGTAGTGGAGAGAACCCACTTCCCCATCACTTCTTTCGACGGTTGCTACCCTCATCCATCTCGCACAGTACCCACCATCATGGTCATCATAAACTATGCAAAATTTTAGAATATAGCTATTCAAAGCACAAGGGGTGGATATCTCCCAGCACTGGCAAAAGGAATATGCAAGCATTACCCTAGTAATGAACAATATGGTAGCTTGCAACTTCCTTCAGAAGGACAAGAAGAAGAGAAGGGTCTAACAACAAGCTCTAAGTGCGAAGAGGGCACAATTTTGCACCCTTTTTGTATCCCTGAGCATAGCACGCAAGTACTCGATCGAGACCCAATAAGCATACCTCATCAAGAGGTTGGTCTTGAGGAGATCCTGACAGTAGGGCTATCACCAGAAAAATCTTGTTGTCACATCAAGGAGTCATAGGAGCATGTACCCAAGACCCCGTAGCTAGTGGACTCTCAAAAGTGGTGACATTGGGGCCAACCATCACCGCAACCGATACTCGAAGAAGGCTCCCATGTGGCAAATCTATTTGCCACATTATTCATTAATTGTATGAGTACTGGCATGCATGATAACCTACCACGTTGCATCTTGTTTGCAACCTAGAAAACTTTGGGAAGAGGCCAATCGGACTTCAAAGATCAACTGAAGTACAATCAGATCTGGTCCGGACACTACAGATTCACTAGGTAGGTGCCCAACACCAATTTTGTGGTGGCGGCATGCCAATCATGTTGTAAAATTTTGTGTAAATAATGTAAATAGGTCGACTAATAAATAAGGTGTGAAGAGCACAAAGTGGTGTGATTTGGCATCATCAGATCTGGGTGACTCAAAGTGGAAGGTACTCTCTTTGTTTGCATTTTCTTGTGTTTGCATTTTATTGTGACTCTATTGCCCAATGGATAAAGGCCCTAGGGTCGATTTGCATTCAGACAAGCTAAATACCCCGTGAGCCGCTAGAAGTGTTGGCATTTTTGCCACACTAAAAATAAATTTTTAAATTCGTCCAAGTATGAAGAGGCCCCAAAAGAGGAAGAAAAATTGGACGAAATGATCTTTAGATATTTTGTTGTTGTAGATCCTTTCTCAAGCTTTCCAACGATATATTACAATAGAAAATCGGGTCAACGAATCAAAAGTTATGGCTCCGGGAAGATGTACCACCAAAAATCCATTTTCGAGGTGAAATTCCAGCGAAAATCCATTTTTGGGCACTTTTTTGGAAGAAAATCATTTTTGAGGCGAAAATCCATTTTTGGGCACTTTTTGGATGAAAATCAATTTTGAGCAGTTTCTCCAACGAAATTGATTTTCAGACATTTTCTCCAACGAAATCAATTTCGGGTAGTTTCTCCAATGAAATTGATTTCAGGTAATTTCTCTAGTAAAATCAATTTCAGGCAATTTCTCCAACGAAATTGATTTTCATGCAATTTCTCCAACAAAATTGATTTTCAAGTAATTTCTCCAACGAAATTATTTTCAGGTAATTTCTCCAACGAAATCAATTTCAAGCAGTTTCTTCAACGAAATCAATTTTAGGCAGTTTCTTCAGCGAAATTGATTTTCGAGCAGCAAAATTAAATTTTCAAGCATTATTTTCAACAAAGACCAGTTTTGACAAATGACCAAGGGGTAGCCAAAATTAAATATCGTCATTTCCCAAAATGATCTGCTCTTATACAATGTTGCTGATTTTTGAGGCACCACCCATGAAGGTGAAAATTCTATCAATGATTCTTGTTGAGTCCCAATATGCTACCAATTGTAAATGCTCGCTAATTTTTGAGGCATCGTTTGATTGGTTCATTGCTGCTACCGAGGAAGAAAATACTATCGACCATGCCATTGACTTGCTACCATTGCCACCATTTTATTTAATGCTTATTAAATTTTAGGGGCGAAATCCTCTATAAATACTGTAAAACTTGATAAGTTTGAGAGGAGGAACATTCTGCTGAAAAAACTCTTTGAGTTTAAACTTCTGCATCAATTGAAAGACTTTTGGCTCTGGTTCTTGGATCAGTTGTGTATGTGATTGCTTTCTGCCTGTCATTTCTGCTATATTCATTGCCTTTGTTAGATAAGTTAAAATTCTGCATTTGAATTTAATTTATGATGAAGAAGTGAATGTTGAAATGTTAATTGGAAGTCATATTTACGATCTGTGATTGGTTCCTATGTTCTTCTTTCTGATGAATGTTGGTTAGAACTTGATTTGGTTATTTAGTTGTTAGTTCATCCCCACTCTATTTTTCTGGCTTACAACCATATTTTCCATCTCTTTCTATTAATTTATATCCTTAAGCTTTCCATCGATTTTTAGATTAGTACGGGAGCCAACCCTCTCTAGATATTGGCCCGAAGGACATCTCTTTCCTTCGGCCTTTCAATGTTGGTCGGGTCTAGGGCGCATATTTTTATCCTTAAGTAGATTCGTGACCAATTGAATCAAAATATTTTGTGACTCTTTTACATTTAGAACCATTATGATATCACAAATAAAATAAATATTTTCCAAGTCGAGGGTAATCGCATACTATTTGCTTTTGTGCATAATATTAAATCCGGTTTATGCTTAACTTGGTTATTTCTAAATAGTTTTTATACTACAATTGTAAATTTTATGACTTAACATTATTAACCTCTAGAAAAAGGATGGAAATATGTTTTAATTAAGGGGATTCACAAATTATTATTAATGTTATTAAAAAAAAATGATATAAATTTGGATTAAAAAAATATTATTTTTAATGTTCATCATCTATTATTGGAGGCAATATCTTGAAAATGAGCATACTCATAAAGAATTAAATTGAGTAGCAAATAATTTAGTCAATGGAGTTTTCATCTTTATCTTGGTGAAGTTCAAATTTTAGAAGGCAATTGGCGAGATGAGATTTTATCTTTTAATCAGAATGATGTCAAGAAGCTGATTATGGACACATAACACTTCAATAAAGTTAAATAATATATTTAATAGAAAAATGAAAAATATTTATGATAAAAAACATGTTGAATATGGGAGAAGGTATGCCTCCCAAAAGCCTATGGAGGCTTAGGTCTGAGAAACATGAAAATCCTCAATAGAGCATTAGCAGCAAAACTAGTGTGGAGACTAATAAAAGAAGATAACAATCTATGGATCAACATAATGAGGATCAAATATATCCAAGATAATGAGCCAACAACAATACTCAGAAGCAACCATATAATGGGAGGTTCGGACATCTAGAACCATATTTATGATAAAATAAGCATCATAGACAAAGGATCTTGATGGAGGATTGGTAAAGGAACAAATGTGGATTTTTGAAAAGATAAGTGGTAAGACTTGGGACCTTTAGACCAAGATTCAAATCTTGCAAATTTAAAAAATACCCTCAAACAAGAATGGAGCACTTATTTTAGATCTTACATGGTCAATCAGGAAGATGGCACAGACACTTGGAGAATAGACATTGTGAACAAGGTTTTAAGGCATGATCTGGAGGCCCTCCCTGCAAAACTAGAAGACTATCTTAATCCAAACTTAGAGGGACCTAACCAATTAAAGTGGACCAGATTTCCAACAAGAAATTATACAGGTAAAAGTGGATACAAGGAATGCCTAGATCTACCTCAGCAACAAGCACCTTGGAGGAACTTATGGGGAAACAAATGTATTCCAAATATGAAAGTCTTTACATGGTTGGTTCTCCAAAATAAAATCCTAACTTGGGACAACTTGATCAAAAGAGGTTTTCTAGGCCCTAGTAGATGCCACCTCTGCAAAAGAAATGAAGAGATAACAAATCAATTGTTCATGAAATGTCTATTTTCTCAAGCTATGTGGAACTAATGGATGAAGACTACAGAGGTATCTTGGATCATGCCCAAGGAAATTATTGATTGGTGGTGTCAATGGATCCCTCCTTGTAAGGAGAAGAAATTGATATGGAGCCTAGCAATCCCAACATTTCTTTGGTGTATTTGGAAGGAGAGAAATAACAGGATCTTCAAAGGAAAAGCAAGGATCTCTAAGGTTATTTTTAACCAGCTTCAAGTTAGTCTGTTAGAACTAATTATGCTCAAACAGACTAACACAAACCAAGAGTGGAGTTCAGTTTTGAGCTAAAACAAACATTAGATTCTCTTCTTGCAGCTAGACCTCTAGTTTAGTTTTGGATTTCAAAGGAGCAACTAGTGAGTCCTAAATTTTGATCCTAGGACTCATAATGGATTTTATATTAGAAGGATATTGGTAATATTTTGCTAAACTCACTCCCACAGTTGGTCTACTTGGTTTTTTGTGTAAACCATCCCTAGCAAGGCAATCATCTAATCACCCTGGCAACATTATGCATATACTAAGAATATTTATCTAAAACTCCGGCATCTTCTTCGAGCTCCACACACAGTACTCAGAGCTTAACTGTCAAGTATAAACTAACAGGCTAGGCAGAAGCTCAATAGAACTCTAGCTTTTCTAGCCTTTAGTAAATGTTGTTGTCTTGAGACTCTTTATTCATGTAAAAGAGTAAGAGACCCTTTTAAAACCCTTTATTTTTAATAACAAAAAAAACATGTTGAATATGATTTATTTGACCTGAAAGTAAATATAATGTTTTGGTATTTTAATAGGAGTGACCCTCAATAAAGTCCACATATAACATATATAAAAAACATTATTAACTTATTATTCTAGTTGGACAACAATTTTAGATTACATTATGACTTTTGAAGTGATTATTTTGAGGGTCAATTCTATCAAACCCTTGCATAACCATGTGTATCCATGCACTAATGCAAAGCATTTAATTTTAAAATTGATTAATATTATTATAACATCATGATTTGTCATTAATAATGTTTAGTAATATTTTAAGGAAATAAGCTCCAAATAATGCAAGCCTTAAAACCTTCTTTATAAAGCCTTTGTTTCTCTCTTAATTGTCTTCATTTTATTGATATATGAAATATTATAATGATTATAATTGATTGAGTTTGTTTAAAAACTATGTATTATTACATATTAATAATATAAGTACAACTTGAGTGGGTCTAAGGGTGAAGACTTTGAAACTCTAAATGAAAATTTTAAGGTTTCGAATCATACGGGAGATAAGGTTGTACACCATGCTTGGGTAACTGGTTTATGATTGGATAACCATACATTATATAAACAACACTTTTATGAAAATTATCCCATATGTTATGAGTATGGATAGATATTTATATATCACATATATCTTCCACGAGGATCGTTCCATATGACTATGACCTCGTGAAGTTAAAAGCTATTTTATATTTTTACCTTTAAATGTGTTTAATTGATAATTAATTATAAAGTTAGGAACATGTATTTTTTTAAGCAAAAAACCCCTTGTAGGACATTTTGGTTTGAGAGATCAAGACCAGGGGGTTCTACACCATCAAAGTCGCCTGAGAGTCGTGCTCAGCCCTATCCGCACCAACATTATCAATTGGATTTTGGATACCCAATTCAACTTTTTGGTAGGGTGAAGATTCGAACCTTGGACCTTCATTGGAGGATTGCCTTATCCTCTCCAACTCACCTACAAAACCTGGGGTGTGAACATATATTTTACGTTGTATTTCTTAAAAAATAAGAAACTATTTAACTTATGATATCAAATTTGCCTTCTTTTTAAAAATTAGTAAATTTAGTATCAAGTCCTAAAATGAAATAAGATGATAATATCATATAGTGATTACTATGTATAACGACATAGGAAAAAAATAATTTTAGGCTTATAAGGTTAAAGATTATAATTTTAACTTTGATTCTTAGGATATTAAACTTTAAGGTTCATCCACAAATAGCTTTTTTATATTTTTTATAATTTGATTATATAGAATTAAAATAAATATCACTAATATTAGATTGTAATTATGTTACTATTATTAATATTTCAACAAGTTACATATTGATATTAAAACAAAATGTATTATCATAGAATTTACAAAAATAAAAAATAAAAAATAATATCCCAAGGGGGAAAGTGCAATGGTTTGGGCTTTGGCTCTTCTTTGAAAGGTTCAAACCGTGGCGTGGGCAAATGTGTGAAGGGGTGGATGTGTGTATGGTTGTGTGTTTAGTCCCTATTGATAAGCTCAGCATTCCATCCCCAACCTTGAGCTTAAGCTTCGAGGTTCAAACCGTGGCGTGGGCAAATGTGTGAAGGGGTGGATGTGTGTATGGTTGTGTTTAGTCCCTATTGATAAGCTCAGCTTTCCATCCCCAACCTTGAGCTTAAGCTTCGAGGTTCAAACCGTGGCTTGAGCAAATGTGTGAGGGGGTGGACGTGTGTATGGTTGTGTGTTTGGTCCAAATCTCAGCTTTCCATCCCCAACCTTGAACTTGAGATTCGATCGTAGGGATTTCTCACACTAACCAAATCTAAAAGAGTAAAAATTGAATTTTGACTAACTTTTTAAGAATCAAATATATTCATTTATAGAACTACAACCCTATAACCATAACTTTTTTTTTTTGGTAATTATAATAATAGATTAATTGTGGGTTTTTATAAAGGATCCCAAAACCTTATGTACAAAATCAGCCTTGCTAAAAGATATTTCATGCCGGATGGCTGGGTAAATAGAGCAGTTCGTAAAAAAGACAAGGAAATACAAAATGCCCGAGGGCCCCAGAAGACGCGGACAGTCCTGGAAATCTTGATCTTGAAATACATTAAAACAAAATAATAGCCGAAGACAATATATCAACAAACTTTGGGAGAAGACCTATGATACAAATTCTTCATCATGAGGGAATATCTGCCTTGGCCAAACTGTCCACCTCGGTTGGGAAACGAGAACGCCAAACAACCGGGCACGTGGTCATCAGTCCTTTGTTGGCCAAGTGATCCGCCACCCGGTTACCTTCTCTATAGATGTGCCTCGCCTCCCACCTAGCGCGTCGAGAGAGGAGCATCCTAGCCTCGAGGATGATATTCAGGACCCGCCACGACGGGTCTTTGGAGCCACGAAGGTAGTTGATAATGTTTAGAGAATCGCCTTCAATAATTAAAGGCCTAGGATCATTCGATATGACCTGCAACCCTTTCAACACACCATGGGCTTCGACAAAATGATTGGTCTGAGGGCCCAGATTTTCACAGTAGGCCAAGATCAGCTTCCCATTATGGTCCCTGACAAGCCCCCCGAAACCAGCGGGCCCCGGGTTGCCTTTAGCAGCCCCGTCAAAATTAAGTTTGATCCACCCCAAAGGAGGTTTGGTCCAAGTGACCTCCCTACGGCCATTCACTGAGTCAACTCTGGAAGAGGAGCCAAGGTCCAGTCTTTTGAAAATAATTGCCTCCCAAGGATTGTGAGGGCGAGAGCTGGGAATAGTTTTTGAATTCTTGACAACAAAGGATAAGGCCCGCTGGGCAACAGAGGGAGCCATTCTAGGGATCTTGTCGAAGACTCTAGCATTACGCTCCAGCCAAATTTGCCAGATGGAATGGTGAAAGGCAGCCTCACAAAGGAATCGGAGCTTAGAATTCTTAAAGGGCTTGGGCCATTGGAGGAAGGCATCTTTAAGGGAGTGAGGGGAGCACCAGAGTACTTGGAAGGAAGACAACACACAA
Source organism: Wollemia nobilis (assembly GCA_028583015.1). Lineage (NCBI taxonomy): Eukaryota > Viridiplantae > Streptophyta > Pinopsida > Araucariales > Araucariaceae > Wollemia > Wollemia nobilis. The sequence goes on along the minus strand of JAQPPZ010013020.1, from coordinate 4,849,189 downwards.
CTTAGGACCGAATGGGAAAAGGGGCAATGCAAAAATAAGTGATCGGATGTTTCACAATCAGCTAAGCAAAGATAGCACTTGTTGGGAATTGCAAGGCCTCTCTTGTGGAGATTGTCTATGGTAAGGGCTTTGTTATAAAAGGCAATCCAAGCAAAGTAATTTATCTTAGGAATAATCCCTTTCCTCCAAATTGCTTTCCACCGGGAGTCCATAGCAGCCTCACATGACAGAAGATCATAAGCGGACTTAACAAAAAACCACCCATCCTGCATGTTGCTCCAAATAATTATGTCATCTCTTATGACCGAAGGAATTAACATCGATTGGAGGACACTATACAAGAAATTCACCTCATTATCAAACCCATCCACCGTCGAAAGTTTCCACCGAGGGGGAAGGGAACTCCGGTCAATGCAATCCGAAACCTTGAGATGACTGTTTGGATCAATCTGGGCCCTCAAGCTAGCCAAGTTCTGATTTACAGCGAGAGCTTCATCTGTAGCCCACCTGTCTCTCCAAAAAAGGATCATGGATCCATCCCCCAAGATCCAACGAGCACCCATGTTAATCACCGAACGGCCCTGAAGCACCGTCTTCCAGAAAGCCGAAGCTTCATGAGGAGACTCAGCTTCCAGGAGAGAATTTTCCCCAAGATACTTTCTTTTAACTATATTGACCCATTTTGTCGGTGCATTAATAAGAATTCTCCAAGCATGTTTGGCAATTAAGGCAGTGTTCATGAGCTTGGATCTTCTCAATCCCATGCCCCCTTGGTCCTTTCGAAGGCAAACCTTATCCCATGCCACCAGAGGAATTCTGGATTTTTCTTCGTTGTCGGACCAGAGAAAATTCCTTTGAATCTGCTCGATTTTGGAATGGATAAACACAGGAAGCATGAAAACAGACATGAAATAGGTGGGAATTCCTTGAAGATAGGCTTTGGTGAGGGTTGCCTTCCCAGCTTGAGATAGCAATTTGCCTTTCCAAGTGCTGATTTTCTTATGAAGCTGTTCCAAAATCAAATTCCAGATGTTCCCACAGCCTCGCCCATTGCAAACTAGCAACAACCCCAAATAAGTTGTAGGCGGGGAATCAATAGTGCATTCAAGGATTATGGCAATGCGAATTTGCCTACACAGAGGGGTATTAACAAAATAAATTTTGCTCTTCAAATAATTAACTTTTTGGCCAGAAGCCTTCTCATACCGGGATAGAATGCGCTTGATAGATTTGGCTTGAGTGACAGACGCTCCAGTGGATATGAGCGTGTCATCCACAAACTGTTGGTGAGTGACAGGATCAACTCTGGAAGTAGGCAGAATGCCAGAAATCTTGCTTCGACGGAGGGCTTCATTCAAAGACCAGCTAAGGACCTCTGCCAAAAGAATGAATAAAATAGGAGACAGAGGATCACCTTGTCTGAGGCCGCGAGCACTCTGGAAGAATCCAGCGGGGGACCCGTTGATCAGCACAGAAAAGGACGGAGTGGAAATGCAACTGTTCACAAGGTCAATCCAGTGATGATGGAAGCCCAACTTGCAAAGGACAGCACAGAGGAACCTCCTGTCCACTCTGTCAAAAGCTTTATTCATGTCTAGTTTAAGGAAAAGCGCAGCATTCTTGGAACATTGGGCAGTATGGAGGGTTTCATGAATAGTAATGACGTCGTCAAGGATGTTTCTACCCTTAACGGTGCTCCCCTGAGCTGAACCTACCAAAGAGGGGAGGAGGGATCTCAGACGATTGGCAATGGTCTTGGTAAGAATCTTGTAGAAAACATTGCAGAGGCTTATGGGACGATAGTCAAAAAAACTTTTGCAGGCGGGCGACTTAGGAATGAGAGCTAGGAAGGTAGAGTTGAGCTTCGGATGGATGGATCTTGATGCTTGGATTTCTAAGATAGCCTCGCAGACATCAGGCCCCACAACATCCCACATAACTTGAAAGAATCGGGGGGAACCCATCAGGCCCGGGGCCTTATCTGGTTGCATGGAAAAAAGAGCATCCTTAATCTCGAAATGGGAAAAAGGTTCCAGGAGTTTAATACTTGCCTCATGGGGGACTTTGGTAGGGAAATTAGCAAGCAAGGATTTCTGGACTTGGAGGACGCTATCGGGAGGAGCACCCAGCAAATCCTGGAAGAAATCAACTGCTTCGCTTCGAATTTCCTCAATCTCCCTGGTAGTGCGCCCATCCTTACACAACACCTGTCTGATCTTGTTGGCCCCCCTGTGTCTCATGGTAGACGCGTGGAAAAACTTTGAATTTGAATCACCGCTCTTCAGCCAGAGATCCCTGGACTTCTGATGCCAAAACATTTCCTCACTGGCAAGAATGGAATGATAGTCCACCAGGAGGCTCCGTTCCTCCTCTCTGAGGCCTTCAGAATACCCTTCGACCTCCATATTTTCCTCTAAACTCTTCAAGCGCTCAGAGATGGACCTTTTAGACTCAAAAATGTTGCCAAAAACCTCCTTATTCCACGCCTTTAAGTTCTTTTTAATCATCTTAAGTTTTAGGGCCAGTCTTTTGGACGCTGAACCAACCATCGTCACCTGCCACCATTCCGAAACCAACTGTTTGAAATCCTTGTGGGAAATCCACATGGACTCAAATCTGAAAGGGATCTTAAACCTAGGCCCACCAGTGGCCTCTAACAGAATGGGATTATGGTCCGACCCGATTCTTGGCAAATTTGAGAGAGTTGCAGCGTCGAGGAAGGGAATAGCTTCATGGGAAATGAGGAACCGGTCGAGCTTGACCTGGATGAGATTGCTCCCAATCCTCCTGTTGCTCCGGGTGAAGGATGCCCCCTTAAGTTCGATGTCTAGCAGATTATTGGATGAAACAAAATCTCTGAAATCCTCCATGCTACGGCTAGCCAACTCAGCGCCTCCCTTCTTTTCAGAGGGATGAAGAGGGCAATTGAAATCCCCTCCCACAACCCACGGGAAGTCACTAAAACTTTCCCTCATCAGAGAGATGGTTTTCCACAACTCAGCTCGCTCCGAAGCAGAGTTCGAGGCGTAAACATTGGTCAAAATCCATGAAAAATTATCAACCTTGGAGTGAAACAGGACATTGATAGTCCTGCTGGAAGCCGATAGAAGACTACCCTCGACCTTGTCAGAGTCCCACAGCACCATGAGACCGCCTGCAGAACCTATTGTAGGGCTAGAAAGGAATTTGGCCTTGGCCCAAATGGCCCTGGCAACCTTGATAGAGGCAGAGGCATCAGACTTAGTCTCCTGCAAAATGAGGATGGATGGGTTAGACTTCTTTCGGAGATCGGCCACCACCCTACGTTTGGTCGCTCCATTAAGACCTCTCACATTCCATGAGAGGATTTTCATCTGGACATTTTAAAGACTTTCTTGCCTCCCTTTCCTTGTTGGATGGGAGGTTTTGGGACAGGCGAATCACCCACCAGGGAGTCGAAATCTTCTTGAAAAAGCAACCACTGGGATCCATTTGCAATGTCTGTTGTCGTTTCCTTATCCCTTCTTTCTTTGTTAGGAGGTCGCCCCTGTTTTCTTTCACAGCCGAAATCCACCCCTTGCTTTCGGCTTCTAGTGTTTCGTGGACTAATGTTGCCATGTTGTTCGTCCCTCTTGCCCAGAAGATACTCTTCCAGCAGGGACTCGGGAGGTTTCTAGTTTTGACAAATAGGGGAATCAGCCTGAGCATACATACGGGAAGGAGATTGATCCTTTTCCACTTGAGGTTCTGGTTGGGAACTTGCATTGCACAGAACGACGTTCGACTCGAGGAGAACCCCAGAAGGATCTGGAGACTCAGGCACTGTCGCTACAGGGTGTTTCGGTTGTTTTCCTTCTTGCTCTGGGGGGTTTCCAGAAGCCCCACCCTTCATCCCCGGCTTTTGAAGAGGACAATTTGACTGAAGATGCCCCTAGGAACTACATCGGGGGCAAAAGGCTAGTCTATTTTCGTAGTTAATGACTTGCTTATGAAGAACAGAGCCTCCAGACCGAAGAGTGATGGAGGATGGAAGGTTCGCCTCCAAATCCACCAGGACACAGAAGCGAGCTTGGACAAATCTGGTTTGGGCCCGAGTGGGAGGGTCAATGGTGACCAACTCACCAATGGAACGGGCGATACCCTTGATAACATTTTCATGCCAGCAAAAAAGGGGAAGGTTCGACAGCCTAACCCATATTGGGGCAATATTAATACTCTAGGTTTTGGGGTTAAAATCCATCCCCCACTTCTTGAGAAAGAGACTCCTGCGTCCCAGAAACCAAGGGCCCCCAGCCAAAATTTTATAGTAATCCTCCACATTATTCAGCCTAATTGCGAAAAAACCTTGGGATAGGGCAGCCAACTCCATATGACCCGAGGTCCGCCATTTTCCTGCCGCCCACCTGCGGATGGTCTCCATATCGGGACGCCCTCCAATAAACTTCCCGATTAGGGTAAATTTTTCAAATTCGACGAAACTTGATAGGATTTCCTTCGGGATGTCCAGTTCATCCCCGGACGGAAAGAGGTCCTTAGTGAAAATACCATTTGGGGTTTCAGAAGCCGCTGCCTCTGCATACGATTTATGTTGGCAGTCTCTCCCTTTGTCAGGCGGATCCTTCCCGCGTCTGCCTCCATCTTCGGGTAACTCCGTCGAGCCTCCATTCTCTGACTGCCCTCCCTTCGCCTTGCTGCGGCCCTCCAACTTGCCGGTGCCCAGGTTCACAGTGCTGGCGCTCCCGCTCCCGCTCCCGTGCCCTCCCGCCGCTACCTTCCCGCTCATCGCTGCTCTCATATTGACATCTGGTGCTATAACCATAACCTTTTTACATATTAAAATAAATTATAATTATGTAATTTAAATTTATATTTATTTTTATTAAAATTTATCTCACATTCGAAATTATATAATTTATTTATTTTAAAATCATCTAATATCAATTCAAACTTCTTTTAAATCCAAAAATTTTAAAAAAAATGAAGTAATTACTTTTATTAAAAAATTTAATAATTCTAGGTCTTAAATTTTTTTTCAATAAATTTACACAGGTTTTTTTTATGAGAAGCTCCTGTCCCTTTTTGAACCTTGAACCTCTCAAAAAGAAGCTAAAACCTTTACCATTACAGTAAACTTACAACTAATTTTAACTTTTGGATTTTATTCTTCATATTTATATAATTTATATAAAATTAGATTTCATAATCAATCACAAATAACAGACTTTCAACAAATTATACATAATTAACCAAATCCTCAAATACATGTCTTCTTCAATCATCTTGTAAAATTCCATGCATGCCTTGACAACAATAAAATTTCTAACCTTATTTTAAAGTTTCATACAAGAATTATATATGATGCTCAAACCTTATTTTGAAGTATGCAATATCTTTTTCTTTCGGTCATCTTTTGAAGTTCCATGCATGCCTGGACTACAATAAAATTTCTAACCTTATTTTGAAGTTTCATACGTAATTCTCAAACCTTATTTTGAAGTTTCTTTTCTAATGCTCGAGACCCAATTTTTTTTTTTTTAATTATTTTATTTTATAAATTTTATTTGTATTGGAATATCGAAGTGATATGTTTTAAGATTTTATTTAGAAATTTTATTTTTATTAAAATATCGAAGTGGTATGTTTTTTGAGCTTTTATCTAAGAAATCTAAATTCAAATTATTTTATACAAGATCATAACCCTTTTAAAATCTCTTGTTTTACCTTAAAAATTTCTTGAAAAAGATAAGCTAGTTGGTAACGATCGAATGATTATTGATGAATTGTTGAAAAAAATAGATTAGTTGATAACGATCGAATGGTTATGGATGAATTGTTCAATTCAATTTTATAAATGGTACGAGGTTTCGAATGGTTATGGATGAATTGTTCAATTCAATTTTATAAATGATACGAGTTCCGATTGACTTTATATTTACCCTATCCAAAGTTTCCAATAAAAAAAATCTATGATACCATAAAAGTCATTATAACATTAAGCAAAATATAAATATATATGACCATCAATGTTTATTTGACTCACCAATATAAATATTCAATAATTGGTAATGATTGAATGGTTATAGATGAATTGTTCAATTCAATTAAGGTCCGGTTGACTTCATATTTATCCTATCCAAAGTTTCTAATAAAAATCTATAACCATAAAAATTATTATAACATCTATATAAATATATATTACCATCAATGTTTATTTGACCCATCCATACGAATATCCAATATCCATTATTAATGTGTAATGACTAAAAGAGAATTGTTGTTGGCATAGGCTCTTCCATTAGATTAAAAGACCTTTACAAAAATTAAAGCTTCTAATATAGTTCTCTAGAGACGAAGAAAAAAAAAACTCCTTTTTGGGCATGGCTTTGATGTCCTAGGTAAGACTAGGAAAAAGAGCAGACTAAGGTAAGACTAGTAAAAAGGGCAGACTATTAATACAAAATGAAGTTGAACTAATGTATGAGGTGAAGGTTGTGTGAAGGACATCAAATGCACTTATATTTGGAAGAAAAAAAACAATTAGTGCACAAATTCACAGTAAAGTAGGTAGTGCCAAATGTACGAGGTGAAGGTTGTGTGAAGGATATCAAATGCACTTATATTTGGAAGAAAAAAATCGTTAGTGCACAAATTCATTTAGCGAAGACATTTATCAATGAGAGGTGTAAATGGATCATATTAATATTTTATCTTTAAAATTAAGAAGAGATGATGAGGGTACAAATAAACTACATTAATGTTAATGTTTAATTATTATAATAAGAAGAGAAAATTTTTAAGAATTAGAGGTGTAAAATATTTGTTTTTAAAATTAAGAAGAGATGGTGAGAGGTACAAATAGATTATATTAATATATTTTTTAGAATAAGAAGAGATGGAGTTTTTAAGTTAAGTATATTTAACCTTAGGATTAAGGTGGTGATGGTATATTTAATCATTGAAAATTGTTATTGATGTAATTTTTTTAAATTATAACATATAAGTTATGTTTCACAATTATTTTGTAATGGAATTATTATTCTATATATTGTATTTGTTCTTTATGGAATTGATTGTTTGCGCAGGATATCAATGAGTTGCAAAGTTGTTTATTTGTATATAATAATATTTTATGAAATTATTTATTTGCATATAGTATTAGTTAATAGGGTTGTTTATTTATATGTGATAAGTGTTTCAGTGAACTTATTAGATGCTAATTATATTAATGGTAACATTAAACATTATTAGCTTAACTCGTTAAATTCTAACTTTTAAGAATGTCAAGGTTCTAATCTTCTAAGTTATACATGCAAAACTGTTAAGCTATTGCAATAATATTATATGGTCAATGATGTAAAATGGGTTGTGTTTGTTTCAATCTCTTATAACCTATTAAAATGATTATATTGATATTAATATTTAAATACCATGAGCTCAGCCAGTTAAATTCTTTGACTTTTAAAGAGAATACCCAAGTTTGAATCTTGTTAAATGATAGATGCATAATTGTCAAGTTGTTGCAATACTACAATTTGATCATGATTTAGTATGGGCGGATCCATTTCAATCTCATATAACCAATAATACAATTAATTAAATAAATTATTATATTAAATAATAATAATAATAATGTATTCAAATACTTGTTGATTAGCCATTCATACATGATTATATTGTGATGCTCTTCATTATGCTAGAAATGAAATGACTTACATCTCCCTTCGCCCTTCATCTTGCCACAAATAATTATTTTATTCACCATTGTAACCCATCCACATATGCATTGCAATAAATAAAATAATAATAAAGGGCTAGGTGGATTGGTGGTTGTTTGATTGGTCAGCCATTTACCAAGAAGAGACCTAGGTTTAAACCTTAGGGTCATACCTGTTTGTTTGCAAAGGTAGTAGTATGATCTGAATCATCTGAGTGCATGCCAGACCGATGATGATGGTACATATTCTAAGTGATCGATGGTCCTCCTCACGTTAGGTCAACAATAACAAGATGGCATAAGCTTGTTGGGAGCAACCCCTGTGGTTTGACCCCTACACTTGGTAGTTACTAAAAATAGTGTGGATATAACCAACTTGTATCGCTCCAAATTTTTTGCATCCCTACCTTCAGGCTATAGGATCCGTGCCCGAAAGGAGGATGGGAAAAGGATGGCGCGGTACCTCGGACTGAGAGGACTTTGCGAAGGTCCCGCCTCTCAAGGGAGGTGCATTTTGATGATTTTTCGACGGATGGTGGGTTCACCAGGAAACATTTAGCGGCAGTTTCCACGCCTAGGTTTTGGAATGTGTTTGATGAGTTCGTTTTAACCTTAAGCATTCATCCTAGGTTTGGCCGAATGAAACTAGATTAATCTATATGAAAATGCAAGTTCAATGAATACAGAAAATAGATTTAAAAGCAGAAAACAGAGAATTTACAGGATGCAAATGAAGAATACCTGATCCGGATGTCTGAAGAAGATTCTGACGTTTGAAGCAGTCTGGATCGTCTGGAATTCGACGGAATCGTCTGAGACTCGACAGAATCGTCTCGAATCCGACAGAATCGTCTCGAAATCGACGAATCGTCGAGATCCGACGAATTCGTCAGAGACCTGCAAGACAGAAAACAGATGCAAAATACAAGAAGTCCTACTGTGCAAACAGAGGCAAATTATACCAAATAGTAGTACGAATACTGAACAATATTTAAGAACAGAAATTCAAGCAAATTACTGTACTTTAATGGCAAAATATGATCTTAGTATGCAATCTAGGCTAAATGGGTGAACTCCAAATGCAAAATAATATAAAAACCGAATAAATGATCTAATTTGTAGCATAAAATGACAAGGAAAAAGATGAGAAAAGCAAACTTCGAGCACTGATTGCCTCGATGTGGACTGCAGTCGAGATCGTCTCGCATCAATACGAAATCGCCTCGAATTTGACAGGATCGCCTCCGATCTGGACAGGTTCGTCGACGACGATGGGTGCTGGCTCCGGTTGAAAAATAATGATGTACCTGCAACAAAATTAGTATGGGACTAATGCAAATGCAAGATCAGGATGTTTTAACGCAGAGGGAGTCAATTTACAGATAATTTCAGCCAGGGGTTGGGGAGGGAAAATCCTAGAGATTAAATAGGCTTAGGGGAGTTGTTGGGAGGTTGGAGATCATCCCAATTTGGGAGATCTCCAATGGGGGAGGGTCCCAACGGCGCAGACACGCTTCTGCCCAGATTGGAGACCCGTTGGAACAGATTCCAACTTTGCAAATTCGGTTTTGCGACAAGATCGTCTGGACGTCCTAGTCCAGACGAAATCGTCAAATATGGGGCGATATCGTCTGATCGGCGACGATATCGTCAAACGGTCAAAACAACCTCTAAAATTGGTGCAAAAAAGGGGGAAACGGAATACCCGACGGTTAACGGGCGGTTTGGGAGGTTAAATTTGAATTTGAAATTATTTACTAAGGTGAATATAATTTTTATAATTTTACTGCGCCAATTTTAGGGTGCTACATTTTGCCCCCTCTTTAGCGAATTTTTCGAAGAAAATGCGTTAAAGATGAGTTCTTCTCGATCTACGAGAAAGCAAAAAATTATACCCATTTTTAGGCGACGATTCTTGGTCGAATCGTACGACAGCTTACTATGGTGCCCCCTCCGTGTTTTTACCCAAATCGAACGTTTGAGGTAAAAACGAGAAAAGCAAAATTATTTTTGAATTATTTTGAATAAAATTAAGAAAAATAGGGTAAAACCCTAATTCATTGTTACTGTTCATTTTTACTATTTTTAGAGCTCTAAAGCAAAAAAATGGTGGAGACGACGCACAGATCAGCAGAGGTCCGGCGTGGTCTACGGGTAAGGGTCTAGACTCAACTTAGACTGATTTAATTTGAATTTACATGCTTTGTAGGTAGATTTTTAGGTGAATTTTGAGCATCGCGGCCGTTTTTGGCCGTCGACGTCGTCGGGACGAAATCGTCCCGATTTCGACGAAATCGTCTCAATTTCATCAATTTCGCCCAAGGGCGAAATCGACGAAAGGGGGACGATTTCATCAATTTAGAGACGATTTCGACAGGCGAAATCGGAGACGATTATGCTCAAATTTGGGACGATATCGTCCAATAGTGGGCGATATCATCAATTACATGAAATTGATGTTTTTAACTTGCATTGTTAATTACTGGAATTGTTTATTAATGATTGTTTATTGTTTTGTTGTTTATGTTGCAGAGAGGTTTGCTAAAGAGCAGAGAATGGAAGTATGGAGGATTAAGAGATGACTTGGCCGCTCTGACACAGGCAGAGCGAGATCTGCTGGCACAGGCCGGCTTGCAGCATGTGGCGGAGATGCCACAAGTGTCCACAGATATGGGGCTTCTAACAGCCCTAGCAGAGAGATGGTATCCGGGGTCTTCCTATTTTTGGCTACCGACAGGGGAGATGGCTCCCACACTAGAGGATGTATGGAGGATTCTGAGAATCCCCATACAAGGGCGGATGATCACTCCTACGGCCAATCAGGGCCACGCTATGGGACGACTGTGCGGTGACCCGAGCTTCACCCTGGAGAAGGGCGAAGTTAATATCGAGGCACTACGCCAGATGCCTGGGGCATCTAGACTCACACGGGTGCTAGCTGGAGTGGTTGGTGGACTTCTGCTGTGCCACCAAAGCGGGTGCAGGGTGCCATGGATGCTCGCAGATGTGATCTGCGATATGCGGGATCATGGGTACAGGTTTTGTTGGGGCAGTTTTGTGCTATGCCGATTGTACAGGATCCTGTATGGGGTCGTGTACAAGGGCGGCCGATGTCTGGTGATGACATCGCTCCTACAGGTTTGGTGTTGGGAGCACATTGCAGTGCGGAGGCCGATAGGGCTTCCACTGACAGGGATAGACGGGGAGAGGCCCCGAGTCTTCTACTGGTGGCTCCGAAGAGGGTCACAGCGGCGGATCGACCTACCGATGTCCCGGAGGCTACTGGATGACTTGGTCCTGGACCAGATCACCTGGAGACCATGGAGAGGGCACCCAGGGTGGGCCGAGGACGGACAGGAGCTGGCTCGCATCAGGCGAGTCTGCTGGCTGCGGATGGAGAGAGGAGAGGTGGAGCTCCACCGCTATGACCGAGTTTTGAGACAGTTCGGTCTACAACAGGGGATCCCATCTCTCAGGGATTACGAGTTTTCCTGGACTATCCGGGATAACACTACGGTTAGCGGGGCTCCCGACATGCAGCGGTTCTGGAGCCAGGACGCGGATGATGCCCCCATCCAGCCAGTGGATGGGGATGACGTAGGGGTAGCCGATGGCTACGATGCCTGGTACGTAGGCATCCGCCCTCCTCGGATGACGAGGGCACAGGGTCCGATCCATGCGGTTGTGCGTCGGATAGGGAGGCGACGCCAGGCGATGATAGAGGCGGCCCAGGGTCACGACGGGAGGGAGCAGAGGAGGCCACAGGCACAGGAGAGGCCACGACAGCGAGAGGAGAGGAGGGAGGAGAGACCCCCATCTCCATAGAGAGAGAGACCACCATCGCCCGATAAGGGCAAGGGCGTGGACACTAGGGAGAGCAGCGAGACAGCGACTCTCCGAGCTGAGGTTGCCCGCTTGCGGGCTCAGGTGCAGACACTACAGGAGGAGGCTACACGGCTCAGAGCTCGAGGCGGAGGAGCGAGCACTCGAGATTTAGCACGTGCTATCACCCAGATCACTTTCTATCAGGCTCTATACTACCAGGCGGTGCCAACGGAGCAGAGGGTGCCATTACCAGCACACATTGCAGAGCCTGTCGTGATGGGGTCATCTAGGACATCATCATGATCTGCATCCCGGACTCACGGCACCACACGGACTGCGATGGGGCCACCTCCTCCACCTCAGGGGGAGGAGATGAGGCTGAGAGCTCGAGGGGCTCTCGAGACACTACACGGAGGGTATTTGATTGAGTATGCCAAGATATAGATTGTGGCATACCGGTCTAGCTGATGTGATGTACATATATTTGTGATATATATAGGAGATATTTTTGATCATATGACTTATGTTTTGAGTATGTTTATGATGCTTTTATGTTTGATTGATTGATTTGATAATTCATGTAATTATGTCGTTAAAAATATTATAATTGGAATGTCATGCTATAAAATTTTAAATGAAATAATCTGATGTAACAAATTGATTGTTTGTGATGAGATGAAATAAAAGATAAAAAGAGACTTCTAACAAAATTTCAAAGGACATTGTCGCTATTATAGACCATTTCATGGAGTCGCTGCTCACTCGGTCGTCAAGCTAATCCCATTTATAGAAATATTGTTAAAAGTAAAAGAGTGCTTAAGAGACTGTCTTAAGACTTTGGTGCAATAGTGCAACTGGTGATGATGATGGTTGGTTTGTTTTCAGATTTTCATGAAAAATATTTGTGCATGAAATAATGTTTAAAATGATTTTTACTAGGCATAAATTCCTAAGTGTGATAAGATTTTTGAATAATTCCTTAGGAATTATACCATCATTGCAAAGTTGAAGGTTGACATAATGACAAAAAATAGTGAAAAAAAATGGGTTTGCTTTTGAAAAGGCATAATTTGTGTAACATAAAATGAAGTCATATGGTTTTTATGATTTTTTGATAAATGGGGAATAAAAATTGTTACAATGGTTTGCGCTAGGCATAGAATATGTAGGTATAGACTTATACCATCATCGCGAAAATCCAAAAAAAAGATAGTTTTATTGCAAGGTTGATTTTTGATGAACAAAAAATATGAAAAGGAGGGCTTGCGCTAGGCATTCAATTCCAATTTTGGTTTTGAAACTATACCATCGTCGCGAAAGTCAATCAGATATATATGTATATGTTTTGATTGTATAGTTTGAAAGAAATTTTTGATTTTTTTGTTATATAGTTGTCTTTGTGATAAACAACTGTACTTGATTTATTCCAAACAAGTTGCAAAAATAATATTTCAAATTATTTTAAAGACAAAAGTTAGATTTATAAGGAATCCCATGTGCATATGTGAATTCAGTTCCGATCTTGATTTATCATAATGATACACAAAATCTCTCAAATACAAATGTGTGTGCAATTGCTATGTTCATTTACCAGTTTTGAGCAAGATACTATGATACAAGTGATTTGAAGAAACCAAATAAGTGTTCATTAACCATGATGTAGATGCATATAACCATATTAGACTACTATGTAGGTCGGATTATCAAGAGCTAGCTAATCCATAAGCAGACATAGGTCTGTACAAAAGAAGGTCGCTAATGTGACAGACATATCGCCACGCTAGGAGTTACCCAAGGCCAAGCAGGTTGGGCACAAACCACCTGTTATGGGGCTTACCTCACGGTTTTCGAATAATTGAGAATTCCAGGGATTCAAGCTCATCAACCCTTCTTTTCTTTTCAAAGGGTAGGGAAAGGGATTTTATTGCTTTTGCTTTCTGCTTTCTTTTGCTTTTTTTTTGAACTTTGCTTCTTTTTCTTTTTGTATTTTTTCTTGATTTTTGAGATAATGCTTGAAATATTGCTGTGATGATTCAAAATAACATTTTTATTTTTCTCTTTTTCTTGAACTTTGCTTTTGTTTTTTTTTGTTCTATACTAGGGATACTTGCTCAGATTAGCTGTAGAGCAAGGGATTTTTATTCTGGGTAGGGGTGAGCTTGTCCTTTTGCCAATTCTCAAAGATTCTAGACCATGTGCATGATAGGATAGCAGGGGAAACTTTTCACTCAAGAAATCACTTCTACTATGTAGCAAAACATGGAAATTACAAATATAATCATTTTATTGTGAAAGATGTGCTTGGTTTAAGTAAATAACAAGATCAATTCTCTATGCTCAAACTTTATTTAATTTGAATTTTGTGGACTTTGATATAAGAGAGATTAGTAATCATGCCAAATAAAATCAAGATATTTATTTTTGTGAGTGTGCAAGTGAGGGATTCCAAATAAATGCTAATTTATCCAGAATAATTTGAAACATATAACTGCAATAATTGTAAGAAAATATATATGAATATTTTTGAGAAGTTTTTGAGAATGTTTGACTCTCTCTTTCTTCTTTATTTTGTTTTGGGTTTCGAAAGAGTCAAGCATATAGCTGTTTTTATATTTTTATCATTATTTTGATTTTTGTTTTGATTTTTGTTTGTGAAAAACAAAAGCTAACAAGTGCCATAAATAAATGCAACAAATAGTTTTGAAAATTTTGGTGATTATGAATGTTTTTGATGTTTTTGGATTTTTATATTTTATAAATTTGAAAGAAATACAAGATAATGGTTTTGAAATATGCAAAATAAATATGTATGTACAAGAATGAAATAATCACATTTTATGCATAGTAACGTTTAAGATGTAAAATATTCATGGGTTCTTTAAGTTCTTTACCATCTAAGGTAGATAATTTGTAAGCTCCTGATTCAAATTTAGAAGTAATAATGTATGGTCCAAGCCAGTTGGGCTCAAATTTACCTTTAAGGTCCTTAGTTGCATTAGTATTTTTTTGAAGATTTTGAGGATTTTGATTTTTTTTGTATTTTGATTTTAATTTATGAATTGAAATTGGTGGTATATACAAGATGATCTATATACACTATACAAGGTTATTTGAGTATAGCATGTCTAAGGTTGCTTCAAAATCAAAGGAGGTTTTGAAGGATAATCTGGTTGAGGTGAAGGTAAGAATAGAAGGTGATGAATAAAAGGTAGTGATAACAAAAGCTTTGTTATAATGTAGAATAATGTAGAAAAAGATTTGACTTTTATATGTGTAAAATTGATCATGTTACAAAATAAAATGTAAGAAGGATAAGAAAGTTCTTCATTCTTATCACTATATTCCAAGTTTTGATAAGATGGAGAAAGTATATGTGAAAGATATGCATGAATGTTATTTTGTAAACAAGGATGATCATATATGAATGAAGAAAAGTGATGGATAGAAGATAATTGTGACAATAGAGAATGTATAAAACTTGATGTTTCAATCGTTAAATATTCTTCAAATGGTTTTGGGTCACCCTGTATGGTAACAATTTTATTTGCAAGTTCAAACTTCAAACATTGGTGAAGAGTGGAAGGGAAAACCCTCATCGTATGAATCCAAGGACTCTGGAGAAATAGGTTGTAAGGTGAAGGACAATATCCTACATATAATAAAATATCCAGGATCTTGGATCCAATATTAAAGGGAAGAATTATAGTATCTTGAGCTTCTTGAATTTCATTGTTAAAAGATTTTATAAGAACATTTGATTTATTAATATCTTCTTCCTTTAATTTGAGTTTTTGGAATAATTGATGAGTGCATAAATTAAGAGAGGAGTCATTATCTACCATGATAGTTCTAACAAGTGTTTCTTTACTAGATTTGATAATGTAAAGATAGGAGTCTTCTTGTGGAGTAGAGGAAGGAATATCCTCATCATAGAATGAAATAGGGTTAACCTCAAGAGGGTTTACACCATTAGTTATGATTTTAGAGAAAATATGATGAGGAACAAATTGTTGGCTAGGTATTTTGAACAAAATTTCCTTGTGATAAATTTGTAATACTTCTAAAAGGGATATCTTTGTTTGAGAATTAATCACTTGTTGTTGGCTATCAAAGTAGATTTCAGATTGAGATTTTAATTCTAAGGATGAGCTTTCTATGTTTACATTCCATTTTGTATCATTCTCTAGAGCCAAAGATAGTTTTGAAGGTTGGTCAAATGAGGAATCCATATCTTGAATATCAGATTGGGTTGATTGAATTTGAGGTTGCTCATTTGTAGTTTTTGTTACAATATTAATAATATCATCATGATGGGACACATTAACATGCAATATTTGATTGGTCTCTTGTTGTTGATAATTGAATAGGGGTTCTTGGGAGATCCCCATGTCTTGATTGATTATTAGTATTTGTTGTGTAGGAGTTTGATTGTTTACTGGAGATTTATAATCAGTTGTAGATTGTAATTCCTTGATATTAAAAAGATTCTTATCAATCAAATCTTGAATTGCACATCTTAAATCTTTACAATTTTGTGTCATATGTCCATCTACTCTATGATATTCACAATGTAGCTCAGGTTTAAACCAATCTGTTGTGGTATCAGGTTGTCTTATGGAAGGGAGTTCAATCTTATTTGTGTCAAGTAAATACTTGAGAATTATATCCATTGGTTGATTGAGCTTAGTAAATTTACGTGATGAATATTTTTGAGAGGTTTTTGATATGTGACTTAGAAATTTCGTCATAAAAGGGCCTAATGGTTTCTCACCTCTATTTTCTTTATTATGGGTTGAATGATGATAGGAAGATTGCGAAGTAGGAGGTGAGTGCATGGTAGAATTGGAAGAATAAGTATTTTCTTGTTGAAATGGATGTGTTGTATTGAAAGAAGAGTATTGAAAAGGTGGAGGAGGATTATATGTGGGTTGATAGACATAATATGGATATATGGGAGAATAGATAATATCATTATGAAGAGGATTGGAAAAGGGATTGTTTTGTTGGGTTATGGATGAAAAATAAGAAGAGTGTGATGGAGGTGATGTTGAATAGGGATGAGGTTGGTCATAATCAACAAATGTATTTGGCTGAATTCTTCCAACATTACTGATAGGATCATATTGATTTGAGTAAAAACTCATGGTTTCTTTAGTACTTCTAAAAGTAATATTTAATATTTACTATTTGGAATTGAATCTAAAACATATAAACTTGAAATGATGATTTTTTTTCTTTTGTTTGGCTTGTATATTTTTTGTTTTTGTTTTCAAAAGGTTATGATGCATTCACGTCGGGTTCACCAAAATGTATCGCTCCAAATTTTTCGCATCCCTACCTTCAGGCTATAGGATCCGTGCCCGGAAGGAGGATGGGAAAAGGATGGCGCGGTACCTCGGACTGAGAGGACTTTGCGAAGGTCCCGCCTCTCAAGGGAGGTGCATTTTGATGATTTTTCGATGGATGGTGGGTTCACCAGGAAACATTTAGCGGCAGTTTCCACGCCTAGGTTTTGGAATGTGTTTGATGAGTTCGTTTTAACCTTAAGCATTCATCCTAGGTTTGGCCGAATGAAACTAGATTAATCTATATGAAAATGCAAGTTCAATGAATACAGAAAACAGATTTAAAAGCAAAAAATAGAGAATTTACAGGATGCAAATGAAGAATACCTGATCCGGATGTCTGAAGAAGATTCTGACGTTTGAAGCAGTCTGGATCGTCTGAAATCGACGAATCACTTGAGACCGATAGAATCATCTCGTAATCCGACGAAATCGTTCGAAACCGATAGAATCATCCGAGATCCGACGAATTCGTCGAGAGACCTGCAAGACAGAAAATAGATGCAAAATACAAGAAGTCCTACTGTGCAAACAGAGGCAAATTATACCAAATAGTAGTACGAATACTGAACAATATTTAAGAACAGAAATTCAAGCAAATTACTATACTTTAATGGCAAAATATGATCTTAGTATGCAATCTAGGCTAAATGGGTGAACTCCAAATGCAAAATAATATAAAAACTGAATAAATGATCTAATTTGTAGCATAAAATGACAGGGAAAAAGATGAGAAAAGCAAACTTCAGGCACTGATTGCCTCGATGTGGACTGCAGTCGAGATCGTCTCGCATCAGTACGAAATCGCCTCGAATTTGACAGGATCGCCTCCGATCTGGACAGGTTCGTCGACGACGATGGGTGCTGGCTCCGGTTGAAAAATAATGATGTACCTGCAACAAAATTAGTATGGGACTAATGCAAATGCAAGATCAGGATGTTTTAACGCAGAGGGAGTCAATTTACAGATAATTTCAGCCAGGGGTTGGGGAGGGAAAATCCTAGAGATTAAATAGGCTTAGGGGAGTTGTTGGGAGGTTGGAGATCATCCCAATTTGGGAGATCTCCAATGGGGGAGGGTCCCAACGGCGCAGACACGCTTCTGCCCAGATTGGAGACCCGTTGGAACAGATTCCAACTTTGCAAATTCAGTTTTGCGACAAGATCGTCTGGACGTCCTAGTCCAGACGAAATCGTCCAATATGGGGCGATATCGTCTGATCGGCGACGATATCGTCAAACGGTCAAAACAACCTCTAAAATTGGCACGAAAAAAGGGGAAACGGAATACCCGACGGTTAACGGGCGGTTTGGGAGGTTAAATTTGAATTTGAAATTATTTACTAAGGTGAATATAATTTTTATAATTTTACTGCACCAATTTTAGGGTGCTACACAACTCCCCTATGTATCTAAAAAAAAAAATACACTTTAAAATAATTATGTGGTGATTTCCTTTTGAAAAAAAAGTGGATGAGGTGGAGGGACGTTTTTCGCAGGACTGCCCAAACTATCGAACTCGTTTCGGCCATATCTCACTCATCCGGACTCGGATTGAGCTAAAATTTTGAGGGTAGATGCCTGAAAAACCCTAGAACGTCTCCACCAATTTTCATATCATTTGGAGCAACACAGATCCTAGCGCATCCCTATGTGTGAACGAGATATTTGGCAAGCGGCTATGCGAGGGTTTCATCTGGGTTGAGTGCAAGCAGCTCCAGAGGTTGGTTTTTAGGGCCTTCGGGCCCTAGCGGCCAATATTTTTGTGGTTTATGCTCAATATTTTAGCAGGAAATGTTGCAGGGGATCCAAGATGGGTTAGAAATTTATCTTTCAATAGATCATACTGTGAACTTGAGTGACAACGACTTCCAATTTGCTGCACAAAAGAAAAGTGAAAACCATACCTTTCCACGACGTCTAGGGCAAGGATTAAAGAGATCACGAAACAAGTTTCAAGCAGTTGATCAAAAAATGGCTCATATCTCAAGTGAATCTGGTGCTAAGGTGCACCCACAAAATAATTCTACTATGAAAACCCCTGTCAAGGGTAAGAATTTCGAAGACTCAGCCCCAAAAATGAATTTTAGGGATGCCCTCCATGGTGGACAGCCTCAGCCCAATGCTAATATCAATCTTAGGGCTTCCCATAAACCTCTAAGAATGCCTAAGATTGATCCCAGGAAAATGGAGTCAGGATGTCTTAAAGCAACTGATGGAACTCCTATTGTTAAGCTTGATATGGGTAACATTCAGACTGGCATTGAAGATTTGGAAAAAAGAGGACTAATTTGTCGGTTCGTGGGTTTTCGTCCGAGTCTATCTCGCTTTCAAAGTCTGGGCTGCAAAAAGCTGGAAAACTAAAGGTGAGTTACAAATCTCTATTTATCCAAATGGTTATTTTCTTGTTTTATTTGCTAATAATGAAGATAGAGAGAAAACTTTTCAAGGGGGTCCTTGGTTTTTTGGAAGGGCAGGGCTTTTCATGAAGCCCCGGCATACTAAATTTAAAGCCGAAGAAGAGATGCCTTCTATAGCTCCCGTGTGGGTTAGACTCTTTGGCCTCCCTATTGAATTTTGGAATCCTACTATTTTTTCTTCAATTGGAAACTCTTTAGGAACTTTTATGATGATCGCTGATTGTACTCAAAATTTTGAACATATTATTTATGCTCGAATTTGTGTTTTAATGGATTTTGACAAACCCCTACCTAAAAAGATCACATTACAATTTGGGGAAGACACTTGGGAGCAAGTAGTGGACTATGAGAACATTCCTTTTCGTTGTAGAATTTGCCATGAATATGGTCATTTGGCCATTGCTTGCCCAAATAAAATTCCTGATCAAAAGAAAGAAGATATAAACTCAACAGATTTCCAAATACCTAAGAATAAGAACACTAAGAAAAACCAGTTATGAAGGATCAATCAAAGTCATCTCGCTAATATGTTTGAAATCCTTTCCACAAATGATGTCCCAAGTGAGGAAGAGGAAATAATGGAAACTGAAATCTTAGAAACACAATTTAAATATGAAGGGAAGAACTCAGAGACAAACCAACAAATCAAAGGTTTTCAACAGAAAAAAAGGGAGAAAATTTACACAAGAAAAACAATCTTTCAAATGTCAAAACTTTAAATAATGCAGGTCCCAATATAGACTCCGTTGAACCATCTAGTAAAATTTTGGTTGTGTACGAGCATTCTTCAAGGTTAGAAGCCATCTCATATTCAATTGGAATAAGTCAAGAAATAGGGAAAAAAATTGAAGATGGATTCTAATCAAAAAGCAGGTCGCAAGACCAATCAATATCATATGGTAAAAGAAGGTGAAAAGCTTGTAGAGGAAGGTAAGATTAATGCCCTTCCCAAATTTTTTAGCCCTGGTATTAATGAAGATCATCACTTGGAATATTAGAGGACTCAAAGGGAGTCTTTCAAAACAAAATGAAATTAGAAGAATGATTCAGATAAATCATCCACATCTTGTTTTCCTTCAAGAAACAAAGATGTCAATGGAGGATATGGACTCAATTGCCAGTAGAATTTTGGCCACTGGAAAAGTGGTTTCCCTCAGTTCCCAAGGGACTTCTGGTGGCATTGCTTGTCTTTGGGACCCAAAAGAGGTAGTTATTCACCATATGGTTGGCATTTGGGGTTTGTTGGCTATAGCTATTCAAAGTAGACATTCCAACCAAATTATGCTCTGCATTACTATTTATGCTCCGACTTCTTTGGAGGAAAAAAGAAGACAATGGAAGGATATTACTCATATTATCTCTCATTTTCCTGAAGCTTGGATCTTGATCGGAGGAGATTTCAATACCATCCTCTCTCTGGATGAGAAAATGGGGGGAAATAGAAATTTGGACAAAAGCACTGACCTCATGAGCGAATATATTGCAAACCTCCATCTTGTGGATATCCAACTGGATAATGGCCTTATGACTTGGTCTAACAGAAGGCAAGGCTTAGCTTGTATAATGGAGAGATTGGATAGGTTTTTGCTCTCTAAAAATTTCTTAATCCATGGTCACATTCCTAAAGTGAAGACTCTTAATAATGTTGGTTCGGATCATTGGCCACTCATGGTGGAAATGTGGAAAACCAATGTGAGTTTCTCTCCTTTTCATTTTCAATTAATGTGGCTTAGAGACATTTCCTTCAGACCTCGTGTGCAACAATGGTGGAAGGAAGGTAAACCTAGGCATGGGACTAAGATGTTCTATTTTGCCAAAAGACTGCAATACATTAAATCCAAAATCAAGACTTGGAACTGGAAAGAGTTTGGGGATGTTCATAAAAAAAACATGAAGTTATTGCTCATCTTGAAAATTTGAATAAGAAAATCCATTTAGATGGCCTCACAGAGAAGAGAAGTGCAGATGAAATTAAACTCACAACTCAGCTTAGAGGAATGGGAAAAAAGAGAAGAAATCTTATGGAAGCAAAAATCTAGAATTCAATGGCTCAAAGAAGGAGATCGAAACACAAATTTCTTCCACAAATCTCTTCTAGCTCGAAGATCTCACAACTTTATTTCTTCCTTAAAATCAGATTCTGGAGATGTTGTTTATACTTGGGATGGCATGAACTCTATTGTTGTTGATTACTTTTCCAATATTTTTGTCGCTACTCCTCTTGACTCAGCCTTCACAACAAAATGTTCTTCAAGCAATCCCTTCTCTTATCACTTCTGAGGAGAACTCTATTTTGACTGCTCCCGTTACTATCAATGAGCTTCAACAAGTAGTTTTTAAAATGCAAAAAGGGAAAACCCCAGGTCCTGATGGTTTTCCCATTGAGTTCTACCAAGAGTTCTGGGATATCCTTCATGTTGATTTATTAGAGGTGGTGGAAGAAGCCAGGAAAGCCAAAGAAATTTTGAAGGTTATCAATAAAACTTATATTACTCTTGTTCCAAAAGCTCAAGAGGTTGATCATATCTCAGCTTTTAGACCTATTGCTTTATGTAATGTTCTTCTCAAAATCATTACTAAAATCATGGCATAAAGGTTGAAGCCTCTTTTGCATAAGATTATTTCCCCAGAGCAAGGGGGTTATGTGGAAGGACGTCAAATAGTAGATGAGATAGTTCTTGCTCAGGAAGCCATCCATTCCATGGATATGCAAAAATCTCCTTCCATGTTCATTCGGTTAGACTTATCCAAAGCTTATGACAGAGTGGATTGGCACTTCCTTATCAAAGTTTTGAGGCAATTTGGTTTCTCTAAGGATTGGATGGATTGGATTATGGGATGTATCTCTTCAGTTTCCTACTTAGTTCTTATCAATGGCAGGCCTTCTCAGTCATTCCCAGCTTCCAGAGGTATTAGGCAAGGTGACCCGCTATCCCCTTATTTATTCATCATTCTTGTTGAATGCTTGGGTAGGACTATAACCAAAAAGAGGGAAAACAAAACCCTTGAGGGAGTTACCATTGCTCATGGAGCTAGACCTATCTCTCATCTTCAATTTGTGGATGACTCTACTCTTTTAGGTAAAGCTACAATTAAGGAAGCTTCTAATATTAAGCAAATCATTAGCTATTTTTCTAAGGCTACCGGGCAGCTTGATCAATGAAGACAAATCTAAAGTTATTTTCTTTCACTGCTCTGCTAGACAGGAATCCATGGTCTTGGATAAATTAAGATATAAGAAGACCTCCCTTCCAATCACTTATTTAGGTATTCCCATAAATATTCAAAGGCAGAAAAATAAAGATTGGAATTGGTTGTTGGACAAAGTCAAGAAGAAAATTGGAAAGTGGACCAACAGGTGGCTTTCTTCTGGGGGTAGAATCACCTTGGTAAAATCAGTCCTTCAAGCTATTCCTATTTATGTTTCTTCCATTTTGAATATCCCAAAGGTTGTTCTTCGAGAATTGGATCAAATCACTCATCGTTTCCTTTGGAGTGGTACTAAGGAGAAAAGAAAATGGGCCTTGGTGAAATGGGATACTTTATGTCTTCCTAAGAATGAAGGGGGGTTAGGATTCCGGTCTTCTATTAATAACAACAAAGCTTTAGCTGCTAAATTATATTGGAGGATGTTGCATAACCCCAATGCTCTTTGGGCCAATAATCTCCGTGCTAAATATGCTGAGAACAAAAGTCCTGAAGACCTTGTTCGCTATCAACTTCCTACCAAAGGTTCTCCCATTTTAGCAGTTCTTAAGACTGGTGAGGATTTGATAAAGAAAAATTTATTTTGGATCATTCATAATGGTCAACAGGCA
Source organism: Wollemia nobilis (assembly GCA_028583015.1). Taxonomy (NCBI): domain Eukaryota; kingdom Viridiplantae; phylum Streptophyta; class Pinopsida; order Araucariales; family Araucariaceae; genus Wollemia; species Wollemia nobilis. The sequence goes on along the minus strand of JAQPPZ010013020.1, from coordinate 4,826,088 downwards.
AATTTTTGGACAGATTCTTGGGATGGTCACAAGCCTTTGATAACTCAGCTTCCCGATTGGAGGCCTTGGATGGAGGAGCTTCACCGAGCTAACTGGATAAAGGTGGCTAATTACTGTCGGTACCATACCGGTAATTCAAAGGTTGGTAGATATTGGATCCCTATTGAGGACTCGGCCTATTCAAATCCCAGAAAGGCAAAGACAAGATATCCAAGGCATCCTTCATATGAGATCCCTCTCTTGGTCCCATGAAAAATATTGTTTTGGATGGAACAACACTACTAAGGGTGAGTATTCAGTTGCTCAAGGTTATTTGACCTTATGCCATAATAATCCCAACCATTCTTTCGACATATTTTCTCGATTGTGGGCTCAAAAGCTCTGGCCTAAGGTGAGGTTCTTTAATTGGCTTTTATTGCATCGTAGGGTGCTTATCGGTGAGCAACTTATGAAGCGTGGTTTTCATGGCCCTTTTAGATGTGAAATGTGTGAAGAGAATGTAGAAACTCTCAACCATATTTTTATTGAGTGTACTTTAGCCTCTGAGCTATGGAGGAGAATGGCCACTTTACTTGGCTTACAATGGTCCAATTTTTTTACTTTTGAACAACTTTGGAGGGATTGGCCTAATCAAGAGGGTGTTGATCATTTTATTAGGCAGCTTAGTTTGGATGGGTTCTACCATTCTTCTTTGGAATATTTGGAATGAAAGGAACAACCAAATTTTTAATCAAGATAGGAAGGATATTCACTATATTTGGCAAAAGACCATAGCCAACTTAGTTGAATCAGTCCATCAACTCCTTAATCACCCCCAAAACTCCCACCAAAGATGGGATCAAGTGATGCAAAGATTGAAGATTAAATCTTCTAAGGGCAACCAACTTAAAGGGAATGTGAGTATTAGTAAGATGGATAGGACAAGAAATTGGCAACCTCCTCCTAAGGATTTTGGAAAAGTCAATACCGATGGAGCCTCTAGAGGGAACCCCATAAAATCCAATGTGGGAGGAATTGGTAGACTTTCGGATGGCTCCCTGGTTTTTACTTTTGCTGAGAATTTGGGTATTCTTTCCAATAACCTTGTTGAGGGGTATGGTATCCTCGAGAGGCCTTCAGGAGGCTACTAAGGTTGGATGGGAAAAGGTGTTAGTTGAGTCTCGACTCTCAACTTATGATTAATCTCTTGAAGACTCCTTCTAAGAATCATAAGGTGGATTGGAGAATAAAAAGAATTATTGAGAAGATTCAATTAATCCAGATGGGATTTTTGAAAGTTGATTACAATCATGTGGTCAGAGATCAAAACAAGAGTGTTGATGCTTTAGCTAATTGGGCTTTGGACAAAGGTGATCTTACTTGTTATGGCCACCCTCCTAGATGGTGGGCTTCTCAAATTAGGGAAGCTCTTCTTTCTATCATTTCTTTGGATGGCTCCAGCTAGGTACCTAGTTTCTTCTTGCTTTTTTTTTTTGCTTCTCTTTGGTTCATTCAGTTTTTTTTAGTTCCCTAGCTCATTCTATTCTTTCTTTTGTTTCCTCTGTTGATTCTTGCCTTAATAGTCTTCTGGTCTAGATAGGTCATTGTTATGTTCAATTTTTTTTTTTCTTTTTTTGTTTAGTTTTTTAAGGTGGGTGGGTTCTTTTGTTTTGTTTTGTTTTTGTGTTCTTTGTGTTGTTTTTTGTTGTTCTTGTTTTTGTTGTTTTGTTTTTTTTATGTTTTTTGTTATTGTTCTTGTGTTTTTTTCGTTCTTGTTCTTGGGTTTCTCTTTGTTTGTGTTAATTCATGTTTTTATGTGTGAGTGTTTTCTATGTTTTTTGTTTTTGTTTATTGTCTGTTGTTGGTTGTTTTTTATTTATTTTTATTTTATTTTTTTAATTTTTTAGGTTTTGGTTGTGTTTATTTTTCATGTTTTTTTTGGGTTATGTCTTTGTAGTGTTCTGTTGTTTTTGTCTTGTTTGTGTTTTGTTATGTGGTTCTTGTGTTTTTCTATGTGGTTCGTGTTGTGGTTTCTTTTATCTTATTGTGCGTGTTTGGTTGTGCTTTTGTTTTTGACACACTCAAGGAGCATGTTTTTTATTTTATTTTATTATTTTTGTTGTTATTTACTTATTTTTAAATTGGTTTTGTGTGTTTGTTTGCTCCTTGAGTATGTCAAAGGTGGTAGGCCAGGTCCGAGTCCTGGGCGTTTTTGGCGGAATGGATACCCCTGCCTCCTTGGGTCTTACCCGAAAGTGGCATCCCTTTTGGGATGTTTTCCACAAATAAAAAAAAATAAAAATAAAATAATAATTATGTGAAACAATAAACCAAAATAAAATTGAACTTTAAAATAATAAAAACTAAAAAAGTCATCACAATACTACAAAGTTAATATTTTGATTTACATGACTTAAGAGCGAGTATATGTTGACAATGAGTGTGAGTCAAGAGTGAGACTCGCCTTTTCTTGTTTTTAAAAATAAAATAATATTACAATTGCGAGTAGGAAGAAATTGCAAGCAAGAGTGAGCTTTCGTATTTTCTTGTTTCAAATATTTGAGAAAAAAAAGAGTAAAGGATTATTACAAGGAAAAATTAGGCTACATGGCAAGAAAATCATGTTTAAAAGCCCTAACTAGAAGTAAGGATACCCCCACTAGTAGTATGAATGCCCTAATTGGGAATAAGAAGAAGGTTGAATCTATGGAAATCCCTATCTAAGTAGTAGATGTTACACTAGAAGTGATTATCAAGGATGAGATGATTGAGCATGGCATAATGCTTGTTAAAAATAAAGGGTTAATATATAAGTTCCATGGATACTTGTTAGGCTTTTCAAAGATTTAAAATTGGATCAACTGGAAGTGGGGATTGAATTCAATTTACTCTAGGACTTTTTTCTTCCAAGAGGATTTTTTCTCATCATCTTCTCTAGTTCAAAATTTAGGTATAAAATAATGGGTGGTAGCCCATGGTTTAAGGGGAGACATGCATTAACTTATTAAAAACAAGGGGAGACATGCATTATATTTAAGACCATGAAGAGAATTTTTTTGTGAAAATATAAACTATTAAAAGGCTTTGGCTATGGGTTAGGTTTTTTGGACTTCCATATGTTGCATATCAATAAGGAATTTTTGAATAATATCGGCAATACTCTAGGAAAGTCCATCCAAGAAGGACCAACTAGTAAGGAATGAAGACATATTGTATATACTTGGTTATGTGTTGCTATATATATTTTAAAATCTTTATCACATTCCATTAATATTAAATTTGAATCAAGAGAATGGGATCGATAAGTGGGATATAAAAACATTGAATTATGATGTCATAAATATTATGAAACTGAACACATATCAAGAGATTACAAAGTGAAAATGATGGAGAAAGAGATGGAAAAATTTTGGCATGAGATAACCCTAAATATAAAGCAAGGAGATCATACCATAGTAGAAGGTGGATCTTCAAGGATTTTCCACTCCCAAGTAAGTGGTAAAGAAAGCCTCACTACATTATTAAATGGTAAAGGCCGTCACAATTTACTTGGATTAACCATCAAAAGAAACAAAGAAGGATATAAGGGATGATGAAGTACAATATGCAAGTTTAAATTCAGAAGGAATTATATGTGCAAAGGAAGATGGGTAGGTAAATTTTAAAGCAATTGAGACAAAAAATCAAGGTTAATTGGATAAGTAAGTCTTCTTTATTTTTCTTAAATATGATAAAATTCTCTTCTTGCAATAAAAATAAAAGTGGTGCATAGTGCATATGTTACACTTTATAGTTTTAATAGCAACATAATAAGGAATTGAGTATGGAGATTTCTTCCAAAGGTCTACAAGGACTGTTTATGGGACAATTGTTGCCCTTGGAAAATTTTAAAAATGCATTTTTGAGCAAGTGGAAACTAAATATCAAGGGTAAAAAGATAGCTTAGCTATAATTCCTATCACGGGACGAAGTAGAAATCAAAGGGCCTATAGAAAGAAGAAAGAAAATAATTTGAATGATAATATAAAGGCTAGGGAAACCACACTTGTGGTGTTAGATCAAAAATAAAATGGTTAGAGGGATTTGTTTCTAGATAAAAAATAGATTTTGTTGGTTCATGCATGCATTCAGAAGAAAAAAATCATTATTTCCATAAATCTTGATAGCATGTACAATTACATTAATATTGCATTGGCTAAGAGGTTACATGTTCAAGCAAGAAATATTAAAGACACACAACTATAGGGTAAGGATGTTTAAATTTTTGCAAATTTGAAGATAACCATGGATACAAATATTTATAAATTTAGGTTTGTATGGTACATCTATGGATGATGTGGATATTATTCTTGGTTATCCTTGGTTGGACTCATTAGATACTATTAACATTAATTTATAAAAGAAGTTCATGAAGTTGTGGTAAAGGAAAAAGAAGATAACATTATATGATATTTTTACCTTGAGGAGAAAGGAACTCAGGAAAAACAAGAATCCTTTGTAGGGAATAAATTGCATAACCAATTGATGAATCAAAAGCAAATTCTAAGGAAGAGGTAACAATAGAGTCCTAGGAAGCAACATCAGCAAAGTCCAAGGACGCATAGTTAGAAGAGCACAAGGATACACCAAAAGAAGGGATCAAGTAAGAAGTTTATGAGCAAATTTTTAAAATAAAGAAACAAAAGGTTGAAGAGTCAAAGAAAGCCAAAAAATGGGTTCAATTGCAGCATATTGCCACCCACGCCACTATGAGTAGCAACAATCATAGAGCCATGGCATTGAATATCAATATTATTATGGACATACATGGAGCAAGAAAGGTGTATGGTAGAAAAAGCATAATAATTTTAGATTTTAGAGTAGTACAATAGTAGCATGGAACCATAGGAGCAATAATTCTAGATATTAGAGTGGAGCAGCATAAGCATGGACCCTAAGAAATAATAATAGATATTAGAGTGGCACAACAACTTGGCATCATTGAAGACTATCACAAATCAAGATTTCACTTGGATGGATGGATGATCAAGATTGGTACCAATTATCAACAATAATTAGAAAAACATATTATTTAGTTTCTTCTCATGTTTCAAGGATGAAACATTTGTAACGGGTGTAGAATGCATTGGTACCTAGGGATAGGTATATGTGGATATAATATTATATTGTATATGGGTATTAAAAATAGTTGGAATGGGCCACACATAACCCAGGGTTGATTGTATTACAATATTATTTTATAATAATGAATTAGATAATAGTCTGGGATTCAGTTAGGGTTAGGTTTATACCCTCTCCAAAGTAGCATTAGAATATGGATATATAAAATAGGGTAATTTTCATTGTAAGAATCATCAATCATTCATATTGAGTGGTCTCTTAAATCGTCTTTGCCCATGCAGTGGCTTGTGATCTTGGGAGATCTTGAGAAGTTATTCCTTTGTTAAGGAGTATTAACATTGTTGCCCTACTATTGGGGTGTTATCTATATGTGTCTCTTTGTGTGGATTATTCTTTGTGGTTAAATATTTGATATTTATGCATATTGGTGAATACTTTAAGCTTGTAAGAATAAGGTTTCATAACAAAATATATGTAAATATGGATGAGCCAAAACTCTATCTTAGAATTGATTCCAAGTGTTCTACATCTAATTTATTCATTACCTGTAGGGTGGATTTTTTTAAAATGTAAACACTTCTCTAACACTCCCTTTAAGTGATATATATGGAAGTGTTATATATATGAACTTAAAAAAAGTTTATTATCCAATATGTTGAAGAATATAAATGAGTTAAGACCAAACTAAAGATATTCTAAAAAGCATAGAATGGAAAAAAAAATGTGTGGATTAACCATTAACAAAATGAAGTGGAGTACAAGAAATATTTCTTCTTAATATATCCTTTATATAATGACAATACATTTTATAATATCAATACATGTAATCATAATTTTTTCTTTTATAAAACCGTAAATTAAAACAATTGAGCAAATTATGTTTAAATGGATAAGTTTAATTAGACCTAAAAACCAAATTATATTAAAAATATTTCATCAATTCTTTCAATATTTATAAAGGTGCCTAATATATTCTTATCTATAAAAAATAGATCCAAATAGTGCAAAAAAATGGACAGTGAAGAAGTGAATGATATTATGTTTCTATAACATCCTTTTACAATGCATACCTAAAAGGTCCATGATATCCTCTTCTTTAGGGACTCATGTATAAGAATTTTCAATTGAATGTTTAACCAAAGGGCATTGATGCATTAGGGAGTGTATTGAGTAGCCAAGCATTCTTCCTATGGAAATATTTAGAAGTAGGAAATTTTGATTGCTCCAAAGCCTTACATCCCAAATTGACCAAGTGTTCACAATCTTTTGATACATTTTAAACCAACTCATCCTTCTACATAAAAATAGACAAACAAAATACTTGAAGCTTCCTTTGAATCTCATTCACTATTTGTCTGAAAATTTCATAATTGTGGAGAATATTTATCAATTTAAATGGGATTTGGGATGTTATTCCTTCAAGCTTTCAATGTATGAGATAATAGATGCATTGGGTAAACTTATATAGTAGAAATATTAGACAAATTTTTATTATCTAATATGTGGATGCAAACAAAATATATAATATCTTCAGACATTTTGTTGCAAGTTGGATCATATCATAAACACATTCTCTTGTGATGTGATCTAATCAATAATGATCATCCAAAGCCAATTTATTTTAGTCTATGTGGCTTTAAGACCTTGTCTTCTTCTAGAATGTTAGTTATGGTGGTATGAAGCTTAATGGATTTAGACCATAAAAGAGTAGCACCCTTATTTTTTGAAGGTCATAAAATAATTTTGAAGCCCCCCATAAGAATCCATATATCACAATCATGAATTATCATAGAATTTGACAAAAATAACATGAGTTCCTTCCAACATCTTTGATGAAGAGTAACTATAGTTGAAGCATATAAATTTATAACCCTAACTTTGGTATTTTCATATTTCCTATAAGAAAGACCATCAACATAATTATGTTTTGCTTCTAGCAATTGTCCATATAATTTGCATTTGTCCCATATTGTTGCAATACCTCCGGAAGCTCTTATAGTTGAAATTACCAAACAATCTTCCAGGTTTCAAATCCTTTTGAATGCATCTTTACATTCCTTACTACTTTTTTTATTATATTAAAATAAACTCAAGACTATAACAACCTATTAATTTCCTAATAACTCTTATTTTGGGGATCTTATTCACACCCCTAATATTCCAAGATACCATTTTCATCATCACTTTGTATTTTTGTTTGTGGGCCTAGCCTTATCTCCTATTAACACTTGTGGTATTTATTTTTGTTTTCCCATATTTGTATCCCTATATATTCCTTTTTACTTCATTCTTGATTTAAAGGTCTTCCTCTCCTTTTTCATTCCCATCAACACCTTTATCTTTATCAATCTCTTTGACTTTTCCACATTCATAATTAAACTTATCGTATATAGCTTTATATTGCCTTGGAAAGTTTGAAGTGCAAGGAATAACCTCATAAACAATTTTTTCTTTTGCCCTAGAAACTTTAAAATGCAAGGATGATCCTCCATAATAATTACTTCTTGTGCTACCCTAAAAATGCTAAGTTTCCATGGTTATTTTTCATTCTTCTTTATTTACTATGCTACCGTTTAAACCCTAAAGTGCAAGGGATAATATCTACACTACTTCTATTTTTATTGCAAGGAGAGGATTTTATACTACTTGATGAAAATGAAGGTCTATTGGATTAAACTTGACCTTTTCCACCTCCTTTATTTTAAAATTTTCTTCCACATCTTCCTTCCCATCTTTAATTCCTTCTACATTTGAATTTACATGTTGTACTTCCTCATAGTTGTCTCCTTTCATATTTCTTCAAATGGTTTATCCAAGTGAGAGGTAAAGGCCTTTGCCATTTGATGACATAGATGGGATTTCTTTGACACTTTTTTGGGAATGGAAAATCAATGATCTAATCCAACTTCTATGATAATATGATATCCTTGCTTCATTTTGAAATTTGTCTCATGACCAAAATTTTCCATCTCTTTCTCCATCATTTTGACTTTGTAATATCTTGCCATGTGTTTAGTCTCATAACATTTATGTCATAAAAATGTAATCTTCTCATAATCCACTTGTTGATTATATTCTCTTATTTTATATTAATGTTAATGGATTATGGTAAAGGTTTTGAAATATCCATGACAACATATATTCAAGTATAATGTGAAAAGGAGAAGAGTACAGACCATCTCTTGGGACATTGCTCAATAGTCTAGAAATTATGGCAATGGATTCTTAATATGTTTGGTAAATGCATGGTGATGAGTGGTAGAATATAACAATGATTAAAGAAATATCAAAGCACTTTTAAAAGTGAGGCTTTACAGAAAATCTAGGATATATCAAAGGATACAATACTTTGGACTATAAGGTTGGAAAGGAATAGAAGAATATTTAAAGGATAGGAAAGTAATTTAGAGGTGATGAAAAGGAATATTGTTTAGTCATAGAGGATTCTAAACCAACCCTATCAACTTACCCAATCCATAGTCTAGAAGAAGAGAGCCTCGATAGATGGAGTCAAGTCATCATATGGAATTATGATGTTAGGTAGAGGAGAAACAAAAATAAGATAAAGAATATAACGTGAAAACCACTAGAAGTGAAGTTGGTTAAATTGAAATTTGATGGAGCATCTAAAGGAAATCTAGGACCAACAGGAAGAGGAATAATTAAAATAGAGAGGAGATATTTTGTCTCATTACTCTTTAAATAGTGGATTTAAGATAAATAATGAAGTTGAAGCTTGGCCAACTTTAGAAGGGTTAAAAATATGTAGACAAATAAAATAGAACAGAGTATGGATGAAAGGTAATTCACTAATAAAAATAAATGTAATTTTGAGGAAAGCAAAGGCTCCATGGAACATACAAGAGATAATTGTGGAAATACAAGACCTTGCTACAAAGTTTTAAGAAATAATGTTTACACATACGTTAAGGGAAGAAAACAAATGTGTAGATAGGTTAGCCAATAGAGGGGTTTTAATTGAGGATCATGAAGTTAGATTCTCTTTTCATGGTTAGAGGAAGTAGCAAGTTGAGATGATTACCTAAATTAAATTATGATTAAGATTTACTTTAATGTTTTTTTAATTGATTGAAGGGGTTTTGAAAGGGTCCCTAATCCTTTTACAACAAGATGAAACAAAGAAGAGGAACAACCATAGGGAGCAGGAGAGACAGTATCCATGAGAAAAAAATAGAGGACCTCTCTAAGAAGTTGCGAGGGAGATTATCTCCAAATGAAATGTCTAGGGAGACAACAACAAAGAGGGCTTCCAGGGATAAGGAGCCCATAAACCAACTAAGAGGAGGAACTTCAAAGCTCAAGGAACTCACCACCCAAAAGAGAAAGGAAGAACAATGACAAAAAAACCAAAGGAGAAGAAGAGGCTCATCAATCACCATCGCTAGGAGCAAGGGATATCACACGATCTACCAGATCATCTCCATCAAACTGGTTGTTGTACTTGTCTAGGTTTATTGTAGCCTACTAGAGAAAAGAGGAGGTCATATTTGCTGCTTTGGTTAAGGCTCTCATCAGGTCAACAAGCTCCTAGATGTAGTTTTTACTTTAATGTTATCCATTAGTAATATTTGCTTTATTTTATAATATTAATGTGTTTTTTGTATTGATAAAAAAAATGGGGTTGAAGGGTCCCGACTCTTTACAAAGAGCTTAAAAGATGTATAGGAAAAAAATAAGAGAAGATAAGACAAATGCAAGATAGCCCTATCTTAGTAAAACAAACAAACCTAGGCTAAACCTGTTGATGGAGATGCTAAAATAATATCCCTCTTGCTATCCTTTTATTTGACAAGGATTATGTAGTGCTCAATGCTTTACATAACTAATAAAGAAACCACTGACAACAATGTAATTTAGTGTGCTCAAATCCTTCATCACATGATCCCAATAAGTATTATGATTTGCTTTGCCCTCTTTATTTGCTAGCTTCATTATCAATTTTTATAATCTCTTTCAATTCCATGGGGGCGTATGACCAGACCTTGAAATTCTTAGATCTAATTGCCATATTCACCATTTTATTGGCAACTTTGTTTCCCTCTCTATAAATATGTTTAATTTGACTTTCTTCTAGGTTTCCCAAAATAGTCCTCATATCTATAATTATTTGAAAAATGCTAGAATTATTTAGCTCCCCTTTTTGAAGGAAAGTTATAATATCCTTGGAATCCCCCTCAAGAACAATTCTACTAAAACCCAAATTCACCATAATTCGGAGTCCTGTAAGCATCGCCCTTGCTTCAGCTTGGTGACTTATGGTAATTTCTAAATCCTTAGCATATGTAGCCACTACTCGACCTCTATCAAGCTTGATGAGGCCCCCACTACCAACATGACCCGGGTTGCCTTTCATAGTCCCATCGAAGTTAATTTTTACCCAAGCTTTATGAGGACGTTCCCATCTATTATCTAGTCTCACCTTATTGATTTTTTCCATATTTAAGATATATTTTTCTCTAGAGAGGATTATTGCAAGATTTTCTTGGCTGACAATGTTTTTAATACAATGCTCCAAGAGGGTTGTTTTTATCTTGGCATAAACCCCAATTATTCCTATGGTTTTATTTTTGAACACTCATCTATTTCTTTCCAATCACATCCCTCGACAAATATGTGGAATGCATTTTTGCCAAAAAATATTGCTTCCTAAGTGCCACTGTTCCCAAATCTTGATTAGAGAATCTGGAATGATCCAAGCAACATTAACTTCTTTCAATAACATATTTAGGATATCACAAAAAAATCATAAGTTCCAAACATGTGGTCCACACACTCATCCTCTTTGTTACACAACACACAAACAGTTGGAACCCCAATCTCTCTTTTGAACACATTGTCTTTCGTGAGGATCTTATTGAGAGTGGTAGTCCAGAAAAACATAGCAACCTTGGGGATGATGTTTGTGTTTTCATATAAACTATTTATTACAATTATGGTGGTTACACTTATGCTTCAAGAAAGAAATTGACAATCCATATATGGTAAAGTGGACTATAATAATGCAAATATTTGGAAATATTACTCTACTAAGATGTAATGCATAAACAATATAGATGGAGTTTTGGTATTGTGAAGGTTGTTGCTGGAAAATGTCAAGAAGAAGGATGTTGGATTTTGGAAAATTTGTATTCACACAAAAAATTGAAGAAGATCCAAAAAATATAAATCAATAATTCAAACTTTTTTATGGAAAATTATTTAGGTATCTAGCTATAGCAACTCAAATAAAATGAAAATTGAATCTATTTGTAAAATCTTAAGCTTTAAAGAAGAGAGTTGTGATTTGTCAAGGGTGGGGATTTGAGTACAACCCCTTGTTCTCTAGCAAAAGAAAATATATATATTAAAGTATATTCTACATGCTTTCACTTCTTAGTAGTTGGTCCTCTTAGATGAACTCCCCTAGAGCATTACTAATATCTTCAAAATATTCTTATTGATAAGTTAATACAGGATTCCAAAAGTCTAACCCGCAATGGAAGTATTTTAATAATTTTTATCTCCATGAAAAAAATTATAGTCTATGGTCTTAAATATAAGACATCTCTCTCCCTAAACCATGGGCCACCAATGAATATTTTATCTCTAATTTCCAAATTATGTAAGATGATGAGAAAAAATCCTTTGAGAAGAAAAGTAATAGAGTAATTTGAATTCAATCCCCCCTTCTACTTGATCCAGTTTTGGATCTTTTAAAAGCCTACCTAGTTACCATGGGACTTACATATTAAACCTCTAATTTTAAGAACTAATGAGGGTATCACTTTCACAATTCTTTGACTACCAAGGCTTGGATTTATTTCTTCATAGGTTATATAATTTGCTAATAAACCTAACACAAGTCTTACACTCATGTAGGTTTCTAGTGAGTGACACATGTGTGGTCATTAGCTGGCTTAGTTGTTAGTTGTTAGCATTGTTAGCTATTATTAAGGTTTGTTAGCATATTGTTGCTATTGCCTCCCTATTTCTCCTCCTTCGAGATTTAGACGTATGGTTATTGTAATTTGGGCATATAGTGTCTATTTAAACCTTTGAAATATGAATGGCAAATTAATTAGGTTTTCATACCTTTTCACTTCAACTCCCCACTCAAGAAGCATTGGACTCCAATGCTTTTACAATAGGAGTAGAAGGGTGAGTCACCAAATGCTGCATAGATGTCTTATAACCGGGTAGAATAACATCATGGAAGCCATGGAATGCTGGTGTAGAGAAACAACATCGAGAGTACTCCCTTGTCAAGTGAAATATGAGGACAAGGAGCATGGACCTGTTGTTGGACTTGCAAAGTCTATTGAACATCGGGAACCTATGAAGGTAATGGTAAAAGAGGTTATTTTAGTGCTTGAGGTGGAACAATAGGAGGAGCATTAGGAGAAATAGGAGGAGGTACTTATGCTGGAGGAGGAATGACCTCCTTAGGATCAGAAGGATGAAGGTCCTTAGGCCATGAGACTAAAGAAATCCTTGGTGAAGACATCAAGAATTGAGTTGATGGAAGACTACGAATAAGAAAACTCTTATTCTGATGATGCAAGGTGTATGTTCTATGATAAGCATCATATGAAGCTCGCTTATCGTATTGATAAGGCTGGCCTAAAATCATTCCATAGTAGTCCATGGGAGTCACGTCACAGGTGACTCAATCTATATAGTGTGGACTAAGGAAAAATGATAAAATACAACATTCTGTGATTGCAGAGGTAGAACCCGCATCCTCCCATGCAGGTGAATATGAGGAAGGATGGGGTTTTATAGGAAATTTGATTTGATCGACTACAAATTGAGCAATGATATTGGTCGTGGATCCATTGTCGAGAATGCAACTCAAAAAATTTGTGGAGAAGATGTGCTCTTGTGAAGAACAACCTCTCTTTGTGTTGTTTTCGATGCATGAGAGTCACATGACTATCATTTAGTTTACCCTTAAGGTCTATATACACCTTATCTTCCTCGTTAGACTCAATGGGCCCATCTTGTGGGGCCTCCTTTTGAGGTTGTGCAAGCAAATTTTTCTTCTTTTTGAAGCACTCAACCTCGATGTGTCCTTATTTCTTCTAATGATTACAATTTATTTGCCATTATAAGAAGAGGAATAAGAAGAAGGAGAAGAAGAAGAAGAAAAAGGAGTTGGAGTCTTTTCAGATTGTTGTTGTTGTGGTGGTCCTATTTTGGGTGCCTTTGAGGAGGCACCTGACTTTGTAGCAATTTTATCTTCCTCAAGTTGTGCCTTATTATACACTTCATTCAAATTGGCACAAGGTGTATATTTTAACTCCCTAACTAGTTGATCTTGCAAACCACTCTTAAAATTGTTTATAAGTTTAGGAGTCGGATCGAGGATTCCATTGAGAATCCTTAATTTGTTGAACTTTCCAATGTAATATTGAACACTTATGTTGTGTCCTTGCCTCAAACAAAGCCATTGGAAGTCAATATCTTCAAAAAAATTGCAAGGATAGAATGTATCCTTCAAGGCTTTCACCAAGTCATCGCAAGTGTGTATGAGATCTTGTGTGCTTTGTCGATATTGTACTAAAACCTTAGCAATACCTGAAATCTTGAGCTTTGTAAAAGCAACTTGGTCATATTTTTTAATTTTGCTATAGGCAAACCATGTATCCATGTCAAGAATCCAGCTATTGAGAATGTTTGGATCTCGAGACCCATCATAAATTTTGACCTCGCATTTGACTTGATTGTGATGGTTAGGGGCTGAACTAGACCCACTAGGCTCAATTATATTTTGAACCTTATCAACCAAAATACTGACAACTGCAGCCATGGTGGCCACTTGATCCACCAAATTAATAGTCATCTAACCTCTAGTGTAAGCCACAAGGGCTACAAAAACTCTTCTAAAAAAGAGTGTAAACATTTGTATTGCAGGGAAATTACAATGGTGCTTAAAGCACTTTACAAGGAGCCTCAAAAGGCTTTACAATTTATTGCCCCTTAGGCAATTTTTAAATATTTGTCTCCAACTTGGTGAGGTGCAAAAATAATTTTGCAAATAAAAGTGAGCCTCTTGGGATTTTACAAGGTGTTTGCAATTTAAATATTTGTCTCCAACTTGGTGAGGTGCAAAAATAATTTTGCAAATAAAAGTGAGCCTCTTGGGATTTTACAAGGTGTTTGCAATTTAAATATTTGTCTCCAACTTGGTGAGGTGCAAAAATAATTTTGTAAATAAAAGTGAGCCTCTTGGGATTTTACAAGGTGTTTGCAAATTGCAAAAATAAAGTCGTATAGACTTTTTACAATGCTAAAGGTTTTAATGTGCACAAAATTACAAAATAAGTAAACAATTTAATGAAATTTAATTTACCTTAGCAAAAATATATGTTTTGGGGCTCAATAGCCCATGTGGTGCTAGCTTAAACCAAAGTTCAAGTATCAAATAAGTAAACAATTTAATGAAATTTGTTTTCGGGCTCAATAGTCCATGTGGTGCGAGCTTAAATCAAAGGTCAAGTATCATCCCTTTGCGTGACTGCGTGTGGGAGCATAGTCCAGCTAAAGGTGGTCACGTAAACAAGCACATGTTTGCAGTTATATCCTACTTATGGCCTGTGATAGGACCGATGTGGGATATTGGCCCGCAACAACGATGTAGGTTTTCTCCAAAGTCCTAATGAAACTTTGCTTCGTTGATGACCTGCATAGAAGAACAACTTATAATCGCTTGCAACAATGGCCAACCATGAAATCTATGTCTAGGAGATGTCATAGAGGGTGAAAAAAAAATGGTATGTGCCTCTTATCTGAGCTTGCTCACATTTTGGCATTTGAGGGGGAAAATGGTACCTGATCTTTACCCATGATACACACAAGAGAAACCAGCTCACGATCCGTAAATCAGTGACCCAAATTCTATAATTTTACCTTACAACAATGATTGTAGCATGTCAGATGACAACCAATGGTCTCGCAAAGAATGGCTATGCTCACAAAACCTCCATAATGAGCTCAATGTATAACACAAAATCTATGACACGTGCAGGAAAACCTTGCAGGGTTTCTCTACTACACATAGGAAAACCTTGCAGGGTTTCTCTACTACACATAGGAAAATCGAGCAAAAGTCCGCAAATGACAAAACATATTCACGTGATGGGGATAATTATCTTCTATGTGCACTACGAAAAGCAAGATAATGGTTTAAAATAAACAAATCACACATTAAACTTTGATCACCTATTGGTGGTCTAGCCCTCCTCATATGCCCGTTTGTTCATGCACCACGTTTCCTGAATTGATCGTATCTTATTGTCTTATGCCTCCGATCACGTCTTCCTTCTAAAAACTCATCGCTAGTTCGTCGTCTGTTTGACAATTATACCTTGTCTTGGATGCTTGTTGCCTTATCAACCTGCCTCTATCATTTACCACTAGCTATATGTACAAAGCTTGGTCCCTTAGACCATCATAGTTCGGTCTTCATAGCCATATGCGGCTTACCCATAAAGCTTTCAATGTTTGACTTCCTGTGTGAGGCTAGTTTGTCGCCTGTGTAAGGCAGAAGTGGATTGCTGCCACCTACTATGACCTCTAGGGGGGGTCAAAATTTGAACATAATTTTACCAACCAAATTCCCAACCAAATATTGCTCACATTCGTAAATGGTAAACAAAAATTGAAAGGCCCAACCAGACAAAATTACCTACAAAATGCCTAAGCAAGCTTAAGAAAATTGAAAAATTTACTCAATCGAAAAACGTTCCAACCAAAATAACCAAATGGCACTTAGCCAAATGGGACGATCACAAATCCAATTGGAATGTCAAACCACCATGGAGATGGAGCACATGTCATAATAACCGAGGCTTTGATACCAGTGAAAAGGTATGAAAACCTAATTAATTTTCCATTCACGTGTCAAAGGTTTAAATAGACACTATATACCTAAATTACAATAATCATACGCCTAAATCTTGAAGGAGGAGAAATAAGAAGGCAATAGCAACAATATGCTAACAAACCTTAATAATAGCTAACAATGCTAACAACTAACAACTAAGTTAGCTAATGACCACACATTTACCACTAACTAGAAACCTACGTGAGTGTAAGACTTGTGTTAGGTTTATTAGCAAATCATATAACCTAGGAAGAAATAAATCTAAGCCTAGGTAACCAAAGACACGTGAAAGTGATGCCCTCATCAAGAACCATTATGTCATGCTCGATAATTTCATCTTTGATAATGAATTTTGGTGTAAGGTTTATTGCCTAGATGGATCTTACAATAAATTTACTCTTCCTCTTCCATACTTCCAACTAAGACATCTTTACTTTCTTTTTTCTTTTTTGGGTGTTTCCATTATAAATCTTAACCTTTTGGGGACAAAGTCAATGGGACCCCCAACCCTTGGGGCATCAAACTAGGGTAGCTAACTGGAAAACACTCGACAACTACCATCCAACCTATCCCCTTCTAGGTACGTTATGGTTTGAACCTTGGACCTCCCCAAAGAGAGGCCAAAGCCTTAACCATTATGTTGTCCTTATCAGACAAAAAAATTAAGTTTACACAAGTTTTTATGAGGTGTCCCGGTCCCCTCATATAAGGGTTTGAACTTGGATCTCTTGGACGAAAACCCAAGGACTTACCACTACAATATTTCTCATAGGTTAAGACATCCTTACTTTTAATTAGGAC
The DNA here is from genome assembly GCA_028583015.1 of Wollemia nobilis. Taxonomy (NCBI): domain Eukaryota; kingdom Viridiplantae; phylum Streptophyta; class Pinopsida; order Araucariales; family Araucariaceae; genus Wollemia; species Wollemia nobilis. Next base: position 4,809,302 of record JAQPPZ010013020.1, on the reverse strand, counting down.
TTTAAAAACTGGCTTTCTATTCATGCTACCTAACTTCATAAGAGTCCTTCATTTATTGAATTTTTCCATATATCTAGAATAAAAACTTGCACTTCCTTTGTACTCCCAATCGTTTCCTACTCTTCCCCAAAGATCTAAAACAAAAAATGAGGATTGCTCCCTACTCAAACTTACATTAAATGTAAAAAAAAAATTAGTTAAAGTTTAAAGGTTTATTTCTTTTAAATTTAATTTTATATATTTAATGAAAAATCAATTATTGTTATCTTAGAAAATTATGCATGAAAATTTTATAAAGTTTTTATCAAATATTATATTTGCTATAGGATATTCTGATAAACTTCAATAGATTTTGAGTTTTAGTTTCCTTTCCATGGATATATTTATAGTTAAATCCTTAGAATCATCTCTAGTGGTAGAGGTTAGTGAGCACAACTTAGAGAGATTCTCGTTGCTCCAAGATAGGGTAGTTTTTGGTAAATTTAATGGGTTTTGGCCAGGGGCTTCAACCTTAAGAAAATGAATTGATAGGAGTTGGAAGTCTCTAAAAGTGATTCTATCATTTCTTCCCAAAGGTTTCTCCCTAGCCATTTTTTGTTCTAGGTAAGAAAGAGAAAAAATCCTAAAAGGGGGTCCTTAGTTTATGGGAAGAGCAGGTTTCTTCCTTACTCGTTGGTATGAAGGCTTTTCACCTGAAAAATGTAAATCTATTCCTAGTACCAGTCTGGGTTAGGATGTTTCATTACCCATTAGATTTTAGAAAATAGATACCTTCAAGGCAATAGACAACACTCTAGGAGAATTCCTTGAGATTTCAGATACAACGAAAGATGGATTCTTGGCTATTTATGCTCGAATATTGGTCATGATTGATATAAGTAAAGCTTTACCAAAATCAATCATTCTTAAGTATGGGGATAAGATGTGGACCTAAACTATAGATTATGAAAACATATCTTTTAGATGTAGAAGATGTCACGAGGTGGGGTATATTGAGAGATCATGCCCTAAGAAGAGCCCAGCAGAATCATATGTAGAAAACCGCAAGAGAAACTTACAAATGGTTATGGATGAAAATGGTTTTCAACTTTCAAAAAATAGATCTAGAAAAATAAAATAAAATAAAAAGTGGAGAGCAATAAGGAATGATATTGGAAGAAATACCAACTCTTTTGAGGCTTTAGCCTATGAAAAAAAAGTGGATCAAAACTTAGAGGACACGGTACAATAGTTTCAACATATTAATAAGGAACCGTCTATTCAGTATGATCCTGATTTAAGGAAGAACATTCTCGATGAACCTAAGGAATGTGCCTCATAATATAATGAAGACTCTCTTGAAGTATCATGCACCATTCAAGAGAAAAAAATTGGTAAAGAAAATGCGGTTTTAGAAGTTAATACCTCTGCCATTAATAAGAAAATACTGAAAAATATGCAGGAGAAGTCAAAAACTTTTGTAATAGAGTCGGGAGAGGATAAATATGATGAAAAACAAAATTGTGAAATAATATTGAGGAATATAATAATAAGACCTACTCCAGATATAGGTAAGGAAAAAAAAGAAAAACCCTCAAATTGTCAAGAAAGATATAGGGAAGCAAGAGCAAACATAGAGAAAGGAACCTAGACTAAGTTGGTTGAACTTCTCTTTACCAAACAACAAAATGATATTGGTAATATGCAGGTGGGGCCAAAAGCCCCTAATGAGACATGATTATCATCTCATGGAATATAATGGGTGCTAATGCCTCCTCAAAGCAAAGGTGTATTAGGGACCTATGTTTAAGTAATAAGTTTGATATTCTTTGTATCTAGGAAACTAAAATGACAAAAGAATAAATTTCAAAAACTATGAAAGCAATATGGGCAAGATGTGAATGGGATGCTATGGATTCTAAAGGAGCGATAAGGAAAATTCTAACTTGTTGGAATCCTTCTAGAACCTCTTGTGTAACCATTCATAAAACTAGGCATTGGATAGCTTCTTTAGTCACTTGCTAGTTTGCAAATATTTATTTCATCCTTATCAATGTCTATGGACCTCAATCTCAATTAGGTAGATTAGAAGTTTGGAGTGGGATTGAAGCCTTTATGAGAAGTAAAGACCAAGAAACTCAACTCATGATAATTGGAGATTTTAATTCCATAACCAAGTTGGATGAAAAAATTGGGGGAATTAGGAAATTGACCCAAAGTATGAAAGATTTCTCAACTTTTATTCAAAACAATAATCTATGGGAGGTTGATTTTGAAGAAGACAACTATACTTGGACCAACAATAGGAGAGGCCAAAACCTTATAGCAAAAAAATTAGACATATGCATTCTCTCAGATCATTGGCTAGATGAAGGAACGTGTGCTAAAATTAATATCTTAACAAGGATTAGCTCGTATCACTAGCCAATAAGAGTTAAAATGGTGGTAAGTGAATTAAAAAAATCATATTTTAAATATGAGAAGATGTTGGAAGACCATCCTCAATTTGTTGATATGATAGCTCAAACGTGGAATTATTTAGGTAATGGTGGGTTGTATGCTCTTCCAAATCACATTAAATCTATGACATATATATTAAAAGAATGGAACAAGAACACTTTTAGAAATATTTTTTAGAAGAAAGAAGAACTAAAAGATAAACTTTCTAAATTCTAAAAAAGGTAATCTTAATAACCCAAGCTCGGAGGAAAGGGAGTTGCTTAGTGAATATCATAATATTTTGAGTAAGGAAGAGAAATTATGGAGATTAAAATCAAGACAGACTTGGTTAAAAGAAGGAGATAAAAATATAATTTTTTTTCATAGGATGGCTATAGTACAGAGATCAACTTCCAAAATTAGTAGAATTAAATCAATAGAAGGGGTTTGGATTGAAGATCAGAGTGAAATTAGAAAAGTTTTTTTATAAGAATATTCTTGGTTCAAAAGATACCGAAGTTCTTAACGATAAACTTCTTTAAGATGTTCCTTTAGTTATAACGAATGAAGACAATAGGAAACTAATGGAGCCTATTACTCTAGAAAAAGTTCATTTAGCTCTTTTTTCTTTTAATAAGGATAAATCCCCAGGTCCAAATGGGCTCTCTACAGCTTTTTACCAACATAATTGGGATATAGTGAAGGATTCTTTATTGGTGGCAGTGGATCAATCTAGGGTAAAAAAATACATTCCTTATAAAATAAATGCAATGTATCTTATCCTAATTCCAAAAAAGAAGGATGTTGAATTGTTTGATTCTTTTTTACCCATAAAATATGGCATATAACATTATCTCCAAAGTGATGGTGAATATATTAAGGCTATTGTTAGACAAAATCATTTTAGAAGAGCAAGGAGGATTTGTGAAAGGGAGTGTTGGTCAAGAATCTGCCTAAAGATAAAATGTATGTGCACCCTAGACTTGGCCAACATTGAGAGGTTGAATGAAAGAAATGTCCTTCAAACCAATATCCAGAGAGAGTTGGCTCCCTTGCTATTCTAAGGTTGGTATGAAATTTTAGGAAAGAAATTAACGGAAAGGGATGGAAAATAATAAAATGAAATGGAAAATAACTGAAAGAAATGGGAAATATGGTTGTGAGCCAAAGAGATAATGCAGGGATGAACTAACAACAAGATTAACAACCTAGTTTAAACTAACAACATTCAATAGAAAGATAAAATAGAAACTGAACTCATATCATATAAGCATGACTTCCAATGGTATTCCAGCATTCATTCTTCATTGAAAATCAAATCCAGATTCATAATTTAATCCATCAATGATGATATAATTCTAATAGAAATGTAGAGCAAAAAGTATAAACATACACAAAATGATCAGGAACTCATAGCCAAATAGTCTTTATATCACAGTAAATGTTTAAACTTAAAGATTTTCATAAGCAAATGTCCATCCCTCCAAACTTATCAAGTTTTATAGTATTTTAGAGGATTTCACCCCTAAAATTTAATAATCATTAAATAAAATGGTGGCATGGTGGCAAGTCAATGGCATGGTTGGTAGTATTTTCTTCCTCGACAACAACAACAAACTAATCAAATGAAACCTCAAAAATTAGCAAGCATTTACAGCTGGTAGAATATTGGGACTCAACAAGAATCATTAGTAGCATTTTCACCTTCATGGACAATGCCTCGAAAATCAGCAACATCGAGCGGATCATTTTGGGAAATGACGGCATTTAATTTTGGCTACCCCCTGGTCATTTGTCAAAACTAGTCTTTACCGAAAATAATGCTTGAAAAATTAATTTTATTTCTTGAAAATCAATTTCACTGAAGAAACTAACTGAAAATCAATTTCGCTGAAGAAATTGCCTGAAATTGATTTTCGCCCAAAATGTGCCCAAAAATGATTTTCGCCAAACAAGTGCTTGGAAATGATTTTCGCCAAAAAAGTGCCCGAAAATGGATTTTCGCAAAAAAAATGCCCAAAAATGATTTTTGCCAGAAAAGTGCCCGAAAATGAATTTTTGCCCCAAAATTGATTTTTGGTGATACAGCTTCACGGAGCCATAACTTTTGACTCGTTGACCCGATTGACTATTGTAATATATCGTTGGAAATCTTGGGATGTGATCTATAGCAAAAAAATTGATAGAACATCCATTTCATACATTTTCATCCCTCTATGGGGCCTCTAAAGTCTTCAAATTTTATTTTTAAACTTCATTGGCAAGATTCTTGGGATAAAATATTTAATATCTCTCAAACCGTTTAGGATATTGGGGTGATTCTTTCACTACTGGATGCATTCCATACTAGGACGAATTTAAAAATTTATTTCTAGTGTGGCAAAAATGCCAACACTTTTGGCGGCTCGCAGGGTATTTAGCTTGTCTGAATGCAAATCGACCCTAGGGCCTTTATCCATTGGGCAACGAAGTCACAAAAAAATACAAATATAATAAAATACAAAAAAAAAGAGTACCTTCCACTTTGAGTCACCCATATATGATGATGCCAAATCACACCACTTTGTGCTCTTTGCCCCTTATTTATTAGTCAGCATATTTACATTATTTACACAAAAGTTTACGGTATGATTGACATGCCACCACAACAAAATTGGCGTTGGATGCCTACCCGATGAATCTGCAATGTCTGTACTAGATCTGATTGTACTTCAATCAATATTTGAAGTCCCACTGATCTCTTCCCAAATTTTTTCAAGTTGCGAACAAGATGCAACGTGGTAGGTTATTATGCATTTCAGTACTCATACAAGTAATGAATAATGTGGCAAAGAGATTTACCACATGGGAGCCTTCTTCAAGTACCGGTTATGGTGATGGCTGGCCCTAATATCACCACTTTTGAGAGTCCACTGGTTGCAGGGTCTTGGTTACGTGCTCCTCTAACTCCTTGATGTGAAAGCAAGATTTTTCTGTTGATAGCCCTACTGTCAGGATCTCCTCTAGACCAGCCTCCTAAGGAGGCATGCTTATTAGGTCTTGATTGAGTACTTGCGTGTTATGCTCAGAGATACAAAAAGGGTGTAAAATTGTGCCCTCTTTGCACTTAGAGCTTGTCGTTAGACCCTTATCTTCTTCTCAGTCCTTCTCTTGAAGGAAGTTGCAAGCTACCATATTGTTCATTACTAGGGTAATGCTTGCATATTCCTTCTACCGGTGCTGGGAGATATCCACCCCTTGCGCTCTAAATAATTGTATTCTAAAATTTTGCATAGTGATGACCATGATGGTGGATATTGTGCGATATGGACGGGGATAGCAACCATCGAAAGAAGTGATGGGAAGCGAGTTCTCTCCACTGCAACTTTCCTGCTTGGAGAAGGAGATGCTCTACTTGTACTACCTCTTCAAAGAATTAAGGGAATCGTTGTTCCCCATATTACTGTAAGAGGAGGCTTATGTCTGGGTGGAAAGCCTGAACATAGTACAGGTGGGCCTGGGCGGGTGATGATCGGATTTTCTCTACAATTCTCCTCCAACTCCTCCAAAATCATACATTGAAGTCCGTTATGCACTCTAGAGGTGCCCTCATGATGGTGGAGAGGTACATCAAGAGTTGAAAGGGATCCTATAATTCATCAAATGTATTGACGAGTGCTCCCGCTAAGTCCATCCATGAGCAGATGCTCTTACACCTGAGCATTTTGTACCACTGCAACACCCTTACTTCCAGATATAGGATCAAAAGTCTCCCAGTCAAAAAAAAGAACGGAGATATACGGTTATGCATAGATTTTTGCAACCTGAACCAGGCTTCCCTCAAAGACCACTGTCCCCTCCCGCAAATCGATCAAATCTTTCACTCAGTGGCTGGAGCTCAACGCTTCTCTTTGCTCGATGGCTTTTTTGGGTACAATCAGATCTGGGTCAGGGACGAAGACCAGCATAAAATAGCATTTACTACCAAATGGGGAACATTTGCTTACCAGCGAATGCCATTTGGTCTTTCGAATGCTGGTGCCACTTTCTAGAGAGCGATGGATCTTGCTTTTGGCAAGCTTCTAAATAAGGTTATCGTCATCTATCTGGATGACATGACCATTTTCTCCCAAAGAAGGGAAGATCATCCACTACATCTACAACAAATTTTTGAAAAGTATCGAGAATTTGGCATCTCGATCAATCCAAAGAAGTCCATATTCACAGTTAGTGAAGGAAAGTTGCTGGGACATGCAATATCAGAAAAATGCCTCACTATAGATCCTAACAAAGTCGAGGCTCTAATGAAGCTCCCACTCCCAATAGACAAGAAAGGACTTCAATCTATCTTTGGCCAGATCAACTTCGTGAGGAAGTTTGTCCCTGACTTCACCCAAGTCATCAAGCTAATGTCCCAACTCCTAAAGAAGGGCACCGAATTTAGTTGTACGAAAGAAAGAAAAGTAGCATTCAAAAATATTAAGGCTCGAATTGCCCAAGCGTCGGTCCTAATCAATCCTGATTACAGTAGGGATTTTATCCTATATGCTATAGGGGAACCCGAAAGCTATGCTATCGTCCTGACACAAAAGGGGGAAGATGGCGAGGAGCGCCCCATATCGTTTTTGAGCCAAGTGATCAATCCCCATGAAGAGAAATATAATTTCATAGAACGTCAGGTGCATGCAGTAATGAAATCCCTTAGAAAGTTCAAACAGTTCACTTCCCAAAGTCAGGTCACAGTTTTTGTCATTCACCTCGACGTATGCAATTTCATCATCCAATGAGAATTGGGAAGCAAAAGAGCTGGTTCGATGAACAAGATACAAGAGTTTGACATTGATATCAAAACCACTAAATTGGTTCGCGGTCGCGCATTGTGTCAAGAATTAGCGAAGAACGCAACGGCCGAAGTTGTAGAATCTCATAGGGATGACTCACCAACCGAAGGATGCTTCGCTAACCAGGAAGAGGACGAAAAATACTGAGTCAGTGAAATAGTTGAATACTTCCACACTGGCAGTTGTCCTTCGCATCTGAATACTTCACAGCGAAGACATTTCAGGATGCAGTCCTCCCGGTACACTCTGCGCCCCAAAGGCCTATTTTTCAAGAATATCGATGGGGTCCTTCTCAAATGCATCAAAGACAATGATAAAAGAAAAGTCCTAGGAGAATTCCATTCAGGACTATCGGTAGGTCACTTTGCAGGAAGAACAATGGCGTTAAAGATCATCAAGGTGGGTTATTACTGGCCCACACTCTTTGCCGATGCCTTCGTAGTTTGTCGCAAATGCGAGCAGTGTCAGAGGTTCACCGGTTGAAACAAAAATGTTGCAATGCCCCTTCGTCTGATACAAGTAAAGCCCTTTCAACAATGGGGGCTAGATTTCATAGGGTTCGTATCACCGAACTCCTCTACGGGACATAAGTTCATCCTAACTGCAATGGACTACTTCACCAGGTGGGCTGAAGTAATTCCTACAAAGCATGCATATCAAGAAACTGTAATTGCATTTCTAGAAATTTTAGTCACCAGGTTTGACATTCCTGAATCTATCATCACGGACAACAGCCCTGGCTTCACAGGTGCCAAAATCAATGAATTCCTCTACAAATATGGGATATATCACAAAGTATCCTCCAATTATTATCCACAAGGCAATGGCTTGGCAAAATCCACCAATAAGACTCTGTTGAAGATGTTAAGAAAGCTCATAGAGACAAACAAAAGGACTTGGCATCTCCTCCTAGATCAGGCTTTGTGGGCCGATCGAATTTTTGTCAAGAAATCAATCAAGACTTCACCATACGCCCTGGTTTACAACAAGGAGGCCATCTTACCCATTCATGTGGAGATCCCTGCATTACAGCTGTTAGAAGTAGAAAATGGAGTTAGTCCGATGGAAAACAGATTAGCTCAGCTGCTGCAACTAGAGGAAGATCGTGAAGAAGCCTACCAGAACTTCGCTAAGCATGCTCAGGTCACTCGAGATTGGTTCAAGAAGAAGTCATCTAATCGCACATTCAAAGTGGGAGATCTGGTATGGAAGTGGGACTCCTGGAAGGCCAAGCCTGGGAATCACGATAAGATGGACGCCTTTTGGGATGGGCCGTTCGAAATTACGAAGGTGAACTCAGCCAATTCATTCATCCTCAAAGATACAGATGGCCAAGTCTTGTCGATCTCTATCAATGGTCTTCATCTGAAGACTTTTCACTGCTAAGGTAAAACGATCTCTCTCTTTAAAAAATAAAAATAAAAATTGCACTTCGAAAAATAAATCGCATCAAAAGAAATGCTTCGAAAAATAAACTTCGATGATTTATAAGCTTTGGGAGGAGCTTCGGGAAAAACATCCGAAGTAGCTACTTCGAAGGACAAAGTGTCGAAGTAAATCTGCTTCGGGGAACACTACTCCCGAAGTAAGTACTTCAAGGAAGAAGCTGCCGAAGTAGAACTACTTCGGGGAAATTCTAGCGAAGCAATTGCTTCACGCGGTTTTCTTCCAAAGTGACTGTATATGTGCTTTTGTATATAATTTGCATTTGTATGTACATCCTGCTCCAAGATCGCAAAAGCCAAGTACCGTTTCCAAATCCTCTTAGGGGACTTTTGATGCGAAGTGGCAAATGTAGGGAGGTTCACTGTGAAGTAGGTTACTCTCAAAAGGGACCGAACCAAAGGCACAAAAAGAGCTTCACACCCGAGGCATTTTCAGCAGACACTTCGGGCAGTATTTTTGCGAAGTAGATTTCAAAAGTGTCCTGGCGAGGCAGTTTTCGAAATAGAATTTAGCAAAGCAGTTTCCAAAAGGGCAAAGCTTTAGAAAAGCAGAGCGACGATGCGACGAAGAAGAAATACTTCGGGCCCAAAGCATCGAAAGGCAATCCGAACCAAAAGT